>JAJHZJ010000840.1:195000-1465774 GCA_023548195.1 Bettongia penicillata ogilbyi | reverse complement strand
TGTGTGGAGAACAGGTCAGAAGAAAGACGGATTAAGCAGCGAGGGAGATCGTTGTAATAGCCCAGGTGAAAGGTGAGATGGGTCTGAACAGGTAGTGGCTTTGTAGGTAGAGAGCAAGGGACAAATGTGAGAGATTTTATGGAGGTAGGAATGCTATAGCTGATTGGCTCAGGGAGAGAGATAATGCCGTGGTTGTAAACTGACATAATTGGGGTGTGGATGGTAAAGTCTTAGACAGAAATAAGGAAGTTCAGAAGGTGTATTTTTTTGTGGAGGGTGGGGGTAAGGATGCAAATGAATTCTGTTTTGGACATATTGCATTTGAAATGCCTACAGGACAACCAGTATGATATGTCGACAAGCAATTAGAGATGCAAAACTGGAATTAAGGAGAGATTGTAGCTGGATATATAGATTTAAGAGTCACTAGCAGGGACAGCTACATGGTGCAGTGGATAGTGCACTGGCTCTGGAGTCAGGATCTGAGTTCAAATTCAGCCTCACACACTTACTTAATACTGGGCAAGTCATTTAACCCTGATCTCCCTCCCCCCTCAAAAAAGAGTCACCAGGATAAAGAGGATAATTAAACCTATTACATCTGATGAGGTTACTAAGAAAGAAATTATAGAGGTAAGAGAGATGATAACCTTGATAAGGGTCTTGGGAGACACAGTGAGGCGTGTGATCTGCATGATGAGAAAGAAGGGATAGTCAGACAGGTAGGAAGAGAGTCAAGGTAGAGTGTTGTCATGAAAACCAGACTGGAAAGGAGGGAGTCTTTAGGAGGACAGGGTGGTCAACAGTGTCCAGTATTGCAGAGACCTCAAGAAGACTTTGGGTAGAGATCCCTGGGAACTTTGGAGAGGACATCCCTTCGAGGGGTGAGGTCACAATCTAGAGAACAGAGGTTTGAGGAGTGAGCGACACCATGCAGGAGAGAACCCAGGCACCCTGTAGAAGATGGTTTTCTATTGACTGGTGTGGCCAAGGATGTCCTCCTCTGGGAGCCAACCCTCTTTTCAGAGGTCTTCATAAACATAGGTATCTAATTTAAACAGCACACATTTATTTAGGGTTTACTATGTGCCAGGCACTAGCCTGTGGCCTCAAGTGTTCATATTCTACCCTGAGGTGGATATAGGAGTGGGTGCCAAGTCCAAGGAGGGGCCCATCGCCTTCCTTAGGAACCCAAGAGCCAGAAGACCAGACACAGGCCCAGGGTAAGCCTCTAGCGTTTTGTTTCTTTTCTCTCCATAGGTAGATACAGACGCAAGACAGGGACTGAGGCCACACTCCGAGGACCAGACAGGACCTCCAAGATACCTCTCTGGGATGCTGAGAAAGGCAGATGTCCACCTACAGGCACACAGACCAGCATTAGGCCTTTCCAGGCTCAACAGAGTCCGCTGAGGCTTTGGTCTCCTGGTACAGCTTTCATTAACTCATGATTACCTCCCCTTCACAATGATGCACAGGAATGATGCTGCGGCTACTACTGTTACTACTGCTTCTGCTACTACTACAATTAGCTAGCTAATACTTAAAAACATATATAAAATATATGTATTTATCATATATCATTTTATCTTCGCAACAACCCTGAGAGTATTATCTCCATATTGTATTATATTGCATTTTATATATGATACATATATAATTACATTATTATATCATATACTATATAATATTGCTGTTATTATTGAAAAGACTAATATGTAATAATATATAACACCTAATGTTGATCTAGGGGAAGATAGGTGGTGCCATAGTGCACATAGCATTGGGCCTACAGGAAGATTCATCTTCCTGAGTTCAAATGCGGCCTCGGTAACTTACTAGGTGTGTGACCTAGTCACTTAACCCTATTTGCCTCAGTTTCCACATCTATAAAATGAGCTGGAGAAGGCAATGACAAATTACTCCAATATCTCTGCCAAGAATGTCCCAGATTTGGTCACAGAGCAGGACCCATGGAAATGACTGGACAACAAATGTCCATCTACTGTTTAAATTTTGCAAAATATTTTGAATATATTTGTATGTAAGCCCTTCAGCAAGGGATATATGTGCTCAGTCCACTTTTTCATAATTCAAGGAAATTCTAGGTAGAAACTTCTGATTACTTATTATGCTCCAAGTGTTTGCAAACTGGAATCCTCAACAATTATGTAGGCAAGGAGCCTGAAAACTCTGCCGTGTGAGGAGATCTTGAAGGAGTTAAAAAGCTTGTCTTAAAGAGGATGTCTCGTGGGGTGCAGTGGGATGGGGAGGCAGAACATTCTTACTGTCTTCCAGTGTTTGCAGGACCAGCAGATGGATATGGAATTAGACATTTTCTGTGTGGCTCCAGGGGCAGATCCAGGATGCCACAAAGAGGCCATTGTAGATGTGATATCAATTACCCTTGTGATACCATATCAATTGTAGAGGATCTGGACCACGGGGGTCTGAGTTCAGGTCCCTCCTCTGATGCATATTATCTGTGTGTCCTTGGGCAAGTAACTGAATGATGATATAGTGAATATAAAACTTGAAGCCCAGAAGACCTGGGCCCAAGGGTCCCTTCAAGAACAATCTGGCTGTGTGACCCTGGGCAAATCACTTAACCTCTCCATGCTCTAAACAACTGTCCAAGACTGTACATTTCAAGGTGCTAATCTTCTGTGAAGTTTCTTAGAGTAAAGAGATCAGGTACCTGGTTCCGATCTTTATGGGAACAGAATTAAATACTAGTTACTTTGAGGTCTAAGTCAGAATTTTTTTTTTACTCAAAATCAATTTTTCTTTTTTCAAACACAGCATTGGAAAGTAGAAGAAAGGGTAAGCTGGGTCTGAGTACCAAACACAGAGCAAAAGGAAGAAACCCTGAACACACAATTTACCCATGTAGTATGGCAAGACCACAGGATTTGGGGTCAGAGACCTAGGTTAATGTCTAATACTCACATGTCCTCGGACTATTTCCTTCTTCTCTCTGGGCTCAGCTTCCTCATGAGGGCTTGGTCTAAATGGCTTCCTAAAGTCTCTTCTTCTAAATTACACATACCAACCCCCTCACATGTTCTAAACTCCCATCAATCTGAAGAAAATTTAAAGTACTTTAATGGTGGAAATAAATTATTGAGGCCCATTAGGGAAGGGAATCTGTCCTGAGTCCTTCTTTTTGATTTTCTCAGTCCTGTGAGTGGCTGCATGTGGAGAGTCATTCATTCAGAGACATGTGTGGGTCACTTCCTGATATTAGCACGAGGGCTTGTGGGAAACATAGATATGAACAGGAGATGCTCCCTGCCTTGAGGAACTTACAGTTTAATCAAGGATCCTTATTTTTATGTAGGGTTTTGAGAGAGCATAACATAGCTTAGAAAGGTAGCCTTGGAGTCAGGAAGTCTTGGGTTCAAGTATTTCCATTCGCATACACTAGCTGTGTGACCCCAGGCAGATCACCTGATCTCCCAACTCTCCAGGAAGCTAGCAGCTTCCTTCACCAATGACATTCCAGATTTGGAGGGGCAGATAGTACTTTAGGTCTTACAAAACCCCTTCTTCACAACAATGTGAAGTAAGTAGTTCAGGGACTGTTATCTTTGTTTTACTAATAAGGAAACTGAGGCTCAGAGAGTTTATGAGATTTACCCAGGGTCATAAAACCTGATGAAGATGGCTTCATACATGTTAGGATTGAGTTGCCAGTGGACCATCCATGTGGACAGTCATAAAGGAGGCAGTTGGGTCTGGACTTCAAGGTTATAAGGAGAATAAATTAATTGGAGAAATAAATCAAGGAGTCAACTATATAAAGGCAAGAGTTGAAGGACTTTAAGGGGATGAGATTGTCAAGAAAGAGAATGTCCATAAAAGGGTAAAGGAGAAAACTTTGGAGGGGGGGAAATCACTATCAGTGCTGTGGTAGATAGGAAGGGTCAGGAACATACATCACTGTAATCTTCATAGCTCACATTCCTATAGTGCTGTAATTTTTATTATGTCTGCTTACCCCAATCTCATGGGAGAGATAAGTCTCAGTTTCCTCATCTGTAAAATAAGGGTTCTGGGATAGATGACCTCTGAGGCCCCTTCCAGCACTGTTAACATGAGTGGCAATATTTAAACAGTGACCTTGATGCCTTCCAACTCTGAGTCTTATACATGGTGGTAGGGAACATGGAGTGTGACCATCTCCTTTTTCTTGGCCCATGAGTCAAGAGGAGTAGGAGAAGGTGTGGGCACTATTTGAAATGGTTTCAAGGGAAATGGTGCCAACTGAACAGCCTGGACTGGATTGAAACAAGGAAGCATTTGAGGCATTCCTGGAAAAGGTGAAGGATATAGGAGCACAGGCTGAAAAGAGAAGATGACTTCCATCAGGCTGAAAGGGAAGGACTGGGAGAGGAAATGTAGAGAGCAAAAAGTGTAGAGAGGAGGACTGAGGGGGATGGGAGGAATGTCTGGAAGGAGATGGAAAGAGCTTCTACCTAGGGCAGTAATTGGGTATGTTAGGAGGGAGGTAGGGAGTTACTCTGAAAACATACATTAACAATAGGGGAAAATTTAGTTTTTGGATCACCATCCCCAAGGTCCATGTGGAATGTGGATATCACTCTGTAGACCTCATCAGGTCTACTGAGAAGAATAAATGAGAGCCCTGTACCACTAGAGGATGGTGGGAAGAGGGGCCAGGTTACTCACAGTCTCCCAAAAGTCTCAAGTTATGTATCCCTCAGTGGGTTTCCCTACTTCCTCCTCCTGAGATTAGTCTAGTGGGCAATTCAAGCCCTATGGAATTAATAGCCAAGGTGAGACCACTGTAGGGTGTCTGAAGACCTTGGTCCAAATGGGGAAAAGCAGAACAAAACCAAACAGATGGACTCATAGCTGTCACAAAGATCTTATTCCTGACCCAATATGATCTTGAGCTATTAATAGATGATCATTTGCCAACTCTTGCCTTATAAATGGCTCCTTCATTATTAATATTTCTCCTTCCTTGAGTTCCCATGGGAAATTGATGAAGGATAGAGCAGCACTGAGGAGAGTGTAGACAGAGAAAAGAGAGCAAAGAACCTAGAATCAAGAACACTTGGGTTCACATACACTTACTAGTTGTGTGAAGGTGGAATAGTGTACAATATCTCTAAGCCTAGGGATTACCATGTTTCTCAGTGAAAGGAGTTGCCACATAAGCCAATTAACTGCTTCTCAAGAAATTCATAGGATCAGTAACTTAGACCTGGAAGGGACCTTAGAGTCCAATTGGACCTCAAGTCCAATCCCCTAAGTTTATAGATAAGGAAACTGAGACTCATTTTAGTGATTTTCCCAGGATTATACATCTGTACAAAAATCTGAGGGAGGATTGGAACTCAGATTGACCCTGTAGTCCCTTATCTGAGGGTGAGAAGGCAGCTAGATGGTGCAGTGGATACAGTGTTAGACCTAGAGTCAGGAAGACCTGAGCAAGTCACTTAACTTCTGTCTGTCTCAGTTTCTCCAAATGTAAAATGGGGATACTAACAGCATTTACTTCACAGCATGCTTTTGAGAATCAAATGAGATAATATTTGTCAGTTACTTGTCCTAGTACCTGGCATACAGTAGCTGGTTAATAAATGCTTATTCTCTTTCTTTCCCTTCCCAGTGCAGTGGAATAAGAACATTAGACAGTGAGATGTGTGACCTGGGTTTTAGTCCTGAGTTTGGCCACCGCTTGCTGTGAAACTTTGAACAAGTCATTTCATTTCCTGGAGTTTCATTTACCTTGTCTAGAAAACGCGTATCATCATCGTGGCATTGCCTACCTCAATCAAACAACATGCACTTATCAATTGCCTAATATATGCCCCAGCACTGTCCTAGGGGCCTGGCATGTATTAGAAATAACAGTTCCTGTCCTCAAGGAGTCTACATTCTTACCAGCATTGTTGTAAGTAAAGAGCATCTTAAGTTATAAGGTATTTTTTAAGAGCAAACTGTTGTTAAAATTACTAGCAGTAATAACAGCCATGGTGCTGGATAAATGGTCACTGGCTGATAGAACAAAAAAGGATTAACAAAGTGGTAACAGAGGAAAGAATGCCAGAAAAGAAATGTATGATCAAAAGGGTGGGCTGTTCATGCTGCAAAGGTGAGGGGAAACCGCTGGAGACACCATGTGCCCAATTGGTGAGCTTGAAACATCCAGAAGAAGCCAGGGAGGCTACCAGCACAATGAGGTAAAATTACAGGATGTCAGGGACAAGACTCAGGCAAGGGGGCATGGCAACCTGCTTCCTTAAATGGAGCATCAGTGGTGATGAGGTCACAGATTTATTTTAGGGGGAGGACTTCAGTTCATAAATAACATGAGAGAGAGAATCTAAGTCATCCTAAAAGTCCTTTCCACTATAAGATTCTAAGTAGGTGTTTTTTTGGATGTTGCCTAATGTCTAGATTTTAAGCACAAATTTGTGCTTTGGGGAAAGCATCTCACAATACTAGCACCCTTCAGAGTGCTAGGTCAGGAGCTGTTCTGGGCTCCTCACTTACGGTAGCAGTGTCTTCCATCTGCACCAAGTTCAAAGCCAGGGTTACAGGTACAAGTGAAAGATCCCATGGAGTTCACGCAGTGGTGGGCACAGTGAGTATTGCCTTCTGTGCACTCGTCAATGTCTGCAAAAGTAAACATGTTTTGGCTTTATGCCTTATAATCACCAACAGAGGTGTAAGTCACAACATTAACACCAAATTAAAGTGTTTTCTTTTCCTAATACCTGGAATCTTTGGGATGTATCAGCACAATAGCGGATAATTCACGTTGAAGAAATGCTTTTTCCTCTTGCTTATGTTTTTCTATGAATAATGTAGCACAACTATAAGCCTTGTGTGGCCAAAGAGGCAATATGACCAGCTTCCTTTTTATCAATACAAGGTAGCTACAAAAAGTTGAATATCCCTACAAAGTTTTCCAAATTCCCATTTTCAAAAAACAAACTGTTACCATAGTCTTTTCTCATATCACATCCCTCCTTGGATACTCTGATGGTCCTCTACTCCTTAAGATTTACCATATTGGTACTGGACTTTGGGTGAATACCAAACCAGCGTTATCCATATTGTACTTCAGAACTCTTGAAACAAGACTAACGATAACGTCGATAAGGGAAGGATGAGGAGAATGAGGATGCCTTGTATTTATATGGCACCTACTTAGCACTGTGCTAAATTCTTTACAATTACTATCTCATTTGATTCTCACTACAACCCTGTGATGTAGGTGCTATTATTATCCCTATTTGATAATTGAGGAAACTGAGTCAAACAGAGGTTAAGCAATCTGAGCAGGGACATAGAGCTAGTAAGTGAACGCAGGTCTTACTGACTCCACATCCAGCATTCTATCTACTGTATCTCCTAACTGCACCAGTCTCAGTCTTCCCCAGTAACTGGGATGAGTCATGAACCATCTTGCTCCTTCTTTGCTGATCTGCTCTAATTTGAAATCCTATAGCATTACCTGGGGCGTCCAGAAGTTAAGTATCTTCTCTATAGTCACACAGCTGTTGGGTGTCAGAGATTGAGTTTGAAGCTGTATCCTTCTTATTCCAAGGTCATCTTCTCAATCCACTACTCTGTCCATTAGAGGCAACTTGGTGGTATGTTGGACAGAGCACTTGAGTGGGCAGAACTCGAGTGAGGAAGATTCAAGTTCATTTCCAACTTTAGACCATTACTAGCTCTGTGACCCTGGCAAGTCACTAATCTGCTTTAGTTTTCTCATCTATAAAATGGGGATAGTGACATCAACACCCCAGGGTTGTTATAGAGACCATAGGAGATAGTATTTGTAAAGTGCTTTTCAAATATTAAAGTGCTATATAAATGCTCACTGTCATCATCCTCCTCCTCATCATTACTCCATGCTACTTATATATATATAAAGATAGGAGTATATCTCTATATAGGAGTATATATATATATATAGTGGAAACTTTATACTTCTTTGACGGTAGAGAATCCATTGAATTTGGGATCTCCTCAGGGTGCAGAAAGCTGGGGAATAGTGTTTTCATGATCTATTTCTAATACTTAAAATGACAGCTAGATGTAGAGGATGTAAGGGAGCTTGACCTGCCTTCAAATGGAGCTGCTGAAACATACTAGCTGAGTCTATGGGAAGAAATTGTTTAACCTCTACGTGTCCCATTGCTTCTCTAAGACTACAAATTGTTGTAACCTCTCTAAGACTATCACTTACAATTAAGTTGTTGATTTATATGGGGGAAGGAACTTTTCACACCAGGAGTTCCCATGAGGTTGAAATCACAGATGTGCTTCCACCTCCACCCCACCCTCAATAAAAGATATTTTAAGAAGCTCTAGAGGAAACATGCAACGTGTTAGTGGAATCTATGTCTGCAGTCATGACTGCTCAATCTGAGAACACAGACTTATCTTAGTTTTCCAGCTTAGTCATAATTCCTCAATAGAAAAGGGGCCAAAATAAACATGAATTTGCATGTCTAATATCCTTCTATTTGTTTAAAATAAGAGTCTGCCTTGAAAGCCAGGAAATAGTTGATATCATCCTAAGTCATAGAGCCTCTCCTTTTTTCTTGAAAATATTACAATAGCAAAAAAAATATCATGAGTTACCAGAGAAAAACTTTGCCTCACCACAAATAATTGCCTTCAGTGCCTCTGGTCATAAAATAATTGATTTATCACATTAATCTTGGAATTGAAAGTGTTTCTGTATTGCTCTTTTAGAAAAATGGAAACATTTAGCTTATCATTCCAAGGAAAGCTTTAAAAAATTCCCCTTTGTTAAAATGCTTTCTAAATTCTAGGAACCTTTCTCAGCCTACACTTCCAATTCAAGGGTCATCTTTTCTTTCTGTAGTTTATGAAGAAGAAAAACAGAACAATCCCTGTCTCGTTATTGAGCCTTTTGAAATATCAGTTCTGAAACTACCATTTGAATCACAAGAATCATTAAGTGTTTTTTGTCATTGTTGTTTTACAGAATTTTAAAATATGCCATAAAATGCCTTTCCAAATAATCAAAGACAAATGTAGCCTCACTTCCAAAATCATTTCTATTCTACACCCACAAACATTTCCTCCCACCTGTTCTTCTTGAAACTGAATCCCAGGAAAATCTTAGATAGCTGTGCAATTAAGCCATTAGCCTCAGTTCCTTACCTGTGCATGACATTTTGTCTGCAGACAGATGGTACCCTGGGTGGCAGGCACACCTGGCAATGCCATGATCATTTAGACAGATGTGGGAGCATCTTCTGTGTCCACCTGAGCAGGGGTCCTTCACTACAAGAAAAAGTACAAGGAAAGGTCAGTCACCCACTTTGGGGAGGGGAGAAGTGAAACACGGGAGTGAAGAACACAGATTTAGGGCTGGAAGGGATCTCAGAGGTCATTTAGCCCACCTTTCACCATTTACAGCAAGGGAAGCTGAGACTCAAAGGCATTAAGTGACATGCCTAAGATAACACACATAGTAAGCAAAAGAAGGTGGGATTTGGTTTTAAGTCATATCATCCTGGATTTAGAACTGGAAAGAACCTCAGAGGCCAAAGAGCCCAATAGCCCAATACTCCCCTTCCCTCAATCTGTCTATGTATATGTCTTTCTCTCCCCATTACTTCTCTTTGTCTGTCTCTCTGTCTATCTCTGTCTCTCTGTCTCTCTCTCTCTTTCTCTGTCACGCACACACACACACACACACACAAATTTTACAGTGGGGGAAACTGAGATGCAGAGAGGCCTCCTGTCTTGCCCAAGATCACTTGGGTAGTAAGCAAACAATACGGAATTTGACCCAGGGTCCTCTGTCTCTAAAGCCACTGCTCTTTTTGGGGGGAGGAGAGATTCTCTTTGTATCCCCAATATTTAGGGCAGTGTCCAGACATAGTCAGTGCTTCATATATGCTTGGTAATTGACTGCTGATTTATTCTTTTCATTGCACCCGGTAAGAGTGTGAAAAAATGGAAAAATAAGATTATGGGGCTTTTGTATAGCCAGGGTGGTACCTGCCTGATTGCTCTGTGAGTAAAACTATTCTCTTTCTCACAGCCCAGACTAGTTTGTCCAGTAACAGTTTGCATTTTTATAACATTTTTGAGTTTCCAAATAATTTCATCACAATAACCCTAAGAAGTAGATAGTGTAAAGATCACATTATTCATTTCACAGATAATGAAACTGAGCCCCTAAGGGATGAAGTAGTTTGATTAAAGGTGTATGGGTATTTAGTGGCAAACTCCTGACCTCTTGAGTCAAAATCTGGGATTATGCCACATTCACTGTCATGTTCTTCCAACAAAGGACCAATTTTCTTTCTTACTTACCACCACTAAGTATGTACTGAGACCTCAGCATCTTCTATACAAGACCAAGGAAAGGGGAAATAGGATGGATGATGGAATGTGCTAGTTCAACCAGTTAGAAAAAGATTGGCAAAAGGTCATGAATTGGCAAGAACAGATTATTCTAGATTCTCAATTTGAACCACCATCCCCAGTCTATGAGGCATCTTTAGAAAAATAAAACACAATTAGATGAAGACCCATTGTTCTGCTGGGCATGCTGTGGGGCCATCTCAGTCAGTCAGTCAATTAACGACCTTTGATTAATGCCTACTATGTGAGAAAGGCCTATTCGCAAAGAGTTCACACTCCAGTGGGGAAGCCAACACGTAAATAACCAGATATAAACAAGATCTGTAGAGTAAATAGGAAGTAATCTGAGAAGGGAAGGCACTAACCTTCTGAGGAGGGTGAAGTTTCCTGCAGAAGGTGAGATTCAAGCGGTGCTGTGAAGGAAGCCATGGAAACAAAGAGAGAGAGAGTTCAAGGGGCAAAGCATTGCTCAGAGCCAGCAGTGAGGGTGTAGTCAAGAGATGGAGCATCCCATGTGAGGACCAACAAGGAGACAAGTCTGGCCCTCTGTGTGGATGGAAGTAAAGTGTGAGATGCCTGTAAAAGGAAATGAACATCATAAAATAAAGAGCTTAAGGGTCAACTAGAGGACTTTCTATTTGATTCTAGAGGTAATAAAGAGTCACTGAAGTTCACTGAGCACTAGGGCAATATGGTTAGATCTTGTCTTTAGAAAAGTCACCTTAGCAGCTCAGGGGAGGATAAATTGGAGCAAGGTAAGACTTGAGACTAAAGGGTCAGTTTAAAGACATTTGTCATGGTGCCAGCAAGGGGTGATGAGGGCCTTACCTCATCAAGATAAGGGGATGGAAATTGTAGATTGTAAATGCAGAAATGGCAATATTTGGTACTGGATTTGATATGTGGGGCAAGGGACAGTGAGGAGCCAGAAATGGTAATGAGGGAACAGACCCTGTGACTGAATGAGAGAGGTGGGTGCTCTCAACAGAAACAGAGGAGTTCAGAAGAAAAGAGAGTGTGAGTGGAAAGATCAGGAGTTCCATTTTGGACATGGTGAGTTTGAGATGCCCATGGGGCATCCAGTTGGATGTCCAAAAGACAGTTGATGATTTGGAGTTGGAGCTCAGAGAGACTAGGGCTAGATATTTAGATCTGGGAGTTATTTGCACATCACTTAAGTCTTGGTTGGAAAAGGCATTAAGAGACCTTTCATTGTACCAGTATTTTATTTCAGTTTTCAAAATCTATCGCCATTTTTTCTTGCCTATTTAGGAGCAAGGGTACCATGCCGCTTGGCACTGGGCATATTGGTCTTTGTTTTGTCAATTACCTCCATGTGTTTATGGCCAAGGCATACAGGCTCCCAGGGAGTAGGTCCGCAGCTGCCAGCAGCACCATTCCCTACCTACATATATTTAATTCGTTCAATGTCAGTCTGTATTATTTAAGCCCCTATCATGGGCACAAGGTGCTGAGGATACAAAGAAATAAAAAATGAAACAAGCCTGCCTTCAAGAAGCATACAGCCTTTGAGGAATAAACAATATGCATCCAGCTAAGTAAAACCAAAAGCAAATCATATTCATTTATATAGATCTTTTAAGTTTTACAAAATATTCAAATATTACCTTTTTTTTTCCTCACAATAACACCAGGAGGGAGGTTTTATTATTATTTTCATTTCACAGATCAGGAAACTGAGGCCAACTGAGGTTAAGTGACTTCCCCAAAGTCACACAGATAGTGAATGTCTGAGACTGAATTTGAACTCAGGTCTCCCTAACTCTTGGTTCAGCACTAAGTCCTTCTCTCCTTCCCCAATAAACATTATATATATATATATATATATATATATATATATATATATATATATATATATATATATATATATATATATATATATTTCGTGTATATGTTGTATCACACAGGAGGAATTTTTGAGGATAGAGACTGGTTTCTTTTTCTGTTTGAATATGTGACACCTTGCACAGAGTAGGCACTCAAAATGCGTGTTAGATTGAATCAAAGACAAGGGATAAATTTTAGGAATAATTTAATTCATAACTTTACAATTCTGAATTTTGGAAGTTTCCCAAGACAATTGTATAGCCAAAGTATCCTTTTGAGTCTTCACAGGTCCAGATCTATACTTTTTTTTTTTTTTTTTTACAAACTTTAGGCTTCTAAGTCTCCATGGAGTTCAAGGACAAGGAGTCTGGTGTCCTTAGTAGACAAGGAATGTCTATTAATTTTAGTGCTATGGTCAAGGATGGTCCTTCCAATGAAGGAATCCCTAGAGAATGGAAAAGGCTGGCCTTTTGGAAGAGGTACCAGAATTTCTGAGAGATGTCATATTGTTACACAATTCATCTCCTCTTTTCAAAGAAAATAAAGAATATCTTCTTGAAACCTCAATTAAACTAGGAAATCAAGGCCAAAATTAAAGACTTCTATCGATACTACAATCTACTTCAGTAGATTTCTGTTCCTCTTTCTCCATCAAACCAGTAAAATTAACAGTTGGAGAATTTTGGAACTGGAATGAATATTCAGAGATTATCTAATCTCATTTTAAAGCAGAGGAAACTGAAAATCAACAAATTAATAATTTCCAGGGTCACATAGTTCATCATAATATAACCAAGACTACAGTACAGTTTGATAGGCTTTGGAAATGGAAACAGCACATTTGAACAATCCTTTCATTTCACACTAAAGGAAAATTAGAGAGCCAATGACTTGACCCAAGTTATGAAGCTGGAAAGTACCAAAGTTAGGATTCCATCCGGTTTTTCTGACTCCAAATCCAATGCTTTTTTTATTAGGCTAACTCTGAATCCCAGATCTCTTTACTCACAGACTATTTATTTAATTTTGTTATGTTTTAAGCATTAAAAATATGAAAATCTTTTGTTCTTAAGGTAACTTCATTACTATTTCCCTTCTCCACTATCCAGAAAACCATCTACAAACCATAAAAGAGAAAGAGGAAAAAAACAGTTTAGCAAAACTCTCTATCAAGAGTGTGATATCCCACACCCAGAGGCTTCCACCTCTACAAGGAAGGGAGGAAGGTGCATTTTCATTCATCTTCTTCAGGGTTAAATTCAGTCATTCTAAGACTTACCCTCCTTTTCTATTCATTTGGCAGGTACTAAAATGTTTTTCTTTCCTGAAATTGCCCTATATGGAAACGGCAGCCAGGAAGCAGTTCAGTATGGACTTAATACTTCATTACTTCTGTAATCTCAGATCTCAAGTCTCCTGATATTCCCATGGTTTTTTTATTTATGGTGCTAAAATAGTGCAAACTCAAAAGAAATGCCTCATTCCCTGCAACTTTGCATACAACTTGGTGACCATAAATAAGCACATAATTTGGATGGATGAGTTGGCACTGTCCCCACTAACCAAGTTCATTTAGGAGCAAATAACACATTACAATTTGTCTCGGTGAGCAAGTCTAAACCAGAATGAAAATCATTTCAGAACCTGGATTACTTTGCACAACTTTAGAGGATGGCTAACTGAAAACATTCAGTTTTATTTTATGCATTGCCTAAATCACCTAAAACTTCATTTGATGACTTTAAAAATATTAGGCAAGAAATGGAAGATAAAAAACCCATTTCGAAGTTTGCGTATAACTATCATTTTTACGCAAAATTTAAGTCCCTGCACAAACTATAATTTTACAACCTCTTGCATGATGAGCTACTGAAATTCTGACTTCCTGCGTTCTTGACTTGTTTGTAAATCAGAGTTTACTATTCACTGGGTAGGATGAATTCCCCAGCCTACTTCATTAAATTTGAAAGGTAAAATTCTTGAAGCAACAAAGGGTATATTGATGTTGCTAAATGTTCATAGGCACTAAAGCTAAAAGGGAGCTTAGAGATGTCCCAACCATCATAGAAATAGAGAATAGATCATAGGAATAAAGTTGAAAGAGATCCCAAAGGGCATTCGGTCTAAGCTCTTTATTTACTAATAAGGAAACTGAGGCCCATAGAGGTTTAATGACTTTTCCAAGGACACACAAATAAGTATCAGAGACAGGGTATGAAGCCAAGCACTCTTATTCCAGAGTCATTACTCTTTCCACTGTGTCTTTCTTGAGGTACAATTAGTAACAACAACGTTAAGTCATATCCCAGAAGCAAAATTTGCCCAAGTCCCTCCTTGACTTCTGTCCATTGCAAACAGCAAGCAGACCTCCAGTAGAGGAGTTTTCCCTCTTCTGTTGTACTCCCTTACAATGCAAGGGCTGCTTTGGCAGAGCAGGATAGGGCATGATTGTATGTCAAAGGAATCTAGAGGAGGTAAAGGCAGGAGTTGTTATTGTTCATGTGTGTCTGATGCTTTGTGATCCCATTTGAGGTTTTCTTGGCAGAGATACAGGAGTGGTTTTGCCATTTTCTTCTAAGGAACTGAGGCAGACAAGGTGAACCAACCTGCCCGGTGTCTGAGGTCAGATTTGAACTTGAGAAGATGAATCTTTCCTGGTTCCAAGCCCAGTGATCTAACCACTGCACCACCTCATGCCCTAAAGGTAAAGGAGGCAGGCTGTATTAACAGGTCTTCTTCCGGTTCCAGCTGCTCAGGATTAGCCTCAAATATAATTATAACAACAGCAATCCACAGCATCCTGTGAGATCAAATCAATTCACTAAACAATCATCAGGTGCCCACTTGGTTGCAAACACTGTTCTAGGTGCGACAAAGACAGAACCCAATAATCATTGCCCTCGAGAAACATCCATTTTATAGCAGGGGGGTGGCATGGGGAGTGGTGGTAAGAAGAGGGGCACACAGCATTGACACATATAACCATACGCTACGTGTACATGTATTTGTCCAGACCTGTGACTGCATTCATGTAGGGATGTTGGCATGGAAACAACTCCATCAGCAACTCATCTTTATCTCTTGTTTTTGAGAGCTGTGTGGGACTGTGAGATGTTATACAGATATTGTTTGTGCAAAGTGAGATTTGAATCCAGGGCTTATTGAGTCCAAGGCCAGTCTTCTATGCATTACTGCACGTTGCCCACTCTTTCTCTCTTTCTACACACACACACACACACACACACACACTGATGCTCACATGTGTCGGGGAGATCTGGGGAGATCAGGAAGGAGGCTGAGGATTCCTTGAACTTGAGGTGCGAAGGAATAGAGAATGGGCTGTGCTAAGACACAAAGGTACCAAAATGGGCTATTGGGAACTTGTGTAGTACTTTTTATCCCTAACCCTCATAAGGAAGTCTATATGTTTGGTTGCCTTCGCTCCTGAGGCTCTGAGAAGTTGTGACTTGCCCAGAGTCACATGGTTCTCCCCTTATTCAATTCAATTCGATTCAGCATGTAATTATGAAGCACTTACTATGTTCCAGGCACCATGCTAAGTACCTATTCTCATCTCTCCTGTCTTGGATGTCAATCTCTTCCATCTCCTCCTTCTTCCCGGTCTCTGATGAGTAAGTGGCCCTTCTTGTCAAATCAGAACCCACTACACACACACTTGATCTCATTCCCTCCACCTTCTCCCATGAATTTCTCCCTCTGTCATCCCCATTCTTTAATCATCGATCTTTCCCTCTCAGCTGTCTCATTCCCTCCTGTCTACAAGCACACTCATGTCTCCCATGTCTCAAATGTCACACTCATGTTTCCTTTAAGAAAAAAAAAACACATTCAATCTTACTTTTCCTGCTAACTTTCATCTTATACATCTATAAATTTGTCTGCAATTTTGCTTCTAACCTCATCATTCAACTGAAATTTCACTCACCAAAACCAACAATCTCTTAATTGCTAAAGTTAATGCCCTCGTCTCAGTCTTCATCCTTCTTGAACTCTGCAGCATTTGACATAAATGATCACCTTCTCCTCTTGGATATTCTTTTTGCTTTGGATTTATTAACCACTCCTTAAGTCTCCTTTGCTGGAAAATCATCCATGCTCTCCTTGCTCAACATGGGTGTCCTGCAAGTCTTTGTCCTGGGCCATCTTCTCTTTCCTTCGCTACCATCTCTTTCAGTGAGCTGATCAGCCCCCACAGATTTAATTATCATCTCTATGCTGATGATTCACAGATCTTCATATGTATCCTTAGTTTTTCTCTTGAGTTAAAGTTAAGCATTACCAACATGACTATCAGACATTTTGAAATGGATATAGCACAGGCATCTCAAACTCAACATGCCCCCACAAAACCGACATCAAAAAAACCAAAATAAACTCTTATTTTCCTGCAAACCCTTCCCTCTTCTGAATTTCCTTACTACAGTTGAGGGCATCTCCATATTCCCAGTCACAAAGGCTTACAAATTCAGTGTCATTCTCTACTTTTCACTGTCACTCACCCCACATATTCAATCCATTGCCAAATCTTATCCTTCTTAACTTCTTGAAATCTCTTATATTTGCCCTGTTCTCTCTCTGCTCACATACCCATGACCCTTGCTCATATCCTTATAAACTGCAGTGTTGAAATCCCCTTCTAACAGGTATCTCTCTAGCAAGCCTTTGCTCACTCCCATCTATTCCTTACTCAGCTGACAAAATGATTTTACTGAGCCAAAGGTCTGATCATGTCATTTTGCTAAATAGCAATGGCTCCCTATTACCTCCAGGATCAAATATAAAGCCTTCTGTTTGGCATTTAAAGCTCTCCATGACCTGCTCCCTTACTATGTCCCCAGTCTTCTTAGAGTTTCTCCTCTTCTATACACTCTCTGATGTACTAAGTTCTCCAGTGGCCTGTTGATTTTTCTCTGCATATGACCCCTGTCCCTTTCCTTTTGTCCCATCCCTGTACCTTTGTTTGAATGGCCAGCCTCCAGATTTGGAATGCTCTGTCTCTTGGAATTCCTGGCTTCCTCCAAGACTTAGCTCAAACACTATCTTCTGCAAGAGGATTTTTCTGGTGCCCTTGGATGCTGAAGTATTCACTTCTATTATCCTCATTAACTATTGTTAGATGCATAAAATCTACTTTGTATGTATACAATGATTTACACATTGTCTCCTTCCCTAGAATGTAAACCTTTTAAGGGTAGAGACTTAAATTGCTGTGCTTTCTATTCCTTGGGCTTAGCACACAGACTGGCAAGCACACAGTAAGTACTTAAGAAATCATGGTTGATCATGGCTTAGAGAAATCTCTGGGGGCACCCTTACCTGGGGGCACCAAGACATCACATTACTTCCTCAGGGTTCTGCAGATATATGTGTGAGAGGCAAGTCAAAGGCTTATTTATTCCTGACCCCAGACCAGCTATCTATCTACTGCATCATTTTTACTTTCCATGATGGTGATGATGATGATGATGATGATTAATGATAATATGCAGATTAATTCAAAGCAGGAAAGACATCAGTGCTATCCTGCTAATATGCTTTTGTCTTTTGTGTTTGGTAAACTTTCACAGTTGGAAAAAATGAGTTTTCTATAACTGGGCAAAGTATTGGACACAGGCTCATCTTCTGCAGACTCAGTGAAAGTACCTTTCCACCAATTTCCACCAGAATTCCACCAATATTTAGAACCATGGATAGAAATAAACATTTATCATTTGCCTACTTGGGAAGTTGGGTGGCACAGTGGATAGAGCACTGGGACTCAGTAAACCCTGAGTTCAAATCTGTCCTCAGATACTTACTAGCTGTGTGACCCTGGACAAGTTACTTAATCTTGTTTGCCTGAGTTACCTCATCTATAAAATGAACTGGAGAAGGCAATGACAAACCACTCCATTATCTTTGCCAAGAAAACCTCAAATAAAAATAGAGAAAAGAATCTATTTTTACAAAAATATTTATAGTGGCTCTTTTTGTGTGGCTAAGAATTTGAAATTGAAGCAATGTAGGGTAGAGCCAAGATGGCAGAGTAGAAGGATGCACCCCTAGAAACTCTCCTCCCATAGCCCATAAAATACCTGTAAAAATGACTCTAAACAAATTCTAGAGCAGCAGAAGCCACAAAACAACAGTGAAAGAGACGTCCAGTCCAAGGCAGCCTGGAAGACCAACAGGAAAGGTCTGTTTCACCAGGAGTGAAGCAGAGCACAGCCCAGCCTTAGCCTCAACACAGCAAGGATAGAACTGGAGCAGGCTTCAAGATACCACCACCAGCAGCTGCAGGTACCAGATTCCTCAACTCACAAATGCCAAAGATAGCTTCAAAGACCAGTGAGAAAGCTCTTTCACTTGGGTGATAAGGGAATGCAGGGGTCTAGTCCTGGTCCCAGGCAGCAGCAGCTTCCACTGTTGGATCCCTGGACTGAAGAACCTGGAGGAATTGAGCAGCTGATCTGCATCTCAGCCCTGAGTGGGTACCCCTAGGGTGAGGAAAAGCTCTGGCTGGTGGAGCTGGCTGAGGCTTTGGAGAGGGAATTCTGCTCACTGAAAAGAGTGATTGTAGTTGCTCCCAGACCAGAGTGCAGGTCAATACAGGAGTAAACTCTTCTCACTTGATTGTGCTACCTTGGAGGAACTGAGAACCTACAAGTCCCCAGAGTATACCCTCCCCTTGAAAAAGAACTCAAAAATCAAGTAAGTGGCTGGGAAAATGCCCCTACAAGGGAAAAAGAATAAAACAATAGAAGGTTACTTTCTTGGTGAGTAGTTATTTTCTTCCATCCTTTCGGTTGAGGAAGAACGATGCATACCATCAGAGAAAGACCTAAAAGTCAAGACTTCTGTATCCCAAACCTCCAAAATAAATATGCAATGATCTCAGGCCATGGAAGAACTCAAAAAGGATTTTGAAAATCAATTAAGAGAGGTGGAAGAAAGATTGGGAAGCAGAATGAGAGAGATGGAAGAAAATCATGAAAAGCGAGTCAACAGTTCACTAAAGGAGACCCCAAAATTTTTTTTTGAAGAAATTAACTCCTTTAAAAATTGACTAACTCAAATGGCAAAAGAGGCCCAAAAAAATCAATGCGGGGAAGAATGCTTTAAAAGGCAGAATTAGTCAAATGGAAAAGGAGGCTCAAAAGCTCACTGAAGAAAATAGTTCTTTAAAAATTAGAACAGAGTAGATGGAAGGTAATGACTTTATGAGAAACCAAGAAATTACAAAAAAACGCAAAAGAATGAAGAAATAGAAGACAATTTGAAATACTTCATTGGAAAAACAACTGACCTGGAAAATAGATCCAGGAGAGACAATTTTAAAATTATGGGACTACCTGAAAGCCATGATCAAAAAAAGAGTCTAGACATCATCTTTCATGAAATTATCAAGGAAAATTGCCCTGATATTCTGGATCTGGAGGGTAAAATAAATATTGAAAGAATTCACTGATCATCTCCTGAAAGAGATCCAAAAAGAAAAACTCCTAGGAATATTGTAACCAAATTCCAGAGTTCAAAATATTGCTGGCAGCCAGAAGAAACAATTTGAGTATTGTGGAAATACAATCAGGATAACACAGGATCTGACAGCTTCTACATCAAGGGATACAAGGGTTTGGAATATGATATTCCAGAAGTCAAAGGAAGTAGGATCAAAACCAAAAATCACCTACCTAGCAAAACTGAATATAATACTTCAAGGGAAAAAGTGGTCATTCATTGAAATAGAGGACTTTCAAGTATTCTTGATGAAAAGACAAGAACTAAATAGAAAATTTGACTTTCATACACAAGAATAAAGAGAAGCATGAAAAGGTTAACAGAAAAGAAAATTCATAAGGGACTTAGTAAAGTTGAACTGTTTACATTCCTACATGGAAAGATAATATTTGTAACTCTTGAAACTTTTCTCAGTATTTGGGGGGATTACACGCACACACACACAAACTTTTCTCAGTAGTTGGAGGGATTACACGCACACACACACACACACAGACACACTCTCTCTCTCACACACACACACACACACACACATAGACAGAGGGCACAGAGTGAGTTGAATAGGAAGGGATGATATCTAAAAAAGTAACATTAAGGGGTGAGAGAGGAATAGATTTGGAGGAGAAAGGGTGAATTAGAATGGGGTAAATTATCTTTCATAAAGAAACAAGAAAAAGCTTTTGCAATGGAGTGGGAAAGGGGAAGGTGAGAGGGAAAAAGTGAAGCTTACTCTTATCACATTTGGCTTAAGGAGGGAATAACATGCACACTCAATTTGGTATGAAAAATCTATCTTACACTACAGAAAAGTAGGAGAGAAGGTGGTAAGTGGGGTGGGGGAATGATAGAAGTGAGGGCAAATGAGAGGAGGGGGGTAATTAGAAGTAAACACTTTTGAGGAGGGAGAAGATCAAAAGAGAATAGAATAAATGGAAGGCAAGATAGGATGAAGGGGAATATAGTTAGTCTTTCACAACCTGACTATATGAAAGTCTTATTTATTTTTATTTTTGGGGGGTTTTATTATATCATTTATTTTGTAAATATGACCCCCCCAAAAGTTTTTTTTATAGATTTTTTAAATTTTTTTTTAAATTTATTTATTTAACTTTTTACATTCATTTTCACAAAATTTTGGGTTCCAAATTTTCTCTCCATTTATCCCCTCCCCCACCACAATACACCTAGCATTCCAATTTTCCCTATCACCAATCTGCCCTCTCTTCTATCATCCCTCCCTTCTCTTGTCCCCATCTTCTCTTTTGTCCTGTAGGGTCAGATGACTTTCTATTCCCCATTAACTGTATTTCTTATTTCCTAATAGCAAGAACAATACTCAACAGTTGTTCCTAAAACTCTGAGTTCCAACTTCTCCCCATCCCTCCCTCCCCACCTGTTCCCTTTGGGAAGGCAGGCAATTCAATATAGGCCTGTGTAGTTTTGCAAATGACTTAGATAGCAGTCGTGTTGTGTAAGACTAACTGTATTTCCCTCCATCCTATTCTGCCCCCCATTGTTTCTATTCTGTCTTTTGATCCTGTCCCTCCCCAAGAGTGTTGATTTCAAATTGCTCCCTCCTCCCATTGCCCTCCCTTCCGTCATCCCCCCGACCCTGCTTATCTCCTTCTCCCCCACTTTCCTGTACTGTAAGATAGGTTTTCATACCAAAATGAGTGTGCATTTTATTCCTTTCTTTAGTCGAATATGATGAGGGTAAACTTCATGTTTTTTCTCAGCTCTCCTCTTTTTCCCTCCACTAAAAAGTCTCCTGTTGCCTCTGGAATGACATATAATTTACCCCATTCCATTTCCCCCTCTTTCCTCCCACTACATTTCTCTCTCACCATTTACCTTAATTGCTTTTAAGATATGGTCCCATCCTATTCAATTCACTCTGTGCTCTCTGTCTCTGTATGTGCGTGCATGTGTGTATGTGTGTGTGCACGTGTGTATGTGTGTGTGTGTATGTATGTGTATGTGTGTGTGTGGTCCCACCAACTACCCAGATACTGAAAAGTTTTAAGAGTTACAAATATTGTCTTTCCATGTAGGAATGTAAACAATTCAACTTTAGTAAGTTTCTTATGACTTCTCTTTGCTGTTTACCTTTTTATGCTTCTCTTGATTCTTGTTTTTGAAAGTCAAATTTTCTTTTCAGCTCTGGTCTTTTCATCAAGAATGCTTGAAAGTCCTCAATTTCATTGAAAGACCATTTTTCCCCCTGAAGTATTATACCCAGTTTTGCTGGGTAGGTGATTCTTGGTTTTAGTCCTAGTTCCTTTGACTTCTGGAATATCCTATTCCATGCCCTTCGATCCCTTAATGTAGAAGCCGCTAGATCTTGTGTTATCCTGATTGTATTTCCACAATACTGGAATTGTTTCTTTCTAGCTGCTTGAAATATCTTCTCCTTGACCTGGGAACTCTAGAATTTGGCCACAATGTTCCTAGGAGTTTCTCTTTTTGGATCTCTTTCAGGCGGTGATCGATGGATTCCTTCAATACTTATTTTGCCCTCTGGTTCTAGAATATCAGGGCAGTTTTCCTTGATAATTTCATGAAAGATGATGTCTAGGCTCTTTTTTTGATCATGGCTTTCAGGTAGTCCCATAATTTTAAAATTGTCTCTCCTGGATCTGTTTTCCAGGTCAGTTGTTTTTCCAATGAGATATTTCACATTCTCTTCCATTTTTTCATTCTTTTGGTTTTGTTTTATCATTCCTTGGTTTCTCAGAAAGTCATTAGCCTCCATCTGTTCCATTCTAATCTTGAGAGAACTATTTTCTTCAGTGAGCTTTTGAACCTCTTTTTCCATTTGGCTAATTTTGCTCTTGAAAGCATTCTTCTCTTCATTGGCTTTTTGAACCTCTTTTGCCAGTTGAGTTAGCCTATTTTTCAAGGTGTTATTTTCTTCAGCATTTTTTTGGTCTCCTTTAGCAAGGTATTTACCCATTTTTCATGCTTTTCTTGCATCTCTCTCATTTCTCTTCCCAGTTTTTCCTCCACCTGTCTAACTTGATTTTCAAAATCCTTTTTGAGCTCTTCCATGTCCTAAGCCCACCAGACATCCACCTCAGATGTCTGGGATAGAGAGGCCTCAACCTCCATGTCTTTCCCTGATGGCAAGCATTGTACTTCCTCATCAGAAATGAAGGGAGGAGGGAACATCTCTTCCCCAAGAAAGTAGCTCTCTATGGTCTTATTTTTCTTCCCTTTTCTGGGCATTTTCCCAGCCAGTTACTTGACTTCTGAGATTCCTCTCCACCCCAGCGTAGATCCGCCCAGCTAGTGCTTGGGGTCTGAGATTTAAATGCTGCTTCCCAGCCTCAGGGCTTTCCACAGCAGGAGCAGCTATTCAATGTGAGCTTAAGTTCTGGTGCTTGGGTGGAGGCAGAACCACCTCCCAGGCTCAGTTCCCTCAGGGGGTTTATGCAGAGACCTTCAACAATGGAGCTCCTATCTGCTTGGAGAGTCCCGGGCTGCCGCTGCCTCTGCCGCTGCCTCCCAAGGGGGCCCAAGTCATGGAGACACCCTGCTCCCCTCTCGGCCAGCCCAGAAGTCTCTCTCACTGACCTGTAGTGCCTATGGGTGGAGGGACCTTCACGGCCGCCGGAGATGCCGTCCCTGAAGCCTGCTCGGATCTGCTCTTCTGGGGCTGCATGGCCAGGGCAACGCGGGGGTGGGCTGTGCTTCCAGAGCCTGACAGACCCCTGGGGACAGCTTTCCAGGGCTCTCTGGAATGGAAATCTCTTCCACTGTGTTTCTGTGTGGCTTGCAGTGATCCAGAATTTGTGGGGAGTTCTTTTTACAGGAAATTTCTGGGCTGTGGATTCGGAGCTAGCATACATGAGTCTTTCTACTCCGCCATCTTGGCTCCTGCATATGAAAGTCTTTAGCAAAACTATGCATATATAGCCTATATTGAATTGCTTGCCTTCTCAGTGGGGACGGGTAGAGAGGGAGGAAGGGAGAGAAGTTGCAATTCAAAGTTTTAGGAACTAAGTTGAGAATTGTTTTTGCACGTAACTGGGAAATAAGAAATACAGGTAATGGGGTATAGAAGGCTATCTTGCCCTACAAGAAAAGAGAGATAATGGGGATAAGGGAAGGGAGGGGTATGATAGAAGGGAGGGTAGATTGAGGGAAGAGGTAATCAGAATGCATGGTGTTTTGGGGTGGGGGGAAGGGCAAGATGGGGAGAAAATTTGAAACTCAAAATCCTGTAGAAAAGAATGTTGAAAACTAAAAATAAGAAAATTACAAAAAAGAAATTGAAGCAATGGGAAATGGCTGAACAAGTTACGGTATATGATTATAATGGAATACTATTGTGTTATAGAAACTGAAGAGCAGAATGATTTCAGAAAAATTTGGAAAGACATACATGAACTGATACAAAATAAAATGAACAGAACCAGCTTGGCACTATACACACTAACGATAATACTGTATGATGATCAACTGTGAATGGTTTAGCTATTTTCAGTAATACAGTGATCCAAGACAGTCCCAAAGGAGTCATAATGAAAAATCCTCCCTGCCTTCAGAGTAATAGTTGATGTCAAGTGGATATGGACTGAAGCATACTATTTTTCACTTTTTTCATCTGAGTTTTCTTACATAAAATGATTAATAGGGAAATATTTTACACAATTGCACATGTATAATGTGTATCACTTTGCTTACCATCTAAGGGAGGATAGAAAAGAGAGAGCGATAGAATTTGGAACAGAAAACTCAAAAAGTTGAGTGTTAAAAATTGTTTTACATGTAATCAGAGAAAAAGAAAATATTAAAAAAAAAGAAAACCTCAAATGGGTCACAAAGAATTGGGCACAACTAAAATGACTGAACAAAGCCCCTACTATGTGTCAGGAGCTATGCTAAGCATTTTACAAATATTATCTCATTTGTTTCTCAAACAACTCCATGAGATGACGGAACTGAGATGAACAGAAGTTAAGTGACTTGTCCAGTCACATAGCTAATAAATGTTTGGGGCCAGATTTGAACTTGGTTCTTTCTTACTATTGACCCAATGCTCCATTCATTGTACTGCCATGCAAGTTTTGGTGTCTTTGACTTGATCTCTATAATTGGAGAAATGTTCATTCCATGCAGTGTGGATGTTACGGGTTTTCTGGATCCACTGAAAATGCTGGTTTTAAATTTGTAAGTCCATGCTCTACCTGGCCGACTAGGGTAGCAATTATTTTCGGTGATAACACCTGATTCCAATGCTGTTTACTTGTCGAATTCTCAGGGCTCTTTTCAGTTTTATATTTGTAGAATGGGGATTTGTTGTTAGCTTACGAGGAAAAGCAAGCCTCTGGTATTCATTATCATTATTGCTGTTATTAATTCCTGTCGTCATTACACATATATGACACTCTAAGGTTCGCAATGTGTTTTCATTATACTCAATATTAACAAGACTCATTTCATTGCTACACCACATCTGCCCCATTTCCTCCGAGAATCAAGCCTTATTCCTGTACAGTGCTATAGATCCGTTTTATCTCGCCCCAGGTAAAATGTGAGAAAAATCTATTGAGTTCATACCGTGAAGTGTGGCCACAGTTGATGTTTCTACATGCTTAATGAGTAGCTTACAAACTTTAAAGAGTCCTCCCAAGCAACTAGAGGGGTGGTCATTATGAGGCTTAGAAGGGGGCACCATCATCTGATACTCCCTAAGATTCTAACACAGGCTCCTAATTGACAGCCTCTCAGTTTGAGGGGCTCTCTGGTTTCATTCATCATTGAGCAATATAAGTCTCTGTATTGATGGATGGAAGAAAGCAGGCAGACTTTCCTGGTGCTTCTACAGTTTAGTCTGGCTGTCAGGCTGATGGATCCAAAGTCTCACATTTTGGACTCTGCCGCTTAATATTCACGTCTGGCTCACATCTCAGCAGTGGCATGAGCACTGGCAGTTGGGTTTTTTAACTAGAGGCTAGCCCAGCTGGAGATCCCTTTTCGAACACATCTTTGGCCAGAACCAACAAAGAGGTCTACTGGTCAAATACCACTGATTCCTGGGTAGTAGCTGGCTTAGAGAATGTTAGTGCAAGTATTGAGCAAATTAGCAGAGCCTATTCAATATTAACTAAGCATCTTATTTAATTCAATGCAACACTCATCGATTAAGTAACAGCTCTATGCCTGGCACTTTAATGGAGCTCAGACCTATGATTTCATCTGAGGAGGGAAATCCCAGGGGAAAACGGTCCTCCACTAATATGGATGGTAATGTCATGTATAATTAACTTGTCTTAGTGAATCCCTGGGCTACTGGAAGGTTAAGTGATTTGACCATAATTATATAACAAGACTATTTCAGGTGAGACTTGAACCCAAGACTTCCTGACCCCAGTGCTGGTCTCTTATTTTCTACTCTCTGATGCCTCTCTGATGCTATGCATACAAATACAAAATATGAAAACCTTGTACATTCCACTGACTATGTTAGGTAAATGGATATGTGAATACAAATTATGCTTAGAGTATGTGGTATAAGTGTAGACACTAATAACTGTGAGGAATCAGGAAAAGCCTCATGTAGGAGGAAATATTTAACCTAAGACTTGAAAAGCGGTCAGGATTCCAAGAGACAGAGGTAAAGAAAGAGATTTGTAGGTGGGGTCGGGGTTGAGGGGAGAGGGATGGGAGTCTGCAAATTCATCAAGGAAAATTAAGTGAAATGTAATGAGATTCCTTTGGGGGTCTATTGAATATGAGATGCCCATGAGATTTCCAGGAGTAGCCAGTATGGGAATTAGAATTTAGATGAATTTGACTGGGGGATAGAGTATGTTAGGAATAGTCAGATGAAATAAATCTTAGAAAGAGGTTGGAGCCAGGTTGTGAGTGATTTTGAAGGGCAAACAGGGCTTTGTATTTTATCCAAAAAGCAATGGGCAACCCATGAGTTTTCTTGAACAAGGGAGTGATGCATTAAAATATATAGGAATATCAATGTAATAGTTGTGTACAGGATGAATTAGAAAGGGGAGATACTGAAATTAGAACAATGAATAGGATTTTGAAGTAATCCAAGCAAGGGCTGATCAGAGTCTGAAGTAGGGTGGTGGCCATGTGCCTGGGAGAGAGGGAACAAAGAGGAGAGATCCATGGAAGGAGAATCAACAGGGCATGGCAAGTGCTTGAATATGGTGGTGGTGAGGCTGGTGTGAGCCTGGGTGACTGGAGAGAAGGATTGCCTTCAACAGAAATGGCAAAGTCAGGAGGAGAAGTGGGGTTGCAGGAAATGTGATGAGTCCTGTTTTGTACATGTTGAGGTTAATCATGGGACATCCAGTTGGAAAGATTTTTTACTTATTATGGGTAGCAGCTCGCTATTAGCCAATTCTGATCTGTTTTTTCCAGTCCAAAGGCATTGTCCTGGGCAGAGAGGAAAGAAACTATATAACTGGAGCAGTCTGGCCTCGTCTTTCTTGACAATTGTCGTTATCCTGCCTACCCTAAACAGTGGTCTCATATTGTCTTGGATTCTTATTCCTTCAGCCCACCTTAGCCTGTCATGGCATCACCTCCCTTATGTCATGGTTCTCTTTAAGAAAAAAGCAGAAACAACCACCTCTGTGAGCCAAAAATAGGAACTGCCCCACTGTGGCCCCAACTGGAACTGGTCACTTGGGCAACACCACTTTCCTTCCTTCCTTCCTTCCTTCCTTCCTTCCTTCCTTCCTTCCTTCCTTCCTTCCTTCCTTCCTTCCTTCCTTCCTTCCTTCCTTCCTTCCTTCCTTCCTTCCTTCCTTCCTTCCTTCCTTCCTTCCTTCCTTCCTTCCTTCCTTCCTTCCTTCCTTCCTTCCTTCCTTCTCCCCTCTTCATTTTTCCCTATTTCTCACCTGCAGGTACTCTGTGGAAAGGAATGTTCCTTTTGATCTCTGAAACCGTAAACCGTTTTGTTTTTTTTTTTTAATCTTTAATCCCAGATCATTCAAATTGTAAACCCAAATCACTCTGGCTCACAGGGATTGCCCATAATAGGTCCCTAGCCAAGCCCCACTTCCTCATTGTTTGGGCCCTCATTGGCTCAGAGTGAATGTAAACGGTAATTGTTTCTCTTTTGGGCCAAAAACTCTGAGGGTGTTCCCCTCCCCTCTAAGTAAAGAGGCCATTCTTTGCCACATTTCTTATCTGGCCTTAATCACTGAATGGGTGTTATCTTGGACTGAGACTTGGTATAGACCTTAGTTTAAGAAGGCCAAGGTCTCCCCTTGCATCCAGAACAGTCTCCGGTTGTTCTGATCTGTATCTTACCACTGGATCCACATGGCTCCAGAGCAGAAAAGGAGGCTGGTGACTTTGCACAGCCCTCCCTCACTTAAATCCAATTCACTTGCATGTCATGGTATCACCTCCCTGACATCATGTTTCACTTTAAGAACAAAGGACAACAACATACACACATGCACAACTCCCCCCCCTTCTGTAGTTATTGATCATCTGTCCTTGAGCACTTTTAACTATCTTTTCAGAATAGTGTCATTTGTTATATTCAGCTTCCATGACCTGCCTCTGCTTTCCCATGTCTTATTAAAATCTCAGTGAGTTGGTAAACTCCCTGTGTATCTGTACTATCTCATTAGACATCTCCCATTCACCTGCTTCTCAGTTCCCCGTGACTTCAAAATCTCATTCCTGTGGGCTCCAATATCCCTCCAGATTTCACTCCCTATAGGCTGGGAATCATAATGGAAAACTCATGAGAATCTGTCCCTACTTCTGAATTCTGTGCAATCTGCTTTGCCTAAATCCAAGGGAGCATGTTGCACTATGCTTGATTTTGTTTTATTCTATTGTAATTTCTAACATGGATTCTTCACTTTTCCTCTTCAGGAATCCCATCTTCTCCATACCAGTAACCTGTTCTTTCTTGCTGATGAAAATCAGATCCAAATTACAATTTCCTCTTGTTGGATCCTCAATATTTTGAAGGAGAAAATGATAATGATACTGAGTCAAGAAACATTACGCAGAGAGAGACAGAGAGAGACAAAGTTTTCATCCCAGATGCCTAGATAATTAGTCTCCCTGGAGGACTATATCATGCCTCCAGACTAGAGCTAGTGTGGTCTTGTGGGAAAGGGAATGAGTGCCATATTCTGGAAAGGTGTCAAACTGAGAAGGTGAGTCCAGTTTAGAATTAGAAAGTCAAAAGTTGTTGGGCATTGTCTTCTGAAGGAGAGCCAAATGGTGCAGAGCAACAGGTCAGAACTGAGCTGAAAGAGCAGATGCTACACATTGAGGACCACCAATACTTGGAAAATTTCAGATGTCAATGAGCATGGCATATATTTGAGAGCTATGGAGGAGAATACTGATACAAGAGTGAAAACTAACCATATCTGACCAAAATTCTGGCAGGGCAAGACTTGAGATGTCTCTGGAGAGAAGGCTCCTTTTTTTTGGAGGGGGGGTGTCATTACTTACTATGGGACTTAGAAGTAAGTCCTGTCTCCATTGGCCTATAAAAAAAAAACCAATACAAGCAAAAAAAACCCTATTCATAATTGAAATCTTGGGAGTCTAAAAGGGGAAATGTTAGCTATTCTTAAGTTGTCCCCAAATAGTTATGGTAGGACAAAGAAGTGGAGAAGTGAATAACCCTCCATTGTTGGTCAGGTCCAGTGTGCTTTCTTCCATACCACCCAACCTCTCACACCTCCTCATGAAAAGAGCATAATGGAACTGGAGTCAGAAGACCTGGGTTGGAATCCACGTTCTTTCGTTTGCTGCCTGTGTCACCTTTTAGCCCAATTTCTTCTGTATAAGAGGGGACTTAGATTAAATTGAGGGTTCTTAACCTTGGGACAATAAACATTTAAAAAATATTTCTATATTACTGAAATATAATTGAAAATTTCAATATAATTCCACTATAATTAGTTTTCTGTATAGTCCTAGATTTTTTTAATATTTAAAACCATTTTTCTGAGAAGAGGTCCATGGATTACATCAAGCACCCAAAGGGTCCATGGCTCCAAAAAGATGAAGAATGCCTGGAGTAGATCTTATTTAACATCCTTTCTAGAAAGGCAAAATCCTGAGCTTTTATGAATGGAAACATTGCAGAAGTACTACTTTCTTATAAAGCCTTGCATTCAAATCTTCCAACATAAAGGGCATTTCCTGGCTTACTAATGTTGGGAATAGACTACAGTAGAAATGTTACAAAGAATAAGGAAGGAAGTTATGTTTCCTTGATACCTTGGCTAGAGAAGCAATGAAATGGGTCGAGAGGTCACCTGACCTCAATCCATTCATGTCACTTATTTCCTTGACAGAGCACCTCTGTGATCCTTAAAGATTTCTCAAGCCAACATATCTACAGCTCAAATATAATTACAACAATAATTCAATGCAACATTCATTTGTTATGCTGCAGTGGAAAAACAAAGTGAAACAACCCCAAACCCTGTCCATAAGAAGCTCATAGTCTAATGCCTAAAAGTAAAAAATCCAGAACAATTTTATCACATGAACCTGCCAGGTAATATTTCCTTATAAGGGCAAAAGACATATACATATATCTATATAATGAAACTTATTGAGGAAGGTATATATGTGTGTGTACATATATATATAATGTATATAAATATATATGTTTGTATGTATTACAGATATGTACCACATAATGATACCCTTCCTCCTCTCCCCACTTCTGTTTCTATCTATATCTCTCTCTCCGTTTCTCATTGTTTTCTTTGTTTCCCTGTGTATCTGTGTGTCTCTGCATTGCCGGAAGGAGTTTCCTTACCTGGGAGTTCCTTCCTTTAATTACTTAAATAATTAAATCACAGGAGGTCCAGGCCCAATCAAAACAGTGCGTGTGTGAGGTGGGGAGTGGGAGAGAGGGGTGGAGGTTTAACTCCTTGGTCTCCAGGGTTCTTCCTAATATCTATCTATCTATCTATCTATCTATCTATCTATCTATCTATCTATCTATCTATCTATCTATCTATCTATCTATGTAGATGTATCTATATTCCTTGATTCCCCTCTTATCTTTTCAGTCTTCTATACACACAAGATGCCTTCTTATCTTGTTTCTACCTCAGCACCTCCTTAAATTCATTATTTTTAAGCTCAAAAATAAAATAATCACGAATTGAATTTAAATAGGGTTTTAAAAAAGTCCCCAGAAAGGTTCGTGATTCTGAAGGAAGGTCAGTGAATTTAGGCTCCTGTCCCAGGCTGTGCAGAAATAAGAAGCAATTTGCTGGAAATTAAAAGGGACTCGAATTTAGTGCCACTTCTCCCAGTTTTCTGGGCAGTCTGTTAGACTAGGCTGCCTTTTGACTGAGCATGTTTATAGAGAGATTTCATGGCATTTGCCGGCTCCCCACTGTGCAAAGCTTAGGATTCAGTCACTGGAGACAGTCAGTGACCTCCTTGCAGGCCTCAGTAACTCTGGGAACTTGAGATCTAGAGGCAGAGACAAGCTAATGACACTCACCAGGGCAACACCAGGCTTCGCTTCTCTGAGTTTCTGGGGATTCCAGGTGTACAGAAACCACAGGGAGGTTATTGACAGGGCACAGGGAAGGCAGCATCCCATTGGAAAACCAGAAGGTGCCATCACAATCTCCTTAGGACAGCCAGCGCCTGGAGAAATTAGTGATGTCTCCTTGGATCCGTAAATAGAAGAGGTTAAGTGGGTTAGCTTCCTTATGTTTCTCTCAGGTTTTTGTTGTTACTGTATGGATGATTGTTCAATTTGGGGACATCAGAGATGGAGTTTGGAGGGGCTACTTGCAAAATGCAATGTGACTTAGTTGGTAGATTTTTGGACTTGAACTCAGGAAGACCAGGGTTTGAATCTCATCCCAGATACTTAGCTATATAGGACCCTGGACAAATCTTTTAATCTCCCTTTCTCTCTTTGTCTGAATCTGTCTCTTCTCTTTCTCTCTGTATCTCTTCCTCTTTCTGTCTCTGTTTCTTTAGCCATCAAATAAAGATAATGTTATCCATGTACCTATTTCACACAATTATTGTACTGATTAACAAAGACAATGTCTATAAAAATTCCTGATAGATTGAAAGCTTTTTGAGGCCAGGGACTTTGTTTTTCTGTCTTTGTATCTTTAGCACACAGCCTGGCCCATAATTGGCATATTCATAACTGTCTGTTGATTGACAGAAGTAAAACCTGGAGTGACACACACACACACACTCACACACACATGCATGCACGTATGCATACCTCTGCTTTTATCAATCCTGCCATTTACACTTTCTGTCTCTCTGATCAACTCCTCAGAGAGTTCACAACTCCAAATTTCTCTCCTCAGCTCCTTCCTCAGATCACCTTCTGGAATGTACAGTCTTATTTCCTTGTGAAGACACAGTATGAGCCTATGTGATGTCAGCTCCCTCAGAGACCTTCCCAATCTCCTTAGATGGAGATCACAGGTGTCCAACAACCTGCATCAACTGTGGCTCCCTTCTCTCCTTTGTAGTACTGCTCTTATATTTATACCTTGATCTCTTAGTCTTAGCTATACTCAGGACTTCTCCATTCATATAGCCTGCCCTTATCTCTGTCAACATAGCCCCAAAACATCTTTGTCCCCTAAGCCCTTGACTCTGATGTCTTTGACAATCTCCTCCTTTCCTCCACCAAGTCCAGCCATGTCTGTCTTTGAGGTGGCTCTAAGGTGAACCCTCTTCACCATTTTCACTACTACCAACCTAGTCCAGTTTGGTAATGCCTGGATTCTAATCTGGCCTCAGATACCTCCTGTCTATGCAGTCCTGAGGAAGTCACTTAACCTCTCTCTATCTCACTTTCCTCAACTCCAAAATGAAAGGGTTGACCTTAATAGCTTTTAAGATGTCTTCCATCTTTAAATCAAAGGATACTGGAAAACTAAAATAAGGTTTTCATGGTCCACTCTCTTGCAGTCCATCATCAAGCTTCTTAAAATAGCTTTCTTGCCTTCATCCTATAATTCTGTCCCAGTCATTAGAATGACTCTTCACTGTGTGCCCTGGACTTGGTCTAGATTTCAAGGCTCTGCATTACCTGCCTGCATCCTACCTTTCAAATAATTTCTCCAGCTCCTTCAAATACTCCCAATGTAAGACAATGCATATTCCCAGTCAAATATGTGCCATGCTGAAGTCTATCTCCATTAGTTTGCTCTCCCTGTTCCCTTAGCTATGGATGCCCTCCTTGCTGCCCTCTCCCAAATCTACCCAGTTGTTAAGTCTGAGCTCAGGAAATAATTCACATTTATTCTCCAGCTATTGTACTCATGATCTCAGCTTCACCACTTGAAATTTGATTATAGATTACCATTTATAATCCTTTAATATTTCATCCACCTATGGAAGCCTTACAGCTTCCATTTTTTTGCCAGCACCCCTTGCCACTCCCCCTAGAAAAGAAGAAAGAGAAATGCATTTCTTTCATCTAGTTTTCCTTTCTCTCCCTTGAGTTTTTGATACAAACAAGAGAGGGAGTATTGTTAGTTCCTTGACCTAATCAAGAGAGAGAGTGGCCTTAGTTTTCTATGAAATTTGATCCTTCCTCATCTTCTGTTTTTTGGCTACTATAAACATGAATTGAAAATTCCTTGAGTCAGAGAGTTTTGTGTTAGAAGGAAAAAGCTGTTGGCCAGAGTCCCTCTCAAAACAAAGTTATTTATAAAGGCAATAAAGAAATCTCTGACATACTTCACTTAAATAAAGAGTAAAAAATGTTTTTCTTCCACTTCTCTTAGTTTTCTCAATTAGATTTTAATCTCTTTGAGCATAAGGTCTGGCTCTGACATAGTCATTGAAATCATTCAGTTAATGCCCTGTCTACTTAAGGTTACCTTCCATCTAATCTGTATTAATCTCATAAGGTGAGATATATATTTACACACATATCTATGTGTATATACATATATATATACATATGCATATATATGTGTATGTGGATATATATGCATATCTCCCCTGTTTCCCCCATTAGAATGTAAGATGATCCTTGAGAATAGGGATTATTTGGGTTGTGTTTGTAATCCCACACTTAGTGTAGTGTTAGGTACAAAGGAGGTGACAGGAGGGGTTGGGCAGCAATGTGAATGTGGAATTCAGCATCATTCACTTGGATAATAATGAAGGGAGAAGCTCAGCTGGAGCAGAGGTGGGCTCATAGTCTCATAGACTGGACCTTGTTCAATGTCTCATCTAACCCTTCACTTGCTACATGGGAAGACTGAAGGCCAGAGAAGGATGTTGTGTGACTGACCCAATATCACACATGTGTGAAAGAAAGAGTTAGGAATCAAACCCAGATTCTGTGGCTCCCCATGGGAAGGAATATTCGATGAGTAGGGTAGGGACAGATGGTAGAAAGCCTTGGAATCTAGTCCAAGAAGTCTGAATGTTCTATTCTGTTATTAAAACCCACATGTAAATGTTCTTTTTGTCCTCAGATTAATCTATATTTTGCATCATTTTGGGGATGACCCCAAGAAATAAACGTCACAACAAAACTGGAACAAAGGAAAGGCAACTGAACTTCCGTCCCCTCTCCATGGCTACGTTTTTCTCCCCATTCCTCAAGATCCTTTCTCCTACTCCCCTGTCTTTCCTTTGTAGCTTTGGGGGACCAGTTTCCACTTTCTTATCTCTAGATTGAAAAGATTCAGAACGAGGGACACCTGGGCATGGGAAACAAAGGGGAAGAGGGGATGAAAGCATCAAGACGGATGAAGAAATGGAAGCTTGAGGAGCACGGATTTAGAATGCTGCCTCCCCACTCTTTCCAGTCTACAGGCTGTTAATGGCCACAAAGGCAAAGTGACTTGAGCAAGAATTTGGGAAAGGCAAGACGGGAGAACTCTCAGAGAGGAAGTCCAATCAGTCAATCAACAAAGGAAGAGTCAGACATTACGAAAAAATTACCAAATGACAGCAGCTGTGTGCCAGATACTGTTCAGGATTTTGGGGGTACAAAGAAAGAAGCAAAATTGTTCCTGTCCTCAAGTCCCTTTTTTAAGGGATGAAATATTATCATACATAGTTGTGTATAAATAAATAAATACAATGTTTTGTCTGTTTGTTATTAGCGGTGGGGTGGGAAAGTAAACCTTCATGCAGAAGAGAGCTATCAAATGCCCCCAAGACTCCCACATTCCAAACCATACTAAAATGCAATTGTGAATTACCTAAAAAAGAAATAAAAATACAGTGTAATATGGATAATGTTAACACGTGTTTTCTGTCAATATGCAGCCCGCAGAAGTCCTTATGGATTGTGACCACCTTTACTATTTGAATTTGACACCATTGCTACAGAAGTTACCACTGGAACTGGATTTTGAAGAAACCCAGGGATTCTGGTTGTAAATACATTCTGGGGACCAGTGACCAGTGTAAAATTACTGAGAGGAAGATGATGTGTTAAGTATTAGAAAATAAGGTCCAGTCTGACTGTATGATCTACAGTGAATGAAGGAAGGTAACCAATAATGAGCTGAGGGAAGTCAGATTGTTGTGGTGCCAACATAATATTCACGGCACCTATGGCTGCCATGAATATCCCTGCACAATTCTGAATCATGAAATACAACAGACTCTCCACATGGAAGACAGAACCAAAACATTTATTCAGACACCGGAAAGCCAAATCCATCATAGTAATAAAGACATCTATACACAATAACAATACAGGGGGCAACACTAGTCCCATGCCTTCCCTCTGTTAGGGTTCCCTTAAACCGATCACAAACAAATTCTCTCACTCAGCCAGCTGTGGGCTTGCCTGAATCTCTCAGTTCTGACTGCTCTCACCAAATTTCCTCTTAGCTCTGCCTCTTCCTGTTCCACCCATTCAACAAACTCCTACCATGGTAGACTTTTATTAAGTACCTGTGCTAAATGCTATGGATGCAGAGAAAGGCAAAAATATTCCCTGGCCTCAAAAAATACCCCATCCTCAAGAAGCTCAGTTTAATGGAGACAGCATGCAAAGAACTATGTATAAAAACAATATGTACCAGATAAATTCAAACATGTTCAGACTTGGGCTTTAGGCAAATCAGCAGCAGTAGTAAGGTAGTGCCAGGATGGAAGATTTTCCTTATCCCTTGACATTAGCCAACCAAGCCCTCTTCCATTGCCCTCCCCCATGGCTCACATTCTTCTCCATCTCCCATAGACACAGAAGATAGCCGAACTTTGAGGGGTACATCGATGTTACAGGTCTACGGAGCCTTGCAGGACAGTCCCTCCACATGTAGTGACTGGACAGAGCTCGAGTTTCCACACCCTAGTTATTTCTCTGCCTTGCCTTCCTGCTTCTCACCCCCTCATGTCCCAACACACTTTTCTCCTGTTCTAGCTAAGGAAGTCAGTGTGTCATGAAGAAAAAGCTGCTCTGGATACTTCACAGCCAGGTTGGTATTGCCAAAAGCCAGCATTGTGGCAGACTTTCTGGGATCTTACCTTTCATCACCTACTGGATCCTTAGTCCATTTTCATTACTGCTAGTCTCCTAGTTGCTTTACCCCTTGATTGTTCCCTGGTCCTTCAGTGAAGGCAGCTGTCAGCCACCTACCTCTGCTGGTCCCTAAGAATTCATCCTCTTTGTCAGGTTCATGTTGCTTTTCCATCCATCGCCTTGGGCAGTGACACCTTGTCAGCAAAATCCCTGCCCTGTGCCCATCAGCCCTGCCACTGTCACTGTGCTGATTGACAGATGGATTTGTTGTGGGTGGTTTTTTTTTATTAAAACTTTAAGTGAGGCATAATTCATTCCTTAAAACAGTACCCCATATATAAAGACATTCCAGGCCTCCAACCCAATGCACTCCCTCAGAATTTGGGCAAACTAGAGGAATGCTATTTAGAATGCATTCAAATCTCAGTTATCTACATTTATGCTGGCAAGAATTATGCAGATAATCCAACTGCATTTTCTCCTTTGGTCCTTTTTGGCCTCTGAAAGATAAATATAGGTGTCTCTGAGTGTCTTAAAGCATTTCAAACATGGCAATGAAAAGCTGTCATGGAGGGTGACTTTGGGAGAAACTGGGAAATGCTGTAGCAAGACAAATGCCCTGGAGCCAGAGGATAGGTGTTTAAATCCCACTTGGGATTTCTCCCTTGCTAGGACCTGTGAGATGTGGTGACCTTCCTTCCACGATGAGGCATCAGAGAAGGACTTTAGCAGAGAAAGTAGTTAGTAAGCTGAATCTCTCTCTTCCAGACTCCATGGAATAAATATAGATATTCAGAAACAGTATCCATTAAATGATAATGCAAATAGAAACCTTAGAGAAAGATTTACTTTGGAGAAGTGAGTTTAGAGCAGTGGTTTATTATTAAGAATGCCTGCAAGAAAAGAAAAGAATGCCTTTAATATCCTCAGACAACTCTTGGTATAACACTAGAGTTAGAGTCAGTAGGAATCCTAAAAAGACATAGCACCTTTCTGAGACTTGATTTCTTTATTTGTGAAATGAAAGGGAGAGGAGGGGTAATGAATGAGATGTTCTCTTGGACCCTTCCAGTGGTAACACTATGATCCTAAGTCATCTAGTCTAGAGATTCTTAGCCAGGGATCTGTGAATTTTATTTTGATATTTAGACCATTGTGTTCAAATGTAACTGATTTCTCTTCATACTTTATTATATAAATTCAGAATATTATTCTGGGAAGTGATCTAAAGGCTTCACCAGACTGTCAAAGAGGTTCAGAACACCAAAAAGGTGTTTGTGTGTTGTACACTGCAGCTGATTAACAAGTACTGTTGACTTGTACTATTTCAAAGGAAGGAACTGGCAAGTGAAATGAGTTACCCAAGTTTGCCCAGGTAACAAGTAACCAAGTCAATGTTTGGACCTCAGTCCTCTGATTCTGGATCCAACTTATTCATTAATCACCATTTACTAAGGACTTACTTAAGGATCTGTGCTAGGTACAATGAATAAAACAAATCCTGTTCTTCAGGACCTTAAAATCTGATGTGGGAGACAAGTACCCATTCTAGACAGTCAATAGACAAGAAACATCTGGAACATAAAGCAGGGATTCTTACCCTGGGTTCTATGGATAGATTTCAGGGGGTCCATGGACTTGGATGAGGAAAAAAACATACATCTTTATTTTAAGTAAGTTCTAATGAAGATTTTTATATTTTCTTCAATCATTTAAAAATATCATTCTGTGTAGAATTATGTTTAATATGATTGTACATGTATAACCTGTGTCAGATTGCTTGCTGTCTTGGGGAGGATGGAGGGAGGGAGTAAGAAAACAATTTGAAACTCAAAAGCTTATAAAAAGGAGTGTTGAAAACTATCTTTAAATGTAACTGGAAAAAATAAAATACTATTAAGTGGAAAAAATAAAAACATTCTGAGAAGGGATCTATAGCTTTCACCAGATTGCTAAAAGGGTTTATAAAAATATGAACAGGCAGTTTTTAGATGAAGAAATTAAAGCTATCTATAGTAATCTTTAAAAATGCTCTAAATCACTTTTAATTAGAGAAATACAAACTAAAAAAACTCTGAGGTACCACCTCACACTTATCAGATTGGCTAATATGACAGAAAAGGAAAAAAGATAAATATTGGAAAAGATATGGGAAACTGGGACACTAATGCATTGTTTGTTGGTGGAATTGTGAACTGATCCAACCATTGTGGAGAATAATTTGGAGTTATGCCCAAAGGGCTAAAAAACTGTGCATACTCTTTAATCCAGAATTACTAGGTCTATGTCGCAAAGTGATCATAAAGAGAGGGAAAGGACCTACATATTTTTGTATATTTACAGCAGTTCTTTTTGTGGTGACTAAGAATTGGAAATGGAGGGAATGCCCATCAATTAGGGAATGGCTGGACAAGTTATGGCATATGAGTGTAATGGAATACTTTTGTGCTATAAGAAATGATGAGGCAGATTTCAGAAAAACCTAGAAAACCCTACATGAGTTGATGCTGAGTAAGATGAGCAGAACTGGGAGAGCACTGTGCACAGTGGCAGCAACATTGTGTGATGATCAACTATACGACTTGGCTCTTCTCAGCAATGAGTGATCCAGGATAATTCTAGGGGACTCTGAGGGTGCTTTCCACATCCAAAGAAGAAATTATGAAATCTGCATGCAGATCGAAAGATACTATTTTTGCTTCCTTTTGTTTTTTTCTTATGTCTTTTCCCCCTTTTGTTCTTTCACAACATGACTGATGTGGAAATATGTTTAACCATGATTGCACATGTTTAACCTCTATCAGATGGCTTGCTGTGTGGGGAGGGGGAAGGGAAGGAGGAAATTTGGAACTCCAAATCTTATAAAAAATGAATGTTGACAACTATCCTTACATGTAATTGGAAAAAGTATATGCATATTATTTAAAAAAAAAGGATTCATAAATGACACAAAAGGATAAGAACTACTGATTAAAAGAAGATAGATACAAATCTATAGAAAAGAGATCCATGCAAACTAGTTAGGAAGGGATGAGTGGATCAGGAAATAATTAAAATAGAATGTAGCCTCTGAAGGAAGAGAAGGATTCTATGAGGTGTAGGTGAGAAAGGAGGACTCTTTTCATTGGACCATGAGCATTCTTCAAATCAAATCTTGAAATAGCTGCCTATGCAGGTCATGATGCTTTGAACTCTGCTCCTGTGGCCGTCTCTGAAACTAAGAAATAATTTTTGGTGGTTGTTCTGTTTTGTTTGACTTCACACCCAGATTCCCCGCTATCAGTGGCCCATAGATTCTTGCTCTTGTTGGTGCCTGGCAATAACTATGTCAAGAGAGTAGGTTGTGAGGCATCTAAATGGGATCCCAAGCCCATCTGCATTAGTCACTGGAGCTACCCTTTGCTTTTTCCTTGTCAGCTAACTTGAGAAGTAGGTAGTGCTGCCCGACAGCCCCTCCATTCCCTGCACAGACACTGTAATAAAACATACATAACTTTGGTGGCAAAAGGCTGCCATGTATTGTCAATTGCCTTGGGATTGCTAGGCTGGTTTTTTGTTCCTTCTTTCAATTATCATATCAAGTGGCCCTAAAAAAAACCCTTGCATCTATCACAGTGCCTAAACATGTCAAACAGATTGTCATGTTGTCAGGCTGGGGAGAGTGGGGCAGGGAGCAGTGTCTTTTTATTTCTGTGGAAAGCTGATGTGAAATAGCCAAATAAGTGTGCAGCCCACTCTGAAATGGGACAGCCACCAAGAGAACACCCAGGAAGAAAAAAATGATCTCCTTACTTATTAACTAGCAATGGGTCTGTGTATTTTGGTGGTTTCTGCAAATCTAAAAACCAGTTCCTAGGCAAAATATTGTTGGTAATCTTTTGAAACTCCAAGGGCATACAGTATATACCCTTCAACCCAGCAATGCCACTGCTAGACATAAAGGGTGCCGAGGCAGCAAGGTGGTACAGTGGATAGAATACTCAATTTCAAGTTAGGAATATTTGAGTTCAAATCCTTCCTTGGACACTAGATGTGTGTCCTTGTATAAGATATTTGACTCTCTCCACCTCAGGTACCTCACCTGTAAAATGTGTATAATAATCACATCTGCTTGAGAGGTTTGTTGTGAGAATCAAACAAGATAGCATATGTAGTGTGCTTTGTAAACCTTCAAACACTATATAAATGCTAGCAATTCATACATAGCTGAGAAGTCAGATGGATGGAAAAGACCTATATGCACCAAGATATTTATAAATCTTCCGTAGTGATAAAAAAGGAAAGAAAATGGGTGCCCATCAACTAGTTGATGACTGAAAAAAGTTAGATATTAATCTAAATGTACGTTACTCCTCCCAAGATAAAGAATTCAGAGACACTTGGGGAGATCTGTGGTGCCCCTCTTGGCTATGCCCTCTCCTCCAACTTGCATGAACAGATTGGGTTTTCTGGAGAATGATAACTCAAGTTCAAGGTATTCTGTGGAACTGCATTCCTAAAAATACAGCCCAGAAGCCCCCACTATTGTGTCAGCCTTTCAGTAGCTATCCAAAGGATTTGATTAGCTTAAAGCAAACATTTTTACTGGAATGACATTGCCATACAACATGTTCTCCACAAACCTGAGTCACACTCTCCCACAAGTACACATTGCATCGATGAGAAAAATAGCACCTAGAAGCCACCTATAGGAAGGCACTCATGCTGGGAGCTCGTGATGTCAAAAAGCAACTCACTGCTCTACTACAGTCATTGCTCCTTTTGGCCTTGGTCTTGCACTGGGTGGAGTCCTGCTCATCACTGTTGGATTCTGCCAGATGCTGTCCCAGTGGACATCGTATCACTGGTCCACTGGCTACCACTATCTACTATATGACTCTAGTTTACCCTGCTTCCAGTCACTGCTATGGCTTAAATGCTTGGTGAGGATATTTCTGTGATATTTTTTTAGCCAGGTCATATAGAAATAAATCATTGGTATGATTGCCCTTATAGTAGCAGAAAGTGACTCTCCCTCAGAGTCCTGGTTTGGGATCCTGTCATCTCCTAAGGAAAAGATCCTTAGTTTCAGGTATTTCTCTTTCAGGAACAATCATCAGGGTCAGAGTAAGATAATGTCCTAAGGCTTAGCCTTCTCTTTCAAATGTGTTTATCATTCAGGAAGGAACTTGTTCTATTTCCATTTTTAGGCTTTGTGCAATCATATACCACCTATAGCCAGGTCCTTCTGCTGCAGGATACTACGTCTGATGGAGTGGGAAGGGAGATGTCTCTCTTTCTTCCACTGCACTCTCCAAGAGACACAAGGAAAGAGAGGTGAAGAGTGAGCTCTTTCCTTAGAGGTGATTATCTTAGAATGTGGAAGAGAGAGAATTTGGAATTCACAATTCAAAAAATATTAAAAAATTAAAAAAGTCTTGGCCACTTCAGTCATTTAACCAATAAACATATATTAAGTACCTACTATGTGCCAGTCTGTGCTAGGTTGTGTAGATATAAAAAGAGGCAAAAGACAGTCTTTAACTTCAAAGAGTTTAAAATCTAATGGGAGAGACAACATGCAAATACATATTATATATATACAAAATATATGTGTATATAAGTATATATACACACATACATATATATGTACAAATGCACATATACATACATATATATATATATACATACATACATGTGTGTGTGACGAATACAAGGAAAGCCCTGGAATTAAGAGGAATTGAGGAAAGATTCCAGTGAAAGATGGGACTTAAGGGAAAGTCAGGGAAATCCGTCAGTGTACTAGAGGAGGGGGAGGATTCCAGGCCCGGGGCATAGTCAGAAAAAAAGAATTACAGTGTGAAGTAAACATAGCTAGAAGATTAATTTATCTGATGATCACAGCAATGTAAAGCAACACAATATTGGAAAAACCACGAACATTCTCATTAAGGCAGTGACCTGTCATGACCTGAAGCCCCTAACCATCCCTCCTTTTCTCAGATGAGAAGTGGTAGATTAGAGGCATAGAATCAAGGTCACATTTTCAGATATGGACAAATACATATGTATTTTCCTTCACTGTACCTCTTTCTTATAAAAGGAGAATTCTATTTTAGAGGAATGGAAGAGGGAAATAAAGAAAGGAGTTGAACTGAAGAAAGAGAAATTAAAAAGAGCATAGCCATCAAAATTCATTGACATTTGGGGGTCAACAGACAACAAAAAAAAATTGAGGGTTCTGGGAATTAATTATGAACTTACCCAGGTGACTGGGAAAGCCTTAGCTGGTTCTGACACCCTAAAGCCAACTTCACAAAGGTAATCCCTGTTCCACAAAGATGTGGATTTAACCTGATGCTTTTGAACAAAAGTTAACAGCTGCTTTTTGGCATGTAGGGTGTGAAATAGATTGCAAGGAAATTGCTGTTACATATACACAATCTTGCAAAATGCACATAGTGTTGGACTTTTTTTTTAAAACTTCCAGTGTGCTGTTCATTTGCACCAGGTAATCTATGCTTCCTGTAAATTCCTTTCCCAGTGTTTGCCATCTCCTTGTGGTTGGCGGCGTGGAAGGCGCAGGCACCTGTGGTGCAGACAGCAATCTGAACTCACTCCTGCTCAACGCCCCCATTGTGAGCTGAGCAAGAGTTGACAGCTTGAATGTAGGAAGAAGGCAAGAAACACAATAAAACAGATGTCAAAAGAATTCCGTTGCTTGTTTGGGCATAACAAGGCATCAATTGCAGAAGGAAATATATTCTGTATATTTTCTCCCCATTATGGATTTTGTTTATTTTGTTTTTTAAAAAAGGTATTCTTATATCATGGCTTCTTTAAAAAAAAAAAGTAAAAAAAGAGAAATAAAAGAAAAGAAGCTCTTTGCTCTAATGATGAACCACAGCACACTGGCAGTGGGGGGAGGGGACATTGGGAGGCGGAGAAGGTCTTAACTTTTCCTAATAACCCTTACATTCATAGAACTAAACTCTTCCAGGCAGGTAGCCAGTTAAAATTGTGAACAACGGCTTTTACCATTCATAATGCATGTAGGCCCCTCACATATCCATCACATGCCAGAATGCCCACCACACAGTGCCTTTTTGTTGTTTTATGGGAAATGAAGAAAATGCTACCTATACTGACTCCCAGGTTGCATCACAATACAGACCAGAGCATCTTGCAAATAGGGGCACTGAAATGTTGTTCAGTAGCACCTTACTTGACTTGCCAAACAGAAAACTACTATATAGCAAAAATGCAATGTTTTATTCAATTGATTTCATCTCAATTAAATTCAACCAACAGTTATAACTGTGTTGAGACACAAAATGAAAATGACAGTCCTCCTTATACAAGGTGCTTATATGCATTTTGGGTGGGGAGAAAGAGTTCTGACACATCTATAAATATTAAGGTATAGGAGCAACAAAAGTGGCAGTGAACATCAGTGGTAGGCAATATGGGAAGGGTGCCTTGGCAAAGGTGACCTGTGAGGAAAGTCTTCATGGCACATAACGATTCTTGGATGGAGAGATGAAGAAGCAGTGCATTCCACTCCTGGGCAGGGGGTGGGGAAGGTGGCAGCTTATACAAGAGCATCAACGTAGGAAATGGAGTATTGGGTTCAGGGAATAATTAGTTCATGAAAGGCAGTGAAATAAGGATGGAAAAGTCAGTTTGTGGAATGTTTGAAGGCCACGTCCAGAAATGACTTTCTTCCTCTAGTGCCCATATTGGAAAACTGACTATGAAATCATGCTATCATTTCCAAAATACATTTTTATATAAATCACCATAGCCCATTTCACTTTACAAGTTCCTGATCAATATCAAAATTAAGCATTTATCAATAAATCACCAAGCACTTATCAAACACCCATGACACTGAGAAGAGTGTCACATAGTAATTAAGTTGACCAACTTTGAGTTAGGAAAACTTGGATTTGAATCTCACCTCAAACAATCAGAAGTCTTGCAATTCTGGAAAGGTCACAACCTCGTTAGGGCTCAGCTTCCTCATCTGTAAAATACCTAACGTCCATAATCCAATTGACAGGCACTTTGCTAATAGCTCCAGTGAGAGCCATTTCAGTTTGGGAATCCATATGATTTTCTTCTTCTCTCATGACACTTTCCCCAGGCCTCCATGAGGAGGTTGCAATATCAAGTTTGAGAAACATTTAGGATTAGCTTTACTTTCAACACCTTTGGGAATTAGTAGACATGTAGATTTCTATATATGAATAATATCCTGATGTTATCAAAGGGAGCCTGAACTGGAAGTCAGGAGACTGGGTTGTACCCTTGGGATTGCCACCTATTAGCTGTGTTACATTGGACCAAGCACCTTCCCACTCTCAGTGTCTTCATCGGTAAAATCTGAGTTTCCCCAAAGATGCTTGCCTCACTGTGGATAGGGATGGAGCTCACTGGAGGCCTTTAAGTAAAGGCTAGGTGACCATTGTGAGGATTCTTTATCTGGGTTGTTTTTGACCAGGGGTGGGGAATCTGTAGCTTTGAGGCCATATGTAACCTTCTAGTTCCTTGGGTGAGACTTTTTGATTGAGTCTAGGTTTTACAAAACAAATCCTTTTATGAAGGGGATTTGTTCTGAGAAGTTTGGATTCAGTGGACCTGTGGCCTCGAGGTCACAGATTCCACACCCCTAGTTAAGTCTACAGGACTGACTTCTGAGGTTCCTTTTAGCCCTTAAATTTTGATTCAATTCATTCACTTATTCAACAAAAATAATTTTTGAGATGTCTATTGAGTAGAGTGCTGAACTGTGTGTCAGGGGATATAATTACCTCAGGGAAGACCCCCTGTTCTAACTCATGGGGTTCTTTGTATGTCCTTATTCTACTTCTTGCCACTAGACTGTAAGTAGGTATTTGAAAGAGGAGGAGCTAGTGGGAGAATCAAGCAGTATTCAGGGAGTCTCCAGTAAGGACACATACCATCTTGCCCTGTATGCCCAGCCCAGCCCCTAAATGGAAGACTGATTTCTATTGACTTTCTGTTTATTTTATATTGACTTCTCTGTCTTTATGGTGTTTGTACCTCCAGTACCTAACACTGTGCTTAACATATAATGAGCACTTACTGGTAGATGAATGTACACATCTCCTTCCTTTATAGAATGAATGTCTTTGTGGAAAGACTTTCATTCATGCCATTGTATACTAAGTACCCAACAAAACATCCTATACATTAGAGATTTAAGCAACCTTCTGCAAGGGGACATTGCCAGTCTTTCCCCCTCAGCCTTCCCTAGTACCTTCCCTTTAAGAGCACCTCCTATTCATGCAATGCATATGTCTTGTAGGTATACAGTGGTTCTCATGTTGTCTCTCCTCTCTTCTTCCTTCGCATATGGCTTCTTTGGGGACAGGGACTCTGCCTTTCTTTGTGTCGATAGTGCTTAGCACAGCACCTGCCATGTGGTAGACATTTAATAAATGCTTGTTAATTAATGATAATGACAATGATGAGGAAGGGAGAGTACATTTATTAAACAATATGTTGTGGGGCAGCTACGTGGCACCATAGTGCATAGAGTGTTGGCCCTGGGGACAGGAAGACTCATCTTCCTGAATTCAAATCCAGCCTCAGACATTTCCTAGCTGTTTGGCCCTGAACAAGTCACTTGATCCTGTTTGCCTCAGTTTCCTCAAGTGTAAAATGAGCTGCAGAAGGAAATGGCAAACCATTCCATTATCTTTGCAAAGAAAACCCCAAATGGGGTCACAAAGAGTTAGACAGGACGAATCTACTAAACAACAAAAGCTTTATTCAACTGAACTTATCCAGATAATTTTTCCAATTATCTCTTCTTCTAGGCTTTCATATACAGCTTGGTTAGTGTGGACATAGTGGGCATTCCCAGTACTACAACATCACTCATGCCCAGGTGAAACCGCACTTTGGAATTATCTGATCCCAGGGAGCATCAAATACAACTGAACGAATTACAAAAAGGGCATTGGCCACTTCTGGACTTTCTTTTCTCTAAGAAACTGGCTTTATGTGACAAGGGGTTTATTCATCTATTTTCTTATTTAGGACTGTTAACAATAAAATGTGAAATGTATCTGAAGAAATATGGGTATATAAGAGAAAGAAATTTCCTTCCTCCCTTCTTCCTTTCTTCTTTCCTTCTTTTCTCTTTTCTTTCCTTCTTTTTTTAAAGGATATACCTGTGCTGGGCAGTTTCTTTCTCTTTTTTCCTCCCTCAGCCTTTTTTTTTGAGAATGACAGACTTTTTAGACATGGCAGTTCCGAAGAACAGCAAAGCAAGAATTAATGGCAATGCCTGAGGAGTTCTGAGAACAAGCAGACCAGCGGACCTCATTTAGAATCCTCCTTTACCATCTATTAAGAAGTGAGCAAAGCTGATCTGGCCATAGGGGAGATTTTTTGATTCTCAATTCCTCTGAACCTTGTCAGTGTTTAATCAATAGCTAGTCAGGGCATCATTGAACATGTGCTCTCAGTTCAAGGTCCCCTGATCAGGCTAGTTGAGTGAATCGCTTGATTTTCTTACCAAGTGTACAAAGGCTTTCTGGATGTCAGGTAGCTAACTTGAAAGAGCGACAATTTAAAGTGATATTGCATTAGGTCAACCTCGTTATAAATGAGATCTCAGAATATCTGTGATGATTATAATTCATTGATTTCACTTCCAATGCAATGGGATGGGGGGTAGATAGAAATCTCACAGGATCTCAAGTGTGGTAGGTATAGGGGTGGGGTTAGGAAAAAGAGGAAGGGGATGGAACATAAAAGGAAATTAGTGAGGAAATGAGACGTTGGGGAAAGCTCTTCTTCCACATCTTAATTTAGCACATTATGTATTACATATGGTTTTCACAGACTGTCGGTTATGCTTGGAATGTACTCCCAACTCACCTCCACCTCTTAAAAGTCTTTTTCTTTTTGAGATTCAGCTCATTACCTTCACATGAACACTTTCTGGATGCCCCTAGCTGTTAAACCTTTTTGACCAAACTTTTTACCTTTTATGTACCTTGAACCTATTTTCAAAACATACTTATTTTTTTGCAAAGTTGTCTTCCCTGAAGTAATGTAAGTTCCTTGAGGGCAGGGACAGTTTCCTTTTTATTTTGATATCCTACTATTCTACCCAGCATCTACAACACAGTTGGCATTTAATAAATGGTTTATTTTTATATCTTTCATATCATAGACCTTATCAACTAAAGTCTATTTTGACATTCAGAAAAGGACTATATTTTGTTTTTTGTTTCCTGTTCGATTACATTTTGTTTTTCTGACACATATGTTGTGGCACCTGGGAAAATATCTGCCAGGTACCTGAAAGCAGCAAGTGAACAAAATGGTCCATACCTGAACACACTTATTCACACAAAAGCTATGACAAGAAATAATATAAAGATAATTACTTTCTGTTGTTATTGGTTTAGGAAATGAGGCTTGATTGAGATTAAACTATTATTTTAAAAAGGATTGGAAAGTAACTCATAGCAGTGGAATCAGACTATTCTACTGGTAGAAAGCAGAACCAACAGATATGCTCTGTACCAAAATAAATTTGCATTTTTGCTGACATCTAGGGAAAAAAAACCCTGAAATCCAGGGGAAATGCTAAAATCTAGAAAAAATGCTGAAATCTAGGATTTCTCTTTTTCATACAGGAAATATAGAAAATGGAAACAGAAAACAAATTATTCCATCTCAGTGCAATTATTAACAGTTCTAGTCATAATTCATTTTTAATTTGGGGGGAAGATGAGTCTCAACATTAATCTCAGGGTTAAGGTGGTCATGGAGACAGTTTCTGTGTTAACAGTTCACAATATATGAGTCTCTCTTAACAAAAACAGTTATATTATTCCTTACTAAATGTTTAATAATAATGTCATATACAATCCCTACTTTAAAATGTGCTAAACAATGGTATGTCAAAGAATTCTTTTCAATATCAGTTCAATAGCTCCCTGCAATTTGTTTGGATCACATCATGGTGGTTTGTAAGCTGAAATATTTAAGAAGCATTTGTCTTCCTTGGTTAGCTGTTGTTAGAAAGATTCTGTATTAAATCAGAAGAGAAGTCATTGATTTTGGTAGGCAAGCCCTAACATGAAAAAGATCCGTCTTAACTGACCTGTTAAAACAAAATTTATACTAACCTAGAATGAAGAATTTAATATTTTTAAAGGAGTGACATACAATTAAAACAGTTCTAATCCAGCCTATTTAATAATTCATGCAAAAATAGGATATGGTCAAAATAAAGGACAGAATTTGCAAAATAAGTTGTGGTACATGAATGTAATTCAAAATGACCATGACATAAAACAACAATGAATATGATGAATAGGGAGAAGCATGAGAAGACTTATATAAACTGATGCAAAGAAAATCAAGCATCACTCTGAAAACAAGATGCACAATGACTGTAACAAGGTAAATGTGAAAAATAACAGGAAGGTCAAAAGAGAATCCTGTGAAATTATCCTGACTATGCTTGGCCCCAATGAAGAGATATGAGAAGACATGGTTTCTTTTCCATCTTTGAAGAAATATGTGTGTGGAAGGGCCAGATTATGGTTAGAGATGTAGAAATGTGCACATTCACTATTTATACAGATATGCAGTTATTTGAGCTTATGAATTTGGAATTATGTATATACATAAATATATAATCAGATAGTTAATGTGTTTTATGGTTTTGCTCATATCGTTTTTGTCCTTTTTATAAGGGATGATACTCTGAGAGGGACAGGAAGAGTACTAAATGGGCATAATATTGGATATCATAAGTATTATATATATATGTATATATGTGTATGTACATATATATATATATATATGTGTGTGTGTGTGTGTATGTAGGAAACATATGGAGGTAATGATAAAAGATCAGTAATTTATATAATGGCTTGGTCTTCTGAGAGTCCTTCCTCTGGGTTGAGAAGTAGAGGAGAGGGAGGACTCCATACAGGTCTGAAATGTACACGTTGTCAGACAGGTTTGAATTGAGTGGATTATATAAGTATATGACCAGGGTATTAAAACAAAAAGTGTCATTTATATTTGAATAAAAATGATATAATCTTTCTTAAAATTAGACACTCCCAGGGCTTGGTTTGGTTGTTTTTGAAATGGGAAAGGTGGACAGTTGATTTTTATGTCCAGTAAGGTCAGCTGTGGGTACTTCTTCCAAGTGAATATGTCGAGATACTTTATAGGTTTAACTTATCCCTAATGTGGAAACTATGAACAGTCCATGTTGCATCTTAAGAAAAATGCACAACTAGGCACAAGGCACAAAAATGCACAAAATAGGCAACAATAGTAATCTCTAGGAGCCTAAGTTGATACTGGTGGGAGCTGGCTCATGTCTGGTAGATTGGATTATAAAGTGAACTGGGATTTTGGACTTTTTAGAATCCCATTTGAAGCATCCAGTGTTTGGGTAACATTCTCATGGATGTGTTAATGATCAGGTCATCTCAATTCTACAAGTCCTACGCCTGCACTAAATGAAATGTTTGGAAAATAGGGAACATGAACTTGATTATTTTGGAATCTCTGAGAATCACTGCTTTTTTTGGATCGCTAATATAGAGTAAAAGGGAAGTCCCCAGAGGATCATAGAAATTGGGGTCTTTGAGCTGCAAGGGACCCTAGAGGCAATAAGATCATAGAATGTTAGACTGAGAGCCAGAAGGGAATGTAGAGGTTATCTAATCTACCACTTCCTTTTTTTAATAGAAGAGTAATTGAAAACCAGAGAGGATAAATGCCTGGTCCAACAACACATAGGGAGGATGTAAGAAATAAAGCTGAGAATTGAACTTGGGTTCTGCAAGCTCAGATCTAACATTCTGCTTCAATTAGCCTATCTTACCTTGAGCCAGTTTCTTTCTCTGGGTCTCAGTTTCCTCTTCAGTGAAATGAAGGGGTTGGATTGGCTTCTGAGGACCCTTCTAGCTCTCAACCTCTATTAGCCCCCTGAAGACCAGTGACCATCCAGTCCATGAGAGCTGTCTAAAATTGGGCCAGACAGCCTATAGCCAAGAGTTTTGTCCTGGTTTTGCTGTTTTGTGGAGATGGCGACCTAGTCTGCATCCTGAGATAGTGTTTGTAGCTTCCTAGTCCAAATACCCATCCTTTCCATTTTCCTTTTCCTACACTGGATCCCTAATCCTAACTCATGACTGTACATTGGACCCTCCATCAGCCTGGACCTCCTTGACCATAATTCACCAAAGAAGACTTATTCATTTGCCTGCTTAATCTCTGATACATCTTTGTGCCCTTTCCAGAATCCTGGATTTTGATCTGAGTTTTAACCACAGGGCTCCCAGTAAGTTCACTGGGCTTAAGCAGTTCACAGGTTATAAGCACTGACTTCTCACCCATCATCTCAGTCTTGAGTGATGTTCTCATGGCTTTCCCATCATTCACTAGTTTCTTTTTACTTGCTGTCTTACATTGAAATGTTTCCCACTGCCCACTACCAATAGCTCTATTTCATTGTTATTCATCTACTTTTCTAGAGGATTAGTAGAAAAGCCAGCTGGGGAAGCTGAGTTCTAGATATAGAAGATGCTGGTCAATGAAGCATTCAACATGCTCAAGGAGCCAAACTTCTAAAGATGAATCCATGGAGATATGGTGTAGTGGAATGATGACTTGGCCTTGGTACCAGAATCCTAGAGTTTGAGCCCTAATTATGCTTACTAGCTACATTTCTACCCTGCCCTGCCCCAAGGCAAATTACTTAATGTTCAGCTTCAGTTTCTTCATCTACAGAATGGAATAAATATTTATACTAAGCTACTTTACTGGCTTATTAGAAAGTGATTTTTCCAAGTTTAGAGGACTCTGGCAATATGGGTTATGATGATGACAATGAATTCCTAATTGGTTTCAGATCAAAGAATAAAAAAGATGGCTCAAAAGATTAATTTGCATGCATTCAGCTTATGGAGAAGATGAGGAGATATAATCTAAAAGATTGATTCAGAACCGGCTGACTGGCTGGAGTCAAAGAGTAGCTATTAAGAGCTCCATGTCACCCTGTCACATTCAGCATGTTATGATAGGGACAATTCTATCTGTGGAGGCAGACAAACTGAATTCAAATCCTACTTATCATATTTAGCACCTGTATGATTTAGGGCAAATCACTTGACATCCCCAGGCCTCAATTCCCTTAATAAATCAAAGGAGGATATTGGATTACATAGTACCGGAAGTTCCTTCCAACACTGGATCTAGAGTCTGCCAGTTAAGTTGCCCAGGGATCTCTATTTGGTCTTGTCTTTCTTAATATTTTTGTCAATTACTTGGATTAAGGTGTGGAGGATATCTCCATCAAATCTGCAAATGCCACAAGTCTAGGAGGGTTTGCCCCTTACTCTAAGCCCAGCACTCTATCTATGAGTCATTTAGCTTCCTCTGGAAAGCTTTACACTTGGGTTCAATAGTGATTTTACAAGTACAAGATGAGAGAGGCATGATTAGAGAGTGGCTTATTTGAAAAAGATATGGGGGCTTTAGTGGACCGTAAGCTTGATATGAGTTGAAAGTATGATTATAGCTGCCATTAATAAAACTAACGCCACAATGGTATTTGTTGAGAGAGTCATTCCTCCCAGGAATAATCAGATGATTGGCTTGTATGTTCTGTTTTGGTTAGACCACAACTGGGACATTTTATTCAGTTTTGTGAAATACATCTTTAGGAAGAACATTGATAAGCTAGGGGTCATCTGAAAGAAAACAACCAGGACAGAGGAAGACTTCAAGTGAAAAGCACATAAGCAGAGTTGAGCAAGGAATTTTTGTGCCCTGGGCAAGTTTTGTAAAGTAGGCAACAGGTTTGCAGTATCCTTTCTTATGCTGGGGATGGGTGATGACAAGATGGTGCTTGGAGGTTCCCTCAGGCACCATCTGGCAGCTTCTGATTTTAACTAATTCTTCTTGATAACTATGTATAAAGCTGTGTTGTTTCTAAGATGCTAATGGATTTTAAGTGCTGTAAATCAGCATCCTATGTAATCGGCATGCTGAGACAAATTACTAGTCCTCTTACCACCTTTTCAGTTCAAGAATTGAAAGAATCGAGATGTTTAGATTGGAGAAGAAAAGACTTTCTGAGGACAATATAACTGTCCTTGAGTATTAGTAAGACTTCTAAACAGAGGAGTCTTCTTTTTGTCTGCAAAGGGTAGAAGTAGTACCACTAGGCATGATGTTCAAAGGGTCAAATTTCGGCTTGTACTGAGGAAAAAGAACTTTCTAATATTTTTTTCTTTTTTTAAAACTACATTACTTTGTTTTCAGTGTTCTACAATCACTTTCATAAATCTTAGATTTTTTCCCCCTCCTTGCTCCCTTCCTCCTTGAGAAGGCATAAAATTTTATATAGGTTCTACATACACATTCCTATTAAATACATTTTCACCATAGTCATGTTGCATAGAAGAATTAAAATTAATGGGAGAAATCATAAAACAAAACAAAACATAATACAAAAGAAAATGGTCTGCTTCATTCTGCGATCAAATTCCATAGTTCTTTGTCTGAATGTGGAAGGTATTTTGCCTCAAGGGACAAACTGGGAACTTTATAAGTCCTTGTATTGCAATCAAGTACCTAAGTCGACCAGAAAAATTCCTCGCACACTCTGTGGTGGTTGCTGTGTACAAAGTTCTCCTGGTTCTGCTCCTTTCACTCAGCATTAGTTCATACAAGTCCTTCCAGGCCTCTCTGAAGTCTTCCTGTTCATCATTTCTTATAGCACAATAGTATTCCATTACATTCATATACCACAATTTATTCAGACATTCCCCATTTGAGAGGCATCTCCTTGATTTCCATTTTTTGACCACCACAAAGAGAGCTGCTCTAAATATTTTTGTACATGTGGGACCCTTTCTCATTTTTATGATCTCTTGGGGATACAGTCCTAGAAGCAGTATTGCTGGGTCAAAGAGCATGCACATTTTTGTAGCCCTTTGGGAATAGTTCCAAAGTGCTATGCAGAATAGTTGGATCAGCTCACAGCTCCACCAACAATGAATTAGTGTTCCAACTTTCCCACATCTTCTCCAACATTTATCATCTTACTGTTCTGTCATGTTAGCCAACCTGATAGGTTCCATGTGGTACCTCAGAGTTGTTTTGATTTGCCTCTCTCTGATCAATAGTGATTTAGAGTATTTTTTCATATGACTATAGATAGCTTTAATTTATTCCTCTGAAAACTGCCTGTTTTAGGTCCTTTGGGGACCTAATAATTTGTTATACACAAGTGGAATGAGCTACCTGGGAGGCAGTGGGTCACCCCTCACTGGAGTCTTCAAGCCAAAGCTAAAGCACCACCTGGTTGATGAGTATTGTGGTAGGAATTCATGTTTAGGTATAGAGTAGAGGATGTGGTAGAGGGTCTATCTGGAGAGCACTGGACATGGAGTCAGGAAGCTGTAGTTCATTCATTTTTCATTTATGTCTTACTTTTCATGACCTCATTTGAAATGTTCTTGGCAAAGATATTGGAGTGATTTGTCATTTCCTTCTCCATCTCATTTTACAGATGGGGAAACTGAGGTAAACCGAGTGAAAATCACTTATAAAATCTTCCAGTCTCAGGTTCCTCATCTATAAAATGGGAATGATAATGGCTGCTACCTCATAGAGTCAAATGAGATCACATATGTAAAGAGCTTTTTGACTCATAAAGGGTAATGTAAGGGCTAGTTTATATCTACTGTAATCCCTCGCCACTTGGAAATTCAATGATTCTGTTTCTGGGTTTAAAAAAAAATCATCCTGCACCTTCCACTTTTTGTTTATCAGCAAGGAAATTTAGTCAGAACATTTCATCCTTGTATAGTAGTAATCTACTCAAATTGGCCTCTTAAAGCTCTTTTTTCCCCTCCTGCACCTTCTGGTTCTTGGACCCACTTTTATTTTATGCTTAAATGCCTTATTATATTTGGCACTTTATAGAAATCTCTAAGCTGCATCAAACCCTTTTGGAAATGGGTGGGATATAAATCTTAAATTAATAACAATGTAAGTGAATGAGAAGAACTTAGGATACAGTTAAAATAAATCATTTTCTTCCTTAAAACCAGGCTTTTTTTTCCAGCAGGTTCGCAAAAGGTAAAAATGTTTCAGCATTCACTGAAACTGTGAACTGAACTACAAACACATATTAAGGACTGAACTTGTGTAAGGGGAAGAAAATCTTGCTTTTCTGATGTGTAGGTTTGAAGTCTGTATTAAAAAAAATGTTGGGAAGGAGGAAAGGATAGAATTTGAAACTCAAAATTTTAAATAATAATGTTAAAAAATTGACAAAAAACAATTATATTTCTATTTGAAGAGCCAGGAAGAGGAAAAGAAGGAAGAAATAGCTAAATGGAGATGGTGAGAAAGGGGAGGCTAGACAAATGTGTCCTAATTTATCATCTTGCCCTGGGGCAGACTCTGCAGAAGTGTAGAAAGATGTTTTTAGGGAGAAAATGGGGAAAACACTCATTTAGTGACAGTTCTTGAAATAGTTCTAAAAATTCCAAAGCAGAGAAAACCAGTCAGGTAAAATTAATTTGATTATCAAAGTCAAAGAATAGCTATAGTAGCTCACCTCCCAAAATTAAATTAATCCCAGGAATAGAACTAAGCCTGAGGGTGAGTGTCCAGTAGGGGAAGAGAAACTCTGAATTGCTTAGTGTATGTTTTTCATGGGCTAAGGATGTCCTGTACCTATCTAAAGACTGATTCTCTCTCTCTCTCTCTCTCTTTCTCTCTCTCTCTCTCTCTCTCTCTCTCTCTCTCTCTCTCTCTCAGATACATATCTTGAATGTCTATACACACATACACACACACACACACACACACACACACACATATATATATATATATATATATATATATATATATATATATATATAGAGAGAGAGAGAGAGAGAGAGAGAGAGAGAGAGAGAGAGAGAGAGAGAGAGAGAGATGTACACCTATGATTTCTTTGCTATTGGAAACTCCAAACAAAGAAACCCCTCTTTCAGTAAAGACTTTAAAATTCTGGTAAATTATAGTATTGGAAAATCGCCTTGGGGGGCCATGAAAGGTGAGAAATGAGAGGTGGAAGACCCAAGATCACTCAATCAGTATTTGTCAGAAGGAGACTGCTTAAATTTCAGTCTTCCTAACTCCAAGACTGGCTCTTTGTCCACTATCTTACCTGCTTCTCCATTCAATAATATAATCAATTCAACAATACTTATTAATATTCCCACTTTATGCAAGGTGCTGCACTAGGCCTTAAGGCTACAAAGAAACAGAAAATCATGATCTTGCTCTCAAGGTACTTTACTAGAAGAGGGGCTGTTGGTTAGGTGTTTTCAAGTCCTGTCTGACTCTTTGCAACCTCTTTTGGGATTTTCTTGGCTGGAATACTGGAATGGTTTGCCATTTCCTTCTCCAGCTCATTTTTCAGATGAGGAAATTGGAACAAACAAGGTAAAGTGACTTGCCCAGGGCCACACAGCTAGTAAGTGTCTGAGGCCAGACTTGAACTCAGGAAGATGAGTCCTCCTTACTCCAGGCCCAGCACTCTATACACTATGCTATCTAGCTGTCACTTAGTATATAGTATGTACACAAATAATTAAAAAAATATATAAAAATATATACAAAGAATCACATTGTAATTTTTAAAAGTAGATTTTATATATCTATCTTTTTCATTTTTACAGAGCCTACATTTCCCTCTGTATCCTTTCCCTTCCCCTTCATGGGGACCTATTCTTTATAAAAGATAATTTTTTTATAAGAGGAAGAAGAGAAAAAAAATCAAAAAACCTCAATCAACATATAGAAAAAAAAGAACACATTTGACCTTAAATGCGATATCACCTGTCCATGGACCCCCACCTCTTCAAAGGAAGGATAGGGGGCGGGATTTCATCTGCTCTCTCCTTTAGGATCAAGCATAGTCTTTATAATTTTGCAACATCTGGTTCTTTTGCTTGGTAATTTCTGTTCTTTCCATTCACAATGTTATAGTGGGCCAGATGTAATTTCAGGAGGGAGAGAGTGATAATGAATGAATGAATGAAGAGTGAATGAGCATTTATTTAAAATATTTTAATTCATTCAATCCTGATGACAGTAGAGTATTTAATCATATTTAACAGATCTTTGTTTCATTTAATTAATTCACTCATTTTAATCACTCGTTAGCTTCTGCCATTTCATTGTGTTTATTTCCAACAAGTACAAAGCAAAGTAATGCCTACCCTCAGTGTGCTAATATTCTCTTGCGTGAGAGAAATACAACATATGCTCAAGTTATATAAAGTATACATAAAGTGACCTGCAAGGAAATTTTAAGAGGGAAAGAGTGCTCATTATTAGGTGGGTGTGAAGGAGGGGAATCAGGACTTGTATAGGGGAAGGAGGTATCTTTGTAGGGGACCAAGAAATAGTATATAGAAGAGGTAAAGAGGGGCTGTATATTGTCTGGCTTCTGTTCTGTCTCTCTCCTATAGTCAATACTAAATCATCAAAATTTACCCTCTACTTCTAGAGCCGTCTCCATTTGCTGAGCTCCTTTTAAAATGAATGGCTGTTGTTGGTGAGAAAACCAGACCAAGGCTACAAAAGAATATAGGATTTGGGAGGTGCAAGGGATCTTATCCAACTCCCCTCATTTTATAGAGAAGGAGACTGACACCTAATGATCTGAATAAGGACACATGGAGAATAGGGCAGCTAGGTGGCACAGTCGATAGAGTGTGGGACCTAGAATCAGGAAGACCTGAGTTCAAAATCGGCCAACAGACACTTACTAGCTATGTGACCCTGGGCAAGTCACTTAACCCTGTTTGTCTCAGTTTCCTCATATGTAAGGTGAAATAGAGAAGGAAACGACAAAACATTCCAGTGTTTTTGCCAAGAAAATCCCTAATGTGCTCACAAAGAATTGTAGACAACTAAACAAGAACGGCGTGGGGGATGTGTCAAACCAATGTCCTCTGACAACAAATCCAGTGCTCTTTTCTACTGCACTACTGTCTCCAGAGGAAGCTTTTGTTCTACTAACTGTTAGCATGAAAACATCTAGGATCAAAAAAGAAGTAAGTAAATAAAAATATTTAGAGCTAACAATGGACTCATAACTTTCTTTTCCTCTGGATGGTGGAAATCTATTGTTTGATATACTAAGAACTAGACTAGAGAAAATCCTAGGAAAAACTCTCAAGGGAACGCTCCTGAACCAACAGAGATGAGGTCATTTCAATCTCACCTTCTGTGGTACTGTGAATGCCAGAAAAAAAAAATAACTTGAAGCTTCCTAAAGACTTTTCTGAAACGATTTTACCGCCAGCTACTTGGAAAGGTTGCTTAATGACTCGTTGGGGTTAATTCTCTACGGGCAGGATGAAAACTGGGAAGCTGCTAGATTTTCAAGGAGAACTTCCTGAAATTTCACTTTTAGGATGGCCACAATGTAACTAACACTCCACCCAAAGTCATTTAATATTGGGATGATGATGAAATTCATAATGAGTGGCGCCATCGGTCTGTTAACTAAACATTTTCTTTCTTTTTTTTAAAAAAATAACCTACTGTGACTGTTCTCAAGACATCAGTTGTCATCTGAAAAGGATGCTGTCTCTAATTCAGCTGCATAAATAATGCAAATGATTGAAAGGAAGTTACAATGGAGGTCTTTATCCTCTTTTATATCCAATTTGTGTAGGACTTCTCCAATTCCATGGATAAATTCTCTCTTTACCCTCATCAATTCATTTAGGCATCTCTGATCAAGAAATTGAGGTCATGAATTCCTTCCATATATATCTCCAGCTCATATCCTGACAATTGTAAAAAATGTTTTTCTTTACCTAAAAAAAAATCACTTTATATATTTTGAAATACAGCCCTCCTAGAAATCTGCTTTTAGGAAGTCCACTGAAATCCTTCTGGTTTATCAAGGACCTTACCAAGTTAATCAGGTTTACAAGCTGTCCTCCCATCACATCCCTCTATGACTACCTGGCTTCCCCTTTTTAGTAATTAAAATATGACCTTTGACTCTGATGCACTATACATTTAATCACATAGAAATCCTGTAGATTTAACCACATGGATTATGGCATCAGAATCTTTTTTTTTTCTAGTTTAGCAAGAATCCAATGGGCCACTGAACAAACCCATATCCTCTATGTTTCCAACACACTGAAAATGAAGAATTCTAGAACTGTTGAGATGGAAATAATTAAAAGGCTGTTTATCAGAGTCTTTACTTTGTAGATGTCCATCACTGTGCTTTAATACAGATGTTAATAAAAATACGTGCTCCAGGCATGAAAGGCAGGTAAGAAAACTGTTTAAGCATTAAAACCTTCTGTCATTTAATTATTCCAGCCCTCAGGGAAGGCCAAGCTCAGCAAATATATCAGGCAAAGGACATGATTATGAATGGAGATTTAGAGCTGAACACATGTCTTACAAGGTTATTATTACAAATGGAAGTGAGAGAAAGGAGATTTTGTGAATCGTAGTGAGTTATAACTAAAACTCAGGAGTTCTAGAAAGTATGTCGTATAGCTAACTATGGAACTTTTCAGGTTCATTAGCCACTTAGTTTCCCTCTGCTATAGAGGTTTCCATAATAACAAGGGGTACCTATCTGGTACTGTCAGTTGCTCTTATCCATAGCCCCAATACTTCTACTGTAAGAGAGAATCATCTTAGCAGGGTCATGATAGCTCCCCAAGTATTTGAAGAGGTATTTGTTGTAATTGGCCCTAGGGGGCAGAAGAAAAGAAATGAGTGAAAGTTGCAGAGTCAAATTTAGACTTAATAAAGAAAAACATCCTAACCATTGGGGCTGTTCAAAAGTGATGTGGGATACTGCAGGTTATAATGGATTAGCCACACTCGGTATTAGAGCAAGAGTCAGATGATCCCTTTTGGAGTGTAGTGTAGAAAGTATGGGTTAGGTTAGATGGGCATTGAGGTTACTTCTAGCTCTGAAATGCTATGATTTTGTGATCATTTATGGCGTAAGGAAATATATCTATGAAAGTAGTTTCTCAAAAAAAGAATAACTGATCATTTCAGGATAAGCCAGCTCTTGGTATTTTCATAGCAGAGAATGACAGCAATAGTTACAGTCCTAGAAAGACTGGGGAAAGAAGGTGATTCTGCACCCCCTTCCCCCAAACACTTTATTCTTAGAAAATCTCTGTGGGAAAACATGATGTAAGGGGGTGCAGTGGGATAAACTTCTTGCTCTCTGGGCTTAGAAGATCTTTTCCTTCATCCTAACTCTGACATTTAATTGTGAAATAATGTCAGGTCAGACACTTAATCTTCCTGAGATTTAATTTCCTTATCAACTGAAGGAATGTAAAAATGTGTCCCCTGCACAGGGTTGTTGAGAGAAAAGGACATATAAATATAAGACATTCATATTTATTAGAAGAAATTGTTAATGATGTCTAGATTAGAAATCTCTGATTTTTTTGCATTGTAAAGCATTCCCCATATAATTATAGACATTTTGGTAGTAAAATCAATTCCAGATTTATTTTAAATATGCTTTAATTAGCTAGAAAATAAATTTTTTAATTCTTTTGCTTTAGCATGAAATCTACCAAAACTGTGTCATTCCCAATATACTTGTAGATTGTATTATACGCACAGGAGGGATTCATGTCATTTATTCAATCAATTTCTATGTGCATTGAGCTGAGAAATATAGGGGATATAAGTAAATTGAGAAAAAAGCCTTTGCCTTTAAATATATATATATACACATACATACAAATAGTTCAGGAGAAAAGTCTTGCACAAAAAGAAAAACAGAGTGGATGGTGCATCATAATTGTCATGTTTTATGGGAATTTAGACAAGGGACAATCCAGCTCCTTTTGTGATCACATATGCCCTAAGCATACCCCTTACAATATTTCTTGGGTGGAGAAAATCTTATTGAAAATGGATGCTTTCCCCTACTTCTGTCCATTATGTGTCTTTCTACTGTTTTTCCTATTATAACTTTGGTTCCTTGGAGATTCTGGGTTTTTGGCTCTGAATAATTGTAACAACATCACTATTAATTGTTAATTAAATAGAAGCCCAGCGATTTAATCAATAATTGGTACTACTATTATCCCCGTTTTATAGATCAAGAAATGAAGTCTTGGACAGAAAATCTCTCAAGTGTCACAAAACTAGCAAGTACTGGAGTCAAGGTTAGAACCCAGGTCATTCCTGATGCCATATACAGTATCCTCTCTGCTATTTTAAACTGACTCTATCCCATATCATGTTGACTTGAGTGGAGAAAGCACTGGATTTTGAGTCAGAAGACCAGTGTTCAAATTCTAGCTCTGTCACTTAAAATCTATTTGACCACAGGAAAGTGGCTTTACACTTCTGGTCCTCAGTTTCCATATCAGTAAAATAAAGCAGCTGTATTCAGAGCTCTTGAAGCTTTTTTTTTTTAATCTCTAAAGCTTATGTAAAAGAATATTTACATTCAGGAAGTGAGTCTGGAAGACAGGTAGAATTTAGAGAATCAGAAGCATAGCTTTAGACATGGGTATCATATGATTTTAATGTCTTGTGGAAGATGAAGAATTGGAGGGTGAGGGGATGGTTTATGTTTGCTGTCCTCCAATATGCCAGAAGTGACTAAACTTTTTCTGTTTATACCACCCTTTGTGTCCCAGTAATTTTTTTTACCAGCCAAAAGAAATACCTGACAGTTTTACTTATTAAGTAGTTTGGCCCACACAACTTAACAAATATTTATGTCCTAACAGTTTTGTAGCCACTTGAAAAACAACTAAATATCAAAGGAAAAATAATATTAAAAATGAATTCTTGAATAACCACAATTACTCCCTACAGGAATACATGTGCCTACTGGGTATTGCAAAACTTCTCAAACCATATAATCAGATTGGATTGCCATTACCCTCATTTCGTGTTTTCCATTGACTTTCATGTGGTACTTACATTTTTATCACAACCACTCAAATCCCCAGTTTGACATCACAATAGAGAAAGTTAAAGAAAGAAGTGGAATAGCCCAAAATACAAGTAAACAAAACTATATCTGAAACATTCAAAGAATGTTATCAAATTGAATGTCATTTATTAGTTGATATTGGGATTACGAACTGATGAACTCGCCATTCCTGTGGGGACATTGAGGTATTGACTATCACTTTGCCTTTGACCTTGGCATCACATACCACCCTGGATACACAAAAGATCAAGTGAGTTCATTTATTAACTAGGGTTTCCATAATTTCAGAAAGCTAATAACAATAACAAAAGAAAAGAGCAGGAGAAAACACTGATTTTATCTGATGAATCAAAATTCAAGGAATCTCCAGACTTTCCAAAATGTCTATTATTTGAAAAGGAAGTAAGTACTCAGCATCTGATGTTTGTATGGTGCTGTATCAAAAAGATCTGAGGATATCAATGTGTGACATAGTGGAAAGAATGTTGGATTTAGAGTCAAGGAATCTGGCTTCCAATCCTGACCTGGGGGACCTTGGCCAAGTTACTTAAGCTTTTCTAAACCTCAGTTTCCTTATCTGTAAAGTAAGGACACTGTACCATCTCAAGTACTTTCTAGCTCTAAATCTATGATCTTTTGATCTGCTACTACTTCATAAGCTCCTGCTCCAGGAGCTAGAAGCTCCTGAAACTAGAAGCAAGAATTGACCCAGAACTGGAATGAACTAGCTTTTATAATCCACTGAATATGCCCTCCAAGGTCAATATCTCATTTACAGAGCATCACTTGGCACTGTTGGTCTGCAATACTAGGTGGCAGAGAGAAATCACAAAGTCAACATTGGCAAATCAGCAACAACTGGAGACCAAAGAGGTCAGGGGAAATCCCTGCAGTGAAGGCCAGGAATCCAGTTATAGAAGGGGGGAATTCTGCTTGATCAACATATATGTCATCTTTTCCCTGAAGCAGCCCTCACACTACTCAGCTGGACTTGGTGAACATAGTAATGCATTTATATCAAGGCCATTGAGCATGAGGGATCATTTCTATTCGCAGCTTCCCCAAGGAGACCCTGAGTGGCACAGGAGAGTTTGTCTTCTATCTATCTGTTTCTCTCTCATTTTTCAAAATGGAAATTTGATTGGGGGAGCAGCTCTTTCCTCCCTCAAACCTCCCTTATTTCATCAAAGTGCAAAGAGACCTTGCATGATGACTGAGACTATAACTAAGAAATATCTGGGTAATCCTGGTAAAATTTCCCAGTGTCCTATTAGCCATAGAAGCCACTGTCTAAGTGGACCAGCTAACATACCCTGATTAAACGTGCTTTCAAAGTAGTCATGTAGGGCCTATCAGGGAAATGAAATGTTACTCTTCTAATACATGTAAGAAATAAATCTCAAACAACCACTAAAATGTATCTTTCTACCATCTGAACAAGCAGAGTCATTTTTGTCCCCTAATTCCTTTATACGTTGTACACAGGACATTGCACTACTATTGTAGTATTTGTTCAGTCATGTCTTTGTGACCCCACTTGGGGCTTTCTTGGCAAAGATACTGGAGTGGTTTGTCATTTCCTTCTCTAGTTCATTTTACATATGAGGAAACTGAGGCAAACAGGGTTAAGTGGCTTGCCCAGGGTCACACTGCTAGTAAGTGTCTGAGGCTGGATTTGAACTCATGAACATGAGAAAATCTAATAGCTAGCATTCACCCAATGCTTTAAGCTTTGCAAAATGCTTTGTGTATGTTACCTAATTTAATCCTCACATGGGAAGGGGATACCATCTCCATTTACAGATGAGAAAATGAAGGCTTAAAGGAAGTTAAGTGACTTGACCTGGGCTACATAGCCCAGATGTGTCTGATGCAGGATTTAAAATCAGGTTTTCTAAACTTCAAGTCCTGCTATTCCCTGCCTCACCTACCTTCCTGAAGTAGGAAAAGGCCTCAATTTTCTCATGCTTTTGAAAGTCTAGGGATGCCTTTGAACTGACTGTCTCCCAAGACTGAAATGTTCTGACCTCCCCCTCTTAGTTCCCCTTGGCATCCTTCAAGTCCCAACACAAAGACTACTTTCTACAGGAGTCCCCTCAGCTGCTAGTGCCTCCCTCTCTCAGATTACCTTCCCTTTATTTAGTAAATATCTTGTGAATGTCTAATTATGTACATGTCATCTCCCCCATTGGAATGTGGATTTCTTGAGGACAGAAACTGACTTTTTTCGTCTTTCCTTGAATCCTCCGTATTTAGCACAGTGCCTGGAACGTAGCAGGCATCTAATAAATTTTTCTTGACTCACTAAAGAGAATTGGGAGAAGTCTATGATATACAAGCCCATTGTATTCATAAAGCCATGCATTTAGAGTTAAGGGATTTTAGAAGTCATCTATTCCAAAGCTCTGCTTTTACAAAAAAAAAAGGTTTCTGGGGTAAGGAGAATTCGGTTGTTGGTCATTGATAATATCATCAGTAATAGTAACGATGTCTCAGAGATGATATGACCTGCTCAAGGTCACACAAGAAGTAGCAAGATAAAATTTGAACCCATATTCTCTTACTCCAAATCACGAAAAGTAGAGCTTACAGAAACATTGCTATTATCATACTCTGCAGCCCAATAAACAGATTTTCAAAGCTTCCAATCCAACATCATTTTGACCAAGCCACACCTTTCAGATGAGCAATTTAAAAGAAAAAGATCACTTAGAAATCCCATGGAGATTGTTGCCTTTTTAAGACCAACTAGCTTTGAGACCAAGGAGTAACATTGTATTTGTAAAGTACCGATAGATTCTATAGAGGTTTTTCTTTTCAAGAGCGAGCCTTCCTCCAGGGCGCCCACGTGGCTAGGTCGATTTTCATTGGAAAGGGCTTCAAGCTGGCTCTAATATTTACTCACTTATGCAGGTGCGTCCATCAGCATGGAGTCTGTATCCCATATCACATTCACAGTAGAAGGAGCCCTCAGTGTTAATGCAGCTCTGCTGGCAGCCTCCGTTCACTACTGCACATTCATCGACATCTAGAGAAGGAAGACAGATGGCCGGGATTACAATGTCGTTTCAATGTCAGCCCACAGAAGTGGCACAATATTTCTCTGATACACAGCATGTGTGATCTGTTAGGAAGTTGCCGCCTTTGTGACCACTAGTCTTGGCTTCTTTGATCTGTTTTGATGTGGGGGTAAACGAGAGATGTATGATAGAGCTGGTATCGAGCTCTTGAAAGCTCCTGACAGTGAGAAAAAGGCTGGGCTAACAAATTTCCACTCTTTACCTACTCAGTAATTAGACAGGTCCTTGATATAGATGTGTCCTCCGGGGGAAGGAAAAGTGGAGGAAAGAATTACAAGAAGCTAATCTATCTGAGCTGGCACACACTAGTAGATAAACACCAGGCGCTGGTCAAATCCTGTGAATAAAGACAAGGGACAACATGGTGACCTTGAGGCACCTCTCATGGGCTGCTGTGGCCACCAAGGCAGGGAGAATGAGAAATCAGAGTAAAGTTTAAATCTGGGAAACAGAACAAGAAATCAATGACTTTTTTTAATCAGTGGTATAGTTTTTAGAGTTATCATCTGTGATGCATTTCCCCTTGCTATTTCCTTTATCAATAGAGACAACGTAATCACAAGAATTTGTAGTATCTTAAAAGAAACTTGCAGATCATCTAATCCAATTCCCACACTGCAGTCCTAACAAGCTTTGTGTCTTGTTCAAGGTCATGTGAGCAGCCAGTGGCAGAGAGAATTTGAATATGACCCAAAGTCCAGTGACTTTTCTTTCCACCGTATTACAGTGGCCTCATAAATGGTCAGCAGTTTGGTACCAAGGAAACAGCATTGGTTCTGGAGCTGGGGAGTGGGATGGGGTGGGAAGATGTGACTTTCAATCTCATCTTTAATGCTTGCTACCTGCATGATCTCTGGCAAGTCATTTAATCATTCTAGGACTCATTTTTTTTTCATTTGTAAAAAGGATGTCCTCTGAGGTCTTTCCCAGTTTTAGACCTATGACTTTATAACATTTGGGAGAATTCAATTACTGGTCACCAAAGATCACCAAGAGATCCTAGTTAATAATGACAATAATATTAATGGTGGGTATTTCCTTAAAGTCCACAAAGATCTTTACATCCATCCATCCATCTGTCCATTCAGTCAAACAATCAATAGCATTAAATGTGCACTTAGGTCTCTAACATTTCTAGGGATACAAAGGCAAAAATGAAAGAATTCCTGGCCTTAAAGAGTTTGCATTCTCTAGGGAGAGATCATACAGACACAGTTAAGTATATACAAAATAAATACATTATTTCATTTGAAAAACAAACATTGTGCATTCAGCACCATTGGTATTGTGTGGATTTAACATAGGAGCACAGAAATAATAGTTAATGTTTATAGGTGTCTTTAAGGTTTGTGAAATGCTTTACATATTGATGTCATTGAACTCTTGGAACAATGCTTTGTCATAGATGCTATTTTATAGATAAGGAAATTGAGGCAAAAAGAAATTTAAGGACTTGCCTAAATCCAAGCAGCCAGTAAGTACATGAGGCAAGATTTGAACTCAGATTTCCCTGATTCCAAGTCCAGTCTTCTATGTGACCCCTAGCCCTTCTTGCATGGACTTTTGCAGTAGCCGTCTAATCAGTCTTCATATTTCTTTCCTTCCTCTTTTTCATCCATCACATAGCTAGCTGCCCAGATATTCTTCCTAAGACACAGGTCTGACTACGACTCCCGTCCCTCCATGGTCTTTTTGGCTTTAGGGTAAAGTAGAACACTCCTACACTCTCCCTCCACACGAAGTCATTCACAACCTGGCTTCCATACCTAGCTTTTCCAATTTAATTCAGGATACTCCCCTTGATTTACTCAATGTTTTGGCCAAACTGGCCCGTGACTATTCTACAAACTTGGCATTTTTCTCCCAGTCTGGAGGCTCAGGGAAGGTTGGCATGCATTCTTCCTTCTTCATCTCTGTCTTTGAGAATCTCCTGCTTTATCTCAGGTGCCACCTTTCTCTAGAACCCTTTCCTGAGCAACCCCTCTCCCCCCACATCCACCACGTTTGGATGCTGCTTCCATCCTCATCAAATTATTTTGTATTTACTTGCTTGTAGACATAATGCCCTCCCCTCTCCAAGTACTTTTTCAGTTCCTCTAGAGCAAAGATGATTTCCTTTTTTCTCTATGGACACCCATCCAACACCTAGCACACTACTTTTTATATAACAGGTGTTTAATTTTTGAACTGTTCAGTCATAAGTAAACTATTTGTAATTAGTTCTGACAACTGAGAATTTAAGGTGTTTCCATCACCAGGGGAACAAATGTATTATTTTGTGTAATGCAGTAGGGCAGCTTGGGAGTCAGAAATCTCTGGGTTCTAGTTTTGCTGTGTGACTGTTGAAAAGTCACTCACCCTCTGAGTGCCCTCAGGCAACTCTAGGAGATGAGAAATTGCCAATTTGCGTGTCTGCATCAGTGGAGAGAGTTCCCACACTTGGCAGAACTCTGAAAGATGAAATCACATGATTGTGTATCCATGCCCACACATACACAACACACATATATTCATTCCTCCAATTTCATCCCAGTGAGGAAATTCCCTGACTCAATGAAGAACAGAAACCTCTCTGCAATGTATAGTCTTTGTGAGTCCCTTGGGACACTAAGAAATTAAGTGACTTTTTCAAGATGATATATTCAGAATATATCAGAGGCAGGACCTGAATTCAGAGCTCAGCTGACTCAAACCATATGTCATTCTGTCTTCCTTTATCCTTTTTACTCACCTATTATATCCCTTCCATATCTTAGGCATCTAGGTGACTCATTGAATCGAGGACTCAGGAAGACACTTGCGGGCTGTGTGACCCTGAGCAAGTCACTAAACTGCTCTTTATCTCAGTTTCTACATTTTTAAAAATGAGGATAATTATAGAACCTTCATCTCTGTGTTATTTTAAGTAGAAAATGAGATAATATTTGTAAAGCACTTTGCAAACCTTAAAGTGTTAGATCGGCTACTCGTATTCCTTTCTATATATCATTATATGTACATAAATATGATATAGAGAGTTATACATATTGTTGGGCAGGTAAAGACATACCAGGGGCAATTTAAACAATAGTACAATAGCAAAAGCAAAAATAGACAAAAAATTAAATTAATTTTAAATATCAATCTAATAGTTGGTTGAAGCAAGCAAAAATAATTGATTTAAGAAGTCTTTCCTTTTTTTTCCCCCACTGAATCAATTGAATCCATCCATAATTTTGTCATTGTGTAGGTACTCTCAGCACAGCTTATAGAACTTTCATTTTCTGGTAAATGACAAAGACTGTGTCAACAAATAGAACTGGCTTGAATGTACTGGTCTAGCCTTTCTAGGACACTGAACCACTGTGTCCCTTAGGATACGTCTGCCCAAAACATTTAAGAAAACAAGAAGCTAAGACTAAAGGATTGGAGAAACTCAGTTTGTGAAGGATTTCAGAAAATTTGACACACAAACTCACACACGCTCTAAAACTCTATCAACTTTCACTTAGCTCTATTTTTCTACAAATGTCAACATGGAAATGAAAATAAGAGACTTTGGGGGAATGACCTGTGATAGGGAATTGGCTTATTCTTTCAGAAATGAAGAAAACATTGGTTGTTCTCTAACAGAATGTCCCCTATGGAGGGAGGAAGCAGGTGCAATTGCTGTGCTGTTAGACAGTCATCTCAATGCTGTTCACACATATATACATATACATATATGTGCATACATTTTATTCCATCACAATTCTGCCCAACTGGGTCAAGCAGAAGAAATATCATGAAGTATTACAAAAAATTATCTATGGGAGGAAATTTGAAAATTATAAAAATGATTTAAGGGAGGAAACTCAAAATTTGAGGACATTTTTGGGAAACAACATTTTGGAATTCTAAAATTTCTCTGCATTACATTTTCATGAGAGATGTTCAGAAAAACTCCCATTCTCAGAGCTGTGGCAAACAGACACCACTGGGAGCAGAGATATAATAATTAGGATTCCCCCCACCCCCATTCTGCATTATTTTGGTAATTCTAAGGTAGCAGGAGGCAGGACCAACTATGCTAGCATTTTTTCTTTTCTTTAAAAAATAAATCTCCCCCCCAAATGTTTTTGCTCTATTTATCCTAGCTGCTCTCCCCCAGATGGTCATGGAGCATAATAGTTTAAGAGAATGCAAATTATCATCCACATACTTTGCACATGAATGCCCACAGAGGCAACAATGAGCCCTCTCCAGCTTCCAAAACACCTGAATTGCTAGTTACTATTTTTGCTTAGATTGTTGACCATTTACCTGTAGAACTTGAGGTAAATAAATTACTCTTTTTCTTTATCTTTTAATGTCCTGTCTTCACCAACCTGTTTCCGAAAAAGAAGGGATCTGGATAGCAGTCCTGGGTGCTTCCCTTTGATCATCAGACCACAGACATATTTGTGCATATCTCAGGGAAGGCTTTAATGACTGGGGAGGTCCTCACAACCAAGGGATTTGAAGAACGTTTTCAAAGGTGCAGGGAAGGTCATTTAGGATCCCACTGTTGACTCACCTCTGCCTTAAGCCTTGAAATGGAGGCTGCTTCTCTCTACTCTAGCCATACTCTAGGATTAATATGCCCTTTTAAGGTTTGCAAAGCATTTTGCATATATTATCTCATCTGATCCTTAAAACAACCCTGTGAAGCATGTTTTTTTTATTATCTTCATTTGCAGAAAAGTAAACTGAGCCTGACAGTAGGTCAGAGTGAACTCAGAGACACACACCTCTTAAGGTTGAATTTGAACTCAGGTCTTCTTGATTCCAAATCCAGCACTTTTATTTACTACCCAAACGAGGTTAGTCATGGACACAATTTAAAAGCAGAACCCTATTATCTATACTCTTTCAACAGTAAGGCCAGCATTAATATCCATAACTCCTTTCATTCATACGTTCATTCATTCAGTAAGTATTTATTAAGAATCTAATACGTGTCAGGCACTGTGCTAAGTGCTCGGGGGTACAAAAAGAGACAAAAACAATCTTTGCCCTGAAGGAGCCTCCTAATTCTTATCAGTGAACTTGGGCCAGAAGCATCTTGCTTGCTTTGTACTTGTCATCAAACCACAGGTTGGGATTGTAATGAACTAAGAATACATAGGGCAGACCTGGGAAAGTTTAAGTTGCCTTTGTCCTTGGGATTGATCTGAGACTCAACTGTGCCACTGTTGGGTAAGAGGAACATAATTATAGTTGTTGGGACCTCAAAAGGAGGAATTGGACTGGATAACTTCTAAGGTCTCCTCCACGTCTAAGTCAATGACTTTCTGAGGCTAATTATGAGTCTATTGCAATAGTTTTGGGAAGAGATGATTAACTTTGAAATGGGTGGGGAGGAGTCATTGTGTAAGTAGATATGAAGGTGAAATGTGATTGATGTTGTAGATACAGAATCAGCAAATTGACGACATACTGAGATACCAGAAAACAGTTACCCTCAGACATGCACTGGTAAATGTTTAACACCTGACTTTCCAGAGGGAAAATGTATACATGAAACAATTAAAAGTTTAATTAGCATCCTTAACATTTTATCCATGACTTTCTACAACCTAGATAATCAACAAAACGATAAATCAAGTCCTCATTAGTAGCATTTGCCAATTTCCAAGGTGAAAATGATCATGCTGAAAATTTGGTAATTTATTTTATTTTATTATTTTCCAAGCAATCAGGATGTCTTTTTTGTATGTATGACACACCCCCAAGGAACCTGAGCAGGAGGTTCCCTGTGTAGAAGAGGCTAGTAGATGCTTCTGGGAGAGAGTTGCTATGGTTTGTAACCATTATCTCTTTGGTCCTGCTCTGGTAGTTTGATGCCTTCACTGGTAGTCCAGTGATAGATAACACTACAAGAAGAAAGGTTCGAGCCTTCTCCCTGGACTCCGAGGCCATGCGACCTCATGAAAACAGGCTTTGCTTGTTTGCCAGACTTACCTCATCCTCAGCCCATTTCATTCTAGTCAACAGAGATTAATCTGGAGGCTCTGACCTTATGAGTTTCTAAAGGTCAGAGAGTGGGCCTCCAGAAATCTGATGGTTAAAGGCCATAGTGTGGTAGCCAGTCTAGCACCCTTCCCCCAAGGATCATCCAGTGACCTTTTAGGACACTGCCAGTGGTTGCTGAGACAGGGATACATCCAACAGTCAAGTACATCTGGATGCTCTTCGCTGGGACCAGTGTTATTTAGAAAGTATGCTTTTAGAGTCAGCCCATTCACCCCAGAGAACAAAATGTTACAGAGGAGGATGTGCACCTAAAATGCTGGGGCATATATTTGTACTTTTTTTCTTTCTTATATCTTTGAAGTGAATATTCTTTTGTAAAAGCTAACAGATATTGAGTATCCAATATTAGGGAGATCAGGGGCGGTCAGTGAGAACTCAAGCCAATAGCATTGGAGATCGGGTACTCCCAAACCCCTCAAACTACCCCTGGAGACCTGAGCAGGAGATGCAGCAGCCTTCTTCTGGGAGAGGAAGCCAGAGAGAACTCACCGTATGTATCAAAAGTTTGTGCCACAGGGAACCATCAAATCAGAACACAATGGTGGGGACATTGTGCGCTAGGTAATTCAATGCCTCATCACTTGACAGGAGCAAAATGCTCCAAAGGTCAGCTGCCTTTCTCTCTGGGACAGCACACAGGGGGTAAACACAATTTTGCTATAGCACAGCCCTTGGTAGAGAGTGAGACTGTCTTCCAGGTCAATTCTCTTTCTTTTAATCTTTCAGAGCACAGCATGACCACCCTAGGGGCTCTTCCTTATTTTAAGGGGAATGGGAAATCCTGACCTGACAATTTTGTAAGAATATCATAGAATTCACAGTTGGAATCAGCCTCCAACTTCTTCATTTAATAGATGAGGAAACAAACAAGAGTAGCTACAGTAATATTTAACTTTTATAGAAACGCTTCAAGACCTGCAAAGTGCTTTACATACATGATTGAATTTGATATTCACAATAAGCTTGTTGAAGTACATTTCCCCTTCCAATTTTATAGATGAGAAAACTGAGATAGACAGGTTAAGTGATGAGCCCAAGGTCACACAGTAAGTGAGTGTCTGAGGCAGGATTTGCATCTGGGTCTTCTTGACTTCAAGATTAGTGCTCTATGCACTATGCCACCTGGTCACACTTGGAACAAGGGACAGAGCTGGGATATGAACTCAGGTCTTCTGACTGAATCTAAGGCTCTTCATCGTAAAACGACGCCATAATTTGAAGGAGGAAGTGCTCTTTCTTTACTCCTCAGCCCTCACCACCCTCACTATGCTGATTAAAAGAAAATGGATTCCTTCTGGTGTGAGTAGACAATGTTGACTGAGACCTGGAAGGACCTCCTGGCATCCTTTAGTCCAAACATCTCATTTTACGGATGAGAAAATTCTGCCTCAGGGGAAGTCAAGTGCCTTAATTATGGTCATGGGATTATAAAACTAGAACTGGGAATGGCCTTAGAGACCATCCAATTCAATTTGCCTCATTTTACACCTGCAGAAACTGAGGCACATGTTGGTTGTAGGTGATACAGACAGTAAAGTGTCAAGGAAAGGATTTGAACTCAGGCTGTCGAACTCCAGAATCCATAATGTCAGAAGGAGACATCACGTTATAATCGATAGGGAGCTGGCCTTAGCACTAGAAAAGACCCAAGTTCCAGTTCCAGTTCTGAGACTTACTAGCTGAGACACAGTAGGAAAGTTGCTTAACCTCTCAGTGCTCTAGGCAACTTGTTAAGACTGTAAATTGTAGAAGGTGACAACTGAGTTTGTGAGAGGGAGTTTCCGTATCTGGGAGTTTCCTATAATGAAATCACAGGTCCAGTCTCTACCCTACCATTCGTATCCCCTCACCATGAAAAGTAGTTCAGAATACATTTAAACATACAAAGACACTTTTTCTAATGACTGTCTCCCAAAATGAAAGCAAATTGACTTTTTCAAGCCTTGATTAAAGACCTTGCATAACACATTGCCTCCTGGGTCATCTCCAGTCATTCTGATGAATATCAGGCCACTGGACCCATAAGGCTCAGAAGAAGATGAAGTTGGTGACCTGGCACAGCCCTCCCTCACTCAAATCAAAGTCAACTGCAAGTCATGTCATCATCTTGAGATGTTCTCTTTGAGAACAGAGGACAAACACAACAAGAAGAATGAATAAAGCATGAATGAATGCAGTTATTAAGCACCTACTGTGTACAAAGCACTGTGCTAAACACTGGGCACACACAGAGAAAAATAAGACCATCTCCGCTTTCAGGGAGCTCACCTTGTAGTGAGAGGGATCACACTTTAGGGAAATGTCAGTTGCATATCATTGGCATATAAGGAAAAGGCAGATGGTGATGCCTCCTCTTTAATATAGTTAATGATAAAATCATATCAGTTTCTAATGTTGAATCATTTGATAATACCAAGGACTTTGGTGACAAGACCTTTCTTTACTAATTCTTGCTTGGAGGAGTAGTAACCAACTTGTTGGGGACACTAACTGGAAGAACCGCTATTGCAAAGGTTCTTGGGTTCAGGGTCTTAGGGTGCCTCCACCAGGGACTAAGGGAGATGGTGGCCAAGTTGATGGTGGTTGGACTTACCTGGTATGTGCTTCCTCCTGTTTCTTATGGTTCCTCACTGCTTCAGCCTGATTGGCTTGTTTGTCGTGTGAGTGACACTTGGTTAAGAAGACTGTTCCCTTCTCTACAAGAATTGTTTCCCCAGATGATGGTCTTGAAAGATGGGATAGAAGTAAAACTCTTGTTCCTCAAGTTCTTCCACTCTCAGAACTCTTGTGGTATCTGTCTTTTGGTGGCAGCAGCTGGTCAACAGCTGTTGCTGGTGGTGATGGAGAAGATGGGCACCTCTGCCCAATGATTTCCCCCTATAATGATGGCATGATGGCCAAGAAGGTCAGAAGCAGTTCTGTTGTTTGTGGTGACACTGCTATTTCCAAATCTGTTGGCCTCAGGGGTCTGGGATATCTCTGTCAGGGCATGTGGGGATATGGTGGTCAATGTGGCAGTTGTACTTTGATTTGCCTGGTATATGCTGTTTCCTGTTTCTCCCTCTTGGCTACTTTCAATTAGGCTGGCTTACCTTCCCTGGGAACCCATGCTCTTCTGAAATGCCCTGAAGTTGGTGACTCTGCCCAGCCCTCCCTCACTTAAATCCAATTCACTTGCAAGTCATGGCATCACTTTCCTGATTTCGCCATCCACTTTAAGAAGACAGACAAAGGACAGCTTTTCTTCTCCTGTTCTTGATCCAATTAACATGTTCAGGGAATCACTGTTGCTGTTCATTTGTCCTTTATTTTTATGAACATTACAGGGTGATGTGCTGACTTGCAGGTGAATTAGATTTAAGTGAGGCAGAATTGTACAAAATTGTACTATTGAGTCTCACTATCTCTTCCAGACTAATAGCAGTCCAGAGGCAATACATAAGATGACCAGTGATGGTCCGGGATGCAATGACTGACTTTGGCATCTTCCATGTCTGACCAAGCTCTAATAGCTCCACAGCACCTGCTTTAGCCAACTTCATGTCTATTGGAACAAATGGTTCTCATTGGACCATTCTACCAGGGGAAGTCTTCACATGTTTGAGGTAGACACCCCCAACTGACTGCTGAGTTTGAGGCCTGTTGTTACTACCCTCAACCTCTTAGCCCATCTGCAAATATGGTTTACTGGGATGTGGGCACTGCTCACACTCCAGCTTTTTGGAGCCAGTTCCTACGGTGGAGTCAGGAGAGTGTTAGGTTTGGGGTCAGGAGGCATGGATTCAAATCCAACTTTCCCACTTGCTGCCCCTACGACTTTGTCATCTCGTTCTCCCGATTCCTAATTTGCAAAATGAGAGGGTTGGACCATTTATCGTTTCTGTTCCCATTCAACTCTAGGTCTGTGAATTTTTTAAGACCAAGTAAAAGTCCCGCATCCTCAGTATTTTGTGCCAAACCATGATGACTGAGTCTTTAAGAGCAGGTCACATATTTACTGATCTGCACATACTCAAACTTATTTTCCTCATGGCACAGAATATTGTGCAGTGAAGAATCATGGTATATCAAATGTTTAAGATGGCAAGGGAAGAATTCCTGGAAAAACCAATCATTAGATGCTGGAAATTCCTCTTCTTTTCTTTCCTCTTTCCTACCTATAATGCTAATGAGTTAAAGATCTTCCGCACTCATTAATGGACCAGCCCATTAAGGGAAGCTTGGTTGGGGGGGGCCCACACCTTTTCTTAATTTTCTAATGAAGCACTGGTTCTCAAGAGTCATGATGCCCTTTGGTTCTGAAAACTGTATAAATACTCTTAGATGAGGTTTTACTTTGGGGCTTTCTCATTGGACGTGTTTGGGAAAATGAGACTCTGCGCAGCTGCTAAGGAGCCCCACAGCTTTGAAAATCCAGATGCTGCTGGTTCTCTCTCTGGTAACTATGTATGCCAGTAATGGTCAGACAGTTGGATCTGTCTGTTGATCTCTGATGTATGAGTTTCTTATGCAGACAGTTGGAAGTCCTATCTGTTGGCTGATCTTTGTTCCTCTGTTGGTGTTTTCTCTGAAATTCAGGGGGCTGATTTTTTCCCCTGAACTAAGTGAATGATGCATGTGCTTGATTAAAGTGATTGTTGACCCCTTGAAAGTTGCTTTCCTTTAGAAAAACAGATCTAAGAACCTGCACAGCAGGCCCTCCTGTGTCTGTCAGGGTGCTTGCTTTTACACCACCCCTCCCTCTCTTCTGACTTTACTTCCCAAGGAGTAGCCTGAAGCATACATACATACCTTCCCTAGTAAAAGTTACTGATCTGACCTTCCAAAGACCAAGCCAGGAAAAGTAGATGCAAACTATCACTGAAAGCAGAAACTGGAAATGTGGAAGCCTAGGGGGTGGGGAGGGAATTTTGAAAGCTACTGTGTAACAACCCTTGGAAACCACTGGTCTCAGCTTTGATCTCACCAAAAGCCTTTACTGCTTTGACACCCTTAACCAGTGGTATTAATGAGAGTTGTCTCCTGGAGAATAAGTTGTGAGCTTTGACCAAGGCTTCCCACACTCATTACATCAACAAGATTTCTTCCCAGTGTGAATTCTCTAATATATAAGAAAGTGTGAACTTCAAGCAAAGTGTCATCCCACTTATAACATCCCTAAAGGCCATGGCATGTCAGTGTTACAGTATTCTTTGCAATATAGTGTCTCTTTGTTCTAAGCTTAGGATCATACTACATGAGACACACAGCATGAAGGCTAAACCTAAATAGTTTTGTGTTATAATTGAATATACTTTATAACATAAGTTATGCTCTGCTTAATGACATGAATTATCATATCATACAGAAAATGGCACAGTATGTAAATGTAAATGCTAGTTATTGTTTCTTCTATTGTTTCCCTACATACAGTGAATGGAGAAATGGGAAAATGGTTAGGATGGTAACTCGAATTATTCTTTCAGGGGGTACCCATGTTGGGTCACAGTAGTGAAAGACCAGAGAGTCAGGGGTACATCCTGTAGGGGAATGAAGTCATGGATAGCTTGAATGCCCTCCTTCAAATGGCAATTCTAGGAGGAATCAGTCAAACAGAGGAAGAGGATGCAGGGGTGGAGTCAGTGTTGTGTTCAGAGGAAAGGGGAAAGAGAATAAGTTTTTATTAAGTGGCTACTATGTACCAGGCTAGTAAATGTTTAACAACCAGCTTTAAGGGGGGGTGGGATGTATGTATAACACAACAATCTTCAGTATTCACATTTTATCCATCACTTTCTGAAGTCTAAATAATCAACAAAACAATAAACTAAAACCTAATTTACATCATTTGTCAAATTCCAGGTCTAAATATTTACACTGATCATGTATTAATCTGTTCTTGAGTCAGAGATGGCATCTCTAAGACTGTTCAAAGCTATCCAGAAGCTGACAATGGGAGAAATACACATCTGGGCTAAGGTTTACTAGTGCGTCACACAATTCAATTCACACAACAAAAAAAAAAATAGGCTTAAGGAGGATTTTATATTTTTGATGAGGCTGTAGAAACTGGGCTTAGGAAATGATTTCTGAGGCTCACTGAGGAAATGGACTTTTTGAATGAAGCTACTTTCAGATAACTCTGAAGATACTTGGATTGGTGACTCTGGGAAATCCTGGCACTCACTTCCCTGGCAGAGGATACTCAGAGGTAGATATTCTGGGAGTCCCAAAGCTAACTTTTGACCCCTCTACAAGAGTCAGGAGGCAGAGAAGGGTGGTCAATGGAGCTCTTGTCAAGGTTTGATTAAAGATAGGCATCATCCTTCTCTCTGTTGTGGAGTTCCTTAATTCATTCAAGCATTCACAATTTTAAATACTAATTATGTGTGAAACATCACACCTTGCTAGGTATCAAGGATTGCAAAAAAGATATTTAAGATGTGGTCTCTCCCTTCCTAGAGCATGTGATCTTATGCAAGAGATAGGACAAGGATACCACATATGTATATAGATACAGTACTATAAACTAAATGTAAAATAATCTGATGGCAACTAAAACAGATTAGAAGCTACAAGATTAGAAGTACAAGAGAGGAACAAAATTACGTGGGAGGACAGAGAGACAGACATCCTTCCATCCTTCCTTTCATTGATAGATACACATAATATACGGTCCTCTTTGGAAATGAAGGACAAATACAACAAAACATTATATATATGTAGATAAAGGAACTTTATAAATAGCATATCAGGGTATAATGCATATATGCACATATTCATTTATACATATATCTGTGTCCACATGTACCTATACATATGTGAAAACATGTGTATAGGTGCACAATATGTACATTCATATACATACACATACCCATCCTCTTTTTCATAGGTGAACCTGAGGTCAAGAGAGGTTACATGACTTCACTCAGGTCATATAAGCAGACAATCAGAAATATGGGCTTCAAAGCCATACCCTTAGAATTCAAACCTGGGCTAAACTCCTTGAGAAAGTCACCTACAATCAGTCCCTCTACTTCCTTCACTCCCTCTTCTTAAACCTCTACAGTTTTGCTTCCAACTTTAACATTAAACTGAAATTGCTCTTGCTAAAGTTACCAATATTCTCTTAATTTCCAAATCTAATGGAAGATTTCTCAATCCCTAACCCTGACCTCTCTGAAGTCTTTGACATTGTCAGTCCTTTTGGATAATTGCTCCATTTTAGGTTTTTATGGCATCGTTCTCTTCTGGTTCTTCTGCTATCTGTATGGTTATTCTCCTTTGCAGGATCTTCATCCAGACATTGCCTGCTGTGAGTGTTCCCCAAGGGTCTGTCCTTGGTCCCTTTCTCTTCTCTTTCTATATTATTTTGATTGGTTTTCTCATCAGCCTTCATGTTTCAATGATCATCTTTAAGCGGATGATTGTCACATGTATTTATCCCTTCACTACACTCTCTCCTGATTTCCAGTATTACATCAACTTTCCATTCAACATCTTGCATTGGATATCGTGCAAAAATTTTGAACTCAAAATATCCAAAAGAAAACCAGTCATCTTTCTCCTTAAATTATCTTTTCCTTTGAATTTTTCTATTTCTGTCAAGGGCATCATTATTCTCCCAGTAAACCAGGCTTACAACCATCTTTGACTCCTCACCAACAGCACCCAAATTCAACCTATTGTCAATTCTTATGATTTCTACATCTCAACATCTACAACATCTCAATTCCTTTTCTTCACTCATGCAGGTACTATTCTGGTACAGACCCTCATCATCTTACTTCATGACTATTGTAATCACCTTTCTTCTGGTTGGTCTCTCTACCTTATATCTCTGCCCCCTCTAGTTTATCCTCCTTTCAGGTGTCAAGATCAGGATCCTAAAGTGAAATCCGGACCACATTACCACCCCTCAACTCAATACGCTCCAAAATGGAATATAAATCACTCAATTTGCCTATTAAAGCTCTTAACAATCTAGCCTCTTCCTATATTGGTTGGTTAAACTTTTCTCTCCTCCATTTACTCCATGATCCATCTAGAAGGTTTCTTTCCCACACACTGCTCCATTTCTAAGTTCCATGTTTTTACACTATTTGTCTCTCATGTCTGGAATGCTCTCCTTCCTCTGCTCCACGTCCTGGCTTCTTCTTGTCTCAGGTAATTTGTTTGGGCACCTAAGTACGTGCTTAATTACCTTTTAAACAAAATGCTATAAAGGCAGTTACTGTGTAATGGAACAAATACTGAATTTGGATTCAGAATTGGGGTTTAATTCTTGCCTCTGCTAAATATTAGTAACAATAATGATAACAATAATTACTCTTAAATGTTTTAGAGTCTGCAGAACATTTTATGTGAATTAATTATATTCAATCTTCACAATATCTTCATAAGCTATTTCCATGGGTATCACCTCTTCATTTTACAGTCGTGGACACTGAGACTTCGAAAGGTGAAGGGCTTTGCAGAACTGCCCCTATGTGTGTCAGAGGCAAGACACACACACTCAGTTGTCTTCTGCACCTAATCCAGTGCTTTATTACTCATAAGACTTTAGGCTAGCCATTTTACCCTTTTGTCCCTCAGTGTAATAAGGGAAGACTTTGGGAAACTACAAATTGCCATCCAGTTTTAAATGTACTTACAGTATTAGTGAACTACTAGTTAACCACATTCAAGTTCAGGTTTGGCATTCTTATACGGTGTAGCACCATCATTGGGAAACATTCTCTAACCACGGGCAAGATCCGAAGTGGTAAATAAAGTGTTCACTGTAGCTTTGGAACTATTTAAGATCCAGTCAATGGTCCACCAGAGAACTGGGGAGGCAGGAGAGTCTTTTAGTTAACAGGAATTTCTCCTGTGATCTTCAAAAGCAGAAGGAGCAGAGGCCTTGCCGCTTTTATGCTCAGTGGCCGATTAGATCGAGTTTTTTCCTCGATACATTCGCAACCTTATCCTTTCTCAGCACTTCTCAGGACTCCAAGAATATCTATGATGTTTGCTTGGGGAATTGAAAGCATACCCTCGAGCTATTCAACACTAGAGTTATGATGTCTAAAAGAAATGCGCACACAAAACAATCCAGTCCCTCAGAGAAAGTAAGCTCTGTGAGTCTGCAGATTAGGAAAACCCTAACCATAGCTTTGGTACAGCAAGGGGGAGTCAGGGTTAGATTGCACACCTGACTTACAGCATCTCATCAAGGCCTTGGCTAAAATCATACTTCAGAATTCCAAGTGGCCCTGGGTTGTAGAAGGCAATGGCAAGTAAGCATTTGCAAGACTCACCATGCTGGAAAGACCTTGGGAACCTCAGTAATCTGAGGAATTGACTAGTAATTTAACTATGAATTCCAGGTAAAGTAAGAGACTTATCACCAAAGAATGGACCACCAGGTGATTTTTTTAAATTGGCAGGCACATGTAGAGCCCTTTCTATGAAGGCATGGAAGAAATGTCCACAATGATAGAATCACAAATTCCTGAAATAATCTCAGAATTCCAGAATTGTATAGTTGACAGGGAACTCAATGGCTTTCTAGTCCAATCCATACTTGAACAAGAATCCCTTCTAGAGTGTACAAGTGGTCATCAAGATTTTCCTTGTACATCTCCAGTAGGAAGAAGTTACAGACTTCAGAGGCAGTCTTTCATATTTTTAATGCAATGGAATCTTTAAGAGGCCTCAGCTCCATTTCCATCAAGCTAACATAGACTGCCCCTGTCTACCTTTCCAGATATCTTATACCTTAATCCCATCCACACAGCCTGTGATCTAGTTGCACTGGTCTACTGTAAGTTTTTGAAGATGTCACTCCAAGCTCCCATCTCTTCACCTTTGCACTGGCTAGTCCCTATTCCTGGAATGCTGTCTGTCCCCCATCACTCTGTCCTCTTAATTTTCTTGTCTTCCTTCAAGACTCAGCTCAAAGTCTACTTCCTCCCCCATACACACCTACACAGGAAGTCTTCCCCATCTTCTTTTGCCTTCACTTTTCAGCTGAATTTCCATTTACTCTATATCTTGTATGTACCTATGGTGTCTTCTCCATTACATCATATGGTCCTTATGGCCTGTTTTGGTTTTTATTTGTATCCTTAACACTTTGCCCAGTGTCTAGTACATAGAAAATGCTTGTTGACTGCAATCATAAATGTGTAGTAATAAGGTTGGAAGGTATCAGGCTACAAAAATTTTTAAGTTTAATAAGGGGTGGTTTAAGTTTATGGAATAGAAGTTTACCATGGTCAAATCTATGACTCACAAAAATTCATTGGGAGTGGTATGGAAGATGGATCAGAAGAAGGACAGGTGAGTCAGGGAGACTAATTATGAGGCTTTTTCAGTGGTCCAAGAATAGGATTATGAGATTTGAACTAGATTGATGGGTGTGTGAGTGGAGAGAAGGGTGTATGTTTGTCCCTCATTGCCTGAAGAAGACCATGCCATCAGAGAACTAATGACATGACTTGCACTTGACTTTGTTTTGAGTGAGGGGGGCCTGTGCAGCTTACCAGCCTCACTTCTCCTCCAGAGCCATCTGAATTCAGTGCCCAGATATTCATCATAATGACTAGAGATGACCCAGAATGAGGCAATTGGTGTTAAGTGACTTGCCCAAGGTCACACAGGTAGTGAGTGTCAAGTGTTTGAGATGAGATTTGAACTTAGGTCCTCCTGACTCCTGCACTGGTGCTTTATCCACTGTACCACCTACCTGCCCCCTGGAGAGAAGGGTATAGATGCTGTGGTGATTGAATTGGCAATATGGTGACTGATAAGGTGGGGAGTAATACCAGTGAGTGACATGACACCAGGACTGAGAGACAAGGAGGATGTTGATGACCATTTATACATCACTAAGTATAATAAATGAATTTTGTTTTGGGAAAAAAAGAAGGCACCATTCAAAAGTGTTAGCTTTATGCCTCATATTTTGAAATAACTTTATAACCATTGCTCAGAGGTATATTACATCTCTTGAGTAATAAGACTCCAAATGTCATTATTGATGGTTTGACAAAATTGGCTCCATGCTGTTGAAAGCGCACAAAACTACAGAAGCAATAACAATCTAAAGTAAATGCTAATCATTTTTTCTTTAACAAGAAACCTTTATATTTCCTTCCCCTTAAAATCCGAATAAAAGAAAAAACAAGCAAATTTCACTTTTTTTCCTTGTGAAATTGCTTGGAGATACATACTCAGATACATATGCACACTTATGTATATATAATTACCTAGAGATATTTATCTCTAAGTAATTTTACTTGTAAAAGTATATATAATATAAAATTTATTATATATGTTCTATACAATATATAAAAACAAACAAAATAGGAATATATATACATATAAATATATATGAATTTATAACAATACACTTGTTAAATATATTATCTGAAAGTAATTGAAATATCTATTTGTGTGTATACATATTGTAAAGTTATATGCATATACACAATAAATTAGGAAAAGAGCCCAATTCCAACATCCCTATTGGATTCAATTCTTTTGATTGTGTTGACTTATCAGTCTGGACACTAGATAGTCTGGGCAAACAATTTATCTCGTAAACTTTTGTCCTAAAATAATCAAATTGCCCATTTTTTTTGGTATGTAGGTAAATGGAATCTAAAAGTGATTTGAATAGAAAAGGATCATCAGTAATTAGACATGACATTTTCATAAAGAGATAGCTGGTCTGGAATAGTGGATAAAGTGCTAGAATTACAGAGGCAAAAATCTGGGTTCAAATTCTGTTTCTGACACTTGCTAGCTTTGTGACTATTAGCAAATCACTTATCCTCTCTGAGTCTCCAGAAGACTAAAATTATCATGTAAATTGTAGGTAGACAGGTAACTGATCCTTACTAAGTGCTTACTATGTGACAGGCATGGGGATAATCACTGAGAACACAAATACAAGCAAAAACGCAATCTCTGCCCTAAAGGTGCATTCATCTGGCAGATTGTAAAGCCAATGGTGGTAGATGGATTCTGAACCATCATTAGTAGAAGGAATTCCCACCCTGAGAAAACTACACATTCTTGATGTCTTGACTACATCATCTTTCCCTCAAATACTCACTTTTGAAAGGTGTCTGTAAGACTGCAGTCCAAGACATCAGAAAAACCCATCAAGAAAGACATTCATCATGAGCGTCTCTGATAATGAGCCACCAACTCTGGTTCATGTGGTCCAAAGAACCTTTCTAGCGCCACTTTCAGGTGAATGAAGTCTAAGAGGGTGGCTAGAGATACTGCTTCCTCCCCTTCTTGCCCCATGTTTTACACTTGCTTATTCAAACAAACATCTTCAAACTTATTGCCTAATGAAACAAGGTAGGTTCCTATTCTTCTGCAAACCATTTTAGCTTCAAATTCAAGAGACTATTTTCATTTAAAGTGCACCTCTGCACTATGCTGAATTTAAGAACCTACAAGCATTTCATTAGAAATCCATTTAAAAGTAATTGTCTTCCTTTTTAATGTACTCACTTAACCTGTAGTCAAATTGTTTGTTCTGTCGTTACAAAATAGCTCATGCAATAATCAGATTCTCTATCGCTTAAAATTATTTCAGAAACATCCATAGTTGGAAATTCAGTTTAAAATGGGCTAAATTCAAAGGCTGCCAATTATTGTGCACAGAAACTGGAATACTGATGGCATCTATGGGTAGGACTTCTAGCTAGGAAAATTACCAGGTATATTCTCATTGGTCTGCTTATTATTGCTGTTTGGGGGTACGAATGTATCAGCTGAGACTTCTTCTCTTGTAAATGAAGAAACACCAAACAGTGCCATTCTAACAGGGGGTTTATTCTATAGTAGGTGTCTGCAGGGAGTAAAAAAAAATCTGGTTTTTTTGGTTTGTCTTCTGAAGATAAAACAAATATAGAAAAAAAAGGAGACAAAGGCATGTGGGTAATTTGGAAAGTCAATAATATACAACTCTACTTTATACAACTACACTTGCCACATTGGACCTTGTCTGTTATCACCCAGAACTTTTCTGCTTCCAATATATGAGAAGTTCTCCTCTGGTTCCAGGTACTCCTCCTTTCATTCTACACTTTTGCTAAATTTGCCTGTCATTGTGACCTCAAGTCCTGTAACTCCTTCCTAGCTTCTGAGTTTATCCTATCTCCATCTGACTTCATGTACCTCCCTATCCAGTTTGAGTATCCAGTCAGCCATGTCAGTGATGGTCTAACTAATATCCCAGAATCCCTTGCTACCTTGACTGTCACGCTTATCCACCTTGCTGATCATTGGCCAGAACCAACCACTGTTTGTACTTCTGGGATGGATTATAGGATCATATAAGTTATTCTTCGAAGGGACCACTAAGGCCATCTAGTCCATCCCCTTTGTTACAGATGAGGAAACTGAGGTCTTGAGAAGTGAAATGATTTTTCCAAGTTGCAGAGATAATAAATAGCAGAGCTGAGATTCAAAATGTAGGTCAACATTCTTTCCCCTGTTTTCCTGCTATCTAACTTCAAAAGCACTCTCACTGCAGCTATGCCATCCTTTTGGTCAGCATTTGTTAACTCCTTATCAAATTTTCCCAGTAGTGGATACTCCAAATCAACTGTGTCCTCAAGCACCCCACCTCCATCCCCTTTATCAGCACTATATGACCTCACTTTCAGCATTATTGAGACAGTATAGTAGAATTTATCAGAGTGAGGACCCTCAGATACCCCCTTGGCCGTCTCAAAGCTCAATGGTTCAGAAGAGTTTCTTCTCCTTTCCAAGGCCAATTCCTCCATATGAATCCTTGGCACACCCTCTCCCATTGTTTCTGCAACTATGAGGAATCTCTCATCTTCAATCTGTCCCCTTTCAATCAATAAACTCTTTCCTCTTTGGCTATGTATCAATGAAGACCATCCAGAGAGACAGTCCTACCATCATTGAGAAATACACCAAGATATTGAAGAAAGAGGGATCCATATCAGCTAGGTAGCAAACAGGGAATTTATGGGGGGAATTTATACACAAGCATGTTCCTGGTGGCCACAGAATGGTAGTGCATCCCACCATGCCCAAGTCAGATGAGATATTATATAGAAACAGAGCAAAAATGTTCTCAGGATGGTCTCTTCTTTTCCCTGTTTTGCTGTTTATCTTAACCTTGATACCATGTTTTCCCACTGCTGCTCTCACTGTACATCTTACATACAATTTCACTCGACCCTGTACTTTAATGGAATGGCTTCCCTCATCCCAGGTCCATGAATGCAGCATCATTACCCATCTTCTCGCCATCAAAATTATTTTTAAAAAGTGAGTCTATATTTGTTTTCTCTATTGTTACACCTCCTGCTTATTTTTTAGGATCATAAATCTGGAGGTAGAAATTATGTTGGAGACCAGCGAATGCCACCTCTTTATTTTACAAATGAAGAAAAATGGAAGTTAAATGAATTGCCCACGGCCATACCATACCATATCATATCAAAGGCAGGCTATGAACCTAGATTATCTGACTTCATAGTCTGTACTCTTTAAACTATACCATGTAGCCCTTTCCAACCTGAGTTCTAATACCTCCCTCCCTGCCAACTCTGTTGAATGTATTTCCAAAACCCACTGCAAGCCACCTAATTATCAAATCTGGAGATATTTTTTTTTTCTGTTTTCTTCCTTCTATACCTTGGGAACCAAGGCAGAGTGGACTGAGAGCCAGGAAGACCTAGGTTCTATTTCATGTATTGACTCCCAGTGCCCCAGGGGACTCTCTAAGAATGTCAGTTACAGAAGTGTTGATCTGTATTGACAGAAAGACTTACCAGAATTCTGTGTATCAATAAAATAACAGGTCTAGTTTAAAACACGCACACACACATACACACAAATAAATTAAACAAAGATACTTTTTCTCATTTGATTTCCAAAATGCCAAATCTTGATATCATCTAGCTGTCTTCCTCTTAGCTCTGGCTCCCTTTTTGGCTTTTTACCATCCTTCTGAGTACCACAGGCTGGGTTTCAGCAAGGTTCTTCTCTTGCCTCCCTTGTTCTTGCATTCTTTACTCTTTCCCTTTCATTTTTATGAAGAATACCTTCAACTATTCTCTAAATAAAGGGGCAGAACTCCCCAAAACTCTAGAGAGCAACAGAGCTACATGTCCTCCTATCTGTTAGATATCTCTGAAACCAACAACACTATGTGCCTCACCTCTGAACCCCCTACAGACATAAGGTGAACAACATGGTCTTCCACCAAATTCATTGTATTGGTGGTGGTGGCACTGCTTCTTTCCTACTGTCAACACATTAAGTTCAAGTTCTTATTAACATTCCATGAGACTGCATTCATCACAGCATCCCAGAACTAGAGCATTGGAAGGGACTTCCATGGCTATCTGCTCCACATCATATGCAAAAGAAATATCTTTTTTTTTTTTTTTACACAACCAACAAATGCTTAACCAGCTTCTGAATACCACTAGTGATGGGCGAATCCACCAGTCTTCAATGCAATCTCTTCCACTTTGGAAAAGTCTAATTGTTAGATTTTCCTGACATGGAGACTCATGTCCCTCGTTATGTCTTCTACTAATTACTTCTGCTTCTGCCTTCTGAGGTCAAGCAGAACACAATTAATATGTCTTCAACAGGACCTCAACTGTCCTTAATATACTGGAAGAAAGGTATCCTATCCCTATTAAATTATATGCTTGTCTCTATCCTCCTCCATCAATTCATCTTATACTACATTAATTGACATATTAAGCATATTATTATAGGAGCACAGAGTTTGAACCAGAAGGTCATATTATCCAACCCCTTTATGATACAGGGGAAGAAATCATCCCAGAAAGTTAATGTGATTCTTCCTAAAGTACAAATTTGATCCTGTTTTCCCCTAGCTCTAAGACTTCTGATGGCTCCATACTGGCCACCCAATAACATTCAGACTAGTTAGTCTGATACTAATTCTCCCTTCCTCTCGTGATTATACTTTCTAGCCTTTAGGTGTTCACATTTACATTCCAGTCAAATTGAATTGTTGATGTTTCTTTTCGTATCAGAAATTCTCAGCTATAGCAACCCATCTTTGTCTGTTGAAATATTGCTATTCTCCATAGTCTAACTCAAATGCCACCTCCTCCAAGAAGTCTTTCCTTATCTCTCCACCTATAAAGATCTCTCCTTACTCCCCCGTAAAACCCTATAGCGTTATTTATGCCTCTCATACCACATATTGTATCGTCTTATCTTTTCTACTCACTTGTAAGCTCAGTTAATGGCAAAGATATCACATCTTAATTATTGTTACACATTCTACAGTATCAAGCCCAATGTCCTAAGGGGAACGGAATCACTCTAATTTCAGAGTCAGGAGGGACCCCAACAGGCAACCTGAATAACCCATACTTAAATCAAATCAAATAAAAAAAAACAAAGCAAAACCCTAGAACATATCCAGCAAGTGGTTACCCAATCTTGAAGACACCTAATGGGAAGGGACATGCTCTGAAGTAACCCCTTTTACTCTGGGGCTATTCTAATGGCTGAGAAGCCTAAATCTGCCTCCTTACATCTTCCCAACATTTCTCCTAACTTTGCCTTCTAGGATCAAGCAAAAAAAATCTAATCCCTCATCTACACAGCAGCCTTTACTGTTTTTGAAGCCAACTCTCCTGATCTCCATGGGTCTTGCTTCTCTCAAATAATCACCCCCATTTTTTCCAATTGATTTTCATATAATGTATCAAGGCTCTTTACCTTTCTGGTTGCTCTTCTTGAGACATCTAAGTGCTCAGTTTCCTTCCTAAATGTTGACACCTAGAACAGACTACAGCTCTCCAGATGTATTCTCCTCAGGGCAGCGTACAATAACACTATCACCTACTTATCTCTGGAGGCTATGCCTATTTTCCCATAACCCAAGTTTGAACTGATTTTGTTGCTAGCTATGTGCCATTATTGACTCAGAAATATTTGTTAAATGAATGAATGAGTGAGTAACCATTAGACCCAAACAGAACCACTCATCATTGGTATGGGTTTGCTTCCCTCCTCCAAATGGTGTCCACTGTCTTATCTAATTGAAGTGACATGGAGGGAAGTGGGGATGAAGAACTTTCATAATGAAAGCCTTGTGTAAAGAAAGGCATGTCCCCGAATATAGAATTAGTATATCTTCTCTGCTCCCAGAACAGACAGATGTAGATGAAACATAGCCATTTTATTTTTATCCTTTCCAGTGAATGGCTCTGGTGTAGATGTGGAGTTTTAGGTGATTTCCAGATGTAGCAAAGAGGAGGAAAGTACATTTTTCAAACTCTCTATTCCAGGATTTCTACCTGCAGACAGACAAGGCATAGATGAGGACCACATTGAGACATAAAGCAAGGGAAAGAAATGAGTCTTCGCTGAACTACCCTGGGAAAGAAAACACACATTCTGGACCTACTGGATGTACTTCCTTCACCTGTTTTGCTCAGTCTGATTCTGTGGCAATACAAAAGCAGCCCCAAAGAAAGGACATCGCAAAGTACAGGCTGGCGACATTCAAAGGGAATCTGAAGCAGCCTGGATGGAGGCTGATAAGGGCACATTTGTCTGGGGAGGGAGTCTCTTGAAATTTGTACTCAGTGCTCAAAAGGCTGCATCGAGAATTATCAGTGGTGAGAAGGCTGTCAAATTGAGCTTAGGAAGCTGGTTATGGCTCTAGTTGAATGGGCACTGATTAGGAATGGGGAGACCATTTACCAGTGGGTCAGGATTTTACTTTGAGGGACTCCAAATAGAGAAGCTTAATGGGAAATACAAAGTTTATTTAGAGGTTGGGGCTCGTTTTACCATATTGTCCCTGTTTAGGAGGAAGCTGACATTTACTAGTGAATATTGTATATAAAGTGGGGGAAGAATAATGTTATTGGAAAAGAAAAAAAAGAAAAGAAAAAACAGAGTAGGCTGTCTGTGAAGTGGCAAACTAGGGGATGGTAAGTGATAACTGCAATAAGAATAAAGGTAGTGGAAAATGAAATTCACCAGTAATGTATTACTAACCTTAAGAATCACCTTTATTAGTCAGAATCCCCATAACTTATATTTACAGAATGTCCCATGCCTTTCATCTTGTTTGTAGGAGGTGTGAGTGTGATCCTTCATGTTTTACAAGGAGGTAAACTGAGGCTCAGAGAGGCTGTAGGATTTGTTGGATCCCTCACGACTAAAAAGTAAAACTATTTAACTTCCTGAAGAGAATAATTTGTGTTCCTAAAATAGAACTAGCTGCCTCGGGAAGGACTCTCTTTCTGTTCACTGGAGGTCTTTATGTGGAAGTCCACTACTTCTAAAGTTATCTTAGGGATTTATTTCAGGTATGGGTTGGCCTGGATAATATGATAATATTTACATATCATAACAATAGTTAACATTAACAATAGTTAACATGTAAAGCTACTTTACATACATTATCTCTCTCCATCCACACAACAATCCTGTATGGTAGAACCTATTGTACACATGAGGAAACTGAGGTTGAGAGATTATAAAAATTTTCTCAGCCTTGGCCTTCAAAATGGATTCTTTAGATACCTAACTCCATAACACAGGTGTTCCCTAGCTAGAAGATATTTCTCCCAAATGCTTGCTATCTTCCCCAAGAACTGAAATTTCACTCCATGGCTCCTCAAATAAGGGGACTCATATGTGTTTTTCATTTCTAACTTTGGTTTATATGTAGCATGAGAGGTTATTTTCTTACATGTAAAAATGTATCTGTCCGTGAAGACAGCTAACATTTATTTATAATGCAGTTTATAAAAAACCTCTGGGGTAGACAATGCAAACATTATTATTCCTATTTTTATAGATGAGGAAATGGAGGGTCTTCAAGACAGGTGACTTAGCTAAGGGCACTTAATTTTGAATTTCAAAAAGCGGTGTGGTGCAACAGAAAATGTGATGGTTTTGAAGTCACATGCCCTAGGTTCAGATCCCTAGTTTTGTCTCTTAATACTTGTGTGTCTTTAGGCAAATCACTTGACCTCTCTAGGCTTGTATGTTTGTTTGTTTGGTTTTTGGTTTCCTCAAAATTCCCTCCATGCTCTAAATCTATGATCCTACATTGAAGTGCTGGAGCTAGAATTTCCATCTCTGACTACCTCTGGCACTCTGCTCAGCTTTCAACATCCCACTCATCCATCCCTCCTATGGGTAGCTTTTCCTCATCCCCTCAACTGCCAATACCTTCCTTCCCAAAGTGCCTTGCTCAGGAATGTGCCAGAGTCAGTTCCAACCAGCTTAGGAGAGGTGACTGGCATCACATTTCCAGTATGAGTATTTACACGTCTTGGGAATAAGTAAATGCTGCAGATCAGAGATGGATTTGTTTTATGGATTGTGTAGACTTAAAGTTATGGGAGACATATTAATAATGCAGCTTAAACTTAAGAGTCTTTTGTATATTCCACTTCCAATCCTCTGGAGGGTTCTTAAACATCAGAAATCTTGTTGTTGTCAACTCTTTTGTTTTGGGGTTTTTAATTCACCTTTATTCTGTCCTTATCTTCCCCATTAGAATTTAAGTTTCTGTCATATAGGAGAAGCTGAAATGCAGTGAACAGAGCACCTGACCTGGAGTTAGGAACTTCTGAGTTGAAATCCAGCCTCAAACATTTATTAACTATGGGACCCTGAGTAAGTCACTCATCTCTGTTTGCCTCAGTTTCCTCCAGTGTAAAATGAGGATAACAATAGCATCTATCTGCCAGGGTTGCTGTGAGAATTGAATGAGATAATATTTATGAAAAGTGCTTAGCCCAGTGACTGGCACACAGTAGGTTTTATAGAAATTCTTATTCCTTTACTCACTTCCCTATTTGTATCTCTAGCACCAACCACAGTGCATGGCAAAGAGTAGAACCTTAATAAATGCTTGCTGTTTGAAAGATTGACTGACCTGGTCTCAGATCTCTTCCTTCAAGAGAAAGGTTCTTTTTGAACCTTATAGTTTCTTTCTTTCTTTTTTTTTTTTTTTGTCAATTAGGGTTAAGCAACTTGCTTAACCATGGCTGAATTGAACTTGAGTCCTCTTGATTCCAGGACCAATGCTCTATCCACTGCACTACCTTGCAGCACTGAACCTTAAAGTTTCTAGGAAGCACCCTCCACCTCCACCAGTTTTGTTGTCATTCCTTTGGATGTTGATTACATATTCATGGAAACTCTGAAGAGAGTTGCCTGGAGGCACAGAGAGATTAAATGACTCACCCAAAGTCACACAGGCAGTATTATGATCAAGTGGCAAGACTTGAACCCAAGGCTTCCTGACTCCAAAGCAGGCCCTCAACCCATGATTCTATTCTGCCTTTAGTTGATCTTAATCTCTGGAATTGCCTATAAACTCACAGAACCCTGACAACCAGAAAACCTAGATACTCTTTGAAAACAATAACCATTGTGGGTACTAAAAAAAAATGGATCTCACATGCTTACTGGACAGCCTAGCAGTCTGCTAGCTTTTCCATAAAGGGGAATGATCCAGTCATTCTGAATCTTCTATACAAACCATATGCTACACTTGGAAAATGTTCAGGCTCTAATTAAAAGTGTCCATTTGAATTAAACAAGGTCACCAGAGAAACAATATGCACTGTTGCAGGGGGTTAGGAGCGGGGGATGAAACCAAAGATGAAGGCACCATGGAAAATGACTTGACAGGGCCATTGACAGGTAAAACTGTTTGTAATTCTCCTTTTGACTTATCATAGCAGACTCCTTTGGAGCTGAAAGCAGTCACTGGTTGGCCTTCAGAATATGCAGAGAAAATGAAAATGTCACGCAAATGAAGAGGTGGGAAAAACCCACCACAGCATCTGTTTGATAATTGTGGGAGCTGAGGATGTGTGTGCTGCTTTGAATCCAAGCAATTCTAATTAGACTTTCAAGGCATGATTCTTCACGCACATACATACAAATGTGTGTACATGCACATATGCATACACACATGACTTTAAGCAACTTTTTTGACAGGGTATTTTTGGTAGAAAACAAGGAGACAACAACCAAATAAAAACCAATATGATTTGTAGAGTAAGTGCTCAAAGGAACACATTCTGGAGTGAATAAAGACCATTTTATACCTCAGAGAACCACTATTTACACTCAATTAGTTCCATGAAGAAAATTCTAAGTTTTCTAAATAAATATTTTTCCAATTTTTTAACATTCTTAAAGTTTCGAGCTCCAAATTCTATCCCTCCCCTTTTTTCTCCCCTCCCCTTCCTAGAGATGGTAAGTAATCAGATATGGGTTATGCATGTGCAATTATGTAAAATATTTCCATATTAGTCACTTTGCACAAGAAAACTTGAATAAAAGAACAGAAAGAAAGAGAAAGAAAGAAAGAAAGAAAGGAAGGAAGGAAGGAAGGAAGGAAGGAAGGAAGGAAGGAAGGAAGGAAGGAAGGAAGGAAGGAAGGAAGGAAGGAAGAAAGAAAAAAGAAAGAAAGGAAGGAAGAAAGAAAGGAAGGAAGAAAGGAAGGAAGAAAGAAAAAAGAAAGAAGGAAGGAAGGAAGGAAGGAAGGGAAGGAGGGAGGGAGGAAGGAAGGAAGGAAAGAAGGAATGAAAGAAAGAAAGAGAAAGAAATAAAGAAAGAAGAAAGGAAGGAAGGAAAGAGGGAGGGAATTGAGTTCATCCTTTGTTGCCAAAGAAGACCATGGCATCAGAGAAATGATGACGTGACTTGCATTTAACTTTGTTTTGAGTGAGGGAGGGCTGTACAAGTCACCAGCCTCACTTCTTCTCTAGATCCATCTGAATTCATCAGGATGGCTGGAGATGACCCAGGATGCACTGGGAGACCTTGAGCCCTTTAGGCCAAGGTCTTTGCATGTACTCACTTAGGGTGAGGTAATACCCATTCATTGAATAGGCCTGTTTAAGAGATAGCCAGGGCATGGTCCCTTTAATGAGGCCAAGAAAAAGAAAGACATGAGGTTGGATGAGAAACAGCAACAGTCACTATTGATAATCACTCTAAAGCCAGGAGGGTTCAGAAGAGCCCTTAGGCAGGGGCCCATTGGAGTCCAGCTTCAGAATGCTGTAGGTTTAAGATTTTAGGACAGGACAGGACAAGACAGGGAAACTAGCCAGTAAAATCCAAGTCAACTGGGCATCTTTTGGTCAGTCAAATTTACCTTCCTTTGGAGAGGAGGACCCGCCTAGCTTTAGAGGGAGGGAGGGAAAAAGGGAGGAAATGAAGGAAGGAAGGAAGGAAGGAAGGAAGGAAGGAAGGAAGGAAGGAAGGAAGGAAGGAAGGAAGGAAGGAAGGAAGGAAGGAAGGAAGGAAGGAAGAAAGGGAAAAAGAATGAATGAAAGAAAGAAAGTAAAAATTGCATGATGCAGTTTATATTTAATCAATATCAGTTCTTTCTCTGGAGGTGGACAATATGCTTCATCATTAGTCCTTTGGGATTGTCTTGGATCATTGTATTGCTGAGAATAGCCATCATTTATAGTTCTTCATTGACAATATTTCTGTTCCTGCATACAATATTCTGTTCCCTTCACTATGCATCAGTTCATGTAGGTCTTTCTAGGTTTTTTTGAAATCCTTGTCGTTTCTAATAGCACAATAATATTCCATTACAATCATATACCACAGCTTGTCTAGCTGTTCCCCAGTTTACGGGCATCCCTTTGATTTCCAGTTCTTAGCCACCACAAAAAAAGAGCTGCTATACATATTTTTGTACAAATAAATCCTTTTCCCCTTTTTTAGATGTCTTTGGGATATAGACCTAGCAGTGGCATTGCTGGATCAAAGGATATAGCCCTTTAGGCATAGTTCCAAATTGCTCTCCGGAATGGTTGGATCAGTTCACAACTCCACCAACAGTGTATTAGAGTCCTAGTTTCCCCACATCTTTTCCAGTTTCCAGCATTTTCCTCTTTTGTCATATTAGCCACACTGATGGGTATGAGGTGATACCTCAGAGTTGTTTTAATTTGCAGTTCTCTGATCAATAGTATAGCATTTTTATATGACTATAGATAACTTTGATTTCTTTGTCCAAAAAGTGTCTATTCATATCACTTGGCTTTTTATCAGTTGGGGAACAACATATTTTTTTTTCTAAATTTGACTCAGCTCTCTCTCTCTCTCTCTCTCTCTCTCTCTCTCCCTCTGTCTCTCTCCCCTGTACACACACACACACACACACACACACACACACTCACACATAATCTGAGAAATGAGGCCTTTGTCAGAGATATTTTTGCAAAAGTTTCCCTCAGTTTTCTGCCTTCCTTGTAATTTTGGTTGCATTGGTTTTGTTTGTGCAAAAACTTTTTAATTTTATGCAATCAAAATTATCTCTTTTACATTCTGTAATGCTGTCTATATCTTCTTTGTTCCTGAATTCCTCCCTTATCCATAAATCTGACAGATAAACTATTCCACACTCTCTTAATTTACTTATGGCATTGCTCTTTAAGTGTAAATCATGTACTGATTTTCACCTTATCTTGGTGTACAGTGTGAGATGTTGGCTTATATCTAGTTTCTGCCATATTGTTTTCTAGTTTCCCCAGCAGGTTTTGTCAAATAATAAATTTTTGTTCTAACAGCTTTGATCTTTGGATTTATCATATGCTGGATTACTATAGGGATTTGCTATCATGTGATATGTATCTAATCTATTCCACTGATCCACCATTCTACTTAACGAGCATTTTAGAACACAGTGTTGGTCTTCCTTGGTGAACATCACTTTTATTGAAGTAAACAAGTTCATATCTATAAAAGTGGGAAGACAAAATGATAACTTAGGGACTGGGAGTTTGTAAAATATGAGAGGAAAAAAGAAATATTTTAAGTCTAAATGGGTTGGTAAACAAAGTTGTCTAGGATGTTCTCTGGGGACACTGGGTAGGTGGGGAATCTCTTCAGCAAAACATATCTTATCTATTTAAATCAAAATATTAAAAGGGAATAAAAGGAACAAGTTAATAAAAAACCATCATAAAAGATATTTTTTAAGATATCACAGAATGATAGAATTTAGAGTTTGAAATGACTCCTCACATTATACATCAGGTTACTGAGGTTGAGAGAGATTTAAATATACACCTAATTCATGGTCTTATATCTAGCCGGCACTTAATAAATGCCAGTTGAATTGTGTTAAATCATAACTGTATATTAAAGCTGTATGATACAGCCAATAAATTGCTGTGTTTAGAGTCACAAAGACCTGAAATGAAACTCAAAGCCTACCTCTGATACTTATTAGTTGTAGAACCCTGGTCAGATCACTTAACCCCTTTATGTCTCAGACATCTCCCTAGGAATTTTATCTATTCTGCCCAAAATGGGTTGTTGGATGTTCTCCAAATTCAAAAGTCTTGGATCCTTTTCATATTTAGATATGATTAAATAATTCATAAAAGTTAATTTTACTCCACTCACAAAATGTGTTAATTGAATTAGAAATATAGCTCTAGCTTCCTGAACTATCATTAGCAGACTTTAATGGGGCACCTATTTTGGGCATGGTCCCAAATGAGATGCTGGGCAGGATACAAAGAAATGTAAGCCACTCACTTTGACCATCAAGCCCCTTCATCATCTGCTCCCCCTCTCTGCCTTGTCAGTGTTCCTATTTTCCACCATATACTCTTCAGTCCTGGGACCCTGGTCTCTTTAATGTTCCTCAAACAGGAAATTCCATCTCTTGTCTCTGGGAAAGTTCCCAGATTCCCAAAGGTTCTCTTTCTTCATATCTACCTCTTGGCTTCCTTGGCTTCCATCAAGTCTCATTTAAAATCCAGTCTTTTACAGGAAACTCCTCTTGATCTCTTGTCATTCTAGCGTCTTCCCTCTGTTGAGCATTTCTGACTTGACCTGTACATACTTTGTACGTTGTTATTTGTATGTTATATCTGGTCCATTAGATTAACAGTTCTGTGATAACAGGGAGTAACTTTGTCTTTTCTTTGTATTCCCAGCACTTAGCACAGTACTTGGTATATAGTAGGTACTTAATACATATTTTTGACTGACAATGATCTTGACTTAAAAAAACAATTTAAAAATTTTGTCAATTGAGGTTTAGTTAGAGGAAGCTCCATTCCCTCCTGCCCCTGAAGAAGGGATCACAAAATTCTTGTCTTCTCATTCTCCTTTGACCCAAGATGTATTTTATAGTAATAAGTCATTCTAGCCAATTTAGCATCCCTCAATTTTATATTTTTAATAGTTTACCTTCAAAGGGGTTGGGGTCTTATCTCTTCCTGAAGTGATCACATTGAGTTCCTAAAAAAGTCTGAGTTTTAGGTGAGTCACTAATTATTATATATGTGAATATATATGTATATATATTATATATATAATATATATGTAGAAAGAGGGAGGGAGAGAGAGATAGAGACAGAGAGAGAGAGCTAAATTTCAAACCTACCCTCCACATGAAACACTGAATTTTCTTTGGAAACAAATCTTAAGAGATAAATCTTATGGTCTCATGATACTGGCCATTTTCTAAAAGTAATACAATAGGGGGTGGAGCCAAGATGTCAGAGTAGAAAGACTCACGTACGCTAGCTCCGAACCCACAGCCCATATATTTCCTGCAAGAAGAACTCCCCACAAATTCTGGATCACTGCAAGGTGCGCAGAAACACAGTGGAAAAGATTTCCGTTCCAGAGAGCCCTGGAGAGCTGTCCCTAGTGTCCGTTGTGCCCCAGAAAGTGGAGCCCAACCCTGTGCTGCCCTACCTGGGTGGCCCCAGAGGAGCAGATCCGAGCAGGCTTCAGGGACGGAATCTCCGGTGGCTACAAAGGTCCCTCTGCCCACAAACGCTACAGGTCAGTGAGAGAGACGTCTGGGATGGCTGAGAGGGGAGCAGGGTGTCTCCGTGGCTTGGGCCCCCTCGGGAGGAAGCAGCGGAGGGAGAAGTGGGGGACTCCCCGAGCAGGCAGGCAGAAGTTCAGGGTCATTACTGAAGGTCTCTGCATAAAGCCCCTGAGGGAACTGAGCCTGGGAGGCGGCCCTGCTCCCACCTGAGCACCAGAACTTAAGCTCATATTGAATAGCAGCCATGCCTGCTGCAAAAAGCCCATTTGAATCTCAGATCCCAAGCACTAGCTGGGCAGATCTAGGCAGGGGTCGACAGGAATCTCAGAAGTCAAGCAACTGTCTGGGAAAATGCCCAGAAAAGGACAGAAAAATAAGACCATAGAAAGCTACTTTGATGGGGTACAGATGTTCCTGCCTTTCAATTCTGATGACAAGGAACTATTCTTATCATCAGGGAAAGACGTGGAGGTTGGGGCCTCTGTATCCCAGACATCCCAGGTGGATGTCCAGTGGGCTCAGGCCATGGAAGAGCTCAAAAAGGATTTTGAAAATCAAGTTACACAGGTGGAGGAAAAACTGGGAAGAGAAATGAGAGAGATGCAAGAAAAGCATGAAAAACGGCTCAATACCTTGGTAAAGGAGACCGAAAAAAATGCTGAAGAAAATAACACCTTGAAAAATAGGCTCACTCAATTGGCAAAAGAGGTTCAAAAAGCCAATGAGGAGAAGAATGCTTTCAAAAGCAGAATTAGCCAAATGGAAAAAGAGGTTCAAAAGCTCACTGAAGAGAATAGTTCTCTCAAAATTAGAATGGAACAGATGGAGTCTAATGACTTTCTGAGAAACCAAGAAATCACCAAACAAAACCAAAAGAATGAAAAAATGGAAGAGAATGTGAAATATCTCATTGGAAAAACAACTGACCTGGAAAATAGATCCAGGAGAGACAATTTAAAAATTATGGGACTACCTGAAAGCCATGATCAAAAAAAGAGCCTAGATGTCATCTTCCATGAAATTATCGAGGAAAACTGCCCTGATATTCTACAATCAGAGGGCAAAATACGTATTGAAGGAATCCATCGATCACCGCCTGAAAGAGATCCTAAAAGTAATACAATAATAGTCAGCATTATCAGATGTGTATTCTATTAGAACTATGAGTTTTAAATGAGTGTCAGTGTCTGACTACATTTTTCCCTCCCTCACCCCCCCCCAAAAAAAAAGGCAAAAGGGAAGGCATCAGGGCCCAAGTAGTTTTATCTTGACAAACACTCATTGGCCATGACTTTGGGCTTGTCCATTCATGGTCCTGGGCCTATTTCCCCACTAGTATATAAAATGAGAGGCTGGTGCTAGATAGTCTCATAGATACTTTCAGACTCAAAATCATTTGATTCTATAAATTGAATAATTCAGGAAAATATTTAATTCCAAAACTAATTTTTCCAGTGTTGACTTTCTATTTACAGAAAATCCTAAAATCCAAAATTTATGCTTTCTCACTTTAGACATTTTTAGTTAAAGAGATACATGTATGGATATGCATATGTATGTGCTTGCATATGCATCTAATGTTATTATTGAGTTGTTTCAGTTGTGTCCAACTCTTCATGACCCCATTTTGGGGTTTTCTTGTCACAGATACTGGAGTAATTTGTCATTTCCTTCTCTAGCTCATTTTATGAATGAGAAAACTGAGGTTCACCTACATTATCTCATTTGATGCTACTGGGAGGCAAGTATGGATGGATGCCAACTGACCCACATAGGAGCAAAGTCGTTTGCCAAGGCCATACGGCTAGTATGTACCAGAGCAACATTAGAATCCAAATTCCTGGCTCAAGTTTGGTAGGCTCTAAGCCCACTATACTGTTCTGAAATTCTAATGCTAATTAGAGCCTTCTGGCAATTAATCCAGCACTGGCATCTTCTCTACAGTCACCTTAAACAAATAATCAACAATATATGTATGTATACACACATATGTATGTAATATACACAAATGCATGTATAATTGATCATTTCATAACTTGTCATGTTGCTTCCCTACCTACACTATGACCTCCTTGAGGGTTGTGACTTGTATAATCTTAGGATCAAAGGGTCAGTAGATACTCAAAAGTTGTCTATTGGATGGATTGGATTGGATTAAATTGAGGCCTGTCCTCAATTTAGATGGATGCTTGTGGGTCCAGAAGAGCTGATCTCATGCATTATGCAAAGCAGATCAAATGGAAATGTGCATCAGTCATTTATCTGTCAGCTTAATTGCTCAAGGGGCAGGATCATGCAGAGGAATGCACGCATGGGCAAGAAGAAGTCTTTATTCCCTGCATATTGGAAAGAAAGCTCCAAAGAGCTCATCAAAGTTCTCACTAGGAATTCTGGCACTTGGAGCATATTTAGTTGTGGGGGATGTGCTTGAGCAAAGCCTGGGGTAGGAACACTCCCATTCATGGATAAGGGAGATCCAGTACAGTCAGTCAATGGGCATTGATTAAGTGACTACTGTATGCCAGGCATTGTGCTAAACCTTGGGGATACAAAGAAAGGCAAAAGGCAGCACCTGCCCTTACGGTGCTGCAGTCTTCTTTCCAGAAAATCAAAAATGGAAAAGAATTAGTGGAGACATCCTAGCTGACTGTTTAAGTAATTGATGGCCTGATGTTTGGAAAAACTCTTAGATTGAATTCTGTTTGGGCTCAGAAGGCAGAACTAGAAACAATGAGCAGACTGTAGCAAAGAGGCAAATTTAAGTAGGATACAAGGAAAAAGTCTTCTAAATCAGAAAAAAAAAAACCCTAGCTCCTTCCTATATCAATTTAGGGTCAACCTTATACATCAGAACTAGTAACAATTATAGGTTTGGAGATAAAATGGATATTTGAGGTCAGATAGTCTAATCTTGCCCTTTTTGCAATTGAGAAAACTGAGATCCAATAGTTAATCTGGTCAAAATCACACAGGTAGTAGGATTAGAATTCAGTCCTTTGACTTCAGACAGGTAGGCAGGGTGGTGTATAAAGTGTCAGATCTGGAGTCAGGAAAACTCATTTTCCTGAATTCAAATCTAGACTCAGATACTTCCCAGTTCTGTGACCCTGGGTAAATCACTTCACCCTGTCTTGTCTTCATTTCCTCATCTGTAATGAGCTGGAGAAGAAAATGGCAAACCACTCCAGTGTCTTTGCCAAGAAAACCCCCAGTGGGGTCTTGAGGTGTCAGACACAAGTGAAACAAGTAAACAATACTCTTTTCCCCATATGAAACCATCTCCTCTTAATGATATTCCATAATTAAGTAGGAGTTTAAGTTTTTCAAAGTTCTTTACTTATAGGAACTCATTTGAGCCTAACAACAACTCTCTGGCATCAGCTCTATTATCATTATCCCCATTTTACAGACAATGAAACAGTTTCAGAGAGAACCAATGACTTACCCAAAAACATGCAGCTGACAAGTGTCTGAATAAACTTTCAAATTCAGATCTTCATGATGTCAGAGCCAGCCCTTGATTCACTGTCCCATAGGTTTTAAACATGCTATCTACAACACTGTGAGTACAGCCATAATCAAATTTAAATGCAGTGGGAAATATTTAACAAAATAAATAAAAATTCAAAACAACATTGATGATGTTAATACATGGTTTTCTAAGTCAGTATGTCGCCTGTGGGGATCCTGATGTGCCAATTTCTCTTTGAGTTTGACATTAATGCCTTATGCCATGGTTCCCCCAAAACAACGAAATTGACCAAAACTCTTATAGTCAGGAGAGAAGAAAATGCTGACGTCTTTTCCCCAGGCCTGTCCATTTGTCGACAAAAGCCGCTCCCAGAAAGTTTGCATGACAAGCTCCCTCTGTGCTCCCTCGGCAGGACATGACACATTGCCAAAATAAAGTTACCAAACAAAAACTCCAGAAAAATGATTGATCTCCCTTGGCAAACACCTGCTTCTTGTTAGCAGCTAAATGAACGCTACCTTGCTGAGTTCAGTAGTTACCTTAATACATCCTGGTTGGTGGAAACATTCTCGAGTAGGCTATACGATCAAAACAGAGGAAGATAAATCTTTTCCATAATAGTATTTGTTTTCAATTTGCAGGGCGTGAACATTTCTGAACAACAATTTGTTCCATTGGAAAATTCACAGCTGCTGTCACATTCAGATTCATTTGTGGGGGGCCTCACAATGGACTGTGGGTAGATTTTATTTGGAGATTTTATTTGCTTATACAGTTTTAAGGGTGTACAAAGCACTTCCCATATACTGACTCATTAGAGTCTCTCTGTAGAATAGATGCCATTTTTATTGCAATTTCACAAAGAAAGAGACTAAGTCAATGTTCAGGGATTTAGGGTTATAAATGTAGAGATGCAAGAGACTTAATGGGACAGTTTTATATTTTACATATGAGTAAACTAAGTCCCATTGAGATGGTATGACTTGCCCCCCTAGTAAGTGTCTGAGGTGAGATTCTAACTCAGGGCTTCCTGATCCTTGGTCCAATACCTTATATAATCAAGCATGTATCTCTCAAAAGAAACATCTCAACCCAGAGGGTCTTAGAGTTCAGATAATGGGGTAAGAACTGATAGAGGTTATAGGCAATGAGATCAAGAGATGCTTGAAATGTAGCTTCATATGCAGTCCTTTCAAGTCCTGGACTTCCCTTGGGTCAAGCATTAGAATCTCAAGCTGCCATTTTCAGAATCTATGACCATGAGCGAGTACTATCACTAAAGCATGTGACTTGTCACTAAAGCTAGAAGGTTCAAGGTCAAGACCTCCCAGAAATACTTCTGTTTCTCATATCTATGACCATGGTTCTTCTTGATGTTGTTGATTAGTCATTTTAAGTTGCGTGTGACTCTTTGTGACCCCATTTGGGGTATTCTTGGCAAAGATATTGGAGAGATTTTCTCTTCCCTTCTCCAGTTCATTTTACAGATGAGGAAATGGAGGCAAACAGGGTTAACTGACTTGATCAAAGTCATACAGTTAGTATGTGTTTGAGTTCAGATTTGAACCCATGAAGTGGGTCTATCTGACGCCAGACCATGCACTCTACTACTGTGCCACCTCACTGCCCCATAGGTTCTACTGATTTCAAAAGAGATGACCATTTGAAAACTCGGTAATTCACATTTCAGGTAAGATCCTAGAAAGCTGGTTTATTCTAGAGTCTTAATCAAATTTAGTAAGAACCAAAAACAACATGGGAAGATACAATGATCAGAGTTATGGGGTGATTAATGTTTCCTGATCAAATTTGGTTTGAAAACACTGTTGTGCTTGAAATAGAATAACTTTGATGTATATGGTCCCTTATAGTTTGTAAAACACTTACATATATCATCTCATTATTACTGAGTTTCACAAAGGATCCTCCAAGGAAAGTGTTATCATTCCCATTTTATAACTTCTGGGAGGTTGCAAAGCTCTGGTACTGACCCTAAGCTTCTCATGAAAACAGAGATCCAGTTTTTCAATACTTAATGTTTTCAATGGGCTGCTATGTCAGCAGAGACCATGGCCTCTGAAGAATTACATCTGAGTAGAAGAGACAGAGAGACAGAGGCAGAGATAGACAGGGAGAAAGAGAAGCAAATAGAAATGAAAGGAGAGAGAGAAACAGAGAGAGACAGTGACAGAGAGAGGGAGACAGAGAGACAGTGACACAGAGAGAGAGACAGAGAAACAGAGACAGAGAGAGGCAATGACAGAGACACACAAAGAGAGGCATTGACAGAGAAGGAGAGAATGGGGTAGGGAGAAGGCCACATGACGGATGTGGTTGCAATACATAACAAATGAAGACTTCTAGAGCAAGAGAGGCCTCTCATGTGTTGGGTGGTCCTCTTATCCTCCTTTTGAGCATCAGATGGGAAGGCATGGATGGGGTGTAATCTGTTCTCCTATCCTGATAATATCACAGTTTCACTTGACTCAAAATGAGAAAACCAAGTAGAGTGAGGTTAACCTAGCTGTCCATGCTCACAAAGCTCCTAAATTTCAGGGGAAATGAATCCAGGTTTTCCTACCTCGAAATATACCACTCTCTCTACTATACATGCTGTCTCCAATACCAAGGAAACTAATGAAGTGTTTATTAAGTACTTATTATATCAGGAGAGCCCGGTATGTAAAACATTATGAACTACTGTATAGCTCATAAACTACAGGAATTGGGAGAGAAAGGAAATGTAGGCTGTTCTTTGTGGTGTATTTCTTCTATCTTTAGAGAATTTGGCGTTTTGCTTTTCTTAGTTTTCATTAATACAGAAAACTCCATAGGAAGGAAGTCAAACCGATGCTGACCCTCACTCTGCAGCAATTTAGCCTCTTCCAGGGTGGACTGGGGCCCTGAGAGCTTATGTAACTTACCCAGGGCAACTCTGTTATTAGGTGTGGAGACAGGGCTTGAACCCAGGTCTTCTAGACCTGGAGGCTTGAATAGTTTCATGGAAGCACTTTTGATAGGCTGACTGGAGAGGCAAATTCTTTGTATTTCAGCCTGGCGCTGAGATGCTTAGGGTGCCTAGGGACCTGATTGGTGTCTATGAGAGGCAGATTTTTTTACCACCTGCACTGTGGCTATTCATGGGGAATATGAGTGGAAAGTCAACAAAGGAGAATCAACACTGCCCAGTGGAGTCTCCTGTTTTTTAAATACCAATCAGGGGTGAGGGCAGGGGGATGGGCATAGCAGGGAGAGGGACGGTATAAAAGTAGGGCAAAAAAGCTATTGGAAGGCGAATGGGATAACCAAAATGGAATCCTCTCCTCCTCCTTAAAGTACATGTGAAAATGTAGGGAAGCAATGGTGGTCACCATAGGGCCTCTGGAAGGAAGATCCAAAAGCCAGCCTTTGTCCCATCTCTCAGTCCTCCCTCCCTCATCATCCCACTTTCCTCACCTCGCACAATACTGGCACCATCATTCATTTGTCTTTCTTTCTGGATGCCTCTCCTGCTCCACATCAGCCACTACCTCCCATTATCCTGCCTGTTGAGTGTGGTCATCCACTGGGGCTAGTCCTTCATGAATTCCTGTCACACCAGCTTTAACTAGATCCACATGCATGTGTTAAGTTATGACTTCTTTTCTTTCTTCTCCTTAGATTCCCACCTAATTGACTTTCATCTTCTTATGCAGAGCTGTTCCATGTCATTCACCTTTGTGAACTTCCCATTAGAGTCAAATGAGCCATTTCCTGAACCCAGCATGTCATTATGTCTCACTGCCTTGCCTTTGCACAGTGGAACGTCCATTACTGTAAGGTGCTCCATCATCCACTTCACCTGATGAGACTTTATCTTCCTTCAAAGCACAGCTCAGGGGCCCACTGCTAGATAATCCTGCCCAACAGATCATTGCTCCCATTTTCTCTCCATTATGTCTATGACTCTCTTGTCTCATTTTCACTCTCTGTCTTTCTGACCTTCTCTGTCTCTGTCTTATTCTCTCTCTCTTTGTCTCTGTATCTCTGTCTTTCTCTGTCTCTCTCATTTATTTTATATTCAAGAAACATAAAATGTGACTTCCTCTAAGTATCACAAAGCCCACTGGATGGGTTCTCTCTGGGTGAACTCTTTGGAGAAAATGGACCAGCTGCACAAGATGGGCAAGCATGAAACATGGATGACTTTCCATCTGTGTCATTGCTTGAAACTCCAAGGTCAATGACACCTCAACTATCTTTGAGTATGGAATCAATCAAGTTTGAATACACTTTTAAAAAAATGTATGCTTCTTGGTTCACACACCACCTCTCACACTAACTTGGCAAATGAACACATTCTTTTCCTCTGAAGCTTCATTTCTTCATCTGTAAAATGGGCACCATAGCACCCGAAGACCCTACCTTGTGAGGCATCACAAGGGCCATGTGTATTATCCCCTCAATGGAAGAAAAGTTCCTTTAGGGCAGGGTTAGTTTTCATGTTCATGTTTGTAACCCTGGCATGAAGCACAAAGTTCCATAGAAAACTTATAGGTACTTAATAACGACTTGTTAAATTAATATTTTAAATTCAATTCTTGTTTTTCAAAGAACAAAACTCTATTTTCCTTCCCACCTACTCCTCCCTGAAAAAATAAAAATACAAGTCTTATAAAATACAGATAATGAAGACACACAAATTCCTCCATGGCCTTGGCCAAAGTATGTATATTTCACTATGCATCCTTAGTCCTCTACCTCTCTGTAAGGAGGTCAGTAGTGTAACTGAGGCTGGTTATTTCATCAAGAGTTCTTGAGCCTTTCAAACTTGTTTGCCTTTAAAAGGCTGCAGTTATTATATAAATTATTCTGGTTCTTCCTACTTTGTGCATTCAATATTTTAGAAGAGAAATGTCACTAGCACCCCAAGTTCCTTAGAGTGATTCTGTTTCCATCACAAGGAAGTCAAGGCTTTCACAGAATCTAGTTTGGGAAGAAGAGTCCTTTGCCTGGGCACAAAATCAGAGGATGGCAAGGAGGACATTTAATAAGGGGACTTCTGCAGGCATTTAAAGCTAGCTTTGAATGAAAGTTAATAGCCTTCTGATGCACGATATCAGTCAACAGCTCCCAGAATTCCCCTCTGGGCCATCTTTCAGTCTTGTGTCTTTTTATTGGAAAGAAAACAAATGGAACTTTATTTAGGATTCCCTGAGAACTGGTGATGTCAAGCCCCCTAGGGTCTCTGGGAAGCCGGGCAAGGTAACATCTTTTACTTTTCAGAGCCCAGGCTGCACATGCTACTTCTACTGGCGAACAGCTTGAGGAGGCAACATTAATGAAACCTTTCAATAGTTCCAAATTGAGAGTGTCTGCAAACACCAGTGAGGGCAGGAAAACAAATTTAGGCAGCCGAGAAACAACAAAACAGGATTGTACCTAGGAAACACACAAGCACTCCCAAACCTTTCCCAAACAGCGCATCCTTGCAGGAGGCAGCCATACTCAGCCAATCGTCTACTGACAGGCCCAGAGACTACCATCAAATCTTTATCTCTTCAAAGGAAACATCTGTAGGACATTAAGTAACAGATTCTCATGCCTCATTAATAGGGTTACAAATAATTCTATGTCAAATTAACTGGAAAGGCTGATTGGAAATAATAAAGAGTAGAAAATTGCTTATGAATTGGGAAATGCTGCACTTTCTTGGGGTGGGGGAGGGGAATAGCCCAACTTGACCCATTCAGCCCCAGCTGTGCACTTTCTATTCTCTTGTACCCATTCTCTTACCTCAAATAGCCTTCTGACCTTTCTTTGCCTGTAGAATTCTTACTCATTTTTTAAACGCTTTAAACTCAAAAGAAATGCTTCCACTGCTTCTAGGGGGACCTTCTTCATCCCTGTAACGCATTAGAAGGTTTTCCCCTGCAAGTAAAGGTGTTTAGCACAATGCCTGGTAAATAATAAATAGTCATGGCTTATTTTCTTCTTAACTGGCCCAGACAACTCTTTAAGGTACAGAGTAGGTGAAGATCATTATGGATAAAGGGCATTCTCTCACATGGGATTCCCTTCCCAAAAGAAACCTTGAGTTCCTCCTCCCTGCCCCTTCTCCTCATGAATGAAAGGACTGCAGACGTCTAAACCATTCTAACTCTTTCCAGATTGTCTAGATATGTTGAATCTAAATTAATTTCTTCTAAGCAATAAGCTATTTCCCTATCAGACTACTACTACTACTACTACTACCACTCCTACTACCACTACTACCACTACTACTACTACTACCACTACTACCACCACCACTACTACTACTACCACCACTACCACTACCACTGACACTACTACTACTACCACTACTACCACTACTACTACCACTACCACTGACACTACTACTACTACCACCACCACCACTACTACTACTATTACCACCACCATTGGCATCACTACTCCGATAGCATTTAAAGATTTGTAAAATGCTTTACAAATATTACCTCATTTTATCTTCACAACAACTCTACCAGGTAAAGACTATTAGTATGCTCATTTTATAGATATGGAAACTGAGGCTGATAGATGTCAAATAGGTTGCCCAGGGTCACAGAGCTAGTAATTGTCAGAGGCAGGATTCAAATGCACGTTTTCCTAGCTCCAAGTTCGGCACTCTCTCCACTTTGCCAATCCATTCATAGAGTGAGGACACAGAGTACCATCTATCAAAGAGGACATGTCTTCCTTCATCTAACTGTGCCCACTTCCTCTATTCCCAGTTCTTGGAGGACATCTTGACTCCAGATACAGCCTTCCTATTCTTTATGCTGTCCTGACCTGCCTCTTAACTGGTCCTCTGGTATTTGAATCGTTTCATTTCCTCATGGGAATGGAAATAACCATTCAATATGAAAAATATAGCCTACTCCTTTGAGCATCTTGATATCTAACTAATTTCAAAGGGACAAGCCAAGTTCTCTTAGCCAACATAAGAACAACATACTGGAGCTGGTATTGACTAAGGTTCATTGAAACCAAAGATGCCATTTGGGTCGAGCAGGGATGTCATTATTTATGTAACAAGTGACAACAAGAATTCACAAAATAAAATGAGAAACTTAGGGCCCTGTGTGGCATAGAGATATCATACAAGTTACAATGTCATTAAAAGATCTAATGTAATAATAGCTCCACAGCAGCATCCCCCCCACAAAAGCAAACAGATTCATCAAGCGAAAACAATTCCTGTAATCACTGCCTTTCGTGGTGAGCTGTGGGAGTAGATGAATTTCTATATGGAGAATAAAATGACTTAACTCTTCAAGGAGTCCAGAAGATCCTGGTAGGGTTCAGGTAGATATCATTCACAGCACGGTGCCCTAGAGCCAAGGAAATTAATTCATCTCTCTTTTGCTCCCTTAAGCTCACTATGGCATCAGGAGAATTGTTAGTAATGGTGTGATAAGGTCAACCAATCAAAGCAGGAAGGATAAGCTCAGAAATAATGTATTTGTGACATGAACCTAACCTCAGACCTTCTGGTCTTAAAAGAACCTCTAATGACTTTAGATAAATCGTATAACCTCTAAAATAAATTAGGTTAAGGAAATAGATGTAAATGAATTGGGAAATGATAAAAATGATTGAAACATGTAAATTCAAATTCAAATTACAAGCAGGGAAATCCAGATATTAAAATGGCCCCCAAAATAGATTCATTTGTCCCAAGAAGTTCCTGGTTTTTGTTCCTAAAACTAAAAATGACATTAGCATCATGTTCAGTGTGTATATATATATATATATATATATATATATATATATATATATATATATATATAGTTATACACTATCTATCTGACATGTATATAGTATTCATATATACAGAATTTGATGAGCAATATATGATAGTGTATGCATACATATGCACAGAAAGACTCACACCACATACATTATCATATATTTTAATACCTAGTCTAAATTTTTGCCCAAATAGGGAACTGAGACATTAAATGACTTGCCACCTGTCCTATAGCTAGTGTGTGTAAGAGGTCAACCTAGAAGTTCAGACTTCCTAATTCTATAGCTGAGTATCTGCTATTGAGGAAACTGAGGGAATTGAAACAGCAAGTGGTTAATTGTGGGAATTGAGTGAACCACACTGACTCCATCTTGTGACTCAATTCTGGAGCCAGTTCAGTTCCCTTTCTATTCAATTATGGGTCTAGTCCAACTTCTGTTTTGTGAGAAATCTTAATTCAATTGTGGGAAAACTTCATTGTGTTGTTTAAACCCATAGCTGCATGGCTGGGAAGTTGGACCACTTCTACCTTCTGTTTAGAGACCCTTAACCAAAGACCTTGGCTATACTGACCAGAAATCTAATCAGATCCAAAGATTGATGCAAGGGTTTTCTCTCAATTATACATCTCTAACAACCCACTTATATGAAAACTGGCCTCTAACTGCTCAGTCAGATATTGTTTCCATGTTACTTTGATTGTTTACAGACGCTGGAAGGGGGTGGAGGCGGAAGTGGAACGTATCCTTTTCTGATTTCAGGGAATTTTACCTGTTCACTGTCTCCCTCCCAACTTTGAAAGTCTCTAATCTTTCATCCAATTAGGAATAGATTACCTAATGTCATCCTGTTTCCTTTTAATGAATTGGTGTCATTTGATTAATTGTTTTTAATTTATAAAAGTCTGTCTCCCCCTGTTTTGGGGGTCCAGCCCTAAGCTGAGGAAGGAACCTGGTCCTGCTTCATTGGATAATAGGCATGTATTGCTTAATAAACTGAAATGCTTGGAGGCTCCAACCTTTGTTTTCTCATCCACTTCACGCTTTAGCTGCCACACTGTCACTATGCCTCTTACAGAAGTTCAGGCTCTTTCTGAGTCCATATATGCTCTCTACTTTTCGTAGAAACACAGGCAGGCACATGCACACATACATACGATATGCCCATACAATAAACAGACATATAGAATCGTATTTAGAGACCTAGCCTTAGGATCAATGCCGAGTTTCTGGTTCTGACTTTGACATGTCTTTACACTTTAGCTGGTAACCCTGAGCAAGCTGCTAACCTCCCGGCATCTCAGGAAATTCTCTAAGATCCCCAATTATAAAGATATTGCTGATTTGCATCAGTAGGAGTTCCTCACACTTAAGAAATCATCAACAGAGACATTATAAAAAATGGTTGTCAATACTCAGACATATATTTCCATCCACCTATTTTATATTATTTCTATGTAGTTCGTAGCATAAAATTTTTTTAGCATTAAATTTTGCAGACACTTTAGAGATTGGTTAGGTCACTTGGATAATTGAAACTCTTTGGGGTGCATGGTAAGATATGGGTTTGTAAGGCTGTAATTTTTACTTTAATTTCTGTGATTTAATCAGTTTTGTCTGTTTTCAATTCACTTATATCCTTAAACTAATTTATTTTTAGAGGTTATATGGTTTATCTGAAGCCATTTGAATTCTGAAGACTGCTAAGTCTGAGGTTAAGCCATGTTACAAATTCATTATTTCAGAATCTTTTCATATATATATTATATTAGGAGAGAGAGAATTCTTGCTTTATATAACTGGAAAGTTCCACAGACCTGTATGTAAAGTGATTTTTACATAATGTGAATTTGCCCATAGTTATATAAAGTTGAAATTGTATAATGAAAATTTATGTAAAGCGAGAACTAGATAGATCTACACTCACATGTGTGCATTTTACACATATGTGCACTCATGTACGTGTGTAGGCATGCATATGTGTGCATGTCTATGTGTGCATACATATGTTATGCACATAATGTGTATCTACATACATATGTATGCCTGTGTGTATATACATACATTTTTTTTCTTTCTCTTGGTTAAAGATTGACTACAAAGTCCTACTCTTGTTTGTTGCAAGGCTGAATCATTGGCCAATTACTAGTCTGTTTCTGTTTGCACTTCTTTTACCAAAACAGATATGTAAAGAAGACCTGCTTTCATCATGGAGCAAGCGATCACATGGTGGCCAGAAGATACAATACAAAGATGCTCTCAAGGTCTCTCAAGAACTTTGAACTTGACTGTGCAACATGGGAGACACTGGCACAGGATCGCTTAGCATGGTGTGCCCACATCAGAAAGGGTGCTGTGCTCTATGAGCAAAGCAGAATTGAAATAACTCAGAGTAAATGTAGGATGCACAAATTTGGAGTAGCCACCCCAAATATTCATGCGGACTATCTGCCCAATCTGTGGTAGAGCATTCTGAGCTATACTGGTCTCATCAGCCGTAGTCGGACACAATGAAACTTCACTTTATCATGGTGATGTCATTTTGGTCCTCTTTGAGAACAAAGAACAAGAGCCAAATTAAAGTATGTTTGTACTGCCATGTGCTTAAAGAACTGCATAGTATGATACCGAAAGTCAGTAAATAGTTTCATATGCTAACACTGCTGATTGAGGCAAAGGGAAAAGAAGACATCAGAGCCCTGTCTCCTCAGTGTCACTGACAATTAAAGTTCTTGCTAATTGTTCTCCACTGGGAATATGAAACTACAGAACACAGTTCTGACTTTTGGTTTTACAAGTAAGAGAGTACTGGTTTCTTTAAATGTCTTTTTCAAAATGTCTTTTATTCAACGTGCCTTGTTTTACATTTTCTGGAATTTTTTAATCAACTGTTTCTCCTCATTGCAGACACACTTGGACAGGTTGCTATTTTCAGTAAGCTAACTGAGAATTTGAAAAGAGATATGACACAGGCAGACTGTGTTCTCAAAGAGCTTAAATCTAATTGGCAAAGGAGGGGTGGGGGAGATTCATAAAGGGGAAAATTGAAACCTCACTAACAAGGATGTCCACTGAGGAGGCTGAGGAATTCACATACAATAGAAAGAAAACTGGATTTGGTGTCAGTGGAATGGTGTATTCCTTACTCTATAACCTTCTCTCTTGGAAAATCACTTCCTCACTATTAGCCTCAGTTTTCTCATCTGTAAAGTAAGGTTGATCTCAAAGATCCTTTCTAGCTCTAAATCAATGTGTCTGCTGTTTTTCCCTACCTGATGATATCATGGGGGATGAAGGCATGGGAAGTAATGTTAAAATCTGGGCTTCAAGCCTGAATATGTAAACCTGTCATTTTGGTGCCATGGCCAATGATCAGTCTTCCCCATTCTTTTGATGGTAAATTATTCCCATTAACGCTTTGTGATTCTGTTCTCTCCTCTAGATGTTAGACAGTGAAGTACCTGAGAGCAGGCACTATATTTTTTCCTTTATTTTTATCCCCATCCCTTGGCAAAATGCCCAGCACATAGTAGGTGTTTAATAAATGCTTGTTGACTCTTCATAGGCTGGATCATCCTGCCTCAAGTATTATTTGAAGTTACTCCATTAATGGGGCAGATTTGTGTTCCTTTTTGAATGGATCATGTACTGTTTTTAAAGACATTATTAAGGATATATTGGATGATTCATAAAATGCAATGATCTTTCAACAGAGAAGGTGACTTTTATTAGTCACTCATATGAAGTATGGCACCAGTTTGAAACTTGATGGTAATAAAAAGATAGATCACCTACGTTTGGGAGTTTCACTTCCTTAAATCTTCAACTCTGTGATTATAAGCATCATATATTCATGTCATACAACAGACCATGCAACAGAAAGAAAAATAACCAAAAAATTAAAACAAGATTTACCATACCCAATGTTTCTCACCAAAAAATAAAAATGTGAAATCCAGAAGAAAAATTTTTCCTTCTAATACTACCTTGAGCAGTTGCAGTTGCCCTTTTTGTCACATTCAAGATTTAAGAATGAAATGACCCATTTATCCATGTTTAAATAGACGAGTCTTCTCAAAATTGCTGGAAAATATTTTGAGTTCTCCAGACCATCCTAAAGACGTGTACAGGCAACAACCAGATGCTTCCCCTTTGGTTTCAGGCCATGGGTATAATGTTCTGCTCTGATAACAATTGCCAGAATATTTTGACTTTTACAAAAATGATTCCTAGGTTTTGGGTTTGGGTTTCTTAACCACAGTTAATTACTGCTCTTTTCTGTAGCAGAGAGCTATTGTTTTTCTTAACCTGGCTTTCAAAATTGGTGTAAATGTCTGAAGATAACATTTTTGCTAAATATCAACATCCTAAATCCTCTAAATACTTAGGCATGTTCAGGGTCGTCTGGTGGAAAGAACTCTGGACTAGGAGTTAGAGAGAACTGAGTGAGCATCTCACTAGCTGTGGGAATCTAAAAAATCTCACAACTTCCTGGTGCCCCAGTTTACCTATGTGTAAATATATAAATAGATCAAATAGAACCATGATTTTATTGGACAACTTGTCTTCTCTTCTTATCACACATTTCCCTGAGAATGTCATCTTTTCCTCCTCCTTTTTCCTTTCCTCTCTCTAGGTTTTCAGGACATTCCTCCTTGCTGGTTCCTCTCCTGCCTGTCTGGTTATTCCCCAGTCTCCTTTCCTATATCTTTATCTAGATCAAACCTACTGACCGTGGATGACCTCCAAGGATCTCTCCTAGTTCTTCTCCTCTCCCTCTGCACCCTGTACACATTTTGCTTGATGATCTCATCATCTCTCATGTATTAAATGACTTATGTTGATAATTTTCAGATCTATTTATCCAGCCCTAACCTCTTCCCTGGCTTCCAGTGTCTCATGTCCAATTCACTTCAATTCAGCTCAATTCAAATGAATATCCCATAGATATCTTCAACTTACCATCCATAAACGTGAATACCTAAACTCTTCTAATTCCCTTATTACTATCAAGGTACATACTATCGTCTCCCCTCCCCAGGCATAAGCTAGGTGTTATCCTTGACTCTTAACTCTCACAAACTATCCAAACTGTTACCAAGTCCTGTCAATTTTACTTTCTTAAGTATTTCATACCTTTTTCTTTCACGAGACACTGCTACCACCATCATTTTAAACCTGAGCTCTTGCAATGGTCTGCTGGTTTCATCCCCCTTCCTCAATTCTTTCCTTCCCAGTGCTCTACTTAGCTATCAGTGTTCTTCCTAAAGTCCAAGTCTGAATATGCCATCTTCCTTCTCAATAAATCCCAATGGCTCCCTCAGGCCTCCAGGAGCAAACATAAACCTGCCTGGCTTTGAAAGTCCTTCAGACCCTGGCCCCATTCAAGCATTCCAGACTTCTTACACTTACATCGTTCCATATGCTCTACAATTCAGTGACACTAGTTTCTTAGTTGATCTTTAAACAAGACAATCAATTTCCTGATGCCATACATTTTTACTGTCTGTTCCCCATGTCTGAAATTTTCTTTTTCCTTGACTCTGCTTCCAGACTTCCTTCAAGTCTCAACCAAAATCCCAGCAGCTACAAATGCTTTTCCTGATCCCCTGTAATGCTTGGAACTTGCCTCTGTTATCACCAACTTATTGTATACATACATATATATATACATATATATATATATGTACATACATACACACACATATATATGTAAATTTTTATATTTAAATATTGTTTATCACCATTAGATTATGAGCTGAGGGCAGGTGCAGGTTTTGTTTGCTTATTTTTGGTATCACCAGAGCTTAGCACAGTGTCTAGCAGGTACTTAGTAAATGCCTTCTTTTCCTCTTTCTTCCTCCTCCTCTTTCTTCAAAATTCTTTTCTTTCCCATATAAAACAAAGCAATTGGAAAACTATGCTTATTGTAGACCTGGGAAGGAGAGTAGTCTCTCTTAACAACTTTCAGAAGAAAGATATAGATATAGATATAGGATGTGTGTGTTTGTGTATAAAGCAGACAGTGTGATGTAGGAGAGAGGTGTTTAACATGTGGTCTGTGGTCCCCATGAGACCTATAACACAGCCAAGTGTGGTCTGAATCACATTAAAATGTCACTGAGAAATATTTAACAAAATAAAGATACAGTAAAACATAGATCGCCTCTGACTTGTTGGAGGAAGTCCTTTTCCCAGAGCTCCATGACTCAGCTTAAACATGTAGATCCCCACATCATTGGATTCATTTCTGTTCTTTCTCCGTTAGTTGGTACTTATAATCTCAGACTATGGCTTGGTCATAGTTGGTCAGAGTCCAGGCTGTTTCTGTTTAAATACCATAAAAAGTCTAACAATGCACCATATGCCTTGTAGATCCTCAATAAATATTTGCTAATGAATATTAATCAATATTTTTCCCAGAAGACTCTCTGGAGCTGCATTCTACAGCTCTACTATACCAACATAAGTGGCCAATAAGTGAAAAATCCAAACAAATACTAATTTGGTGGATTTTAAAACAAGCTACATGATGTCTGATTGCCTCTGCTGATTCTTCTCCCTCATTGAATTGAATGACTGGTGTACAAAATTGAGGAATTAAAAACACAAACAAAATAATTTCTTCTACTCAAGGCATTTCAACAAATACTGATTTTATTGAGTGGCTCCTGGGATGCAACATAATGCTGCGAGTGGTACAAGAAAATTCACTGGACTTTGTAACCTACAAGGTATCTTCCAGTTCTAAATCCATCTTACACTTTTCTGGTCTTCCAGACACAGAGAAATAGGAACTCAATGTATGACAATGCTGTCTTAGATCCAGAAGTAAAGGCTCAGGCAGTCTAACCCAAGGTCATTGTTATAACTGGGACAGGGAGAAGACAGTACCATCTACAGGCACTGAAATTTAGAGAGCAAAGAGATTTAGCAAATACTTCTTTTTAAAAAAGTATTTGAAATTTTATTTCATCTTCACAAAGATATCCTTTTCTCCTCCCAGAAGTTCATCCCTCTTTGTGTTATTTGCTGTATTATGAATCATAAAGGTGATTTGGGGGTCTATTGTCTGAGAAGCTGAAAGAATGCTGGACTGGGAGTTACCATTTCTGAGGTAAATTCCTGCTTCAGAAGCTTATTTTTATCATTGGAAAAGTCACAGACACCTTCAGTCTGTTTCTTTATTTGTAAAATAAGGGAGTTAGACCATCGGACCTAGAAGGCCTCTTCCATGTTTAGATCTACAAACTTACAAGTCAAGTTCTTGACTGAGATCCAGTTCTGCTATTGGTTAGTCATTTGATTAGTACAAGGTAGAGCAGATGCGGCTATAACACTCATGATCTTGTCTCCTCAGTTATCTTACTTATGAAAGGGGGATAATGGCTTTCATGTAGTGATGTAAGGCTTGTAAAGCATTTTGCAAATATTACCTGATTTCCTCCTTACCATAACCCTAGAAGGTGGGTATCATTATTATCTTCATTTTACAGACGAAGAAACCAAAGCAATCAGAGGTCAAGTGACTCGCCTAGGGTCACAGTGATAGTAAATGTTTACAGCAAAATTTAAATTTTGGTCTTTATGACTCCAGGTCTAACGTACTATCTCCTATGTCACCTAGCTGCCACTTGTAGTATACTCTCTCTACCTACCTAGCTACCTGCCTATGCTTTGAAAAGGCCAAGATGTTATATTAAAGGAATATAATATTCATAATTGACACTTTGCAAAGCATTTGCTTTCTTACTCTAAATATTCCCACCACTATTGGTTTTTACTTGTCCTAATGTAAAGAAGTATCTATAATTAGCTTGCTAAGCTTTGAGGTATTTTGTAAAGCAGTCACTGCCTAATTCTCTATGAAAACAACTTGGTAACTCTCCTTTTTTTGACAGTTTCTAATGACATTAAATAAAGAAAGTATTGTAAACACAACAGCAAGAGGAAGTGGGAGGTTGTCTCATCAAACAAAAAGTGTGTTTTCTACCACAGTGAAGTGGGATGGACTTGTCTCTCACTAACAACAGTATAGCTAACAACCAGTGAGCAAATTTTCATCCTTAATCTTTACTTCCCACTAATTACTAACTCTGGTGACATTGACTATAATGGAAAAGGCAGAGTCTGGGCATAATGAAAGAATAGGAAAGCACTTTGCAAATGATAAAATAGATCAGTTGCTGATAAAAAATAATGTAGAAAGGACAAGTGAGGTCCAGATTTTCAAATTAAATATGACAAATTCAGTATAATTTTTATCTGTGGCAAGAAAAGGCAATATTAAAATGAAAGACTTCTGCTTTTTATAAATATATAGTGTATACAATATCTCTAAGCTGATTTACCAAGGTACATATAAGATTTATGTAAAGAAAACTATAAAAGCTAAAACAGTTAACAGTAATAGAGGGAGACATTCACTGTTCATGGTTGGGGCAGATCAATAAAATAAAAACTATCTAAATTTATTTACAAGTGTACTACTATACAAATCATCAATGTGTGTTTATTAAGCACCTACTCTATCAATCATATTATTAAAGGGATGTTATTTAGAACCAGACAAAATGATGACAGTGTTCATGTAGAGAAACAAAAAATTGAACATAGGAATTTTAACCTTTTGGGGGAGGTCCTGGATCCCTTTGGCAGACCTGCAAAATCCACAGGCAGTTTTTCTTAATAATAGTTTTAAATGCAAAAAAAATTCCATAAGATTACAAAGGAAATAAATTTTAATGAAATATATTTAATAAAGTATTAAAAATTCCAAGGTCACGATCTGGTAAAGAACCTCTAAACTAGAATCTCAAGGGAAATAAGAAAATGAAATTGGAATACTAAAACCTTCATACCTCAAATTATATTTCAAAAGAGTAATCATGAAAACTATTTGTTACTGCTTAAGTAACAGCAGAAAAGTAAGTCATTACAACAGACAAGATAAAGCAAGAGAGAGAAATAATTTCAAATGATAGCACAATGTTTGGCAGACCCAACAAAACAAATCATTGGGATGAGATTCACCTTTTGATGAGAACACCTGAGACAAATGGAAAGCAGTTTGGATAAGTTCAGATTAGACCAGTATCTCACATCACTCACCACAGTATCAAATGAATATGCAACTTGAATATGAAAAGTCACACTCTAATAACATTAAAAGAGTCTGGGATCAAGAACTTTTTACAACTATGGCTAGGGGGGATAAATCTTAATAGAACAGTGAATAGGGGATGTTACAAAAGATAAAAGAGTTTTGACTACACAAAATTAAAAAGCTTTTACATGAATGAAATCAATTAAGAAAGAATTAGAAGGAAAGTGGTTGAAGGGGAAAAGCATTTGCATCAAACGTCACCAATAAAAGTCTCATTCTAAAACACAGAATGATAGATTTCCAGATAGTATGGAGCTTAGCGGCCATCTAACCTCGTCTACTCATTATTTCGGAACTGATAGATAAGATCAAGGAGAGGAAGGAGTGAAGGCAGGCTCCTGGGGTAAAACTGGGTAACTGGAGTGATGGGGGTGCCCTTGACAGAAACAAGGAAGATTAGAATAGGGATGGAATATTTTGGGTACCATAATAACTTCTCTTTCTGACATACTGAGTTTGAGATTGAAAGATGGTATTAACCAAGTCCACTAAAGTATTTCTGAAATGATGTCCATCCTACAGTAAGCTCTATAAGCCATTTTAATCCCCAGGGCCTTTGGCTTTTGGTTAATCAGGATCCAGTTGAATCACCTACAAAGAGAATATCCAATGAGTTACAATTAACTGAATTTTCTCTGTAGCCTCTTGAATGGATTTTCCAGTTTTCTGTTGCCGTCATTACTTTTCTGTCATCAGATAGTAATTAAAAATATAAGAAATGACAAAAAAAGAAAGAAACAGCATTTGGGTCTTTTAGTCCCTTGAATTTCACAGAAACCATCTATGAAGACCATGTTGTGTTTATAATGAATCTTAGAGTTCACTTCTGAAAAGTTACATAGCAAATTAATTTAAAGCAACTCTTCTCACCCATGCAAAGCAGTTCATTACCACATTCTTCCCTCCTCGCTCCTCTCACACACACTACTGACAACATTTTTTGATCAGTTGGTACAGGGGTCATTGGTCACACTTTATAAAAGTTTTAAAATTCATTAAACAGAGATAAGACTTTTTCAAAGTATTCCTATGACTTTTCTGTGAGCATATGGTGAATATTTTGTATGATTTCTTCAAGCATTCGACTTCTAAAGTATTACAGTTTAAGGGCTATCTTAACTGAATGCAGAGGAACTCATAAACACAAATCTGGCAATAAGATAATTGACTGCTTCTCCGCAGGAAGTCATGAAACACCCAACAAAGGCAGAGGAATTAGAAGATGTACCCGCATTTAGAAAATTCCATAATTTTTGAATACCATTTACCATGACTAGGTTATATGATCCTTATTATCTTTCTTAAAGCCCAAAGCATCCTTAAAGATCATCTGTTACAAATTTGTCATTTGATAAATTAGAAAAATGAGAATGAGAGATGGGGAATGACTTGCCTAAACTCAAATACTGGAAAAGTTAGCACTTTAGGTGTTTAGCTAATTTAGGTGTTTCAACTTCCAAGGAAAAAATAATTATTACACAGTGAACAATAGTAGGTATTTTGTTGAAAAATTTAATAGGTTTTAAAATTGCATTGTTATTTAGCTGTGTCTGACTCTTTGGACCTCATTTGGAGTTTCCTTCGCAAAGATACTAGAGTAATTTGCCATTTCCTCTCCAGTTTATTTTACAGATGAGGGCATTGAGGCAAACAGGTTGTCCAGGGTCACACAGCTATTAAGTAACTGAGGCTGAATTTGAACTCAGGTCTGCCTGACTCCAGGCCTGACACTCTATCTATTGTACCACCTACTTGCCCAATTTTTAAAATAGCAAAATGTTCAGTATTTAACCATGGTTATAGTATTAACTAGATTAGTATATGATTTATTCTTGTGCACTTGAATATTTGAAATTTAGCTTTTGTCAAAGATCTTCCCTTTGTTGAATTTAAAATGACACATCCATGAAGGAGTGGACTCCAAATAGATTTTTTTATAGACAATCAATGAAACTTTATTAAGCATTTATTAGGTTCCTAAAAAGTAAAGCACAAAGATCCATTGGGGGCAAAGTCTGCTTTTCTGGTCCTCAGTGATAGTTTTAAAAGCATATATGTGCACTAAGGAGAGCCCAAGAGCATCCCAGGACCCTTCATTGGCATATATATGACAAAAAGTACTCTAGAGTATTAGGCAAACTTCCTATGGTTAACTTAGGGAGGAGGACATAGAAGAGAGTTTTATAGCATGGACAGGCATGGATGATTTGAACTAAATAATTCTAAAGAGTACTGACCTCAATATGATTAAGGATTCATTGGCATATTTAAGTTGTTTTTATTATTGCTTCTCCTATACTCACCCAATTTATTTTACACACGCTTGGCATTCAGGAGTGATATCTTTCCTATATTAATATGCAATTACTCAACGAGTTTTTTTTATTGGCATTCTTGCAGACATTGACACCCAGCAAAGTTCATAGGTTTTTCATATCTACCTGTCTGTAGTCCATGAATTCTTCTCTTCTCCCTCCCATCTCGTATTAGGTTCTGAGGATCTGTTCTTTCTAAATCAGCACCTTTTGAGGGACAGCTCTACCCTAAAGACTTCTTAGCTTTCTTTAGGCACCACTTCCTTTTTGTAGCCTTCTCTAATATGCCTAGGTATTAGAGTTCTTTTCCTCTTGGAAATTATTTTGCATATATTTTGAATTCATTCATCTACATATGTGTTGTATGCTTTAAGAGAATGTAAACATATGGGGGAAGGAATGTTTCCATTTCATACTTCATATCCCCAATGACTTACACTTATCTGGGCTTGCAAACAATAGTTGTTTATGAAACAAATGTTGAACTGAAATGGATTTTTAATAATGGTTTCCATACCTACCAGAGAAGGACTGATATTAAGGTAAAAATAAGGTAATTTATACAAACAAAGGTGTTCTGAATTATCTATAGAATAGTCCACAAAGTAGGTACCAATAGGACAATGGTCCATAATAAGTCTATATAATAAGTCATTTCATGATCTTATCTTAGGGCTAATAGCAAACAGATGACTCATAGTACTAGATAAAGATCTAGTAGGAACAAGTGAATTTTTCCTTATTTAAAGGCTGAGATATTGGATATTTGCTTTTTGTTTTTTAACTGAAGAAATAAGACTTAGCTATTCCTACAAATGGGCAATATTGATTCTCCATGGGACATCATATTGGAAAGATAGTGCAATCTTTAGGTCAAAAAAATGCAATGCTAAGGAACTTTGATGGTCAAACAATATTACATTTCCTTTATATTGCGATAAATGGGTAGTGAGTCAGTCAACAAGTATTTATTAAGAACTGATTAGGTGCTAGACATTGGACTAAGCACTGGGAAGGCAAACAGAAGTAAAAGGCACGTAAGAAAACAGGGGGAGATTGATGGAAAAGTCTAGAGTGCGGACTGGAGAGAAATGAGATGACTGACTGGGTTCAGAAGCCATCCAGAGGAAGGGTCATGAAATTGACATATGAAAACATTAGTTGATCTTCTAAAAAATTATTGACTGGATAGAAGGGTAGCTTCAGGAAAAGAGTCAGAAAGACCCAGGTCTTCAAGATCTACCTGTACCACAAACTGACCAGATCAGTTAATGCCTCTAGGCATTTCTCTAAGACTTTTAAGCTGCAGAGATGGTCCTGATCCATATTGAAAGAAGAAGCCTCCCTATAAGGAATTTCCTATAAGGATGAAATCACAGGTCCAGAGCGCCATTAAAAAGGCAGTGCAGACATGAGTGTACCCTTTTGTAGCTAAGGAAAGTGAAAGGTCTAAGAGGTTGTGGTCTAATATATCACAGGATTGGCACTCAAATGCACATCTTCAGATGCTAAGACTAGCCCTCTTTGCACTATCCTATATTGCCTTTTATAGCACCTTTCATTTAACCGTATTCAATCACTAACTCAGTTTGACCTTCTAGATAAAGTGCTGTGCCTGGAGTCAAGCCACATATGATGTGTCCCTGATCTAGAACTTTTATATACTCCTCAGAAAACTCCTTGGGCTTCATTTACTGAGTTCTAGATTTGTGAGCCATCTCAGCAGGAGACATTCCCACAATGGGACTTCCTCTAGAGGATGACTATATCACAACTGTGAATACAGATCCATAGCTGATGTTAACAATCTCTTATTACAACAAAGTTTCCACAGTTTAAAAACTGTTGAAAGCTTCTCATAGATAGAAAACAGGTAGCCAATCATCCATGTTTATTCTGATTACAGAAATGGAAACACCTCTAAGGCAGACATATGGTATCTAAAGATATCGGGAGGCAGCTCCAAAGATCACTCTTTGAAATACTTCATAGGAGCCCCCAGCAAGCATTCCTGCTGGGTCAGGGTCAGGACTGAGGGGATAAAGAAGGAATCTTGACATAGAGGGTAACAATTATAACTGACATTTCTATAGGAGTTCAAAGTTTTCAAAATGCTTTAAGTACACCAGGGCTCCCTGTAAGGGTCATACGATAGACTTTGGGGACTTTGGAACTTCACTGGGGTAGGGAACACCTGGGGAGGAAACTCTCTCTGGGAGCAGTCATCTCTGCTCTGAAATTTCTAATCAGTGAGAGGTGGTTGGAGCACTGAGAGTTGCCACAAGTTCCTCAGAGGCAGGGATTGAACCCAATCTTCCTGACTCAAAGGTCAGCTCTTTATCTGCTATAAAACACGGTCTCTCTGGTATTATGATCTCCATTTTGCAAATGAAGAAACTAAGGCATGTAGAGGTTCAGTGAGTCGCACAAGAGGGCCACGTTGTCATGCAGCTATCAACTATCACAGGCAGAATTTCAAACCCTGTCTCCCTGATTCGAAAACCAGAACTCTATCCTCTCTGCTATGCTGTTTCTCAATGCAAAAGCCAGAGAATGGTATTGATGGAATTTTGAAAGGAAAATTACCCAAATGAAAGTCTAATTGAAAATGCCAGCCCATTGGCCAGATGGTGGTATAGATAATCCCAGCACAACCATATATGGATGTTAGAGCTTATGTTTGATAAAAGAAAACTTTTGTGAGTGATATCATTTTTCTAGTAGGTAAATTCCAGTAAATTTTCCAGTAGGTCTCTTTTTGAGTCTACTGCCCCTAGAAAAATCTCATAGCTAGCATGAGATGTCTCTATTGTGTGATTTACAGCATCCTACAATCATATAATCTTAGAACTGGACGAAACTCTTCTGGCCACCCATACTAACTCACCCATTTCTGACCCACAAGTCTTTTCCACAATATTCTCATTAAATAAATAGCCAGGTTGACTTCATTTGGAAATTTTCATCAGTGGAAACCATATCACCCTCTAGGGAAACTTATTCCACTTTGGGACAACTATAACAAGAAAAATTTCTTTACACAGGGCCAGAATCTATCTCTCTAAAATCTTTACCTCTTCTCCTAGTTTTGGTCTTTGAAGAGTGTAGTTCAATGACAGTCCTAAAAGACCTCAAGACTCCCTCTTAAGAGTTCTCTTCTCCAGGCTTTTAATAGTTCTTGATTCCTACAATGGATCTTCACATGGCATAGTCTCTTGTCCCCTCACCATTCTACCCTCCCATGGATGCTCTCCAGACTGTCAGGGAATTTATGTCCATGAAAATAGAGAGCTGCCTCCTTTGTGGGCCCCAAAGGGCAACAGGGTTTGCTAGAGTAGCATCTAGGTCTACAGTTTTGCTTTCAACTCATGTCATTATCAGTAAGGGGCAAAACCTTCTGGGAAAGATCTCTGTTTGGCAGTCTCAAACTTGTGAGGTCTATTTTTCCAGTCTTCCTCTTCCTGGCAGTACATATGGAAGATATAGCTGCCATAAATCAGTATGTTCATAATGAAATTTCAAGACTGAGCCAACTTATCTCCGGGAATGTATATCAGTTCTGTTCTCCTCCAACCCTATTCCCTTCCAAACATCCTGTTGACTACAGTTGTATAAGTGGATTGTGATGGTGTTGAAATAATTACAATGAATTAATTATTAAGAAAAGATGTTAGGTCTCCTTTAACAAAAAACCAACTTAAGGAGAAATAAATCATATTTTCTAACTTCAAAGTACAGTTTGGTTTTGGATAATTTGTACCTTCTCTACTGCTAGTCTATTAGGTTGGAATTTGGGGCAGCAATGAGGACCTTCTGTTAGACAGAGCATCTGATCAGGACAGTGGAAGACCTTGAAATGCACTGATGCTGAAAGCCCCCTATATCTTGGTTTTTATCAAGAGAATACTCAGACTGAGTGATAAAACAATTCTCAATTTGGCATTTAAAGCCCTCTACTATATGGTTCCCCACTAGCTTTCCAATTTTATTTTATATTACTCCTTTCCATGTACGCTTCTTTCCAATGAACTGATCTGCTAAATGTTCCCTAGAAACATCACTCTATCTCTCAGCATCATGCCTTTGTACAAGCATTCTGTCATGCCTTTCCTCATCTCCCCTTCAGGGAATTCCCATCTTCCTTTAAAGTCCAACTCATAGACCCTCTAGAACCTATGACCTTCCCTGACAACACCTACTGACCTAGGATTAAACCACTGCTCTTCAGGTCTAGCCATGGGCTATGTGTTTTAGTAGTGTGTATGCTTGAGAGACTGGCTTTGTAGATCTGTTCCCAGAACCTCATCCAGTGCCTGGAACACAGTCTAGTAGAGCTGCCAGGTGAAAGGCAGAGACATGATTTTTCTTTTTGGCCACAGAACCTCTCAAATCAATCACTACTAAGCATTTAGTAAATGGCTACAATATTCTAGGCACTGTGCTGGCCTAGAATTTGTACAAAGAATGACACCTACAGGCAAACAATTAATATTCCAATGAGGAAGACAAGGAACATACATCTCATTGAGTTACAGTACAAGGTAGTTTGGGTTGAGGGTGTTGCAACTGGAGGTGGATCATGAAAGACTTCATCTAAAGGATGGGATCTGCTTCACAGAGGGATCTGGGTGGGATCAAATTCTAAGAATTACTAAACCGAATTTGCATGGGTGGAAGGTGCCCCCATACAGATGATATCACATATTCTTCAGGCATTTTGTCCCCCTACTAAAGACTATTAGTTATTTGAAAACAGACAGGCAACTTCTGCCATTCCCCAGGTTCTGGATCCAGCCTAGCATGTTGTAGCTTTGCATGTATAGGTTTCTAAAAGAAATGCATTTCTTGGAAAAGCACTCACTGGAACATGAGGCGTTCCTGACTCTGGGACCACCATTCCTGACTCTCTGGCCTGCTCTTAGCACCATGTTTCAGCAGCTGTCTCACCCTGGAAGAGGCTTCTTCCCTTGCAACCTTCTCAAGCTGGAGATCCCTCTGCCTGCATGTGCTCTTCCTCTTATTGGTCAGTTCCTCTAGATCAGGGCCCAGGTCTACACTGGCTCTTTCTTTCCTCTCTTGGCCCTGCTCCTGACTCTCTGGACTGTTTTCTTGTCAGTAATACTTGCATTCCTTGATAAATACATGTGAATTGATTGATTAAATGGCCATTAAAAACCCTTCCAAACCTGAAATTCATAACCCCTATAAAGGATCACTACACAGAAGAGATCAGAAGACAGAGCAGCCAGGTCTGCAGTTAAAGAGATCTGACTTTGAATCCAGCCTCAAGTACTTACTAGTTAGGTGATTCTGGGCAAGTCACTTAAACTTTCTTTGCCTCAGTTTCCTCATCTGTAAAATGGGGATAATAATAGCACCTACCTGGCAGAGTTTGTGAAGATCAAAGGAAATAATATTTGTAAAGTAGCTAGCTCAGTGCTTGACTGATAATGAGTGTTGTACAAATATTGGCTACAATTATTATGGGACCATAGATCTATAATTAAAAAACATCAGAAGCTGTATGGTCTAGTCCCCTTGTTTGACAGATAAAGAAACTAAAGCAGAGAGGATCTGGATGACTTGCCCTGGATGACAGAGGTCATGGGTACCAACAGAGGAATTTGAACTCAGTTCCTTTGATTCCAGTGCTCTTTTCATAGTATACCCTGAATCATTATCTTCTTCAAAAACTCACCTCAAATAAATCTCACGTGAGATTTATTCTATTCCTACAGTTGTTAGTGCCCTCACCAAAATGGTATATGTATTTTACACATACATGTATTATACATATATATATATATATATTTTATGGACATATATCCACTCATGTATATATACACATACAGCAACTAGGTGTTTCAGTGAATAGAGCACCAGTGCAGGAGTCAGGATCATCTGAGTCCAAATCTCACCTCAAACACTTGACACTCGCTAGTTGTGTGACCTTGGGCAAGTCATTTAACCCCAACTGCCTCATCTTGGCTCATCTCCAATCATCCTAATGAATATCTGATCACTAGATTCAGACGGCTCTGGAGGAGGAAGTGAGGCTGGTGACCTGCGCAGCCCTCCCTCACTCAAAACAAAGTCAAGTGCAAGTCATGTCATCATTTCTCTGATGGCATGGTCTTCTTCAGCAATGAAGGATGAACACACACATGTACACAGACAATTTTAACCTAACTTCATCTATATTAATTGTCTTAATAAAATATAAGTTTCTCAAAGGAAGACAATGTTTTGTCTTTGTATCTTCAACATCTAGCTCAGTGCCTGGTATACAGTAGGTGTGTAATAAATTTCTGTTAAATGAATAAACAAATTGTTGGATTTAGAGTTGGAAAAGCCTTTGGAGGTCAGCTAAGCTGCCCTCTTCCTTTTCAAGGTAGGGAAACTGAGACCCAAAGGTATTATGTAATTTGTCCAAGGCCCTAGAAATCATGATTAAAACCCAACAGCTCTGACTCCAATATATGTTCCATTCATTATATCAGAGATGTCTCTGCTTTCAGGACATGATTGTGCCATGAAATATTCTTGGCTATCTTTCTGACTGATGACAATAAACATTTTGGTTCAGCTGTTAGAGGGGGAGTTTGAACTGAGATCTTCTGACAGGAGAGCAAGGTCTTGCACTGGGGCAGATTGGCTATGGTTCTGAAATTCATCAAATATTTACCTACCCTGTAAAGAGTTCTGAAGGAACAAGATGGAATCCTTGTGTGTTAGGGACTTTGAACACCCCAAAACAAAGACTTCCAATTCAGTTTAAATAGTAGAAGGTGTCTGAGAGAGTCTGTGAAAAAGGAACAGGTAGGGAGGAAAATGAGAAAAGGGCAGAGCCTTGCTGAATAGAACTGTACCTAATGAGATGAGAGGGAAAAAATAGAGTCAGAGAAGATCAGGACATTCCAAATGAGCCAAGAAAGTTCAGGGTCATAGAAGGCAGAAGAGCAGTGGATATGAAGAAGGCCTGGATGTTTCAGTGCCATTGGATACCAAAGAGCATCCAAGCAGATTCAGGATTGAGAAAAGGCCACAAAACCTGGCAACCAGATGACATTGGTGACCCCAGAGAGAGCAGTTGCAGTTAAACAAACAGTTCGGAATTCTGGCTACAAGCAGTTGGGACTGCAACTCATAGGGATGTTTGGAGGAGAGAAAACATTCTTCAGCAAGCCTTAAAATGTTATATAAACATGAGCTAAAATTAGCAGAGATGAAGTAGAGGATAAGCAAAGTAGTTTCTCTATATACTTAGGTGCACAGTGTGTTGTATAAATACTAAGTGCTTTACAAGATCAATGGAGAAATAAGAAATAGATGAGCAGCTGAGGTATCTATAACCTCTGCCTGGTGGTATACAGCATCAACTTTCAGAACTTGACTGTCTCTATTCAATAAGTATAAGCACTTCTGATTGGGGATGGGCTGGGGGTTTGGAGGAGGGGGTGAAAGAATATTTAAGCCTAGTTCTCCAGGTGCAGTAACAGGTAATGTTACGTGCCAATGGAACAGCAGGAAATTTGATTAGGTGAAATGAAATTCCCCAGATTGGGCATTGGCCAGACAACCCAGATAAATATGTTTAGCTTTGGTTATAGACTTTATGTGCAGAAATTACACTTCCTGTCATGCTAGGCTCTAGAGCTAAACTGAAAGCCTACCTTCAAAGAAATAGTGAGACTGGGAAACTTCTGTTGCTGTGACATTTCAAGGAAAGAGATCCATGTGTCTCAATATTCAGTAGTGAATACCACATGCCTGGATTTCTGAGGAGACTGTGTGCAACATCACCCGACTTCTGTCAAACACCCAGGTTATATTCTCATTTGATGCCATCTAATTAGAGGGAAGAATGAGTGAAGTATAGCGTTGAATGGTAGGAAGATGTAAGAGACCTACATTCTAGTAATTCACCTTGATCACAAACAGGTTACATGACTTCATACAGATCTCTCTGGACTTCAGTTTTATCATTTGTCAAAAGGAAAGGCAAATTCAATAATGTATGAGCTCTACTCCAGTTCCCAAATTCCAGGATTCATGACCAGTTTGTATAAGTCAACTATTTGCATAATGATTCACATTTTCCATAAACTGATGAACGTTCAACAAGCATTAAGTGCTTACTGTGCATAATTAGCTTTTCATTTCGATCTTGGAAATATGTTTTGAAAGATGGGCTGAATGGGTAGAAGTGAGTCCTCACACACACTAAAGATCATACTTAAAAACTTCAATAAGACTCTAGAGGACATAATGTGTATTCTATGTTTGCTTAACCCTCATTCAGATCTGGCACGAAGTTAACGAGACAATCAGATTTCTGAGACATGGGGAGACATTGTGCAAATAATTTCAAATAAAAAGTTTTGTTTTATCAACTTAGACATAGGTTTGATGAGCTAACTCTAATAATCCAGAACAAATAAGATTTCAATATTTTATTATTTATTACACTGAGTGTGTCATGCTCCACCAGTAGATAATGAGGGGAAATGCTCCCTTCACAATTCAACAAACAATATTTATATATTGTATGAAACAAAGAAAAAAGGTGGCTGCTCACTGCAGCTGGTTATACAAACAAAAAAATTCATGCTTTGGGAAATACATATCATTAACTATATAATATTTGCAAGTTAGAAAATATAATTAATTTCTATACTATATATGTATATATACATATATAAGTGCTGTATATATATATATATATATATGTATGTAAAGGAAAATGCATATCACTAACTACAGGAGATAGATAAGGGATGTGCCCTTGTAAGTATATCTAATTTAATTAAATTAAAAGGAACTACCTCTCAGGACAAATAAGAAGAAGAGGACATTCCGGAGATTCTCCAATCCTTTTTCTAAATTTAAATTTTATTTATTTAGCAATTAAGTCTTTTGTAGCAATTAGAAGAAGAGAAAAGAGAGTCTTAAAGTATTCAAGAAACAGAGGCAGAGAGGTGAGAAGGCAGGGAGTTTCAAATGTTAACCTGATACCTAGAACCTAGAACATTAGAGTAAGGCAGGGCCTTTGAAGCCATCAAAACTATAGGATCATAACTTTAGACCTGGACAAGACCTTTGAGGAATTTAATTCCAACCACCTCATTTTACAGATGAGAAGCCAGTTCAGAGCCTGAGACAGGGTTTGAACACAGATCTTCCTTTCTCTAATTTACTATGTGTCTACTGTGTTTTGAAATACAAATAAAAGCAAACCAGTCCCTGCTTTCAAGGAGTTTATATTCTCGTGGGAGAAAATAGCAAATAAAAAGTGAGCTGAAAACACTGTGTGTGTGTGTGTGTGTGTGTGTGTGAGAGAGAGAGAGAGAGAGAGAGAGAGAGAGAGAATGTATGAGAGAGTATGTGTTTGTGAGAGTGTGTATCTATGAGTATGTGTGTGTGTGTTTATGAGGGTATATATATGTGTGTGTGTGTATGCGTGTGTAGGAGTATGCAAGAGGCATGTGGGCATTGTATAGAAAGGCTAGAGAAAAATACATAGCGCCAGTTTAGGAAAAGATGAAGTGAAAACTCAACTCGTCTGTCTTCCCAAGGGAAAAGTCTGAATTTCCAGTGGAGCGAGCTGAGGATGACAGCCTTGGCACAGGCAGAACACAGTGGAGATGGCAAGAGACAAGAAGGTTCCTTTCTGACCTCTGTTTCACAGATGCAGAAAACCAGATCCAGAGAGGTGAAGCTGTAGGTCTGGCTGGGTCATCTAACTGCCCATTTGCTTGTCTTCTAACTCTACCGCACTGCCCTCTTGTTTTCAATAACAGCTAAAGAAGAAACTAGGCATTGAAACTATGCCATCACAAAAGGGTTCAAATTAAGGAGAGGCAAAAGAATTCATTTAGCTATGCAAGTCAGATGATTGCCATCTTTTTCAGCCCTGACATCTGGAAATACCCAACATGTGGTTAAAAGTTGGTCTGTATTTATGAAAGCAATCTTAGCAAGGTGAACAAAATTTATCTTTATTTAAAAATGAAAATACTATTAAAAGCCTTTTCAAGTGATTACTTTATCCCATTTGTAAGTGGGGTTCAATATCTTTATCGTCTGAATAACTCTCAATAATATTTACGTAAGTGACCAATAAATAGATGAATCAGTCATCTCTGTTCTCTCTTCAATTGGTCTAGCTCATTTACAGTCTTTTTTTCCCGTATAAAGTACCTTGAATTTCCAAACAAGCCCAAACATTTGAAGTTCAATTATGTATTTAAGCAAATATGAGAGCAATAACTGCTCTGCTGTGGAGCATACAGAATCAGTGGTGAGGAGAACCTCCCTGCCAAATAATCACTTATGGAAATTACAAGATGATGGGAACAGAATAAATGTGAGGCTGTGGTCAGATTTGTTCTTGGGTCTGTAGCAATGTAGGGTAAAGTAAAGTGGCCCCTTCATGGGAAAAAACTTCCAACCAAACAAACACTCCCTTTACTTTTCTTTGATTTAACTTAATTACATGAAAAAATATTAAACACCTGTTATGTACAAGATATTGTGCTTAGGGTTGGGAATTTTTATTTTAATTTTGTGGTGGAGGTGGGGGAAGGCAGGTAAAGGAGGTCATTTTTCTTCAGGGCTTTGTATGTAAAGACAAAAGCAAAACAGCTCTTGCTTTCAAGGCACCTACATTCTACTTGAGGAAAATAGGTGGACACATGTCAATAGACAAGTAAATAAGTTATATTCATAGTTATGCAAAGTAATTGCAGAAATGAGAACACTAGCCACTGAGGAAGGGGCAGATATCAGGATAGACTTTAGGGTTGGCCCCTGAACTGGGCTTTGAAGAAATCTCAGAAATCTTGAGATTGGAGATAAAGAGACAACGCATTCCAGATATGAGAAACTACCAGGTCAAGACTAAGAGAGGCAGGATGTTCAAAGAACTGAACTGATTGTCAGGATAGCCAGGATGGTCAGGAAGAACTAAGCCAGAATCCTGCCTCACATACTAGCTTAGTGCCCCTGAGCAAGTCTTTAGTCTCTGCTTGTCTCAATTTCTTCATTTGTTAAATGAGGATATTATAATAAAAATACCAACCTCTCAGGGTTGCTATGAGGATAAAAGCATATTACATGTATGCATATACATACATACAAACATACATACAGTGTATATTTGCATTACACATATCCCTATATATGGATATATATAGTTTCACAAATCTTAACGTGCTATAATGTTAATTAATTTGTGTTCCATTTTAGAGGTAAGACAATGCCAATAAAATTTCTAGGATTACTACTCTCTATCACCAATAACCTTAAGAAAGGAAAAGAGAGCTACTTGGCTGAAATTCAATCTAACAATGCCATAAATAATTATTAATTCACTGTAACAAAAAATCAAGGATTTAGAATGTGCTTGGTACCATACAGGGGGTAAGACAAAGTCAAAAATGGAATCAGTATCTGTCTGCCCTCAGTGAACCCAATGCTCTATTGCTCTAAGAATGTTGAAAAGGCTTATTACTCTCTTTAGGGCTTAATCTCCCTTAACTCTTTTCTTTTTTGAGATTGAACAAAAAAATGAACCAAAGAGAGAAACACATATAAATGTACAAATAAATAATGTACATGTGTAAATACATTACAAACAAATATATATATATGTGTGTGTGTGTGTGTGTGTGTGTACACACACATCTATGCTATAAACAGATAGATTTATTTATTTTAAACACTCTCCACCAACTGAGACAAGCACTTGGTGAGGGACAAGAGCCAGCTATCTGGATCAAAAAGACAGAACTGGGTGGCTTCATTTCCTGGTTTCCCAACAGGCTTCAGGTTTTTGATTTTTGCCTGGTAGCTTGTTCTTAGAACGATGTTTGTGTACCTTCATGATCTTGACCTTATTAACCTATCACAACGGGCAGCAGCTGAAGTAGGGCTATGACAGTTACTTCTTGAAATCAGTTGACGAAGAACAGGAATGACAATGTGATTCACTCTCAAATGAAGGCAGGCAAAGAACTGTGGAAAGGGGCGACACCGGTACCAATGTACCCGCTGGGGAGCCATCTCTCGCCCTTCCTTTCCCCATTCATTCGTGAAGGATCTGATGTGAAACTCTCAGGCCAAATGTAGTGGTTCTGTTATCACAGGTCAGATCTGCTCTGCATCTGTGCTAGCAAAGGGCTCACTGGACCAGACCATGTGCTCACACCCACAGGCATATCCACAGTCACACTGACCCAAACACATACATATACATATATACACACATGCATATGTGTGTATATATCCACATATGTATATATACATATTCATCCCATACACATTCACATTTCCCCATGTGCACACATGCAATACACACACTTACCCACCCACCTGCATATATACACTCGCCCTTTCCACTCATCCACGGCGACTCACCCAACAAACCACATACATCCACCCATACCTATCTACCCTTCTATACTCACTCCCACATGCCACCACACATTTACCCATATATGCACATACAGACTCATGCATCCTTCCATATGACCCCTCCACATCCACCAACCACCGATCCACACCTACCTACCCCCACCCACACTCACACCCATCTACCCCCACCCACATGCACACATACACACACATATACAAGTGAACATATACACACACATTCCACAAGAGCTCCAGAATGTTCTCACTAGTTGTAGGGCATCCAGAGCACATACACCACCACTCAGAAATAGTAAAAGAAAAACCACTTTCCCAAAACAGAGATTCTGCTTCTTCTTTGTGACTCAGTTGGCCTTTCACACCCCTACCTTGTCACTCATTGTTGTTGGGATTCTCCAGGCTCTGTTGATCTGACCAGGGAATACCTGCTAAAGGAAGGGCAACTCAACATGGAATACCTGTTCTTTCCTGAACAAGGGAATCTCTGAAGCTCATCTCCAAGATGCAGCTCTAGATAGGTTTCACTTTTTTTGTTGGTTTTGAGGATCTCTGACACTTCCCCAGATAAGAAGATGTTATGAAGGATGTTTGAGGAAAAGAAACCCATGCCCTCCCCTTCCTTAGGAAACAGATTTTGGAGAACTCAAAATCCAAAAGCTGAGTGATGGACCAAACGGTACCATCACAAAACTCAAGGATGTTGGAATTACAAGGATCCTAAGAGACTGTTTAATCCAACTTACTCATTTTCCAGATGAATAATTAAGTACTGAAGTACTTAGGCAGACTGCTTTTTAGCTTCTTCTAAAAGATCTAGGTTCTTTAAGGTCTAAATTATTTTGTGTTAGGAATGGGAAAACAAAACAAAATAAAATTTGAGTTTCTAGGGGAAAAAAGAATAATTCCTCTTGGTTCCCATGTGGGAGAAGCCACAAGTCTACCGGATGCTGTGCATGGTGCTGCAAAGTCCCTGAATTCAGCCCAACTTACTGATACGATAGGTCCTTCCTTTTGCATGCCTGGCCAGATCTTTCCCTTAGATCCCCCAGATCTTACTCACATATCTGAGCCATGTCCTTTCTGAACCATCTGGCAGTGCCTCTGGCCACTCATCTGAGTCATGTGCTAAGTTCTCCACTGGTCAATGATATTAGCTCAAGACAGAGCTTCGGAAGAAAGGGAGGGAAGAGATTTCATGAGGTCACTGAAGGGAAATGTGTTCAAAGAAATGATAGTATGATAGAAATCAAAGGAAGTCAAGGGGACCACGCTTTAGTAGCATTCTTAAGAAAGACCGCCAGGGATAGTCAACACCAGTGGGGTAGCCTGAAAGAAAAACAGAGTTTGCATGAAGTGGATGCTGTATTGAAACAGCAATCAAAGGACCTGGATCCAAATTCTGTGTCTGCTATTTACTACTTTTGTGCTTTGGGCTGATCAGTTACAGTTTTTGAGCTTCAGTTTCCTCTGCCTTAAAAAGAAGAGGTTGGATGAACTCCTATCTAAAGTCTTTTCTAGCTCTAAATCCAATGATTCATGAACTTATTCATCAGGCCTTTATTAGACACCTATTATGTGCTGGGCATTCTGCATACAAAGGCATGTATCTTCTGCTTTCAAGGAAATTTATATTCTATTCATTCATTCATTCATTCATTCCTTTATATTTTTACTTATTGATTTATCTAGAATTTAGCACAGTGGCTTGCACCTAGTAGGTGCTTAATAAATGTTTATTGATTGCATATTGGGGAACAAATATGGACAGAGATAATAAAATATCAAATCTATGCAAAATAAATACAAATAATTTGAGGGCAGGTACTAATTGCTGGGGAAATAAAACCTCCAGATAAAGAAGCTATTTGAACCAATCTTGGAATGCATCTAAAAATTTATCCTGAAATAGTGTTTCAGTGGAAAGAATATGGACTTGAGACATAGGAACTTGGGTTCATATGCCACTTCCAAGGCTTACATCATGTGACAGACCACTTACTTACAGATCTAAGACCTGTAAAATGAGGGGATTAGATTAGATGGCCCCTGGGGGCTCTCAGCTCTGGCTCTGATTCTCTGAGCTGAAGGTGAGGGGGTAGTGTAGTCCAGTCATGGGAGACAGACTGCCTAAAGGCAGGGAGATGCATGATGGGATGTTATGTTGGGGGGCCAGGTTATAGGCCTTTTTGTCTGGAACTAGGACTGTGTAAAGGAGAGTAATGTGCTAAAGAGGCTAGTCCTGGTGACCATCTGTGAGTCAGTCAACAACACTTGTTAATTACTGACTGTGTACTTACTATGAATTTACTAGCTGCATTCTGCTAAGCTTTGGGGATACAAAGATAGCACAAGACAACATGGTCTTTGCTTTCCAGAAGCTCACAGTCTAATGGGAGAGACAAGATACAGATAACCCTGTTCAAATATGTGTTATATTGGAGATAATCACCAGAGAAAAGGCACTACAATGAAGGGGCATGGGGAAAAGCTTCTCGCAGAAGAGGAAATATGAGCTTGGCTTGAAGGAAGCCAAGGAACACAGGAGTTGTAGTTGAGGAAGAAGAGAATTCCATGCTCTTTTCATGAATGAAAGGAAAAGGAATGCCTTAGATGATGTTCTCAGGTGAACCCACTTTGGGTCTTAGGCCAAATTTTCCAGAAGATATTTCCCACAGTGATTTCTTTGTCATGATCCCAGTTCTTAGATCATCTCTGGAACTCCCTGGCACACACAAACAATGGAATTCTCTCTCCTTCCTGAGGATTCCAGGGCAACCTGCTACATTACTGGAGACATAGATGGCATTGCCATTGTGACTGAAGGTTCACTGTGTCAGCATGAACTTCCAATGGAAATAGAAAGCGTCTGCATGCTCTATTTTAACGAGTGACATTGTGAGGAGTAAATTTTAAGGAAGCATGAAGAGCAGAAGGGAGAAAGAATCCTGGAAGCAGCTTTTCAATGTACTTGCTACCACCTAATGACCAGAGTCCCGTTTCACCTTGCTGTCCAGATATGGTACCCCAATGCTGTGATAATTGCTCAAGTCCAGCCAGAAACAAGGTGGCAGTTTTGACAGTCACTAGCACATCCCCTTAATTATCCCCCTAGGGGTGTAATTATCTGCACCTGCCCCAGGCTGTTAGCATGGCTTCCCTGTCCAGCCAGACCTAAACACACAAAGATGTTCTGATGCTGCCCTTGGGGAGTGGGGGTGGGGATGGCAGCTAAGCCAAAGCTCTCAAAGATTCTGTTTACTACGGTTTTTAGAGGGAGGGACATCAGTATAGACATCCCTCCTTAGAGAAGTCCAAGAGAGGAGGAATTAGAAGCCATCCCACTTTTTTCCCTTTGGGTAGTCAACAACCAAACTTAGGAAAGGGAGGGAGAGACTTATGAGAAAGGAGGATGCCAGTGAGGTTTGGTGAGAGTTAGTTAACGGAAGCATTGCTATGGTAGAGGCAGTTTCAAGCGGGAAAATCTGTCCCCTCCCCTCCTCCCTTTGGTTCATTTTGTACCCTCGTAATCCCAGACTTGACATCTATGAGTATTTTATCATAAGCATTATTTTCACCTTAGAACTAAATGAAGCACTTTCAGAAAACAGGCACTTTACTGAGGGAATTAAATGCACGATTGAAATTCTGTAATCAGTACATGACACAACCAAGCCCGACTCTAATCATATGTTTCTCATAATAAGCTATTTGAAGTGTTCTTAGGGTTACAATTTTATAATCTAGACATGAGAAGAAGATCTACGCCCTTGACAACATGGAGCGGAGCTACTCCAACTGGCTTGGGATTAAAGGCACGCTCTACCTCCCCCCATCCCCCTCACCAAGCTGGAGTCTGCATTAGAAAGATGTTCTCCATTGGCTTATCAGCAAGCAGGCAGAACTGAATGTTGTTACCTTTGCAGCCTTTTCCATCTTCTTTCAGTTTCTGGCCAACTTGGCATTTGCAGTAATAGCTGCCAATTGTGTTACAGCACTGGTCCTGACAGCCACCATTGTCAATGGCACATTCATTCACATCTGCAGAAGAGTGGGGAAGAGTTAGCCCCTGGCAGGAGAAATTCAGAGAGAATCTGACAGGCTCAGATGGAGCCTTGCAGGTTAGGACCCAGACAGAGACTGGCAGGGAAGGTCAAAGAGAGACCCTTTAAAAATCGAAGAAACAAGGTCATTTCTCTCCTACTAATTTTTTTTAGATAGCTTGAAAGAACTTGGAGGTCTCTAGTGGAAGGGCCTAGGGAATCTATCACCAGCACTAAACTGATGTTTCTATCAATGATTTGAAAAAAAAATCTCAAGTTTGCACATGACATAATGGTGAGAAGAATAGATAATATGCTGGATGGCAGAATTAGGTACTTAAGAGATTTTAGAAAGCTGGAATAATGAACTGAATATCTCATAATAATAATTGGCATTTAAAACATGTTTCAAAGTCAGCAAGGCAATTTGCATATATTATCTCATTTGAGCCTTATGAACACACACACACACACACACACACACATACACACACCATAATGTTTATTAGGTAAATTGTGGAGTAATTATTTTTGTCATGTTACAGAGGAGACAGGTTCAGAAAGGGTGATTCCCTTGCCCATGATTCCAGTGAATATAAAAAATGGAATTGAAAAGGATCTCAGCTTGATTTTAGCCTGGTCCTTTATCTATTCTATCCCATTGCCTTTTCCAAACTAATAGATACTGTCACCTCACTGCCCTTATTATTGTGATAGAAATTGCTTAATTGGAGCCTTCTAGAAAAGTATGATAGGGACAATGAGAAGATATAGGGGTCTACCATATTAGAATCTATCAAAAGACCTAAAATTTTCATTCAGTTGCACTTGGAATGATTACCTGAGGAAAAGAAGGTTCAGGGATAATCTGCCAGCTAAATTTGTAAATAGGAAGAGGTGTTAACTGACTCTCCTTGGTCTCAGAGGGCTGAACTAGGAGCAGTACATCAAAGTACAAAGCTAGGTAGATATTTTTGTATGATACAAGGGGAAACAAACAAACAAAAGTCTGCCTTACAATTTGAGGTATACTAAAATATAATGAGAAGCTTTAGACATTAGTTATTTCTTTTCCCCAGAGAACTTTCAATACAGGCTGAGATGACTTACTCCTTGACATGAGTATCTCTGCTTTGAGAGAGGGATTGAACTAGATGAACTTTGAGTTCTCTTTTAATTCTAATATTCCATAAAATACTAAAAAAGGCAAAAGATTTCCACTGATGGTGGGACGGCAGGAACTCACCATCTGAGATATGTGAAATATGAACATGCCATGCAAATACCTAGGGTGAGTCAATAGATGTTATTGCCTTGGGAAAGAAATTGGGAATTTCTCCTGCAAATAATCTCAGAAATAGGCTCATGTTAAGGATTATAAATATATAACAGCTGATATTTTATAATACTCTGAAGTTTATGAAACACTTTACACATACCATGTCCTTTGATCCTCACACTAACGCCATGAAGTACTACAGACATTAGAATTCTCTCTGTACAATTCAAGAAAGTATGCTTCAATACCTAGATGCTTAGCTCACAGCACAGTCCTTTGAAGACACTTTCCATAGTTAACTTGAGCAGAGACTTCAAATTTCTTCTTTCAATGACTTATAATTAATGACACTTTCAACAAAAAAAATACTATAGCCAAAAGAAAGGGGAGTCTGGAATAGTAATCTAATTGATGAAGGTGATCTTAATTTTATACCCCATCCCTGAACTCCTCCAGCCAAATAATCCATCTGTTAGCACAGGAGGAAAGGCAATGCAATTGGAGTAAAAAGGTGGACAGAAATCGGTGTGGTTCTGTTAGGAAATTGTTTGGTGCTCTCCAAACATATTTTAGCCATGAGTTGGCATCTACAGTGTGGGTATTTTCATGCTTTCGTCTTGAAGCTATCCCATTAAATTATGTACCTGATAGACAATAATTGCTTAGGAATAAGCCCAGGATAGTAATGATGCTCCTGCTGGTGAGAGTTAATAACACAGCATTACATATTTAGAGCTACAAGGAAGCTTCAATATAGTCCATATAGTTTATTTGCCTCATTTTATAGACTTGGCAACATTGAATCCCAGGAGGTAAAATGGCTTGCTGTAGTATTACATAATTAGTGATTTGCCAGATTCCCTGAATCCAGAGATCCAACGATCTTTCTAGAATCCTGCTTCTGTGTCAAACTTTTAAAATATATACATACATAAACATGTGTGCATATATGTATACATAATACACATACAATATATGATGTATATATGTGTTTGTTGATATATGTGTATATGATATATAATTTATGTATGTGTATATATATGCATATAACATATATGTATGATTTGACCTTGAAACAACCCTGTGAAATAAATACTAGATATTATCATCACCAATTTACAAATAAGGAAACTGAGGCAGTTAAATCACTTTCCCTGGATCATATAGTTAGTAAGAGGTTGAGGTCAGCTTGTAAACCAGTTCTTCTGAACTGCAAGTTCTGGACTTCATCTCCTTTATGAGCATATTTTTAAATGCCTTATGAGGTAAATATTGTCATTATTATCTTCATATTACAGGTGAGGAAACTGAACCTCTGAAAAAATCAAGTAAGTGTCTGAAAAGGGATTTGAATTCATCTCTCCCAATGTTAATCTAGGACTTCTTCCTATAATTTATTAAGTGGATCTGTAGCTTTTTTTCCTTTGCTAACAAATTTTTGTAGCACGCAATGATCATTTATCTTTTGGGGAAGCTATTTCAAAATAGTGGGGCTAAAAGGCAGCCAAGTTTACCGTTGTTGTCTTTATTTTTTGACTTGTCATTCTCACATCATTTTTTTAGTGCAAAGTCTCTGTTTAATTAACTTTTCATTTTTTCCCTATGGAAGATACCAAAGCTATTTTTTTCTAGTTGGTAGATAAAAGTCTTAAGGTTCTCTGGTGCTGGAACAGCCAGTGATGGCAAAAACTGATTGCCTCCAAAGCAATCCATTTCCTATTAACAATGGAGTGGTAAAGTACCCGCATTCATTCATTCAATCTTCAAATACCTCATGCTTGAAAAGGCAACACAGGGTCTGGAAGTTTCTTATCCTCTGGGAAGCTCTTAAGATTCCACTGATTAATATCAAAAGTCCTTGAGACAGTGTTCTAGGAGCTCCTGCGAGTTGGGAGCTGCTCTCTAGACTACAGTCACAGGAGGATGGGAGGCAGTGTAAGCACCCCCACCAAGAGTAGCAGACCCTCCCCCAGTCGCCACCTGTGAACATCAATCATTCTGCTCAGTGGCAGTTTATGAAGGCAGCTAACAAGAAATGTCACAATTGAGAAACATAGGCATGGTGTGTTTCATCCATATGGCTAATCTGGACCCTTCACAGAATCATTTAATAGAAGAGCTGGAAGGGACCTCAGCAACCCTCCAGTCAAACTGGCACTTGAAAAAGCCTTCCTCTACAATTTGCCTGACAAGTGGTCATTAAATCTCTGTTTGAAGACTTCTACTGAGCAGCCTATTCCACTTTTCAATAGCTCTAATTGTTTTAGTTGTTGTTTTCCCTAATGGTGAGACTAAATGTGCTTCTTTTCAACTTCCACCCATCATTCTTAGCTCTGGAACCAACTAGCACAAATCTAATGACACAGGTAAGTAACTAGGCAATTAGGTGACACAGTGCAGATTTTAAGAATCAGGAAGACCAGAGCTCAAATATTGCCTCAGACTGGTTGTGTGATCCTAGGCAAGTCACTTAACCGCAGTCTGCCTCAGTTTGCTCATCAGTAAAATGGGGATGATACCAACACCTACTTCCAAGGGTGGTTATGAGAATAAAATCTTTTCTATAAAAATGCTACTAGTATACCCAAGATGACCTTTAAAAATAACTTTTCACCATACATACAGGTACATAAAATTAACACACATTAATTTTCTTTCCTACCATCTTTTTCTTTTTTATCACTTATTTTCCCTCCCACTGCTCTTCCCCCATTGAAAAAGAGCTCCCCTAAAAAAATTCCTTGTAAAAATATGCATAGTCAAGCAAAAAAAAAAATACCTGCACAGCCATGTCCAAAATACATTTTATTATGCCTTAAGTCCATTTCCTCTGCCAAGAAGTGTGTTTTATCATCATTCTTCTGCAATTGTGGTTGATCATTGCATTGATCAGAGTTCTTAAGTTCTTCTTTAAATAAGTTTCCATTCATCAATATCATTCCTAAAACATAGTGCTTTGAAAGTGAATGCTCTACTATAGATGAGATTCATCACAGAAGAATACAATAGAATCTCTGTGGCACGCTGGATGATGGAAAAAAGCTAGGCTTGGAACCAGGAAAATCTAAACTCAAATCTGGCCTCAGATTCTTGCCAGTTATATGACCCTGAGTAAGTAATTTATTTCTCTAGGCCTCAGTTTCCTTATCTGGAAAACGAGGGAGTTTGACTCAAAAATGAAGGAGCAGGCCTGAGGGGCTTCTTGAGATCTAAATCTAGAATTCTATGATGGTTGTGGATTTTATGGTCCTATCATTGTAGTGCAAGACCACTTTGGATTTGGGGGCTGATTCTACACGTAGTTCGCTCATCTCAAACCTGTCATGCATTTAAATCCCTTCATAATCCTTTACATACAAGCCACTACTCAGTCTTGTCTCCTCATATTATACTTCTTTAGATGACATTTTCAATTCAAGTAGAAATTCACATTTTTCTCTATTAAATTTCACCTTTTTACGTTCAATTTTTTAACTTGTTTTTAAGTCTTGTAAATCCCTGGAGCATCATAAATGCTTAATAAATTTTTTTTGACTGGTCTCATGTTAAAGAATTGGAACTCTATGTTCTCCTTTTCATTGTTGTGTTTATAATTATTGTCTTTAGTAAACAGTTTACGAATAAGGGATTACCTCCCTTTAAGTACAATTTATATATATTGCCCGTGAAACATGAAACAGCGCTATTCCAGGAACCTGAATTGCTTCTATCTGAACTGTTTTAGGAAGAGTTTGAGGATCACCTGGCAGGTTAAGGTACCAGACACTGAAGTCCTTGTTCAAGCTGAACTGCCAAGCATTCAAACTATACGTCAGAGAGTGCAACTTCTATGGGCTGGCCACATTGTTTGAATGCAAACTATACACTTACCAAAAAGACTATTTTATAGAGAACATGGAAGGGGCGGGCAATCAGACGGTGGACAGAAGAAATGATACAAGGACACTCTCAAGGTCTCTCTCAAGAACTTTGGATTTGATTGTGTGACATGGGAGACATTGGCACAGGACCACTCAGCGTGGTGTGCCCACATCAGAAAGGGTGCTATACTCTATGAGCAAAGCAGAGTTGAGATAGCACAAAGGAAACATAGGATGCACAAATTTGAAATAACCACCCCAAATATTCACATAGACTATCTGTGCCCAATCTGCAGTAGAGCATTTCGAGCTCATATTGGTCTGATCAGCCACAGTGGAATACACTGAAACTTCACTTTATCATGGTGATGCAATTTTGGTCTTTTTTGAAAATGAAGGACAACCACCAACCAACCATCTGTGAGCCAAAGGGCATCAACCACACTATACTGAAATAACTCAAAAGAAAAGTGAAATGTGCAAATGTCCCTCCCAAATGGCCATCTGGACTATTTATGCCCAACTTGTGGTAGAGCCTACCAAGCTCATATTGGTATCATGAGCCACGGCCAGACAAACTGTACATTGATCCTGATATCATGATGTCATTTTGGTCCTCTTTGTGCACCAAGGACAAATAATATGAAGGAATTGTTTCATTCATTATATTTCTATTATTAAGGTTCCTAGGAAAAGTTTCTAATCTGGTGTATAGTAAGTAATTAGTAAATACTTTTGATGAATCAACTGATAGATATTGAAATTATTTTTGTGAGAAGGTTTTGGGGAGGGAGTTGTTTTTTAATTATTTTTAAATAGGGGAAAGACTGTAAAAAAAATTTGTTTTTTTCCCTGATGTTTGAGAAGGAACTTTAACAGTAAGAGGTACCTGGAATGCCATTTCAAATCTGAAACTGGGGTGAAATTTCCCTTTTCTCTCTATATAGAAGAAACCAAGACTGTGAACAGTCTTTAGCAAATACCATTGTTTGGTTGATAAGAGAACAAGAGAACATTAACCCCCAAAGCAGGGCAAATTATACTTATAAAATAATGCTGAGTAGAGATAAAAAATAAATTATAGTAGTGGTAACATTTTAAGATTCACTTAAACAATACCCTTTTCTTTACCCCTTACATTAAAACAAAAGGACTAGGAAACAGTTTAAGCATCCCCACTGCCTTTAGGTTTTGAGTAAGATTTATGGATAATGGAGGCAAAATGGGCCATGTGGCCCAATTGTCATCATATTGACATCAATTGAGGAAGAAGAGCCCTAAAACTAATTGTACTTGTTGTACAGCATTTTTGGTTCGTATATATGCCTTGAAAGCCTTCAAGTTAAAAACGGCTACTTATATATTTTTTCTTTAAAAAAGATAGAATTCTAAAAAGTATATTTTAACAGAGTAACCCAGGAAACAACGGACTACATGTCCATTTCATCCCTGTTACTGGTATGAGATGTCTGAGATGCCAGTCAAATATGAAATTGGGTTGAAATCTTTGCTGTTTTTCCATTTGTCAAGAAAACTAAGACTGAGAATAGCCTTGAGCAGTTCTGTTGTCTGACTGATAAGGACATGTCAGGATTAGATTGTAAAGGAAAAAGGCAAGACCAGCTATCCTTAGAAAATGATGCTGAATGATCCTGGTTTACTTGCATTTGAATTTTCTAGAAATTGAGAATCTCAACATTGGAAAATACCTTAGAATTCATCTTGTCCAAATTGAAAATAGAATTTGACACCAAATGAACCCCTCATTGAGGTGGTTCTGGAATGATTACATATCATTCATAATCCCTCAATTTAATTTCACCTAGCTATTCACACAAGAAAAAAATCTAAATGAATAATGATTGGCTATTGTCCATAACATAGCAGACAATCATATAGACAACCTAGAGAGCTCATTCCTTTTCACATAGGTCTGGGGCTGTGATGGCAGAGAAAGCTTGACCACCTTTGGGAAATTGTAAAGTGCCTTTAGTGACTCCAAGATTTTCCTTGGAACAAAGGTCTGCCTCTGAAAAGATCAATATTCTTCCCATGATTCCGTATGACTGCAAGTCATGGACCACTACTGGTAATGATGCTAAGTTTAGGATAAACTAAATAGAAAAGAAGAGTTACTCATAAAAATTTAAAAGCTTTTGCATGAAGAAAACTAATACAACTAGAAAAAGAAGAGAAATCACGCAATGGGAACCAAACTTGTCATGAAATATCACTTATAAAAGTCTAATATCATAGCTAGAGAGGAAAATGACAGAAATATGCAAGACAAAAAGTTATTTTCCAATAAATAGCAGGCCATAGTATAGGAAGGTTTTTGTAATAAGAATAGATATTAGTGGTCATATGAAATAATATACCAAATCACTAAAATAAGATAGGTGCAAATTGAAACAACTCTGGGGTTTTAGCTTATTCTTTACAAAATGGCAAAAATGACAAAAAATAGAATCGATGTTGAAGTAGTTGTGGGAATTCAAGTACACTAATACAAGGTTGTTGGAGCTATAAATTGATTCAGCTTTGGAAAAGTCTAGAATTACATGAGAAAAAGTGAATAAATATTTATTTTCCTTCCATTTGCCATATATCCCAAGGAGTTCAAAGATAGAAAGAAAAATCTAACATATAGCCAAATATTTGTAGCAAAACTCTCTGGGGCAACAAGCCTGGCAACAAATGAACTGTGGACTGGGGAATGGTTAAGACATCGTGGTATATGAATGGACTAACGGTGTGAAGAAAGAAATGATGAATCTGAAAAAGTCAGAGGGACATGGAAAGAATATATAGACTGATGCAGAAAGAATGAAGCAAAATTGGAACAAAAAGCACAATGATTGCAATAGTATAAATCAAAAGAACATTAAAATAAAGATGAATTCTGAGTGATAATGATAACCAATCATGATCCTGGAGACCAAATAATAAAATCTTCTCTCCTCTTAGAAGAGAGTTTATAGAGTATAACAGAGGCAGAATGTTCCATAAATGATCAAATTGCTGTATTCATTTTTTGGGAAGGGATTATGTGATTTTCTTTGTCATTTCAGTACAATGCTTTATTTCTTTCCTTCAAAATATAACCATAATGCAAAACATAATGCAAAAACAAAAACATAAATAAATCATTTAAAAAGAAACAAATAAATGATGGTCGGCGCCAACCTGACACAGTCAATAAAAATTAGCCCAAAAAAGTCTATGACAGTAGTTTTTGGTTGATAACAATAACTACAAAGATAGGAACGAAACTCTTTGGCATTGCTGATTGCCAGAAAAAAGAAAATACAATTCAATTATCATGATTTGAAATTACACTTTGATAAGGTATTTAAGGTATGTCTTATAATAAATGTCATTCAAGAGGGCATATAAATTTGCCATTTCAAAACAAGAATGACAAAGAATCTCTGACATATAGTAAGTTTTCCAGGTTAGGGCTGACAAAAGTTCAATGATATCATCCAGGCCATCAATCCATCTGCCCTGGCATAACTTCAGGCAACTGGAGACTCAAATATAAAGCTTGTGAGAAAGTTGAGTTATGATTCTATTTGTATGACAAGATGTAAAACCTTTAAAAAAAAAGTTCTCAACAGAAACTCTTAAAGGTCTACTGAATTTGGCACACTATATTCACATCCATTATCCATCTGCACCTCCAAATACCTAGTCAACAATGGTTTAGACCAATTGTAAATTCCATGAATCCAATGGGGGAATGTGTATTTCCAATGCAAAGTCATTTGATCCTTTCATTCAATAGTTAAATTATCTCAGTGACAGCTTGGAGTATAAGAAATGCCACAGAACTTCTGGGAGCCAAGATGGTGGAATAAACTGTAAGTGCTCTCACCTTCCCTGGTTAACCTTGAAAAACCCAGAAAATATTGCCCCAGGAAAATCCTGGAATAGTGGAGTCAGAAGAAAGGGTAAATAATCTTTTAGCTCATGAGGCTAGTGAGACCACTGGGAAGGGTTCCTCTTCCTGTGGCCAAAAGGGACCAGTGTAGGATCAGAAGCATCCCAGCAAGCCCCACTTGAGCAAACTAGCATGAGATCCTGAGCCCAACGGTGGAGGAGTGAAGTCAGTAAGTGCCAACATCAGAATCCTAGGCATGCCTTAACACAGCCAGGGGAATTGGGCAGACACCAATGTATACGGGGTTAGTGTAGCCCTAGGTGAGGAAGAGGAGGAGACCTTCAGTGACCAGACCCAATGCTCCCTCAAATTTCACCATGAGTTTAAGGGCAACTCCAGGGAAACTCAGACGTCACCTGGCCAAGACCTTGGCACTCATCAGCCAACTCAGTACCAGATAAACTGCAGCATCATATAACTTCTAGTTGAAAGAACCAGAGGCCCCAGAACACAAAGCCAGAAACCAGGACATTGGCTCCCAACAAAAGAAATGTGAGACAGAGCCCCACGTGCCCCAGAAGCAGAGATTCACTTTAAAAGTCAGGAGAAAGGCAATCACCACTAGCAAGAAGTAAATTAGAAAAACAAAGGTCATAGAATCTTATTATGGGGATAGGGAAGAACAAAAGATGAATTTAGAAGAGGACGTCATTAATGCTGTACCCACATCTGAAACCTCAAAAGTGGATATAAACTAGTCTCAGGCTCAAAGAGTATTCTTGGAAGAGCTCAAGAAGGATTTTAAAAGTCAAATTGAAGAGGTAAAAGAAAAATTGACCAATGATTTAAAAAATACAATTAGCTCCTTAGAAAGTAAAATTGGCCAAATGGATAAGGAGATACAAAACATAACTGGAGAAAATAACTCTTTTAAAAAGGAGGGTACAAAAGCTAACTGAAGAAAACAATTTGTTAAAAATTAGAATTGGGCAAGTGGAAACTAGTGACTCTACAAGACATTAAGAATCAGTCAAACAAAATCTAAAGAATGAAAAAAATAGATGAAAATGTAAAATATCTCATTGGAACCACAACTGACCTAGAAAATAAACCCAGGAGAGAAAATCTAAGAATTATTACTCTACCAGAAAGACATGATAAAAAAAAAGAGCCTAGATTGTATCTTCCAAGAAATCATCTAGGAAAATTGCCCTGAGGTCCTCGATCCAGAGGGTAAAATAGTCATTGAAAGAATTCACAAACCACTTCCAAAAGAGAACCCAAATTAAAAAGAAAAAGGAATATTGTTGCCAAATTCCAGAATTATCAGTTCAAGGAGAAAATACTGTGGGAAAGAAACAATTCAAATATTGAGGAGCTACAGTCAGGATAACACAGGACCTCATAGCTTCTACATTAAAAGATCAGAGGAACTGGAATATGATATTCTATAAAGCAAAGGAGCTGGGAATACAAGAAAGGATCAACACCCAGCAAAATTGAGCATAATCTTTCATGCAAAGTGATGGACATTCAATGAAATAAGGGATTTCTAGACCTTCCTGATGAAAAGGCCAGAGCTCAATGGAAAAATCTGATCTTCAAATAAAGGACTCAAGAGCAGCAAAAAATAAAAAGGTAAACAGGGAGGGAGAACTTGCTATTTAATATGAGTAAACTGTTTATATCCCTATATGGGAGGATAACATTTGTTAATCTTGAGAACTGTATACTTATTACAGCATTTAAAAGGGATATACACAGAAGGTGTGGGTATAAATTAACTGATACGATGATTAAAAGCCTAATTAAGGGGTGCAAAGGGAAAAGAGGAAAGGAGGCAGAAAAAAGACAAAATATATCACATGAAGAGGCACAAAACATAAGAGTAGATGGGAAGAATGGAGGAAGATGAGCATTGTTTGAGCTTTACTGTCACTAGATATGGTTCGAGCAGGGAACAGCATTCTCAATTAAGTATAGAAATTTACCTTGCACCACAGGCATTGGAGGGGCAAAGAGGAAAGAAAAGGGAGAGGGTGGTTAGAAGGCAGAGAAGAAGTAGTAAGGGAAAAGGGAAAGAAAAGGAAAGGGGGGCTGATAAGGAGGAGCGAAGACTGAGGGAGGCTGTCTTTTGAGGGTGGCAAGGTAGAAGGGAGAAATAAAAGCACAAAACGGGGTGGGGGAGAAATAGAATGGAGAGAAAGACCCAGATAGTATTCATAACTGTGAATGTGAATGAGATGAACTCTTCTGTAAAGCAGAGACAGATAGTAGAATGGATTAAAAAACCATAATCCTACAATATGTTGTGTAAAAGAAACACATTTGAAACAAAGAGATAAACACAGGGCAAAGGTAAAAGACTGGAGCCAAATACATTATGCTTCAGTTGAGTTAAAAAGAGCAGGATAGCAATCCTAATCTCAGACAAGGCAAAAGCAAAAATAGATCTAATCAAAAGAGATATGGAAGAAAACTACATCCTGCTAAAAGGGACAATAGACAATGAAGTAATATCATTACTAAACATATATGCACCAAGTGGTATAGCATCCAAATTCTTAGAGGAGAAGTTAAGCAAATTACAGGGAGAAATAGACAGCAAAACTATACTAGTGGGGGTTCTCAATCTCCCCCTCTCTGAACTTGATAAATCTAACTTCAAAATAAACAAGAAAGAAGTTAAGGAGGTGAATAGAATTCTGGCAAAGGTAGATATGATGGACCTCTGAAGAAATAGATATGGAGATAGAAATGGAGATAGAAAGAAATATAACTTTTTTCTCAGCAGCACATGGCACATACACAAAAACTGACCATGTACTAGGGCATAAAAGCTTCACAATACGAGGTAGAAATTGTCACTGCATCCTTTTCAGATCATGATGCAATAAAAATTATATGTAATAAAGGGCCATGGAAAGATAGACCAAAAAATTAATTGGAAACTAAATAATCTAATACTGAAGAAAGAGTGGGTCAAACAGTATATCATAGAAACAATCAACAACTTCATTCAAGAGAATGACAATAATGAGACAACCTGCAAAAACTTATGGGATACAGAGAAAACACTTCTTAGGGAAAATTTTATATCTCTGAATACTTACATGAATAAAATAGAGAAAAAGGAGACCAGTAAGTTGGGCAAGCACTGAAAAAGTTAGAAAAGAACAAATTGAAAATCCCCAATTAAATGCAAAATTAGAAATACTGAAAATCAAAGGAGAGATTAATAAAATTGAAATTAAGAAAACCATTGAACTAACAAATAAAACTAAGAGCTAGTTTTATGAAAAAAAACAATAAAATTGATAAATTTTTGGTCAATCTGATTTTAAAAAAGAAAGAAGAAAACCAAATTACTAGCATCAAAAATTAAAAGGGAAAATTCACCTCCAATGAAGAGGAAATTAAAATGATAATTAGAAATTATTTTGCCCAATAGTATGCCCATAAATTTGATAGTCTTAATGAAATGGATGAATATTTACAAAAATGTAAATTGCCCAGATTAACAGAAGAGGAAGTAAAATACTTAAATAGCCCCATCTCAGAAAAAGAAATTGAATAAGCCTACAGTGACCTCCTTAGGAAAATATCTCCAGGGCAAGATTCATTTACAAGCAAATTGTATCAAACATTCAAAGAACAGTTGGCTCCAATACTACATAGACTATTTGGGGAAATTGGTAAAGAAGGAGTCCTACCAAATTCTTTTTATGACACAAATAAGGTTCTGATACCTAAACCGAGAAGAGCCAAAATGGAGAAAGATAATTATAGATCAATTTCCTTAATGAGTACATTTGGGAAAATTTTAAATAAGATATTAGAAAAAGACTACAGCAACTTATCACAAAAATAATATACTTTGATCAGGTAGGAGTTATACCAGTAACGCATGGCTGATTCAATATTAGGAAAACTATCAGCATTATTAATCATATCAACAACAAAACTAACAGAAATCACGTGATTATCTCAATAAATACAGAAAAAGCTTTTAAGAAAATATAACATCCATTCCTATTGAAAACACTGGAGAACATAGGGAGAAATGGAGCCTTCCTTAAAATAGCAAGTAGCATCTACCTAAAACCATCAGCAAGCATTATATGTACTAGGGATAAGCTAGATGCATTTCCAATAAGATCAGGGGTGAAACAAGGATGTCCATTATCACCACTGTTATTCAATATGGTGTTAGAAATGTTAGTTTTAACAATAAGAGAAGAAAAAGAAATAGAATGAATTAGAATAGGCAAAGAAGAAACTAAGTTATCACTCTTTGCAGATGATATGATGATATACATAGAGAATCAAGTAAAAAATTACTTGAAATAATAAACAACTTTAGCAGGATACAAAATAAGGCCACATAAATCATCCACATTTTTATATATTACTAACAAAACCCAGCAGCAAGAGATAGAAAAAGAAACTACATTTAAAGTTACTATAGACATAAAATATTTGGAAGCCTACCTGCCAAAACAAACCCAGGGACTATATGAATACAATTACAAAACACTTTTCACACAAATAAAGGCAGATGTAAATGATTGGAAAAAACATCAACTGCTCATGGGTAGGTCAAGCTAATATAATAAAAATGACAATTCTACCAAAACTAATTTGCTTATTCATTTCATACCAATCAAACTACCAAAAAACTATTGCATAGAGTTAGAAAAAAATACCAAAATTCATCTGGAAAAACAAGACATTCAGAATATCAAGGGAATTAATGAAAAGAAATGCTAGGGAAGGTGGCCTAGCTATACCAGCTCTTAAATGGTATTATAAAGCAGCAATCATCAAAGCAGTTGGTACTGGTTAAGAAATAGAGGGGTAGAACAGTAGAATACGTGGGTACACATAACACAGTAGTCAATGACTATAGATAGTAGTCTTCTGTTTGATAAACCCAAGGACCCCAGATTCTGAGATAAGAAATTGTATGACCCAAACCGCTGGGAAACCTGGAAAATAGCGTGGGAGAAACTGGGCACAGACCAGTGACTGACACCGTATGCCAGAGTAAATTTCAAACAGGTACACAATTTAGGTATAAAAGCTGATTCTATAAACAAAATAGTGGAGGAAGGAATAGTTTATTTGTCAGATTTATGGAGAATTAAGGAATTTATGACTAAACAAGAGATAGAGAACATTATGAAGTATAAAATTGATAATTTTGATTACATTAAATTCAAAAGTTTTTGCACAAACTAAGCTAATGCAAACAAGATTAGGAGGGAAGCAAAAAACTGAGAACATTTTTACAACTAGTATCTTTGATAAAGGGTTCATTTCTAAAATATATAGAGAACTGAATCAAATTTACAAGAATACAAGTCATTCCTCAACTGATAAATGGTCAAAGGTTATGAAGAGGCAGTTTTCAGAGGAAGAAATTAAAGCTATCTAAAATTATATGAAAAAATGCTCTAAATCACTATTGATTAGAGAAATGTAAATCAGAACAACTCCAAGGTACCATATCACGCCTATAAGATTGGCTAACACGACAAAACAGGAAGATGATAAATGTTGGAGAAGATGTGCAAGAGTTGGAACACTAATGTGGAGCTAAGAGCTTATCCAACCATTCTGGTCATCAATTTGGAACTATGCCCAAAGGGCTATAAAAATGTGCATACCCTTTGACCCAGCAACACTGCTTCTAGGATTGTATCCTAAAGAGATCACAAAAATGGGAAAAGGACCAATACACGCAAAAATATTTATAGCTGCTCTTTTTGTGGTGGCCAAGAACTGAAAATCAAGGGAATGTTCATCAATTGGGGAATGGCCGAGCAAATTGCAGTATATGAATATAATGGAATACTATTATGCTATAAGAAATGATGAACAGGCAGTGTTCAGAAATACCTAGATAAACCTATATGAACTGATGCCAAGTGAAGTGAGCAGAACCAGAACATTATACACAGTAACAGCCACAGTGTGTGAGGACTGTTTTTGATAGACTTAGCCCTTCCCAACAATGCAAGGACCTAAAACATTTCCAAAGGACTCATGATGCAAAATGCCATCCACATCCAGAGAAAGAACCATGGAGTCAGACTGCAGGATGATGCAGACCATTTTCTCTTGTGTTGTGTTTGGTTTTGTTGAGTTTTACCTCATGGTTTCTCCCATTCATTTTAACTCTTCTTTGCAGCATGACTAATGTGAAAATGTGTTTAATAAGAATGTATGTGTAGAGCCCATATAAGATTGCATAACTTCTTGAGGAGGGAGAGGGAAAAAATTTAAAACTTATGGAAGTGATTGTTGAAAATAGAAAACAAAAAATAAATTTGGAAGGAAAAAAAGAATGCCACAGAAAAATATTCCTAAAGAAGATAGCCATGTTTACTGAGACCATAATATGGGATGGAAAATTCAAGATCAGGAGGGTTTTCTCATAACTCTTTCTCATATGAAGAGGTATGTAACGTGACATACAAAGGACTGAGTTAGTTTCAGGGGAGACCAAAACGACAAAGAAATTGTCTCTGTCCTCAATAAACTTACAGTCTATTTTTTTTGTTTCAAAGCTAGAAATGTTCTGTGCATTTTAATGAGTACAGCTCATGTGTGCTTTACCTGAAGTAGGTACATACAATAGCGTGCTGGACATGGAGTTAGAAAGACTTGAGTTCAAATCTTGCCTCAGATATTTATTAGCTAGAATAGTCACTTAATTCCTCTCAGTCTCAACTTCCTCTTATCTAAAATGAACATGGTAATCGCACTTTTTTTTATTATGTTGTCAGGATCAAATCAAATTTAATTATATATGCAAAGTGCTTTGGAAATATTAAATCTTAAATAATTATTATTCTTACTCAGGTAGCATGCACTGACTAGCTGTATATCATATTCTAGGCATTGTTCTAAGTACTGAGCATGTAAAGAAAAATTAAAATTATTCTTATGCCTCGAAAAGCTCATATTCTAATAGGGGAGGTGGTCTGCAAATTCCTAGGTATATATAGATAGAGAGTAAATTAGAATCTTCTGAAAGAAACCTTTAGTAGGTAGGGGGACCCAAGAAGGCATACTTCAGAAGTTGTGATTGCATCTGAGTTCTGAAAAAAGCCAGGGAGTAGAAAGCAGGAATAGAGCATGTCAGACATGGGACAGCTGCCAAGTTCTGCACCCGAGGGGACTCCTTGCTAGACCCCACTCTGGCTGCTGGCCGATTAGATGGAGCATGTCCCAAAAGTCTTAGTCTGCTTTAAGTTGTAATATTTTTAAGACTGCACTTGGCTTTTTGGCACTCTCTGTGTATCCCATACACTTTAGTATATAGTCTGCACCAGAGCACTCCTGGATCACAGGAAAGAAGAAAATGAGGACAAACTTTAGGACTCATATCTACAATGCAAACAACAGGTTTTATAAAGAGCTGGCCTAATTTTCTTATCCCAATTAGCTTTACAACACGCCACTGCTCTTTTAGCTGCTTTATGATAATTATCTGCACAATTTAAAAAGAACACATCATTTGTCAGCATCCCTGAGGAGAAAAATTATGCTTGGCAAATACGGGATGGGGAGGGGATGATAACAAGACAAAAAGTAGGGGAGCTTGGCTGCCCTTTGACTAGTATTTTGCACATAGTAAGAGTTTAGTAAATGCTTTATTCAATCATTCCTGCTATTAGGACATTCATTATATAATAATCAGGAAGCTGTCTAGAAGTGATTTCCAAGTCTCCTTGGATGTCTGTGCTACAGGTTGAAAGGCTAAGTTGCAACCCTTCAAATGTAGATAATGTCTGCCCCAGTCTGTTCCCGTGTGTTTGGGGAGTTGGGGGCTTCCACTGGAGAGACAGACTGTCTAGTTACACCAAAGCAATAGACCTTTATTACAGGCACATTTTAACTCACTCAAGGGAAAGCATGAAGAGGAACTTGTGATAGTGAGGGCACTAGAAAGTAGGGGAGGGGAGCCATGATGGAAGAGGGGCTCAGGGCAAAGGATAAACCTAGATTGCAATAAGTACAGAGGCGAAAAAAGCAAAGAAACCCCACCTGTGCCCCATTCATGTATGTGTGTGTATGTGTGTGTGTGTGTGTGCGTGCGTGCGTGCGTGCGTGTGTGTGTGTGTGTGTGTGTGTGTGTGTATCGGGGGCATGAGCTTGGGCTGGTATTGGGTACTTTGATGATTTCAATGAAAGAAGGCAGAGTTTGGTACCTGGGAGTCAGAGGAATCCCAGTCCTTCTTGATTGTTACTGTCTCCCGGAATCCAACTTTGTTTGGATCTTTTCCTCCCACTTATTCTATTGTAATGATTGTGTATAGGATTCTGATTTTACTTCTATTGTTTTAACTGTATGAACTTGGGCAAACGACTTCCTCTTCCCGGGCCTAATCTTCCTCCTCTGTTGGACTCTGATCTCTGAGTTTCCACTCAGCTCTATGTTTATGGACCTAACTTGCTCATCACAGAAGAAGAGGGATCTCTTCATTCGATGAGATGGTGATATCTGATCCTGAGTCTTAGGTTAGGCTTCCAGGATCAAACACTAAATTCTTTTGTCTAGCATTCAAAGCCTTTCATAACCTAGGCCCCTTCCTACTTTTCTAGTCTTTTTACACTTCATTCTCCAACTCATCCTCTTCACAAAAAAGACTTGAGTCCAGGAATTTTTTCCAGTGGTCCACCATGTCTGGCATGCTCTCCCTCCTCCACTGTGACCACTGATCTCCCTGGTTTCCTTTAAATGCCAACTAAAATCCTTCTATAGTAGGCTTTCTCCAACTCCTTGTAATTCCATCACCTTCCCTCTGTTGGTTATTTCCTATTTATTTTCTATACAGTTGTATTGTGTATATTTGTTTGCATGGTGTCTTCTCTATTACATTGAAAGCTTTTTGAGGACAAGAGTGGTATTTTGTGGAGCAGCTACATGGATGGTGCAGCTGATCTGGAATCAGGCAGCTCTGAGATCAAATCTAGCCAACATGTACTTATGGGCAGGTCTTTTAATCCTCTTTGCCTCAGTTTTCTCATCTATAAAATGAGATAGGGAAAGAAATGGCAAATCACTGTGATTATCTTTGCCAAGAAACCCCCAGATGGGGTCAAGAAGAGTCAGATATGACTGGAAAAAATGAGTCAACAACAACACACCTTCATTGATTGATTCTGTATTCACAGATTGTTTACATGTCTCTGCCTAGTAAGAAGGAAGAGTTCCTGCTCACCATCTCTCACTCAATGAGGTGTTTAAAAACATGAGTGAGGGCTAAGGGTTCATAGTCATAAAGGCAATTCTGTGACTCTCAATTAGCAAGATACTAAATGCTTGATACCTTCATCTAGTAAAAAGTTTCTTAGATTGAATTACAGAAACAGTAAATCAATCAACTCCTATGGTATCTAAACAAGATGGTTCACACCCTGAGGCATTTACTTCTTTAACTGGGTCAAGAAGGGGAAAAGTATGATTAGCTAAGCAAACAAGCTAACCATGCCTCCGAGAGCTTTAAATAGCAGAAGAATCCCACCAGTCTCACTCCTCAGTCCAGAGTAATCTAGCTTAGTAAAATAAGATGTCATTTTAGGAGTTGAGAATTCATATTCTGTCCAAATCCCTGTGATGAATTTATTTCTCTCCCTCCTTTTCTCTCTCTTTCTCCTTTCCCAACTCAAATCAAATTACATTTATTTGTTTCCCCTCTCCTTCCACAGGAGACCATATTGACTTTGTATCTTAGCACCTAGAAGGTTGCCATGTATACAGTAGGAGCCTTATAAATTGTTGAATTGAATAGAGAGGCAGTTTGATACTGGATAGAATCTTGGACTTGGAACCAGGAAATCTCACCTATGATACTTCCTAACTGTATGACCTTGAGGAAATCACTCAACCCTGTGATGCCTGTTTTCTTATCATCAAAATGAGGGGGTTGGGCTAGTTGGCCTCTTAGGTAGCATAAGGTACCTTAGTACTACACATATTTCCCAAAGAATGCCAAATATAGTTTCAGTTTTGAGATACAAAAGTAAACCTTCAATTCTGAGTAAGTAAATATGAATCACAATAGCCCTGCTTTCTTTCCACCCTTCAATCTTCCTCCAGTTCCAGTGGTTACAAGGGGGTCTGCTGAGGGATGCTGAAGCCCTGAACAATGGTGAGGTCAAGGGACAATGTTCAGGAAGACTGTCAGACTCCTGGGTGCAAAGCCAAAAGAGGTCTGTCATTCATAGAGAGCCAGAACTGACTCAGCTGTGGCTATATCAGAATATATTTTATATTGACCTATCTATGTCCTCCTCCCACCCTTCCATCCCTAGGAAAAGTAAGCTCCTTTGGGACAGAGACCCTTTGTCCATTGGCTTCGTAACTTTCTCAGTCTAGTAAAGTGCCTTGTACAGAGTAGCTGCTTTCTGAGTGTTTATTGAAAGTGAGGTTTTGGAAAGAGTCACCTAAGCTGATGCTGAGTGAAAAGGACCAGGAAAACACTGTACATAGGAACAGTCACAATGTTCGATGACCAACTTTGATAGACTTAGTTCTTCTCAGAAAAAAATGGATCTAAGACAACTCCAAAAGACTCATGATGGAGAACACTATCCTCTAACCAATATCTGCATCCAGAAAAAGGACTGTAAGTATGAATGTAGAATGAAACATAGGATTTCCCCTTTTTGTTCTTTCTTGTGATGTTTCCTTTTGTTCTGATTCTTCTCACAACATGACTAATGTGGAAATATGTTTAATATGATTGTACATGTTTAGCCTATATCAGATTGCATGCTGTCTTAGGAAAAGGGGAGGAATAGAAGGGAGAAAAATAATTTGCAACTTAAAATCTTGTAAAAGTCAGTGTTGAAAACTATCTTTGCATGCTATCAGAAAAAATAAAATACTATTAAGTAGGAAAAAAGAAAATGAAGTTTATGACAATGAGCAAATCCCCTCGTCGGTTCAAGTTTGTTTTTTGCTGTTGCAGTTTATTCATTTTTCAGTCAGGCTCAATTCTTCATGAACCCATTTGGGATTTTTATGGCAAAGATACTGGAATAGTTTACTATTTCCTTTTCTAGTTCATTTTACAGATGAGGAAACTAAGTGGTTTGACCAGGTTTACACAGTTCATAAGTAGTAAGCGTCTGAGGCCTCCTGTCTTCAGGTGTGGAGCTTTATCCTCTGTACCATCACATCAGCAAAGTGGGGATAATGGCATCACTTCACAAGCTTGTTGTGAGGCTAAATGATATTGCAAACTTTAAAGGGCCACATAAGTGCCATTGGTTGTTATTACTATGAATAATTAATTCTTCCATATTGGTATTTTTAAAGTAATAATCGTGGAGTAATATCTTCCTTTCTTGAAGAAAATTTATTTATTAAAAACAGGGTTTTGATGAAAGGAAATCCTATATGAGGTCCATAAGACCAGTGTAGGGAAGCCATGAAGGGAATTTACTATAGATATTAAGCGCTCATTTGCTTAGATTTAGTCACACTAAAATGTAGTGAATATTCCTACAGAAGAGATTTTTCAGATGTATTTATTTAAAAAAGTTTTTAAAGATGAATATACTAATTAAAAACTGCAATTAATCATTTTCCCTGAACTTCTTATACACAATGCACAAATATTTAATAAATATTTACTTATTGAATGATTAATATTTTTGGACAGCTGCAATCCCACATTTCTAAAATATCTGCTAGGACCCTTGTTCACTCACCACCCCACAGGGATAATTCAGCCATGAATTGTAATAAACTTATTTGGAGGGATGTCAGAAAGTACTAGCCCAGGAATAAATCATTGACACAGAATGAGATTTGCAAAACTATTCATATCTTCATGGAGTTTCAAACATAATTGTATGAAAGTAAAATTATTTTGCAGATGTTTTTAAAACCTGGTATTTCCTCAAACCAAAACATTTAAATTAATCATTCACAATCATTCATCATTATCACCTTAATACCTACATTTTTCTACTTTTATTTCTTCAGATTTTGAGTAAAATAACTCATTCTAGTCCTACTCCCTTTAATTCCAATTCTATGTTCTTTCTAATTAGGAACAGTTCCAATTAAATAATGAAAAAAACCAATCTTATCGTATCCTATAGTGGAGTTGTGCAAATTTGTAGATGTGCACATCATTGTTGGTTTGTCGACATTTCTTCATGAAGTCAATAGGCAGAATGAACAAATGAGATAATATACATAGTATTTTAAAATAGAAAAGTGTTTTACAGATATGACACATTACTACCACTACTTGAAATCGATTCCACTTTTGTAACTAACAAGAAATTTATAGATGAGTAAAAGTTACATGAAAAGTTGGCCCAGATTTTTCTCAAATAAACTACAGCAAAAATGACTCATCATTGTGACTCTAGCCTCTGGCAGCTATGAAACCTGCACTGTCTGAAATTATCACCTCATTAATTAAAACACCTCTTCCCACTCTCTCTCTAAAGGGCATATCATTTTTAAAATAGCTTGCGAAGTTATTATTCACATGATTCCATCTCTGTCTATTCAACCAATCCTGCTGCTGTACCAGTGGCTTTTAAAATTATGCTGGTTGATTTGTGGATGATTCCATTAAAAGAGGGGAAAAAAATCTCTCATATTAATATAACTCATTTAAGATTGCATTAATTTCTCATTATAATTTCTCATTATGACTGTAGGAAGTAGGGTAAGGCAAAGATTCTTGGTTCCACTTTGCAGATGAAGACACTGATTCTGAAAGAGGTTAAAGGACACTCACTGGCTCACACAGCTAGTGAAGTTTTCTGATAAGGATCCACAGACAGGATTTTTGACTTCTGAACATTGCTCCTTATATGTCAAGGTATAGGACAAAGTATCTTGTTATAATGAAACAAGCTCACTGATCTAGGAACACAAAAGTCTAGGTTCTTAATCCCAATTTGAGTTACTATCTGAGTCACCTTGACTGAGTCACTCAATGTTTTTGAATTCCAGTTTCATCTAGAGGAAAAAAACAAACAAAAAAACCAATCCAAAATCAAACAGGGAGAGTGATATCTTTCCTGCCTAGGTAACAGGATCAAGTAAGAAAAGGTATGTAAAAATGCTCTAAAATGGTGAAACATTCAGCAAATTTATGGTATAATTAAACTTACCACTTGAAGACACTTCTGAATTCTCAGAACATGTATTTAAAGCTGATCAATTTTAAAGAGACTGTATGGGGTAAGGAGCTCAGAGTTCTGAAAGAAGGATGATCCAACACTACTTCCATGCCGTTCTATGAGACTTAAAGAGAAAATCCCAAGTGAAATTGATAGAAGAACCTCTTCCCCAGGCACTCTCTATATCTGTGAAATCACAGACTTGATGCACCTATGTATGTGGGCGCACACTCATGTGCACACACATTTTAGATGTAAACAGGTATTTGTGGAACAGTTTGGGTTACTATAAAATGCATTGAATTAGGAGTCAGAGGAGCTAAATCTGACTTAACTGTTCTCTTCTTACTATATGATTTTGGGTATCTGGTCCTCTGCTTCCTCCTCTGTAAAAACAAAAGGATGTTATAGGTTGAATGTAAGAGTTGTAAATTGGAGACATGATCTGATGAAATATCTAGGATATAGTAAAACAGTTATCCCTCCCCCTTCAGGTAAAGGCTGGATGATGACTTTCCAAGTAGGCTTTATAAGGGTTTTTTAAATTTATTTTAGGTACAGATTGGGACTACATGGCCTTCAGATTCCTGCAACACTGAGATCCTGTAATTAACTGAAATTCTCCTAATCTCCCATTTTGACTTGTTCCCTAACCACTATCATTTACTATTTCAGTGGTCCACTCCTTAAAATATTTGCTAGAATATCATGATTTGAAATATCATGGGAGCTATTCAACTATAATTCTTCTCTCTCTTCCAAAAGATACCTCAGCATCTACTGCTGGCTAACATGGTACCCGGATCCTTGAATTTAGAGTCAGAAGTGACATTTTGATGTTGTCTTGTCTAAAGCTTTTTCTTTTTAGCATGGGAAACTGGAGCGCCATATAGAAATCTATAAAACCTTTAGATCATAGTGAGAACTGCCTGCCTGTTAGCAGCCAAACTGAAGGAATGAATTAGCCAAGCAGGTAAAAACCCGTGCAAACCTTGTTTTCTTATACCCAGCATAATCACTTAAACTGAGACAGAAAGAAAAAAGAGAGAGAAGTAAAAAAGAAAGAAATCACAGCATATTAAGATTTTCCAAATGCCATTGGGGAAACAATAGACTCTTCTCTCTGCTCCTTTCCGAGACCAGAGATGTTTTAAAAATGAATTTTGCAGTTGAACTCAAGGAATGTCAGATCCCTGAAACAACAGCCAACAGAACTCTAATTAGGTATGATGAGAGTTGATTATAGAGTGCGAATCTAACAATGATTGCAGAAGTGAAGGGGGAGTAGGGGGGAAAGGTGATGCATCAGTCCCCACACATCAAGTGTGGTGGGGTAATTAGAGAAATGTAATCACAGGCAGCAAGTGCGATGCGTTCGTCTGCATGCCATTGTGAGCCAGCACCTCCACTCAGCTAAGCGCTAGGCAAAGAAAATGGGGTTTTTATTTTGCATTTTGTATTGCTGAACTATTTAAATTGTGAAGAGCTTTCCACCCATTTGTTTGTTTCTTTTCTTTTTTTTCCCCTTTTCCAAAGGTCTTTTTTTCCTTTCTCAGTAAAGAAAGACCAGAGCTGAAAAGAAAATTTGACTTTCTAACACAAGAATGAGAAGAAGCATGATAAAGGAAACAGCAAAGAGAAGTATTAAGGGACCTACCAGAAGTGAACTGTTCACATTCATACAGGGAAAGACAATATTTCTAACTCTTAAAACTTTTCAGTATCTGGATAGTTGGTGGGACCACACATACACATGTACACGCATGCACACACATACACACATGCACACACATATAGAGACAGAGAGCACAGATTGAACTGAATAGGATGGGACCATACCTTAAAAGAAATTAAGGTAAATGGTGAGAGAGAAATGTAGTGGGAGGAAAGAGGGGGAAATGGAAGGGGGTAACTATATGTCATTTAAGAGACAAATAGGAGATGTTTTTAGTGGAGGGAAAAAGGAGAGCTGAGGAAAAAAAAAAAAAAACATGAAGTTTACCCTCATCACATTTGACTAACCGAAGGAGTGAAATGCACACTCATTTTGGTATGAAAACCTATCTTGCAGCATAAGAAAGTGGGGGAGAAGGAGATATTGCGGAGGGGGGGGGCAGGGATGATGGAAGGGAGGGCAAAGGGAGGAGGGGAGTAATTGGAAGTCAACACTTGGGGAGGGACAGGATCAAAAGACAGAAGAGAAACAATGAGGGGCAGGTTAGGAGGGATGGTAATCCAGTTAGTCTTACACAACACGACTATCAGGGAGGTCATTTGCAAAGCTACACAGATATGGCCTATATTGAATTGCCTGCCATCCCAAAGGGAATGGGTGGGGAGGGAGGGATGAGGAGAATTTGGAACTCAAAGTTTTAGGAACAATTGTTTAGTATTGATGTTGCAACTAGGAAAGAAGACATACAGTTAATGAGGAATAGAAAGTCATCTGGCCCTACAAGAGAAAAGAGAAGATGGAGACAAGAGAAGGGAGGGATGACAGAAGAGAGGGAAGATTGGAGATAGGGAAAATCAGAGTGCTTGGGGTATTGGGGTGGGGGGAGGGGAGAAAAGGGGAGAAAATTTGGAACCCAAAAATTTGTGAAAATGAATGTAAAAAGTTAAATAAATAAATAAATTTTAAAAAATAAAATAAAAAAAGGAGAGAAATAAAAAAAAAAAATTACATGCCACCGACCTATTTAGAGAGTTCTCTCTGATGCATTCCTTCCTCATGACAGAAGATTCAGAGGCATACAGAGAATGAATAGAACCTCTTTTGCCTAAAACGTTGGATTTTAAATGTGAAACATTGGATTTTAAACGCGGGGCTCTGATATGTTTATGGCAGGTAATATACAGTAATAGCTGGCCTGAATATTAGCCAGACACAACTCTGGTAGATAGAAGCTAAAGAGGTGCTGGAAAGAAATCTCCTCGAAACAACATGCAGCTCAGTATCCTTGACTCATGTTTAGTCGGTTGGTACAATGCTTGCTATCTTTGGTTTTCCTAATGAAGTGGTAAATGAATGAAAGCCATCAGCTGAATGGGGGCAGACTTCAAAAAAAACTCCCATAAAGTAGCCCTGGCAGGCTTGGCCCTTTCCTGGTTTTTTGAGTAAGACCTCCAATGCCTGGATGATTCATAAAGTCCTAGTCACCCCTTTCCCCAAACTCCTCTAGCACATTGTTTTTTTTTCATGGTGGTCATGTAAATAGGTGTTTGGGCAGAAGTCAGGAACAGGCATGAAAACTATAGATTGGGGAGAGATTTTTGAAAAGTGCTGATCCAGGAGTTATTGTGAAGTTCAAATGAGATGGTACGTATAAGACACTTTGAGAACTTTAAAATGCTATCTAATCGTTAGTCATCATCATAACCGTCATCACTATCACCACCATCACCACCGCTACCACCCCTACGATCATCAACATCTGAGGATATCAGACCAAATAGCAATCTGTCACTACAAGAGTTTGTTCACTTTTTGTCATGAGACATCCCTTGAAGAATGAGAGTGCAGAATAATGTGAATCCTAAAAGTAGCTTATAAAAAATGTAATAGTGTCATTATTTATTAGCTATTATATCTTTGTGTGATTCCTGGAATACAACCCACATGTTAAGTTGTCCTATGAAATTCTCAGACTGTTATCTTTCATTAACGAAAAATCAAGAGTATGAGACTCAAAGTGGTTATCTCCTTTCTGACCATCTCCACTAAAATATTTGGGTTTTAAGTGTCCTAGAATATAAACTGTGGAGAATTTCTCCTCTCATTCAAACCACGTTTTTCTTGTAGACAGGGCATGACATTGTGAGCCAGGGCAGAGAACTTACCCTCGGGTTATTCATCTTCCACATGATGAGACTAGCCATTGGATTCTTTCATGATTGTCAATTCTGGACTTGTATGGGGGCAAAAGAGTCCTTATTTTTACATGGATTTAAAGGTTGAAAAGTACTTTACATATGGTAATTCCTATCTTTTGATCTTCAATAGTCCCTGGAGGCAGTTATTCCAAATTTTATTTCCCTGTTTTACAGATAAGGAAACAGAATCACGAGAGTGAAATGACTTGCCCACTGGCACTCAGTGTCAGAGTCAGGATAGAAAGTCAGATTTTCCTACCTCCAAGTTCAGGGTATCTTCTCTAACCCTGCTTCCTCCCCTACTTCCCCTTACACATATACACAATACACACCCTCAGCCTTACATACAGATTATTGGTTGGTTTTCCCCTGAAATCATAGTTACAAACTATATTGATAATCAAACTGGAAAAAAATGACAACAGTCCACCAACTTCTTTATTTGGCATTGAAGTCCCTTTACATATGAATGCCACACCTCATCCAAACTGGCCCATCTACTATTTTCTCCATATACTATATTCCGTGTCTCTTATCCTAAGCTTTGAACAGGAATTTTCCTACGCCTGCAATGCTCTCCCTCTTTCCTTGCATTTCCTATAATCTGTCCTTCCAATCAGGGTTTCCATCAAGTTCAATGTCCTCCCCAAGGCCTATGCTGATGGCCCCAATGAGGATTTGTTTCTGTGAATTCATACTTTGTGGTTTGTTTGAATACATTTCATATTTACTAAGAGTGTGCATGCCATTTTCCCATATGTAGAATGGAAAGTCTTGAGGGCAAGGAATCTGTGTTTTCTTTTGTCTTTGGATTAATTGAAGTAAATTGAATTCAACTTTGCAATTAAATCAATTCAATTTGACTAGCTTTCATCAAGTAGCTACCCTGCACAACATACAGTGTGCTAAAGCTCCAAGGATGAAAAGACAAAAGCAATCGGGATCAAGTCAAGAAGTATCTAGTAAATGTCATTGCTATTGTTCGCTTGTTTCAGTCATGTCTGACATTTTATGACCCCATCTGGGGGTTTCTTGGCAAAAATACTGGAGTGGTTTGCCATTTCCTTTTCCAGCTCATTTTATAGATGAGAAAACTGAGGCAGACAGGATTGAATGACTTGCTCAGGGTCAAAGAGCTAGTAAGTGTCTGAGGTCAGATTTGAACTCAGGAAGATGAGTCTTCCTGATGTCAGATCCAGCACTCCAATCACTGAGTCGCCTAGCTGCCCTCTAGTAAATGCCTACTATGTGCCAGGCTGAGCCCTAGGGATATAAAGAAAGGTAAAGCTGGGTCCTTGCCTTTAAAGAGTTCATAGTCTAATGGGAAGGAAAAACATGCAAATACCACCAATATAATAGAGGATAATTTGTAGATAACTAATAGAAGGAAGGTACTAGTATTGAGGGGATTGGGAAGTTTCTTGCAGAAGATAGGATTTTAGCTGGAACTTGCAGGAAGCCAAGGAAGCCAGGAGGCAGAGACAAGGAGAGAGAAAACTCCAGGCAGGAATGAAAACCAGAGAACTTTTACAGAGTGGGGACTTGGAATGTTGTGTTGGCGGGATAGCAAGGAAACCAGTGTGATGGGAGCACAGAGTACATGGAGGCAAATAAGATATAAAGAAGATACATTTGATGAACTTCCCACAAGTACATGAAGTGAGTCTGCACAGTTCTTTTCCCTTCCTCCAGCAACAGATTTCTGAAGCAGGTAAATTAACACTGAGAAAAACAAGGTTCATAATACTCCTTGCTACAACCTGACAATTGAAATCCCTGAGAGAAGCCTTTCTAGCACACCACAATTATCCACTTTGCAGGTCTCCTCCTGTAGGATTTTTAAGCAAGAGGGTGGCAATTACACCCACTCTGTCTTAAGTAGCTCTCATCCCGAATCTGAAAGAGGATGAGGTACCAAGAGGTGATTGAGGAGAGAGCAGCTGTACTGCATCCTGCTTCAGATCAGTCTACTCCATGAGAAGCAAACCTCAAGAGGGGCACATGCCTTGAACACCCAAGGACTGGAGTGTTTGGCATGAAAGCATGAGTGAGGGAAGGGTGAAGACCTGGCTACCAGCAGGAGGGATTGGATGCTACAATATGGTTCACCTTAGGGAGAGAAAAGGAACAGAGAACAGTAAAATGGTCATCCACTTCAGGTGAAATGAAAATGAGGTTCAGTTTTCTGAGGTATTTGCTGTTTCCTAAGTAGAAGGAGAATGGTGATCTTGGGCGGTCAAGCAAGGCCAGGCCAATAAAGGAAGCTGTCAATGGTGACAGGAATTGGCATCTACCAGAAAGACAACAGCCTAATAGATGAACACATTGTAGCCCAACTAGTGAAGCCATCTCCAGGGAGATGACTATCATGGATGCTGGAAAGCTTTGCATTGACCTTCCCTGGCTACATAGCTACCTCATGGGACACACTCTTCATCTGCCAATGTGCAAAATTTTCACTTTTGCTTGTGGCAAATTCTGTCCAATCCACAAGGCATTAATTAAGCACCTAAAGACAAAAAAGTGAAAATCTTAGTCCTTGAGGAGATTACATTCTTCTGGGCAGAATGGGTCCTTGTACAAATAAAATTAAAAATGAAATACATGCAAATCAACTGAGGGAGGGGACATAGCTACTGGGGAAGGGAGTCAGGATATGCCTCCTGTAGGATGGAAGTCTTAAGTGTGAAGGAAGCTTAGGATTCTGGGGGAAGAAGTGATCAAGTGCATTCCATATACTGGGAAAACTCATGAAAAGACAAAGGAGATGAAGAGGGAGTTCTGCAGACCAGTTTACTTGGCTATAGCATTACCCCATAGTCTCCCAGAAGGCACAAACCATATGAAGCTGATTTTATTATTTTTTTCCTCTTCCGCACTGATGCTTGTTCAATGCCTAGTAAACAGTTTCAGTTGTGCATACCCCAGGGGACTCTTGACTTCAAGGGGAGCTCACAGGCTACATTACACAGAAGAAGATGGAGAAACCAACTTACTGCTTGGGATCCAGACGTGCTGGTCTGGAGTGATGGGTTCCTTTGCTTCTCCAGATCCATATGTTAAGGTTACTCTATGGCATACTACAGTATGCCATAGAGACCTCTATTTGCTGACCACTGTTTCCATCCTGGAAGTACTCCCTGCCATCACTAATTAAACACTCCCTCATTCATCTTCCATCTGATCTATCTGAACAGTGTACAATTATATGGCGTGGGGAGGGCTGGCAAAGGGAAGGGGAGAGATGCAATGCTAGCAGTGGTGTGGAGTTAGACTCAAATAGAGATTGAATATGAGGGGTGAAGGATAGTGAAGAATCATAGATGACTCCAAGTACAAGGAGCTGGAGATCTGGCAGGATGACAGTGCCCTCAACAGAAAATTCCATGTTTGATGCTTACTACTTTTCAGATATTGGGCAAGTTACAACCTCTCTTGATCTCAGTTTCCTCATTCGTAAAATGTTGGGGATAAGTTTTATGTCTTTGGAGGTCCCATCCAACTCCAAATCTATACTTCTATAATCCCAAGATCCTGATATAAGGGAAGTATATAGAAACTGAGGGTTGGGGTGGGGAGGCAATAATGAGTTCTGTTTTGGAATAGGTTGAATTGATGATACTACTGACATCCTGGTGGTCCAATAGGCTTCTCCAGCTCACCATATTTCAAACAGAACTCAAATACTCTAGGGTTAAATTTTCTCCTCTGCAAAATGGGAATTACATTCCTTAGTGCAGAGGGTCGTTGTGGGAGTCCAGAGAGATAATTACAAAACATTTTGCATTCTTTAAAATGACTATAGAAATGTCAGCTATTTTTTTCTGCTCTGGGTGTTTGGGTGTCATCTGTGTTTGTCTGCAGCACTGCTGTCTCTCTTACAGTTGTGAAGCCTGTGGGCAGCTGTGATCTTCTCCATCTGCAAGACCCATGTAGGCGACTTTCAATGATTAACACTACATTTCTAAGCTGATTACTCCTACTGTTTCAGCTCAAATAAGCCATTAGGAAATCTGACAACATACCCCACTCCTCCAAAAAAAAACATTCAGAGCAGAGAGAGACAGAATGGGACACAATTGGAAATTGGGAAGGGAAGTAAGAATAAAAAGTCACTCTCTACTTTAAGTGCTTCTTAACAATGTTGACTTGGGAAGTTTGTAGGGTGCAGCTTCTAAGATGGGACATGACAGAGACTTGGACTAGTAAAAAATGCTCAACAAGCCAGAGAGCTGTAGAGAAGGAGAAGATGCAAATGCAAATACCCATGGTATGAATTAATTTTCATCTGCTACACTCAGATGTCCCTGAAAGCGGCATCAGGAACAAGAACCAATTGGACAAAAGTGGTTTTTGTGTTTAAACATCAATTTTGATTTGTGACAGCTATTTGTCTTTCAAATATTACACTTTCCCCAAGTGGAAAACACTGAGTAAAGTAATCTCCATGAACTCTTTATAAGCTAAATTTCAATTGATTTTTTTTTTCAGCAGCAGTGGTGGAGATGCCACCAGACTTGGGGGGGCATCATGGAAAGAGTCATGGATTTGGAGTCACAGGAGCCGTGTTCCATACCTGACTCTGTCACTTCCTATATTTGTGACTTTAGATATCTCTTTTAGTTCCTCGAGCCCTCATTTTTTTAATTAATAAGATGAAAATGTGGGACTAGATGATTTCTAAAGGGCCTCTTGCTTTGTATCAATGAGCCTGTGAATCAGGGGTGCCTACTTTCGTTCCTGCCTTTGACGTTTCCTAGACAAAATAAAATAATGCTACAAGTTTCTACCTCATAGAACTGTTGTGAAGCTCACATGAGATAGAGACAAAGGCCCTTTACTACACTTAAAGTGGGATGAAAATACTGGTTACATTTCTTTTCCTTTGAAGGTTCTGAACTTGTGATTTCATCTGTGTAGATAGCTTCTGATGTGGAAAATTTATCAACCAATATGGAGCAGAAATTTGCTCCATATTAGATGGTTGCCCAGGGCATGAAGAGATTAAATGACTTAAGAGAGTGAGATTGTATATGGCATATGGAGTACGGAGGAGACCTGAGTTCAGATCTGGTTGTGTGACCCTAGGTAGGTCATTTCTTTCTCTGCCTCAGTTTCCTCATTTATAAAATGGGGATGATAATAGTACCTGACAGGTTTATTGTGAACAAAAAATGAGGTAACACAATTTTGCTAACCTTAAAGTGAATAAATGTGACCTGTCTTGTTATTTTTCATCTAATCTAACTTGATTAGTTGCCAAGAAAAATGAAGTCTGCAGGCACTCACTCTTTCCACCATACCTTGATGTCTCTGTCCATGGTTACATAACTTGGAGGAGACAGATTCTATAGCTGACTCTCTACCCACTGTACTACACTGTCTTGAATTAGACTGTTATTGTTATAATGGTTATTGAAAAGAAGGACTTTCCATTGTCACAGAGGTGATTTTGTTTGCTTAGTTTTTGAGTGATAATTTACTCTTTTCCAGACAAACAAGCTTACTTACTATTTGCTATGTATCACATCCCATCTCCCATCCCTATGCCTTTGCCCACTTGCCTAGAATGTTCTCTTTCCCTACTTCCTTTTCTTAGGACCTTTACCTCACCTCAAGGATTTGCTCAAGCCCTTTTTCCTACAAGAGGCCTTCCCTCACCTTCCCACCCCCATTGGCACCCGCCGGTTACCAGTTCCCTCTCTGGAAATAGCTTTGTATTGGAAAGTAAATTCTCTGAAGGCAAATGATTTCATTTTTTTCATTGTGCCCCCAGGATGACTGACAGAACAGATGGCACAAATAAAGATCTTTGTAAAGGACAATATCTATCCTTTTCTCCTGAAGACACAGTGTGGTCCCTCTCAGACATCCATTGAGCCTCACCTGAAGCCAAGTTGAAATGATCCATAACAAAACCAAAGGAGAGAAAATATAATGTAGATGAAACATTTTCATTCACAGAGGATCTCCTTTGGTAGGAGAGAGGAGGGAAAAAAGAAACCAAGGGAAAATTTATGCAGGAAATAAAAAATGACTAATGATGAAGGAATGGTGTGGAAGGAAGGAAGGAAGGAAGAAGAAAGAAGGAAATAAGTATTTATTAAGCACCTATCATGCACCAGGTATACCTAGAAATACTTCATTTGATACAACAGCCCTGGAAGTCAGGTGCTATTGTATCAGTATCCCTATTTTACAATCATGGAAACTGAGGCAGGCATGTTTTGAGCAAATTCACCAGGGTCCCATAGCTAATGGGTTTCTGAGGCTAAAATTAGAACATAGAGCTTTCGTGCTCTAGTTCCAGTGCTCTATCCTCTGAGACACCTAGCTGCCTCAAAAAAAAAAAAAAAGAATAGGTTTTTGGGTTTGTTTTTTTTGCAATGACAGCAAGGGGGAAATAGCCACGATTTCCTGAAGCTGGAGACATGATTCTGTCCTTGACCATGGAATATAGACTTTAGCAGCACTTTCCTCCCCTCCCAGAAGACGAGGTTATTGATCATATCCTGCTCTGCCTGGGCAAAAGCCCCAAATCTACGCTCTCACTAGGGCTGGCAGAGGAACTGGCTTTGGGTGAGGGGCAGGCACTGTGCTGGGATCATTATCCAACAATTGAACCTTTTTAAGCAGCTAGTCAACCTCCAATCCTTCGAAATTGAGCATTTAAAGCTTTTTAATTGCAGAAAAATTCTCCTATACAAGTCTGCAGCTCACTTTGGAAGAACATCAGTTGATTTATTGCCTACATTAGAACGTTACTGCTTTTTTATATCTACCTCCATACTTTGGAACTTTGACAGTCTGGATTCTTTTCTGATAATAACAGTTATTTTTAGGTGGGTTTTTTTGCGTTTACATCTGACTTGTCAAGGCCCCATTCAAGATTTTCTTGGCAAAGATGCTAGAGTGGTTTGTCATTTTCTTCTTCAGCTCATTTTAGAGAAGAGGAAACTGAAACAAACAGCATGAAAGTGACTTGCCCAGGGTCACACGGCTAGTAAGTGTTGGAGATCAGATTTGAACTAAAAAAGATGAGTCTTCTTGACTCTGGGTCCAGTGCTGTATCCACTGTGTCACTTAGTTGCTCAATAATAATGATATTAACCACAATAATAGGATTAATACTCCCTGTTGCTATCTTTACAAGAGAGAACATTTACATGGATTTAAGTTTTGCAAAATATTTTATAAATAGCTCATTTTATCCTCATAGCAAAGGGACATGGCATGGCTGGTGCTATTATTATCCCCATTGTATAGATGAGGAAACTGAAACAGACAAAAGTTAAGTAAATTGCCCAGGGTCATACAACCAGTGAGTTTTTGATGCTAGTTTTGAATTCAGGTCTTTCCATTTTCAAGCCCAGGGTTCTTTTTGTCAAGCTACTACAGCACTGCCTGCTATCTATCTTTTTTGTGAGAAAAGATGAGTGATTCAAATATTAAAGGACCACTTTGTGTCTTCCTCCTATCTTCCCAGTCTTTCACCCAAGAAGTTCCCTGAACCCATGACTATGGAGAGCTGGTGAGATGGATTCAGGTATGGCTGGTAACACAGCTGGACTGTGTGACCTGCATTTGGAGTCCCAGGACCTGAATTTCAACTCCTCTTCTGCCTCTTCTGGTATTTGTGACCTAGGGAATCACAGATGGGCAAGGGTCCTCAAGGGTCCCTGTTTTCCTTTGTTAAGTTATGTCCCCTCTCAGAGCTTCAATTTTCAAATGAAGACTTTGGATTGGATGAGCTGAAAGCCCTTTCTCATTCTTAATTCCATGAACCCATGAAGTCCGGAGGTAGCCCCAGGCTACTCGGAATTGCTGAATGATGGTGATCAGAGTATTTTCTTCACTGGGAATTCCCAAAACCTATGAAATCACAAATCTTCTCAAAAAGGGGAGGACTTGGGATAAGGCATCTGCCTAGTGGACAGATGGAGAGAAAGTTTGGAGGTATGGCCAGGCAGTTAAGTTGATATTCAATTTGTCAGCACCCTTAAGGAAACCCAGGCAGCTGAGCTTGGGCGATAGGATGTCACAGCTATGAGCAGTAGCCCTGAGGCATGTACCAGCCTCCCTTCCACTCACTGACTACCTTCAAGCATTGGGAAATAATCTGGTACAGAAGAAGCCCTGGCTGGTGTTTTAAGTTGGCCTATTATGCTACTGATTGCAGCTTTGTTTTCACAAAGAAAGTTGGGGAAACATACACACACACACACACACACACACACATATATATATGTATGTATACACATAAGCACACATATATCTATATATCTATATACAAATATATGTGCATACATATGTGTGTATATGTGTGTATGTAGTAGCAACTACATACTGGGGCAGCTAGGTGGCATAGTGTGGAGTCAGGAAGATTCATCTTCCTGAGTTCAAATCTGGCCTCAGACACTTACTAGCTGAGTGACCTTGGGCAATTCACTTAACCCTGTTTGCCTCAGTTTCCTCATCTGTAAAATGAACTGGAGAAGGAAAAGGCAAACAACTCCAGTATCTTTGCCAAGAAAATCCCAGATGGGGTAATGAAGAGTTGGAAAAGACTGAAAATGACTGAACCACAAAAGTGTTCCTATGAACATTTCTTTTTTTTTTTAATATTTATTTATTTATTTAACTTTTTACATTCATTTTCACAAATTTTTGGTTCCAAATTTTCTCCCCTTTTATCCCCTCCCCCCACCCCAATACACCAAGCAATCTAATTTTCCCTATCTCCAATCTGCCCTCTCTTCTGTCATCCCTCCCTTCTCTTTTCTCCTGTAGGGCCAGATGACTTTCTATTCCTCATTAACTGTTATGTCTTCTTTCCTAGTAGCAACAGCAATACTAAACAGTTGTTCCTAAAACTTTGAGTTCCAAATTCTCCCCATCCCTCCCTCCCCACCCATTCCCTTTGGGAAGGCAGGCAACTCAATATAGGCCATATCTGTGTAGTTTTACAAATGACTTCCTTGATAGTTGTGTTGTGTAAGACTAACTGAATTACCCTCCATCCTACCCTGCCTCTCATCGTTTCTCTTCTGTCTTTTGATCCTGCCCCTCCCCGAGTGTTGACTTCAAATTGCTCCCTCCTCCCATTGCCCTCCCTTCCATCATCCCCCCGTTGCTTATCTCCTCCCCCACTTTCCTATACTGTAATAGATTTTCATACCAAAATGAGTGTGCATTTTATTCCTTCCTTTAGTCAAATGTGATGAGGGTAAACTTCCTGTTTTTTTTCTCAGCTCTCCTCTTTTTCCCACCACTAAAAAGTCTCCTACTTGCCTCTTAAATGACATATAATTACCCCATTCCATTTCACCCTCTTTCCTCCCACTACATTTCTCTCTCACCATTTACCTTAATTTCTTTTAAGATATGGTCCCATCCTATTCAATTCACTCTGTGCTCTCTGTCTCTGTGTGTGTGTGCATGTGTGTATGTGTGTGTGTGTGCGTGCATGCGTGTACATGTGTGTGTGTGGTCCCACCAACTACCCAGATACTGAAAAGTTTTAAGAGTTACAAATATTGTCTTTCCATGTAGGAATGTAAACAGTTCACTTCTGGTAAGTCCCTTAAGACTTCTCTTTGCTGTTTACTTCTTCATGCTTCCTCTCATTCTTGTGTTTGGAAGTCAAATTTTCTTTTCAGCTCTGGTCTTTTCATCAAGAATGCTTGAAAGTCCTCTGTTTCATTGAAAGACCATATTTTCCCCTGAAGTATTATACTCAGTTTAGCTGGGTAGGTGATTCTTGGTTTGAGTCCTAGTTCCTTTGACTTCTGGAATATCCTATTCCATGCCCTTCGATCCCTTAATGTAGAAGCTGCTAGATCTTGAGTTATCCTGACTTTATTTCCACAATACTGGAATTGTTTCTTTCTAGCTGCTTGTAAGATTTTCTCCTTGACCTGGGAGTTCTGGAATTTGGCCACAATGTTCCTAGGAGTTTCTCTTTTTGGATCTCTTTCAGGTGGTGATCGATGGATTCTTTCAATACTTATTTTGCCCTCTGGTTGTAGAACGTCAGGGCAGTTTTCCTTGATAATTTCATGGAAGATGATATCTAGGCTCTTTTTTGGATCATGAGTTTCAGGTAGTCCCATAATTTTTAAATTGTCTCTCCTGGATCTATTTTCCAGGTCAGTTGTTTTTTCCATGAGATATTTCACATTCTCTTCCATTTTTTCTTTCTTTTGGTTTTTTTTTTTGGTGATTTCTTGATTTCTCGTAAAGTCATTAGACTCCATCTGTTCCATTCTAATTTTGAGAGAACTATTCTCTTCAGTGAGCTTTTGAACCTCTTTTTCCATTTGGCTGATTCTGCTTTTGAAAGCATTCTTCTCCTCATTGGCTTTTTGAACCTCTTTTGCCAATTGAGTGAGCCTATTTTTCAAGGTGCTATTTTCTTCAGCATTTTTTTGGGTCTCCTTTATCAAAGTATTGACCCGTTTTTCATACTTTTCTTGCATGTCTCTCATTTCTCTTCCCAGTTTTTCCTCCACCTGTCTAACTTGCTTTTCAAAATCCTTTTTGAGCTCTTCCAAGGCCTGAGCCCACCCGACATCCTCCTGGGATGTCTGGGGTACCGAGGCCCCACCCTCCACGTCTTTCCCTGATGGCAAGAATATGTCCTTGTCTTCGTCAGATCCAAAAGTCGGGATCTTTTGTATCTGTTCAAAAAAACTCTCTATAGTCTTATTTTTCTTCCCTTTTCTAGGCATTTTCCCAGCCAGTTACTTGACTTCTGAGATTCCTGTCCACCCCCGCCTAGATCCGCCCAGCTAGTGCTTGGGGTCTGAGATTCAAATGGGCTTTCTGCGGCAAGCATCTGCTATTCAATGTGAGCTTTAGTTCTGGTGCTGGAGTGGGGGCAGGGCCGCCTCCCAGGCTCAGTTCCCTCAGGGGTTTATGTAGAGACCTTCAGAAATGGAGCGGGCGGGGCAGAGTCATCTCCCAGGCTCAGCTCCTTCAGGTTGTTTATGCAGAGACTTTCAGTAATGAAGATCCTGCCTGCTGCTGGGGGAGTCCCGGGCCGCTGCCACACTGCCCTGCCTCTGCTGCTTCCTGCCCCCACCTCTTCCTCCCGAGGGGGCCTGAGTCACGGAGACACCCCACTCCCCTCTTGTCCAGCCCAGCCATCTCTCTCACTGACCTGTAGCTTCTGTGGGCGGAGGGACTTTCCGTCCCTGAAGCCTGCTCGGGTCAGCTTCTCTGGGGCCGCGGCCAGGGCAGCGCTGGGGTGGGGTCCGCTTTCTGGGGTGCAAAGGACCCTGGGGACGGCTCTCCAGGGCTCTCTGGAGTGGAAATCTTTTCCACTATGTTTCTGCACACCCTGCAGTGATCCAGAACTACTGGGGAGCTCTTCTTACATTAATTCTATGGGCTGTGGGTTTGGAGCTCGTATACATGCGTCTTTCTACTCCGCCATCTTGACTCCGCCCCCTCCTATGAACATTTCATGCTTTTTAATGGATTTCTCTATTTTCTGGGTTCGTCTCTGTGTAAGTTTTGTGCAGGAGACCATGCTCCTTACTGCCTGAGATCTGGGGCCCTGAGAATATGAAACAGTTAGAACACTGCCAACTATGGCACAAAGTCAACTTCAGCTACAGGGAAAAGAACCCAGATTTTGAATCAGGAATGACCTGCATTAAAATCCTCTTTTCTACTGTTTTTTCAGTGTGTAACACTCGATAAATACCTTTCCCTGGCTGGCCTTTCGTTTGTCAGTTATAAAGGGAAGAAACATAACTTTTTTAAAAAACAATTAATTTAATGTTTTCAGTTTTCAACAATCATTTCCATAAGTTTTAAATTTTCTCCCCCTCTCTCTCCCCTCCCTCCCCAAGATGGCATGCAGTCTTATGCGGTTCTCCTCGTACATTCTTATTAAGTATATTTCCACATTAGTCATCTCGTGTAGAAGAATTAAAACAAATGGGGAAAACCATGAGAAAAACCAAAACAAAACATAACAAAAGAGAAAATAATCCGTTTCATTCTGTGTTCTGACTCTATAATTCTTTCTCTGGATGGCACTTTGCATAATGCGTCCTTTGAAAATGTTTGAGGTCCTTGCATTGCTGTGAAGGGCTGAGTTTATCAGATACAGGCTTGGCACACTTGGCTCTTACTGTGTATATTGTGCACCTGGTTCTACTCATTTTACATATCAGTTCATATAAGTCTTTCTAGACTTTTCTGAAGTCCTCCTATTTATTCTTATAGCACAATAGTATTGTATTACATTCATATGCCACAACTTGTGTGTCAGTACTCTGCTAAGCACTGTATAGATATTATCTCATTCTATAAAATTAAATAACATTGGATTTGAAATTCAGGGGTGGGGAATCTGTGGCCTCAATGACACATGTGGCCCTCTAGGTCCTCAAGTGTAACCTCTTGACTAAATCTGAACTTCATAGAACAAAATTGTGCAAAACCTGGAGTCAGTCAAAAGGCTACACCTGAGGATCTAGAGGGCCACATGTGGCCTCAAGGCCACAGATTCGTCCTTCACCCCAAATAGATGCTTTTAACCTTTCTACCCCATCATTAATTCTAGGACCTCTGTAACTTCTGCTATTCTCTCAAGCATGACTATGTCAGAGGTCACAGGACTCTAGTTGTCAGTTATCCTGGAAATATGATAACATGATATTGTCATTAGTACACCCAACTCATCACTAGCTGATAATATGTGGGACTGTTTATCAAACTCACAGGCAGTTCAAAAAATAAAATATAACTATTACACTGTTCAAGTGTTGCTCAAGTTAAAAAGAAAGTTGTCAACGAGACTCTAACTTGTCAGCAGAGTGGACCTTCTTTTTCAGAGCACCAAGCAGACTCTGTCTATTTATGCTCACTTTTCAGTCTGTTGTACTGAAGGGGATATTTCTACCTGATCCAGCTAAGGATTTGAGGTAGCTTCATGGAAAGAGCCCTACATGGGATTTAAAATTAGAAGACCTAAACTGAAAATCCACCTTTGCTCCTTACTGCTCATGTGATCTAGAACGAGTCATTTAGTGTCTCTGGAAGTCAGTTACTTTGGTTGTGAAGTTAGGTAGTAGAACTAAAAGGCTTCTTAGACCCCTTCAAACTCTAAATCTATGATAATCTTCTTACCAAATGCTTATCTCTAGTCTGGCCCTCTCAGCTAGTGACTTCTACAATATTCCCATTTGGATGTCACTTCAAACCCAGCATATCCAAACTCATCGCCTTCCTTCCCAAATAACTCCCCTTCTCAGTGTAGAATCTTAGACCATTGTAGTCAGAAGAGACCTTAGAGATTTTCTCATCCAAACCACTCATTTTATGGATGAGAGAAAGAAAACCAGAGGGACCACTGGCTTGCTCAAAGTTACACAGCACAGTAGTGATGGATCCAAGATGACAAACATTGGCTCTTGACTTCTAGTACACTGTCCATTTCCTCTCATTGAATGTGGGGGGTGGGTCTCTGTCTCTATCAATGTCGCTACATTTCAGTCATTCAAGATTATCTTGGGATCATCTTCCAACTATCTCTTGTCTTCATTGTCCATGACCAGTCAATCATTAAACCCTATTCATTTTTCCTATTTTCCCCAACTCCAATGTCCTTATCCCCATTCTGGGTCCTCATAGTCTCCAACCTGCATTCCTGCAGTGGCTTCTGGCTCGATTCTCTAACCTTGGCTTCTTTCTACTCCCATCACTCTGGGATTTTATAATCAGATTAATATTCATGAGATTTACCAAATCCTATGATCATACATCTAGAACTGAACTTTAGAGACAGTCTAATTCAATCCCTTCATTTAAGACATGAGGAAACGGAGGCCTTGGAACATTAAATGTTTTGCTTAGTGTCACTCAGGAGCTAAGGATCAGAAATAGGATTTGAACCCAGATTCTCTGATTTCTGAGCCAATACAGTTTTACCACACTCAGTTCAGTGCAGCTTTCACCTAGTCACCCTTATGTTCCAATGCCTTTAATGCCTTCCTATTTCATACCATAGAAAATCCAAATTTCTTTTTCTTGTCTTGTCTTCATATTTTAAAGTTGGGGCACATTATGAATGCCAGGAGATAAGGTAACCCTGCATACAGTAAACATCCTTTTAACTGTTGTAGATTTGGATTTGAATCACAATTTTGCAACAATGACCTTGAGAAAGTTGCTTTTAACCTTCTAAACCACTGTATTCTCCCCTTCAAGACGAGGGGGTTGCTCTGGGCTAATGTTCCTTTCATCTCTAAAGCCTATGTGCTTGTTGCCATGGAGGAAGCTCTTGAAAATCCCCAAGAAAAGTATGACCACAAGTACAGAAACTCATGGTCATCTGTCCTTATTTAATCTGAAATTCCAAAAGTTACTTTCAGACATTGGAACCTGAGCCCAAATTACATCAAAGGAGAAAAATAGCTCACGTTGGCTAATGGGTCTGTACATAATCCCATTCCAATAAAAATGTTTATTGCGTTTCTCCAGGCTCTTCTTATTTCAGGAATTCATCAATGGCTTAGGGTTATCAGATGCAAAGCTCAAAGCTACTCAGACATGAGCCCACTGTTATCACAGGGAGCATGGGGTGGGGGGAGAGAATGATGGAAAATGGTTACCATTATGAACTCAATTTATTTGTTAATACTTCATTAGGTTCACGTTAATATTTCTTTCTCAAAGACTAACCCAGACAGAATTTCATTACCACTACTATTCAGGTGTCAAGACTTTTTTTTTTCTCCTAGAGCAAAACAAAGAAAAATATTTTATAAGAATGAATCTTTAGTTCTGTAGACAAAAGAACCTATGAAAAAGGAGATTAAATCTTCATCAGCTTAACTTGCAAGGCAAATACGTGGGGAAATAACATTATTCACAGCTCTAATTGTGTAATTAGTCTTGGGAGTTTTCTTTTTCTGTCCAAGGTAAAGGAATTTACTTCTAGTTATGATAACAGTGAATCTCTAAGTACTAGATTTATGTGAATTATTTTCCACAGGTAAATCATTCTTGTCCTCTGGAAACTCAACTACAAGACACATTTAAAAGCCATACCATGGCCAAACGTGAGCTATATCTATCTTAAAAGGAATAGAAACTACTAATAAACCCTAGCTCTTCATCTTTGGAGATAAATACCTCTGGTCAGGTCTTTAAGGCATTCTCAAATTATCCCTTTGAAGTTTTCTTGACTTGTCTAACTTTTGCTACTCAAATATTCCAATGCATCCTTGCTCTCATTGGTGACAGTACTCCCTTTAAGAAAGGATATCACAATCTGCTCATCCTATGTTGTGGTTCTTGTCAATGGCCTCTCATAAGGTTTAAAGAGCAACACTACCCAACATGTTCATTCTCTAAATGCTATAATCATAGAACACAGAAGTTGTCCAGTGGCTATCCCTCCCTTCTGCTTTTTCACCATTTTTTCAGGTCAGATTTCTCTGGTGATGTCCTTTCTACCATTACTCTCATATAATTCTCTGTTTCTTTTGGGTTACAGTTATATGCTTTTCCTGTGCCTTTTGGATAACATTCAACCTTCATTCTTCAAAGACTGTGGAATTCTATGACTTATAGCCATACATTGGAAGAATATTAGCGATTAAAAGTTGGGTGTTTGGTTCAGGGAGAAGTTTGGGGTCAGTTAAACATTTGTTATGATGGTGACAAATGAGCAGTACAATAGGGTTTTTGGCTATACTTTGACTATACTTATGGTAGAATTATTTTTGAGGGTTCAACACCAGGAAAACAGCTTTTATTTTCATCAAAAATATGTGTTCCCCACATAGAAATGTTTTCCTTCTTGTCGAAGGAACAACCTGAACATAAAGACTTGGGGGTTCCACGTATGCTAGTGCTTCTATGATCTTAGGTTCCCTGAGTTTCAGGTGACAAAGGTGATAATGAACAGAAAAGCAAATTTCCAAATCTTGTTCTGCTAGAAAAAATGCCAAGACCAAGGGAGCCAGTAGTGAGGCAACAAAAAGTTGGTCTCAGGCTTCTAATGAGCCCAGAAATTGTCTTTCCAATTTCTCTGCATGACCTTCATCTGGTTCGAATATAAAAGCATGTCGAGAGAATTAGTTCCCCTTAGGGGGATATTTTCCAACTCAAGGGTTTGCATTTTTTCATGAAAGTGTCAATGAAGTCATGCAATGTTGTCATACCAACCATTAGCATACGCCATCCATGGAAGGAAAAGTTTAGCATAACTTTTCCTCTCCATTGAAAGATCAATGGTTGGAATTTTGGAGAAATTTTCAATTCACTAACATTTCACAATAATTAAAAATAGGACATTCTTAAGGAACTATACATCTATAGCTGTGAAAACAGGCTTGTATCATTAAGCTCACAAAGAAAGTTTCTGAACTAAGACATTTGCACAAAAATAGCACCGGAGTATGACACACAGTTTGTGAGGATCATGTAAAAGAATGAAGCCAAGATGTGTGGGTCCCTGAAAGTCCATTACCCTTCTTCTCCCTCTACCCACCCACCCTCCAAACCCAACAGCAACAAAAATACTCCACAACCAAAAAAAACCTCAGAGATGTTAATTAACATTGAGGCAGATAATCTAAGTAGAAGGTCTATTTTTTGTGACTTTCAAGTTCAGAGCCTGTCAATCAACCTCAGTAAACACTGATTAAATATTTGCTATGTGCCAGGCACTGGGGAAGACTTTGGGGACACAGATATGATAAGTGGAACAAACTTGACAGGCAAAAGGAGTTTCTAGCCTAACCGGAGATGAGTACGTATAGGTAGCTTCCAGGCAACCTCCCTAACTGGAAACTCTTTTAGAAAGTCTTCAGTGATGGTAGGAGACAACACAAAATTCTTAGGGAAAATAGTTGAGAAGGTAGAAAGAACATCATCACTGATCACAAAATACACACTCGGCACTTGTGCCCACTCCAGATTCTGTCAGGTTTCCCAGAAGAGCCCACTATTGGGAGACCCTAACTTTGAGGCTTTTCCTTTAATGGTAAAGCTTGGGAAATGGGGGCCTCCCCCCGCCGTTCCCTTTGACAGACAATGCCTTGTTAAATTGATTCCTGATTTAAAAGGAAGACTGTGAAGTGCTTCAATAATGAGACTGACATGTCAAGCGGAGGGTGACTATACTTTTGAGATAAGAGCCCCACTGTTAAATTTAGAAGCCAGCTGAAACTTTGCTTCAGAAGAGTTTTGAATAATAATCGGCCCTCTTAAGTGAATGGGCTTGCTGTACTTTCAGGAGACGAGGAAAGAATGAAATGAGAACAAGCATGGCTGAGACCATGCAGCTAGCCAGGATCAAGAATGGGGAGGACACAGATACGGTCACTGGACCTAAAGCCATCAAAAGCTCCAGTCAGTTTATTATGGTAAAAATAGAAACAAATTTATAATGGATTTTTTTAAAATGAAAAATATCACAGGCTAGTAGCAGTAGATGGAGCTATAGATCACATCGTCTAGGTTTTGAGTTAGCCCATTCATATTCGGATGGCTGGGGAGGCGACAGACCTGTTGAGTTATCCTTAGCCTCCCCCTGTGCCTTGCCACGCAGGCTGGTTTAGAACTCAATTGTGATCTCCTAGGACACTTTGACTGTCAAAAGAAAGGAGGAGGAGAACCACAGAATGACATTAAGAGACACATAAAGACAATGACAGAGAGATAGAGAGACCCAGATCTAAAAAATCAGAAAAAATATATTTCAAGAGACAGGGAGTCACAAAGAAAGAGATAAAAGATGAAAGACATTTACAGAGAAAGGAGAGATATGAGAGAGACAGATGAGAGAGAGAAAAATGAAAGAGGTGGGACAAGATAAGAGATCATTATAAACCAAATATCAGAAGAGTTAAGATAAAATTGTGCTGTTGAAATCAAATGTGCAAATGTGAAGGTGCAGGGTTAGGATTATAATCATTTGGGGTGCTCTATTTTTGGTCTGGAGTCAAGAAGATTGAGTTCAAATCCAGCCCCAGATATTTATTTCCTATGTGATCCTGGGCAAGTTATTTAACTGAGTTTGCCTCAGTTTTCCCATCTGTAAAATGAGATAGAAAAGGAAACATCAAACTACTTCAGTTTCTTTGCCATGAAAACCCCAAAGGGGATCACAAAGAGTTAGACATGACTAAAACAATGACTGAACCACAACGTATTTTGAAGATTAAACCATCCTAAGAAACAGATTCACAGATTCAGATCTGGAAGAGACTTTAGAGGACGCCCAGTTCAATCCTCTCATCTTATACTTGAGTAAAACTGAGGCCCAGAGAGGGGAATGACTTCCTCAAGGTCACAAAGGGAGCAAATAGAAGAGTAGGATTTGAATTATAAATCCAGTACTTTTTCCATTATATAATAAAAATAAGTATTCAGTTTGTTAAAATGAATTTTATTGGAATCTCCATGTTCTAACTGTAAGTTTCCATCTTCTTACACTTGTCTCTATGACCACAAACCTACTTCATTTATTTGTAAAATGAAGATACTGTTCGCATGACCTATCTTCCACGGATTTTGCAATGGAAGCTTTTCATAAATATAAGCTCTCCTTCCCCACCTTCTCTTGGTGGTCCCAAGGTTTGTTTTATTTTTCACTTCAGAATTCTTCATTTTTTTCTCCTCCTCTTAAACCTCTTTTAGTTTAGACTTTCAACTTTTTCCATCATCCTTTTGGAGCATACCTTATGCAATCTCTTCTTCCCTGATTGTGTTTCATTTTCCTTTGCCCTAATTTGACCACTAAACAGTTCTTTCCATGAAACTTTGGGAGATCTTCAGAGCACCAGTGGAAGAGGGGATGTTTAATTTAATGATTTGTAGCCATTTTCAGGTCTAGAAATCACTCTCCTCCTCCAAGGTAAGGCATTTTTGTATTCTGGCTATGAACAATTTGGCCATAAGGTACCCAAGTTACCTTGCCTCAGGGGGTTAGACTTAAAGCACTTTTCTCTTCCACCTTTGCACAAGCCAAAAGCCTACAAATCAGAGAATCTTAGGGTTAGACCCACCTTTAGCTGTCATCTAATTAAACCCATACATCATCATCACCATCATCATCATCATAGCTAACATTTATTTGACATTTTCCAACTTGCAAAGTACTTTACAAGCATTATCTCATATGATCCTTATAACAACTCTGAGACAAGTGCTTTTACTGTGCCCATTTTACACATGAGAAAATTGAGACCCAGAGAAATTAAGTGATTCAGAGTCATAAAGCAAATAAGTGTCTGAGTAGAATTTGAAGTAAGATATTCCTGACTCCAAGTACAGCAATTTGTATCCACCATACCAACCAACCACCTCTAACAAAAGTCTCTTCTACAGCACACCCAAAGTGTCATTGAAGTTATTCTTGAAGATTTTCTCTGAGGTCTAAAATCTTCTATTTCCCACCTGCAGCCGTTTTTGCCAGCTCTGGCCTCTGGAGGTCAAGTAGAATGACTTTGATCCCTCTACCAAGTGACAGTCCTTCAGATACCTGAAGACAGTGATCATCCCACCAGCCCCCAAATTATTTTTTTCCTAGGCTAAACATCTTTGAATTGATTTGAAGTCAAGAGCAAAAAAATCACTTAGCTTCCACTGTTGAAAGTCATCTAAATGTTGAAATTGAAAAGCAAAGGCTAGGAACTGCCCCTTTTCCCTTCTATTGGCCCCTCTATTCAAGAAGTGACAAATTATAAATATATAAGTAGTTATCATCAGGAACTGATGGTTTGGTCCAATGATCTCAAAACATCTCCCAAATCACATTTAACTCAGTTTTATTTAATTGTGTCCTGGAAGGAAGTGTTAAGCAATTCGACCAAGTTCAAATAGCAAATAGATTTAAGATCCAAGAAAAGTCCCTGAGATTACTGGTGTACACATGTGTGTATTTATATACATATGTATGCATATATATGCATATATTTACATATACATGCATATATACATATATACTCTGTATATAAGCACATATACAGGCATATTCATGTATTTGATGTGACCTGATATAATCTCATCTTAGAAACTAAAACTAATAATGAGAATAAAGAAGTTTGTATTTTGTTAAAAAGATAAAGAGCTGGATTTGTAGCAATGATAGCAGCTGGAATTTAGATAGTGCTTTAGTTTACAAAGCATTTGGTAGGCTTTATTCTGTAGCACGTAGGTATGCACTGGATTTGGTACTGGGCTTAGAATCCAAAAGACTCATCTTCATAAGTTCAAATCCAGCCTCAGACACATATCAGTTGCGTGACCCTGGGCGACTTAACCCTGTTTGCTTCAGTTTCCTCATCTATATAATGAGCCAGAGAAGGAAATGGTCAACCATTCCAGTATCTTTGCCAAGAAAATCCAAATGGGGTCATGGAGAGTCAGACAAGACTGAACCGAACTGAGGCATCAGTTTATTTTAGCTTCAAAGCAACAGTTTAGTTATCATCATGCTCATTTTACATGTGAGGAAACTGAGGTTCACAGCATCTAAGTCATATGCCTGGATTTGAACTCAGACCTCTTATGATTCAGCAACCAAAGCCTTTTCTCACTACACCATATTCCCTCTTAACTTAAATAATTGGATGCCAACTGAGGACATGCAGAAGGTATGATCTGGATGATACAGTTGCTGCTGTTGCCACATTGGGAGTAAAGCAGATTCCCAATATTAGATAAGTTGTCTGGATCTTGAGAGACAAGAAGAATGTAAGAAGAGCAGACATTTTTTACAATGTTTTCAGGTTGGTAAAGACAATTTTAGACACCTTGTCTTACTGGATCTCCAGAACAACTATATAAGATAGGTAGTAAAGATATAGTCATCTCTACGGATGCTGAAGTTGGAGAAGTTAAGTGGCTTTCCTGTGGTCACACAGCTAATATTTTCAGAGGCAACATTTGAACCCATTTTTTCCTCTCTTCAGATTTGGTTCTCTTTCAGCCCAGCCTCATTGCATCCCAGTGATTAAAGATGTCTCCCACTCCCAGGAGGCCACAAGTAATGCTTCTCTGACTTCAATTCCGCCTTTTCCATATCTCTCTTCCCCCATTGTGAGAGTAATTAATTCACTGTGGAAATCTGGCATTTCAGGGGTACTGAGTGCCTATCTCTGTATGAGAGGGAAGGACAGACAACAGGACTTCTGATGAAAAGCAGAGTGAGCCTTCCCCTAAAAACTAATGTGGTCACTTAGCCATTCAGTTTGCATAGGATGACTTACTGAAAAAGAAAATTTTTTCAACTGATGATGGCAAGAAATGGCTCAACTAGACAGAACTTGAGAGACAAACAGGATCTCTGTATTTATCTGGGTTTGTTAAGACATTTTCAGTTATGTCTGACAATGTGGTCCCATTCTGGGATTTTCTGCGCAAAGATATTGGAGCAGTTTGCCATTTCCTTCTCTGGATCATTTTACAGATGAGGAAACTGAGGCAACCAGGATGAAGTGACTTGTCCAGGGTCACATAGCTAGTGTTTGAAGCCAGATTTGAACTCGTGTCTTCATCTACTCCAAGCCTGGCACTCTATCCACTGTGCCACTCTGCTGCCCGATTTATCTGAACTAGGCATCAGCAAAGCAACCTATCTCATTGAAGGGATGTTTGACCCTCTACATGGTCATTTATTGTAACAATGTGGCCACGTAGCTGAGTAAAATCCAGCATCTTTGGAATTCAATTTAAGTATTCTAAGGGACACAGGAATCTATAATAAAAATCCCACGTTCTTCCAACCCTTTGGCAAAGATAAACATATTGTATGTTACTTTTGGGAGAAAATTAATGTAATTGAAGGTGGGGGGTAGACTCTCAAAATCAACCAAGGTCACTAATGTACAACATGCAAATGGTCCCCCATTTATCAAAAGTCCTAGGGAAATCGGGAGATAATTGAAATGATAGATGAATAGATGAGACTCCAGGCTAATGGTCTGTATATCAATGAATCAAAGTCAGACTTATGAAGGGTTTGGGGAAATTATTCCAGTACTTCATCCATAGCTGGAGTTTTTGAAATTTTGGGTAACTCAATTGTAGGAGGAATAGTGTGTTCATCCTTCGTTGCTGAAGAAGACAATGCCATCAGAGAAATGGTGACATGACTTGCATTTGACTTGTTTTGAGTGAGGGAGGGCTGTGCAGGTCACCAACCTCACTTCTCCTCCAGAGCCATCTGAATCCAGTGACCAGATATTCATCAGGATGACTGGAGATGACTCAGGATGAGGCAACTGGGGTTAAGTGAATTGCCCAAGGTCACACAGCTAGTGAGTGTCAAGTGTCTGAGGTGAGATTTGCACTCAGATCCTCCTGACTACTGCACTGGTGCTCTATCCACTGTATCACCTAGCTGTCCCTGTTGGAGGAGTAAAGGAGAAATGAAAGGAGAATCCAAAACCATGCGTGTGCCCATTGGCAACCTCTCCTGCTAAATGCTGGCAAGATTTATGACTCATTGCTGCCTTTTAATACTTACCTCACTTTATTTCCTTTTCCTGAGATCATTAACTCATCCATTTTCCCCACCTGGACCCTGATGTTTCAACTGTCTTCTCTCACAACCTTTCAAAAAGTTACTAGGAATTTTATGCAAGAAATAGATTATTCTGCTAAAGGAGCTGAACATGAGGATGTTTTTGCCTATCCAACTTTAATGAATCTCCAATGCTACCAAATCAGTTTATGACTTTATTTGATTTTAAGAGATTAAAGATTAAAGAGAACCCTAAGATCCTGGAGTGCATTTACTTAGAACTCAGATCTTGCCCAGAGTCCCATAGGAGTTATTAAAAAACTGGAATCTGCATTCCTGGGCCTGAAAAAACGTGATTCACTTTTCGTCCCCATGGCAGCCCTTGAGATACGTGCAGGCAGCTTTTACACCCACAGGTAATCTCTTCTCCATGCTAGATTTGATAGACCATTATATGGCATTGATAGTCAAGGTCCTTCACCACCCTAGTCTGACCTCCGGTGGATTTTCTTAGATTTTCCAGGGTCCTTGCTAAAATGCAGTCCCTAGAATGGAGCCCCATATTCCAGGTATAGTCCCAAAATGGGATATTTGGCTGGGGTTGGGTACTCCTAATTTTTATGTGATCTATATAACTTCTTGAGTCATAGAAATGAAGTCCTCCTATAAAAACTTTTTTCCAAAATCACAACAAAGAAAACTTTGGACCCCACAGAACCAACACTCAAAGTGAAGCTCTCAGAGTTTTCAACCTAGTTCCTCATTTCCATCCTCACTGGCAAAGTTTTGAAAGCAGCCAAGCCCTTGAGGGTTTGCTTTCTGTTTCTCCACCACTTATCGGCAATAACATATGGTCCAAAATGTTCAGCTTTGAGCAAGAAATGCTCATGTTCACACATTGTATAAACTCTGGCAGTCTGAATATAGGCCATGCTTAGTTCCCAGATCTGTCTTGTACAAAACTTGAATATGGTCTACAACTACATTTGGCTTTTCTCTGCCCTACCTCTAACCTCTCTTGGGAAGCGGCAAGATGGAGGCATTGACTGTGGCATTTTCAGACAGTCCAACTAGTTTCTTTCTCTGTCTCTGTCTCTTTCTGTGTCACTGTATCTGTATCTGTCTGTCTGTCTGTGTCTCTGCCTGTCTCTGTCTCTGTGTCCATCTCTCTGTCTCTGTCTCTGATTGTCAAGGGTACCTGATTTCACCACTGCAGTACCTAGAGAGAGAGGAGGAGGAAGGAGATACAAAGGGGAAGGATAGGGAAAGGGGACACAAAGGACAAGAGAGAGGAGGAGGGGAAGTAAAAGGGACAGAGAGAGATAGGGATGAAGAGAGTGTGAGGAAAGGAAGAAAAGGTGGAGAAGGGGGAAAGATAGAGGGACAGCAGGAGGAAGAGAGAAAAGGAGGCAGAGCAAGAGGGAGAGCACACAGAGTCATTTTCAGCATAGCATAGATGGTGATATTAGAATCAGGAAGACCAGGGTTTAAGTCCAGGTTCTGCCATATCTTGGCTATGTGATTTTGACCAAATCACTTAACTTCCTACTTCTTAGCTCTGTAAGACTCCAAGTGCCAGAGCAGTTGCTAGCCTGGGTTTATACTGATGAAAGTTTCTTCCTTCTTAGTTTCCCACATGAATGAAATCACAGGTCTGGATACATGTATGCATGCATTCATACATACACATGTGCATGTATATATGTATGTATATACATATCCATATAACAGCTAGTCATTCAGTCAATAACATTTATCAAGCACCTATTATGTGCACTGTGCTGCTATGTGCTGGATGCTTGTATGTGTGTATCAACACATGTTGATAGATATTGGCTGAATCTTCATCATCAGGTGACCTCTCTGTGTGAACTGGCTCCAGGTGTCCCAAGGCTAGGTCAAACTGAGATAACTCCTATTGAGTCAGACAGGATCTGTGTATGGTCCTAGTGACAGATTAGATACTTCCTATCTATGACAACCTGAGTTTATGGGGCTATTCACCCAAAACTTTGCAACCTGAAGACCATGACACATGAAGAGGATGTAGGGTAAGCAGACACCTGGAGTTTTAGAGCAGTGGATCCTTTTGAATCTAGGAGGCCCTCTGGATATTCTCATATGGCCAAGCAGTCACGTGAAGGATGGCTGAGATATGACAGTGAAGTGATGACTTTTTTAATGTGGTTTATGGAACCAGTATGAGAAAGACAAATCTAGTGTGGTAGAAAGTGAACTAGATTTACAGTCAGGAGAACGAGTTCAATTGCCACCTCTATCATTTTGCTGTGTGACAATAGGCAGATTATTTTAACTCTCTGAGGCTCAATTATCCTATCCATAGAATGGGAGTAATCATGCCTATAATACCTCTTTCAAAAGGCTGTTGTGAGACTCATAAATACTTTGCAAACCTCAAAGTGTTATAGAAATGGGTATGAACTTTTAATCTTGTCTGACATGGTTGGGAAATCAATACTACTTAGGGCAGCAGAATTATTGAACATTAGAGCACAAAGTGACCCTAGACACCACCTAAGTTCAGCCCTCACATTTCGCTGGGGATGAAACTCGGGCGCAACAAAGGAAGTGATAATTAGTTAGGAGGCAAGAAAAGTACTAATCTTTCCAATATCATCATCCTGTAGGAAAAGCCCACTGAAAAGCATTGAAATCTTTCTTACTCCTTTTTAGTTACATTGGATTGTACTCCAATTAAAGCATGGTAGGGGACTCTGAAAGCCCAGGAAACTCCTGATCTGTTATTAGGTTCAATATGGACTTTTTGCCATAAAAGCAGAAAGTCTTTCCTTCCAAGACAGAGGAAAGGACAGCTATATCTCTATATGATCAAAACACTGTGGTTTCGATCAATCAATTGACCAATTGATATGCATTGAACAAATGTCCACTAAATATCAGGTGCTGTCCTTGGTGCTGGGAATTTAAAGGTAAATTGGAACAGACTCTACCCTCAAGAGACTTCTATTGAAGGGAGACAACTCATTCTTATAGAAGCATATACAGAATACATACAAATTAAATCCAAGGCAATTTTTGGATGGAAGACACTAGCATCTGGCACTGACTTATGCCAGTCAAGCTTCTCAGTTGACGTAATCATAGTCAAACTCATGGCAAGAGGATTAGAAGGGGTCAAAGCAAAATGTGCTGCTGAGTTTTTGTCATGCCATGGGCCATTTGTTGCATGATCTTGCCAAGACACAGACATTGTGACTTTTAAGAGCAAATCAGAAGTGAAAGCCTGGGAGTTTTGCATGGCACTCAGATCAGTTTCAGCACCTCATGGCAATCAGTTTGTCATAAACTCATTCTAGGAGGATGCTTGCCATCCTGTTCTTTTGCAGAGTTTTGGAGTATCCAAGTGACATTTCTTGTATTTCACAGAATACTGGATGATCTGCAAGGCTTTACCATTTACATCTGGCAACAGGAGCTAGGGGAAGTCAGAGCTCATATTGAGTGTTAAAGATTTCATTTTCTCCTTAAATCTTGTGCATAATTTTTTTTTGTACAAATGAGCCAAACTTCACTCATTTGTTTATATTCTCTTCTTACCTCTGTTTCTTTCCCCCCTTTTCTCTCTCTCTGCCTCGATTTTCCTTTCTCTGTTTCTTATCCTTTCTGTGTCTCTCAGTCTCTGTCTCTGTTTCTCTCTCTGTCTCTCTGTCTCTGTCTTGCTCTTTCTGTCTTTTTCCCATTCCCTCTCTTTCTTCCTCCTTGCCTCTTTTGCCTTTATCCTCTTTCCCTCTTGGATTCCTTATTTCTCTGCCTCCCTCCCTTTCTTCCTCCCTTCATCTAAGTCTATCTTTTCCTTTTCGCTGCCTTCCCCTCCTCTGTTGTTCTCCTATCTTCCCTCTCTGTGCTAGATGCTATTAGAGATACGGTTTGTATAAGAAATAGTCCCTGCCCTTCTGGAACTTATATTCTAATGAGAAGACAAGCTGCAGAGTCAAAAACTATGAGACACAATGGACCATTATGACCACATTAACAAGATTCAAAACAAATTGCTATTTGAGGTCTCAGGAGGAAAGCAGTTACTAATGGGGGAGATCAAACCAGTTGTTGTCAAGGAGATAGATCTGAGTTGTGCTTTCAGTTCCATTCAACAAAGATTTCTAAAGCATCTCTGATTCTAGATGAGGCAGGTACAAAGAGAGAAAAAAGGGGAAAAAAAACAGAACAAAAACCAAATGTATCCCTGCCCTCAAAGGGCTACAATGCTAATGGGTTTAAATGAAGAATAACAATTCAACAAGCAAAAGGAGGGAGAGTGGTTTTAGAGATAGGGGATAGTGTAATTAATGATCTGATGGATTACGATGGTAAGTGACCTTGAAGGACAAAGGAGTTAGAGTTCAATGGGTAGTAAGAAGCCCACTGAAGCCTTCAGCTCAGGTGTGGCAGGACCCTATCTATCAAAGACCAAGAAGGATTCTGTGACTTTAGTGTGAAAAGTAGGCTGAAGGAGGAAGAAACACTGACAGTAGCCATAGTTTGGATTTGCTTGACTAGAAATGATGTGTGGCTCAGATGTATTGAACGCTCTAGCTCAGAATCCATGCAGGGGAGCATGACAGATTCTTCAATAAGGAGATGAAACCCATGAATGGTATGATATGCCACCTGTATATTCAGAAGAACAGATTTTGAAGAGTTAAGAGGAAGGGCAGGTAGTCTCTGATACCCAAAATTTCTATAGGGAAAATTGATGTTAGGGATAGTAATCAAGAGTGAAACTGTGAAGAAATACATACAACTGATTCCTTTAAGGAAGAAATAAGAGGGCTGTCTAAAGAGAGAGGGTTTCCTACATGTCAAAGGCTTCTCCTTGCTTTAGCCAACTAAAGTGTTTCCTATAGTTGTGAAAACCGATCCCAATAACATTTAGGCATCAGTTTTATATAGGTCACTCAGGTTTCTAAAGTTTTTCTCAATCACTGTCCTGTAAGGGGTATAGTCTTAGAAAATTCATGTGACTTGCTCAAGATCATACAGTTTATAAATATCTATTGGAGTCCTGTGTGCAGAAAAAGGCATGGACAGCAAATAGAATTGAGGGCAGACAACTAAAGGTAAATAAATAATTTAATCAAACTATCAACCAGTGAAAAATTAGGAAATGTGCTTTATAGAAAGTTGAGTGGAAAACTACCCAATATGGAGGTATGATGGCAAGGTGGCATCTTGTGAGGCTAAAAGTCTGAATTGTTTTTAGTGAAATACAAGCTGGATTTGATTTGCCAATCTGATGGTGATCCAAACAGCTAAGGCAATCCTACGCTGAATCAACACTATGGCTGTGGTGACTGAAAAGAAAGGCCAGCACAAGCCTCTGCTCTCTGCGCCCTTCCTCCCCAAATGCCATTGGGTTTACTTTGTATATAATCTGCACTTCCCTGCATTCTATGTCTGCTGATACAAGTATATGTTGTTTCCCCTGAAGGAATGTCAGTTCCCTGAAAGCAGAGGGTGTAAAATCTAAAAGTCTATTGAAGGGACAGGGATATTTAGCCTTGAGAAGTGAAGGGTTACAAACACTAGGAATGGAGGAACGAGAGTGAAGGAGTAGAAAAAGCCAAGGTGATATAAGTGATAGAAAGCATCACGGATACAAATGAGGGAGATGCATTGTCACACAAAAAAAGGTTAATTGGAAGGAAAAAAGTGAAGGAATGAGTGAATGAGAAATCACTTATGAACTGTTTACTATGCCCTTGGCACTCTGGTAAGAATTGGTTTAGAGGGAAAGACAACAAACTCTGTTTGGAACCAGAAGAGTTGGAGGTTCTTGATGACATCAAATGAGATAATTTAAGTAAAGTGCTTTGTAAATCTTAAAGAATTAAATGACAACTCCCCCTTATTGTTTTTGTTGCTGTTGCAACAACATCTATCTAAAGCAGCAATGACCTAGAGTATATTTAGAGATGTGAGACTGGAAATGAGAAGAAAGGTGAAGGCTGGGGACATAGGTCTGGGAGTTATCTGAATAGAGCTGGTTGTTGAAGTCCTGGGGTTGAATAAGAACCAGGAGTGAAAGAATGTAAAGAAAGAAAAAAAGAAGTCTGTGAACAGATCCAGTAGGAAGAATAGTAAATACAAGAAGCGTTGCTCTTTGCTGTCTAGGTTTTCCAGCCATTTATTTAAATTCAGCTAAGTTCTTTTATATCTTAGTCTATGTTAAGTAGTCTGTCTATTTTAAGAATTACATCCAAGGTTGCATTTTACAAATTGTGTTCAAATTTTAGAAATTTTTAAAAAAGGAAAAATAATTTTGTATGTATTCCTACGCTTGAGAACCAGACCAAGGAGCAGAGTGGTGGTGGTCCTTGGAGTCAGAGGACGTGGGTTCATATTTGGACTGTGTCATTTAATATCTGGACAAATAAATGGTCCTGTCTGTGCCTCAGTTTCTCATGTGTGAAAGAAAGGTGGGCTAACTGTTCTCTGCAGTCTTTATAGCTCTTTGATAATGATTTCATGGTCCTTTCCTAGTTTATTTCTTTTGATCTATGAACTGGTTAGATTTCGGTTTTAAGTTTATGGTCCTATGCAGCCCCTTTGAAACAGAACATCGTCAGTGGAAGAGAAATCAAATCATGATTACAATAGAGATCCCAGTTTTAATGAGGTTGAGCTGACATATTATTACTTACTCAGAACATTTTACAAGGACAGCTCTGCATATCTAGGGACAGCATTTTTAGACTGGCAGAAAACCATCAGGTTAATCTTACTTGTATGTCTAATTGTTCAGTAAGATTAAACTGCCTTCTCATTTCTTTTTGGATAAATGTATAGCAATTGTCAGTGCCAGGCATATGAATTGCCCAGTTAAAGCAATAATACTAGAAAGAAGATGAACTGTTCTCTTAAACATCCTTCCCATAGATTTAATCTCTCAGACAACATCTACCTTTAATACAGGAAAGAATGATGTCATAATAATGATGTCCTTTTAAACCTCTATGCACATCAGTGATAAAGAGGAATGAAAGCCCAAGTTTAAATAATCCAATTTAAATCCAAGTCATTTTATGCTAAAATGGAAACCCAAACAATTCTTGGTAGACACAAAGACACAAATCTTCTACCACATATTTTATCCTTTAGAAGAGATCATATTTGAAAAAGACATTACTCTATTTGAAAAAGGGCAAATCCACAGAAATCTTTAGAACACTACAGAAACCCTTCTTCCCTGATAAAACGTATTCTGATATGGATATTTGTTTCTTAGACTTCAAACAAACAAATTAAAACAACTTGATTATACAGTTATCCCTTCTACATCATGTGGGTTAGTGATGCCACACCCCCACAATCTGGAAAATCTGTGTAAAATGTCTTGGCTCTCTGTTCCAGAGAAGTCTGAATTATTATGGTATAAAGATAAACTATGTTGATATTACATAATAATATATACATATATGTGTATATGTACATATACATGCATGTATATATACATGTCTTTGCATGTTGTCTATAGTTTCAAAACTCCCCCCAAATTCCCATTTAATTTCTTATGTCAAGCTGTGATATAGTGAAACCATGATGAGAAAAGCCGCAATATGGAAGGGAAAACTGTAAACTCGGAAAATTCAGGAAAGCCACAAATCCACTCAAACCATAGCACTACCCTTCAATTTAGGCAATTTGTGAATCCTAGGTCAGGAGAAAAAGACAAGAGAAGAGACAGAACTTGAAAGAAAGGGAAGGAGAAAGGAGGAGGAAGGGAGGTAGAGAGACAAGGAGGGGATAGAAGGGGATACTAGGAAAGGAGAAGAGGGGAGTTGAGAGAAGGAAAGATGATGACAAGAGGAAGGGAAATGAAGAGGAAGAGAAGTGAAGGAGAAGTAAAGGGAAGGGAAGAAAGGAGAAAAGAGAGGAGGAGAGGAGCATAAATATGTTGTAGTTGTATAGACCCTTTAGAAAGTCATTCCTTTTTAGGGTGTAGCAAAGGTGTAGACAAGACTGGAATTTTGATTTTTGGTTTAGGGAAGCAGTATCTACTAAGGCCAAGTATCCTAATGTGGTCCCCAAATTCTTTCTTCCTTTATGAAAACCTGCAGCTCATCTATGAAAGAAGGGCTAGTCTAAGATTTCTATTCTGTTTCTACTCTGATGTACTGACTGCCCTATCACCAGGGAAAATACAAAATCCTGATGAGTTCTCAGTGCGACAAAATGGGAGTGGATTATATTTTATAGGGGAAAGAATGCAGAATCTGGATCCAATGGATCCATGTTGCTATCACAACTCTGTCACTTATCTATGTGATAGTGAACAAATCATTTATTTAATTTTCATGGGCTTTAGTTTTCTCATCTGTAAACTGGGTGGGTTGTAGGAGGTGGTCTTTACCATCCTTTCCAGCTCTGACTCTATGATGTTAAGAACTGAGGAGTCCCAGATTTTCCTAAATTGTTTTCCTTGTATGCCAATGTCCACGATCTTTTGTGTTGGATGGGTGACCCCAGAAGAAGGTCATGTATTGGAAACTCTACAACAAATCTCTGGATGGTTTAAAGTATACCATATGCTGATTGACAGATTGGGCAGTACTGATGCTGGATTCAAGACTAATGATAGATCCGCTCTTGACAAAATTGCCTGTGCACTCGCCTACTTTCTATGCTAGGAGTCATGGGTCACTTGTGGCCAGAAGTCATGGAAACCTCCCAAAATACAAATGACACACATTACCCATAGCTTTGCTAGGGAAGTTCATTCCATCATAGCTTAACTAAGACTGAAATGGCACTTCCTGCCCAAAGTGGAATCCTGTAATATTTTCAGTAATGTTGAGCTAGTGTGACTTCCCTAGTAATAAGAATGTCTTCTATGATAGTGATTTGGGTGTTTAGGAGATGGATTCCTTTAGATGAGTTCTAAGATGTGCCTATATCAAACAAAATTCCACTCTATAGGAAAGGGTCCAAAGGTGGGTAGGAAGCACATCTATATTCTTATTCCAATTTTAAAAACAGGCTTCTTTTTTTGAGGAGCTCTTGCCCAATACTGCATTTGAAAATCATCTTTCATTTACATTATTTTGCCGCCTGAATGAGTAGTTTCTGCTTTAGGTGTCCTTTGTTATCAGTAGCAAAGCTTGAGGTTCTGCATCATCAGGTCAATAGCAATGAATCTGTTCCTTTGCAAAATGATGGGACCCTGGATCTTAGTCCACGGAACTATATTACACTGAGTTGAACCTCTCTGAGGTGTCTGGGGGACCCTTTGCGTCCAGGGAACACTTCAGAGTCTTTTAGCTATATTCATGAAATCACACTGCTCCATATTCTCAAGTCACTGAATATCTGCAGTGGGGCAGGAGAAGTATAAAGGTTTCTGGGAAGTTCTCCAAGGAAAGGTTAAAACAAAGAAAAAAAGAATTAAAAAATGGACAAGAAATCTCTGGTGCTGAATGGATTAGCAAGGGAAGTTAAACGTTTTCATTCCTAACCTAATTAGCACCAGGGGCAGCTAGGTGGTGCAAGGATAGAAAGTTAGGACTGGATTCAGAAACACTAATATTAATGGGTTCAAATCTGGCTTCAGACACTTACTAGCTGTGTGAATCTGGCCAAGTGACTCAACCCTGTTTGTCTCAGTTTCCTCATTTATAAAGTGAGCTAGAGAAGGAAATAGCAAACCACTCCATGTCTTTGGCAAGGAAATTCCAAATAGGATGTGACTGAAACTACTGAACAACAAGAATAAGCTTTAGCAGGAATAAAAAGGCTTGGTTAGGTGACTGGAGTTCAGGATAACTCAGATTCGGGTCATGTTCTCCCCACTGGTTTTATTTCCCATAGGGAATTTATGGGAAAAAGTGGACAAAGATAACATTGACTGGACTAGACCACCATCTCCACCATGAGAGGAGGTACCCACCCCAGCCAGCTCCCTCACAGATACATCTGAGTATCTCAATATTTGGGTATACCAAGATTTGAAAATTTGGTGAGTACTACTGATTTTAACTGGGTTGGAGAAAAATAACTGACATTCATAAAGCACTTCAAGGTTTATAAAGTACTCTCCATTAAAAAACATTTATTAAGAGTCTACTGTGGTACTCAGCATTGTGCTAGATGCTGAAGAAACAGACAAAAATGAAACAGTTCCTCACCTCAAAGGGTTCCCATTCGACAAGTAAGTAAAAGAAGACAGTTTGTTTTAGTGGATGTAGAGTCCACTTTGGGGTCAGGGAGTCCTTGGGTTCAAATTTTGCTTGCTCCATACACATACTAGCACTGTGAGCCTGGAAGTTTCACTTAATCTTATTACCATTATTGTCTCAAAGAGACAACTCTTTATAATATCACGTATTACAGAGCAGGTGTTGATTTGCATTGGTGGAAGGCTGGAAGAACAGGCTTCTACCCAGATCCTCCAAAATAAGAAAGTACAGAGTATATGCAAAATAATCTCAAGAATAAGAGCTTGCTAATACAACATCACAACACTGTGAGGCTTTTTTATCCACCTGTGTGATGGCTTTAGACAAGTCACTCATCCTCTATGGGCTCAAATTCTCTTCTGTAAAATGAATGGGCTGGATAGGATGTCATTTACAATCACTGAAAACGTGGACAATTTCCTAGTCACCAAAAAAACAAGTAAAGCAGAATGTCTTCTTTTTAAATAACATGGATCAGTTGCTTCTCCATGCTGCAATGAATGACAGCACAGACCTTACAAATTAGAGAGTAATATTTAATTAAGCTATGGTAGAGAATTTATTTTTTCTAAATGGAAACGTATCCACAAGATAGCTAAAAGCATCATTGTGAGAGATAATGAAGAGTAATTTGAAAGACCTATGATCTCTGATCAACATAATGACCAGACATAATTCCAGAGGACCAAAGATGAAGCGTACTATCTCCCCTCTTGATAGAAAGATGATGTAGTCAAGATGTCGAATGAGATTTTTTTTTTACATGACCAACATGGGAACTTGTTTTGCTTCACTATGTATATTTGTTACAAAGGTTTTGATTTCTTTTCGGGGGTGGTGGAAAGAGAAAACTAATATATGTTAACTGAAAAAAATGAGACTACTAGGTTTGGTCAATCATAGCTAGAAAGCTACCGGGGAAGTCAAAGGGCATCTAATCTAACCACATTCATTTATAGGTAAGGAAACTGACATCTAGAGTTTAGCTAACCTGCCCAAATAAAGCGGAAAGCATCAGAAGTGGGATTTGAACCCAGCTGCTCTGACTACAAAGTTTTCCACCATACCAAACTTGGAGGACTTAGGTTCCAATTTTAATTCTGGTATTGTTTACCTGTATCACCTTAGGTAAGTCACTTACCCTCTCTTGGACTGTTTCCTCATTTGTAAAATGAAGGGCTTTAGTTAGATGCATTGTAAGTTCCCCTTTTAGCACTAATTCTATGTCTTCGGTTCCTCCTGACTTTTCTCCTAATTTTATGGTGTTCCCCTTGCATGCCTAGCTCCCAGTGCCTTGGGGCACTGGCCTTTCCCTAAACTTCTTGCCCATGCCATCTTCTATTCAATGCTTCTCTTGATCATATCTTATTCCCTTATTGGCCTGCTCCCTGATGGCTACTCCGATAGACTAACCTGAGCGAATGTGCTCATGAATGACAATGTGTTAATAGGTATTTTCACTGAGGGCTGAGGATGAGACTTTCATTTATACAAAGGACTTGCAAGGTGAGATTTTTGAACAAGGCCACCAACCAAAGCTGGAGATAATAGAAGGGAGGCACATCCTGTTACAGCCTGCAAGCCACACTGGGAAGGGGTCCTGACAACAAGCTTCTCTTCTGGAAATGAAAACTGAACTCCAGATTCATTTTGCAGGATATAATAGAAGGAAAAAAAATAGAAACAAGATTCAGCAGAAGTCTAAACTATCTGGACACCTTGCAGTTGTATCACTTTGGACAGATGTAGTCTGAATAATTAAGGATATACCTCTTTTCAGCTCCCAATCTGCGTCGTTCAGATCATGTTGTATGGGAAAAGTGGAATACGTTTTCCTTTATTTTATTAAATAAAATACTCTATGTAATGTACCTTTTCATTGAAAGACTCAATATCATCATGAGAAACATCAGATGTTGTGTAGAATTGTTTGGCGCTCCACTCCATGGCTCCTCTCTACTGGGTTTGATCTCTCCTCTCTTCTTCATTTTCCCTCCTCTCCCCTCCCCTCCTCTCCTCTCTTCTTTCCTCCCAATTTCCCATCACCTCCTCCCCTCCCCTCCCCTCTCCTCCCCTCCCCTCTCCTCTCCTCCCCTCTCCTCTCCTCTCTCTCCTCTCATTTCCTCTCCTCTCTTCTTTCCTCCCCATTTCCCATCATCTCCTCTCCTCTCCTCTCCTCTCCTCTCCTCTCCTCTCCTCTCCTCTCCTCTCCTCTCCTCTCCTCTCCTCTCCTCTCCTCTCCTCTCTCTCCTCTCATTTCCTCTCCTCTCTTCTTTCCTCCCCATTTCCCATCATCTCCTTTCCTCTCCTCTGCTCTGTTCTCCTCTCTCTCCTTTCTCTTTCCCTGTCTTTTTCTCTCTCTGATTTGACCATCTTTATCAGGGTATCAACTGTCACTTCTTGCTGCTCTTGGCATATCTTCCTCTGGCAGCCCACAAACTTTTAATATTCTGTTTCTAATGTGCTGTGGGATTTACAGCCTGTTGTCCAAATTTGTTAGCAATGCGCACACAGAAAAGTCAACATAGTGTGCGTTTTGTCTTCTGCTTTTTTTTTTTTTTTATTATCTGGTATGTTTCAGATGGTGACTTTGCTACCCGGATGAGTTCTGTAAAGGTGAGTCAATGCATACATTTCTTTTACCATAGCTAAAGGAGATATCTATTAGCTCTGTCTAAAGCTATATACAGGGAATCCCCATTACCATCCTACCCTGCCCCCTCATTATGGTGCAGTAGTAACACTGGATTCTCCTCTATCTAATGAGCACAATCTCTGACATGCTCTTCCTTGAAAGGCCTTAACTAGAGGCCTTATGTTTAAAATTTCATTTCATTTGGGGAATGAGGGTGGGACAAGCCCTGCTACTCTGCTACTTAATTAACATAGGTAAATTCTGATAAAAAAAAAAACTTTTGCTAAGCAGAACAATTTTAGAGAACTTTAGAGAACAGTTTGACATACAGAAAGTTTCAGTGACTTGACCAGACTCAGCTTCCATTTCTGTAAAATGGACAAAGTAATAGCACATACCTTCCAAGGCTGTTGTGAGGATTGGATGGGATAGCATATGTGCATTATTTTGCAAACCTTAAAGTGCTATGCAAATAAATGTTATCGATTATTATGATGATGATGGTAGTGGTGGTGGTGATGGTGGTGATGTGGAAGAACAGGAGGGAGAGGGGAATGAAGCAATTTACCCAAGATCACAAAGGCAATAGTAAAAGGAGCCAGGATTTGAACCCAGGTTCTCTGATGCCAAAGCTCTTCTCCCTGATAGAAGCATATCTAAAAGGACATTTCAAAATTCTAAACATGACCGTGATGTTCCAGAATGCACATAAGCATTTTAAAACTCTTGGAAGCAAAAATTAACATCCACAGTATACGTTCAACACTGTCTGACATTTGAAAGAGTGAGGAAGATTCTCCTACGCCAATAAAGGAAGCGAAATCTATATATAGAACCACAGGATGTTTGATAATCTTGCCTTATAATCACATGATTCTGTCCTTTTCCTTTCCATCCCCTCAAAACTAAGGCTTGATGCTGAAATTTTTCCTGATTTCAAATTGAGCAAAAATCCATTTTGTGACAGTCTCTGCTTTGTATGAACTTAAATGACATGTCAAATACCATGGTAATAAGATGTCAAAAAGTATCAGAAACCCCAGAGGCACTTGTTAAGCCGTGAGCCTCTCCACACAGCTAAGGAAGCCCCAGAGATCTGGAGAACGGCTTTAATAACTAACAGTTTTAGATAAATTGAAATCAAATGTGTTTTCCATCTACAGGATGTTTGTCATTGATTTTTTTCCTCTTTCATTTCAATAATAATGATGCTAAAAAATTTATGTGAAACAACTTTAGGCACAAAGGAACTCATTTATGAAATGAAGGAAAACAACACACGTAAATGCAATAAAGACAGGAACTGTTTGCAGCAGTTTTCCTATTCATTAACTGCTCGTTCTCGGCATGCTCAAACATCAGAGCTCTGTGCTGCCTTGGAAGGATTTAGTCCTAGCGCATCTGTTTAACATTTAGTTCTCCATGCCTGGTATTTTTTAAATCACATACATAAATGTGTTATTGACCAGGATTAAACTTTTCTTTGCATGCTACATAATTCTTACACACAAATTGCATGTACACACACTCAATTGGAGAAAGTCATAGACAGTTGAACAAATATTAATGGGCCATCATAAATTGAGAGACAGTCTGATTTTATGCTAAAAACAATTGTATCTGAGACTAGTGTAAATTCTGTCTCAAATGCTTATCACCTTTGAGGGGTTGGGCAAGTCATCTCAGTCTAAGCCAGTATATATTTATCAATCCAATTGTAACAGGCATTTATTAAATATCTCCTCTATGCCAGAAATGGAAGGCACCATGCTAGCTGCTGGGGATAATAAAAATTCTCAAGCCTTCAAGGAGCTTCTATTCTATTGGGGATATATGTGTACACACATGAACAAAAAATAAAAGATTCCTTGAAAAATGAGAAAGTATTAACGATTTTGGGGGGGGCACTAGCTTGGAATTTTAGAAAAGTGATATCTATGTTGAAACTTGAAGGAAATAATAGATTCTGAAAAATAAAATTCAAAGGAATATATTGTGGGCTCAGAGAAGGGGAAAGCTTATAAAAAAGATACAGAGGCAAAGATGGAAAGTCAAGGTCAAGAAACAGCGAGTAAGATGTTGGCTGTAACATCGACTGGGTGAAGAAGAGCAATAGGAAATGTCTGGAAAGCTAAGTGGCCACCAGATTAGGGAAGGCTCTAAATGCCACACTGAGGAGTTTGGAAGGCAGTTAGGTGGTGCCATAGTGTGGGACTTGGAGTCAGGAAGAGTCAGGTTTATGAGTTCTAATCTGGCCTCAGACACTTACTAGCTGTGTGACCCTGGGCAAGTCACTTAACCTAGTTTGTCTCTATTTCCTCATCTGTGAAGTGATTAGGAGAAGGAATGGCAAACCATTTCACTCTTTGCCAACAAGACCCCAAATGGGGTCATGAAGAGTCAGAAACAACTGAAAATTACTAAGCAACAAAAACATGTTTATTTTATCTTAAAGGAAATGAGGAGCCATTGTGGAATTTTCAGCAGATCAGTGACACAGTCTGACCAGTATCTTCAGAACATTCATTTTGCCTCTGTAGTGGATGAATTGGGGAAAGGGACAACACTGAAGTTCTTCTCTGAGATGGTCTGCCTAGCTGTAAAATGGGGTTGATGATAATTGTTTCATCTACCTTATAGAGTGGTTGAGAGGAAAGCATTCCAGGAACTTTACCTGCCCAATGGCTTTTTAGTTATGAGCCACAGGACATGTATGTGTATATAGGTGAATTTGGAGGCAATGGTTTCTAATTCATGAGTGTATGATGGTACGTTGGAGAAAGGACTGTCTCTTTAAATCACAACTCTGATATTCACCATCTGTGAGATCATAGCTGAGTCACATAAAATCCTTGGATCTAAGTTTTCTCATTTGCAAAATAAAGGGTCAGATGAGACCCCCTCTGATATCCTTTCTAGTCCTAGATCTATAAACCTCGGATTAGTAAAGGTGCCTAACATGTTGCACTTTAAAAAAAGGGGGTGGAGGGTTTCCTGTAAATACTGAAGCAATTCATGGGTTCAAGGAAAAGCAAGTTCAGTTTCCAAAAGGTGATCACAAGGAGAAAATAAGTTAATTTCATGTCCTTAAAATGATGATCTCATAGCATTATGTGCATTTGTTATTTTACAGAAAATGCATTTAACAGACAGATGGTTACTTGTAGACACATTTTTTTAAATAAAAGGAACCCAGACTGTTTAGACTATTGAGTTAATATTTTCCAGGGCTCACGCTTAGCAAACTAGGCACATAATAAAGACAAGAATACATGAAGCAAAATTCCCAACTAGAACAATTTGAGCGTTGAAAGGATCATACAGGTCATAGAGGGCAAGAGCTTTGTTTTTACAGGTAAGGAAAGCAGGGCCAAGAGGGTTGAGATGAATCACCTTTGGTCATGCAGTCATTAGGCAGATTCAGGTTTTGAACTCTACTCCAGATTCAGCAATCTTTCTCCTACACTGGGTTGTGTATGAGAGTAACTGTCCTGGGAAGGAAATTAGCCCATGTGGGCATGCCTTAAGAAGGCTCTCATCTCAGGAAAACACAGCTGGCATTTCACTGTGAAAGGGAGCACAGCAGGGTCCCTGACTGTGAGTGGGAGGATGTGTTTCTCTTACAAGAGACAACCTGTCCAAGATGAAATATGGCTCTTCTGCACATACTGTCCCCGCATTGAGAGGAGAAAAGAAGTTGATGTAAGTAACCCAAATTTAATGAACCACTCTGGCAGCCCCTGGCCCAGCACAATATTATTCATAAGAGGAGTAATTTCTTTAACAAAACTTTTTAAAGTAACCATTAAATTTTCAAAATCGATTAAAAAAATATGCGATGTATCCTCCTCTCTGTAAACATCCAAAAAGCAAACTAGACTTGAAATTAAAGAACCTGGATTCTAATTCTAGTTCAGCTATTTACCAGCTGGGTGACCTTTGGCAGGTCATTTCTCTATAGATTCAGTTTCAATGATTATAATAATAATATTAACTTGAACCAGATATGTAGTCAAAGAAATACCAAATAAATGACTGTAGTGCACATCTATTTATTGAATATAAGCTTCTTGAGTGTAGATTGTCTCTTTCTTGAGATTTGTACTCTCATGTCCAGTACAGTATCTGGACATATAGAGTACTTCATAATTAATTATTTTATGGGTTGATTGATAGAAAAGGAGGTTTTTTTGATATCAATGCAGGATCAACTTACTATTTTCATCAGTAATTACAAAAAGGTGCTCTTAAAGAGTCTGGGGGTATAATGATCAATGAAAATTATGTAAGAAAACAGTAGAAATGATTTAATACCTTACTGCTAGCTGAACAAATTTAGCCACTACCAAATAACTTAAGATATTCTGTTCTTGAGCCACCAATACAGAATTCAAAATATCCCTAAGAATTCACCAAGCATTGTGTACCCGTGTCAGTCTCTTACTACAAACAGATCTGTAAGACTTCATCCATTAAAATCATTTAAAAACCCTACAACCTTAAGAATGATTTTTTGTTTTGTTTTGTTTTGTAGAGGTCACGATACCAAAGACTCATAATCTTCAAGCAATGTGGAACAAAAATTTTCAAGATATTGAGACCTGGTAGATGAAATCAAAACCACATGAGAACAGCTCAGTGAGGTGTACACAGCATCACCATTATTCTGTTTTCTACAGGAGTTGGTCCAACAAAGACGGCATACTATCCCCAAATCTTTATTAAATTTCAAAATGTAGTTATTTTGTTCACTCGTGCAATAATCTGTCGAATATTAAATAGGTAAAAGGTTATCAGGACAGTGATTTGTGCATAGACTATTTCTATCTGAATTCATTCAAAAGAGATTAGAAAAATGTTATCATTGACTTCTACATGATGTTACAAAGTTGAACATCACTATCCATCTAAATCTCCTCTCACTATGACTAAACTTGTTTCCTTCAGCCATGTTTTTCTCAAGGTCTTTCACCATTCCAGTTGGTCTTTTCTTAAAACTCTTCAGATTGTTAAGGGTCCTTCCTAAAATATTGTGCCCAAAAGTGAACATGACGATTGGTACATTCTGTCCATGTCGGAGGATTAGGGGCATCCTCTTCTCTGAAAAAGGAGAAAAAGAGCGAATGGATGATAATACTGAAAAATTTTAAGAAGTGGAGAAGACCTGAGTAAGCTCTCACTGGATGATAATGAACTAAGTGAAGGTTAAAGACTATCTATGGGGATTTCAGGAGAGGTAGTGGATGGAACGCAAGACATGCTTTTATTTTCTCCTTGCATATTCCCTTCTTCTCACAACCTACTTTGAAAAATAAAGAGGAAATGTGATTTCTTATTCCTACTCCTTGACCTCTATAAACTGGTAACTGAATTTTTTTCTTTTATAATCTACTACTCTTTATTCACAGCTATAAAAATATAACATTAGCCTTGAACAGAAGCCTGTGAAGTTCCACGCAGAGTTTCTTTAAACCCAGTCTCCTTAACTCCCATGAACTCCATCTTGTCTCTGTTTCACTACGCATGTTAGATCTTAATATCACTCAGAAAATGCTCTACCCTGAACTCTAGAATTCCTTCCTTTGACCAAAGTCTCTGATTCTTCCATATCTTATTCTCTCTTTTATCTTAAACCTACTTTTCACTTTTTTTTTTTCAGTATATCATCCCGCCCTCCAGTATATCACTTCTCCTCTAGCTTAAATACCCTCCCTATGTAATTTCACTATGGCTTTCTCTGCCATTTTAGAATTCTTTCCCCATCTTCCACTTTGTCCTTGAGCCATTCCTTGAAATCAGTTAACCCCAATCATTTAGCCTCTACTCCTATATTAAACTACCCAATGCTGCTTAGGGAAATGTATTAAGCTTTGCTCACTGGGTCCACTAAGATTGATTTTTTGTTTGTTTTTGCTACCTATCCTCAAACAGCTCTTCAATGTTAAATGGCTATCTTTTTCATTTATCTCTTATCACATTCACCACAGTGGTATTTATCCAAAGCTTCACCCTCATATCATTTTGTCTGTAGAAGTAGAAGACTTTGCCTTCTACTTTACTGAAAACATTAAGTTCCTTCAACTCCTTTCCTCTACAACTCCAGACCTTTCTAAGGTCGTTTCCAACACTTTGACTCAACTTTCCCTCCTGTCTCAGAATATTAGGTGGTCCTACAATTTACCAAAGATAATTCAATCATTATATTTTTTTCTCTGTTGTCAGATCATTCTCCTTCCTGATTTCAAATATGAGAATCCTTCAAGGCCCTATCAGCCATCTTTTTTATCTACCATCTCAGGACTGTGGACTTTATCCTCTCTCATGACTTCAAAGATCATCCCTATGAAGATCATATGTAAGATCGGAGCTTGAGAGATAGAAGACACCTCAGAGACCAGCTTCCTTATAGTCTAGATGAATAATCTAAGGGCCATAGTGATTAATTAGCTTAAGTACAGTGACGCAGTTAAGTATCAATAGTGGAAATGAATCCAAGTTCTTTTGCTATAGTCAGTGCCACCTCCCCTGTACCACACAATCTGTAACTCAAGCCTCAATTCCAAGTTTTCCCTTGAACTCTAGTCATATACTTCTCTATAAAATATTTCCAACTGTATGCCCTGTAAACACTTCTGACTCTATATAGGCCATGCTGACCTCATCACTTTCCTTTTAGTCCTCAAACTCCCCTCTCCCTGCTTTTTAAAATTTCTATTGATGGCACCTCCATAAGCCAAATTATCCTGACTCAAAGGAAGTGTCAGTCATCTATGACATTTCCCCTTCCCTCAGCTTCCCCACCATTCAATTAGCTGTGAAGCCCCATCAATTTTTCCTTCCCCATATAAATTCTATCCACTCCAACTCTCCTAATTCAGGCTCCCATCTTCTCTTGTCTAGGGTAGAACATTCCCATGACCTCTTGCTTATTCATCCTGCCTCTTCAATTCTACTGCTGCATATCTGGCAAAGCTACATAGCTATTTTCCTAATGCACTTTTCTGCTTATTTCATTCTTATAATTAAAAACCTTCAGTGACTCCCCATTGCCAACCAAATAAAGGGTAAACTCCTTGGCATTCGAGGCCCTCAAAAATTTGGCTTCAATATTCAGTCTCCCACAATGCTCCCCTTCACATATGCTACATAAGTTCCAGCCAAATTGGACTATTCAACTTGCCTAATTACCACCCCCCATTTCTATGCCTCTGGTCATGCCATCAGCTAGACTTGGATTTGACTATTTTTTGCCCTAACCTGTACTTGTCAAAAGTCTTTCCTTTCCTCAAGGGCTAGGTCATGTGTCATCTCTTATGTGACCCCTTGATTCCTTTCTTTCCCACCCCAGATAAAAATGATGTCTTCCATTTCAATCGTCTCATGCTGAACATATCCCATGCACTTGCCCTACTATGACATAGTAAAATGCTTTATTGTGTCCTCTCCCACTCCCTCCCAACTCATGTAGCCCTTGAACAAAAGGGCTGCATCTTATTTCATCTTTGTATCCCAGTTTCCTTACATACTGCCTTGGACATAGTAGGCATTTTAAGATAATTGCTGAATGGAGTTAGAATTAATTGATTTGAAGATTGTCCTCCCAAAATGATTAAGTACAATTTTCCAACCAGTCTTTAAACTCTATGGAAGTAAGTTTCAGCACTCATTACCCCAAGTGTCAGACACTTTCTATCACCATTCTTGCTCCTACTCATCCCCATTGTTTCTTCCTCTTGCTGTTTTCTGTGTTATATTGGCAGTCAGGCCTAGGGATCTGAAGTGCCTTGCCCCTGGTTGACAAAGTAGGGGTCTGAACTGAGATTGTCTGGTCCCAAACCCAATTAGTATACTTCTCACCAAATCATGGTCACTCTAATATGGATGACTTCTGTTGACTGTCCTCAGGAGGAATAAATGGGAATAGGTAGATGTAAAAGAGAATCAGATGGTAGCTAAACATAAGAAAAAATGTTCCAAATTACTAGACCTTAACCAAAGTAGGCTGGGTTGTCTTAGGAGGAAGTCAATTCTTCATCTTTTGAAGTCTTAAAAAATTGGATTACTATTAATTGGGAATAACACAGAGGAGATTCTTAGTTAGGAGGGGACTGAACTAGATGACCTCTAAGATCTCTTGTGGTCTGGAGATTCTGAGATTGAAGGATTACTGATGAGGACTGCCTTACAATGGGCCATCTAAGCAAAAGTCTATTGAATGTGATAGACTAAGTGTGGTGCCATGTAGGGCAGTTTTCTGTTGTCTTACATACAGCAGGAACTCAGTGAATGCTTCCTGAATGGCCCAAATGAGAAGCCTAAAGGGCCTGCTGAGAGATATCATGTAAGATAGCACAACTGTGAACTTCTAAGAAACAACAAAAGATAAAGTTATCCTGATCTAACCCAGTCACAGAGAGGTTAGAGAACTGGGGGTGGGGGGGAGTGGGGATAGTATGCCTCTGAAAGCCAGAGGCTCTAGTCTCTGATAAAGGTATCAAACTATCTCTCCAATTGGCAGCAATACCTAACAACCAAAGAACAGGTTTGACTTATGAAGGGATAATAGCATACATCTTTCTTTTCAGCTACAATGGCAAATAACAGTGGTTCCTTGATATATTTTAAGACAAAGACTCACAAAACTTCTCCGCCAAATTTAGAGATTAACTACTTTCTCAAAAGAACTTAAGCTTGCTTCCTGGTTTACATTTAGCAAGTTTATGTTGAATGTTACTCAATGGATTTTGGAAGGATTTGGGGATAATTCTCCCATGATCCTTCCAAGGATGGCAATGTGGGAAAGACTTGATAGTTCAAAGCCATTTTTAAAAGATCAATTCTCTTTTTAAAATGGATTTTAAATTTAAATTCAAAATGGGAAAAGAAAAAAATTGTCATGTACACAGCAGAACATGAGAGGATTTGATATAAAAAAGCAAATTTCCATTTCAAGAAATGGATACTAAACATTATTTTCAAATCTGTCCAGCTTTTCTTTGCTTCCTTGTATGTTTTCTTTTGCTCTCTGCTATATACTTTTTACTTAGTTTTTTACCCTTCTATGCCCTCTCCCAGAACACGATAATCAAGTATATACAAATACATATACTTATGTATGTATTGAAGGATGACTGATGAGGACTGTCTTACAATGGGACATCTAAACAAAGGTCTATGGAGTGTGATAGACTAAGGGCAGTGGCATGTAGGGCAGGTTTCTGTTCTGTATAGACACATATATGTCTATATATAGACATCCATAAACATATACATATACACTAAAACATATAAACATAAGACAATATTACGCTTATTTCCACTTGTGATCTGTTTCTCTAAAGATGGACATGATCTTTCTTCATAAGTCCAAATCTTCACATATTTTTCTAAATCTACCAGCTTAGCATTTCCTACTCCACAACAATACTCCAACCCAATCACATTCTTTCTGGGAGACTATCTATGAGAGTTTTTCTCCAATTTTCTGCATTCCCTCTATTCTTGGCTACATAAGTTTTATTTATATAGGAAAATTTTAATTTAAAATAATCAAAATTATCCATTTCACACTTCAACATTGTTCTCACCTTATAAAATGGTTTAAGGTCTGATACTACTTCATAGTTCCTTCATATCTTTTCCTCTCAGTTTCCTTGAAGTTCCTGACCCTCTGCTCTTCCAAATGAAACTTGTTATATTTTTTTCTGGCTCAGTAAGATAATTTTTAGTAATTTAATTGGGATGGCATTATATAAATAGATTAGTTAAGTAAAATTTTCATTTTAAAAATGTTTTAACTTTACCTACCCATGCACAAAGAAGACCGATTCTTAACTTGCCTTTAGTCACCTGATGCCTGGATTGGTTCTCATAAAATGTCCCTAAAGAATGACACTTGAATCTTCTTTCAGTTTTTTTATTGTTATGTGCCCTCTTTTATGGACTCCTTCAGGCTCAATTTTCTCAAAACCATTTGGCCAGATTAATCTGTCTTTTGCCTGGTTGATCTACATTTTAACAGCTGTTTCTGAGCCTATATTTATGGATCATATATCAAAGCTTTTAATGTCATTATGTTCCCCCCACCCCTCTTCTTTAGAGAAAACTGAAACAAACCAAAAAAGATATTAAAAAATGAACCTTCTCGGTGTCAAGCTATTTGTTTCCCTTCCCCATTAACTAGCAAAATTGAACTTCCCTTTGCCTTCCTCTTGTCTCAAATGTGTTATGTTTTTTTTTTCAGTATCCTTTTTGACCCCCACTAATTGGAACTCATTTTGTGTGTTGGCCTTTCTGACCATCCCTCCATGCCTCTGCTAGTCTCTAACTTTGTCCTTGGTGGTTTGTCCTTATTTCTGTTCAGCAGATAATTGCTTTTTTTGCATTTCAGATCTTAGAAAAAGACCCTGTTTTAGATATGACTGACTGCTATGGTTTTCTTCTACTTCCTTTTCATCAGCATGGTTATCTTTTTGCCTTTAATAATATCTTTAGAAATTCCCAGGTCTCCTGTACCACATTTCCTCTGAGATTTGCCATCCATGGGATTTTTCCTCCAGTGCTCTGAGCTTGTCAATGTATCTGTTTCATCTCACTCTGCTCTTTCCTTACTTCTTCCTCTTCTTTTAGTACCCTGCTATTTCCTGACCACTAGTGATTGATAATATAACTCAGTACAAGAATTATTCTGCCCTTAATGCTTTGTGTTACCTACTTCTATAAGCTATGCTGTAGACCCATGCTTCTAAGACCATCGAGATGATTGCCTAATAAGCACTCTTCCCATCATGAGATTTCAGACAAAGAATTAAGCAACAACATTATCCGAAAGGGAATGGGGGAAACCCATTTCCCACTCACTGTGCTCTCCCAAGTTCCTTTCTTTTATAAAGGTATAATTCTAAAGAAGACTCTTTTCTCTTTGTTTAAATCCAGCTAACCATTATGCTTTATTTTAATATTTATAGGTATCTTCAATATAACTCAAGGAATGCCCTCAACAATAAGGTTGATGGCCTCTTTTGGTGAATTTATGAGAGGATATGCAAACAAATGGAAAAGGACAGACTGACTTGGATGGATGGTCAACTGCCTGGTTGGAGGACATGCCCACACTAGGAATATTGCTGATCTTTATGAATATTTTTTAGGTACCATAGACACACAGGGAACTTTTAAAGTAGCAAAAAAAACCCCAAATTAAAACACAGCACTTATCCCAAGAGCTTATGGTCTATTTTCATATTTCCACTATTTTTCAGAACTGCCTTAAATGAGTCTTTTAGGAGAAAGCTGGAATATCCAATAGTAATTGCATTATCTCCAGAACCCAGACAACTCAGAAATAAATTTATTTTATCCCAGACACAGCTATCAGGGTTGTGAATATGTAAATAGGTTCCGGCCTTTCACACCTGAATGAATGGATTATATCCTGCAGAAACCTGCTCAGTGCCAGAGATTTAATTAAGACAGGAATGCACAAGTTTTTCTGGGATAAACAGGATTACAGTATTTCATAGATAATATAGAAAATTTATGAACATGTTACAGTCACCAAACTTCACATTAGTTGGATGGAGGCTTCTGTTGTTGCTGATGTGAGTGTGTGCACAGAACAAAAACTGTCATGAGGAGTGATGGAATTCTTGGGGCTGGTGGAGTTGGTAGACAGTGGAGACAACCCTTGAAGGCCCAGAAGCCCCAGCACATAGAGATGAAACTAGAGTTTCATTAGCATATGCAGTGAATATTAATGCCGGAAGCTTTGTGGCTGCTATTTATGGCTAAGAGCATTTTTCAAATATTTCATCAGAGAGCAAAAGCTGAACTAGGTAAGTGGGTTTATAACTCCGGTGAGTTATAAATGAGCACCTCGCAGAGCAGCATTTATTCCTGACCACTTCCTGCTTGGTTCTGCTGAGAAAAGCTCTCCAGGAACTTGATATCTTTTCCCTAGATACCTACATGAGGCATAGTGGGAAGAGGCTTCGATTTAGAATAAGCAATTCTAGTTCAACCTCTGCCATTTATTTGCTGTTTGGCCTAAGGCAAGTAACTGTAAGAGTTTGTGCTAGCAACTTCTAAGGTCCCCTTGAGCTGAAAATGCTATGATTCATAGAAAGGGATGTCATGTATATTTTAATTTCTCATTCTTAGCTGTTTTCAAAGTAGTAAAAACACACACAATTGAAATTCCTCTGAACAAGCAAATATTAAAATTTTAATATATAATTATTAACTAAAACTTAATTCAAGGTTTTAAAAAGATTGATGAATTTTTCTGCAAGATTCTGTCATATTTATTCCTTCTCTCTCTCTTTCTCTCTCTCTCTCTCTCTCTCTCTCTCTCTCTCTCTCTCTCTCTCTCTCTTCCTTCCTTTCTACTTTCTTCTTCATTTTCTCCATCTCTATTTCCCCATTCCTCTTTGACTTCTTTTTACTGTCATATTCATTAAGTAACTCATTTTCTTTCTCTATCTCTATTTCTCCATTCCTCTTTGACTTCTTTTTACTGTCATTCATTAATTCATTTTCATTATTTATTCTTTTCTTGGAAGTTATATTTATTCATTTTTCTTCTATTTTTAAGGTTCACTTCCCCTCTCCACCTCTACCCCACTTTTGTTGATTAGGCTCATATTTTCAGGATATATCATTTTTGGTAGCAGCCTGAGCTTACTGATTTGTTGGAAAATAAAATTCCACTCCTGTTTGTGATTTCTTGTGCCTTCACAATAATCTTGTGTTAACTGAATTTCTTTTCTTTAGTATTTGAAGGTCTTTCTCCTGTCACTTAAAAAGTTTGTTCTTTGTTAATGAAGCTGTTGAGTTGCTGGAAGATTGAAGCGCAGGTTTCTGTTTTCGTTTTTGTCTTTCCCTGAAGACAATTTGTAGATTCTTTAAACTGCGGCTTTATTATTTTTATGAAGGTTTTTAGTATTATTTGCTGAAGCTTGATGATCAATTTTTAATCATGACCAAATCACAATCATGATGAGTCAAGTGCATTCTCTTAACATTCTTGAGTTTTGCTTCTCCTCTGTCACAATTTGTTGCAAATCTCTTTGACTTCTTTAGAGGTATCTTTTTTGTAATCTGTTAATAGTAGTGGGTCTATCTTTTATTGAAAATTGTAAGTTCCAACCTATATTCATTCCTCATTCGTCTTCCATGTATTTCATTTCTCTTTGGAAACATTCCGGAGTTTCTTATTATTTCATGCTCTCTTGGCAGTATGAGGGATTTTGTATTTCATCAGACACTGATTTACTTTCCTTTGTCTCATAATGCTTATTTTTTTAAAAAGAGCTTTGCATTCTCTTTGAAGATTTACAACTTTTTTTTTCCTCTGACTTTAGAATTCTCTGATGATTTGTCTGATTGTGCTCTGTGCTTTTGCTGAAGATTTTTAGTCTCGAAATCTTTAGTGTTTCAACATCTTTGAACAACTTTTCTGCCACTCCCATTCTTCTTTCCTTTCCTTGGCAGGTACAAACTCTCCAAACAGTCTCCTGTAATTGGGGGATAGAATATTTACTGTTCTGTGTCCTTACTCTGAATATCCTCTATAGCAGGAGTTCTTACCTAGATTTGTGTGAGAGTCATGGACTTCTTCAAAAGTAGAGGTAATTTTAAGGGCCCCATCTTGTTTTAAAATGAGAACAAATATTTATGGGGTTACAAAGGAAACCAAAGGGTAATAAAAATAACCACACAATTATTTTCTCATCCAAGTTCATGGGTCCAAACTGTTTTGGGGATCCATACATCCCAGGTTAAGAACTCCTACTCTAAAAGTCCCAAACTGACCTTTGCTGGGCTTTGGTCAATCCAGGTCCAGCCTATCTGTGCATTCCCCCTCAATCCCCTCCAGGTCCTGTGATCTTCTTTCCTTCCTGCAGCCGGGCTAAATCAGCATCTGCAGCTTTTGGTGGCATAGAGTATATCTCCAGCAGAATTTCTCTTGCCTTCGGGGGGGTGGGTGTTCCCTATCCTAGAACTAGACTTTATTCACAAGATATTGCATCTTCAACTGTGCCCTGGATTAATAGCAGAAGCACAGTATCTGGGGCATGTTCCCACTGAGTCCCAGGAACAAGTCAATGAGTTAGCGTCTACTCCTGGTGACGTCACATGGAAGTTGGTTGAGTGAGAGCTTCAAGAACTGCTGTTGTCTAGCTGAAATTACTAAGGGTTATACTTTGATGGCTTCTGCCTTTATCTTGGGTATTTTCCTGTGACTGCTCTACAAGCTGAACATAATTCGTCTCTCTCTCTCTCTCTCTCTCTCTCTCTCTCTCTCTCTCTCTCTCTCTCTCTTTTTCTCTCTCTCTGTTTAAGGGCTAAAAGTATAGAAAGAACTGGAGAAAGCAATGAATTCACCATTTTACTGGTCAAATCTTATTATAATAAGAAGTCTTATTATAATCATTCCCAAGGTCTTGATATATCTCTGTTGTTTTGTATTTAGCTAATAAATGTATCAAAAATGATCCACAAACCTCTACTATACATTAAGACATGTAATCCCATGATTCCATCTTATTCTTTGTCATTGCACAGTGATTCAGTTCTATTAATTATTCATCATAATGTTTAATAAAAATGATCACTCATAATTCACCAAAGCAGTATCTTTCAATGACATAAAATGTGGAAGGCTGGAGAGCCTGACAGAGTTTGGATATTAATCTAAAAAGATGCTAAGAAAATGGGTCAAATATAATAAGATGAAATATGTGGGTTAATTCAAATTCTGATATTTCGGTTCAAAAATTTAACTTTTTCAAGGATAAGATGGGGCAGAGTGGCAAGAGACAGCATCCTTTGAGATACAAGTTCCATATGAATCAGTAGTATGACATGGTAGATTAAAAAAAAAAAACAGAACAAAACAAAACGAAACTAATAAAAATAACTTGTTTCTTAATAGATGGCCCCCTTCAAGTCTCTCAGATCTCCAGTCCCTGTTCCGCATGAAACCCAAAGGCATATTCTTAAAAGTGTCCATAATGATCACATAATTTCACTACTCAGTATACTTCAATATATCCCTATTACTTCTAGGATTGACTATCAAATTTGTTGTTTGTCCTTGAAAGCCCTTCCCAACCTGGTTCTCCCATTTCTAGCACCGTTCTCCCTTTCTCTGTTTCACCCACTCTAACACTGTTCCTCCCACATTCTCACAGGATGCTCTCCTTCTTGCCTCTGGACCTGTAGTCCCCTATGTCTAGAACATACTCTTTATTTTGGCCTTTTAGATCCCCTAATTTCCTTCAATAAAGAACTTGAGTATTAATTACCACCTTGAGCATTTTCTGATTCCCCTCAGTTAATGATGTTTCCTCAAAAACCGAAACAAAATAAAATAACCCCAAGAACAAGGCTACTTTTAGGATGGATTTTTTGATGGACTTTCAAAGTTGCCTAAGTCTCCTCAAATTGGGCGACGTAACGTTTATTGGTCTGCGGCTCTTCCCGGAGTATCTTCTAGGACAGAAAAAAACTCCTATATTTTCATATAATTGGTTTCCTTTGTAATGCTCCATATTTTATTTTATGCATTTTAAAACAGTGTTCTGAGAAGGCGCCTGTAGGCTTTCACAGACTGCTAATGACACACACACAGATCTTAAGAAACCCTGAGCTTGTTTCTTACTGGGTTTCGGTTCCCTTCTTTACAAAAACAAAAACAAAGCAAAATTTTTTATTCATTTTACTATGCCCTCACATGTATAAATGTTGTCCACCTCAAGAGAATGCATACCTTTTGAGGAAGGGACACTTCCCTTGCTGTCAAATATTCCTAGCAGATGCTTGGCACACAGTAGGTGTTTAACAATGTTTGTTGACTGATTGGGGGATGGGGGATAGATTTTAGGCTTGTAGCATAAATGCCCAGAATGTGAGATTCTATTGTATTCTACTCTTTCCTTATCTGGAAAATTGTAGGTTCCAATTCTGGGTTTCATATTTGGGAAGGTCATTGGCAAGCTAGAGTACAGTGTTGTCTGTAAAAGAGGCTTCCTGCTCATGTATGGGTTAAATTTGATCTCTAAGTTTCCTTCCTAATATGAGAGTCTGGGATTGAATATTTTCTAGAAATGGTTAAACTTTTGTAGTCTTATTTGATAATAATAATAGCTAACATTTATATGGTGCTTTAAAGTTTATAGATATTATCTCATGGGTGCTTTTTTAAATCTGCATTTAACACATTAGGAAACTGAGGCAGACAGAGGCAGTCAGGTAACTTTTTCAAAGTCAGAGTTGGTAAGTGTCTGAGGTAGCAGACTGGTTTCCCTCAGGGCAGGCTCAGTGCTCTATCCTCTAAGGCACCCAGCTACCTTCCTTAGTTGAGCATGACTCTTCATCAAGCTCTGTTCTTTCAAAAGCCCTAGTGGGGAATGATTAAGACAAAAATTAAATAGTCTTCCCTGTTCTTTTCCCCAGGGGTCCTCAGGAAACTTGTCAGTGTCTCTCTGTAGGGTGCCAACCATGCTTATAATTGCTAATTGAGAAATATCTTGGCTACTATAGGCTAAAACCATTTCTGTCTCTCTTTTGCAGTAATCACAAAGAAATCACAGATTCGCAGCAGGCCACAGAGGTGGTTTTAAAAATACTTTCTTTCTTTTCTTTGAAAATACAGGATTTAATTGTCCAAAGTCAACAGGGTCAAGCTTCCTTTTCCCCCAAAAAAAACTTCTGATGGCAAATGGAATCCATTGCTATAATTCAACAGAAAGTTATAGTTAATTTTCCACTAGGGAGTTGAACTGCAGCTTAGTTCTAGGACCATGTGTCTATTTTCTAAATAAGCATATAGCTGGAGCCAATGAATAGACAGCATGTCCTGTGAAATGCAACTTAAAACTGTGTTCTCCTGTCTTGCAAAATGCAGTTCCCCCAAAGGCTTGCAGTAATAAAGCAGTGACCCATGATCGTGTGTCAGATCTTAACACCAGGCAGGCTTGTCATAATGTGGAAATTTATCATGCTTTAAACCGTAGATTATAGAGGGTTCATTCTCATCAAATGATAAGAAACGTGCAGCACTATTCTAGTCAGCCCTCCTAAGGGGAATTCATCTGGAATGAAATCAGTCACTGACTTTCCTTTATTCAATTTTAAAAACTTCCCCAAAGGTCAAGCTTTGGGGGGTTGGAGTTAACTTTAAACACAGCACTTGGGAAATTATGAGACAAAAAACTTCATTCGATACCCACAAAACTGATGGGTTTGGTGTCTCATAGGTTCAGTAACAGCCTTTCATTTCTGACTTTGCAAAGTCAGTGTGAGCATCAATTTCCTACTAATCAATGTTGGGGGGAGGGTATGAGATGGAAGAGGGAGCCCATACTTCAAACTGTCTAACACAATAGGGATTTCAACAACTAAGGGAAAGACGATATGGACCCAAAGAATGAACTATACCTATTAGCTTAAAAAAATGTTCCTTTTATAAGACCTTATATGACAGCCCTGGGAAACTGTACAGTATCCCACATCATCCTGTCATATAACTCCCAAACAATACAATAGGGTTTGTTTAGTTTACTTAGGACCAATATAGTCTGGAAATTAACATCTTTACTCAATGTAATTTTTTTCCATTGGGATCAATTTCCATAAACTCTCTGTTAGCAATGTCATTGGAGGAGGAAAAAATATATGTGCATGTGTGTGTGTGTGTATATACATGTACACATATATGCATACTATATATACATATATGCGTGTATATATATGAAAATCAAGATGACATATAAACAATCAATTAACATGATAAATAGTGACTGAACTGATTTAGCTGTTAGTTCCTATAGCATTGGTATGCCTGGGAAGTGTCAATTGGTTTATAGGGATAAAGAAATAGAATATGTGAAACTGGGATTATCCCAGAAAATTTGCGCTCTCAATCACCATCCTAATATCATGGTTGACTTCAAGTCCCTCTCTGGCTGATGCTGTCCAGGGCTGAACTGTGGTACCCATTGCCTACTGCTGGCTGGCCAAAGGCAGATTAAGGTGCTAGCTGTAAGCAATCAAAAGCTACAAGATGTTAGAGGGGGTGTTAAAGAGAAATTAACACCCAATTGAGGCTTCCTCCTTGATGTAATCGCAAGAATTGAAAAGAACATTGAAAAAAAGGAGAGCTCAGTAGAAAAAGGAGGCAGTTGTCTGAAGCAATCTGTGTCAGGAACAAATACCCTTAGATTTCTCTCTTTCTTAGGTAGTCTTTTCGACCTATTCACTATAAAAGAGTATCCTTCACCGTGAAACAGATGCAATCCCACTCCAGCAACTGCTCTCTCCCTGAGAACAAGAATGGAAAAAAAAAAACCAACATTCCAGCATAATCTGGATACTTCTCTTTATTCCTTCTGTCTTTCTTTGCAAGTCATCAGGTAGTTTATCTCTTGTGACTTAATGACTTAACTTCAGTAATAGCAAAGTCTTGATGTACTTCCCAAAGTACATTTTATTTAAGCTGAGAATGTAGTGTTGTTTTTTTTTAAGACACCAGCAAAACATTTTACAGCATATTCCTGAGAGAGCCCAGAAATGAATTGCTAAATGTTCTATTATAATGAAATTTTGTGTAATCAGCAGGGAAGGGGCTGCTGGCCATTTATCAGCTTTTCTGGTTGCAATTTTTATGCATGGAAATCATAATTAGTAGCCTCCACAGGTGGATAGCCTTATGTCATATCAGTGCTGGGTATCAGAGAGGGTTCTCTTATCATTTGCAAATCTCAGAGAGCTTTGCCAAGAAGATCCCTTAGCAATCAGGTCACTATATTAATAGTACCTACCAGATAAGTTTGCACACGCATTCATTATTTAGGAGGGGGAGGTGGAGGAGGAGGGGAGTGATTTCATAGAGAGTAGAAACATCCTGGAAACATCACAGTCCTGTGACTTAATAGATATAGGAAATATCCTATATAGATATAGGATGTAGATATAGGATATAGACATAGAATATAGATATAGGAAACTCCCTCAACTGATTAATTGGAAATTGAATTTTGATCTATAGTTTAGGGAACTGTCTGAAGAACTCAGAGGTCAAGTGACTTCCCCTTGGTCACACTGTTTGGTAAATATCTGGAGAAAAGCCATCCACCATGTTATTCTGCTTCTTATAGGTGTCATGTACATATTGGGATATTGTATACATATAGAAATATCTATGTATACATTTCTAAATATTTTTAAATATATAATATATACACACCTATATCCATGCAATGCAGATTAGACACATGTGTATGTATTTGCATAATATGCATGTAAAATTTCCATATACATATTATTTATTTATCTATATTGGATAGATAATAACCCTGCTTCTAACATTTGCTACCTGTAAAGACCAGCGGGATTGTCACTTGCCCACCCTCAGTCCTCAAGGGAACTCTCTAGGATGATAAATTATCGATCATTTACAAATTTCAATTAAAGGAGAGAATTTCCACACTAAAAGTTTTCCACATCTATAATATTACAGGAACTTCCCCCATATATACATGCTTCTATAGTTGTTGTATATGCATATTATCTATCTACATATATCTAATTTACCATATGTGAGTCTTTAGTACAATTACTTGTAGAATAATGCCATATATATGAAAATAATAACTCATTTATATTGCACACTTACAATGTGCTCAGCCCATGCCAAACAGTGTACAATTAGGATCACATTTGATTCTCACAACAACCATGGAAGATAAGTGCTATTATTATCCCCATTTTTACAAATGAGGAAACTGAGGCAAAGAGTAATTAAGTGATTTGCCTAGGATCACACAGCTAGAAGCATCTAAGGTCAGATTTGAACTGAGGTCTTCCTGACTCAAAGACACAGGCCTGCTGTCCCATTGGTAAAGCTACCTATCTGCCTATAATATAATATGCTACTTTATTGCTGCTGTTGGGTCATTCAGTTATGTCTGACTCTTCTTACGCTGGGGAACATACCATCCGTGGTTTTCTTTGGTTGCTTTGTTTCGATTTGGGATTTGGGGTTTTTTGTTTTGTTTTGTTTTTTGCAAAAATATTGAGTGGTTTGTAATTTTGCTCTCCAGTGGATTAAGGCAAACAGAGGATGTGAATTGTCCAAAGTCACACAACTAGTAAGAGTCTGAGGTCAAATATGAATTCAGGTCTCCCTAACTCCAGGCTCAGGGCTCTATCCACTGAGCCATCCAGCTGCTCCCTAGTACACTATACATGACGCTATATATAATATTCCATTGCATGCTATATACAATATATCATGCTATGTGCTCTCTCTTTCTCTCTCTCTCTCTATTGCTCTGTCTCTTTCCAAATAAATCATACAGACATACACATATATTTGTGTATATGTATATATATACATATACATATATATATATACACATATACATATATATGCAGACACACATGATATGCCCCAGGTCACACAGGCAATACTTTGGAAAGACAGTTTTCTAACTCAGGTGTTTGGAGAGGCAGTACTGACATGGAAAAGAACATTGGGGCTGCAATCAAAGGGACTTGGGTTCCAATCTCCCCTTTGACACTGACCTTTATGACTTTGAGTGAGTTACTTAACTTCTCTGGGGCTCAGTTTCTTTGTCTGCATGGAGTGGGTGGGTTACCCTCAAGGTATGTATTATTAATCATGTGATGCCAAATCCAGTGTCTTTTCTGATGTGCTTTTTAACTGTAGCTTCAAACAACTCTAAAAAAATTCACATTTTTCTAGGAAATGTCTGTCAAATCCTCTGGTAATTTCTAAACTAACAAAAGTGTCAAATTACCGAGAGTCGGTCTCCAACCAGACTGGTTGTCCCCTGGGGTGTGAATTGGTGGTTAGGTCTTCAGCTAACGTTTGCTGCCCCCATCATTTGCAGGAAGACACTCAAGGAATGTCAGGAGAAGGACAAGTGCCCCAAGAAGACAAACCCCAAATAAATACAGTAAGCCCTCGAACATGTATTGATTTAGCACAAAATGTCATATGAAATTTTACAAGAGAAATAAGATAATTGTGTAAGAATTCAGCTCCCAAATAACTGGAATCTTGGCATGTGGAAAAATTGGGGCATGTTGAAGGCAAGTGAAGGCCACAGAAGGAACTTGGATTCACAAATACTCTCATTCACAGTAGAGGCTGCTTGGCTCAAGGCATCATTTTAACATAGTCTCCTTCATTTGAGGCATTGGTGGTGGTGTTATGTTTTTTGAGAAAAGAGTTTATCTTATTCCAAATTAAACAGGAAAATGAAGTCTGGGGAGCTAATGATGTGCCATGCTGAACCATGTGGAAAGGTTATTGACATGGGAAAATCTTCCAAGGGATGCATTGTCCCCATGAAGTGTGTCATAATATTTTGCAGTGTGTTCTAGATTTTTAAAATAGCCTTCTTCTTATATAGTCATTCAATATTCTACTGTACCCTGTTTTTCAAACAAAAGCCATTCTTTTTCAACATGACTCTGAATTTGCATAAGAAACCCAAAACTGCATAGCATGGAGACAGCTCTTTCCCCAAGTCCAATGGCAGTCAGATTGGAGGGGTATCGTTTAACTTTACCTTGGGTTTCATCTTATTGCCAGAAGCCAAAATATTTTACCATTAACAAAAAGCAGCTTTAAAGTAGATGGATCTAACTTCACAAGTGCAAAATGGGGGAGACCTGGCTACATAATGATTCATTGGGAAAAAAAAAAAATCTGTGGGTTATAATGGATCACAAGTTCAATATGTCAACAGTCTGATACAAAGTAATTTTAGTCAAACCAAGTCATCAGCGAATAATTATTTAGTGCCTACTATGTACCAGGCATTGTACTGATAATACAAAGTAGTAGAACAGTCCCTACTGTGGTAGATACAGAGTTGCTCCATTTTTCTCAATAGGAAGTAGTTTCCTCTAAAAGGTGATAAAACTGTTCCTGGAGCTTGACTGATGCCTTCCTCCCTTAATACAGTTTTTCAGGTCACCTAAAGGTATAAAAAGCCTCTCAGGGCTCCTATGACGTGGTGGGTTTCTGAAGACCATTCCAGGCACCATATCCTGCCCTACTGATTAGATGGGGTTTTTTTTGGAATGGGGGGGGAGCATTCAGAAATGCTAAATTCCACTATATCTTTGTTGCATATCTGTGCTAGGTTGAGGTAAAGTAAACCTCCTTTTGCTAACTGTTCAGGGAATTTTGACTGCCTCATTTCATCCCAGTATCCCACCTTGAATAGGATTCTTTTCCTATCCCCTTCCTGCAAGGAACTTACAGTCTCATGCAAGTAGTAGCTGCGATTCTAGATGATACTTAAAAGAAGCCATATCTTCATTAATTAAGGGAGACAAGCAGGAGATGACAGTCCTTCTCCTGCTCCTTTGTTTGGTCAGACCACAGCTGGTGTCCTATAGTGCATCTGGGGACTGTATTTTAGGAAAGGAATTGATTACTGAAGAAATATCCAAAAGAAAGCAATCAGGATGATGAAGGACTTCGGGGTAATGCCATATAAGCATGCGTTGAAAGAAGTTGAGCTTGAGAAGGAGGGAAAACTTAGCAGGTTCATGATAACTCTTTGCAAGGATTTCAAGGGTTATCAATGTGGAAGATAGTATAAACATTGTTCCGCTTGGCTTCCAAGGTCAATGATTCTGAAGGCAGAGCTAGGGGAAGAGGGACTGAGGTGACATAAAGATGGAATTAGGTTCTAGGGTAAGGAAAACCTCCTCCTAACAATGATAATTATCTAAATGAGAAATGGGCGGTCTTAGAGGGAGGGGAATCACCATCACGGGAGGGCTGTAAGCAAAAGCGGGATGGTCACATGTTGGCAGAGCTAGAAATGTCATTTTTGTGAAGGTTGGAGTAGATGTCTTCAAAGGTCCCTTCCAGTTCTCAAACTGCGGGCCGCTGATGATGGTAGTGGTGATGAGGACAGGAATGGCCTATTCATTTATTGCAAAAATATATGTATATACACATATGTTTGTGTATGCACATTTCTCGCTCTGTCTCTCTATCTCTCTGTCTCTCTCTGTCTCCCGTGGGGCCCCCACCCCGGTTGATTGAGTAATTCATCAAGTAAGTGATCAGATGCCTAGATACATTAAAGGGCTGGAAACAAGGTCAGTACTAAAGTGTTTTTTCTTACAAGTAGCTGTTTTTCTCCTCTTTCACTGCTCACTAGAACACAAATCTTTTGCAGACACTCAGTTTGGTTTCTGAATGGGTCTTCTATTTATAAAATGTCCCCAAAATATGACTCAGTTTCTTCAATGAACCTGGAGAATATTGCTATCAAAATCATGTTAGTTCACCCAAGAATATTTTTCACTTAATCTAAAGTGTTTGGTGAATTGGCCCATTGAGACTTGTTTTCATGTTCTTGAAGAATCTGGGCACCTTATGACTTAATTCAAGTGGGGTGAGAACACTTGATATTACTTGATCCCCCTCACTCTTGCCTATATCTTCCTTCAGAAAGCTTCCTATATATGGGCATTTGGTTTCATGAATGAATGAGCATTTCTCAAACTTGCTGTATGTGGAATGCCACTGGTTTGTTCCCACAGAGAATGAGATCCACCAAAATTAGCTGACCATTTCATATCAAAACAAAACTTGCCATCTCTCTAGGACACCTCTTGCTCAGCCTATAGTAAATCTAAGGAGCAATGGGGCTTATGGTTCGATTGAATAAAAAATTGGTCTGGCCTAGTTGATAACCTTAACTGAAATTGGGTATCAAGTTTCTGCTGGAGCCTTCCTCCAATCTCCAAGCTCAATTTTCATAGTTGTTATAAGCCAAACGTATGGAATTATATGAGGTAACTGATGAGCATGTGTATGCAGAGGATTTAACATAATATCTTTCATTATTTGAAAAAACACTCTGAGAAATTATCCATTATGACCAATTTATTACTTAATGGCTTGAAGCATAGACATGGGCAGTTAGCACTCTGACAAGGCAGTCTTTAACTATGGAAACAACCGATATAATGGGATTAATGCTCTCCAACAGCAAGCAATGACTTGGAACTACATAACCTCCAGAAACAACCAATTTGCTCCTTCTCAGAAGGCAGGGGCATTCCATTAGGTCAACAAAGCGTGACTCTGACAGATGCCCCATATACCATTCTGGGATCAGATGGCATCTGTCTCTAAGCTGATTTATGCCTGTTATAATACTATCCTGAGCTGAGAAATCAAAGCACCACGAAACTACCTCCATCAGATTAGATGAAATTGGCATGGCAGTGGGGGTGCAGTTCAATTCAATTAGCACTTAGTAAGTGCCTACTATGAGCCACCCACAGTGAGGTGTTAAGGATATAGGGACAAAAACAAACCTGTCACTGCCTTTGAGGAGCCTGCACTCTGTTTCCTGTATATGAGAATCTAGCATTAATAGTAGCTAGAAAGGGATCTGTACAAGCAGACTAGATTCTGCTCCTTATAGAGAAAGGCAAGGTGGTATATTGGGCTGAATGATAGCTTTGAAATCAGGAAGACATAGGTTCAGAACCCTGATACTTGTTATAAAAAGTTAAGTCATTCATCGTCCTGAATTTCAGTTTCCTCATCTCAAAAATAGGGTCAATGACACCTGAACTCTTTATTTTATAAGATTCTTGTGAGAGCAATGAGATGATGCCTATAATACAGTTTGCAACTTCATGGTGCTACCTAAATGTCATTGACTGTTATATTTTCCATGTCTAGTATTTAAGGGGAAAGGGCCATAAGATCACTGATGAAATACTCAAAGGGACCTTTCATTTTACATTAGAGATAGGAAATAGAGGAGGTAGGATTTGAGACCTGTTTCCCTTATTCCATATTCAGTGTTTTTGTACTATTAACACACACACATACATACACACATAAATCTAGTCCCTAGTCATATAGCAAACAGCAAAAAATATATTTAATCTCCCTAGAATGTATTCTCCTTGAAAGGAGGAGCTATCTCATTTCTAGTTTTGTATTCCCAACACTAGCATAGTGCCTAGTAAACAGCAGGCACTTAATAAATCCATGTTGATTGCATTTAAACCCCTTACTAATTTGTCATTGATCCTAATACAGCCTGGACTAGGTTGACATTTATCTTGGCATTATCTACAGCAAAAGGATTAGGAGGATGACAGCTAATAAATTAATGGCATAAACATTGCAAAGAAAATATTTGAGACGCTCAAAATGACAAACTATTCCACCAACTTAGCCGCAGTCATTTAAGCACAGATTCCCTACCCCAACTAGAACCTGTGATTTTAGCCCTACTGGGAACTCTCAGTGAACACTTAATTTGGAGATTCCTCATCCAGATTGCAACATTTCTAAACTTTAGGGCCTTGGAGAATGACTTGGGGGCACTAAGACATTAAATGTGATGATCAGAGTTGTACAAATAGCATGTGTCCAGGGGAAGACTTGAACCCAGATCTCCCCAGTTGCAATTGTCTTCCCCAGTCACATTGTCTGTCATATCTAAATATTCTAATAGTAAATAGCTCTACCCTTTTCATTTAAATAGACTGGAGAGATTAAAGTACAGGACTTGGAGGCAAGAAGACTTTGATCAATTCTACCCTCAAATACTTAGAAGTTGAGAGAGACAGAAAGAGAGGGCAGATTACTGTATAATTGGATAGATAGATATGATGGATGCATGGATGGATGGATGGATAGATAGATGATATGATAGAGGATAAGATAGATAAATGAATAGATATATAAATCGATAGATGAATACATGGGTAAGGTAGATAGATGATATGATGTAGATTATATGATAAATAATAAGATAGATCAATGGACACATATGCAGATGGATAGATGAATGCATGAATAAGATAAATAGATGATATGACTGATAAGATAGACCAATGGAGAGATGGGTGGATAGATGGATGGATGGACATTATTAGATAGATATCAGATGGATAGACAGATAGACAGAAGAACTATTTATTAAGTACTTACTATGTACCTAAATTTGTCACTTAACCTCTGAATTTGATCATCTTTAAATAGGGGTAATAATGGTACCTACCTCCTAAGTTTGATGTGACAATCAAATAGCATATAAAGGTATGAACAATGCCTCATAAACCTTATAGCACTATTCACATGCTAGCTTTATTATTATAATGATAATAATTATATAAAAGTAATATATAAAATTTATATAAAAGTAATAATGATAACTATATAAAAGTAATTATTATATAAAAGTAATCATTATATAAAAATAATGATAATTATATAAAAGTAACAAGTAAAACTTTGTTACTATTTTTTTTTAAATTCCATAATTCAAAATTGAAATCAGAAAACACCTTTGCTCCTAAATCAACATATTTAACATTGTTTTGATATCAGTGGATGAGAGATGATAGATAAACTGTCACTTATCATCATTTTTTTTGAAAACATAGCATCACAGAATAAATGTGTATATTGCTCTGACTGAAATGTTTAAAGACACACCACTTGGCTCAAGTATCAACACCCATTAGGCAAAGAAATGTTAAGATAGAATTGTAGGAAAATGTGTCAATGGTCAAATACTTAAAAAAAAAATCTCTATGTCAATCAGTTAGTCCCTGGCTCTTTAATCTGTGAAAATATGGGAAAGGTCTTTCTTGTTTCATTGTTACCCTTGTAAAATAACTAGAAAGGTTATCAATTATTTTTGCAGGAGAGGCTGTCACTGGCCCTGGTAAGTAAATACATTTTGAGAAGGATTCATCTGAAAGGAAGTAAAATATATGTCACCTTCCTAATCAGCTGTCAAGTATCTTTCACACTGACATGTTTTCTGAGAGGAAGATAGAATTGCCATTTGAAAGAAGTGATATAAACTTTGTTTCCAGTGAAAAATTATGAAAGGAGTGAAGATGAAGGACCCCTCAACACACCACAAATGGGATGAGCTATTCTGGCTTTCCCAAAGGCAAAATGAAGGCACCTTGAGGGATGGTTTAATTTTATACCTCGGTGTGCTATAGATGGAGTACGATGGTCAGAGTTTCAATGTTATTTTGTTAGGTATTTAAAGGACATACATTTCTTAAGGCTGGAACAAAGCTTGAATTTAATACATTTAATTATTATGATGGGAGGCAGCCGTGGAATACTGTCTCTGTCTCTGTTTCTGTCTGTCTCTGCTTTTGCTTCTCAATGTTTTTCTCTTTCACACACTTATGAGCTGTGTGACTCTAGGCATCTCCCTTAACTTCGCAAGCAAGTTCACAGGACTATAGGTCATAGAAGAGTTATTGACCTACATCACTGGGGGACTCACAAAACTAGAATGTGTCAGATGAAGTCTTCCATGCTAAAAGACTAGCCCTCTTCTGTCACTTACTTTGTCTGATGACACATCTTCCGCTGATAGATAGATTATAGAGGGATAGATGTTAGATAAGAACTAGACTATGATTTCATTCAAATGAACTATGCATTAATATGCATTTAGCTATGCTTCGGAGCCCACTCCTAATATTTGTTATTTAATAAAGTTGTCAATTCATCCTCCTTAATCTCAGTTTCCTCACCTGAAAAATGGGGTTAGTAATCCCCGTATCATAGATTTTGCAGGCTTGTTGTTAGGGTAATGAGATGGCATCTCCAATACAATCTGTACTTTGTGGCGCGACCTAAAAGTCCCTGAGAGTTCCTCTGGGAAATTCTTTATGTATAAATTGCAGTGAAGGTACCAATTTACATTCTTAAAGAATTCCCTAGGGACATTAAAAAGTTAAGTGACTTGCCAAGGGTCCCACTATCTGGATGTGTCAGAGGAAACATGAGAATCCTAGTCTCCTTAAGTCTGAGGCCAGCTGTTCATTCACTCCACAGTGCTGTCTCATGCAGACATGCAGACATCCACATGTAGTATGTATCTCAGACATGCAAGCAGTATGCATCTCACAACTGACATTGTACTCTCAGGACTGAGAGGATAAGTCACTTACTCATGGTCATGTAGCTGATATGGGTTTGGGAAAGGAAAAAACGGTACCAACTGAAATGCTTGTGGAATATTAAGGATTGCAAAGTGTTTTACATTCATCACTTCAACATCTCCCCTGAGTTCAGTCTTATAGGTCTTTCTGTCGATGATGATGGAGTGGCTCAGAGACATCAGGCAACTTACCCATGAATATACAATTACTATCTGTCAGAGGTGGAATATGAACTCAGATTTCTCCTGAGCACAGACACCTATACATAATGAATTTAATGACTGTTTATGGTTAACGCTGGTTCTTAGATCCCAGTATCCTAGATTTACAGATGGAAGGGACCTCAGTAGCCATCAACTTCAAGCCCCTCATTAGACATGGGGAAACTGAGGCATAGGGAGCTGATTTGCCACCAGTAGCAAGATTGGATCTCAGATCCCTTGACTTGAAATCTGGAGCACTTTCCACTAAACCCCATTGTCTTGGTGGGTGGCTTTCAGAATTGTACAGTGTACTAGGACCATACTGATTTCACTATTTAATTCTCTATTTGTTGTCATGGTTCAGTTGTTTCAGTCATGTGTGACTTTTTGTGATCCATTTTGGGTTTTTGTGGCAGAGATACTGGAGTGGTTTGTCATATTCTTCTATAGTTCATTTTACAGATGAGGAAACTGAGGTAAACAGGGTGAAGTGACTTACTCAAGGTCACACAGCTATTATGTGTCTGAGGCTACAATTGAACTCAGGTCTGCCTGATTCTAGACCTGGTGCTCTATCCATTGTACCACCTAGATGCCAAAACCTGTGAAAATAAAATAAGACAGGGGATACTCCACTGATGGCAGGGTGGTTAGTATGCATTTCCCTCTTCCTTTATATTTCCTTTATATTTTAGTGTTTGCTTATGTTTGCTAGTTTAAAATATATAATGGTGGTTCCTTTGGGCCCATATCCTGGATTTAGAACTGGAAGAGATTTCAAAAGCCCTCTAGCTCAAAGGTGTTCTTGGAAACATCCAGGGAGACCATCTAGGATGGTGGTAAGAGTTCTGGATACATCTGGACATAGAACCCCTCTGAGACCCCTTCCAGCTCCAACATGACCATGGACACTCAGGAAACAAGATTTCATTTCCCCTTCTAAAGAAAGAAATAAGAGAATGAAACTGACAGGAGAAGGGTTTCTGAGAAATGATGATCAAGAGTCTTCATCTCCTTCTATGTGCAACAAATTCACCAAAAACAGCTAAAGAAAAAAAAAGAAAGAAAAAAGAAAAGGAAAGTAAAGGGGAAAAAATTCCAGGCATTTTAGCCCTTCCAATCCAATCCAATTTCATACATAAAGGACAAAGCAAAGCAGTAAAAAGAAAAAATAATAATGCCTAACCTGGTCTCTATTGTTAGCTCCTATCCAACCCCTCCTCCTTCCAATACTTTCCCTCACTTTTTGATAGCACAAAACTCAGCTAAAGTTTGGCGTGACATTGACTTTCTCTCCATTCTCATTTTAACAGTGAAAATATCTTTAAAAGGAAAGTAAGTTATTTTTATTGCTGGGTGGTATTATGCTTTTAGAAATTGCTAAAGGGTCGGCACCTCTCTGATACCACTCCTTTCTTTGGGTTGAAAGAACATAGCCACAGTAAGGAAGACAGACTCTCAGAAATGTAGACGAAGGACATAAGAACAGCTAATATTTATTTCCCATACCAGAAATACAATTTTCTTTTCTTTTGTTTTAAACCACGGCAGGTTAGTTTTCTAGAGACACACTGTTTAATCATTGATTCGGGTCTATCCCTGACAGGAACAGCTGTCAAGATTGTGAGGTTTTTGGTGTGTTTATTTTAACACCACCAATCCTAGGTCAAGATAAAAATCTCAAGAATAATACAAAAAAAAATTAAACTGCACTTGTCACAGAGGGAAGAGAAATCACAGGCATCCAGGAGCCAGGTTGCCAATGCTTCCCACAGGGAGGGTGAATTTATTAGTGCATTGAGGAGTGGAGGGTCAAGCTGAGCTCCCTGCCCCAAATTTCATTTAAGAAACCCTAACCTTCTTTGTGCACCAAAGAGCTCAGGCTACAGAAATGAATAAATCCCAACGATGTTAACTTCACGACAAAGATTAAAAGAACAAAATAATTGCAGTAAAAATACTTTGATGAATAAAACCTGCAGGAAGATGAATGAGAATTCTTGAAAACGAAGACTCTGTCTTTATTGGAATTTTACATAGTTTGGTTTTTTTGATGGACAGGGGAGATCAAACAAAGATTTTACAGGAAGAAAAAGCTGGCTGTCTTTTTGCAAATGGAAAAACTCTTGTGCATTTTCTGGCAACCCAGTGATTGGCTAATTGTCCTGTTTAGGCCACTGGTAGATGGTAGGGTTCCCACACTGGAACATATACAATCAGCGGTATTATGATTTTTTTTGCTTCCAATTATGTCATGATACTGACAGCCCCAATGCCTTCTTGCTTCTGGGGTCTTCTGTGGAAATGACCGCTTCTGCAAGCCAGCTGAACATGAGAAATAACGAACTAGGGAAAGGAAGAGCCCATTCGAAGCACCCCACGATAAGCTCTGGTGTTAACCTCTCATATGAAAAAGAAAGTGAACCCATACACATATATGTGTATGTATATACATACATACACATATATACATCTATGTGTATTTTAAACTGATACTATCTTGAGGAAGCTAATTTGGAGTTGTATTTTCACTTGCAGAATTCACTGCAAAAGTGAGGCTGATTACACATGGAAGACTCTACCATGTAGGATGCCTCCTGAAAGGATAGCATCAGTAATTAACACAACAACATTTTCTAACCTGATGCAAGATCTGTAGTCTGTGGAGGAAACCTTCCCAGAAAAACCCACTGAAAGAGGGCACTTAGCAACAGCAAATCAAACCAGGGACCTTCAATGAAGTTGTTAGATGTACACCATAACCAGCTGCTGCCATACCCCGGGCTTGTTAAAAATCAATTTCTTCTAGTGATCAAAGCTGAAAAATCGTTATGCAGACTGCTTCATATCAATAGGCAATTGTGTGCAGTACATCACCAAAGAAAAAAATAAACAAAAATAGATCTTGGAGTGATAGAGACTATTGGGAATCTAGCTTCCAAAACAATATTTAAAACGTATTTCTGTCATATGATAAAAGATAGGCTTAGATATAGTACTCTGTGGAACAGAAAGGTTGAGCCTCTTAACATAATAAAAATAATCAATAAAGGCCACTTTTCCAGCATCAACATGTAAAAGGGTCAATTTCTTAGAGTATGTTCATGACTCTGACCTCCAAGTAGGGTTAACATTTCCATTCTCATTTTGCATGAAGGGATGCTTTGCCAGCACTTTCCAGGAGCTCTCTGGATGTATTTGCAGATTCATTGTTTCTAGACAATTTGGACCTGCCTGACTTGCCCCTGAATGTCAATGCTACAAGGAAACCTAAAAATAATTTAATTCTGCCTTCTCATTTTACAGATGATGATATAGAGACCTACTATCAGTCAGACATCCCACGTACAGGCTATGCCCAGGTTAGGAACAACTCTAGCATCCATCCCATGGCATATCATCAATAGAATTATCTTGGTTGCCATATTGTGTCTCGGTGGTATGATCCAATGAAGAGGTTTGGATCATTTCATCCTGATGGTTATAAGGCATGATTTGCTCAGCAATTCTAGCTATACTCTCTGTGGGACTGTGGGAGATGAATTTACTTGACAGTCTTATGGTAAGCAAAGTGACATCTTAAACACAGGGCTCCCTTTAGGTTGGCCTCCTCTTCGTTCATGGAGTCTCTAGAGATCTCCTCAAGGTCTGTCACTTCCATTTCCTTCTGAGTATTCACATCTCACCTCTTTTTACCTTCTGGATGGAGTTTTGCAATTGCCTAGTAACTAATCTTCAGGAATACTGTCCCTTTTCTTTCTAATTCATCTTCCACAGTCACCATATTGATATGACTAAAGCAAGATTAGAACATGTCATTGACCCCTAAAAATGGCTGCACTAGCGCCTTGTTGTTTCTAAGATGAAAATACAACTTCCTCTTTTTGTCAGTGAAAGCACTTCACAATTTGGCATCCTGGCAGACACCATATAATCACCCCTTCCTTCACGTTACATTCCAGCCAAGTTAGCTGCTTGTATTTGTATAGGCTGTGCCCATGTCTTCAGCAATCTGCTCCTTACCTCTTCTCTGAATCCCCCTCTCACTTAAAGATTCAGGAAAGGCCTTTCAGGAAAGGCCTTTCTTGATGCCCTTGGTTTTACATGCCCCCCTAAAATTAATTTATCTCTATTCTGTATTGTACTGGTTGTTATGCAGAGGCAGATGGTGGTGCAATAGATAGAGTACTGAGCCTGGAGTCAGGAAGTCCTGAGTTCAAATGTGGCTTCAGACTTGTTAGCTGTGTGATTTTGGACAAATTACTTAACCTCTCTGCTTTAACTGTAAATTTCAAATAAGAATGGCTAACATCTACCTTAAAAATAAGGAGCACATGTTTGGGGCTTCTAGGTGGCACAATGGCCAGACCACTGGGCCTTGAGTCAGGAAGGAGTTGAGTTCAAATCCAACCTCAGATATTTACTGACTATGCAATCTCGAGCAATTCATTTAACTTCTATCCACTTCAGTTTACTCAATTATAAGATGAAAATAATATCATCTACCTTGCAGGGTTGTTGAGTGGATCAGATGAGAAAATATCTGTAAACTATTTAACACAGTGCTAGCAAATAGTAAGCACTATATTGTGGCTGTTTAGTCATGTTTGTGACTTTGTGACCCTATATGGAGTTTTCTTGGTAAAGATACCAGAGTGGTTTGTCATTTTTGTCTCCAGCTCATTTTATAGATGAGGAAACTGAGGCAAGTAGGGTTGAGTGACTTGCCCAGGGACACATAGCTACTAGGTTTGAACTCAGGTCTATACAAATGCTGGCTAATTCTTGTTGATATTGTCTCACAGTAGAACAGGAGCTTCCTGGGGGAGGGACTGCTTCATTTTGGTTATTTTTTTTTAATATCTCTAGCACACAGTAGGTGTCTAATAAATGTTTCTTGAATTGAATTAAATGCTGAGTATACACAACAAAGTACAAAGGCATACTGTTCTTTAATTCACAGTTTGGAAGCAAGGATTAATGGTGCCATCAGCTGAGCCATACTCTTGTGTTCTAAAACAGTCGATTGTGGGAGGGTCAAACCAGAAAAGAAATGTCCAGAACTTGGGCAAACCTTATAGTGCCAAATAGGTGTAGCCAACAGTGAAATCAACTTGCTCCAGACCTGAGCTCTTACTGGTGCTTTATTCTACTGCTGCTTTATTATTGTCCTTCTACAAGTTAAATCTGTAGCTATTTTGAAAGTTTAACTTTCTGAGATTTTCCTGGGCCACTGAAAAGTTAAATGACTTTCCCAGGGTCACAGAGTCCCTACACATCAGTCTGAGTGTCTACATCACTCTGTCTTCAGGGATACTCATACTACTGTTAATAGTAATAGTAATATTAATAATGGCAGTCACTTTTAATAGTTTCATGCTTCTCTAACTGAAACTGGCAGCTAGGCTGTGCAGTGGGTAGAGCGCCATGCTTGGAATCAGGAGGGTCTGAGTTCAAATCTGGCCTTAGACACTTAGTAGTCGTGTGACCCTGGGTAAGTCATGTCACCCTGTTTATCTCAGAGAAGCCAGTAGTAAACCACTCCAGTCACTCTCCCAAGGAAACCCCAAATACGGTCATGAAGAGTTGGACTGAAATGACTGACCAACAGCAAAAATAGCTGAAACAGTAGCTTTATCATTTGTTTTTATGTAAAGAGTTCATTCCCATTCTGGGTACTCAGCAATCTTTCATCAGAACCAGTCGAATTAATTGAAATAACTGGCCTATTGAAAGGTTTATAACATATGAGTCAAAATGACCTTGTTGATGTCATGACTCGGTATGACTCCATGGAATGCTTGGTAGGGTTTTTTGGGGGGGAGGGGGGAAAGGATTCATGAACTTAGATGAGAAAAAATATATATCTTTATTTTCCCTAATCTCTATCTAAAATTTAGTATTTTCTTCAATTATTTAAAAACAATTTGAGAAGGAGTATATAGGCTTCACCAGACCATCAGATGGATCCGTGGCATTCACACACACACAAAAAAAGTTCTCATGTTTAGAGGTAGAAAAGACATTAGGAATTATTTTACAGATCATAAAACTGAGACCCAAAGAATTGAAGAATTTCAGGAGATCTCAGGGGTCATCTAACCCTAGTTTCACCTGGTAAGTGGTCATGAAGCCTTTGTTTGAAGCCCTCCAAGGAGGGGGAATTCTCTGCCTCCTATGGCGCCCCTTTCTACTTTAAGGCAATTGTGATTGTTTGAAAATGTATTCTCATATCTAGTCTGGATCTGGATTTTTGTAACTTTCACTCACTGTGTGTCATACTTCGCTCTGGGGCTAAAGAAGACAAACCTTATCTCTCTGGAGCAATCATTCATATGCCTGCAAAGAGCTGAGGTAAAATGGGGTCATGGAAAAAGTGTTAGATTTAAAGCCAGAAGGATAAGATTCAAATTCTTACTTTGCTATTTCCTACTTGTGTGACCTTAGGCAAATTAGCTTACCTCTCCAGGCCTCAGTTTCCCCAACTAGATGAGCACAAAACCTCGTTTCACCTAGGAATGGATGATCCCAAGTTCTGTTTCATACCATGGCATTTTCCCACCATCACCAGCCTTGCTACCTTGTATGTATCTTCTCCATTCCCATCAGCCTTTTCGTTTCTTTTTTAGCTCTCGTCTTCCTCCATTAGAAACTAAGCTCCATCATCTAACCATTCCAATGAGTACCTCTACTCAATCTGTAATTCATTCTTTCTCATGCTTCCATCCCAGAATTGATACAACCTATGGGCAGTGATTGAATGACCCATTGGGCCTTCTTGGTGTTGGCAACAATAATGAAAATAAAAACAACCCTTAAATGCAGCCAAACTCACATGATTGATCATAATCTCAGAGGAGAGATAATTAAAAGCTCTTCCTTTCCTCCTTTCCCTATAAAGGTAGAGGGCAGCTAGGTCGTGCAGTAGATAGAGCACCAGTGCAGGAGTCAGGAGGACCTGAGTTCAAATCTCACATCACACACTTGACACTCACTAGCTGTGTGACCTTGGGAAAGTCACTTAACCCCAGTTGCCTCATGCTGGGCCATCTCCAGTCATCCTGATGAATATCTGGTCACTGGATTCAGATGGCTCTGGAGGAGTAAAGCTGGTGACCTGCACAGCCCTCTCTCACTCAAAACAAAGTCAAGTGCAAGTCATGTCATCATTTCTCTGATGGCATGGTCTTCTTTGGCAACGAAGGATGAACACACACACACAAAGGTAGAGGACTATTGTGCTGGAGTGTTGCATATACTGTCAAGCAATCTCAATTTGTGGATGAGTTTTATTCAACTGTTTTTCTTTGTTATAAAGGAGCCTACAGTTTTGTGGTGGGTAGCTAAATTCAGAAATGATTGTGGTACAAAAAAGCAGAGTTAAAAAATGTTTTACCACTGCCACAATAAAAAAAAGAAAAAAAAACATAAGAAAGGTACATAATCATTCCATAAGCTGCCGCAAGTTATTGAATAATTGGATATTAATTGCTGCCTCTACCCCCTTGGAAGAACATTCCTCTTCTTTCCCTTTAGTGACTTCTTTTCCTCTTGAAGGGGAGAAATAAAATAGGCTGCTCTTGATGTTGGGAGGAGGAAGGCAATAGTATGAGGGAGCCAGGTCTATGGGAGGAAAAAATAAAAGAATACCTTTCATACTCTCCAAAGAGTCACTTAGCCAACATGCTGAGGTAATTGCTTCAACTTTACAGCTATTTTTGCAAAGAATGATCAAGGGAAAGATTTTTGAATGTCTCTGATGGCTACAGCAGCTTGGTGTCCATTGGGGTGGTGGGAAGGAGGAGAAGAAAGAATACCAAAAACTTGTGGACTTGGAACCCAAAGATTGGAATCTGTATCCTAGCTCTACTTGTTTGATTATGGACTGACATCTATAAAATGGGACAACAGTGTTTGAACTATCTGAACAAGGTTGGTGGGAGTAAATTACACTTTGTAAAGGAGTAAAATATCTTTGCTATTACAGGGAAGCTGAGAGGAGAAAAGACAGCCATTCAAATTTGCCCAGAAATTTTAGAGATGTTGTCCATCTGTATACCTGCAAAGCTTAGCGTTATGGTGAACTTCGCCCAATATTTCCTAAAGCTTGATCATAGCTTGAAGATTACTATGAATTCTCAGAGGGAGAAGCCAAACTTTAACATATCTTTCTGAGCTTTCACATACAGACTTGACAATTGACGTCTATTGTGCAAAGATCCATCCAGCTAACACTGAGACAGGCTTATCACCTGCTTGACCGCAGAGGGGTCTTGCTATTTTGTTTTATCACAGCATCTCTCAAAGATCTCCTAAGTTACAGAAAGGTTATAATCTTCATCTTTGGAAATGACAGATCCTTGAAATATAGCCAGGATATTAATTTTAGATTTATGATACAATTGAGTTGTATTTTTAATGTACATACTTTATAAGATATTGGGGCCCTATGTATAATTAATGTATACAGAATATTTGGTCCTATTTCATAGGATTTTCATGAGGAGGCAATGTACTTTGGGAGAAAGAATATTGGACTGTGAGTCATGGAAATTGGGTTTTATAGTCTACTATTTGCCAGCTTACATGACCTTGGGACTTAAAATCTCCCTGTCTCACTTTTTTCCTCTGTTACAGGAGAGAATCAGACTAGATAAGCGCTGAGACCTTATTAGCTTGAAAATTCTATGACTCAGAATATAATACCATTGTCATCATCATCATCTTCATAGGATTGTCATTCCTAGAATGTCACAGGACATTCCCTGACCCATCAAGGAGCTGATATTCTAAATGGGGGAAGAGAGTAAGCAAAATGGAACTCAAAAGCAGAGAAGTGGGTTTGGGGGTTAAGGTGCCCACTTAGGGCCATGGTGTCCAGGTATAGAAATCAGAAACAGATTCAGGAGAATAAAGGTAGTCATCCTGGTCCCCTTCCCAAAATGGAGGCCCAGGGAGGAATGCAGCCGTGGGAGGATGGGGTTGACATGGCAGAGAGATTTTCCAGGGTGAGAAGGCCACATGGGAAAGATGGATGTTATAGAGTGAGGAGACCTCAATGGCTATGGGAAGTTTTAGGGTGAGAAAGCCAAAGAGGAATGATGCCAAAGTTCAGAAAGGACTTCATGTGGTAGATAAAAAGATGGCCACTGTGCTAGGTGCACAAGCCTTATCTCTGATACCTACTGACTCTGTGACCCTGTAGAAGTCACTTAAACTCTCAGGGCTCTAGGAAATTCTCTAAGGTTGACTTACAGTGGCAGAAAATTGCTACACCATTACAAACACAGGGCCAGTACCTATTCCTAAGGGCAACAGCAACCATTGATGCCACATTAAGGTTCACAGAATGCTTTTCATATGCATTACTTTTGATCCCCAACAACCCCATAAGGTAAGTTCATCGATTATCCTCATTTTACAAATGAGAAAGTTGAGATGGAAAGAAAGGAAAGTGAGTCACCCAGTGTCAAACACCTAATAAGGGTCTGAGGCAGGATTTGAACTCAGGTGAGAATCAAAAGAGTAGACTCATATATCCTTGCATTCTTTCCATGGGTCCTATCTGTTGTTTCTCTATTATCAGTAAATCCTAGTGTTAATTTTTGGTAGTGCATGTATATTTCTAATCCTTGACAAAGAGAAACAGATGAATTTACCAACAAAAGTATAGGTCCTTAAAAAAGTCCTTGTTTTACCGGGAACTTTTACATCTCTACCTACCCCATGCCATGGATGATACCCCTGTACCTCCCTACATGCATGCCCCCATACATTCATTCTCTCTCTCTCTCTCTCTCCTCTCTCTCTCTCTTTGTCTCTCTCTTTCTCTTTCTCTCTGTCTCTCTCTCACATACACACACACTCACACACACTCACACACACACACACACACACACAGCATTCCCTTCTTAAAGTCGAATTAAAAGTAACAGCAACCCTGAAGATTAACTTCCATTGCCAACCTCCCAAGAGGCCTTTCCTGATCCTACCAGCTGTCAATTCTCCTGCTTCCTTGCCTGCCTTGGTCCTAATGTCCAGCATGGCCATGGTAGAAACAGCCTCACTCAGAACTAGGCAGATGCCTCCAAGTATCACCTCTGACTCAGATTGGCTATGAAAACCTGGACAAAACATTTTATTCCTCAGTGTTCCAGACAAATCTAGGACTGCAAGTCAGAGAAAAAGCAGTGATATCCACTAAAAGAGGAATTTTCCTCTTCCAGAAATTCCCTATAGTCCAGGGGTGGAGCACTGGTGGCTTTGGACTGCACTTGAGGACCTAGAAGGTCACATGTGGCCTCAAGGCCTCAGTTTCCCCACCTCTGTGAGCCTATACTGTAATCCCAGATCCAGTCCCTCTTCCCATATCTGTATTTATTTCTCTACCTACTTACTCTTCTCCCATCTGTACTGTATTCCTCATTCCACTCTGCATCTGCTTCTCTGGCTTTTACATTTAGGGAACAAGATGCCCCTCTCAGGTTAAATTCCATGCTTCTCATTTCATGGTGGCTGCTTAGTCCCTAGTGTAATTTGAAATATCAAGCACATGGACTAGAAGCCATTTGAGAATACCTTAACAAAATACAGTCCTACCAGTAGTCATGTCTGTATAATCAAAACAGAAGTCTTAATGATAATCCTAAAAATTGTTGTTCCATCTTTGTCAGTCATGTCCAATTCTTTGTAACCTCATTTGAGGTTTTCTTGGCAAAGACTCAGGAGTGCTTTGCCATTTCCTTCTTCAGCTCATTTTTTTGCAGTTTAGGAAACTGAGGCACACAGAGTTAAGTGACTTGCCTATAGTCACCCAGCTAGTAAGTATCTGAGGTTAGATTTGAACTCAGGAAGATGTCTTCCTGACCTCAGGCCAGACACCCTATTCATTAAACCAGCTAGCTACCCCTCTAATCTCATCACCATGTTCCTAACTCAAGCCCTGATGGACACCACACTTTCAGTCTCCTCAGTGCCTTCCATTTTGCATCTGCTGCTTTTCCTGGTTTCAGCTCCAAGGAATAAGATACCCCCATATCGCCTTCAATACCACCTCATGCCTGGTATCCCTGGTGTCTCTTCCCTTCTACCCTTCTGCTTTCCTACTTCTTTTCTGTGTGTTGTCTCACCCATTGGTTTTATAAACTCCTAGAGGACAAGGATATCTTTCTTTTTCATTAATTATATCTCCAGCATCAGACTGGATTGGATCCTCCAGGACCAGAACTGACTCTTTTTTTTTTTTTTTTTTTTGCCATTGTGTCTCTGAGTTCCAGAACTTCATGTCACAGAGTGGTCACTCAATAAAATCTCACTAAACTGAACCAAATGATCTATACATTTCTTTTTAGATAATGTAGAACTTACCAAAGCAAATGAAAAAGAGAAGCCAAAACAAAGAATCCTAATTACTATGTTAATTATATGGCCAAGTTTGGCCATGAATAAAAGATATGAGCACTGGCTTCCTTCCCTTTGTTGTCAAGGTGAAGAAGGACTCTGGGCATGGCAAAACACATATAATGTGAAGCTTGGCTGCTGGGGTCGAATCACTTTACTTGTCTTACTCTCTTAGGGATGGCCCTCCGGACAGGTGGAGAAGGAAGATATTGGAAATGAAATTGATATAAAAACAAAACACATTTTTTTGAAAAAAAAAATGTATCTGTCTTTACTTCCTTTCCAAATTTCAAAGAACTTCAGTGAAAGGCAGTCTGGGAGCCTGTATTCAGAAGCTGCTTTCTGTGTCTCTACTTCAGTATGAAGCAGCCACTGTCTCCCTTTCATGCACCTCCGGTGTCTTTCTGAAAGGGCTACCATTAGCAAAAGATACTGTTCTACAGAAAATGGAAGGAGGCATTCATTAAAATAACCTCGGTGACAGAAAATGTGTTTAAACTTAGATTCACCATTTATTTTTGGAATGTTTTTGAGCCGAGTTCAACACACACACACACACGCACACACACACACACACACACACACCATTCCTTAGGAAATGCAGGGACAAGAAGCGTGAAAAGAACGAGATGTTCTAGTACGGTTTATGTGCAAGATGGAACTTAAGAAAGAGCTGCAATCATTTTCTTTGACTTTTTTCAGGGAATTGAATACAAGGTGATTGGTATTTTTTTGAAGTCTACGTATTAGCACAGAATGAGTACTTGGCTCTTTTTGCATTTATACAAAATATGCATGTCCAATATATTTTTCTCCATTCTGCCCACAGGCGGCTGAGGTACCGTGGAGTGTCCACTGCTGCATCTTTCAATTTCTCAGCTTGGGAGCAAGGGTAATCCTTTGGTACTGGTAATTCAGTTGCAATAGGTAATGTTCACCCATGAAAACTCATCTGTTAGCCTTCACTTCATGAATGACAGGAAGAACATTCAAAAATAGAAATAGAATCTAACTACATTCCGAGCATTCTTTCTTTAAGGAACAAGATGATTTAATTATATACACGTGAGCATCTCCGCAAAGCAGATCACAATGATCATCATCTCGAATGGATCTGTGATCTCACTTATTTTGAGAGTCTCTCCAATGGTGTAGATTGTAAATCCTCCATGTTCTCCTATCCCATGTGACTCTTACCTACATTCTCACATAACTGCCATTGGGTAGGGGTGCGGCTCATCCAAAGTCCTGGATGCTTCCTGACATTATGAAGACGACTGAAGAGAGTTTATACTATCTACCTGTTATCCCTCATTCTCACTATCTTATTTTTCATTCATACATTTCTCTGATGATATTTTTTACTCAAGCTCTCCTTGGAAGTTTTATTTACTTTTTTATTAGATACATATTGGCACCTGCTCACACCTACCATATACTTTCCTATTGCTTTCTGGATGATACTCATTTTTTACATACATTCTCCAATTTTTCATCATGAATACTTTTATAACATTAGATATTAAGTACATCTTTAATAAACAGTCCATTTTCCCAAGACTAATCTTTATTATAACAGAACATAGGTTTTTCTCAGTTATATATAATTTTTAATATTCATTTTTAAAAATTTTGAATTTAAAATGATCTTCCTCTCCCCATCCCCTTTGAGAAGGCAGGCAATTTATACTAGTATGCATATGAAGTCATACAAACCATATTTCCATATTAGTCATCTTGCAAAAGAGATCAAAAACAAATATTAAGTAAAAAAGTATACTTCAATCTCCACTCAGATTCCATCAGTTATTTATCTGGAGGTAGACACCATTTTTCATCATAAATCTTTCAGAATTATCTTGTATCATTTTATTGCTCAGAATAGCACAGTTGATCATTTTACAATATTGCTATTACTGTGTTCTGTTCTGCTCCCTTCACTTTGCATTAGTTCATGTAAGTCTTTTCAGGGTTTTTCTGAAACCATCCTGCTCATCATTTCTTATAACACAATAGCATCCCATCACAATCATATACCACAACTTGTTCAGTCATTTCAGAACTGATGGGCATCCCTTTGATTTCCAATTCTTTGCCACCACAAAAAGAGCTGCTATAAATGTATCAACATCTAGGTCATTTTCCTTTTTTTTTAAAATCTCTTTAGGATTCAGAGTTAAACTATAGATAACTTTGATTTCCTCATCTGAAAACTGCCTGTTCATATCCTTTGACCATTTATCAATTGGAGAATGATACTCATTTCTGATACCTCAGTTACTATAGAGTTTCATGACTTGAAGTCCTACTGTAACTGAATGTACATGGGGAAAAGATGGCTCATTTTCCTGCAATAAATTTTAGGTCATTAAAGGAGATCCGCAATTTCCTAAAAACCATCTAGTCTAGACTCTTCCTAGGACATAGATTTAGAGGTAGAAGAAATCTTAGAGGACATCTATCTGGCTCAAGCTTTTTGTGTTATAGATCAGGAACTCCCTCCCCTCTCCACCAATCCAGATCAAGAGAAGTTAACTAACTTGTATATGGTAATATAGATAGTAATTGTCACAGTCAGGATTTGAATCCAGGTCCTCTGATTGCAAATTCAACAGTTTTTCCACTTCACTACTCTTTTTCTTTTAAATTCTAGTCCCAATTTTGTCCATTTTTACTTTTTCCTATGGATAGCTAGCTAGTTAGACAAACAGAGAGGCAGATAGGTAGATAGATAGAGAGACTAGCTGTTATACAAACTCAATAGTTTGTCCATCTAACTGCATAGCATAACACAGGAGGTTGATATGTTTCATCCACCCGGTTTTCCTCTTAGGTCACACTCTTTTCAATGGTTAGAGATTACTTCTGTGATATTCAACAACATTCTAGGGCTTCGTGCATTCAGCATGATATCACCCACAACTGGGAATATCAGGTTCAAAAGAACTGTCTTTGAAGTGGAATTCTTCAGTTTGTACCCTGTTTTGGGTCTCTTCCATTGGTGATGTGATATTGGGCAAGCTCATGACTCTGTTGTAAACCTTGGTTCATTTTCAAGATCAATAGGTTATAAAGAAGGGTTATCTCTACTGCTCTACTTTTCAAAGAATCTGAAATTATTTTGATATATGGATCAGAGACTCCTTGTTGGAAAAAAAATTATTCTACTGAATCAATTCTATTTGGGGATAATTAGCATGTGAGCACAATGTAATCTTATATGCCCCAAGACTTGTAGACAATTGTGTGATAGTAAAGATGGAGTAGAGTTTTCAGAAGCTTGCCTGTTCCCTGATCAAACTTTCATCATTGAAGCTCAGGAATATACTGACGCATACGCAAATGATTCCCATAAATAATTCACAAAATTGGGTCAGTAGTTACATGGTCAATAGTTGATGTTTACTGGATCACCATTTCCAGTAAAAATAATGGCTGAGATTGGTTTCACTCCTTTAGTATTTTCCCCTTTCAGATACCTGCTGAATCCCTCCATCAAGGCCCTCACAATTGTCTTACCTCCAGCACAAATTTCCTCTGTGAATGCTTAGTAGAATCTAGTGACTTTTCTCCATTTTTCGTTGCTTTAGAACCATTTCTACCTTCCCTTTTGGCCTGCCTGGAACAGTGAATTTAGGAAGGAAGGAAATAAGCATTTATTAATCACCTACTATGTGCAAGGCACTGGGCTAAGCCTTTTACAGATATCATCTCATTTTGTCCTCATAGTAACCCTGGGAAAAAAGGTATTATTCTCATATTCATTGTATGGTAGAGGAAATTGAATCAGACATTAGTTGAGTGACTTACCCAAGGTCACACAGCTACTAAAAGTGTGAGACTAACTTTGAACTCAGGTCTCCCTGACATCAGACCCAGCATCTCTCTATTGGACTACATGGCTGCCATTGACTTCTTTCAGACCATTTTCATACATCTTTTGTGTATAAATATACATGTATATATAAGTATATTATATAAATATTTATTATCATGTTGTTTATAAATATACACATATAAGTATATTATATAAATATTTGTTATGTTATTTATAAATACACATGCATATATTTATAAATATATTAACATTTTTATTATTATATAGTATTTATAAATATATGTACATATATTTTGTCATTGTTCAGCTGTATCAGTCATGTCTGATTCTTCATGTGTCCATTTTGGTTTTTCTTGACAAAGATACCAGAATGGTTCACCAATTTCTTCTCCAGTTCATTTTACAGATGAGAAAACTGAGAAAATCAGGATTAAATGACTGACCTAGGGTCACACAGCTACTAAGTGTCTGAAGTCAGATTTGAACTCAGGTCTTCCTGACTCTAGGCCTGGCACTCTATATAATGTGTCACCTAGCTAGCTCTATTTACATAAACACACATACACACGCATATATAATATACACACATACGTATGTATATACACACATAAAATATGCTATATGTATATATACATATAAGCGAACATGTATATATTAACTAGATATTTACTCATTTCACCTTTTGAACATACACTCTTTGAGAGTAGAGGTATGTGTGTGTTTATGTGTATGTACATATGTATATGTGTGTGAAAGTATGTCTTCATGTCTTTTTTTCTTTCTCTCCATGCCCAGCACTTTTCAGTGTATTTGGCACCTGACAGACATGCAGAGGTAAGTTTCAGAGGCATAACTTGAACCCTTATCCTTTGACTGCAGAAATTAATCCTTCCACTGTTCCTTGAGTCACACCCACAAGAAGGCTGAGGAAGATGGTAAGTTGTCTTTAAATCCAAGTCTCTGTCTCCCACTCCAGGAATCTTTCTACCTTATTTCCCTGACCATCAGGCTGCACTGCTTTCTGGGAAGAGCTGAGTGAAAATTGTATGTATTTTTTAATCACTAGTGGATAGCTCTAGAGTGTCATTTCTTAAAGCTAGCACTATTTAAGGATTTTAAAGGAACAAATACATGCTCACACACTGGGCCTATTTTGTGGGCAACTCTGGATGATCAATGTCTTTTATCATCTACACCTTTGTCCAATAAAGACCGTGATGAATTAAAAACTGTCCCCAAGCATAGAATCTTAAGTTAACAATGGAAAATGCTAGGTTGACACTAAATATCTCTTTCTAACTTTAATGGCCCGATACAGCACACATCTGGTAAACCATTACTTTAGAGGAAATTGTCTCAAAGTGCAAAGCACTTGAGACCATCTGAAAAATGTCTTGTAATTGAGAAAACAGTTTCCAAGGAAGCTGGGCTTCCACAACCAATTTTCTAACTAAGAAAAAGTATGAAGGAAGGGGCCACTTGAGCAAAAGAGCTTGACTAAGAACAGAAAAGGCCTTCTGACGAATGTCTGTGCATCTCATAAAGAGAAAGACCAAAGGAAGGAATGCTCCAGCCAATTCAGAAAAGCCAGAGCCCACTTGCCCTGGAAACTGTTTGTCCCTTTTCTGCTTGATTCTAAAGAAATTTTTAGCCAAGTCAGACAATTTTCTTTGGTTTAGATGTGCTTTCTGGGCTAGAGATTGAGCATAGTGTAGTTGAAAGGGCCGTCGACTTAGAATAAGAAGACCTGGATTTAAATCCTGTCCCATCTCATCCTGGGCAAAACTGTCACCTTTCTGTGCTTCATTTTTCTCATCTGTACAATGAGAGGGTTGGAGCAGCTGACCTCAAAGCTTCTTTCCAGCTCCACACATATGATCCTATGATTTGGCACTTTCTGATTCTCTTGAAGGCAACAAAGAGTCAGTCTTAAAAGTCCTTCAAAGCTGTCTCACTAACAGGAACAACATAAAACATAGGGCTTAGTTTAACAGGAGCCCAAGGGCATGGGCAACAGGAAGGGAGCAGGACTTGGAGCCCACATTTTTTCATCGGAGCTTAGGATCACAGAGTTTGGGCATCGAGGGACATTGGAGGGCAATTACTCTGATCCCCCTTTGTTCCAATTTAGAAGCTAAATCTCAGAGAGAGGAAATTATTTGCCCAATTTAACCCAGGTAGCAAACAACAGAGCAAAGAGCGAGGATTTGAACACAAATCCCCTGACTCTAAAATTCAGTGCTTCCTCTTACTCTTCCAAATCTGTTTGACCTTCAAGATCGGCATGTTCAGTCACTATTGTCTGTTATTATTCAACAACAGGGACACACAGTTCATAAAAAATACCCTGACTCTAGCTTCATTTTATTTTTCTAGTAAATCTTATCACTGCTTTGGCAATCGTATGCAACTGTAGCAAGTGGGTCAAGTGTATCCTCTGATCAATAATAATAACAGGTAACATTTTATATTGTAACACTTTAATGTTTACAGAACGCATCATGTATGACAACCCTGTTGGGTGGATGCTGTAATGACAGATTGGCCAACTGAGACTCCCACAGAGACTCTAAGGGCTTCAAAGCCCTTCACAACGTGGAACCAAGCAATCTGATCAAATTCATTAAATATTACTCCCCTTCTCACATTCAAGTTCAGCCAAATTACCCTTTGGACTGTTCACACATCCCTCCATCTGCTATCTTTGTCTAATATGTCCATACCCTATGCCTAGAAAGAGCTCCCTCCTTCTTGTGCCTCAAAGAATCTCTTACTTTTGTCAAGATTCAGCTCAAGTACTACTGTATAAAAAGAGCTTTTCCTTAAGACACAAAGTCTCCCTTTCTAAATTTTGTTACATTTATTCTTAATAGACTTAGATATGAACACACTTTTCCTGGAGAGAATGAAAGTTTCTTGGGAATGGAGTCTACTGATTCTGGTTTTGTATTCCCAGTGCCCAATTTGGGAGCTGACTCATTGTGTGCAACTAACAAATGACTGTGAATTGACTGATTCTTGCATACTATTTTCTGTGGGCCATAATAAAGGTTTCCTCATATATGCTGTTGCCCTACACACTTACATTGGATGTGGGACCCTTTTGCTCATATCTGTTAACCTATGCATAAATTACATTCTGAAATTCCAACAAAGAAATTCAAGGTTGGGGTCTAGTTAACAGCTCCAGATAGATGTCTGCTTACTGGAAAAGACCCAGTTGAAGCAGTTTTGTGTAAGCTCTGTTGTAGTTTCACCTGAATTTCATACATTGCCAGGCGTTCATCTGTCAGTATGACTTCTAAAGATTAGTTTTTATATTTTATTTGTTTTCAGTGTTCTACAATCACTTCCATGTATCTTAGATTTCTTTTCCCCTCCCTCACCCTTCTTCGTCACTCCCTCCCTGAGACTGTGTGCAATCTTATATAGGTTCTACACATATATTCCTATTAAATACATTTTCACCTTAGTCATGTTGCCATAGAAAATTAAAATGAACACTCCCAAAGATTATTAAAATTTGGTTAACATGAGATACTAAACATCTTAATAGCCTGACTCCTTTCTAACAGTCAAGGCTTCTTAAACTTTACCTCTCTCCATAAACTCTGTCATCCAACAAAACTGGCTCACTTTTATCCTCCCATTTTCCTGTATCTTCCATCACTGTGTTATTTCACTGGTTATCTCTGATGCCTCAATACTCTCTCCCACCCCACCCCCTGATTTCTGCCTTTTAGCATCCCTAATTTCCTTCAAGACTCAGACCAAATCCCATCTTGTATAGGAAGCTCTTTCCTGTCCCTCCAATTCCTAAGATCTTCCACTTTCAGAAAGCCTTCTACCTATTCTGCATATGTTTTCTATGGACCTATTTATTTATAGGTTGTCTCCCCGATGGAATGAGAGCATAACCTCCTTGAGAGCAAGAACCAATTTTGTATCTCCAGGACTTAGCAGGGTGCTTAGTATATCATAAGTACTTAATAAATATTTATTTTTATTGTTGATGTTATGAACAGGAATGTGTGGTCTTCTCTGTTGATATAAGTGGTCCCCTTGTGAGGCAAGATTTCTTTCATCAGTATTTCTGATTGTTTTTTGCAAGATAGTTGCTTTGCTCAAGTATTCCCCATCCAAACACGATGTTCTCGAAGCCCCTGAAACCAAGTATGGGTCGCCTTTCAGTTTGCACACGAGGTCTCACCCATCCTTGATTTCTGGGGCCACGGGAGTCACTCCAGATGATGTCTTGAGAGGATGAGGTATCCAAAGTCAGGTGAAGGAAGGTCAACATGTGAGCAAAGAGAAGAAGGGAAAATCAATGATCTTGTATGCATTCCAGTAAAGCCATCTTCCCTGAGATGGAGCACGAGGGACAGTATGTCTTGTAGTTTTCCATTTAGGTAATCTGGGTTGTCTCCAGTATAATTTGTAGTGACAGGTAAACATTCCCCAACAATTCTGAAATTTAGTTTGAATATATTTTCTTCCTGCCTATTTTCTATCATCTAGAAAATGTAACTAACCAGTCTCATCCAATGTAGTTTATACCCGTCATTCTGGGTCCAAATGTCTAGCTTTCATCACTATCAAATTGTATTTACAAAGCTTGTACCTCTGCATGGCCTCATTCATATTGTATTGGTTCACAATTTTGTAAACTGCAAGGAAAATTACAGATACACATTACACACATACACACACACCCAGGACAAAGCATTTAATGTTTATATTACCAAAGTTCCTATGTGGTGCCCAAAATATCCATCTGACCACTTCAGTTTCAGGGGAAAAAATGCAGATTTCATTTTTAAAAACAATGATACTATGTGTTATGGAATTCTAAAATTGAGCATAATTTCTATAACCACACAATTCCATAAATCCACAAGCTTAAAGCGTAAGTACAAACATAGAATGAATGTTTGCAAACGAATATGAAGGCTAAGAAATTGAGAACTATATCCTATATAGGATTAATGATCTAGAGCTGAAAAGTCCTCAGATGCCATAACATCAAATCCAGCTTGTCTCTTTTCTCCATACTTAGCTACCTACCTAACACATGTAAAACTCTTCGCACACTCCAAAGCGCTATAAAAATTTCAGCTATTGTCATCACTGGCTCTTAAGACTGACATCAACTACTTAATTCTTGTTGTTTTCCCCAACATATTTAATTAGGTACTGCCCTAGAAGATGAATTCTATATAGCTGTCCCCACACTTCTATCTGGTTGCTGATAAACACCACTTCTAGCAATTTGGTACAGTCAGGCAAATAAGGTCTTCCTCAGGTCCAGCTTTCTACTGTCCACTGGAATCACCAAAACTTTGCGAGCCCTACTTCTTGACTGCTGTCATTTCTTTTCCATTGTCAAAATAGGAGGAAGGAAAAGCTACTGAAAATACAGAGGGACAAGAGGGCTCAGGTGGCTCCTGGGAGATTTCACAGTGCCCTGGATGATCAGTTTTTTTGGTAAGAGGAATCCTTACAACTATATCAGCTAAAATAAGAACAGGACTAGTTAGTTTATCATCAATACAAGGAAATCCTGATGAGAAAACTATATTTAGCCAATTCAATTGGCAACTGCCTCATAATGTATAGCCTCAAAGAACTGCATAAGATATTTAGAGGTCCCATGGGTGCCATGGCCATTACGTGTCAGAGGTGAGACACAATCCCACATCTTCTTGACTCTGAGGTGAGCTTTCTATTCGTCATGCTATGTTTCTCTCAGACACCATTATTGGGAATTGCTAAATCAAGGGGAGTTTGGTACCAGAATATTAAAGGGAGGGAAAAGGCTGGCATATCCTGACTCAAATCAGACAATCAGTGGTGAGTCGAAGACATGGTGGCAGTGTGTGGAAGAAACATGGAAGATAAAGGAAAGATATGGTGAGAGAGCTCCGGGAAGAGGCCAAATGAGGCTAACGGAGTGGCCTTATGGCAATCAGACTGCTTGGTTCTGAGACCTCTTGCAGGGAGAGGAAGAATCATATCAATCTAGAGCACAAACTCAACATTCACTGGAAATGGAGGCAAAGAGGCTGATGAAAACTGAGGTCAGATTGAGTCTTAATCTTCACATCTGAATTATCCCAGATGAACACTCTCCTATTTCCTTGTGTCTAGGGAAGGGATGCCCACTGTGGGCAAGGGTTCTGTGCTCTCGACGTTTTACCCTGTATCCTGTTGGGGACCTCTGTTTCTCCTCATGTTTTCTTTTGTGTATGTTATCCCTTTGTTTCCTTATTGGTACTCTAGGGACATTTTATTGAGTCTCTATTGAGATTCATCCAATGGGATTGTTTCTACATCATTTCTGGGATAATTTATTCAAACTAAGTGTTCTGCAATATAGAATCTCCCCCAAGCTATCATGGGATACATACATTTATGTTACCATCAAGCTCCCATGGAACTGGTTACAATATGAATTTTAATACCAACATGTATTAACTAACAATATTTATCAAACACCTCCAGTGTGATGAGTATCGTCCTAGACACTATTGGGAGTTTATAGACAGCATAGCATAGTAAACAGAAAGCTGGCCTCAAAGTCAAGAAGTTCTGAGTTCAAGTCCTACCTTTAACACATACAGACTGCATATATCTGAGTAGATCACTGAACTTTTAAGTGTGCCCAGACAATTTTCTAAAACTATAAATTACAGAGTTGTAAATGCTTTGCATTAGTAGATGAATTTTCCTCATGGGGAACTCCCTAGTCCTTGCTTTGAAATCCTAGGTCTGGGAACCTTTAGCTCTTAGTGGGGGAGTTTGGGTTTCCCAATTACCCACTTCACTCAACCCAAATCCAGTTTAGCGATAGGACTTTCCACATGCTCCAGACATTAAGAGATGCAATTATTCAAACTTGTTTCCTTGTTGACCACCCTAGAGGGCTTACATTTCAAATGATCATCCTTTATATGATGAACCTGGAATTCTACTCTGTTTTGTTTTCACCGAATAGCCCTTCTTCATAGCAATTTGCCAGTCAAAAGCTAAGTCCTGGCTCAGTTAAAGTTCTACTTCAAGTCACTTCTAGTTGTTGAGATAGCACTATGAATGTAACTACCTCTTTTAGTATGGAGGTGCTGAGATTTTTGAGAGAAAACTCAGCCTATGGCCAAGTAACCAAGAAGGCAAGAAAAGCAGCTAATGGAATTTGGAACTTTCAGGGTCCTTAGAGATGATCTCTTCTGACTCTCATTTTTTATGTAAGGAAACTGAGTCCTAGAAAAGTCAGGCATTGTCTAGTGGATAGAATGTCAGATATAGAGGCAGGGGAACTCATTTTGAATCCTGTGTAAACACTTGTTGTATGAAGGTGGACATTTAAGTTAACCTCTTGGGGCATTCTTTTCCTCATCTGTAACATGAAAAGCATTCTACCTATGCTGTTTCCTATCCTCACAGTGTTATAGTGAAATAATGTATATGCTGTGCCTGGAAACCTTAAGAAATGCCTCAATGGATCTGTGATATCACTGTTGTATGCATTACCTCCTGTGATGGATATTGTAACCCACATCTGCCTACTGTGTGCTGCTCTTGTCTGTGTCCTGCCGTCAACCATACATTGGGTTGTGAGGGGGACAGTAAGGGTGGGATCCACTTAAATTTCTAAAGACCATCTTTATGTGCTCCTGGACTCTTAAATATACTCACAGAGAACATACAACTATTATCCTTAGCATTACCCTACTGAGCATCTTTCCCCTTGTACCATCCTTCATACACATGCTATTTCAGCTGCCAGAAAATAAGCAATTTGAACACGGAGAACATGGGCTTCTTCAAATTTGTATCTTCAGGGTAAAATGTCAAATATTGTAATTATTCAGTCAGTTGATAAACATTTATTAAGTGCTTACTATGTACAAAGTTCTAAACTAAGGGATTACATACATGAAGAATTCAAAATTATACATCAAAATAATTCAATCCAATAGAGTAACCTAAATATCGGAAGTGGTTTGGTTGGATCAATCTTTATTCCATCATGGTCCTCCAACATGTTACATCTAGTTGCAAGATCAGTGACCAAAAATTGAAGAACAAAATATCTCACTTTTGGAGCTCACTTCCCCAGGATCTTTCCTGTTTCACTTCATTGGGAGAACCTTCCCTCTGAGAGTCCATCTGTATTGTACATATCTCATATGTACATTGTTGTTTGCCTTTTTTCTTTATTATTAGAATGTGAGCACCTTGAGGGCAAGTTTCACCTCTTTTTGTGTCAGTTACATTTAGTACAGTGATTGACATAGGGTTGTGCTGGAGCCAGCTCTAACCAGCTCTGATTGCAAACTTTTCAGCAAGAGCATTGATACCGAGGAGGCGGAGCCAAGATGGCGGAGTAGAAGGACGCACGTTTACGAGCTCCGAAACCAAAGCCCATAGAATTAATGTAAAAAGAGTCCCCCATAACTTCTGGGTGAATACAAGGTGTGCAGAAGCAGAGTGGAAGAGATTTCCGTTCCAGGGAGCCCTGAAGACCCATCCCCAGGGTCCCGCGTGCCCCGGAAAGTAAACCCGACCCCCAGCGCTGCCCTGGCCGAGGCCCCAGAGAAGCTGATCCGAGCAGGCTTCAGAGACGGAAGCTCCAGTAGCCGGGAAAGTCCCTCCGCCCACAGAAGCAGGTCAGTGAGAGAGGTCGGGCTGAAGGAGAGGGGAAGCGGGGCGTCTCTGTGACTCGGGCCCCCTCGGGAGGAAGCGGCGGCGGCGGGGACGGGGGCAGGAAGCCGCGGAGGCAGAGGTGTGGGCAGTGGCTGAGGCGGCAGCGGCCTGGGACTCAGGAATCCCCCAGCAGCAGGCAGGATCTTCATTACGGAAGATTCCCGCATAAAACCTGACGGAGTTGAGCCTGGGAGACGGCCCTGCCCCCACCCCGCTCTATTACTGAAGGCTTCTGCTTAAAGCCCCCCAAGGGAGCGGGGTTTAGGAGGCGGGCCCCCCACCCTGCCCCCACCCGCTCCATTCCTGAAAGTCTCTGCACAAAGCCCCCGAGGGATCAGAGTCTCGGAGGCAGCCCTGGCCCCACCCCAGCACCTGAACTAAAGCTCACTGATTGACAGCCGGCAGGAGGAAAACCCATTTAAATCTCAGAGGCCAAGCACTAGCTGGGCGGATCCAGGCGGGGGTGGAAAGGAATCTCAGAAGTCAAGTAACTGGCTGGGAAAATGCCTAGAAAAGGGAAGAAAAATAAGACTTTAGAGAGTTTTTTCCAACAAATGCAAATGATCCCGACCTTCGGATCTGACGAAGATGAGGATGTATTCTTGCCATCAGGGAAAGACGTGGAGGGCGGGGCCTCAGTACCCCAGACACCCCAGGGGGGTGGTGGGTGGGCTCAGGCCCTGGAAGAGCTCAAAAAGGATTTTGAAAAGCAAGTTAGACAGGTGGAGGAAAAACTGGGAAGAGAAATGTCAGAGATGCAACAAAAGTATGAAAAACAGGTCAATACCTTGGTAAAGGAGACCCAAAAAAATACTGAGGAAATTAACACCTTGAAAAATAGGCTCACCCAATTGGCAAAGGAGGTTCAAAAAGCCAATGAGGAGAAGAATGCTTTCAAAAGCAGAATGAGCCAAATGGAAAAAGAGGTTCAAAAGCTCACTGAAGATAATAGTTCTCTCAAAATTAGAATGGAACAGATGGAGTCTAATGACTTTACGAGAAACCAAGAAATCACCAAACAAAACCAAAAGAACGAAAAAATGGAAGAGAATGTGAAATATCTCATGGGAAAAACAACTGACCTGGAAAATAGATCCAGGAGAGACAATTTAAAAATTATGGGACTACCTGAAACTCATGATCAAAAAAAGAGCCTAGACATCATCTTCCATGAAATTATCAAGGAAAACTGCCCTGAGATTCTAGAACCAGAGGGCAAAATAAGTATTGAAAGAATCCATCGATCACCACCTGAAAGAGATCCAAAAAGAGAAACTCCTAGGAACATTGTGGCCAAATTCCAGAACTCCCAGCTCAAGGAAAAAATCTTACAAGCAGCTAGAAAGAAACAATTCCAGTACTGTGGAAATACAATCAGGATAACCCAAGATCTAGCAGCTTCTACATTAAGGGATCGAAGGGCGTGGAATAGGATATTCCAGAAGGCAAAGGAACTAGGACTCAAACCAAGAATCACCTACCCAGCTAAACTGAGTATAATACTTCAAGGGAAAATATGGTCTTTCAATGAAACAGAGGACTTTCAATCATTCTTGATGAAAAAACCAGAGCTGAAAAGAAAATTTGACTTTCAAACACAAGAATGAGAAGAAGCATGAAAAAGGAAACAGCAAAGAGAAGTCTTAAGGGACTTACCATGAGTGAACTGTTTACATTCCTACATGGAAAGACAATATTTGTAACTCTTAAAACTTTTCAGTATCTGCGTAGTTGGTGGGACCACACACACACATGTACACTCATGCACACACATACACACATGCACACACATACAGAGATAGAGAGCACAGATTGAACTGAATAGGATGGGACCATACCTTAAAAGAAACTAGGGTAAATGGTGAGAGAGAAATGTAGGGGGAGGGAAAGGGAAGGGGGTAACTATATGTCATTTAAGAGGCAGGTAGGAGTTTTTCTTAGTGGAGGGAAAAAGAGGAGAGCTGAGAAAAAAAAAAAACAAGAAGTTTACCCTCATCACATTTGACTAAACGAAGGAGTGAAATGCACACTCATTTTGGTATGAAAACCTATCTTACAGTATAAGAAAGTGGGGGAGAAAGAGATATTGCAAGTGGGGGGAGGATGGAAGGGAGGGCAAAGGGAGGAGGGAGCAATTTGAAGTCAACACTTGGGGAGGGACAGGATCAAAAGACAGAAGAGAAACAATGAGGGGCAGGTTAGGAGGGATGGTAATCCAGTTAGTCTTACACAACACGACTATCAGGGAGGTCATTGGCAAAACTACACAGATATGGCCTATAATGAATTGCCTGCTGTCCCAAAGGGAATGGGTGGGGAGGGAGGGATGAGGAGAATTTGGAACTCAAAGTTTTAGGAACAACGGTTTAGTATTGTTGTTGCAACTGGGAAAGAAGACATACAGTTAAGGAGGAATAGAAAGTCATCTGGCCCTACAGGAGAAAAGAGAAGATGGGGACAAGAGAAGGGAGGGATGACAGAAGAGAGGGCAGATTGGAGATAGGGAAAATTAGATTGCTTGGGGTATTGGGGTGGGGGAGGGGATAAAAGCGGAGAAAATTTGGAACCCAAAAATTTGTGAAAATGAATGTAAAAAATTAAATAAATAAATAAATTATTAAAAATAAATTCATGTTAAACCTCAAAAAAAAAAAAGAGCATTGATACCTCAGAAATCTACAACTTAGGGCTTGGTTCATTGTTTTGTTGATTGCTTAGACTTAAAAAAATGACACACACTTGGTCCATTAGATGCTTTTAATAAATGTCTGTTGACAGAATGACTGCCTCCCATGTTGAGGAATCAATCTGAACCCAGGCCAGCCTTGATGCAAACCCAAAACCCTAACTACCATGTCATAAACACAGAGACACAATTGGACTACAGCATAATACTCTGTTACTAAAATTTACATCCATTTCAATAAATTAGAAATTATATTCCTCCCCCCACCTCTGAAACCCAGGCTTTAAGATTATTCTCTATTTGCATAGCATTTATTTTCTCTTCCCCTCACCTCCAAAGGAACACCTTGGCTGATAAACATCCAATGATTTACAACGAAACACAGGTTCATAGATTAATTCACCATAGCACGTACAGTTTACCATTGATCTCCATATAGTGGGATTACTTTAGGAACTTAGAGTAAACATTGACTATATCAAGACTTGATGAAGGATCTGCTAGGATCTAATCTGCCTTCTCCCACCTCCCAATGCCCTGTGAAATGATCATTTAGGAACGTAGGACTTCAGAGGAGCTCCATTAGGAATCTATCAATGCCTTTTTGTTCCAGGATTAAAAAATGACAAAGTAATGACAGTGGGAGAAAAAGAGACTACAGGCATGTATCTAGTGCCAAGTTCACATGCCAAGTCAAACCAATCTATTTACTGTTTTAATAGTCTCAGAGTGTTGCCACAAGTTCAGAATGGTGAAATAGCTTGTCTCAGGTTGCCCAATGATTTAGTGTCAGAAGTAGGACTGAGCCTCAGTCTTCCTGATTCAAAGGGCACCACCCAATTCACTACACTAACCTGACTCTCATATGCCATACAACTGTTCATCACATACATCGCATAGAAAACTGCCAGTCATTCTAAATTCCCATTTGATTTTTGGAAAGGGTGGGAAGGGAGTGTAACATTGATCCTTAAGGATCCAATGAGGAATTTGAGTCCAAATGGAATCTTCACCATAAAAGGAAAAATAAAAGTATGTAAGTGGGTGGGGGGAAAGGAGTTAGTGCTAAGGGGAAAGCTTAACCACTCTGTGGTTTTATGTGGAAATGAAAATACAGGAAGAAGCTCAGCTTAATTCGAGGCATAGCTCTACAGCTATGATCACAGGTAAGTTTTAATTTAATTTGTGAATAAATAAAGCAAACGAGGAAAAAGGCTAAGTCACCTACAGCTACATTATCCTGCATTCATTGCAATTCATCTCACACTCCAGTGCGTTTACATGCAGATCAGTTGCCTCAATCCTTGCTCCATGAGACCCTGACAGTGTTTTGGGGATGTCTACAGGTGGCCACTCTACACACAGTCATGGCTGCAATGCATCTCACCCTCCCCCAGAATAGACAACATGGGAACCTAGTAGTATGTGAAAAGCAATCAGCCAAATAATCTTTATTAGACAGGAGATAATCACAATACCAAGGCATATAACCTATAAGCTCTGGTCATGCTAAAAGGAGGAATCCTATGCAGGGTGACTACACCGACTGCTCTCTTAAGGAGAAACCCGAAGGCCTGGGATCAAATCCCAGCTCAGCTGTGAGAGTGTCCTAAGCCAAGTCATTCCAGCCCTGTGAATCTCAATTTCTTCATCCATAAAATAAAAGTGTTGTCTATGACACTAGATGATATCTATACCTAAGCCCTTTCAAGTTAAATTCTTGATCTTATGATTAATGGGGAAAAAGAAAGGGATGATTAGTCATGGTCTCCATGAAAAGGAGACAGCATGACAGCCAGGTGGAGCAGTGATGGAGAGTGTCAAGCCTGGAGTCAGGAAGACCTGCGTTTAAATCCAGCCTCAGGCACTCACTAGCTGTGTGACCCTGGGCAAGTCACTTAACCTTGGTTGCCTCAGTTTCCTCATTTGTAAAAATGAGCTGAAAAAGAAAATGGCGAACCACTCCAGCATCTTTGCCAAGAAATCCCCAGAGTCATACATGACCAAAATGGCTGAACAACAATGAAAGGAATAGTGACTATGCAGTTAGAAGCCCCAAGTTCAAATCCTGCCTCTGATATTTGCTACCGATGTGATCATGGACAAGTCATTTTAACCTCCTTGAGTGAGGTATTCCTTCATCTTTTAAATGGAGGGAGGGGTTGGAATTGGTGGCTTCTGAGGCCCTTTCATCTCTAAATATGAGCATAATGCAGGTAAATGAGGACCGATTTGGTAACAAAACGATGTGGTGCGAATCCTGGCTTTGCTCTGTACATTACCTTGGTAATCACTTAACTTCTGTGGACTTCCTCCCCTACAAACAAGGAGGCTGAATGGTACATCCTCTCAAGTTCTTTCCAGCTTCACGTTATGACACTATAGTCTGGTTTCCATTGAGAGGAAATTTTCAAAAGTAAAGTAGATTCTTAGATCCCAAATTGATCAGGGACACTTTTATTTCACGAGTTCTGTGGATCGACCTAGATAAATTACCTTTTGTAACTTTAGCTTTCAAATACTGCATGTCATCTTAAATCTTTCAAGGCCTGGGCCTTTTCTTTACCTTGCCAGTAATTACTTTTCTTCCTTAGGAAAAAAAAAGAAATATTACCTGCATTACAGTTTAGCCTGGACTGACATATTAATCTTTCACTTCAGGTACGGTTATCAGATTTCTCTCACTCCATTCATAACCAAGCCTTGATTGGGAATGGCATCGTTGGTCATCATCCCATCGTTAATCGGGGACTTTTGAGGGTCAATGAATGAATAGCCCCATTATTCAAGTTCTTTATAAGAGGCTTGGCTACAAACCCTTGTTTCGTTTGGTATGAAAGACATTAACAAAAAGTAGCAAAATTGCATTGGCCTCAATCTATAGGTTCCAGTTCTTTCTATACCCAGTTTTCTGTATAAATTCCCCAACTGCTAATCCTGGCAGTTCTCATCCACATATGTGAATGCATTTGGACAAATGGTGAGTATGCAGTCTTGTACACTTTCCATTTCTTGAGGATAATGTATTTGACAAGAATTAGAAGGATTGGAATAGTCTAAATTCCACTGGTGTTAAACCTCCCCAAGTCTTTGAACAGCACCTCTTCCTATATGGACATTAAGAAAAGACTCCCTTGAGAGGACACACATTTTGAATCTTTCTGAGGTAAAATTGCCCATGTACATGAAAATTAAAAGAAAAAAATCCTTTGTCTTCTATTCAAAGAAAATTATACAAATGATTTGACTCTTTAGGACTATGGCAGCTCTGGCTGGGCTTTTTGCTAAAAGGAGTGCTATCTAGGAATGATTTTTGTTTTTTTTCTGTTTGGGCTTGAATACAGACACCCACAGGGGTCTGGCTACATATTGTAACCTTTATAAATCATTCCACTTATTAGCAGCTATGAAAAAATATTCTTGGGCTAAAAATTCCCATTATCAGAATTCCCATTTTATAGGAATTTTCACACTTTAAAATATATGCTTTCATTGGTGCTTCTACTTCATACATATATCCAGGAAACAAATCCCACAGAGCCATTCCTTTTGTCATACAATCAATAAAAAGGTTCAAAATAATTCTGCCATGCCTACACCATGGACTTCTTGATCGCCACTTCCAAATACTATTCTTTTAGAAGACTCCCCAGGTATAACCTGTAAATTAAACTCCCAGCTGCATCATTCTCCTTGGTTACTGTTTTCATTTTGATCCCTCAAATCGGATCCCAGAAATCTAACTTAGTCTAGCTTATATTCTTCCCATATGCTTTTCATGGAATGTTCAGTTCAATTCCAACAAATAAACACCATCTGAATGAATGTTTTGGGACACAGCAAGAAAATTGCAAAAATCACTCCTAAAGATATGCAAATTCTTTTGTGTAGAACTTGTGAGAGTATCTCATTTTTTTTATAACCCCATCCCCTAGTATAATTTTCTATATAAAGCAGCTTCTTGTTGGATGGATGGCTAGATGGAATTCAATCAGTGCTCATTTAATCAATCATTTATAAGCCTTGGTTAACTCTCACTACAGGCAGGCACTGTGCAAGGTTCTAAGGAAACAAACAGTTTATATTCTATCAGGGAGATGGAAAGCAAAATATAAGTATATTCTGAGTCTATGCAAAATAGACTGTAGGCAATTTGTGAAGGGAGGTAAGAAGAAGAGAGGCAAAAGTTACCTGACCCGGCAAGGCTGCTTGGAGAGCACGGCATTTCAAGTGAGATGAGTATTGCTGCCTTCCCAGCACATTTATTTACTTCTTGGCTTTGTCTATAGATCAGTATGCCTACCACATGGCAAAGAGGAAGGAAGCCTAGCTGTGAAGGCAGGACAACTTTGGTTCAAGTCTTGCCTCTGGCATGTATTGTGGTGCAGCATTGGCAAATCATTTAAATTCTTATGGCTCTGAAGGAACTCTAGAAGACTTTAAGGTATAAAGTAGGCGCTCATTTATTTGTATCATTGAAAGCCATTTCCATATTGGGAAACCCTTATATGTCAATGAGATCACAGGTCTGCACCCACCCTGTATGTGTGCATGCATATACATATGTATTTTACATGCATGTACATGCATGTGTATATGTAGACACACACTCACCTCACACATTACATGTGTATATGTATATTTGCAATTCAGAAAAAATATTGTCTAAATATTTTAGATCAGATAAGATGATTTAAGAAGCTTGCAACATATGCATGTTTTATGTATGTATGTACGTATTTATATGTATATATCATATATAACAAAAATATCCTATAACTTTGATATGTGCATACATGTATATGTGGACATGTATATTAAAGATTACAAACAAATAATAAAACCAAATGCAAGACAATGAGGGACACATTTTAATAATGATAAATAACATGGAAAAGAATCAATGACTTTTTAATTTGATATACATATATGCAATTTTGCAATTTGATACAAGAAATTATAGTTATAGCTTCATGAAGAATGTTGTGCTTCAACTTTTCCCAATTAATCTAGATATAAATTATATATATTCAATTTGCCTTTATTTTCACTATAACCATTTCTAGAGAAAAAAAGTCTGTCAAAGTCATGTAAGCAAACAAGACAGAAAAAAACATTAGCCTCACTTTCCACTAGTAACATACTAAATTTCATAATTCAGTTCATTCCTACCCCTATCCCAACAGGTATAAAAAGGAGCTTTCCAAGAGGGATTTAAACAATGCTGCTTAGCAGTTGACCACTAAGGAACTTTCCAAGCCAGGCTACCAATGATACCTTTACAAATCATTTCCATTACTCTCCCTTGTGGGAAAAGCACTCAGAATTAGTTTTGCCAATGCCTGAAGTTACAGCACATGATGAGAGGCTTGAGCGTCTAGACACACACTCACCTCACACATTATGCTCATCTCATACAGAGATCCCTATTCAAGGTCTTTAGTCATCATCTATCCTAAAATATGTTGGGGGTGGAGCCTATAGAAAGGGACGTGTGCATGATGGAGGAAAGTGTCTAGAAAGAAGTCATTCTTTGCTCCGATGTCTACAGGGCTGGGCATTTCCATAACTATCATGGTTAAGTATATGAATAAAGCACATATACCACAAGCAAGTATTTATTTCATGCCCCCTTTTCCCTTGCTCAACTGCTGTTGCAAAATCTAATTAAACACTGAAATTTCAGTGAAGTCAGGAAGGGAAACTAGCTTTGGAATTCTAGAACAGGGGTGTTCTAGGGCATAGGTGAGCTCTCAAAGTGTCGGTGGTTAGAAAGGGACATAGCCTCAGTTATTCATTGGATCATGTATTTTAGTTGAAAACTTTATTTGACTTTGACACAAAAAAATCTCAATTAGGGTTATTTTTCATTTTATATTTGAACACTGATACAAATTAGTGAACTCCTATTTTTAATTCATTGATTTTTTTTATCTTCTTACCTACCCGGATTCCATTTTATTAGCAGCATATAAAAAAGTAAAAAAAACAAAAAAACAAAAAAAAAAACTTCCCCTATAACTCTTTCTCTGACAGTACTGCCTACTTGAAGGCATCATAAAGTTATAAGCATGGATTTATAATTCATAAATTATTTAAGATGAAGGAACCCTTAAATAAGTTTTATCTGCAAAGGGAAGTAATATATTTCACCTGACAATTGCTTTAGTAGAAAGAAAGATTAAAACATGTTTATAGAGAAATTCTGGGCATATAACTGGAATGCAATATTTACATGACTCAAATCTCATTGACTGAAAAAATATGTAATAAACGATTCTAATCTCTAGTAATTTCATTTGGTAAATCAGATAAAGAAAACAAAGCAAGGTATGCAAATACATGTAGTGAGAATGCCAGGTTACTAAAAAAGCATTGAAAGTACCTTATTAAAGAATGTCAAAAACAGGTTTGAGAAAATCCTATTTGGCATCTCAAATTTAGCACATGGTGCTATTAGCATCCAAGGGCACAATTCTAATTTAGACATTGTCTCATAATGTTCACTTTCAGAAAATTTTTCTAAAGTCATAGTTTATTTTAATATCTTTCAAATCTTGAAATGCTAGGTAGCACTCTCTAAAAAATATTACTGATTTAAGATTATAATTGTCAAATCAATGAACAGGAGAACCTTATAAACACAATACCAATGTAACATAGAAAAAAATTAAAATATTGGAGAGAAACCTTATCATTCTTTAGTGACCAACTCTTTCCACTGTTGTGAGAAAAGTTAATCACCTAAGGACACTTGGATGTCATATGATGGGTATTACTTCCCAAAAAACCATTCTTAACATTTCCCTGGCTACCCAGCTGCCACTGGCTCAGCATGCAAGACAGCTCTAAAATAATTCTAAACCTTTCCACAGAAATTCTAAATCCTAAACCTTTCTCAGAAAGCAGCATGTTTTTTTTCTCTGACACATGTGACCTCACCAAAGGCCCTACTGCTTAGTGAATGTGGGAAAACCTCCAACCAGATAAAACAATTATTCATTCTCTTACAAGATTCAGACCTATCTCCAATAAAAGTGATTGTATACTGTCATTCTTGTGTTCAGTTGGCATTCCTGACAGGGTAAGCACTTTACATCATTGTTTGTTTGTTTCCCATGAGTCACGATAGGCATAATGAAATATCTATACCCTCTTAGCTATTTCTCTGCTTTTGGACAAAGGCACAGATTTGCAAGATGGCTGACTGTTCAGAAGAGCCAAACCAAATGATTCTAGCCCACTAGCAAGAAGTTAAAGGGGGACCTCAACCTTGCCAGTTACTTTTTCTAACCAGCTGAACTAACCAACCACTGCCACAGGGACACCACGATCCATCATGATTCAATTCATTAAACACTTAATAACCAAAGGGCATTGAAGGTCTGCCACAATCATGCCACAACAGTGTGCAAGATGATACTATCTGTCTTGCTGTAGAAATGGAGGTAAAAGAAAGAATGGCCCATGTCCTCAGAAAGTTCATAATCTAATAAGGGGAGTTATGGAATGCACATAAATCAGTAAATGACCTACCAGTAATTGGGTGAAAGAAATAATGAAGAAATGTAACAGGAAAAATTGATTTGAGTGACTGGGAGGATGGTGGTACTATTCGTAGACACAGAGAAACTGGAAAGGAGAGGATTGGGGTAGGTAAGAGAAGCAGTGTTCAGCTTGGGATATTTTGATTTTGTATATACATTCAGCAGGAAATGGGAGAAATAAGGTAGGAGGTTGGTTCTGAATCTATAGATATGTCAGTCCCATAAAAGGAATGAATGAAGCCTTGGATGTGTTACTATTACCAATGGAAGAGTTTACAAAGGACAGAGATCAAGGTAACCACCCACAAAAAAGAGACCAAGAAGGGTAAGTCAGAGAGGAGGAGAGGCAGAATGAGATGATGCCACATATGCTAGGGAGAAGAGAGTATTCAAATGGAAGAAATAGTTAAAAAAAGAATGAAGAATTACAGAAAGGAAAAAGGAAGACTGAAAAAAGCAACACTGAGTTTTCCAGTTAAAGGGTCACTCGTGAGTTATGGGAAATGGTTTCAGTAAGTAGAAATGAGATGGTGAGAGGCTGAGGAAGTGCATATCATAGATGTAGAGCTTACATGTCATTTGGTACAACACTATTTCCTCTACCTATTTTACAGATTATAAAACTAAGCCTCTACTTGCTCAAGGTCACACAAATAGTGAGAGATAAGGCTTTCTAGAAATTTGTCACCAAATAGGAAAGGAAATGATGATGATAGATTATGGGGGGGCATAATCAATAAGGTTTGTTTTTATATTTGAAAGGATGGGGAGATCAGAGCAAATACGAAGATACATGAGAAGGAGCTAGTAGATAAAGAATCAAGGAAAATTAGAAGGATAGAGCATAAAAATAAAGAAGAGAGAAAAATGCTCAATATTAAGTCCCACAGGAGATGAGAAAGAATATGATGAAGGACATAAAAGTTAGCCTTAGCAATGAGGAGGGGCAAGTTGTGATAGATCTTGCCTGTAAATAGTGCTTCACATGTCTTCTCCCCCATTAGATTATACAAGTCTTGAGAGTAGAGGCTGTATTGTTTTGTTTTGTTTATGCCTCTCTTTTTTTCCACCAACACAGCAACATGTCTGGCACATAGTAGGTGCTTAGTAAATAAATGACTGCTGACTTGCATTGCAGTTACGGCAGAGGATAAGAGGTAAGAAAACTCAAAACTTAAAAAGACAAAAGACTACATACTAAGAGAGAAAGGAGAGGTGGGAGATTTGCAGGCTTGAGGGAAAAAAAAAGAAATTTTCAGTGCACTCTATAGCAGAGGTTCTCAACCTCTTTTTATGTTGTGATCTCTTTAGCAGTCCTATGGACTCCTCAGAATAATCTTTTAAAATGCATAAAATATAATACACAGGCTTGAAAAAGGAATCACTTATATTTAATTAAAGGTGTAATATTTCTCCCTCCCCTCCATTCTTGGACTTCATTTTTAAAACTCCCACCCTATGGTCAATGTCACTGGGATTCACAAACGATTCAGAGACAAATTAAATAACAAAGGTGAATAAAAGGTTGGGTAGTAGTCAGGGTCCACTAGAAGTTAGAATGCATGAATTTGAGTTCTTGTCTTACTTATGGCCCATTCGATGACCTTGAGTAAATCACACCATTCCTATGGGTATCAATTTCCTCATCAGTGAAATGAGAACATTGGAGCACATAGCATCTTTTAGTTTGGGAATCCATTCTTCCCCAGACCCAGGTGCATCTCATAAGAGACATTACTGTTAATAGGTTGCAGTACCCTGAGTTATTTTTTAAGTAAAAATAGTAATTAAGCTACTCACAAAAATTACCATTTGGAGGTGGGGGCAATGAGATTTTTCCTTAGATTGTTGACCTGTTAACACTATAGATCCTTATTCTAGCCAGAATGAGGAGCGACATATGATAATTGGTAGGTTTCAAAATAGAGATGGTTTTGTGGGGTATATGTGTATCCCTTAAGAGAATTTCTGGAATTCCCCAGTGAAAAAGAAAAAGTTGCAATGACAGATATTTTACATCTGACCTCATAATTTTTACTTTATGTGTTCAAATTAGAATGTTTAGCCTGGGGAAGAGAAGACTTAGATAAATGTCATCAAGGATCTGAAGGGTTGTCATGTGGGAGAAGCTTATTCTGCTGGGCCCCAGAGGGCTGAGTGAGAAGTAATGAGTAGCTGTTGCAGAGAAGCAGACATGGGCTCAATGGAAGGAAAAACTTCCTAATAATTAGAGCTCTTCAAAAGTGGAATGGGCTGACTCGGGAGGTAACAGACTCGCCTTCATTGATGGTGTTCAAGTAGAGTTCAAAGGTGGCGGCAAGATGTCTGGTTCTGAAGTTAAAGGAATTAGATTCAAATCCACCTCAACTCTTTACTAACTGTGTGGTCTTGGGAAAATCATTAAACTAAGGTTTGGTGCCTCAACATGGGCCAGTTTTGTTTTTTGTCTTTTCCATCTTAAAAATGCATAGGTCAGACTTGATGGCATGTATCCAGCTGTGGATCTGTGCCTTATGGAAAGACCAGACTTCAAAAATGGCTTCTGATGGTTGCTAACTATGTAGCCTTAGGGAGGTCTTTTTTAGATTTCTAGTCATTCATTTTCCTTATGTGTAAAATATCTGGTCCCTTTCAATTTCAACTCTCTAGTCCTATGACCACTCCTTGGAAATGTTGTCCAGAGGATTTTGATCGTACATCTTCCTGCCTCTGTGCCCTCATAGTTCACTTCTGCCTTTTCTTTTTCCTGTTTTCTTTTGTGATTTAGCTCAAATCCCACTAACTCCAGGACGTCTTTCCCAGGATCCTGTCCAGGCTCATCCTTCACAACTTCCCTTTCCCCTTGTTCATTCTATACACACTAAAGTACTCTGCTCCTTCTTCTTATTCTGACTTCTCTCATCATTGTGTCTTTGATCACATTCCCTTTCTCTCCCTTTTAGATAAAGCTCCTCCCTATTACTTGCAGACTCAGCCCATATTCCACGTCTTTCTCAATCCTCTCCTGTATCTGCCGCTGAAAGGGATCTCTCCACCTTCAATTTCTCACAGACACTTTGCCTGAACTTTTTCATTTTTAGGACTGTCCTTTGTAACACAGGAATCCAGTAAATCCTCTAAGATCACTCATCGAAAGCAAGAAAGAGCCTCAGAAGCAATTTAGTCCAATCTCCTCATCTTATAGATACAGAAATCATCCTATAGAATTCACACAGGAAATGTCATTGCAGAATCTTAATTCAGGACTCTGATTCCAAAGATGGTGTTTTTTCCGCTGTACATGGCCTCCTTAAATTATAAACTCTATAGCTAATTTAAAAAAAAAAAAGAGCCAAGATTGGAACCTCACTAAATTCAAGTCAGTTCAATGACAATTTATTAAGTGCCTGTTATCTTCCAGGTAATATGCTAAGCCTGGGAATAAAATGAAAGGCATTACGAAATAAACAGTAACAACAACAGACAGCAGTCCTTCCTCTCAAAGACTGCACAGCCCAGTGGAGGAGACAAGATATACACACAAGATACACGCAGGACAAAGTGGAGATCATCTCTGAGGATTAAGGAGGACTGAAAAAGTTTCTTGAAGAAGGCAGCACCTTCTTTGGATTTTGAAACAAACCAGGGAAGGCAGGAAGAGGTAACAAAGAAGGAAAGAATGAGATCATCACTCTACTCCGTAACATCTTTAAATAGAATCTGAAACTTCACATGCCCCATCTTCACACCTTTGCGTAGCAGTTACCCATAACTGACATATATTCTCTCTTTGACTCGGCTTCTTGGAATTCATAGCTCCCAGCAAGGCTCAACTCACAAAGCACTTCTCAAAGAAAGTTTTTTTCTGATAATGTATATCTCATCTGTTCTATTGTTGGCTCTCTGCTCCCCCCACTCCCCAATACCTAGGACTAAGTAACATAGAGACTTTTTTTTCCCTAGGATTGATAGGCATTGCTTTTCTTTTATTAATAAGTGATAATTTTTATTTTTTTTAAAATATATTCTGTTCTTAAGAAATAAAACACGCTTGTCGGATTGAACTGAACTAAATGGAAATGAAGGTATATGTTGCACAGGGTCCCCCCAAATCTTAACTAGAACAGCTTAATGCTGCATTAAGACTTTGGGGACAGCCCAGATCTCTCCTTGGATTGTCAGGGTCTTGTTTATAGTGGCACCTCAATAAATGTTAGCAAGGTTATCTTAACTGGGAAGCTACCTTACCAACCAGTATCATACTACAATATAGAAAATGTTGTTCAGTTTTTGGGGGTGTGATGGTAGGTCAGTCACCTAACTCAGGTGAAGGATGGTGAGACTGTTTGGCGCATTAGAGATACCCTAGTCTTTGCCTGGAACCACTCACTCAAAGACAGCCACTTAAATACCTTACGTTCTTCAGTAGCTTCAGCAAAATTCAAAACTGCCTCATTTGTTGGAGACTAAGGATGCCATTATTCTGTGCTCAGAGCTTTAGACACATGTGGGCACTCATGTACACATACATACGTGCACCAGCATACACACTAAATAGTGTCACCTGTAATACATGAGGCCAAACCTGTTCTCCTTATCGATCCGCTTTCTCTTCCTGCCCATATCCTCTCACTATGACATACATGCCTGCCCAAATTTTGCTCCCTCCCTTTCCAAGCACATCCATATACATGAGGAAAAGCTCTGGAGTGCCCAGCATCCAGATCCTCAGTAGAATCACTCACTTTTTCCATCTCCCCCTATACATGTTTTCTGATGCTAAACACATGTGGATAGAAACCTTGATGGAAAGCAAATTTGATACTCCTGCCCCAATCCCCTTATACATACTGATCCATACAATGAGAGAAGTGATTTTGACTCAGAAAAGCCCAACAGTAACTATAGAAAGTAGGAGGCACCAATTACCCTCCTCTAATAAAGGAAGAGTCCAGATCTATGTAAAGCAGACACCTTTACTACACCATCTGCTGTACAGATGCAGGCAGGGAAAGGAGCTTCCCAGGGCATGTGCTAGGGACCTCTCCATGGAAGATTGTAGGGATCTCAGTCTTTGGCCAAAAAAATCAGGGCTGTAATGGAACTCCTTTACATCCAATGTCTTTCAAACAGTATTGAGCACCACTACATTGTGCATTTATGTTGGAACATTGGGATCTACAACACATCAGTGTTACAACAATTTTCCCATAGGTACTTGAATCTAAAACCTAAATAGTACAAGACACCATCTTTGTAAAAGTCACAGAACACTATTGCTATAGATAATCACTTTCATCTCATTGTATTATTATTAATAAAATTACTTCCTGACATAAGTGGAGATGACATGTTTTGGTGTAATTTTGTATCAGTGATATTAAATATCTCATAATGCTCAGAACTGATTCAAGGGTTTCTTTCATAAGCTTTCATGAAAAAAAAACTCCTTCTCCCCAACTCACAATGAAATACATAATGTATTTTTCAAATGAGGAGACTGAGGCTCAAGGGGTGTAAAGAATTAAGGCCATGGTCATATGAACCAAATGTCCATTCATGAACATTTAGGAGAATCAAACCCAGATTTTCCAGTTCTGAATATCATTTCCCTCCACCTCCTCTCATCCTCACATCTTACATGTGAGATACAATGAGTAGACTGCATGGATGATCATGCCACACAAGAAATCAAAGGAATGTCATCTGCCAAAATACAAACATATAAAAATGCCACATATTCGATCTGCAGAATTGTTACCTAAAATGTGTTATAGGAGATGTGTTGTGTTTTGGCAAATTACTGAACCTTTCTGAGACTTAGTTTTGTCATGTACAAAATGGGATTACAGTGAAGGTCAAATGAGGTGGCATATGCACAGAACTCTATACCAATAAACCACAATACAAATGGCGCCTGTCATTATCACAATTCTTATGCAAGCCTCCATTTATCTACAGATGGATCTGTCCATCAGCAAATTAGCAAGAATGACTTACCAAAGTACAGAGGAAATTTTTATTTCAGTCTTAAACAAAAACTACATATCTTAAAAGCAGATTAAAATAAAGAACATTTATTGGGTTTAAATCAGCAAGTTCAAAATACAGAGTTGAAATCCTCTTACTTTGTTAATAGTTTAAAAAATTAAACAATATATTTTTGCTGTGGTAGTTTTACCATTTTACTTGATTTTCTTATTACTCTATTAACATAGGAAATGTCCTTTCTATTTTTTGGAGGAGGAAGATGTACAGACATATGATTTCATTAGAACAGAGGACTCATAATGAGGAAATCCTTTCCTAATCATACCATAACTTCCCTGTAACTTAGAATGTTAGAGAATGATCTACGCGTATTGAATACTAAATTTCTCAGTATCATCCAATTGACTCCAGGTCCAACTCTCTTCTGACTATGGCATACTGCTTTCCATGATAATAAATAAATAAATATATAAATAAATGAATGAATGAATGAATGAATGAATGAATGAATAAATAAATAAATAAATAAATAGATAGATAGGTAGATAGATAAATAAATAAATAAATGAATGAATAAATGACGCAAAGAAACAAACAAAAACAAAGTATGCTCTAGTGTGAAATAGAAAACTTCCAAACTCCAAACGCTCTCACGGAAATTCAAGTGCATTTGCGTTCATTGATCACCTGGAAGTAGGTGAAAAGGTGTTTTTCTGAAACTAGCAAATATTTAGAACCATGAACCTAAGCACGATTTATTAATTTGCTTAATCATTCTTCCATACTGCAGATGTTAGTTGCAGTTTAATCTGCAGCCAAAGACCAATTAGCAAATTCATTAACATAGTTCATGTTTATCCTTTAATTTACCTCCCTCAGCGTTCTTCTTGGATTGCCTTCATTATAATCATTAATGTGTCAGTCAATGATGACATACGTGAATAAGAATTTGCAAGAATTCCATAAACCATGCCTTTTGTAGTAATGATAGAGGCAAAATCAATATGTGCTTCACATACAGCTGAAATCATAGTATAGATTCATAATTATGCAGATATGTGATCATCTTCCAAAACAGAAATTCAAAAATCAATCTAATTTATCAATTTGTTAATAATTATTCTATGCCATAGACATTGAAACCTGTTAAATCTTCAGCCAAAACAAATACGTAAATGTAAGTGAGCAGAAACCAAATGTAAATAAATGTATAATGCATGCATATTGGACAGAAATGCCTATGTAGAAAACTGATGGAAAATGTACCAAGTTGGGAGCCCATTTCACCATTTCAATTCCAGTCAATTCAACCCAACAAACATTTATTCTGTCCCCAAGAGGTGACTGAGTTTTAATGAACTATAAGCTTAATAAGAGTCAATAGAGCAACACGGGGCCCCCAAATAACCTTAGAATGAATTGAATCAGTGTGTAAGAAGGGTGACGTAGTGCCATTGTTTTCTTCCCTGGTCCAACCATATTGGAAGAATTATGTTAAATTCTATGTGCCACATTTTAGTAAGGACATTGATATAATGGGGAGCATCTAGTGTAAGGCAATGAGTACTAAAGGGACTCAAGATCATGGCATGACTCAAAGAAACTCAGTATCTCAGAGAAGAAAAGGCTAAGAGAAAAAAAAACTAGCATTCTTCATATGCCAGAAGGATTGCTGTGTGAAAGAAGGATTTGACTTGCTGTTCATGGCCCCAGAGCATCAAACTAAGAGTCACTATTGGTGGAAGTATCAAAGAGGAGGAATTAGTTTCCACGTAAAAGAAAGCTTCTTATATAATTAGAATGATCTCAAAGTGCAATGAGCTGCCTCCAAAGATAATGCTCCCCCCCTCCATTGACGTCCTTGAGCAGTGATTGGATAAATATTGGTCAGTTATATTGTATTGGGGATGTGGCTGTTCAGATAAGAGTCAGACTCAATAGTTCTGCCTCTGTGCTAGATGTGGCACTGTAATGTTGTTGGCTCTCAGTGGAAGCAGAGTAAGGAGGGAATCAAAATTGAACTTCAGTAGAGGGAGGAAGTTGGGGAAGTATCTGCATGTCCCTCTGGAGACAAAGCAGCTAGATAGCATGGGGAAGAGAATACTGGGAGTTAGAGTCAGGAACACATCTGTTTAAATCTTGCTTTAGACACCTGCCACATCTGTAATCCTGGGGAGGCCATTAACTTCTCTCAGCATCGGTTTCTTCATTTGTAAAATGGAATAAAAATGTGACTTACCTTATGAGATTCTTATGGGAATCAAATGAGATAATATATGTAAAGCCTTTTACAAACTTTAAAATGCTTTATAAACATTGGCTTCTGTAACGCAGGTAATAATGGACATCGCTGGTGTTGCCCCTTTTGTCTCCAGCACTAATTTGTCTACTGATGCTTTCCAAACTGGCCTGATTGTTCCAGAGATATTGACCACTGAGTACTGGTCTGTGATGACCAGTTCCTCAGGTTCAGTAAGGGCTGTGCACCTGATATTGAAATCAGCTAGCGTATAGTGGAAAAAGAATTGGAGTTGTTTTCAAAGACCTGACTTCTAATCCCCCGCTCTTTTGGGGCTCTTCTTCCTTTCCTACAGAATGAGAGGATTGGACTAGACTAGGGATTCTTAACCTAGTGTCCTTGAACTTGCTTAAAAATATTTTTATAACAAGTCACTATGCTGTGCATATCCTTTGGTCCAGCTATATCACTCCTAGTCCTTTAATTCAAAGAAATCAAAGAAAAGGGGAAAGCATCTATAAGTACAAAATTATTTACAGAAGCTCTTTTTGGTGGACCCAAAATTGGAAACTAGTGAACTGCCTTCCTTTTGTTGAATAGCTAAACACATGGAGGCATATGAATATGATAAACATTACAATGACAGAAGACATTACTATTGTAGGGTAAAATGAAGCATAAAATAACAATTCATATAATATTAGCATTGATAGAGAGAAAAAAACTTTCAAAGACTTTAAAACTCTTATCAACAAAATAAAAAGCCCTAAGTCCAAAAGAATGAAGATATATCATTCTACTCATCCCCTAGCAGAGGTGATTAACTTAAAATACAAGAAACATTTTTGAAAATGGTTTATGTGGATATTAGTTTAGATGGTGTTTGGATTCGTTTCTTTTTAACCCTTTTTAAAGATTTGCTCAATGGGAAGAGAGTAGTGGGGGAAACTTATAAACATATTTAATAAGTATACTTGTTACTTACTTGGGAAAATAAAAATAAATCTATACTATAAAATAAAATGAAAACTCTTGATAACTATTTCCACATAATTGATTTCTTTTTGCAAGCCTATTTCCATTTTATGCGTTTAGTCCGTAGGCTTTACCAGATGACTGAAGGTGACCATGGCATACACAAAAAAGACTAAGAACACTGGACCAGATGATCTCAAAGGTCTCTTCTAATTCTATGATGTTATTAACTTGTGTTTTTCCAGTCCTTCACCTTCATCCTCCCCCAGGATGTATTTACCATGTTTCTCTTCAAAAACAGAAGGAGTGATCTCAATATATGCAGAAAAAAGCTTTTGACAAAATACAACATCCATTCCAGTTGAAAATGCTGGAGAGTATAGGAATAAATGGACATTTTGTTAAAATAATAACTAGCATTTACCTAAAACCATCAGTAAGCATTATATGTAAAGGGGATAAGCTAGATGCATTTCCAATAAGGTCAAGGGTGAAACAAGGATGTCCATTATCACTACTGTTATTTAATATGGTACTAGAAATATTAGCTTTAGCAATGAGAATAAAAAGAAATTGAAAGAATTAGAATAGGCAAAGAAGAAACTAAATTATCCCTCTTTGCAGATGACATGATGATACACCTAGAGAATCAAGTAAAAAAGGACCTGAAATGATAAACAACTTTAGCAAATTGGCACATATATCATCTGCATTTCTATATATATTATAAACAATGCCCAATAGCAAGAGATAGAAAGAGAAATTCCATTTAAAGTTATGGTAGACACTATAAAATCTCTGTGAGTCTACCTGCCAAAACAAACCCAGAGGCTATATGAACAAAGTTACAAAACACTTTTCACAGAAATAAAGTCAGATCTAAATAATTGGAAAACCATCAGTTGCTCATGGGTAGGCCGGGCTAATAGAATAAAAATGACAATTCTACCTAAATTAATTTACTCATTCAGTGCCATACCAATCAAACTACCAAAAACTATTTTATAGATCTAGAAAAGATAATATCAAAATTCATCTGGAAGGACAAAAGCTCCAAAATAGCAAGGAAATTAATGAAAAGAAATGCTAAGGAAGGTGGCCTACCCATATCAGATCTCAAATCGCATTATAAAGTAGTAAACATCAAAACCTCTTGGTACTGGCTAAGAAAAAGAGGGGTAGATAAGTGAAATAGGTCAGTTACTCAAGATACAATAGTCAATGAATATAGCAGTCTACTGTTGATAAATCCAGGGACTCCAGCTTCTGGGATGAGAATTCACTTTGACAAAAACTGCTGAGGAAAATGGAAAATAATGGTGTGTCAGAAAGTGGGCATAGACCAATGCTTGACACTGTACACAAGAATAAAGTCCAAATAGGTACATGATCTAGGTATAAATGTTGATATGATAAAGAAATTAGGGGAATGAGGAATAGTTAATTTATCAGATTTATGGAAAATGGAGGGATTTGTGATCAAACAAAGATATAGAGAACATTATGAAATGCAAAATGGTTATTTTTGATTACGTTAAATTGAAAAGTTTTTGCACAAATAAAGCCAATGCAACCAACATTAAGAGAGAAGCAGAAAACTGGGAAAGAATTTTTATAACTAGTGTCTGTAATAAAGGCCTCACTTCTAAAATATATAGAGAACTGAGTCAAGTTACAAGAATACATCATTCTCCAACTGATAAATGGTCAAAGGATATGAACAGGCAGTTTTCAGAGGACGAAATTAAAGTCATCTATAGCCATATGAAAAAATGCTCTAAATCACTATTGAACAGAGAGATGCAAATCAAACTCCAAGGTGCCATATCACACCTATCATATTGGCTAATATGACAAAACAGAAAAATGATAAATGTTGGAGAGGATTTGGGAAAATTGAAACACTGATTCATTGTTGGTATAGCTACAAGTTGTTCTAACCTTCTGGAGAGTAATTTGGAACTGTGCCCAAAGGGTTATAAAAATGTGCACACTTTTTGACCCAGCAATACCACTTCTAGGGTTGAATCTCAAAGAGATCATAAAATTGTAAAAGGACCAACATGTACAAAAATATTTATAGCAGCTCTTTTTTGTGGTGGCCAAGAACTGGAAAGCAAGAGAATGTCTATCAACTGGGGAATGACTGAGCAAGTTGTGGTATATGTTCTATAAGAAATGATGAACAGATGAACTTCAGAAATCTCTGGACAGACTTTTATGAACTGATGCTGAGTGAAGAGAGCAAAACCAGTAAAACATTATACACAGTAAGAGCCATAGTGTAAGAGGACTGTTTTTGATAGACTTAGCCCTTCACAGCAATGCAAGGACCTAAAATATTTCCAAAGGACTCATGATACAAAATGTCATCAACATCCAGAGAAAGAACCATGGAGTCAGAATACAAAATGAAGCAGACTATTTTCTCTTTTATGTTTTGTTGTCATGGTTTCTCTCATTCATTTTAATTTCTCTGTGCAACATGACTAATGTGAAAATGTAGTTAATAACTATCTATGTGTAGAGCCCATATAAGATTGCATGCCATCTTGGGGAGGGAAGGTAAGAAAATTTAAAACTTATCAAAGTGATTGTTGCAACTAAAAACAAATAAATGAATAAATTTTGGGGGAAAAACCTAAAAAAAAAGAAAGTTATGGGATTAATCCACATTCACTTCCATGCCATTCCCTTTCTTCTGCTGACTGTTTGCAATTTGCCTGTTTATATCTTGCTTGGACATAGATGTTTGCCTGTGTTCCTTATGAGACTGTGAGTTCCTTGAGAGTATGGCCTGCTTTTTGTCTTTCTTCATATTCCTAGCACTCAGTACTTGATGCAGAGTAAGTTATTAATCAATGCTTATTGACTGTTTACGGGACCTGTACTTGGTGACATAAAATCAATAGAACCAGAGCTGTCTCCTTTTTCTTCAAGGAACTTCTGGTCTAGTAGAGGGAATTAAAAAGCAAATAAATATAATGCAAAAGAAGACAAGGGAATTACATGAGAAAGATACAAGCAAATTATGATAACCATGGCTGGAAGCGGAAGATTAAAGATGGAAAGAATATTTGTGTCTAGGAACACGTGACACACATGGGCCCATCTGAGTGATGTCTTGTGGATGTGAACTTGGAATTCTGCCTCTTGCTTGTAAAAAAAAAGATATTTCTAAATAGCTTAAGATATGAAAACTAAAGCTGAAATATGGATGATTTAAGAATAAATGTCCCTATCATATGAGCGGGTTTTTTTTAATAAGTGAATGCTCTAAAATGAAGATCTCCTTTAAATCCAGGGTATGGATGAGTTCCCCAGTCAATCCAAATTCTCTTCTCCATTTGTGCAGTTGCTGTGGCAGCTGCTATTATTATTATTGCTAGAGTTATTGTTATTTTTCATTTTCATAGCCTTTTTCCTCCAAGGCAATCCTTTGCTGGATGCGAGAAGATAACTTAATAGATTTTTCCATCTTTAATTTCTAGGGTTCTGTGAATTTTTAATGATAATGCTTGAAAGAATTCCCCTTATTTAAATAAGATATTTGATAAAAAGTATTTCAGATAATCTTTCCACTAAATCTTTAACAGCAAAGCTTTTTAAAAAAAAGTTATTACCATATGCTCTTTAATGCCCAAAGCAAAGAAATTGAATATCATAATGAGGTCAATCTCAATTCCATCAATATTATGTACTATTAAAATCCAATCCAATCACATTCCTCATTTCAACCCAGCATGGCTTGGCTTTGAGGTATGTTCAGAAATGCACTTAAATTAGAAGAGAAACATTAACATTTTATCATATGAATATCGCTAATGGCCCAGAAGATTAGCAGTAGTGCATTCTAGAGATTTCCTTTCTGAAAGTGTGCTCTTAATAATAATATTCCCCCCATACATACCTACAAATCATATTTCAATAAGTATGAGAGGTTTGGTTTCAATTCACAAAGTTCAGAAGACTCATGATAAGAAAGAAAAAGGCTCAAACAGTACTGTATGGTAAGACACCTTGAGCAGCAATCAGGTCCTATTTCCCAAATTCTCCAGAAAGGGTCTTTTGATATTCTCCCATACGCAACAAAGAAGTAAAGCAGGGCATTATATAATAATAGCTAGCATTTACATAAACTTTGAGGTTTGTAAAGCATTTTATAAGTATTACCTTGTTTTATCCCTATGATAACCTTGGGAAGTATCCCCATTTTACAGATGAGAAAACTGAGGAAGAGAGAGACTAAGCCATTGCTTAGGGTCATGCATCTAGTAAATGTTTGAGGCAGGATTTCAATTCAGGTCTTCTTGACTCTGGGTTCAGTGCTCCATCCACTGTGCCAAACAGCTGCCATTAGGACAATATATGGTATGTTATATCATAGGATCATACATTTCAAGTTAGAAGAGATCTCCAACCTCCTCATTTAACAGATGAAGAAACTGAGGCTCAAAGAGGTTAAATGACTCTCTCAAGATTAGGTAGATAGATGGTTAGTGGCAGAGGTAGGATTTAAATTCTCTCATTCTCTGACTCGATAGTCAGACCTCTACTGTGCCACTGAAGACAATCTAGATGTCTTCTCAAGCAAAGGTCTTAAAATATCCCTCTTGTAAACTAGTGTATTATCCAAATTGGCCACCCCATTTGACTATCTTCCTCGTCATTTTTGCTGTATGAGCACACGTGAAGCTTGAAATATATATATTGAGGCAATCAGAGTTAAGTGACTTGCCCAGAGTCACTCAGCTAATCAGTGCCTGAAGTCAAATTTGAACTCAGGTAGTCCTGTCTCCAGAGCTGGTGCTCCATTAACTCTGTCACCTAGCTGCCTCTTCAAATATCTTCCTGTGCATGTCTCTTCACCACTGTTATATGGCAGAAAGGACACAAAAGCCTATGTTCACATCCTTCTCATATCACCTGATAATTGTGGGATTTTGAACAAGCCATTCTCCTTCTCTTGGACTCAGTTTCATCATTTATAAAATAAGTGGGGTTCAACTAAGGGTTGCATTGTAGAAGTGCTAGACATAAAGTCTAGAAGGTCTGAGCTCAAATTCTAACTCAAATGCTTACTTAGTAAGTCATTTAACATATTTGAACTTCCATTTCCTCATCTGTAAAATGAATAAAATGATAATGCTTACCTCACAGGGTACTTACGAGGATAAAATGAGATACTATATGGAAAAGCACTGTACAAACCTTAAAGTACTCTAGAAAGGTCACTGCCCTTATTACCATTAGTCTAAGTTCCTTCTAACTCTTCATCTACGATCCCAGGACCTCAGAAGAATGATCCTCTAATCTTATGCCCTGACTTAAAAATAAGGGAAACTGATCTCAGAAGGGGTTTAATGACTTGATGAAGGTCATTTAGGCAATTAGCTATAGAACTGCTCTAAAACCAATGTCCATTGACTCTCTGTCCATTGATTTTACCAATAGTTATTGAAAGACTAATCTAGGAAATTAAAAATCTTAATATTAGTTCATATTAATGCAAGATCTTACTCTTTGCAAAGCACTTAATATACATCATCTCATTTGGACCTCCCAACAACCCTTTAAGAGGAATGTTGTAATTCCCAGAGGTCAATATTCCTAGTCTTTTTTTGATTTTAAGAAAACTCCTATTTCCCCTTAACACCAGCTGAGTAGTACATAAAAAGTGTTTGCATTTCCATAAATACATGATAATTTCAAAGATTTTATAATCTATAACTAGAAAAAAAGTCTCAGACAATGAAGAGAACCCAAATGTTCTATGAACAAGTGAGTGGGAGAAGAATAAACAGCAAAAGGGGGCATGACCTTCACTAAAGACATGCATATGCCAAAGAATACAAAGGGAAAGACCCAAAGCAATGTAACATCTCTTCTACTCCAACTCAACACTTTAGAAATTGGTGCCTGGCATGCTGACATTGAACTTGAGACACCACCTCTAAGGTAGTATGTCTTCAAATATTTTGAATTAAAGTCTTCAGCTCCACAGACATTCAAGGGAGCTGAAATATGGAAGAAGTCCACAATCATCACATAGTCTTTGTGGGACTACTGTGGCTTGATGGTACTCACTCTAGGAATAATGTTTCTGGCTACTATATGCTATCTGGATGAAATATACAATTCTTGTTTTTAAAGCACCACAGAGTTTGTAGGGATCTTCTCTTTACAATAGTTTTCAAAGTGCTGCAAGGTGCCATCTTAAGTGTAAAGATGAGAAAACTGAGGCCCAAAGAATTTAAGTGACTGGTTGAAGGTCAAATAGGGGCAGATGTTGAGTCCAAACTCATGTTTTCCTCGATTCCTGGTGTAGGCCCTTTGCCACTAGAACATAAGTGCCCAAGCTAAGGGAAAAGTAACATAGGTGGGTCAAGCATCTGTCAGCATAACTCAGTTCACTCCAAATGAACTCAACGATCATTCATTAGAAATCTCCTCTGTGCAAGGCATTGTTGCTTGAAGATGGAGATTCAAAGATAAACATAAAAATTTACTTCTTTCCAAGACCTTTCTTTCTACTGAGAGATACACCATGTAAAATAAATAAGCAAGTACAAATGAGCTTAAGAGGGCCTAGAAAAATAACAACTAGTGAAATAAGGAAAAGATTTACAGAAAATATGGAAATTGAGTTGACCTTCAAGGAAATTAAGATTTGTATGTGATGAAAAAGGAATAAATTTCATGGAGGAGAGGTTGGCCTACCCAAAAGCAAAGAAGTGGAAGATATAATGATGAATTCAGGAACCAGCAAGAATTTAGACTAGTTTGATTGGAATGTAGACTATAAGGGGGAGGGGTGGGAATATGAGAGAATTCTGCCATAGGTACAGTCTAGATATGGTTGACTTTAACTGAAATGCTGAGGCAATATGGAGTCGAAGAAACAGAGACATGTTATGCTAAGACATCTGTCTAGAAAGATAATTGTGGAAGGTCTAAGGAGAGTATTTTAGAGAAAAAAATACTAGAATCAAGAATATAAATTAGAAGGCTTGTACAACAGCAAAAATGAAGGGTAATGAGGGCCATGTGATTAGGGAGAAGGGAAAAGATTCAAGAGATATTACAAACATATGCAACTCACTGAATATAAAATGTGAGGAAGAGAAAAGTGTGAAATATGACTCCAAGGATGGAGACCTGGGTTCCTGAAGGATGGAAATACCGGAAATAACAAAGCTTGAGAAAGAAGTGGTTTAAAGGGAAGGAAAATAAAATCTGTTTGGGAACATGTTGCATTTGAGATAATGATTAATCACACAGGTGAGGATATGCATCAGGGAGATGGGAATGTTAGACTGAAGCTCAAGAGTGAATAGGCCTGGATATCTGGATTTGGGAGTCTTCTATGCAAAGATGATAATTTATCCCATGGGAAATAATGAAATACACAAGCATTTCCCTTGTATATTTGGTAAGGGAAGCACAGGAAAAGGAAGGGAAGAGAGCAGAGCCTAGAGGGATGTCCATGATTAGGGGGTAGAGGATTGATGATGGTCGAGCAAATAAAAGATTAAAAAGAACCAATTGCGGTGGGAGGGAGATAGCCAGGAGAGAGGACAATGTCATAGAAATCTGAGGGAGGAAAGGATATTCAGACAGGGGAGGTGACTGACTAGAATCACAAGTACAGGGAGTTAAGAAAGATAAGTGAAGAAGAGACGTAGGATTTTCATTTGAGAAATTGTTGCTACAATCGAAGAGAAAAGTTTTGGTTTAGTCATGGGTTTGGAACCCAATGGAACCCAACCTCATGAAGTGAGATTTAAACTGAGTGCATAAAGGGGAAGTATTGCTATCCTACTTAATGTGGCTGAAATCTGCTGGAAGAAGGAACACAACTGTGCCAACTGAGTCCATTCCAACTTCATGCTATCTAATCTCAACTGGTTCCTAAAACACCAAAGTAATCGATTTAATCTTCCCTTACTGAATCTTTGTCACATGCTTTCTCAGAAGTGGATGTTTTAAACCCCTTCTCTCCTTGAGCCTGTTCTCTGTGTTTCTGCAGATGATATCCCCACCTCTAACTTTACTGAGAAAGTAAACCATGTGTCATATACCACCTATTTGCCTTTACTCAACATCTGAAAACCTATTGTCATCTCCTAATGCCCATTATGTCCTTTTGTGCTGCTGGCTTTTTTAAAATTTTTGTTGTGTTGTTTAAATGAGAAAGTTATCCTTATCCTTGCCAAGCCAAGCACTCTACTTAGGCTTTTGATCCTACCCTTTTGTATTCTCCTCTGTCCCCTTTTCTACCATTTCAATTGCTACAGATGAATAATGGGCATTTCATAAAGTGAAATAAGGGCTCTTTGAGATTTTTAACTGGGGCAAGGGTTGCCTTTGGGGAAAAAACAAACTACAACAAAATTTATCTAAAATCCAGATATTGAAGGATGAACTTCTCTATACTTTGCTAGGCTGGACCTTGGACAGCAGCCACAGTCCAATACTAGACCTTGATTTGAAGCCCTTCCAACATGATAGATAACACACTTGTCTTTCAGAGCCCCCATTGACATAGCCTTTGAGAACATAGGCTCAGAACCACATCACAATGAGATATACTATCATGGAAAGACCTCTTATGAACATTAACTTAATTGTTACTGTTCTTAATATATGATAATGGTATCATGACCAGTGAGTTGGTACTATACTGCAGGAAATCAAGCACATCAATCTTGAAATTCTCACTGTAAATAAAACCAGAAGACAGGGAGAAATTATAACTAAATGGAAGGATGCTTTGTGGTTTTATCTCAGAGAGGAGAAAAAAGGAACTGGTAGAAGTTGGTTTATGGTATTTCCAAAGGCAATAATTAATATATTTTCTGCCCGTGATGATCATAACCAAGTAAATTGTAAATAAGTTTATGTAGTAACTGCTTCAAAGGAGGGGGAAAGAGTGACTTCAGTGTACAGCTACAGTGTAGGTATACATGGTGAAAATGAAATTGAAAAATATGGCTGCAAGTCATAAAATGAAAGAGACCAGTGGATCCTTGAGCAATCAGAAGACTCTTCTACAATTTCCACAAAAGCTTTCTTAAGGAGAGGGAGGCGCTACATGTGGGAAGCAACATTACGAATACTGAAAGTTTTACTTTTTTAACAGACTAGAACTGGCTGCTTTCCTATGTGGATATCATTTAATACAAAGCTGCTCAGGTATACTCCAATCCCTGATCAATTAGGGTAAAGAGTCAAAAGTCCCCCCTAAATCCCAAACCAGGGACCTTTCCATTACATCATGTGGTCACCTCTTCCTATCAATAATGTTACAGGCACCTCACTTATACCTTGTTTGATATTCTAAATGCTAGGAGAGGTAAAAGCAAAGAGAATTCGGTTACATAGAGGACAAAGATGATTTCAATTCAAAGTGTGACTTATCAATCAGAGTGTAGGACAGAACTCTGGCACCTGCTTTGGCTGTGGTCAAGTTCCTTTACTTTTCAGCAGTTCAGTTGTTGTGTGATTGAAACAACTGATGATTTCAAGTTGCTTACGAAATACACAATACTGTCTAAATGCCACGAATTCCCATTGCTCAGTATCCTTAAGAGGTAAGCTTCTCTGCAGATGGAAAGGTCTCCCCAAGATGGACTATGTTTAAAGACATTTAGAACGCTTTCCTTTTTACACCATGGATGCAATTTGTGCTAGATTTATTCTAAAGCCATTGCATTGCCTAAGGATAATCTTTTTAAAATGCCATTATAAGAGCATAAATCTGAGATTGCTCATAAATGCCACTTACGGAAAATTTGAAGGAAAAAACATATTAAAATAAAGCTGTTGAGCAACCTCAGTCTGAAAACAAAAATGAAAACGAACAAAAAAAATCAAACCAAAACAGAAGATAAATAAATTCCCCCCACCCCCATGGGAGAGGAAGATATATCAGTCATGAGTAAATAAGGAGAAACAAATAAAAGTTAGCTAAACCTTATGTATATATTTTGGGGTATTTTAAGAAAATGGATACACTGTGGCACTAGAGGAAATTGACATGATTTCCTGTGTGCCTGTAATTAATCACCTCTTTGGCACTTATCTGCAACAAAATATTTTCAGGACTCCAGAGCCTTACTGTAATACTTAGAAGGAATTAAAAAGAAAAGGGGGAGCTTAGCCATATCATCATCATCATCAAATTATTGCTATGTAACTTTTTTCCTTCTAGTGTACTAAGCAGGATCATGGACATCATCCCAGGTGATCCTCACAAGAGTTTGGGGAAGCAGGCAAAAGAAGCATTATTATCTACATTTTTCTTTAAAGTGAGGAATTTGAGATTGAGAGAGTTTCAATGACAGTGGCAGGTCACTCAGCTGATGAGTATCAGAGTCAAGTTATCTGCTTACTAATTATGAAAACTAGTACTACTTCTCGTAGGACATGACTCCTAAACTGAGTTATGTAAATAACCAAAGGTTTCTCACAGGTAAATGGGAGAAAGAAGTTTATTTCAAAAATAAGCAAACAGCTTTGGTAAGGCACAGACTATGATTTAATGTTGTTTATTTTTTTATTACTAGTCCAGCACCTTAGCATCTTAGTGAATCAATCAATAGGCATTGATGAACTTTTTTCTGTGTACTAACTGTACAAAGACAAAAAAAATCAGTCCCTTCTCTCAAAAAACTTAAATGCTTTCATAAGAGACAACAGGTTCCCATCTAAATCTATACAGACTATCTACAAAATAAAGACTCTGTAATTTGGTGTTAAGGAGACAAAACCAGAAAAGACCACAACCTGGAGTCAGGGAGAGGAGTTGAGATGAACTCTGAAGGAAATTAGGAATTTGAAAAGGAGGAAGTGAGGACAGAGTGTGTTTCAGATATACGGGCCGGTTCTATGTGATCACAGAGATGGGAGACGGTGTATGTTGGGTGCGGAGTGACAAGGTCTGTTTGCCTGAATCAGAAAGTGTGTAGTCTAGCAGCTGAATGTTCTGGAAAGGGCACCTACTTAAGTAGGTAAGGTGGAATTTTACCACAAGCTTTCTGAGAGCGTTGCCTTATGGAGAACGTAAGAGAACGTTTCTGAGAACAAAAGGTGGATCATTTTCACCTTTCCCATACAGACAAAATATGTATTCCTTGATTTAAGAGTTGTAACTCACTATTCAAATTAATATATTCATTCACTAAATAAAAAAAGTAATGATGGGCTGGAGGGGCTTCAATCTGCAGCCACAAAGGGATTAACCACCCCAAAAGAAGTCATGAATTATTGAACCGCATAAATCTAATGAAGAGATGGACAAAGAACATGGATTGACATGGACAGCCAAGTCAAACGAACATGAATTAGCATGCATGTCATTAGGAACTAACTAGGAGATGAGGTGAACTGTGTGTGTCACTTTCTAACAGAACTAGAGCCTACCAGCATTGGTTTTGCCACCGCTGTTTGGGGAGCTGAGCTGGATGGACAAAAAAAAAAAAAAAATACGAAGAAATATGCAATGAACAGTGGTTAAGTACCTACTGTATGTACAAAGTACTGTACTAGGTTCTGTAGATTCAGGGATTGAAGATAACATAACTCTTGCTTCTGGAAACTTGCTATCCAAAAAGATACATAAATAAATAAATATATCATAAGTCAAATTATAGTAAGTGCTTAAGAGGTTAAATTGAGCCTGAGACATCTCAAGTGGTGTGAATTCTAGCTGGAGATTCAGGGAAGGATTAATGGAGGGAGTCATATCTGTACTGAATTTTGGGGGGAAGAGAATAAGAGAGAAAGAGAGAGAAGGAAAGAGAGAGAGGGGGAGAGGGAGAGAGAAAGAGGGGAGGGAGGGAGAGAGAAAGAGAGAGAGAGAGAATGTATATATTATTTGGGTGTGGGTGTGGGTGTGGGTGTGGGTGTGTTGGAGGGAGAGATAAGGCCATTGAGAGAGTTTCAGGGAATTCATTCCAGAAATATTTTAGAAAGTCTGCCAGGACTCAAGGAAGTAAGAAAGGTAGTGGCAAGATTATATTTAACAGTTTAATAGGGATGAAACACAAAATATATGGAGAGTAGCATGATAAAACTGATAACATTGGTTGGAACCTGATTGTGGAACATCTTCAGGGTCTGGCTAAGAGGTTAATGTTTTATTGAAAACAATGGGGAGTTCCCTGATCATCTATAGGCAAGTGAATGATGTAGTTATGAAGGACACGATGATAATTATATTGGCCTCAAGGTTTACAAACAAGATGGTCTCTTCTGGTATCCCTTGCAGCTCCAGCTCTGATGTTATGATTCCCTAAGACAAGAACACATAACTACAACATGAAGTAATGCAGGCCAAATTCCAAATGACCAGTACGGAAAGTAAGGGCTATAGGAATTCAGAGATTCCAGGGAAGGGTTCCCTTTAGGTTGAGGAAGTCTACACTAAGGAGATGTGGATTGAGTACAGCCTTGACAAATGCTTAGAATCTGGATAAGGAATGGAGGAGAGGAGAGGATATTATTGGTCAGGGTAATAATGGGGTGAAAAGTTCATATATACAAAGAGATTGTCCAAGGAGAATCCATATTTCCTTTTTTAAATATATAAATCACATATTTAAGCTGTATTTCAAATGCTTGGTTGGGAGATTAACATATTCCCTCGTCCTACTCTGACTCCACTAAATCAATTTCCACCAAATCCTTTCTGAAAACTAGAAGCATATTCAAGGTTTTCATCCCAAGGCATATTAAAAGCATAGAATTGACCATGTGGCAAAGCAGATTATAGAGATGAATAATAAAGTTTGGAATAATATATGTGTGTAAGTATGCTTGCTGAACATACCATATGTGCATTATATATAATCATATAGACCCAGAGAGAGACAGTTATAGACAAAGGCAATGAACAGAGAAGAGAAAACCAATGTTATTGATAAACTATATGACTTTACATCTTTTTTAGGAATTACTTTTATTCACAATTTGCAATAAAGATATTAATATCTATGATATATAATGTAAATATATAAAATATAAATTATAAAAATATATAAATTTATAAAAAAGTTAGAGAAAAGCATATACATGTATGTATATGTTAATGTGTGTATATTTATATAATATTTATGTCCATCACATGTAGGTAGAGAATTATCTCATGGATGGTGGAGAAATACGTTTGGGTGGGAGTAGGTGTCAGCATATAACTACAGTGGGAAAAAAGGCACAAATGGTATTATAATGCAGGAATGTGTTTTGACCAAGCATATTTGTTGCAAGAGTATTTTTCAGGGGAGTCAGGAGAGATAAAAGAAAGGCTTGTTTGAAAAAAAATATAAGTTAAAAAAGAAATGTGTTATCAGAAACAAGAGGAGCCTACAACACCAAGGTCAGTAAGGATAGCCCACATGCTCCATAGCTATGCTTGCAAAATGTTGCATCATTTAGGGAAGGACTCCTGTGTGCTGAGTGAATCCCATGAGGACAAGCCATAGAAGGATATATACATGAGTTACATGGGATGTACAAGCAGGGTTGGACTGCAATTTGCATCCTTCGGGGGATACTCATGGTGATGACATCCTAGATTTCTTACATTTGAATATTTTAAATGAATCCAAGAGGGTGGCAATGCATTGAAATTACAGAGAATCACACTAAATTTCCAATGTGCAAAGTGTCTCATAAGTCATCTAGTCCAACCTATAACTGAACAAGACTCTATTGCAATATATCTGGTAACTGCTCATCTAGCCTTTATGCAAAGACTTCTAATGAAGGGCTATTACTGTCTGAAGCTTTTCTAATTGGATAGCTTTAATTTGGCCAGTTCTAATCATAAGGAAGGTCTTTCTTATGTCAAAATCAAATCTGTCTCTTGGCAGTTTCCATCTCACAATGATCACTGGGGTGAATCAGAAACAGTCTAATCTCTGTTCCACACCAGTCCCTTTTAATTCTTGAAGATAAAAATCCTTCCCTCCATTTACCTGTCAATCTGTCATATGGCATAATCTTGAGGCCAAGAAAGATGCTCACTGACTTGGCATGACCCTTACTAAAATGTGGTGCCTAGAACCGAACCTAATTTTAGATGTGGTATGCTCATGGAAGAGTCCAAAAGAACTATCAGATCTCTAACTCTGGACACTATGTCTTTGAATTCTAAAGTCACATTTGCTATTCCTTTCCCAGGAATACATATACATATAAACTTATTTTAACCCAACTTAAAAACAAAAACAAATTTTGCTGCTTTTGCTATGTTAGCTTAATGGACTTGGTCAAATATCCTGATTATGACATCCAACATATAAACTATCCAACTTAGCTTTGTGTCATTTGTAAATTAGGTAAGTATACCATATATGCCTTAATTGAAGGCATTGATAGAAATGTTCAAAAGGGGCCAAGCACAGATCTTTAGTATGTACTCTTGAGTTGACACTGAACCATTTGTGTCTCCTCTTTGAGTCTAGTCATTTATTAATATATTGAGAAAGGATTATGGGAAACTGAACTGTGGATTGAATAGAGGAGACATAGTGCTCTGTGACAGAATGAACTTTGGACTCCAAAAATCTTGATTCTAGCCCCAGCATTGCCACAAATTAGTTGTGTTTCCTCATCTCATTGGCCCTTGATTTTCTCCTCTGTACAAAGAGGGCATTAGACCTGAGAATCTATAAGATTTGTGTAGCTGTAACATTCCATGATCCTAAATAAATTTAATGAAAATGTCAATTCACCTCTGGGCCAAAGGGTGTATGTTTCTAGACAGTCATGTGTCGGGTTTTAGGATGGGACTTCCACCATGTGCTTCATATACTTTAATGCATTATTGAGCCTTGGCTTATAGCTACTCTGTGCAATTTACAAGTTAAACCTGAACATAAGCTAAGAGCATAAGTTCAGCAGCCTAATCAGACAAGTCCTCTCTAATTAAATTGATGAACTGTCTCAAGTAAGTAAATCCATTTAAACAATTTATTCACTGAGCACTTTGCTTAAAGTGGTCTGATGACCCAGGCTTAACCAATGAAATTAAAAGATGCTCTCAGCTGTGTTAATGGTTCATGGAGCTGATGGTCAACTTTACTTAGACCTTCTGAATTTTAATTAATCCAAAACAATCATCTGAACATGGAACGTTTATTATTGGGGGAAAGAGATGAATAAAAATCTCCTGAGTATGATTTTGTGTGTGGAGTTATGTGAAGTACTGGAATTGAAAGCTTCCACTTCACATTAGAGTGAAAGTTCTTGTGATAGCTTTGGAGGGTGGCCTTATATTTAATATACCCACAGTCATGAAATGAGAGTAGCAATATTAGTCACAGAGCTTTGTGATGCCAGGACGCTGGAAACAAAGCATCATTAACATAAGGTAGAAGAACAAAACATCTCAACTCAAAAATAAGGAGATTCATTACAGACATTTATGGTGGTGCTTTACAGCTTGCTTACTTACTTGAGCCTCACAAGCCTGGGAGGGGGATGCAAGAATTATTCTTCCCATTTGGATGATGAAGAAATTGATGTTTGAAGATTTTATGTGACTTGTCTGTGGACATCGAGTAGAAACCAGATATGTTATTCAAACCCATTTCTTCTTGACTACAAACATACTGTGCTATACAGCTCAAAATAATGCCTCTCATAAGTATGAGAAGAGGTACATTAGCTAAAATTTGTACATGCTCAACTCTAAAATGAAACACAACAATATAAAGACAGTCTAACATGCATTTGTCTATTTCTGGGCTGGTCTGTTAGGTACCATTCTATACCAAACTCAAATATCCTCAGAACCACCCCGTCTTTCAGAGGCGAGGACAAGCCTGTCTTGGACATATGTGGTCAAGAACTTATCCATTTTGTTCTAACAACCAATTCGCAAGTACTTGGGGACTGTGTGCTACATTTCCATCACCAAGGGGAATACCTGTCAGAGAGGCAAAGACCAATTACAAAAGAGAAACGTTAGAAGAGCAGAGCTTATATTCAGGGACAAATTGAACTTTGGCCAAGGCACATCAGCAAGGAGTAAGGAGGATGATAAGTGAGCATTTCAAATACAAATCTGAAAAAAATAATGTGCAGATTAGGGCGATTAATTATAGATAAGGAGAAATTAAAGAATATTGAGAGTTTTTAAGTGAATTTTTGACTAGAAATACTACACACAAACAAAATATAAGGGTTAAAATTCATGTTGGATTAAATCTCAGTAATGAAAATATGTATACTTAAGGTTCATGAAAGATGATGGGGGAGAGTACTCTTTGTTTAAAGAGAGCGCACAGCTTCTCAGCCATTAGGGACTGGTTGATTGAACTTCCACTGTGTAAAATTCTTGACTGATTTGTTTAAATACATCCATCAATCTTCAAGAGCCTAGAGGATGGTGAAATGTTAGGCAGCAGTAAAGGCAAAGCCTCAAATCACAGGCTTTTAGAGTTGGAAGGGACCTCCTAGACTTTCTAGTCTGACTTGTGCCCAACCGAGCATACTATTTGCAATATCCTTGATTAATCTTTTAAGCAAAATATCATGAAGATGTTCCAAGAAGATATTTGAGTTAAATATTCTAGCTTCCATGACCTGAACTTCTATTTTATTAATAAATATTCAAAATGTGGTAAAATACCAGCAAAAGAAAAGGGGAAACGTATTTCTTAGACACAACCACCATCAAACAAACAAAAATGCTCTACAAAAACTTTAAAAGAAAATGACGATGGCTACACTATGAGCTTTCCACTCTAAATTCCTACTCAACCCACCCATGAGAGCCTTGTGATTATTGGTTACAGGGTCTATAGAGTCAAGAAAGTTTGGTTTGACTTGGATCTAAGGGTGCAAGAGAGATGCTAAAGAAGTTACCATCCGGACAGTTGACAATGCAATGACAAAACATTGAAGAGTAAGAGAATTGCAATCCTCATCTTTTTGGATCACTCTCCATTCCTGCCACTGTCAAGTGCCCTTTTTGTTGACATTCCCTTCTCTCTTTGGTTTTTATTTTGTTTTGTTTTGTGACACTGCTCTCTTCTAAATCTTCTCCCACCCATCTCTGACACTCTTAAGATTCCTTTGCTATCTCCTTATCTAGAGGAAACCTACTAACTGAGGGCATGCTTGGGGGCTCTATCTGGAGGCCTCTTTTCTCTATATATTCTTTCATTTGGCACTACATCTCATAATGCAATGAAAATAGGGAAATGTGAACAAAAGACTCAGTCTAAAATAAAAAATAAATAATTTCATCCCAAATAATGAGTATAAGAAAAAAAATCAAGAGGAAGAAAATGAGAAATTCCACTCAGAGTCACTATAAATTCACAAACTGAGGTTAACCTACCAAGGCACATTCAGATATCATATAAATACACCTACACAAATATACTTATAAAACACTCTACAGACATCAGGAAAGAAACAATTGAAACATTAGTTGTTGCGTATTGGACTATCCTAATATAATAAAAATGATTACACAACCAAAATTAATCATCAGATTTAAAGCTATGTCAATCTATTTAAAAGAGGTTTACTTTATGGAGCTAGAGAAAATAATAAGAAAATTTATTTGAGCTATTGCAAGATCTTTGATGTTGAGAAAACTAATGATAAAAGAAGAAATGAAGGGAGCCAAGTTAATAATTGATCACCAACTATATTATAAAGCAGTATTTATCAACTCTGTCTGCTCCTACTTTAAGAAAAATAGATCAGTGTTACAGGGTACATGAGACATGGGTAGATAAAACAGAGCAGATAAGACATGGAAGCAGCTGCCTACAGTAGTAACTCAGTATTTGATAAACCCAAGCACACAGATGACTGGAGTAAAGGTTCGATTCAACCAGAGCTTCTTAGAAAACTGGACAGTGGTCCAGTAGAAATATGTAACCTAAATACAAAAGACCAAATCATTTTTTGAAAATAAAGAGTATTGACCGAAGCTACCTTTAAGATCTATTGTTGAGATCTAACCGAGAAATACTGGGTAGAGGTCATCAAAAAAGAATAAAAAGGCTACTTCAGTAATATAAAAGTTAAAAACATTTTCATGAAAAAAATCAGTAAATCTGAAAAGAGCAGAGGTCAAGTGAATGGGAAAAAACAAAGAATTAAACATTTGGAATAAGAATCTGAAATCTAAGATATATAGGCAAATCACACACACACACACACACACACACACACACACACGACAATTATTTCCCAATGATAAGTGGCTAAATTATATAAACAGATTTTAGAAGCACTGAAAATGAGCAGCAGCCTTAAGTGATCTAAAGCACTGGTAATGAGAGAAAAACAATTCAAACAACTCTATGTCCTCCCCTTGCACTTATCAAATTGAGAAAAATGACAGAAAAAGAAAGAAGTCAATTTTGAAAGACTGCAGAAAAACAGAATCATTAGTATATGATAGAAGGAGTCATAAATTGCTCTATCCATTCTGGAAACCACGTGGGAGTTATGGAACAAAATTCTCAAAGCTGTTTATAATCTCCTTGACTCAGTGCTAATCCCAGTAATGGGCACATACCACAAGGAAATCCAACAGAGAAAGAACAATACCCTGGGTAATTGACTTTCATCAATGCTTTCTTTGTTTGAAAAGCAAACTGGAAATTATATGAGTGATGATCAAGAAATAGCTAGATAAATTAGTATAGATGAATTAAGTGGGGTAGTATGATGTCATAAGAAATGAAGACAGAAACATGAGGAATTGTATGAAGTGATTCAGTGAAGGGATGGAACCAAGAAAACAGTAAAATAGAAGTACAAGAATGGAAATGAAAGTAACACCAAACGGTAGAAAAAAACTTGGGTTAATAGTAACGAAATACCTTGGTTCTGGAAAGTGGAGGATGAAACCCATATCTCTCTTCTCCATAGTGGGGTGGGGAACCATATATGCAGAATGGGGTATATGCTATATTTGGAGGTGTTCATTTTAGAACCGAGATTAAAATTTATGTGGTACAGCTAGGTGATTCAGTGGATAAAGTGCTGGCCCTGGAGTCAGGAAGACTCATCTTTCTGAGTTCAAATCTGTCCTCAGGCACTTACTAGCTGTGTGACCTGGGTAAGTCACTTAACTCTATTTGCCTCTGTTTGTTTATCTGTAAAATGAGCTGGAGGAGGCTGAAAATGACTGAGCAACAGCAAAATTATACAATAATGACAACATTATAAAGAAAAACAGCTTTGAAGGATTTAAGAATTCTGACTAATGGATGAACCACAATTCTGGAAGACACAAGATGAAGAATGTTACCAAACGACTGAGAGAGAAGTAGACTCAAAATGCAGACAGACATTCAGTTTTGTAGATGGCCAGTGGGAGGATTTTCTTTGCTTGATTATGCATTTTTATTACAAGGGTTTTCTTTCTTCTTATTTTTTTCTTTCATTTCTTTCCCTTTTTTATTTTTTTTCACAGAGCAGGGGAAGTAGGAGAGGGAGAAAATAAATACCTGTTAATAAAAGCAATAGAAGTTAAAATAAAATCTGTTTGCTTTATCAATTGCATTTATTTAACCATTTCTTTATAACATGAGAGAGCTTGACAAAGAGGGTTAGAATATATTGGGGGATTATTACTAAAAAGGGAATCAATTCAAAAAAGGAAATGTTATTTAAAAAGGCATCAATTAAAAAAAGAGGGGAATCAGTAAAATTTAAAACCCTAACATCTTACTTTGAAAGGTAACTGATCTTATAGGTAGAGGTTAGTCTTATGGTAAGATTGATATCCTTAGTGTGACACTGATGCCCATGATACACACACACACACACACACACACACACACACACACACACACACACACAGAGAGAGAGAGAGAGAGAGAGAGAGACCTCCACAATGATTTCCTATAGACTTTTCATTGAAAGAAACAAATTAAACATGCTATGGGGGTTGATAAAGGATTACTTAAGGCTAAATCTCTCTGATCTTCAGGTTCCTCATCTATGAAATAGAGATAATAATACAATAATATACACTGTCTACCTAAAAATTGGTTGTTAATGGTATAAAATTACATAATAGATGTGAAACTACTTTAAATTGTTAAAAGCACTTTAGTGCACATGCACACATATATCAAAATAATCAAATAAATAAAAATAATCAAATACTCGAAAGAGTATTTTATTTGAATGCCTTAGTTTTTCTGTGACTCAGCTTCCTCATATGAAAAAGGACAAATAAAGCAGTTTGGAAAAGTTAAAGCACCAAAGAAATATGACCCATTCTTATCATCATCATTGCCACTAATATCATCATTTTCACCATCAATATCATTATTACCATCACTGATCTGATATGAAAGAAGTTACAAAAATAGGCCAAAATGTTCCATTCAAAATATGTGTAGACAAACACTTGTGAGGGAATATATTTCCTGGATCCTAGAACTGAAGAAACTTGACAAGCCCTGAACCATGAGTCTCCAGGTAATCTATGCTCTTCCTTGTTAAAACAAAGTTAGAGTAAATTTTCATGTTCATCCAATGATATAATAACTTATACTGGCAATTGAGGGCTCTGCCAGCTTCTACAGGGGTGGAAAAGCAAAACGAACCCTTTCAGACCATTGGTAGGGAATCTCCTGGGTAAGGCATGTCCTTCTTCCAAAGAGGATTGACCTGTGATCTGCAATGTAGAGACTTAACAGGGTTGACATCATTGCTGAGAAATTAAGGGATTTGCCCAGGTTCACATAACCAGTATGTGGCAAAGAACTCCATTCAACAGGTTCACGTAACCAGTATGTGGCAAAGAACTCCATTCAGAACTCCATTTTCCTGACTTTGAGGACAGCTCAATAATCATTAATCCACTATGCCTTTGGTAGAAAATGATATATAAATAGAGTAACTAAAAAACATTTAGTAGATTCCCAGAGTTAATGCATGATTGTGATCCCATGTAATAAATCACAAGGAATACTTGTTTAGGCTAGTTACTTAATAGTTATTTGTTGTCTACTCTCATTCACTTCCTAAACCACCTATTCCTTTCTCGCCCCTTTTAAATCTGGTTTCTGGCCCTGCCCTTCTGCTGAAGAAAGTGCTGTCTCCAAGGCTACCAGTTATCTCCTCACTCCTTTTCCTAACAACTCACTCTCAGGCTTCATGCTTATTCCACTCTCTGTAGCTTTTGACACTATTGACTACCTCCTTTTCCCTGGACTCCTTCATCTCTCTTTGCTGATTTGTCACTAATCTCCTTCTATCTGGCTGACTGCCCCCTCTTGGTCTCCTTCAATGGCTCATCAGCCATATCTGCCCCTTTATCATGGACATCCTCAAGGATACTATCATATGCTTTTTTCTCTCTCTGTGTCTCTCTCTCTCTCCCTCTCATCACTTTTGGTGATCTTAAATCTTTCCCATGAATGTAATGAATTCTACACACCTGACTCCTTAAGCTATATATCTAACCCTAATCTGTTCCCTGAACTCCAGTCCTATATCAATAACAGCCCAATGAATATTTCCACCTGTATGTCCTGAAGTCATTTCAAACTCTGTATGTCCAAAATATATATCCTAAGCCTCCTACATAACCTGTCTTCTTCAAATGTGTCTGTTTCTATCAAATTCATTATCCTCCCACCTCCTCAGTTTCAGAACCTTAAGCTTCCCCCTTATCCCCCACATACCTTAAATTGCCAAGCTCTGATCATTCTATATCCCCAGAATCTCTCCCATCTATCCCCACTTAGAGTAGCTTTACAGTCTAGTGGTGAACAGTTAATGAGCACTTCTATGTTCCCAGCACTATGTTAGGCACTATGGGATTACATAATACTTCCCTAAAGGACCTTGGAGACCAGGTAGTAAAACCACTTTAATAATGGGAATAGCAGCAGTCAGTTCATACTTACAGTGCCTTCAGATTTGCAAAGTGACAGTAACAACAAGCCCAAGAAGGCAAGCAGTACTAGTATTCTTGTCCCCTGGAACAGAACCCTGAAGGGAGGAGGAATCACAAAGCCTGCTTATCCTGACCAGTTCAATAGAAATTCAAGAGAAGACAATGAATCTCTGGCCTTGAATCATGGTAAGAGCTTCCTGAAGTCTGTAATAAAAGATGGTAATGCATTGGGAAGAATATTGGATTTGAGGTAAAAGGACCCGGACAATTTGGCCAGTCAAATTTCCCTCTCTGGGAAGAGAACTGGATCACCTATGAAGCAGAGGATTTGGATTACATGGCCTCTGAGGTCTCTTCCAGATCTAAAGCTGTTCCCCTAATGCTTGAGGCTGGGGATGGAAGCAAACAAGACTTTCAGGACAAGCTCTAAGGTTCTAGAAAAGAGAAAACTTCCATTAAGAGATTGGCATCAGATGGCATGCCTCTTAGCTAATGACTCATTTAGGTAATTTCAGAGATGCCCCTCACAAGCTTAGCCATGGAAAACTGAAGTGGAGGCTTCAGAACACTATGTGCTAAGGATAAAAAGAGTCACAATTTGAGTTGGTGGAAGGGGGCCTTCTCGGTTTTTGTCCTGCCTCTTCCATATGTGTATGAAGCAAACTTCCCTGAAGTTTTGGCATATTGAAGTAATTGTCCAGATTCATTTCAGTGAAAGACTTTCCATCCATACCAGCTGAATCATGAGTCTTTGTGGTGTTGAAGGAAAACAACAGATTACAAAAATAGACCAAAGTCCCAACTCCCAAGATGGTCAGTGGGCTTCAGAATCCATTCAGCATGCAATAAGTATTTATTAAGTACTTACTATGTGCCAAGAATTCCAATAATTACTGGCAACCCAAAGTAGAAGGAACAGCAAAACTTTATCAAAAGGAGGCTTTGCTTTCAAGAAGTTTATATCCTAAAGGGTTAGACAGGTCATCAATATATGGACACCTGCAATTGACATCTCTGTCTTCTTTGAGTTGCCCTATTCCATAGGATTAGAGGAGGAGGGTGAAGGGACTAAAGACAGAAGGGAGCAATCAGTAACAGATTTGATTCTTGCCCAGCACTGATCTATCCTCTGTCCTTGGTACCTGCCTTATCATGACCTACTGGGATAGCCCACTGCAGAACGGATTACAGTAGACTGAAACTGGTTCTGCTATTTGCAGGCTCTCCTTTCCCAAGTTACGATAAACATCCTGCTTCTGTGTTTTAGCAGTTTCTCCCCTATACCTCCCAATTTCACTGGAACCCATAAATATCTTGGGCTTTGCCTGCCGAGTTGGGCTCCTTTGTACTCTATGTAGAGGAGTCCTGGCAGGCTTGCCTTTTACTTTCTCTTATAATAAATTAAGTTGTTCCTCAACTCAGTTATAGCCTCATATAGATTCTCAAACTCTCTCCACAAACCAAAACTATATGTGTATATATGATATGCATGTATATATATATGCATTGTGAATATACAAATCCATATATATATATATATATAGTCTAGCTGAGTCACTGAAGATGAATTGCTTGTGGTTGTGTAGAAAGGAGAGGAAAGAGTTTGGGGATGAGGTGGAGACACAAAATAAGTATAAAGGTCCAGAGAGGGAAATGAACCTGGTGTGAATGGAAGCCCAACTGTTCGTCTATTGTGTGTTTCAAAACAAAATTACAGCTTTAATAAATTACCCAAATGGAATAGAATGCATTTCAATAAGAAAAAAGCATGAAGTTCATGGACTGACATAGGAGTAATGTAAAATCTCTCAGCAAATGGCTGATTGAGAGGTTATGTGAAAGGAAAGGGAGCCAGGTCACAGCTCATAATGGAATATAAATTTAGAAAGTAGCAGTGGTGGAAAGAAAACAAAACCAGCCAGAGGAGAGCACATCCGAAAATCCGTGAACAAGTTCTGCAAAGAACTCCTACCTCTTGAGGTATTACTCTGGCCAGCTTGGACAAGAGCATCTGGGACTTTTCATGAAAAAACTGCAGGAGATTCCACAGGGAGCAGGAAGAGGAGGAGGAGGGGAAGTGTGGAAAAGAGAACCTGGAGGAAAAGACAGAGAGAAACAAGTAGGTTAAACCAAAAGAACAGGAAGGTGACGAGAGCCATGCAAAAAGCTTAGAAAGAATGCTTTAAAGGTTGGCAAAGGGCTAAGTGGAGCAGGGAAGCCATGGAGCATAGGAGATAAAGAATAGTCCTGAAGTCAAGAAGATGTGGGGTCACATTCTAGGTCTGTCATAAGACGACAATACGGTCACCACCAATGGCAACAACCTTGATGTTAATGATGATAACAAAAATAAGCATGGAAAGTCAGCATTCATATTGCACTTTAAAGTTTATAAAGAACTTGCATATGTTATCCCATTTGACGCCCACAACGATCCAGTCTGGGAGGTGCTATGATTGTATCCATTTTACATATGGGAAAACTGAAACTGATACAGGTTAAGTGACTTGAAAACGATTACACATTTTCTGAAACAAGTTTTGAATTCAGATCTCCCTGATCTCGTCTAGCATTCCATCCTCCTGTGCCACCTAGCTTGGACAAGAAACTTAACCCCTCATTGCCCAAGGCAAGGCTACCAAGCTTAAAGTTACAAATGAGATGCCTATTGGCAATGCTGAAAACAAATTTCATACTAAGAGTTCCCCACAAAGATGAACTCAAAAGTCCTAGCCTAAAACATATTATTTGTATGATTTCACTTAACTAAAATTGCTTATTTGGCACGATTTAATTCATGCAATTTGACAGAATATCTTTGACTTCCTGCCATGTTTAAGACACTGAGTTAGAGGTTTTTTTTGTTTGTTTGGAGGCAGGACAGTAGGAGCTATTCACGGAAAGTGAGGCAAGTTAAACACTAATGAATTGTTGAAGAATATGTTAAAGGAAAGGGAAAGGGAAGGAGCATTCAATTGTATCTATTTAACAAGTTCAGATTACTCTACTCAAGAAAGTGGTGGTTAGACGAGCTGACTGTAGGGACCATCTTCTTCTCTTTCTCTCTTTGTCTCTTTCTCTATTCTCTCTGTCTCTCTGCCTCTCTCTCATTCTCCCTCTCTGTCTCTCTCTGTCTCCCTCCATCTCTCTCTGTGTCTGTCTGTCTCTCTCTCAAATGTAGAAAAACTGTTGGATAGGGTCATTGTACCAGAGTTCAAATCTCATCCTTGCCACTTAGTAATTCTCAGAGGGAGGAGATGAAATGTCACAAACAGGGAACAAAAAGTAGGCCAGGCTGACTAGAATGTTTGGTCAGTTAAGGAGAATAATATACAATAATGCCAGGAAGGAGGCTGAAATTGTATGGTGAAAGGTTTTAGATGGGAAATCATGAGTATTGTGAGTAGCTCCTAAAGCTTTGCCATTCCCAAAGGAAGTTTTGCTATTCCTAAAGGAACCTGATTAAACCAAGAAATGCACATTGAAAATATTCCTTTATTTCAGACTCTCTTCATATAATGTAAGTTAAATGGAAGATCTGCAATTTAGCTGAGTCCAAGCAACTGCACTTGATCTCTGTAACATGATATAGTAGACAGAACATTCAGGTTGGAATCAGGAAAATGGGTTCAAATTTGATCTCAGATACTAGCTTTATAACTGTGAGTAACTGAACCACTGCATGCCTCAGTTTCCTCATCTGTCAAATAAGGGGGTTGGATTCAATGGTGGCCTTTATAGCTCTAAATCTATAATATCTATAATACAAGAAACTGCTTACTAACACTTAGAGCTTCACAAAAATGAAATAAGCTGCCTAAAAATGTCATTCAGTCAACAATTATTCATGAAGCATTTACTATTTGCCAGCACTGTGCCAAATGCTGGAAGTAAATACAAATACAATCAAAAAGAAAAATATCCCCTGCTCTCAAGGAGCTTACTTTTTTATATTAATTTAATTTTTTCAGTGTTCTATAATCACTACCATATAACTTAGATTATTTCCCCTCCCTCTCCCTCCCTCTCCCCAAGGCAGCATACAATTTTATATAGGTTCTACACATACTTTTCTATTAAATACATTTTCATTATAGTTGTGTTGTGTAGAAGAATTAAAATGAATGGAGGAAATCATATAACAAACCAAAATGTAATACAAAAGAAAATGATCTATTACATTCTATGATTGAATTCCAAAGTTCTTTCTCTGGGTATGGAAGGCATTTGCCTTAAAAGACCATTGGGTATTTTTTTAAGTCCTTACATTGCAATGAAGTTCCAAGTCTATCAGAAAAAAACTCTCACACATGGTGGTTGTTGTGCACAAAGTTCTGGTTCCGCTGCTTTCGCTCAGCATCAGATAATATATATCTTTCCAGGCCTCTCTGAAGCCTTCCCGCTCATCATTTCTTATTGTGCAAAAGTATTCCATTATATTCATATACCGTAATGTAATTAGCCATTCCCCAATTGACGGATATCCCCTTGATTTCCAGTTTTTGGCCACCACAAAGAAAGCTGCTATAAATATTTTTGTACATGTGGGACCCTTTCCCATTTTTCTGATCTCTTGGGGATACAGTCCTAGAAGCGGTACTGCTGGGTCAAAGGGTATGCACATTTTTATAGCCCTTTGGGCATAGTTTCAAATTGCTCTACCGAATGGTTGGATCAACTCACAGCTCCACCAACAATGAATTAGTGTTCCAACTCTCCCACTTCTTCTCCAACATTTATCATCTAACTGTTCTGTCATGTTAGCCAATCTGATAGGTGTGATGTGGTATTAGGAGCTCACATTTTAATGGGGGAAGATATCACACAAAAGGAAACTGGAAAATGTGGTGGTGGTAGACCACTGAACAACAGTACCATGCATGGGGGGAGGGGATGAATGGGGAAGAGGAGAGGGTTCCCCGCCATTGGACATCTTCAAAGGATTGGTAACCACTTATCAGGTAACTTGAAGAAGAGCTTTTGATTTTTTTATTGCATTTGTTGGATTAGATGGCCTGTGATGTCCCTTCCAGCTCTGAAATTCTATGATTCTGTGAACAATAGTCCATTGGGATGATTCCCAACCTCAAAGCAGATTTCCATTGGCTTGAGTTAGGCAGTCTAGCCATCTGCACTGCCTAAACTAGCTAGATCATTCCCAAAGCATTCCTTTACTTTGTTCTCTGGAAACCCAGCCAGGGAAATAGTGCTGGGACATGCTATTCTCCATATTGTCTGGGACCTGGAAAGTCAAACCGCCAGGAAGAGTAAGAAAAAAAATCTCTATGGAAAATGTTTCAAACTCTGCTGAGCTATAAAGCAAAGAGACTATCACCTTGAAGGAAGGAGATCAAGATGTGGTTCAATTTGTTTATCTCTTCTCTCCCCTGTGAAGGGGAAGGTAAATGAGTAAGAAAAGTATGACACCTGATGATCGGAGTGGCAGCACCTGAACTGCTAGCAAACATCGAGTGCACTCCAGTGTCAGGAAGGAGGTGCAGGAGAGAAAGCTCTCAGATGCCAGCAGTCACAATGCCCACTCACTAATAGTGCTGTTGAAAATTCCAACCCAGCAAAGGCAGAGGTCAGGCGGCTGGCTTGTGCCCTCCCCCGGTGACAGCTCTGGGCAATTTCGCCATCCAGCTGTTCAGTTTTTCACAACTAGAGTAATTGGAACGGAACTCTAGACCTTCTCTCAAACCCTAGCAATTAACAGCACCAATTTCCCAAATTGCCGCGTAATGGAAAAGGATCCATCAATCATTGTGGTGAAATAACACATTTTCTCACCAGATGTGAGATTTAATATCTTCATAACTCTCCGGATTTACCACTTATGAATTGTCAGCCTTGCCTCAAGCTACAGAGAATTAATGGACTCCATTCTTGCCATGCAAGGTTGGTTTACAGTTGTAAAATATCTGTCCCTTCACTTGAGATATATTTACCAAAATGTTTTTCTTTAAGATGTAATCAGGAAGTACGCTAGATGGGGAGAGTTCCATTTGTATTTACTGTGTTCTAGAAAGCTATTGTCTCATCAAATACAGTTGCTACAATCTTTGGACTGCATATCACTGTAGCACAAACGACTCGAGACTGCACATGCTGTAACAATAAATTACAATGTAATGATTCAGTAGCTTTCCCCTAAAGCAAAGCATATCCCTTTCTTTTGGAGAGAAAAAAAAGGTTGGACAAAGAAATAACACGTGGTATGCTTAAATTCTTTTATATATTTACAGCTCCGGATGGACTCTCAATGAAAGAGATTTGAGAGGGAGTACATTCTCCTGCATTCACCCTGCCACATTCTCAGAATCACAGTTTAAAGAACTGGAAGGATCTGAGAGATCAGCCTGTCCAAATGCTATTCCCCACAAATTTGAAATTAGTGGAGATCTGAGGTCAAATTCCAAATTACAGAATCTCAGAGTTAAAACCTCAGCCATGTGTTTGAGCATGTACTCTATGCTGAATGTCAAAAGTGGCCATCGAGGCTGTTCTCAGAGATCTCTGGTGAACAAGAGTTCACTTGGTCTCGAGAGAGTACATTCCATTTTGGAAAACTCTTGGTGGGAACGAAGGTTTTCCTGACATTAAACCCCAGTTCATCTTTTGTAACATTAACCCAAATTCTGCCCTCTGAGGTGAAATAGAGCAAATCTAATCCTTCTTCCACATGGCAGTTACATGGCATAGCATCACCTCCCTGATGTCATGGTCCTCTTTGAGAATGAATGACCAATAATAGCCAATGTTTGAAAGCAGCCCCTACATTCCTCTCTGTAGTAAACACACCCAGATCCTGTGACCGATTCACACATGGTAGATGTAAATTTCCAGTATTTTGGCTTCTTTGTCACTAACCAATAGTCTCGATGCTATCTCAATGTCAGGGTCATGAAGTAGCTATGTAACTAGTTTTGGTGCTGACTTGCTAAGAGACAATGGGATATAATGGAGAAAGATCTGGCCTCAGAGTCAAGAAGACCCACATTCAAGTCCCTTCTCTGATCCATATTGTTCAGGTGAACCTGAGGCAATCCCTTAAACTCTCAAAGCCTAGAGTGACTCTCTAAGATTGTAAATTTCAAAGAAGGTACTAACCTCTATTAGCAGAGAAGGTTTGTTTATATGCAAGGCCTTGGCTCAGTCCCTAACCCCTATTCCTACCTACTTCACAGTGGTATGGTTCTGGAAAATGTGGAACATCTAATAATTGGCAGCTTTGTTGTTATTACTTCCCCATTTACTTTCATACAGAGGCAGTGGATGATGTCCAAAGATATTAAATAATTTGCCAAAGCTCACTATAAGGATAGGGTCTGAACCTGGGATTTGAATGGTTTATGGATCTCCCAGGTGAGGAAACTCCCTCTGTCGACAAGATGAGCAATATAGCTAGATGGCACAGAGGATAGAGCTCCAGATTGGAGTCAGGAAGACCTGAGTTCAAATGTGACCTCAGATATCTACCAGCTGTGCGACCCTGAGTCAATCATTTAACTGTTTATCACAGTTTCCTCATCTATAACATGAGCTGGAGAAGGAAATGGCCAACTACTCCAGTATCTTTGCCATGAAAACTTCCAATGCAGTCACGAAGAATTGGACACAACAGCAACAAGAAGCTTCCCTGGAGCTTTACAGTCTTACAGTGTCATCTGAAGCCCTGTGAAGCTGCACACGTGCTCAGGGTCATAGAGTTGGGATATGTCAGAGGACAGACTTGAATACTTTTTGGCTTTGGGGCTGTCTCTAACACATGTCACTTATGACCAACAAGTAACTACTACCTCAAAGCAGCCTGAGCAGATTTTAGGATGCTGGTCTTCACAGTACACTTGTTCCCCTTTCATTTGGTAAATAGTGCAAACATGGGGCTTATTGTGAAGATCCTTGGGAACATGCTTTGCCTACACAAGACCTTTCCTGATCCCTCGATTACTGCAGCCCTCCCCATTCCCTTCAAAGTTCCATTTCCTTTCCCCCCCTTTTCTATTTTACTTATATAGGAATGTGTTGTTCTTCCAGTAGAATGAATCAAAGACTGTTTCCTTTCCTGTCCTTGCTTCCCCAGTGCACATCAAAGGCCTGGAATGGCATCTTACCGAATAAATGCATGCTGATTGATTGATTGAGTCTGCTCAGTCGATTCAGTCTGAGTTGAATTCACAGGGATGATTTCAATGAATACATCCCAGTCACCACTGATATCAATAGACATAGATTCAGTGTTTTTTGAAATTAAAAAGGCACGGTGTTTGTCCCAGATGCTCAGCATGTTGCTAAGCTGTTATTATCAGCACTTAATTTTGCCTTAGAAAGTGAATTTTCTTTTACGGGGTCTCTACCTAGAAACATTAAAAATTCAATTTCTCCAGGTCAGAGGCTCTTAACCTTTTTTGTATCATGGACCCTTTTGGCAGACTGGTGAGGGCTAAGCACTTTCTCTCAGAATGTCTTTAAATGCATCCAATAAAGTACTACTACAAAAGAAGCTAATTATATTGAAATATAGTTATCTGTCTATCTATCTATTTCTGTGTATACATGTGTATATGTATATATGTATCTATATATGTGTATATTGTGCATATATGCACATATATGCATGTATACATATATGCATATGTGTGTATGTGGAGAGAGATGGAGAGAGACAGACAGAGAGAGACAGAGACAGAGACAGAGAGAGACAGAGAGAGTTAGCAAGTTAGTGTTAAAATAAGCACCAGGTTAAGAACCTCCAAATCTAGCTCATACTATGCAATGTCCCAGCCCCATGAGGACCCAGGAATTGGTACTAATGGAAGGATCTGTGGCTTTCTCTGCCTTTACCATATCCATTTGTAATTTGATCCATATATTCCAAGGAGTGACCTAACGTGTCATATACCTATGAAGTTAAAAGAGTAAGATTTGAACCCAAGTCTTTATGACTCCAAAAGCAACCAGCACTCTAGTCACTACACTTTCTACTACCTCCCCTTATAAAAATGACTAAAATATCTAAGATAAATGATGACTGATTTTCTTGATGAACTACCCTAAGCTCAATACACTATCCTCTAGAGAGTCTATTTCTGTTTTATTTTTATGTATATTCATGTATTTTTAGTTTTCAACATTCATTTCCACAAAATTTTGAGTTCCAAATTTTCTTCCCATCTCTCCCCTCCCCCACTCCAAAAAGCCGTGCATTCTGATTACCCCTTTCCCCAATCTGCCCTCCCTTCTATCACACCCCTGCCTTCCTTTAACCCCATCTTATCCCTTGTCTTACAGGGCAAGATAAATTTCTATACTCCATGATATGTGTTTCTTATTTCCCAGTTGTGTGAAAAAACAATTCTCGACATTCATTCCTAAAACTTTATATGTGTCTGTGTGTGTGTGCGTATGTAATCCTTCCAACTACCCAAATACTGAGAAAAGTTTCAAGAGTTATAAATATTATCTTTCCATGTAGGAATGTAAACAGTACAACTTTACTAAGTTCCTTATAATTTCTCTTTACTGTTTACCTTTTCATGCTTCTCTTGATTCTTGTGTTTGAAAGTTGAATTTTCTATTCAGCTCTGGTCTTCTCATCAGGAATGCTTGAAAGTCCTCTATTTCATTGAATGACCATTTTTTTCCCTGAATTATTATACTCAGTTTTGCTGGGTAGGTGATTCTTGGTTTCAATCCTAGTTCCTTTGACTTCTGAAATATTCTATTCCAAGCCCTTTGATCCCTTAATGTAGAAGCTGCTCAACCGTGTGTTATCCTGATTGTATTTCTACAATACTCAAATTGTTTCTTACTAGCTGCTTGGAATATTTTCTCCTTGACCTGGGAACTCTTGAATTTGGCTACAATATTCCTTGGAGTTTCTCTTTTTAAATCTCTTTCAGGAGGTGACTGGTGGATTCTTTCAATATTTATTTTGCCCACTGGTTCTAGAATATCAGGGCAGTTTTCCTTAATAATTTCATGAAAGATGATGTCTAAGCTCTTTTTTATCATGGCTTTCAGGTAGTCCAATAATTTTTAAATTGTCTCTCTTGGATCTATTTTCCTGGTCAGTTATTTTTCCAATGAGATATTTCACATTATCTTCCATTTTGCTTGATTCTTTTGGTTTCGTTTGTAATTTCTTGGTTTCTCAATAAAGTCAGTAGCTTCCATCTGCTCCATTCTAATTTTGAGAGAACTATTTTCTTCAGTGAGCTTTTGAACCTCCTTTCTGTTTAGCTAATTCTGCTTTTTAAAGCATTCTCCTCTCATTGGCTTCTTGGACCTCTTTTGCCAATTGATTTAGCCAATTTTTAAAGGGGCTATTTTCTTCAGCATTTTTGGGGTCTCCTTTAGCAAGGTGTTGACCCACTTTTCATACTTTTCTTGCATCTCTCTCATTTCTCTTCCCAGTTTTTCCTCCACCTCTCTTACTTGATTTTCAAAATCCTTTTTGTGCTCTTCCATGGCTTTAGACCATTGCATATCTATTTTAGAGGTGTTGGATGGAAAAGTCTTGACTTTTATGTCTTTCTCTGATGGTAAGTATTGGTCTTCATCTGAAATGATGGAAGAAAATACTTGTTCACCAAGAAAGTAACTTTCTACAATCTTATTTTTCCTTCTTTTTGAGCATTTCCCAGCCAGTTACTTGACTTTTGAGTCCTTTGTCAAGAGCAGACATATACTCTGGGAACCTGTAAGTTTTCAGTTCCTCCAAGGTAGCACAATGAAGGAAGAGGAGTTTACTCCTCTCCTGGCCTGCACTCTAGTCTGGGAGCTACTAAAGATTTTCTGCCAAGGATCTGCAAGTAGAATTCCCTTTCCAGAGCCTCCACCAGCTCCACTATGTCAGCCAGCACTCTTCATCACCCCAGGGCTGCCACTTAGGGCTGAGACCCAGATCACCTGTTCAGTTCCCCCAGGGGCTTTAGGCTGAGAGCTCCAAACCTGGATGCTGGTGCTGCTGCTACTGCTGCCACGTGGGGCCAGGGGTAGGGGAGGACCCTGCTCCTTTCTCACGCAGCTGAAAAACCTTTCTCACTGACATTTGAAGGTGTCTTTGGCATTTGTGGGTTGAGAAATCTGGGAACCACAGCTGCTGTCAGGGATTCCACTCCTGAGGCCTGTTGTCGTCCTGTTCCTGCAGGTGCCAGGTGGCGAAGGCTGGGCTGGGCCCAGTGCCCTATGAAATAGACCTTTCTCTTTGGCCTTCCAGGTTACCTTGGACTGCAAATCTCTTTCACTCTGTCATTTTGTGGCTTCTGCTCCTCTAGAGTCATTTTTACAGGTATTTTATGAACTGTGGGGAAAGAGGGAGAATACGTGTGTTTTTCTACTCTGCCATCTTGACTCTGCCCCCAGTTTTATTTTTTTTTAATGTTTGTTGGCAAAAAAGTTCTTCCTCATATCCAATGAATATCTTGGGCATAGCTGGAGACCCATTCCCTTTCTCATTATTGTCCAAGCTCATGAAAATTAACAGATTGACAACTGTTCCATAAACATGTTAGGCAGCAATAAAGTCCCCACTTAACTTTCTCTTCTCTAAGAGAAAAAAATCCCATCTCCTTTAAAGTTTCTAACAGATAACCTATTTTCTTCCATTTAATCACATTTGCCTCTCTTCTCTGAGTCCTCTGTACTTTCTCCTCATTCTTTTAAAGACTGCCTTCCAACAGGGGGTAGGAAGGACTTTGTAATGTCAGTCTCCAAAATGACTTTGGTTTCCTGGGGAGGACAGCGTAAGGCTCCATAATAACAGTTGTTGCGATCGAGGTACAAAAGAATTTTCTCCAACCTTCAATCACCTGTCGTAAGAAGTCACAAGCTTCCCTCTAACTCTGTAAAAAGCAAATCTAGAAACAAGAAGCTACGTTAGTTGCAGCAGGAGGTCTCTCTATGGGCCAAGGTTATCACCACACTGACAAATAATGAGAATAACCTACGATTTTCTTCACAACATACATTGGTGCTCCTAAGATGTTTGGAATAAAGTTGAGAATTACAAAATAGTGTTAAAGGTGACTGGTAATGTGTATGGTGTATATTCACAGATATACGAATACGCATACACACATTTATATATAATAATGCTTTTTTTAAGAAGAAAGCTTTTTTGGTTCTTTTTGTTTTTCTTGGTAAAATTTGATTTTATTTCAGTTTAATTCATCTTAATGTTTGATTTTCTTATAATCCCCAAATTTCACATGTCCTGGCTTATCATTCTGATGTTACCAAAACCTTAGGAACTGACCTCGTTTAAGAAAACATTTCTCACTTGCCCACTTTCTCAGAAGGGCATTTATGAAGACTGCATCTTGGGCAGACTGACCACCTGTGAGCTCACGGAAACATCTAATCTGATCTGTAATTGATGAGCCTGTTGAAGTAGCCACATTACTTTGCAGACACCAACATAGCCAGCTTGAAAAAAGGAACAGCTTTCCAACACGAGCCCTTAAATCTCATTTTAATTATTCTGGCCGCATGCCATTTTCCCAATTTCCCAAACAGAACTGGAAGTACAAAAATCACTGTATGCACCACTGAGATACAGTTGAATTAGCATAGCATCCAACCTACTTTTCCTTCTGTGGCAAACACAAGTAAAATGCCTTTCTTTCCAATCTAAAAGGTTAGCAACTGGAGACTTCTTATCAACTTGTGGAAAATGTATATATAGGTGAACATATGTACCTTTGTACCTATTGTGAGTTCATTTATTTTACTTCAGTATTAAATGAAAACTAATTAGAATGTAAAGAGGCAGACTATTTAACATAGAAAATAAGAATAGGATTTTTGTTGCAAATTTCTTATCAAATCATGAGACATTTTGTGAATTGAGGTTTTTCACCTTACAAACCCAGACAATAAAAAATAAAATAAAAAGACACAAAAATTTTAAATCAACCATTTTATAAATGCCATATCAATTTTTTAACTGGGTCATGTATAGAAAAAAATGTGAGTTGGGGTATATCTCCAATGGGTAGATCCAGCAGCAGATAGAAAGCTGTCCTGGAAGCCAGGAAAACCTGAATTTGAACCCCATTTCTGACCCATATGGATATGTAACCCTGAGAAAAATCCCTTGATCTGTCAGCACTCTAGATAACTCCATAAGATAATATATTTCAGAGAAGGTGCTGAGCTACATTGTTAGAATTTTCTCCTGGACGTTGCTTATATCAATGAAATCATGGGTCCAATTCTCATACTGATACAGTTGGCAAAATTTATTATTACTTTAATAGTAGCTCATATTCTTCCTCCTTTTCTTTTTCCTCCTCCTCTGAAAGATTTATAAAGAGCTACAAAGCTGTAGAAATTTCTTTTTAAATGAAGTAGATGGAGTCCTGGACCTGGAGTCAGGAAGACCTGAGTTCAAATGTGACATTAGATATTTACTAGTTGTATGACCCCGGACAAGTCATTTTACCTTTGTGTCTCACTTGTCTCATTTGTGGTATGAGAATAATAATAGTACCTACTTTTCAGGGTTGTTGTGAGGATCAAATGAGGTTTTTCAAAGCACTTTGAAAATTATAACACACTCTATAATTGCTACTTATCATCATCATCATCATCATCACCATCAACATTATCTTCCTCCGATTCCTTATTTCTGAAGATTTCACAACAATGTCTGCTTCCACCCACCCACCCCAAATCACAAATTAACCAGTATAACAGAAGCACATCTAGCCAAATTTATGCACATGAGATATAAGAACTCACCATATAGCGGCAAACCTTAAGAAAGTCTAAAAAGAAAAAATGATGTCAAAGGGTCAAAGGGGAAAAAGGAAACAAAGGAGAAGAGGGAGGAGAAGAAAGAGGGGAGGAAGGAAGGAAGGAAGAAAAAAACAAAGGAAGAAAGAAAGAAGGGAAGGAAGGAAGGAAGGAAGGAAGGAAGGAAGGAAGGAAGGAAGGAAGGAAAGAAGGAAGGAAGGAAGGAAAGAAACAAAGGAAGGAAGGAAGAAGGAAAGAAAGAAAGAAAGAAAGAAGAAAGAAAGAAAGAGAGAGAAAAAAGAGAGAAGGAAAGAAAGAAGGAAAGAAAGAAAGAAGAAAAAGAAAGAACGGGGGAAATAAAGACAGAATGGGAGGACAAAAGGGTGGAAGATAGCCCCTTCTTTGTAGATCTGGGGGACTATGGGTGTAGAATTCTATATTTAAGGTCAGGTTCAGTTGATGTTTTTGCTTAATATTGCTCTACTATTTTCCCCCATCTCTTCTTTTTTATTTTTTTTATAAGAGATGTTTTCCTTGTTGGGGAAGAGGAAGAGATATATTGAGAAGTAATGATAAATTAAAAACAAAAGATATCTTTTTTTAAAGGAGAGAAGGATGAAAAAGGAGAGAAACTGAAAAAAGAGAATATTCAATTTTTTTATTTTGCTTCATTTTTATGTTATTTCAGACTTTCCTAATTTCCAGGTAAAAAAGCAAATTCTGATCTGCATATGCTCCAAGACCTATATTTCCACTCAAGTAGGCTGAATCTTTTCTGAATACAATTATAATATACTGTAATTCTTTTATATTGGATTTCTTTTTCTTTAACATGTCATACATATAGTTTGTTAAACAACACACGTGAAAATAAAGTGGTTTTTATACATATGTACTAAATTTTCTCACTCATCAGTTTCTCTATAACCATAAGCAATGAAAATATATTCCTAAGTTCACAGTCTTTATTACACATATAATGTCAAACCCACTTTGATACACCATGACAGTTCTAGCTTATGCTCCAAGTGGGAAAATTTGGGGACAAATTTGTCCAAAAGCATAGTGTCCTGTAGCTTTAGACATGAGAAGAAGGTTCAACTTATCTCTGCTTTTCTCCTCTCTCAGCCACTATAGCTACATGCCCTTGGTATGATTTTTTTAACCTCTGCCTCTAGCCAAAAATCAAGTCTTTGAGTCATTCTTGCCAAAGAGGTCAGAGGTAGATCCTCTCTCTCACCCTCTCTTCCCCAATCTTTAAAATCTCTGCCTTCTAATTTTTTTTCTCATTGTTCAGGAAATGATCAATGAAAAGGGTGAAGGCAGGACCAGACCAGCTGCTGCTCTTTGGATTCAGTGCCAGGAAGGCAGCCCTGCTGAACACTGGCATCCTTGGTGCCATACGTCCAGAGACCACTGTGTCTGCCTGGTACCATACGCAAGTTCAAAAAGAATAATTTCAATGTAAAAGTTCAGTTGCTCACTCTGTAGTGAAATAAATTATTTCAGATGCTACGTTTTTTGAAGTTACTCTATCAGAATTTTAAATCCTTTTCCATACATCCCCTAAGGGCGTGTGAGCTGAACCAAGCCTCTTTTCTGTTTTATGATTTCCAGGCTGACAGGGGTTCACAGTGAAAAATAACTTCGGAACATCAATCAAACCCTGTCCGTCTGCTCTTTCATTCAGCATGTTCTCTTTTCATTGTGATAACATGTTCTTTTTTTGCATTTAAAACATGACATTCAATACAAATCACTCCTTAGGAAGAACTTTACGTGAAATCTCAACCTCATCAAATGGGGGGAAATGAATGGGAATCATGGAGAGAAAAGTGAAAATGGCTAATACATGTTAAGTAGCATGACTATATATTGAGTTTAATGGAATATGATACAATTTCGCATTTTGTCACATGATTTTTAAAAAATATAATGTCAGGACACCTCTCATCTACGTGAAAAAGATAATGAATCTCCAAGGAAAAAAAAGAGAAAAGAAATGTCTAGGATCCCAGAGTGAAGACAGGAGGCACAATCTCCATGGTCTTCCATTAGCCTTTTTGCGATATCTCAAGCAATTCATAGACTGAACAAATGGATAAAAAAATAAATGTTTGGTTTGGAATTCTGCCATTCTTTCAGGAGATTAGTGGAAAAGACAGTACAAGACAAGAGAAAGCACACAGAGGTCATGAGTTCAAATGCTGGCTCTGCCCTTTAATACCTGTGACCTTGAATAAATCACTTTCCCCCAAACTGGGCTTCTTTTTTCTCATCTGTAAAATGGGGAGAATGTGAAAAAATTGACCTCTAAGGTCTCTCTTGCATGTAAATTTGTTTTCCCATGATGATCATATTCTGGAAGACAAGATCAGAGGCTTAGACCTGCAAGAGACCTCAAAACCTCTAGTCTAACCTCCTCATTTGATGGAGGAAGAAAGTGTGTACCGGAACATGAACCTATCACCCTGCCTGTCCTACAGTGCTTTCTCCACTGTAATATAAACTTCTGGAGGTCAGAGACATTTTTATTTTTATTTGTATCCCAAGGCTGAGCTTGGTTCAAATGAGATATGCGTAAAGTGCTTTAGCACAGGGTCTGGCACGTAGTAGGTTCCATATAAGTGCTTATTCCCTTCCCTCCTTTCTCCTTAACAAACGAAGGCATGAAAAAGCATTTATTAATGTACCAAACACTGTGTTAAGCTTCGATCCCTGCCCTTCAAGGGCTTACATTGTAATAGGGAAGGCGATACATCTATGAGAGTGGTGGTGGTAGACAGGGACCTTGGAAAATTGCAGGGGTATCATGGAGGAGGTAATAGACTAGCGCATCCCATTCAGAAACAATGGAAGAGTTGATCTGATCATGCTTCATATTTCCAGAACATGGTGGGGATTGGGGATTTGGTGGAGAGGGAGGAAAGGGTATAATTATGGCACAAAGTTGAAGAGATTATAGAGGAGGTGAGAAGGAAGGGAAGGGAAATTTAGCTGAAGCTTTCCTGAAATAGAAGTCTAAAAAAGGTGCATTTTAAAGCAATTAATAACTGTTTATTGGTCAATTCATTGAATTTTTCAATTTCCCTATTTCTGGTGATGGTATCATACCATCCCAGTCACCTAGGTTCAAGCCCTCAGCAACTTCATACTAGAAGAAAATGTCATTTTTATCTGACTCAATTCAATTCTTTCTAGCAAATATTTACTAGGCCCTTATTATTATGCAAAACAAAGTATACATACTGGGGATACAGTAGGGAATATTTATGTAGTCCCTACACTTGAAGAGCTTAATTGGGGTTATGGAATATGGCTATAGGGATATAGATATGATAAAGATAAAGTGTAATGACAGAGGCAAAGGAGAGTCACTAAATACTATGAGAAAATAAAACAAGGGAGAATTTACTTTTCTCTGGGAAGGTCTGGAAAGGTTTCAGGAAGAGCTTAAATCTGAGCTGGCCTAGAAGGAAAAGAGAAACTTGGGCAGGCAGAGGTGTGCAGGGTGTTACATTAGAGAGAGCCTGCAGGATTATCCAAGGGCAAGATGAGGCAGGTGAGATCATGGAATAGCTAAGAGTTGGTTTGACTGGAATTGAAATTGGGTAGGGGGAATACTGTTCAAAGAATCTGGGAAAATATTTGTGAAGGCCTTGAGATTTTTTATCCTAGAGTCAGAAGAGATCCCCTAAATGATTCCTGAACCAAATGACTTCTGGCAAAATGATGGCTGGACCTGCATATCAAGAAGGTTGAGCTGTGTGAAATATGGAAAAATCAGCATGAAGTCTGGATTAGAAATAGAAGTGGCTAGAGGCAGGAGAACCAGTTAGCGGGTTCTGACAAAAGACTAGGTAAAAAGTTGGTGAGGACATGACGTAGGGTTGTGGCCATCTGAATGGCAAAGAGGGAATTCATGTGGGATAAAGAGATGGAGAAAGAGACAGAGCCAACCAGACACAGCAGCTGTTTCAATGTGAGAGTGAGGGTCAGAGCCAGGTCAAAGGTGACTCAAAGTGAATTCTTCCTTATTGGATTTTTTCATAGCACTTAGTGACCCTCCTTTGCCTCTATGATTACACTTTATTTCATCTAACTTATATTTGTAGTCATATATCCTACCCTCAAGCTCCTCAGGGGTAGAGACTGCATCATTACTCAACACTGTATCCCCAGTGTGTATACTGTTTTGCATAATAGTAAGCACTTAGTAAATATTTTCTAGAATGAATTGAATTGGGTGTGATAAAAAATGACCTGTATTCTTCCGGTATGAGGACACTGAGACTTTGAGCCTGGGTGATTGGGATGATGAGGCCATCACCAGAAATAGGGAAGCTGGGAGCCTCAATCAATTCATCAAGAAATATTTATTAAGTGCTAACCATGTGCCTCTCTCTTGACCTCTACTTCAGGAAAGCCTCCGCTAAGCTTGACATCCTTCCCTCTTTGGCTAACCCCTAAACAATCTCTTCTACATCTTCTCTGTGCAACGATTTTACTCTTTCCTTCCTATCTCCCCTACTCATATTCTGCAAACCTAAACCATGATTAAATCAATTCTGTCTTTAGCCTTGGATGGGTCATGCCAGTCTTCTCTTACATCATGCCCCGTGTACACAATCAATTCATCCCTGTTATGTTCCAGAGGTGGGTCACCTCCAGGTGTCCTGACCTATAACTGGTCACTGAACCTAGATGGCTCCTGAGGAGAAAGTGAGGCTGGTGACTTTGCGTAGCCCTCCCTCACTTAAATCCAGTTCACTTGCAAGTCCTGGAATCACCTTGATATCACAGTCCTTTTCAAGAATGGAAGGCAAACATGAACACAAGCTCTTTCAAACAAGTGTGTTGTGTGTGTGTGTGTGTGCATCCTTGCCCACATATAGGTCTAAAAGTTGGAACACTGGGAAGGTGTTTTGGGTTTGGGTTTTTTTGGGGTTTTTTTTGCTATCGAAAGAAATATAGAAGTAGATGGGAGAGGAGGCTTAGGAATGAAGATGATGAGTCCATATTAAACATATTAAGTTTGAGCTTCTGGTAGAGAGTTGGAGATGAAATAGCAAAACTTGAGGGAAATACTGAGACTGGATTTAATTGTCCACTGTATAAAGGGGATAATTGAAGACATGAGAGTAGACAAGATCACTAAGGGAGAGAATATATGGGAAAAAATAAGTTGAGGAGAAAATTTGGAATATACCAATATTTACAGGGTTGGAGGATGAAGATGACTCAGAGCAGGAAACTGAAGGGTTTCAATCTCACATAAGATGTGAAGTATAAGAAGACGATCATCAAACCTGTGGTCCGCACATTGAAAGATTAGCCTTGTCAAAGAAGGGGGTCATATTATGCTGTACTCTTTCTCCCTATGAACAGAAAGAACTATTTGTGTGTGTGTGTATGTAAAGTGTTTTGGATACTTTACTAGAAGCATTGCAAGAAGTACCAGACAGACGGTTCAAATGACTTCATGCAAAGAGATTTACATAACCCAGTTTATATTTCAGGGATATATACCACAACTGAACTCAAATTAGGTGTAGCACCAGAGAATTGTTGCTCTAGAAACATAATTTTAACAATGTCTCTCTGGTTATTAAAAATACAAATCAGCACCGCCAACACATGGGCAAGCCTTAATTAAGACAGTATTCAACAGAATGAAGACTCCCCCAATCCACAAGTGCTATTCTAACTGCCAATAATATGCGAACACTTGCTAGAACGAGTCCAACGCTCCACACTAGCCATTCTTCTGAACACCCAAGGCTCTCTGCACATGTAGATGTGTGTATGTGAACTGTGGCTCCAGCTGCTGGCTTTTCTCTAGTTAAAGAGTGTCTAGCAGACCACGCTTCACACACCACATATGCAAATTTGCTTCAGGCTCTCAACACCTCTTGAAAGAAAGAGGGGCTATTTGACACAAAGTCAAAATGCCAGAACCTGATGGTTCTTAACTTTTATGAGCTCAGCTCAATGAAATGCACCCAAACTAATATCTAATCCATAGTTGCTATGGATACATTTCAAAGTCAGATGTTGGCAAGTGAGGAGCGATCCTTCATACTCAAGAAAGGGAGGGAAATTTACATTCTTGAGCTATTCATCCAGTTGTGAAGGAGGTCAAATTTCCCCTTCAAGTTGGAACCAAAGGATTAGATCAATGAAACAGAGAGGAAGGAAAAACAGAGTCCAGCACCCATATTGGGGTCTGACTTTGGGAATATTGTGCAAATTATCTCAGACCAATACAGGATGGATATTTAAAAGATGGGGCAATGGATTAGCTTGTTAGTAATGTATGTCATTAGAGGCAGGTGGATGACACAGTAGATAGAGCACATCTTCATGAGTTCAATGTGGACCTCAGACACTTATTAGCCATGTGACCTTGGACAAATCACTTAATCCTATTTGCCTCAGTTCCTCTTCTGTAAAATGAACAGGAGGAGGAAATGACAAATGAACATCTTTGCCAAAAATAAATCCTAAATGAGGTCACAAAGAGTTGGACACAATTCCAATAACTGAACAACAATGAATGTATGTCAACTTTGACTTATTTCCTCTCAATATGTGAACTGAAATATTGTTTTAAATACAAGCAACAAGAATAGCTGGTTGGCTTATCTTTTAGATAAATAACTGAAAAGTTAGAATTCCTACCTGTCAAAGACAAGATTATCAGAAAATTCAAAGACTACTATTCCCTAATTCCAAAATTAAAATCTTATTAATTATAAATTAGTTTAAAAAGTAGAGGTTAAGTATTATAATAGAAGGAGGGTTGGCCTAGAAATCAGAAAAACCCAGTCACACATGCCTCTGACAATATAATGAAAGAATTACATTGCAAAATTATTTAAACCTGACCCAAACTCTCTCTAACTACAAAATGTAGAGTGGTTGGTAATCTGTACTGGGAGAAGGAGTCTTCTTACCTAAGGAAATCAGGTCTAGGAAATAAAAGTTAATCTAACATTAACTGCCAATGTACACACGCTGCATCATGGTATATGTCTTTGAAGTTTCATGTGTGTGCCATTTCACCTCACCTATAATTACCTGGCCTAATACTATCGAGTTAGTCAGTGGAAGCCTGAAAATTCTACCATTAACATCACTGCCTTGGGTTAAGTCTCTACAGGACACTGTTAGAACGGGATGGCAGAGATGGGGTTTTTGCCTTTCTTTGTAACCTCAGAGCTTAGCATAGTGTCTAGCAAACATAGCAGGTGTTTAATAAATGGTTCTGAGGATAATGATGACTTGTTACTTGTACCCATATAATAATAACAATAAAGGTTGATCTTTATGTCTATAAGGTGATTTCATATATATTATCTCATTTTAACATGACAACTACTTTGTGAGAAAGTTACTCTGGTAAAAATGAATCATTAAAAAAATACAGATGCTATGAGTGAGACCCAGAGACTACCCAAGGTCATGCAACATAGAAGTAGCAGAATTGAATCTCAGTTCCCTCCATATCTAAATGTTATGACATTATGACACTATGATCATTCTGAGTTCATATTCTGGAGTCTCACCATTTTCCTAATATGAAAGTCTGGTTATATCACCCTCCTCAGGTTTGATAACCTCCCATAGCTCCCTATTACCTCCACAATTAAGTACAAAATCATATGTTTGGCAGTCTTCTTCCTAACTTTCTAGTTACCCTAAACTTTGCTCTCACTCACTATGTAACCAAGACACACCAGCCTCCTTGCTATTCTCTGTAAACAACAAGCTACCTCAACTCCCTGCTCTCTCTCAGTCTTGCAATTTCTCCTTACCTATACCTGCTGGTTTCCTCATAGACTGCTGAAAATCATCCTTCTGCAGGAACCTTTCCCAGACTACCCCACTCCCTCCTATTGATTCATCCCTCCCCTCCCCAATTGCCTTCATTTACACTGGATACTAGAAGCATAGAATGCTAGCCCTATAGGTAAGAAATCAGGGTGATCTGAGTTCAAAACTTTAGATACACTAGCTGTGTGACCCTGGGTAAGTCACTTAACCACTTAACCTCTGTTTGCCTCAGGTTCTTCAACTGCAAAATGGTGATAATAATGACATCTTTCTTCCAGGGTTGTTGTGAAGATCCAATGAGATAAGATTTGTAAAGTACAATACCTGACACATATAAAAGCTTATTCCGTTCTTAGATCTAGTATATGGGAAGCTAGTTGGCACAGTGGATAGAGGACTGGGTCTGGGCTCAGAAAGACCTGAATTCAAATCTAACCCCAGGCACTTCCTAGCTATGTGACCGTGGATAAGTCATTTTACCCTGTTTGCCCCTCTGTAAAATGAGCTGGAGAAAGAAATGGCAAACTACTCCCGAATCCTTGCCAAGAAAATCCCAAATGGGGTCATGAAGAGTCAGACATGACTGAAAGCGACTGAACAACAAATGTGACAAACGAAGTTCTAAGTGATAAGGATAAACATAAAGACAAAAACGTCCTTAACTAGCCTCTAGGAGCTCGTGTTCTAATGCTGGAGACAAGGTGCCGAGAAGAATGTGCACAAGAGTTAAGTGTTGCTCAGTCATTTCAGTCATGTCTGACTCTCCGTGACTCCATTTGGAGTTTTCCTGGCAAAGATGCTACTGGAGTAGCTTGCTCCTGCCTTCTCCAGCTCATTTTACAGAGGAGGCAAACAGGGCAAAATCACTTGCGCCCGATCATAGAGCTAGGAAGTCCCTGAGGCCAGATCTGAACTGAGAAAGACGAGTCTTCCTGACTTCAGGTCCAGTACTCTATCCACTGCACCACCTAGCTGCCTCATCTGTCACATAAAATACTATTAAAAATGCTTGTTGGCTGATTAAGGTGAACTTGATTTCAATAGATTACAGACTTGAGATATGGCAGAGTCAGAGAGAAAGGTGAAGACAGCATCGGGGACTGGGAATGATGCATTTTAGAGAGCCCAGGGCTCCCAGGAGTTTGATAGTTGGGATTATCAAAGTGCCAAGCCCAAACTTCTCCTTCCTTACGGTGCCAGGCAGTTTAAAGGACTATAAAAGCATCCTGGATTCTGTTCTCTTTGGATGCCTCTCCTTGACAAGTGTTGCCCAGTTAAGTACACTGACTTAACCTCTCCTTACCTTGAGGCTCAATGGCAGTGCCCAGACTGGTACATGACCGAGATCTGGAGGTGCCCTGCCTCCCTGTTCCATTCCCCATATTTTTTTCAGAATGACTAAAACTGAAACGTTTGAAAACACAAAATCGTTAACCTCTAGCATGCCCTTGACAGAAGCCCTATTATTTCTCTGCTATTCAAACACTCCACTTTCTGCTACTACTCCACCTTTCAGAGGGATGGTATCAATGACTTTCTCTGACTGACACTCTTCCTTCCTCCCTGAAGGGTTCATCCTGAGGGGTACAGACGTGGCTGTTTTATCTCATGTTGCTTGGTTAAAAGAACAAGGTTTCATACTATCAGCATTTACTTATGCACAATCAATCAGCGTGGAGTCCTTTGTTTTAGCTGCCTGGCCATTGTTCCTGATGATGGCAGCTGGAATCACTCAAATCTCTCCAGCTGAAAGAGAGAAAAAAAAGACCCACATAGAGAGGCCTGTGTCTTTCCCTTCACCCCATTGATTTTCCTTTGAAAGATGAATCTATGGAATAGCCTGAAGGAGAACCATTAGGGAAGTAAATGTTTTTATACAATGCACGGAGGTAAGTTTGTTTTAAAGAGTACATGGTGTCTGTATGCACTTGGTTACCAGATGAATTATATCCAGAGTTACTCTAGAGAAAAAAAACACAATAGCATCTCTTTTAGCACCAATGTGGGGTGTCCATGGTTTTAAGGATGTCTCCTCATCAATGCTAACAAGGCGACATGCTGTGTTCGAACCACACAGGGAGGTCCATTTTGCAACTGGCTATGTGTCCATTCATCTGGAAAAATCAAAGAAGCATTATAGGGAGAAACCCCCTCCAAATCAGTTACAGCTCATGCAACAAATAGAAGATGGAGGGGCCAGGTCTTGTGAGTGGTCGTTTAACACCTCCCACCTGAAAAACTGGGGGACAGGAACCAGAGAGCTTTTATGGTACCTTTTACTTTCATTTCTACTTTAAGAATTCAGTTTCTCCTAGTAGGATACATCCTTCACACATGTAAATCTCCACCCCTCTATGACTTAGGCAATCTTCTTCAAGAGCAACTACAGTTGAAAAAAGTATCATTCTGAGGCCAAGCTGGTAAAAAGTCAACTTTTTGCATAATAGAAAGATGGCTTGATTTGGAGTCAAAGGAACCGTGTTCAAATTCCATCTTTGTCACTTTTTACTTGTGTGACAATGGGCAAGGCATTTTTCCATTTTGGTCAGACCTCGCACAATATTGGCATAGTCCCAAGACCACACAGTCTTCGCTACACCATGAGGAGCTATTGGACAAGAATCCTAGTAGATAATTTTAAACAGCTCTTTAAAAGGTCCCAAAGACAAGTGAAACCTCCCCCACATACTACACCCAAATGACCCGTAGAAGTGCAAGGCAGCCTTCTTGCCATTCTGCCTATTACTCCAACTAGAGGACTCTTGTTATATCAGATGGAAATTGAATGACAGTAGTTTTACATACAGATGTTTCTTTTGCATGAAGACTGATGGAAAATAGGTCTATTTGTGATAGAAAAAAACAAGCAAAATTTCACTATGGTTTTTGTCAGAGCACAGTATTTTTATAATTCAGTGCGGAGCCAGGAATAACAGTAGAAATTGAACATTATTCAAACCACATTTGTACTACACAAAAAGGGGAAAATATCTTTTCCTTGCTCTCAAAGCAGTTAATAGTGGGGACTATTTTTTAATCATTGCCATTCTTTTATCCCCTTTAACTCCGCCCCCACACACACACCCTGTGCAACACAAAGAAACTAATAGGTTTTCTTTTTAATTCTTGGCCCTGATTCAGACAGTAACTCAAATATTTGTTTCATTTAATCAATTACCTAAACACTGTGAAACAGTGGTTCTGGTGAAACATGCAAGGATTCAGTCACCCCCATAAATCAGGGCTGCCTGGGCATGGGTCACATCCCAAATGAGGGGGTTTGGAGATTATCACTGCTGATTTCTCTTGATTTATATATTTGTGTGGATGGAGGACCTCCAATCACCAAGGAGGGCACAGCAGACCTTGATAAGAGGTAAAATCCCTCTATCCAACTCATCACTCAAAAAGCTGCCCTGCATTTTTTAAAATAGGCTCTGGACTTACAAGAGAGAAAGAAAACAAGAACAGTGTTGCTGAAACCTGCAAAATAATTCCTAAACAAAGGTAAACTTTAGGATTTAATTAAAATGGTCAATTCCATTTTCTATAAACAGCACTCTATTTCCTTCTAATTGGAGTGGCCAGCAATGCCTCCCAATTCTCCCTCCCTATGTGGGTGCAAGGACAACCACTTCCAGGGGAAGAATGCCCCTCTGTGGCCTCTGATCCTGGATTCTATTTCCTTATCGCTTCTAATGAAATCAATAATTCTTCCCTTTAGACTGCTTTCATCTCATTACCTTACCTAGAGGCAGAGGCCCCTATTCTCCTGCATGCCACACTTTCAGAAAGCTTTCTTATCTAGTCTTCCAAAAAGCTATTGGGACAAAGAATCTCAAAGTTGGTTTAGCACCTCTTAACTATAAGAAAACCTCCCTTCCAAGTTTTATCAGAGACGGAGTTTTATGCACCCAATCAACAGGCTAATGCATCAATAAACATTCATTAAGCACGTACCACCTCATTTTGGGGAAGGAAAGTGTAACCCTTGAGGTAAAGTGATTTATCCACAGTCACTCAGGTGTTAAGGAATAGTGCTGGAGAAGAGGCCCTGTGCCAAGTGCTAAAGATATAAAGAAAGGTAAAAAACAGACCCACTCCTCAAGGGGCTCACATTCTAACAGGGAACACAAACAACTTGCAAAGAACTAGGTACATCAGAGCAGTGACCCTAGAGCAGTGCTTTGGTTGGGGAGGTATTTCAGAAAGGACCTCATCCTCCTCTCTGATCCCACTCCTTCCATCCTTTATAGCAATTCTTCATATTTCTATAGTGATAAAACCTTACAAAGCACTTTTCTCATTGCAATCCTGCAAGATCCACAGTAAAAGTACTTCTTTTCTCATTTTACACTCAGAGAAACTGAGGCTTAAAGAGGTGTTGAGAATTGTCCAAAATCAAACAACTGATGAGTAAAACCATGGGTTGTTGACTTTTGATCCAGTGCTGTTTTCGGTACACAATAAGGTCCCAAAGGCTTACTAATTACCAGGCATATTTCTTGGTCTGCAAAGACAAAATGAGATGGTTCTTCTTTTCTACTGGTGAATGGCTGGGCAGACGGTATGGCATTTATACAGATGCATAGATTTATATCCACACATATCTATCTATCTATATTTAAGGTATATATGCAAAGTAATGAAAATAAATTTCAAACGGGAGAAAGTGGTTACAAGAGAAGGAATTTGTGAGGGTCTCATGTAGGAACAGCTCCTTAGCTGGGCTTGAAGATCAAATCTCTGCTCCCCTAAATAACTCCTTCTCATTTTAAAAATGATTTATATAAACAGATACAGTCAAATGTAGCAGTTACTTGAAAAGTGTGTTTAGAGGGTTACCAAAATCTCTCTGTTTGAAAAAGAAATCTTTCCTGGTCCTGAATTTCCCACTATTCGCATCCATTCTGGAGGATTTGCATAATGAGACATGGATTTTCAATGGGCTACAGTGCATTCTTTCTTAACTAGAAGAGGACTTACATTAATCAGAGGTAGAATAACTCTGGTAAGAGTGAAGAAGTTGAAATTGGTCTGCGTCACATTATGCCAGGGTACAGGGAAGTGGGGCACTCTGACCAATAAGTGACCAGCCAAAAAGCGATAAGGAAGTATTACTGTACGAGAGCCACTGTGTCAGCTAGGAGGGAACAGAGAGAGGATTGAAAAGATTCCCTGTCCGCCTCAAGAAGCTACAATTCTGGAGAGAGAGTCAATGTTTGTGTGGAGATAGAAACACAAAGTAAATGTCTGGGGGACTGGGAAGGTACCAGATGCTAGGGAGACCAGGTAAGGCGTCATGTAGGCACGCAGGCTGAGCCTTGAAGCAAACTAGAGAGTTTAAGAGGATGAATAGTGATGGGAGTTCAGAGCAGGCATAGAGGAGAAAGATGGGAAATGGATTGCTGTGTTTGGGGAGCAATGACAAGACTGTTTTGAGGAGACATGGGCAGTCAGGGGACACAGAGTTAAATATGAATCTGGAAAGAGGATCAAAGGAGGGGCTGAGATGCCAAATGGAGGGGAGAAATGCTGAAGATAATCCTTGTTGATCAGACAATTTTAGTCTTCCTTTCTCCCTTAGTTTTTTCCTTCTCTCCTTCCCTTCCTTCACCTTTCTTTCCCTCTTTCTCTTTTTCCTTCCTTTTCTCTTTCTTCTTTTTTCTTTCTTTTTCCTTCTTTTCTTTCTTTTTTCCTTCTTTTCTTTCTCTTTCTTCTTCCGTCCTTCCTTTCTTTCTTTCTTTCTTTCTTTCTTTCTTTCTTTTCTTTCTTTCTTTCTTTCTTTCTTTCTTTCTTTCTTTTTCTTTCTTTCTTCCTTCCTCCCTCCCTTTTTTCTCTTTCTTTCTTTCTTTCTTTCTTTCTTTCTTTCTTTCTTTCTTTCTTTCTTCTTTCTTTCTTTCTTTCTTTCTTTCTTTCTTTCTTTTTTTCTTTCTTTCTTTCTTTCTTCTGAGGTAATTTCCAATAGCTAGCCAAAGGTATTGAGCTTTTGGAAACAAAAGAGTACTATTTCAAGGTGATCATTTTTCAAAATGTGTCACTTTTTTAATGGAATTTCTATATCTTTGGCTAATTTATTACCCTATTTTCAAATTGCTCCTTATATTATATTGGCTCATTTAAATATGCCTATAATTTCATCAGAAGTGCTACCATTAAGCGATAAACAAGTCAGAATGATAAAATAAAACATAAAGTCTCAATTCTGTGAAATTTAAGAGGCCAAAATGAGTTTGTCATTTTTCCCTCTATCCATGTTTCCATCTTCATTTTTCTCATTCTAATTTCAAGATAGGATTCTTTGTTATAAATTCAATTAACTTCATCTTGAGGTAATAAAGCTTGGCAGATTGATGTCTAGTTCGGGGCTCAAAAGACCTGTTTTCAAGTCCTGCTTCTGATATATAGTAGCTAGGTGATCCTGCACAAGTCATTTAACTTTTATCTGTGTCAGACAGGTACCAAAGCTCATAGAATCATATATTTAAAGATAGAAGGGAACTTAGAAGTCATTGAGTTCAATCTGTTTTATCTATGAGGAAACTGAGGTGCACAAGGGAAAAGCAATTTGCCTAAGGTCATAGGATTTGAACCTAAAGTCCCTGATTCCAGAGCTAATGCTCCTTTTATTGATTTAACTACACAAAATAATGAACAACTTGTGTTTGTTCTGTTGGTAGGAGTTCCCTCACATGAAACAACCTATAATAAGGAAATCATAGATTTTTTTTTATAATTTAACAATGAAGTTATATATATATATACATACATACATATATAGACATACATATGTGTGTACACATATGTATGTCTATATATGTATATATGTATTTTGTGTGTATGTATATACATATATAATGTGTATATATTATATATAATGCACTTTAAATTATTAATAAATACATATATTTCAATATATAGGGGTTAAAAAGGAGAAATGTATGTGGAATTATGAACTGTTTTATCTATGGGGGTGTATATTTGCGCATTTATATATTATATATATATGTGTGTATATCTATACTTATATCTATCTATCTATCTAATACTTTTACAACTGCTTCCATTTTTTGGCCCCTTTGTCCACAATTCACCTGATTTTTTCATCTTTCCCTCAGTGCCACAGTCTTTCATAACTAGGTAGCAAACATGGTTATGGACAAACTATGTGTTTTTCTTTGGCTAAAAATGGGTACAAGATCATCTCTCAGTATCAGCAGGCACTAACAAATACTTCATTATGGACTTCAGCTGCAATTGAACTATTTGTGTCTCCCTTAAGTGCAGCTCAGTATAAAGGAAAAGAATGTTAGACTTGAAATCTCAATCACCTTAAAGCCCAGTTCCATCACTTACTACTCATAGGACTTGGGACAAATCACTTCATCAACAAGCATTTATTAAATACTTACTGCATGCCAGGAACTCTGCTAAGTTCTAGGGATACAAAGAAAGAATGAAATCAGTCCCTGCCTTTATGTGTTTCCATTCTAATGGAGGAGACCATATGTAAAATAATAGTCATAGTAAGTGCAGAATAGCAGTAAGGTAACCATAGAGAGAAAGGTACTCCTAACTTCCCTGGCAGAAAAAAAATTGCCTTTTGCAGAAAATGGGTTTGGAGCCCCATTTTCCTCCTCTGTAAAGTGAAAGGTTTGGCCCAGAAGTCTTTGGATATCACTTGTAGCTCTAAATCTATGATGTAATAATAATCACATAAATGGTTGAATTCATAAAGTCCCAGCAGAATGAGACAAGTCAAGGATTCATCATTTCATTGGGGTTGGTATTCTACAATTGATCTGAGCTGAGATGATCTGGTCCTGTGATGGTAAAATCAATGAGCCATCTGGAAGGTTTCCCAGATTGGTAGTCCTTGCTAGAGCTTATGTTGTATTAGCAGAACCTTCAAGAAGATCCTGGGTCATGTCTGTACTATAGTGAGGCATCAGGGAACCTAGGATCACAGAATTTTTTATCTGAAACAGACCTTCAAGATCTTTATTTTCCACACCTGAAAAAATTGAGTGAGGGGCACTGGGTGGCTATGAGGTTCTTTCCAGTCCTAAATCTTTGAATGATTAATTTGGAGCTCTTCATTTTATAGATGGTTAATTGATTCACAGAAGTAAGGGAACTTGGTCAAGGTCACACAGATATTTAGTGGAAGAGGAGAATCCAAACTCAGGTCCTTTGCCTCTAAACCAGAGACTTCTTTTTGTACTTAAGCAGACCTGGGTTCCAACATATCACACATCCAAGATGTGCCTATATCAGGACATCTTTTAGGTCCCTCTGTGTCTGGATGCCATTCAGCACTGAACATCAAAGTCACAGACACGCATGAGAAGTGGGTCTAAACATAGCACTAGCTGCAATGTCTGACCGCCCGGAGCCGTTAAGAATGTTTCCATTGAATACCTCAGAGACAGAAAAACCATCATTCAATCTCACTATAAAAGCCACTGTGAGACAAAGATCAATCATCAAAAGGAGCAAAGAAAAATACCATCTATCATAAATATACACGGGCAGGTGTACATTAACAACACACGTATGGATTTATTTGGGAGATTTATACGGGGCCTCGTTGCCAAGTGGTGAACATGTACACATATGTACATGCTGTGCAGCTAAAGTACTAATAAAAGTTGGAACATAATCATACACTGCTATAAATCATTTATTAGGTAAACACAGAGTTTTATAATAGGAAATTTTTTTTTCTCTGACGAAAATGACAGACTTTCAGGCCCATAAAGTCGGTGCTTGAATGCTGAGCTGTATGCATTTGCTCATTATAACACCGCATCTGTGAGGCTGCATTTTAAAAAGATCACTGAAGAATCCGAAATGTTTTACAAATTGGCTCCAGTCCACAAATCTTTAAAATTTATGGTCAAATTCTCTTTACAGCACATACCCAGGTGCCATGGCAAGTTTTTAGGAGGGAGCTTTGGTTCCACTTCAGAGGAAGCCAATTTCATTAAGGTGATGGCTGTGCAGCTTCCCACATGACCTCCTTATCAATCATCAATCTTATTGCCAAAATGATTGGAAAAATTCAATAATAAGCCCAAGTTACTCAAACTTCTTTCAAAATGTAAACCATCCCCTCCTTCCCAATCACTGCTCTTAATTGTATCCCAATTACCAACACACCTTTGATAAACATGATATTCTAAAAAACTTGTGTACTTATTTTCTGTCACCCTGTGTTTTTTTTTTCCTTTCATGATCTTGTGATTTTTTCTCAGCGTAGGGATCTGTTGATTTGAGATCCCCTTTGATCAGTGCTGGCATCTCAATTGCCCATGTCTTATAGCTTTAGAGAGTAGAATGGGGCTATGATATTAATAGAACTACAGATTTAGATCTACACAGGATATTAGAGGCCATGTAATCCAACTTCCTCATTTTACAGATGAGGCAACTGAGGCCCAGTGAAATCAAGTGACTTGCCCAGATTAATACATCTGGGATGTTTTTAAGGTTCCCTGACTCCATAACCAGATCCCAACCTTTTAGGGACCCCCTGCCTCTCTTCTGTTAGGGCATTTGCAAAGTACAACCCTACTCCTGCCCCACAATCTTAAGCAAGGAAAATTATACTATGTGAGAATAGTTTCCTTAGAGATCTTGGCCACCCTTAGACTGACCTGATCCAAGGCAAAGGAGGAGGGTCTAACCTCTGCCTATCTCAGAAATGTTTGGAAAAATCACTTTCTTGAAATTAATGATAGGATAATGATATAATGAAAATATTGATATTGATATTGGTAGTATCAAGAACTTCCATTTGATTATATTTTTAACTGGTAAAACTGTTGGTGGGGCCAGTCATCCCCTTTGCTTTCAGGGTCTTGCCTCTCTATAGCAAGACAAAATGTCCTTGCCTGGGGAGCTGTCAGGTCAGAGTGATTTGTTCTCACAACAGCCCCATGTTGCAGAGATGGGAATCAGGAGCAAAGCCATGCATGATCAAATGTGCCCTCAGCCCTGCAAGCTGGCTTTCCAGAGTCCCCCCACCACTTGGGTGACCTTCATAGGATTACATTCTGCCCAATGGAGCAGACAAAAATGAACTGAGGAAACAGTTCCAGAATCAATCTAGACAAATTTTATTGCTTTCTACTAGATACCTTATAACCTACCAGATATGGACACTTTAAGTGATTGTCATCTTTTTCCTTTTTGGAGTGAAGAGGAGTAGGAATAAATTCAAACCCAACATAGTACAATGGAAGGAACTGTCTCTGTAATCAGAAGACCCACTATCAATCAAATCATGCTTCTGGTGAATACTATACAATGACCTTGGGCAGGTTATCTGACTGCCATGGACCTCAGTTTCCTTATCTATAAGATGAAGGGGTTGGACCAGATTGCCCCTGAGACCTATTTCAGCTTTAAATCAATGAAATTAAATTGATTGCATATGAAACAAACCTAGTAACTATAAAAACAATTCTCACTAACATTCTGAATATCACTCTGCAACATAAACCAGGTAGATCTAATTATCAGTTGTAAGGAATGAGATTTTCAGTCCAACGTGAACAATGGAAGAGGATCACTCTAACTTCTTCTGCAATTTGAGCAGTTTAACATTTTTTTCATTTCAATTAGTTCAGTAAATGAATGGGTGAGAAGGCAGAATGTTGGCATCAATGACTTTATCGTAAGAGGTGGCATAAAAGCTCTTACCAAGGCCACATCTGCTACAAAGCGATATAACCTAGTGTGAGGTAAAGCAGATGGCTAGCCCCAGGGCTGCAGTGGTGTTCACAAATGTAAAACGACTTAACAAGGCTTCTTAACCTTTTCTTATGTCATAGACCCCATGTGGCAGTCTGGGAAGCCTATGGACACACTCTCAGAATAATGCTTTTAAATGCATAAAATAAAATGCATAGGATTACAAAGGAATCCAGTTTGGTGGGATGACAATACTTCAAGTGTTTCTTTTAAAATTCATGGCTGCTCAGGTTAATAGCCTCTGACCAAGATGAAGGCTTATAATGCCTTAGAAAAGTCTTCTGAAGAAGACTGATGGAAAGGCATGGATAGAAATCACTCAATATAAGAAATCATGGGTGCCTGGTCACTGTCATTAGTGGTAGACTGATGAATTTGTTTACCATTGACATATCCAAATCAGAGAAAACCTTTAAGATTGGTCCATTGGACAAGAGTATATGCCCTAATAGTAGCTCAACCCAAACAAGGAGTATACTCCTTGAGTGTACTTTGTATATAGTCCTTGTATATTTATTTCCATACTCCTTGAGTATTTAAATGAGGAAACTCCTATCTAAGCTTGTTTATTACAAATCTCAATGGATAGAGGCTCAGTTATTTCATCAAGCCTCTGGAAAAATAACCTGGGTAATCTTCTCAGACTCCACAAGATGTAATAGACAGGTCCTTGGAGAAACTCCATTACCTTGGAAAAACAATGTCTTAGTGTCCAAGAGAATATAATCTCAGATGAATGCAAACTCCTTTAGGAGTGGCACCTAATGCTTAATAGACAATTAGAGATGCTTTTTTAGATTAGCCTCAGTTTCCTAACAAGGGAAGAAAGAAATGAAAGGCCACAGAATTTCCACTCACCAGACACCCAAAATGAGACATTAATTCTGATCTGAGTTACAAAGCTAATAATCTTATTGGACAAAGTTACCTAATTCAGAGCTGTCTTCTCTGACTTAGGGTTCAATGCCTCCTGTGGGGGCTATTTCCAAAGTTTTTTTTTTAATCTACTCATTATGAAACACTTTTTACAAAGAATTAGAAGAAAGGAGAATGTCACAGTTGGTGAGAAACCTGATATGGCTGTCCTTTATGAAGGTCCACAAAGCAAAATTCACTGGTTCCACTTTTATAATCATTTTGGAATAGTTGGTGCTGGAAATCACATCTTTTCTTGAAGAGTCTTAAATGTCCTAGACTCATTAAGTTTAACCATTTGGAACACTGAGATTTTAGGTCTTGACCCTGAACTGGCTGAATGGTTACTTTAGCTATTGTTAATGACAGTTCCCTTTTTAGCTAGCTCCCCCCTTCCCTTCCCTCCCTCCCTTCATTCCTCCCTTCTTCTCTTCCTTCTTCCCTCCCTTCTCTCTCTCTCTCTGTCTCTCTCTGTCTCTCTCTCTCTCTCTGTCTCTCTCTCTCTCTCTCTCTCTCTCTGTCTCTTTCTCTCCCTCCCTCCCTCCCTTCTCTCTTTCTCCCTCCCTTCTCTCTTTTTCTATCCCTCCTTCCCCCCTCCTTTCTCTCTCATACATGCAGGCACATGAACACCCATACATACACACAGACACACACACAGACACACACAGGCACACAATTCTTCAGAGTCACATAATCTGTGCCTCTGGGAAAGCTGGGGTGGGATGGGAGAACAATTTTAAAAAAATCTATCCTTTTTAAACAACGAATGGGTAAAATTTATTTTTTTTTAAATGATGTATATATATATATATATATATTCAGAAAGAATGAGACAGAGAGACAAAGGAAGACAAAGAGAAGTGGGGAGAGACACAGAGACAGAGAGACAGACAGAGACAGTGAGTCAAAACTATCAAAATGCAAATAAACTTAAGCTCTTTCATAAAATTTGGTGCTTTTATGAGTTGATGTTTGGTAAAAAGAAATTTTGTATTAAATTTGACATTAAAAGCTATTAGTAAGTGTGAAGGGGTCTCATAAATTGCCTGAGCAAATAGACAAAGCAATGAACCCGTTAGGTCACAGAAGCACATTGATTTAGAGTTTAAAGGGACCTTAGGGGTCATTTATTCCACCCCCTCATGTTGTAGATGAGGAAAAGAATATTCAAAGATGTGACATTATTTGCCCAGTCTCCAGTTAGCAGAAGAGGCAGAATTTGAACCCAGGTCCTCTAAGTCATTTTTTTCTATACTCCTTACTAGCTGTGTGATCCTGGGCAAGTCATTTAACCTGTTTGCCTCAGTTTTCTCTTCTGTAAAATGAACTGGAGAAGGAAAGAGCAAACCACTCTGTATCTCTGCCAAGAAAACCTCAAATAGGGTTATGAAGTTGGACATGATTGAAAGGACTGAAGGACAACCCACAAACCTCTAATTTCAAATCCATTGGGTTTTTTCTTCTACCAGTAAATCATGACACATTTGAAGACTTTGCCCTGAAAACTTTGAAAGGCAGATTAAAACAGGGAAAAAATAGTTTTCCATTTATGCAAGAATGTGTTATTCTTCTTAAATTAAGTCAACTAAGAGTCCTAATGAATATGAACTGCTCTAAATGGTTTTCCACACTTGGGCATAGCCTATGTTAGCACTTTATGGACAGATGTCACAAATGACCCAATTTCCACCCATGGGTTATAACTTATGCTTCTGTCCTCTCAAAGCCAGTCCAATGAAAGAGAAAACAATAAGCCAGCACCTCTATGAAGCTAAATATCGGCAGTTCTGAAGGTCCTGAATTATTTTTAAATTGATTCAAATCCACTTAGATGAATGTGACCTTGACACATTGATAAGCTCAGTCTATTTCTCATTCTTTTTTATCATTTGGAAAACTCTTAGGCATTTGGAATCTAGTAGACATCACTTATTTGATCATTGTTTCTCCAAGAGCCAGGTACCGGGCAAAGTATAGGGAGAGAGCTAAAGTTCCCCTAAGGCAGAGGTTGATAATCTGAAGTATATAAAGGGTCCATGGGTAGATTTCAGAGGATCCATGAACTTTTATGACAAAAATCTTTATTTTCAATAACCTCTAACTGAAAATTAAGTTTTCGTCAATTACGAATATAGACAATGAAAGATTTTGAGAATGGCTCTTAGGCTTTATCAGACTGCCAAAAAAGTCTATCACAAAACAGATCTAAGAAATCCAGATTTGTTTTAAGTATATTAAGCCTTTGAAAAAACATTCCAACATGTGGGAAAGGTTTTTAAATTAAGGGATAGTTTTATTATAATTAAGGAATAGATGTAAAATGCATTTTCTTTAGCCCAACATTTTTTTAAAATGTAATATACACCCTAGGTTCAATTCAATTCAACAAGTAATTTTAAGGTCATTCTCTGTGTAATGCAATGTGATAAGTTCTGGGGGTGCAGAGATAAAAATAATTTCAAAAAACACCTGCCCTCAGGGAGATTCCTTTCTTCAAAAGAGATATGGCAAATAAATAGAAAGTTGGTACTTGATCTTCCGAGTAAGGACAGAACAAGAGGGACCTCAAAAAAATTTGCTATAAAAGGGAGCCTATGAGCTGAGCTTGGAGTGAAGCTAAAAATTCTAAGAGGTGGAAGTGGGGGAGGAAATGCATTCCAGACTTGGGGGCACCATTTATAAAGGCATAAGGGCAGAGGTGATCACTTCCATAGCGTATATTATTCTGATTGATGAAAAGTAAATGTGAACTCACAAAATCTACAAAGCCTAGCCAATCCCCAAAAAGATCCAGTCAACCACCACAGGCATGCATCCTCCCATCCAGCTTCAGATTCCCTTTTCCCTCCCTTAGCTGTATTCCCTTCCTCCCCTTTTCTTCTCTTACTCTAAGAATCAATGACCAGTTCTTTTACAGATCCATTGAACATCCTTGTAACATCCTTGTGACCAAAATACCCATTCCCCAAGTACTCATTATGTTACACATCTTCTTCTATTAGAATATAAACTCCTTGAAGGGATTGTCTTTCCTCTTATTTGTATTAATTGAACAATAAATATGTATTTATTTTATAAATATTTTATAAATTTATTTATTTATTTAATAAATTATTATTTATTTACCTACAATACACCAAACGCTAGTGTTGGGGATACAAAAAGAGACAAGAGACAGTCCCTGTCCTCAATAAAGCTCACAATTTAATAGTATAATATATAGTATAATAATTGGATCACGGTAAGTATTTTAATAATTTGTTTTATTTATTCACTCTAGCTATAACTAGCATTTATTTATATAGTACACTTTACACATGTCATTTTACTGGAGCCACCCAACAAGGCAAAGGTTACTACATTCCCAACTGAGGCCCAGAGAAGTTAAATGACTTACTCAGGATCACACATCTCATAGGTATTTGAGGCTGGATTTGAAATCAAATATCTCTGACTCACAAGCCCAGGACTGTATCCACAGTACTGCTTATCTGTTTCTATCCATCCGTTATTTCATGTAATCCTCTCACATCCTGTGAAATAGAATCTACTACCAGCTCCATTTTATATATAAAAAAATTGAGGTTCAGAGAAGTTAAGAGACTTGCCCAGGACCACACAGCTAATCCATTTCAGGGGCAGGATGTGAACCCATCTTCCTAGTTACAATTTGAACTCTTTAGTTCTGATGCTACCCTGCCATGTCAAAGTTGATTTTTTGAAAGATGCTGTACTTTTAAAATATAATTTGACTTACAAAGGTTTGACAATATTGATTTGAACAAAAAAAAAATCAAGAACAAAATTATTACATAAATCAAACTATCCAACCACAAACTTGCATTAAATATGAGAGTATGCAGGAAAATGTGCTAACAAGATTAAAAACAAAAGCTAGTCCTTCTACGGCCATTTTCATCTTACTATAGAGTAGAATGAGCATCAGATTTGGAATCATAAGACGTGGGTATGAATCCTTACTCTCAGATTAGCTATTTGTGTTACCTATGAGCCAATCCCTTAATTTCCTTCTACCTCATTTTTTCCATGTGAAAAATGAAGAGATTTAGCTACATGATTTCTAAGGTGCTACTCTAAATTCTACGTCATCCATGTAAACAGATAAGAATAATACAAAGTACTACATAGTGAGGACCAGCGGAGAGATCCACACTCAACTCCCTAGTAAAATGTAGGGAAAGAAAAAAGGAAGGGAATAAGCATTTGTGTAGTTCTACTGTGTGCCAGGTACTGTGCTAAGCACTTCAGGGGAAACACACGCACACACACACACACACACACTCATAGCTCCAGCAAATCAAGAAAGATTCCCCAAAACCCCATGGTGCCTGAAATGAATCTGTATTGAAAAGAAGTCTGAAAGACAGAGGGCAGTGCAAACTGCCATCAGGGTAAGTGGGGCTGGATGTGACCCGTGTGAACGTGTGAAGGTAGGAGATGATACGATGAACTAGGGAAACAGCTAGTCCTTCAGGTTGGCTAGAACAGAGGATCCATGAAGAAGAATCTTGTGATTTGCAATGTAGTATGGGTACGGTGACTAATTTCCCCACACACACACTCACCCCACGTTCTCATTTTCTCTCTAGTTTGGCTGAATTAACCAATCTGCATCCATACTGGTGGCTCACAGGTTCCTTGAGGGGGCAGGTATTGCTGCAACCAACTTGAAGAATTCTAGGGACAATCCCGCTGTGGCAGGGGGATACCCTTGTATAACTGCATTTTATCCCATTTACCTCTTAAGCTGTCATAGATACCCTTCCTATGTAACAAACCATCCAATTGAACTTCATAAATTGGAACTTTATTAAACTTGATCATGTTGCCTTTTGACTGGAAAGCCAAAGTAACTATACATATATAGAACACACACACATGCACATACACACACACACACATATATGTGTGTGTGTGTGTGTATATATATATACGTATAAATGCCCCCCTTAACATCTTAGCAATGGCAAAAGCCTTCTGATTTTTTTTTTGTGGGAATGTCTGCATATACTAGGTGAAATTTCCAATCACCACTAAATTATATCCTAGAAACAAAAAGTTAATCCACAGAACCTGCAAGAGTGTGCATATACTTATATCTCCTCTAATCATGGAAAACAAGTTGGCAAAATATTCCTTTGCATGCAATGTGTATGAACTATATTCTTTTTGTACATATCATTTAGCATAATAGGATCACATCTTTAGAGCTAAAAGGGACTTAAAGGTTATAAAATACAATCCCTTCATTTCATAGATGAGGACATTGAGGACTGTCTGGTCACATGATATCACTTGCTCAAGGTTGCATAGTTATTAAAATAGCAGAGTCAAGAAACAAGCCCAGAACATTTTGATTCACCTCCTACTAGATATCAGACACTAGAAAGTCAGGTTGGATCCAAATTGTGAAGGGTTTTCAGATTCACCTAAACATTTTTTCTTTCATTTCTCTGTGAAATTGTAAGCCATATTTCTACTTTAATTTGTGTATGTGTCTACATGTAATACACCATGCTGTAAGGTTTCAGATTTATATTCAATGATCCATGGAATAGTGGAGGAAAATGAAGAGATCAGTAAATGATGAATAAATTGTCAAATGCCACTTTCCTGAAGAATGCAGTGATAAATTCCAGAACCACATACCTCAACAGTACAGGTTTCTTATGTCTACCTAGAAGAGCAGAATGAGACTAGAACAGATGGAGGAGAGTTTTCTTATGGAACTAATGAGGAACAGTAGGAAAAAGGGAGAAAGAGGAACAGACAGGGAGTTCGAGAAACAGTTTATTAAGAATTCACAATACTACAGTGTCTCAAGTTTTACAAAGCATCTTTCCTAAAAGAACCCTGTGGGACAGCTAAAGAATTCATCTTAAGTTGTTCCCACTTTACAAGTGAGAAAATTTAGGTTAAGTGGCTTGGCTGCAATCATATGGTCAATAATTGACACAGAGCCAGAGTTTGAACTCAGATTGCCTATTCCAAGTCTAGTCAGTGTGTCATTCACTAATTAACAGAGATATGAGATCAGTCATTTGAAACTCTCTGAACTTGCTTTGGATATTTGTAAACATGAGCTGGCTGAATTATATGATTTCTAACTTGTCTTTCTCCTTGTTTCAATGATTCATAAGATGGTAGAATTATCAGGTTAGAGCTAGGAGGGACCATTGAAGTCAACCAATTGAGCATCCTCATTTTACAGATGAGGAAATGCAGGTACAGGGAGGCTAAGGGATCTGCTCAGGGTAATATAACTAAATAAGGGCCTGGGGCTGTTTTAGAACCAAGGTCTTCCCGGCTCAAGGCTCTAGTATTCTATTTACTACAGAATACTATTTCTTACTTCACTAGAAGAAATATTCAAGAGGACTTTGTCAATAAGGAAATCTGGAAACTCTGGACAATTTCTATGGCAAATGAAAGGCTCTTGTTTAGACACCAAATTTCAAATTGTTCCCAAGACAGAGGTATGCCTCAGAGCAGTAGGTTGGTAGCAGGGACCAGTCAGAGGGTAGGTTGTAATAGCAGTCTCTATATAATCTACCATTTTGGTTGTAAAACAAGAATCAAAAGAATTTCCCGCATCTTTTCAGTCAATTCAGTTTCATGATCCTTAGCATGGACAAATTCTGATTTCAACGTACCCTCTATGTCTTCAAGGCTCGCAGTTGCAGGGCCCAGGCTACTGCTGAGATGCCATTGCTACTAACTCATTATTATTAGGAGCTCTTATAGGGAAAATAGAAGGTAGTTGTAAATACACATGGGGTGAAATGAACGCATAAATGCTTACACAGCCCCCATTTAGTATGGCTGAATGTGTTTTTACCCAGGATGAATGCTCTTTGGAGGTGCATGAAATATCTCCACATTATAAGCCCAGCTCAGTCCATTTAAGTTGCTTAATAAGTGTTCAAAAGCATTATAAATGCAATGAATGAGAAAGCAAAGCATTGTGGCCTCCTATAAAACATATCTGGATATTCCCAACATTAAAAATAACACCATGCACTAATCAAGGTCTTAATAAAAATATCTGCAGAAGAAGATATCTAAATATACAAATTAGTACTATATTCAAGATTTTTATAAAGATAGGGTAAAAGATAAGCATCAGTACATTAGTGAATAAATATCTTAGGAAGAAAGACAAGTTGAACAGGGAATGGGATATGGGCAAAGGAGAGATGGCTATGATAATTATAAAGAAGGCCTTTCAACAGGACAGCCGAGTGACTAAACCCAGTCCCTTTCTTATTACCCAGTGCCAGAAAACAATGTGCCAAATAGCGTAAAATGACAATAACCAAGAAAAGGAAAAAATTTAATGCAGAAGAAACCTCAAAAAAGAACCAATAGAGACACTTAAGAAAATATACAAGCAAAAACAAGGCCCCGAGATAATGAAGAAACACTCTTAAGAATAAGAATAATTTTTTAGGAGAAAGAATGATATGACAACAGCACAAAGTAGATGACTATAAGAGAACTAAAACTCCCACAAGAATCTCAACATGTTTATAGTTTGCAATAAAAGCGTTTAAAATTTAAAAAATAATGGAAACGAGATCTTTAAGAACTCAGAAAAGGAAGAGTATTGACTTCTTAGAAGACACAGTGGCAGACTGTAATAAACGTGTACTAAATGACGAGAGGGTTTTGGGGAAGGAATACGAAAGTGGGAATGTGGAAGAAAATATTAGGAAAAAAATCAGTCAGTTAAACTTGGACAATACTGGAGGTCTCTATAAACCAAACTTAATAACTTTGAAGTTAAGATATAGTGCACCAATCTAAGAATTACTGGGATCCTCCCACACATGAACATTCCCAAGGGGGGAAATGAACAATGAGATAGAATGCTAAATTTTCATGTTCCAGATAATCATACAATAAAATGGCCTAGTAATATTGTGAGGCTGCGTATAATTTGAAGGAATCCAGAGGATGCTGGTATAGAGCAATCTGTTGCTGAGTTTCAATATCGGAGAGATTATTTCAAACTTCTAGGATGAAGAAATTCACATGTCTATAAACACCAATTTAAATCATTTAGGATTACTCATCAAAGGTGAGAAATAAAGGAAAATGTTGGCATGTAACTGATTGGAAAGCAAAAGAAATCACTCACCTTCCCACCAGCATAGCATATCCATCAGACCTGAGAATTCTCCCAGCTGTTCTGTTGTCCCTGTGTTTATAATATTTTTCCTCCTTAACTGGGCTGGTTGGAATCTCTAGCTTTTTTCAAAGCACATCTCAGGTCCAGGTTTTGATATAAAGCTTTTCCTGATTCTTTCCATTTTTAGCAGTCTCTCTTTGAAATTACTTTGCAAACAGTTTGTATCTACTTATTTCTTTATATGTTGTTTCTTCAGTAGAATGTAAACTTTCTGAGATCAGAGATGGCTTTATTTCTGTCTTTGTAATCCTAGGCACATAGCCCAGAACCTGGGCAAACAGCATGTGATTAAGAAAACTTGGTAGAGTTTGTTGAAAGAGTAAAGATAAAAGTTCAGCAAATCAAAGAAACTTAACAAGGTATATATGTCGTGACAGCAAATAAACAATGACAGAAAAGTGACTGATAAAGTATGAAATTAGTGATAACTTTCTATTTACCTACTGTAAGGAGGAAACAAGATAAGTATTGCCTATAAGTCCCTCTTTGTTTTAGGGTCACTGAGAAAACAAGGACCAGGAACTGAAGGTCCCAATCTCGTCGATGAGGCTCAGACAGAAGAAAAACATTGGAAGAATGGAAGAGAAGGGCTAAAGATAAAAAAAAAAATAAATTGTTTTCTTTTCTTTTTTGAATTGTGTCCTATAGCTAAAAAGACAAAAGAGAATAAAGAAAGGGGCATTCTTGGAATATAATCTTACCTCGTTTGGTGAAATGAAGCTTTGAAATGATTATAATAGGGAATTGTGAGTCTCAGCTAGACCACAAGAACACTGTAGAAGCATCTGGATAAGGGCAGAGATTGGGATAACTGCTTCAAGCAAATCAAGGTTTACCATGCCTTGTGCCGATTTAAAAAGAAAAGAAAATATAGCAAGAGAAAATGGGTGGAGGAGGGGGAATGAATTTAATAGTTATAACCTTAAATATTCATTGATTGAAATCACTCATTAAATGGTAATTACTGAATGCATTATTAAACAGAAACCTACACTATACTGACTATAACAAATAAGAAGACATACATACAGAAATAAACTGAGGTAATAAGAAAAACATTATGATTTACTTGAATCCAAAAAAAATCATCAAAATTTTGGATAGACAATAATAAAAATATGTATTATCTAGAATAGAGACAAATCTATACTGGACAGAGAAGTAATAGAGACAATAAATCAATATTAATAGTAAATACATAACATACCTCATGGTATAGAAGCCAAGTACTTAAAGGAAAAATGAATTGGATTAAAGGAAGACCTATGTAGGAAACCAATGGGAGATGGAAGGGATTTCAATGTGCTCACTTCAAACTTAGAAAAAACTAGCAGAAACTCAAAGAAAAAATGTAGCTATGAAGAGTAACTAGAAAAATTGAATTTGATAGATTTCTGGTGATCATTGTTCAGGAATTTTAAGAAGTATACACATTTTTATTATTTTACAATGACTTTACAAAAAAATTGATGAAATGCAAAGGCATAAAAAACTCAAAAGTAGGAGCAAAGCATAGAAATATTAGAACTATCATTTATAGGCCATGATAGATAAAGCTCTAATAATTAAAGAACATGTAAATAAAATATTCACACTTAAATGTATACTGTGTAATCAGGCCAGCAAAAAAGTCAGAGAAATAATTTTTGAAATAACGAAAAAAACATGTCAATGTTTATGACATTTAGCTACATCGGTCCTTAGACAAAAAACCATGACTTTCAATAGTTTTTACTGCAAAAGAGAAAGGCCAAATGCTAATGAACTGATAATGCAACCTAAAAAGGTAGAAGACCCATGAACTAATACCAAGGAAACACAAAAGATTTTAAGAAAGGAAAACAAAACTGAAAATAAAAACAACATTAAAAATCCTTTAAACCAATAAACAGAACAAAAGAGCATGGCTTCTTACAATGCAAAAAAAATACATAAATCAGATAAATACAAGAAAACCATATTGGCAAGACCAAAAAATATCTCAGAGCTAAACTGCTAAGGCACATGCAGTGATTACACAAATGCAATTAGAAAACAATTCTCACATTCTCACAAAGGAAGAACGATATTCAGTGTTGATAGCTGAATTACAGCAATATGAAGAATAAAATGACACTATGTAAATTAGTATATAACATTAAATTAATCAAATTTCTTAGTGTATACTTTATAAAACAGAAGCAACATGGTTTAGGGGGAAAGAGGGATCTTTGAATCCAAGAATATTTGGATTCAAGTCTCATCTCTGACATGTCCTGGTGTGATCTTGGCAAGTTATTCTCTCAGTGCTATAGATGACTCTCTAAAACTACAAAGATGCCAATTTTCATAGATCAAAGGGGTTTCCTTACACGTGAGTTCACCCTAACAATGAAATCATAGACTTACTTCCAGAGCCATCAACTTGATAAAAATAGACAATTGAATTATACAATTTATATGAATTATAGAAATATCAAGAATACTAAAGATAAAAAAGTCATTTTTCATTACCTAATTTTTACTATCTTTAAAATTATTATCAAAGTTACCTGACACTAATTTTTTTAAGAAGAAAGTAAATAAAGGTAATAGAGAAGATAAGAAAGATCTAAGAGCAAATGCATGAAATTATTTTAGTGTGTGATGAGCCGTAGAATACAAATGACTGGGATAGGATCTCTTTAGTGAAACATAACTATTCCCAAAACTAAATAACAGTTTGGTAGAAGACTGTATAAATCAGCATCCTATTGCATATAAGATAATAAAATCTGAACATATAAAAGATTAGAATATAAAATATCATACCATTTAAAATTTAGAAAAGAAAAATGCTAGATAACTCATAGCTATGGATAAGGGAAGAATTCATAACCAGATAAGAACTAGAGGAAATTATAAAATGCAAAATACACAAATTTAAAGACACAAACTTTAAGAGCTTATACACAAAAACAAAAGTGTATATAAAATGAAATGAAAATTTGAGGATCAGGAAAAAATATTTTCATGAAATATATTCGATGAAAGTGTGATATTGCCTCTATAGGAAAAAAGACACAAATTGGTAAGCTCAAGAATGACTTCCCAAAAGAGAATACAAAAAATATGAATATTTTCAGAAGATCAATAGGAAATTATCAAAAGCCATCTGAAAAAAGTTGAAAATCATTAATAACCATATATGTGCAAATAAAGCTTAGTGGTGTCACCTTACATTGATCAAGTTAGTAAAGAGGTTAAAAGATGGGAGGGAGACTAATATTGAAGGTGTTATGAGAAAAAAAGCCATGTTGATTCATTTTTGGTTGATTGGTGAATGAATATGAACATTATGAAAAAATTGCAATTTTTAAAAGTTGCTCATCTGTATTTACCCTTTTACTCAGTGATTTTATGATATTATTATATTATACAAAATGCTCATAGCATGATTATTTTTATTGCAAGAAATCTGGAAATAAACTATGTGTCCCACAATTAAAAACAAAGAATGATATAAGAATATAATGAAGGCCATTACTATAAAGAGCAGTGCATAAGGACACTTCAGAAAAAGATGGGAAGGATTGAATGAAATGACATAGAGTGAAGACAGATAAAATAATTATATATATACAATGGCAAATATAAATTAAAGTAATACTGATTACAACTATGCTGTAATGGCGAACTATGTAATGTATGGCTACAACTAGTAACAGCAGCGGCAGTAATGGTAGTGATAGCTTCAGACATTGACTTTTGGAATTAATGCTTTGACAGTGTCCAAAGAAGATGTCTGCTCCTACGACGGGGTGAGGTTCATGAATCAGACTAGCCCCGAGTCTCATGTGTACGGGAAGGAGAAAGCTAGAAACAGTATAAATCCGGGGGAGAAGATTCTGGAGGAGGGGGGTTCCCAGAAGTGACATGCCAGCTGTAACTATTTAGTATTGGTATAGGGGAAATAAGCATTCACAATTTCCTTCCTTCCTTTCTTCTCTCCTTCCTCCTTCCCTCCTTCCTTCCTTTTTTCCTTTCTACCTTCTTTCCTTTCTTTTCTTTCTTCTTTCTTTCTTTCCTTCCTTCCTTCCTCCCTTGCTCTCTCTCATCCTTACTACCATGTTGTTGCAAACCATGTGATTAGTTTTTTTTTTGGTTTGGGTTTTTTGTTTTTCTTCCCTGCCATTGCGATCGACAGAAATCATTAACAAAGGAATGGATGGTCTTCAATTTGTATCTGCGGAGGATTACTCAACACCAGGATATTTTTAAGAAATGAAGTAAGCAGAAGCCAAGATAAGCCTTAATAACATCCTTCTATCTGTCTGTCTATGTATATTTGTATCTATATACTATATCTGTATCTAGTTGAAAGCACAATTAATTTCTGTTTTTTTCATAAATTATATATTTCCTTTTTTTATAAATATGCTTGGTCAATAGCTACAGTGTACACAGGGGTCTGACCAGATGATCTCTACGTCTTTTCCAATTCTAAATCTTACAGACTTGATTAATGTTGCAGGAATCACTTTGACTGATGGGAAATAACAGCTGCATCTGAATGCCCCAAATCCTCTGTCTTGCTGTCAGAATACTCCCTGAGAACTTTGTGGAGCCCCAGTCCAAGGTAAGCAACCATGTATTAGTTTGCTTCAATTATGTCTAGGGGATGTTTTCGACAATAGCATCAAATAGAGCTGATCTCTCAGTCCTGCTTCTCAACGGAGATGACAAAATAAGACTGAAGTGGGTTAATTGGATGGGAGACAAGTGACAACCAACCGAGCACTAAGCAAGGAAGAAGCAGCCTCCATGCTTTGGAATCCCACAGCTCTTCGAAAACAGGGCTCTGACCTTTATCAACTTGCTGCTTAGCTGAAAAGTAATAATCCCAGGGCAGAAAAATGTAAGGAAAAGCCAGCAAGAACAAATTTAAGAAGTCCAGACCAAATCCCCAAGCTACATGGACAGTAATAAGGTATCTCAGATGGCCACATGAAGCTGATATCAGAGCACTGGATCTGACATCTCCAAATTCAAGCCTATTTTCAGACTTCCTTACTTATCCACCACAGGATGTTAGGCAAAATATTCCCCTTCATTTTTGCTGTAGTCTACGTAGCATATTAGGAGTCTCAGGAGACACCAATATTAAGAGAATTATAGAATCAGCTAGAAGGACCCAAAAATGTTTTCTAGTAAAACCCCCTTATTTTAAAGGTAAGGAAACTGAAGCTCAGGGAGGTAAAGGGACTTGCTTAAAGTCACACAAGTAGTAAAAAACAGAGATGAGATTTGAACCCATATTCTCTGACTGCAGAGGCAGTCTTCTTTCACTTCTACCACAAGCCTTAAGAGGATTTATGAAGATGACTTGAACATCTGTATCAGTAAGCACCCCAACATACACAGGGGGACCTGCTATGACAAGTTCTTAGATCTGCATTCATAAAAGGAAAGGCAACTTTTGAGAGGTTAACAATCACTTTAATCAATCCTTTAGTCAAGCACATATATCATTCACCTAATTCAGGGGAGTCCCCAAAGTAATCAACAGACATGGTTTCCTCTGTCTGACCATAATTCAATGCACAGGTACAGTTGTCTGACCAATTACCAGAGAGGGAAGCACATCTGGGTTCTCAAAATCATGGGACTCTTTAGCAGCTTCCCAGAGTCCTCATCTGGCACTCAAACTTTCTTACAAAAACTAAGCCCCAAAATAAAACCTCACCCTAAGAGTATTTATACACTTTTTAGAGCCAGAGGGCATAACCCTCTCACCCAGTGCCACAACAGAAAAAACAAAAGGTATTTGGGACCCTCCTACAAAACAACTCCCCTAATCGAAAGATCCTCCCCAATCACATTATTCAATCAAAGGCACTTTTAGGAAACAAAAACAGCAAAAGATCCTAATTTGATTGCCATTGTAATATGTTATAAAAATATGTGAAATATCCTTCTTTGAGACTCACTTGCTCCAAAGCACATCTTTGGTTTTACCTCCTAAACAAGACCTTTCCACATCATCCTTCCTTCCCTCCCACACTTGGGTGGTGCAGTGGATAGAGCACCAGTGCAGGAGTCAGGAGGACCTGAGTTCAAATCTTACCTTAGACACTTGACATTCACTAGCTGTGTGACCTTGGGCAAGTCACTTAACCCCAATTGCCTCATCCTGGGTCATTTCCAGTTATGGATGAATATCTGGTCACTGGATTCAGATGCCTCTGGAGGAGAAGTGAGGCTGGTGACTTGCATGGGCCTCCCTCACTCAAAACAAAGTCAAGTGCAAGTCATGTCGTTATTTCTCTGATGGCATGGTCTTCTTTGGCAACGAAGGATGAACACACACTCCCATTCCACTTTTGGTTCATTTTGTATTTTCATATTTTCTAAACTGCATGCAAAGGCATCAAGGTTGCCTGGTTTCTAGAAGGTCAGACTTAGAATCAGAAAGAGCTGAATCTCAGTGCTGCTTTAGCCCATTGATTAGCTGTGCGATCCTGATCTAAATCACCAAACCATTCTCAGCTTCAATGTCATTGTCTGTAAAGTACTGATAATGGTAGTAGGAGCAGCAGCAGCAGCAGTAGTAGTAGTAGTAGTAATAGTGGTAGTAGTAGTAGCAGTAGTAGTAACAGTGGTAGTAGTAGCAGCAGTAGTAGTAATAGTGGTAGTAGTAGCAGCAGTAGTTATAATTATATAGTAATAACAGCAGCAACTACATTTCATATTAAACTGTAAGATTCACAAAATGCCTTAAAATATCGTATTTGATCCTCATAACAATTCTAGGGGGTGGGTACTATTTTATAGATGAGGAAACTGAATCAGTTTGAGGATCTTTTCTAGGATCACCCAGATATTATATGTCTGAGGTGGAATTATTTTTACTCAGATCTTTTTGACCACAGGTTCAGAGTTCTATCCATTATACCAAATGAACTCTGATAACAAGTGGAAATAATAATAGTACCTATGATATAGGATTGTTCTGAGGATCAAATGAGAATCATATGTAAATTATTTTGCAAACCTTGGAATAATATCTATCTGTCTGTCTGTCTATATATGCAGCTAGGTGGCACAGTTGATAGAGTGTCAGGCCTGTACTCAGGAAGACTCATCCTCCTGAGTTCAAATCTGGCCTCAGATACTAGTAACAATGTGATTCAGAGCAAGTCACTTAACCCTATTTGCCTCAGTTTCCCCATGTGTAACATGAGCTTAAAGAGGAAATGGCAAACTTTCTTTGCTAAGAAAATTCCAAAGTAGGTCAGATACAACTGAACAACATTATATCTAACTATTATCACTATTTCTTCTTCTTTTTCTTCTTCTTCTGCTGCTGCTATAAGTACATCTACTATTATTACTCCTCCTACATGTTATTGGTCCAAGTAGAACCTGATCTGAAGGACAAACCACTTCCTAGTTGGTCTTTGTATTCCTAGCACCTTGGACAGTGCCCTGGAACCAACACTAAGAAATTAGTGAATTGAATTCCACATTCAGCATAGAGCAGATTTTATCCCATTTTAACCATCTCTGCCCCAGAATTTATTCAAAGAAGTTTCGCTTGTCAGCAGGAGGAACCTATGGTGTTCTATGGAGGCTCCACTATACCTGAGTATTATATTATCAATGCCTAAATCTGGAAAGTACCTTAGAGACTGTCAAACACTCTCACTTTACAGATAGTAAACTGATACTTAATTGATATTAAAGAAATAAAGAATCAGAATGCTGTTTTTATTATTATTTTTCCAATTTTTTACTACAAGTTCCTACTTTATAAATAGCCTCCATTTGCAGTTATAACTTGAAGGGGAAAATCAAGCTAGAGAAGTAGACCCCTATCTACCAGTTCAGTGTTTCCCAGAATTCCATCCAAGCAGCTGTCTCTCAAACAGAATGGCAGCCATCCTGAAGTGCTGCTAAATCAGGATGACTGAAAACATTTGAAGGCCCATGAAAAGGGATGTAACACAAGGGACAGTAGAAGCAGCTTGTTTCTTTCTCACTCTAGTGCTCTTCAACATGAATGGCAAGTTAAGAAAGATAAAAGCCTATGGAGACACATTCCTTAATGTGGAACAGAAAACTATCAGCCCTCCAGTCCAGAGGTAGCTGCCCTTGTCTTTGACTAATTAGGTTATGAATCTGGGCCATGGAGCCTGGATATTCAGGGATTGCTCAGGCCTACAAAACAGAAATTAACCAAACCTCCAACAATACAACAGTGCAGAGACTTAGATATTTCATTTCTTATCCTTCTCTCTCACCATCTACATCATATCCAATTAGGAGCATCAGAGAAGTAAATGATTGGAATGGAAATCCAAGATGAAATAGTCTACCTATAACTTTTAGAGTTATTCTAAGTCACTTGCACATCATTCAGAAGCTTGGATGCTGACGCCAGTAAAGATTTTCCACTGGTTTCAGTAAGAGAATATGCCTTCTGCTCATTTAGAGTATAATCAAGTGAGGGCATTGTATAGAAAGGGAAGAACCCAAGATGGAAAGAATTGAGTCTGAAGAGTGGTCCACTGTTGTCTTTATAGCCATCTTTCCCACCTCCGATATTCCCTTGGTCATGAACCTATGTACTCTCATTCTTATTTCTCATGTGTTTCCTGACAAACAAATAAACACTTTAAAAGAACACAACTAACAAAATTAAGCTTGGAGAAAATTTTCCAATAATCCTGAACGTGGAAATGAATAGAGCCAAAATGGACATAACAGGATCATAGATTTAGAGTTACAAAGCCTTTTGGCAATCATCTAATTGAGATTTGTTAACTTTTTCCCATGTGTCATAGATTCTGTTGGCAGTCTAGGAAAGTCTACAAAGTTGATCCATTTTCAGAATTTTATTTTTAAATGCATAAAATATACATAGGATTACAAAGGAAATCAATTATATTGATATACAGCTGCCAAAATAAATTTTTAATCTTCACAGACCCTAGGTTAACCCCCCTGTTGTATTGATTAGAAAACTGGGCCCCATGTCCATGAAGTAGATGACATAGTGTTTTTCTGTCCCTAGGATTTATTTAGCTACTGTTTTCCCTTCTTCCAAATTTGATTATTGTATGGAGAAGAGGTAAACCTGGAAGGAAGGGCATCAGTATGTATATATGGTCCATATCTTATCTTTCATTGGGCTCCTACTTACTGTTGACCCAGCTTTCTCAGTGATCCCCTGGGCTCTGAAACTGACCTAACTTGATGCTACCATCATCAAGACTGGCCTCTAGGGGTACCGTCTCCTAAAGAGTCTATATACCAGGTGTGGACCCAATTATTTCTTCTAAACAACCTGGAAACCCAAAGCTTTAAATTGGTATTTTTATTAAGTAATGAAGATAAACCAACTTACATAATAGATATATCAAAAAAGAAGATTGGTGAATGTCCATGGGTTGAGCCACAAGCAAAAGACAGATTTTATCACTTCCATTGATCTCTAAATTGCTCTACCAAGGATATTAACATTTTGTATGGGTAAGGCAGAGTACATATAGTTCTTAGGTCAGTGGAACCATAATCATGTCCAGAACCTTCTTCTTAGTATGATCCCCTCCACCTTTTTCTTTCAAAAAAAATTCCACTTTACATATAGAAGGGAAGAATAGATTAGATACTTTATCTGGAAAATAACTGGAGATTTTAGTGGATTGTGAGGATAACAGAAGTCAATAATGTAATATGACATCTGAAAAACTCCAAGAACTAATGCCATCTTGGACTACATATCAGATACATGGCTTCCAGGAAGAAAGAGGTGACAGTTCCATTATAATCTGCCCTGATCAGATTATCTCTGGATCATTGTGTTCAGTTTGGGGCACTTCATTTTGGAAGAGTATAAATACACTGGAAGGTATCTGAGAGGGAACTAAGATAACGAGGGGTCTTGGAATCATGCCATGTGAAGATCTCCTGAAGGTACTGGGAATTTTTAGCCTGGAGGAGAAAAGACTCAAGGAAACATAATAGATGTCTGCAGTTAACTGAAAGGATGCCATGTGGAAGATACCTTTGATTTGCTCTGCTTCATACCACAGAACAGAACCAGAAGCATTGCATAGAAATTATAAAGAGGAAAATTTGAGTTTGAGATCAGCAAAGATGCCCTAATACTGAGAATCATCCAAAAAGGGAATGACCCACCTTGGAAGGGATTAGATTTTCTTATTGGAGTTTTCCAGGTAAAGACTGGGTGGTCACATGTTCCACATATTGGAGCAGGTGTTCTTTATCTGGCACAGATTAGACTGGATGACTGCTAAGGAAATTCCTTGATTCATTAATTCTAACTAATGTAGAGGAGTACTATCCCCCTGAAGTCTTCTCTGCCAACTTCCTTATATGTGCTTCAGTGTCTAGTCTTGCACTTGTCAGAAAACCAAGTGTATTGTACAACTGCAACACTTCCCTTCAGTAGAGTAGTAGAGACTCCAAGAATTTCAGCAAAATGTGACTTTGCCAGCTCCCTGGTGGTTGTCTACTGCACACCCAGAATATCCTATATCCGCACCCCACCTCTCACACTTCTCAGTTCCCCTTAAGACTCAGCTCAAATGCCACCTTTCTCAGGAGGACTTTCCCTCTAAAGTCACCTGCCTTTGACTCTGCAGATATACTATATGAAACTGTTCATGCACTTAACACTTCTTGAAATTGCAACTCTCTCTAACTACTTTCCTTCCACCAAAATTTTGAATTCTGTCCCCCCCAATACCCCTAAGTTCTAACTAATGAACATTTTGCCTTATTTTCTCAGGAACCAGGCTTCCATGCCACTTCAAGTAATTTCCCTATGGACCATGGTTCCATACTGAGAACATCTATTTCCCACTGGAAGCTTCAACTTTACTCCTGGCTAACCACACCATGGTCCTAAGGGATTCTCTTTCTGTTCCTCCCCCTTTTATCACACCACTAGAAAATCAGCACCTTGAAAGCAAGCCATATTATGTTTATTTATGTTTGTATCTCCACTGCTTAACATAGTGACTAGTATAGTAAACATTTACTAAATGTTCTATCTATGTGGTCTCCACCATCAGAAAATAAAATCCTTGAAATCAGGGACTTATTTGCATTTATATTTTTATAGCCAATGTTTAATAAAGTGTCTGGAACATAGTTATTGCTTTATAAATGTTTGATTGATGATTTGATTAATTAATTTCATACAGTTCCTCAGACAAGGTGAGAAAAATCCAATCTCTAATGAGTAATAAAAATATAGCACTATTTTTGTTCACCTTATCCAGTTGGGATCCACTGTCCCTTCTTCAATGAGTCAAGCTCTCCGAGGGTTGATCCCTACCCATCATTTCCCACTGGTCACTCCATGCTCAGTCTACCTGTGAACAGTTCCCCAAATAGAGAAGCAAGTATCAACTCGTTACAGATGAAGAGCTACCTGTCAAATGAACCACCAGACACCCTTTTTTCCACCTCTGGGCATTACCAGAGGGTCTCATATTTCATCCACTGAACCAGCTGGGTCTTCCCCCAATAGGAGATGTGAGAAGATCATAGCCAAAGGTAGTATGACTGCAGGTTATGATTAATATTGATTCTTTCATTTCCATGTGCTAGGATTCTGCTGTTTGTCTTTTAACAAGCTTTTTTTAGGGTTCTTTTACACATGTGATTAGGGACAAGGTAAGTGGGGTTCTGAGGAGCAGGAGGGGTTGCAAATGAATGTACATGCCCTTGACAATTTCTTTTTTAAAAAATTTAACTGGCAGTCAAATGCAATCAGCTCTGTGAACCTTTGCTTCAGGTACAAAAGAGAAAGCTGGTTTTATTTTCCCCCTCAGTAGAATACCAGAGGCTTGGTGCCTTTGAAATGCACTTGTAAAAAGGATGATTGGCATCAGCTGTGAGGACAGAGTGACCAATATAGAAATAATGAGAAGGAGAAGCCTGCAGGCAGAAACACCACGAAGATGATGATGAGTATGTGCATGACTGAAGATCAATATGTTCAGAAGACGATGGAATGGGTTTCAATGAGGAAAAAGAAATTGATTCAGATAGCGAGAGTGTGTGCAGGAAACCTGAGATGAGCTGGCAGTAATCAGATTGCTGTACAAGCTAACATGAGGAAAGAAGAGAATGAGGAGGGGATCTGTGTTCCAGTAGGCCCAGAAAGGGTAAACTCTTGTTTATATAGATGAGCTTTTAAGACATATAAGGAAAAGAGTATGTTTCCTCCTCAAATTACTTCAAATCCTATGGTCACTTCTGCTGGACCTATTCCTCTTGAATGGCAATTCTCCCCGAGAGAGCACAGAATGGGTCCTATTCACTAATCAGTCAGACCTCAGAAACATGCCTATGCTTATTTTTCCAGATACTGACAATTGTGGCTTATTTGATCAAGTACTGGACTTCCTAGGAGCTCCTGGGTTCAGATCCCACTAGCTGTGTGTCTGTGGTTGAAGTCACTTAACTTCTCTTTGCCTGAATTTTATCCATAAAATGGGGATAGTAACACCTATGGGAGTCTTTTTGCACAATCCATTGGTTTGCGAGGGTAGAGGCTATCCTTTACCTGCCTTCAGTGCTTAATGTAGTACCTGGAAAGTAGTGGGTACTTTATAAATATTTATTGATTGCCTAATGACTAGCAAATTGAACACAGTTAAAATTAAAAGGAAAACTACCAAATGGCAAAAATAGCTTTACAATGTTTCTCTGATAAGCATTTCTTTTGTGTGTGTGTATGTGTGTATGAGTGTGTATAACTGATTCAAACTTATCAGAACAAAAACCAGTAGATAAAAAGTGAAATATACACAGGCACTTTTCAAAGGAAAAATCTAAATAACCAACAAGTGTATGAAAAAAATGCTCTAAATCATTAAGAGCTAGAGAAATGGGATGGAGCCAAGATGGCAGAGTAGAAAGACACACATAAGCTAGCGCTTCCCCCACAGCCCATAAAATACCTGTAAAAAATGACTCTCACCAAATTCTAGAGCAGAAGAAGCCACAGAATGACAGAGTGAAAGAAATTTCCAGCCAAAGGTAACCTGGAAGGTTGACAGAAAATGTCTATCTCATAGGGTGCTGAGTATATTGGAGCCCAGCCCTGACCATGCAGCAGGCACTGGGAGGAACAGGACTGAAACAGGCCTCTGGGGCAGAATTCTCAGCAGCAGCAGAGGGTCTCAGATCCCTCAACCCACAAGCACCAAAGAAAGCTTCAAAGGTTGGTAAGAGGGCTTTCCCAACTGGGCAAGAGGGTACCAGGGTCCCCCCAGCACTGGCACCAGGTGCTGGTGGCAATAGCAGTGCAGCAGCAGGGGTGGCGTGGTGGCAGCAGGGGGGGCAGCAGCAGGGCATTTGTGAAGCACTCAGGCCTAAAGCCCCTGGGGGAATTGAACAGCTGATCTGAACCTCAGCCCTGAGCATGATCTTGAGGGGAGGGAACACTAGGACCTTCCTCTTGACAAAGGATTCAGAAGTTAAGTAACTGGATGGGAAAATGCCCAAAAAGGGAAAAAAAAATAAGACCATAGAAGGTTACTTTCTTGATGAATCAGTATTTCCTTCCATCCTTTGAGATGAGGAAGAACAATGCATACTGTCAGAGGAAGTCAAGGCTTCTGCATCCAGTACTTTCAAAATGAATATGTAATGGGCTCAAGCTATGGAAGAGTTGAAAAGCAAGTCAACAGTTTGCTAAAGGAGACCCAAAAAAATGCTGAGGAAAATAATACCTTTAAAAAGAGGCTAATTCAATTGGAAAAAGAGGTCAAAAAAGCCAATGAGGAGAAGGCTTTAAAAAGCAGAATTAGACAAATGTAAAAGGAGGTTCAAAAATTCACTGAAGAAAAGAGTTCTTTAAAAGTGAGTGTGAAGTTTAGGGAAGCTAATGACAATATGATAAGCCAAGAAGTTAAAACACAAAACCAAAGGAATGAAAAAATAGAAGATAATGTGAAATATCTCATTGGAAAAACAACTGACCTGGAAAATAGATCCAAGAGAGACAATTTAAAAATTATGGGACTGCCCGAAAGCCATGATCAAAAAAAGAGCCTAGACATCATCTTTCATGAAACTATCAAGGAAAACTGCCCTGATAGTCTAGAACCAGAGGGTAAAATAAATATTGAAAGAATCCACAAAATCACCTCCTGAAAGAGACCCAAAAAGAGAAATTCCTAGGAATATTGTGGCCAAATTTCAGAGTTCCCAGGTCAAGGAGAAAATGTTGCAAGCAATCAGAAAGAAACAATTTGAGTATCGTGGAAATACAATCAGGATAACACAGGATCTGGCAGCTTCTACATTAAAGAATTGAAGGGCTTGAAATATGATGTCACAGAAGTCAAAGGAACTGGGATTAAAACCAAGAATCACCTACTCAGCAAAGCTGAGTATAATATTTCAAGGGGAAAAAATGATCATTTAATGATGTAGAGGAAGTTCAAGCATTCTTGATGAAAAGACCAGAACTGAATAGAAAATATGACTTTCAAACACAGGAATCAAGAGAAACATGAAAAGGTAAACAGGAAAGAGAAATCATAAAGGACTTTCTAAAGCTAAACTGTTTACATTCCTACATGGAAAGATGAGATTTGTAACTCTTGAGACTTTTCTCAGTATTTGGGTAGTTGGAAAAATTACACACACACACACACACACACACACACACACACACACACAGAGAGAGAGCACAGGTTGAGTTGAATCAGAAGGGATGATATCTACAAAAAATAAAATTAAGGGGTAAGAAAGGAATATGTTAGGAGGAGAAAGGGAGAAATGGAATGGGGCAAATTATCACTCATAAAAGAGATAAGAAAAATATTTTCCAATGGAGGAGTAAAAGGAAGAGGTGAGAGGGAAAAAGTGAAGCTTACTCTCTTCACATATGGCTTAAGGAGGGAACAGCATGCTCATTCAATTTCGTATGAAAATCTAGCTTACATTACAAGGAAAGTAGGGGAGAAAGGGACAATAGATGATAGAAGGGAGGGCAAATGGGGGAAGGGAGTAATTAGAAGTAAGCACTTTTGGGAAGGGACAAGGTCAAATAAGAGAATAGAATAAAAGGAAGACAGGATAGGATGGTGGGAAACATAGTTAGTCTTCTAAAACATGGCTATTATGGAAGTCTTTTGCAAAATGACACATATATAGTCTGTATTGAATTGCTTGCTTTCTCAGTGGAGATGGGTGGGGAGGGAGTGAGGGAGAGAAGTTGGAATTCAAAGTACTAGAAATGAATGTTGAGAATTGTTATTGCATATAACTGGGAAATAAGAAATACAGGTAATGGGGTATAGAAATCTATCTTGCCCCACAAGAAAAGAGAGAAAATGGGGATAAGGGAAGGGTGGGGTATGATAGAATGGAGGACTCATTGAGAGATAGGGTAATCAGAATGCAAGGTGTTATGGGGTGGGGGGAGGGGAGAGATGGGGAGAAAAATTGGAACTCAAAATTTTGTGGAAATGAATGTTGAAATCTAAAAATAAATAAATAAACCTACAAAAAAAGATGTATAGGAACAGAATAAACCCATAACATCCAGCAAAAAAAAACAAAAAAAACCAAAAAACTAGAGAAATACAAATCAAAGTAATGTTGACGTCCCTCCACCTATCCATCAGATTGGCAAAAATGATGGAAGAGGGAATGACAAAGTTTGGAAGGGATGATTACACTAGACAAACTTAGATAAATACACTAGTGTATTCCTGGTGGACCTGCAAAGTGGGTAGGTCATTCTGGAAAGCCCTTTGGAACTATGACCAAAAAAGTAACTGAACTGTGTATGCCCTTTAGAGTAGCATATTATATCTATACCTCAAAGAGATGAAAGAAAGAGAAAAGGACCTATATGCACAAAAATATTTATAGCAGCCCTTTTCATGGAAGCCAAAAATTAGAAACTAAGGAGATATCTTCCATTTCTACTGGAGAATGACTAAACAAATTGTGGTATATGAATGAAATGGAATAATTGTGTCATGATAAGTGAGAAATGGACAATTTAGAGGGAATTAGGAAGACCTATATGAACTGATTATAGGTAAGATGAACTTAAAATGCAGAAGATAATTTTTTTTCAGACATAGCCAGTGCAAGAATTTATTTTGAGAGACTTTGCATGTAAGTATCAAGGGATTTTTTTTTTAAGATTTGCTCAATGGATGGCAGTAATTAGAGAGACAGATTAATACTTTTTTTAAAAGAGCCTGTATTATCATCCCCATTTCACAAAGGAAGAAATTAAGTGTAAGAAAGGTTAAATGATGTGACCAGGATCACACAGTTGGCAAGTGTCTGAGGCCAGATATGAACTTAGGTCATCCTGACTCCAAGACACAAATGATTTCTATTATAAAACATTGACTCCCAGGAGCCATTTCCTCCTTCTGAGATAGAAAACTTCTAGTCTAACTCTTTCTAATCCCTTCTAGAAATGTAATAATTTTTCTTAAAGCCTGGGAAAATCCTATCAATAGTTCCAAAGCCCCCAATGAAATTTTAAATAAATTAGTTCTAAAAAGCATTAATTTAAATAAAAGAAATGAAACCTGACATACACACAATCTTGGTCTCTTTTCCCAGGGTATCTTATAAATCATCTACTAGCTTATACATTTAAGCCTTAAAGGTAAAAGCTGTTTTATCTCCTTTTGTACCATTGCAGTCATACTGTCTGTCAGCTCCTTGCCTCAGCAAAATCAGAAGTCTTCTCCATCATGGAGGAAGCTGAGGCATTCCAGCATAGGCTCCCCAGGCACTTCATAACTGCATTCATCATGTAGTCTTTCTCTTGATCTTTAAAGGTAAGGTGTTCTTTCAAAAGTTAACCCCACCATTTGAGTTCTCAAACCTGTTTCCTCTCCCCCCATATTCTAAGGAACATTGATATTAAAAAAAAAAAAACATCATTTATCTCCTATTCCCTCCCACTGGCATCATCCTCAGTTTGGAAATAGCCTTCATGTCTCTGTCATACAAATCTGTCCTATGGTTCATGGATAAACAATTTAGATGGACATTCTGTGTCTGCTGCATTCATTTTCTTACTCTTCATATACACTTCCTGCAATCTCCTATAATTTTGCAATGTCATTCCACAAGAGACTTTAAAATTTTACAAACATTTTTTGTATGTGATATGGTCTTATGACAAAATATTTTTGATCCTTAGTTTCATAAGAGTGTACAGCTCTAAAAAGGACAGATAGGTGGCCTTGGAATCAGGAAGACTTATCTTCATAAGTTGAATTCTGGCCTCAGACACAAGCTGTGTGATTCTGAGCAAGTCATTTAACTTCATTTGCCTCCGTTTCCTCAATATGTAAAGTAAACTGGAGGAAGAAATGGCAGATCACTCCACTTTCTTTGCCAAGAAAACCCCAGATGAGGTGACAAATGGTCAGACATAACTGAAAAATGACTGAAAAACAAGAGCTCTAAAAAGTCTATTGGACACTTCTAGAAATTAAAATGAATTAAAATTAATACTGCTTTGTTGAAGTTTTGAGAGAGTCACAGCATGCCTCCAAATAACAAGAAATTCTTTGTCAGATTTGGTGCTTTGATTTTTTTTTTCTTTTCAATGCTCATTGATGATCTCTCTTTTTCCATTGGGAAACTGTCTCTCCTTGCCCTTCTGCTTCTCTGACCCGACATTAGTCTGGTTTAGCTGTCATATGTCTTACAGCCTTTTTAAGACCCTCTGCAGCTTATATTACTCTAACAGCCTCAAAGCTGAGTCTTTAGACTTTCTACCCTTCCACCTTGGAAAGTTCATCCACAGTCACAGTCATCAATTTCAACATATACTTGAGCAAGAATTGCCCCCTAGAACAAGTCATCATCCAGCTTTTGCTTGAAGATTTCTAGTGAAGTTCATTTTCTTTTAGATCTGTTAGGAGAGTAAATAGGTGGTGTAATGGATAGAGTGTCAGCCCTGAACTTAAGAAGACTCATCCTCTTGAGTTTAAATCTGACTTCAGACACTAGTAAGAATGTAATTCTGAGCAAGTCACTTAACCCCATTTGCCTCAGTTTCCCCATCTGTAAAATGAGCTGGAAGAGAAAATAACTCACTCCACTTTCTTTACCAAGAAAACCCTAAATGGAGTCCTGAAGAGTCAGACATGAATGAAATTTGAATGATAACAAATTGTTAAGAAGTTGTTTTCCCCTGTACTCAATACTCAAACCATAATCTCATGAATTTGAACATTCCCCACAAAGATGAAAATCTCAATCTATTCATTACTACTCATTTTCTAATCTATTACTTCTCATAAATTTTTCCCTTTCAGTCTGTAATTAAGTGCTTACTATGTGCTGGGTACTTTGCTAAACTCTGGGAACCCAAATAATGACAAACACATGGTCCCTGTTTACAAGGAGGTCAGATTCAAAAGGCGGCATCTCCCCCAACACCAGAGCATCCATCCCCACTTTTTGCTGACATCACAAAGTTGCCACAGGCAAAGTCTGTCTGCCCACATGACATCCTTTGCCCTCACCTTATATCAAGCCTACACCTGAGTCCCTGCAACTTCTGCTCAGAGCTTCTATTTGTGCCTATGGGGTGACTGTATCAAACAATTCTTCTGCTTCTACACATAATAGCCAACCGGGTCTTCATGATATTTAATCTGTCCCTCCTAAATCTTCTTTTCTCCAGGCTATAAATTCCTACCCAGCCCCTCTTCAGTGGATGAAGGAACTTGAGGTCTTTCTTGATTCTGGCTACCCTTAGACTCATTTCAATTTATCAGAGACCAAGACAGAAAAAAAGAAAAGATGTTATTTGACAGTACACTATACTAGCACATCTGGTTCCCCAAATTCTCTAAATAAAATTTAGGAAGGAAATGCATGATCAGTGGGGAAAAAGTTGTAGGAGATAGTGCCTTTAAAATTTAGTACATAAAATTGTAGTTTAAGATATGGCGGTAGGTTTTTTTTTTTATGTTAATGTTACTGCTGGGTAGAAATATTTTGATGGACTATAACAGGATTTCAATAAGACTGCATAATTTCATTAGAACACAATGCTCCAGTATTAAACACTATAGCAAATTGTCAGAAAGCATTGCTGAGGCACTGTAAACCAAAGTCTAAATGAAAAGCTAAGCATTCAGCATGGTTAGCCACAGACAATTGAGCTAATTAAGCATGTGTTCCTTATCCTGTTATTTAAGAACTTCTGATAGCAAGCGTTCTGCTAAATGAACAACCGCATCTGTCTGATAATATCCATTTCTATGTGGTTTACAAGTCGGAAACAGAGATTGCAGTGTGTTCTTCTTGCAGGGCCAATTTGGATGTTTAAAAGCATTTCACAATCACAGAATTGCCTTGTTTTATGAGATTGCCTGAAGACATAAGAGAACATTTCTTGTTAAAAATCGTCATGTGAGAATTACCATGTCCCAAATTAAGGTTGTAAATGGAGAACACAAGGAAATAGGTAGAGGAAAATGGAAGTTGAAGAGATAGAACAGAATGAACTTTGTAAAGAAATCCTTAAGTGAATGGGGCGGGGGGGGGGGGGGGGGGGGGACCCAGAGGCATTTGGTTTGGTAACAAAATTTCCCCTTGAGATCCTGCTGTGAACCCTGAGTAAATCATTTAAATGACAAAATCTTCCTATAGACTTTTTTAAATCCTCGTCCTCCTCAACCTTTCTATTGGCTGACCTGTCTTTTTGGATTCCCTTTCCTCTCTGAGTTTTCATGACATTTCTCTCTCCTGGTTATCTTCCTATATCTTTCCTTCATTAGTCTCTTTTGCTGCCTCCTCACCTATGTGTCTACTTAATTGTTGGTTTTCCCCAACCTTCTGTCCTAAACCCTCTTCTTTTCTTTCTTTTCCTTCCTCCCTCCCTCCCTCCCTTCCTCCCTTCCTTCCTTCCTTCCTTCCTTCCTTCCTTCCTTCCTTCCTTCCTCCCTTCCTTCCTGTCTCTCCCTCCTTCAGCTCCTGTGGGTTTGACTATCATTTCCCTGAAGACAACAATCCATACATCCACCCTGAGTTTCTCTCCTAAAGTTTAGTCTTTCATCATGAATTATTTATGGAATATTTTAAACTAGATATACCAATTTGAGTCGATAAATCCTAAACTGACCTCAATGTTTCTCTCCCCTCTTCCAAAGCAGACACCACCATCCTTCAGTACTCTTCTGAACTGCTCTCTCTCCCTCACCCCACAATCTAATGCATTGCCAAATCTTCCTGTTTCCACCTTCACAAAATTTCTTACATTCAATCCCTTCTTTCTATTCACGTAGTTTCCAATTTAGTCAAGGCTTTCAACACCTCTCATCTAGATTATGGCAACAGCCTCCTACCTGGTCTACCTGCCTCAAGCCTCTTACCATCCTAGCCCATCCCACAACTGCTGCCAAAGTATTTTCTTTAAATGCAGATCTCACCATGCCATTCCCATACTCAGTCACTTTCAGGGTCATCCTGTTGCCTCTATGATTAAATGCAAAACTTTCTAATCATCCTGACTGCAACCTGCTTTTCCACCCTTGTTGGATATCACTTTCGCGCCTACACTCTGCAGTCCAAACACATAAGCCTTCTTTTGTTTCCTAACTTGCTCACAAAAGCCCATCTGCTGTCTCCATCATCCTGGCTGGATGACCACCATCCCAGGAATGTATTTCCTGACTTGAACCCTTTCTTCCTTTTCTTATGATGCATCTCAGACATCATCTTCTGCGTGAAGACTTGTCTGACTCACCCCACCAAATGTGAGAGCTCTCCTTCCCAAATTAACTTGTATTTACTATTTCTTGTAAACTGATCATTTTTACTTTATTTTTTTAGTTTATCTTACTTTATTTTTATGATGAAAATATTTACATATTTTATAATGAATGTGTATACACATACATATTAATTTATCAAATAATTCATTTATTATTGATTTCATCAGTATTTGAAGTCCTTACAAGTAGAGATTATTTCATTCTTTGTACTTCTATCCCCAACACCTAGTACAATGCCTCTTTTATGAGGTAATTAATTAATCATATTTGTGGATTAAGTAATAGTTCCCATCTTTGCCTCATTTAACCCAATAAACAATTGAACACAGACCTAGAACCCAAACATCATCCTATCATTGAACATCTTGGGTTAAAACAATCCATCTATCTGTCATTAATCCCAATCTTCAAAATGTTTTCAAGGAAAATGATGTTTATCAGTTATTATTTTCTCCCAAACCCAATGAATGAAATGGCAGGCAACCCTCTAGCCCTTCTCTCTTTTCCCTGCTAATTATTATTTCCAAAGGAGAGTTATGGGTTCTCTATTTGCTTGTTTGAAACATAAAGATCATGAAAAGCAAATTGGTGGCCCCATGACAAAATTAAGCTGATTTTTCTTTTCCTTCTTTTGATTTCTAATTACCACAGGCCTGCCATTCTACTTAGGAATCTTTGCTATATTATAGGCTGCTGATCAGAATAACCTCATGATGAGGACGTTTCGAATGACAGGGAATAGAGTTATTTTCTAAACTAGAAGATTCTTTACCCTTGTGAACTTACCAAAGTCACACTGGAATCTGAACTAAATGAATCAAGAAAATTCAGGACATAAAAGGCCTTTGGGACCAGTCTAAAGTTACTCACGCAGGAACAAGGGGAAGGAATTACTGATTCCTACCCACCCAGCAGCTCACTGTGTGTCATTTTCTAAGACTTCTCTTTTGAAGATATCTAATTTATTTGAAAAAGAGGAAATAATTGTAATATTGTTGTTGCTATACATGGAGAAAGAGACAAAGAACCATATTATTTACAGACTCCCTGAACTATGCAGGTGGAGAGGGAGTGGAATCTTCAAATTCACCTAGTCCAACCTTTTCATTTCCCAGACAGTTAAGTGATTTGCTTAAATTAACACAGCTATTTTTAAGTAAACATATGTGTGTATATATAAATGTATGTATACATATATAAGTATATTAGAAAGGCTGTATGTTGTATATTATTACACATTATATTATAAATACTGTATAATAATAATATAATAATAATACTGTATAATAATATAATAATATACTGTATACTGTATAATAATAATTAATAATAATAATAATAATATAAATAATAAGTAGGTAGAGTATTGCACTTGAAGTCAGAGAGACCTGGATTGAAATCCTACCTCAGATACTTATTATCTAGGTGACCCTAGTCAAATCATTTCATCTCTCTTAGCCTCAGTCTCCATATCTGTAAAATGGTGATGATACTACTACTTCACAGAGTTGTGAGGTATTCAAATGAGATACTCCAGGTAGAGTGCTTGGCAAACTTTAAAGTACTATAAAAACCTATCATAATTAGCCCAATTTGAGTACGTTTTGAATCTCCCCAAGAACGCCCAGTTTTTCAAAGTGGGGACTGTTTGACTTTCTATTTTATATCGTCCCTATCCAAGTTAGTGTTCTGCTCATAGCAGGAGCTTACTCAATGTTTACGGAAATTTAATTTAATTGAACTGAATTCAAGACTATTTACATTTGTAAACAGACTTCTATGCAAAACCTAAGCCAATTAATCTCTCATTAACAACACATCTTTGTCATTCAGTCTAGAACATAAAATCAAAAAACAAACCATTGACTTCCTTAGCTGTCAGTTTGTGTAAGTTTCTTCCTCATAAAAAAAAAAAAAGGAAAACAAAAAATGTTCATGGTCCTACTTATGTGATGTGGGCTGAGTCAATTATTCACCTTAGGCTTCAGTTCTCCTACCTGTAAAATGAGGGGGTTGGACTTAATGACCTTAGAAGTTGCTTATAGGACTAAATCTAGGACTGTACGAGCCTGTTATCCTAATTATGTATCTGCAAAGTGATTGATGTTTAATAATGTTTAGGATAATCCATCAAAGATGATCACATTTTTGATATTTAATCATTCTCCAAGTGTCATCTTCTGTGCATATATCATTGCAATTCCATGAATGTGCTAAGCAGAATTTTCTTTTTCAAGGGACTTGATTTGAAGGAGAATCCTAGGTTGTCAGGGGGATAGGTCAGTGGGTTGGTCACATGCTGAAGGAGAAATTAGACCCAAGGATTCCTTTCCCCAGTTCTAATTTCACTATGAACACTGCATCATATCTGTTTGCTGGCCTGTTGGGTTCCTTTCAAAAATGATCACCTTCCCAAAGCCTGCCATTAGTACCAATGACCAGAGGAGTGAATCGTCTGTCCAATCAATTTTATTAGCTCCTCAAATACTCTGACTTTAATCAGGATAGGCAATGAGCCCTCCAGCCCTCCTAATTCAATCAGGTGGGCCAATTAAAGAAAGAGAAGAAAAGAAAGCCACTTAGAGACCGAGGTACTTCAGAGAGGGAAAAATACATCCATATAGCTAAGTGCACAACATGAAGCCTTCCCACTCTCCTTTCTTTAGCAAAGGTGCTCTTATGGAATTGACAGAGGACACAGAGTTCATAAATAGATGTTCCAGCAGCACTTTCTGAGCACTTCAGTTCAATTATTACAAATTAACTTTAAAAACAGCATTCACTTTGCAGCATACACAATATGCCCTGGAAAACAACACACTTCTAAGTTGATTCTGTTATTGAACCATCTCTCTCTCTCTCTCTCTCTCTCTCTCTCTCTCTCTCTCTCTCTCTCTCTCTCTCTCTCTCTCTCTCCTCTCTCTCTCTCTCTCTCTCTCTCTCTCTCTCTCTCTCCTCTCCCTCAAATGCTAACCTCACTCTCTCATTTAGAAAGTGACTTCAGCTCCTTCTGAGTGATGTCCCTGAAACCAGGTCTTTTTTTCAGATGGTTTGGTTGAGTTGAAAGTTGCTCCGCCCACCCTCCACCCTCTTTCTTCAGGAAGAATTCATTTCCACAGGGGTAAAAGTGTTACAGACAGTGCTCAGCACAATGCCTGGCACGTAGTAGGCACTTATTAAATGCTGATTGCCTCTGTGAAAAAAGCTGTAAAGTGAGAGAAAGAAAAGTTAAACAATTGACTGCTCAGGTGAGACATCAGAGGGTATCTTTCTAAGTTCACCAACGTTCTTAGGTCTGGGGATTAGTTTTGCTGTCTCAGAGCCTCAATTCAGCACATTCCCCCAGGTGAAATTCCTTAGCCATCTGGAAAATGAGAGGGCAGGATTAAGTGCTTATAAAAAATTTGCCTCCAATTCAGAGAATCTATCAGTCACATAGTTATTTGCCATATTTTCCAAATCCCCCTCTATTTGGGTAATATTAGCAGTAATAGTATTAGTACTCTTCATGCTTTTAAATAATTAGGGAGATTCCTAGCAGATTGACCTTTCTACCATTATGACCTTGGCAAACAATTTCCCTGCACTTGGACTTCATCTTCTCATCTGTAGAATGGAGGAATTGATTGGGCTGCACAACCTCTGAAGTCCCTTCCAGCTCTTGATGGAAGACCTTGATTTCTAAGCCAAAATTTCAGTTCACTCATTTATCGGTCCAATAATTCAGATACTTGTGTCTGCTATCCTGAAATCCCTTGTTTCTACTATCATATCTGGGAAAAGAAATTAGGAATCACTTCGGTGAGCATTGATTTTAATTCAGCTCAAAACTGATAAACAATTGCTGTCCTCAGGGTGCTTTCATTGGGTTGAAATCAGGACAAAAGGTACCAGATATTGTTTTGGATTCTTTGTATGAACCACAAAAAGCTGGATGAAAAATAACTCTTTCTTTCCAGAGCACAAGAACCAGAAAACAAAGTCGGCATTCAATCCTAGGTACCAAAGTTTCTGCCATTATATTATGGCCTTATGCTTAATGAGAAAATGACCAAAATGATGCCTAATCTCAGATTTTCTGCAGAATCGGAGAGATGTTCCAATTAGGAAGAGACTCTTCAGAGACAAAACATCATCAGATTAGGTTTTAGGGTAGATTTCTTCAGCACATGGCCATGATCATTTACTATTGATTCTAATTCATTTCTCTTTGATAGCACAGCCCTCTATTAAAGTCTTCCCGTGATGTCTCTTGGTGGTTTGAAAGTGGCCATAAGTTGTCGAAGGTTATGTCAATGGAGAAGAAGCTTAAATAGCCCTATTACTCCTCCTGCTGTTGTTAATGGTGCAGCTGGTGGCTGTGTTGCTGCTGCTGCTGCAGCTACTACTGCTGCTGCTGCTACTAGTACTACTACTACTAAACATATAATGCTTTAATATTGGCAAAGTACATAAGTTTTATCATGTGATTTTCACAACAGCCCTTCAAGGTATATGCCACTAGATTCAGATGGCTCTGGAGGAGAAGTGAAGCTGGTGACTTTGCACAGCCCTCCCGCACTCTAAACAAAGTCAAGTGCAGGTCATGTCATCATTTTTCTGATGGCATGGTCTTCGGGAACAAAGGATCAACACACAGACATTATTATTTCATTTTACAGATGAGGAAACTGAGTCTGAGAGTATTTGAGGTAGGATTCTGAACCAGGTCTTCCTGAATTCAAATGCAGTACCCTATATTCTGTACTGCCTAACTACTGAGTAGTTCCTAGAAGATCCTACCAAGTTGGAAAGGCTTCGCAATGTAGTCCAAGACTGAAGCTAGCTCAGCTCAGCTGGACTCAATACATGAGGTTTGGTCACCAGGGCATTCCTTTTTCCAGAACCACCAAAGCTCATAGAAATCACAATGGTATGATGAAAGGAGCCAGGATATCTCTATTCAAGTCCTACTTCTGGCAGTCATTAACTATGTAACCTTGGGTAAACTATGTAACCTTGATAATTCTCAGTTTCATCATTTGTAAAATATGGGGTTTGACCAGATGATCACTAAAGATTTTTTTGGCCTCAGAGTGTAGAAATCTATTATGGAATGGAGGGATATATCAGTGGAGAGAATGTACCCAAACTCCTTGAGAACAGGAATTCTTCATATTTATCTTTTGTTCTCTGGGTCTGCAAAATACCTGGCATATGGCAGATACATAACAAACAGTTGAATTGAATTATGTGGTCAATCAATGTAATGAATCCTTAAAGTATCGGCATATTTTTTGTTGCAGATCCTAAACGGGGAGAGTACACTGAGATAGGGCTTTTAACTTACCTATCCACTTACTATAAGAAGAAAGTTGAACAGATATGGATGCTGATCAAAACTTAAAATCTGCTGACTATACTCATATGGAGTGTTGACAACAACTTCTCCCAGACATCCTTGGCTCTAGTAAGATGGATATGGCAACCCTTTTAGGAAATAGAGTGCAAACAAATCTTCCTTTCTACACCCTTCCCTAAACCAGCTGCTGCTATTCTTTTAGGCACATAGAAGAATATTTGGAATCTACCTTCAGAATTATCATTTTAAAAGACCTAGATATGACATGTCAAATATTCCCATTCTATTATTTGGTAATTCATCACATCCCAATCAGATGGACAAAAGTCAGGACAGCTATTTTTGGGTCACTGTCCTAAATGTTATTCAATCTTTGGACTCTTGAAAGCATTGTTCTTTAAAAATTCTTTATTTTTTTAATAAAAGCCTTTCTCACAGAGGCACATCTTAATAAGAGTGGAGACAAAAATGGAGATTTTTTTATAAGTTATAACACTTTACCAAGTTCTGAGGAAACATCTGCACCAACTAATGAAGAGCATAGAACTCATCCATCATCTCGCCTCCAATCTGAGCAAGTCCTTGAGCTCAGAATATGAACTCTGGTAAGTTGGGAAACCAGATGACAGAAAAGTTATGTAGGTAAAACCACACAATTACTAACTCTGAGCTCTTACAAAGACAGAAAATTGTTTCATGAGAAAAGTATACTCATTACTTCACCTGTCCATATAAAGTTAAAGCAATAGCATCTGGATAAACATGGCAGACACATTATGTATTCTTATATCCCCTTACAATGTAGATTCTTTAAATGCATGAATTTCTTGGCATATCATTGATACTTACTATTATAATTACAATTAATAATGATAACTAGCACTTATATAGCTTTTTAATGTTTGAAAACACTTCATAGACATTTCATTTTATCTTCATAAGAACTCAGAAATGTAGATTTGTTATTCCTATTTTACAGATAAGGATGCTGATTGAGGCAGCCTGAAGTTAAACGACTTGCTCAAGGTCACACAACTAGTAAGTAGATGCTGACAGATTTGAACTCAAACCTTCCTGCCTCCCAGTAGAGTACTCTTATCTTTTGTACCACCTCACTGCCTTTGTAAATTAGTCTTTATTAAATTGAACTGAATAATAGCAAATTATTTCCGAATACACTTGTTTTTTAATATTTTACCTTTTGGGTAGATACAAGATCTTCTGTTTCGAAATTTTGGAGATTTTTTTTTCCCCTCTGTATATTTGTTACTATTACTTCAGAGAATAACTGCGAGGTCAGCATTTTTCTAATTTGAGTTGCTTTTGGTTTTCCCTTGCAAGCTTATCTACCAAATAAGGAGTTGGAGCCTGGTGAATTTTGTCCATTTTCAGGGTTCAGAGAATGTATCATCGGCAAAAGCCAGGCAGCAGAGGAATAAAGAGGACCTTAGTGACTGAAATCCATCCCCTTTGTGCATTGCACTGAAATTTTCAACATCACATATATGCTTAACCCACCATATCTTGCCCTCTTCTCTTTAGGATAAATAGAATGAGATTTCTTATAACTCAGAAGTGAGCCTATGTGCATGTGGTTATTTCAAGATATTTACCAAATTTCTAACATATAGGGCAGGTAGGTGCAGCAGTGAACCTGGACTCAGGAAAACCTGAGTTTAAAACCAGACTCAGACATAATGATGTAGGGAAGTAATTTAACCATTGTGCCTCAATTTCCTTAATTACTCAGCAAGCATTTATTAAGCACTTACTATGTGCCAGATACTGCGCTAAGCACTGGATATAAAGAGAGGGACAAAAGACAGTCCCTGTCCTCAAGAGCTCAACGGTAACATAAGGAGGGGCAGCTGTATGGCACAGTGGATAGAACACTGGGTCTGGAGTCAGGAAGACCTGAGATCCAATCTAGCCTTGGACACTTACCAGCTGTGTGACCCTGGGCAAGTCATTTAACCCTCTTTGTCTGTTTCCTCATCTGCAGAATGAGCTGGAGAAGGAAATGGCAAACCACTCCAGTATCTGCAAAAAATAAACTAAAGCAAACCAAACCAAAGACCCAAACGGGGTCCCAAACAGTCAGACACAACTGAAATGATTGAATAACGCCAACACACGGGAGAATGATAATGGCACCTCCCTCTGAGGATGGTTTTGAGGCTCAGATGAGATATTATTTGCAAACCTGAAGGTGCTGTAGAAATACCAGCTAGCTCTAATATATTCAATCAGCTCATCCAAATTTTATGTCTATGTTGGTAGAAGGGTAGATAGGGAGAGGAGTAGGAGAGACAGAGGTATTTTTAAAGCCAACATTTGCTTTTTTAGACCACTGTAGTCCTATTTCTTACTCTGTAGAAATAACTTGTAAAGTAGTAACAGAATTACTTAACGTTCCCCAGGAAAAGCATCTCCACATTGGCTGAATATGGTTTAACCAACCGTAAAGCACACTTCAAATATATTACTTTTAACCATTAAAATCCACCTCTATGGATCAGGGTTTTAGCAGTAAAAAGGCAAAACTATATAATTAGATCCAATCCATTAATCATGCACATGGAATATTTCCCAAATCCTTCCCCATCACCAAAGGAAACCTCTTCCTGTACATTAATGTCCAAAATTGGAACAGGCTGCCTCAGAAGGTAGTGAGCTTTTTTTCCATGAAAGTCTTACATCCAGGAGAAATCCCATGGCAACCTGTCAGGTATGTGACTGTACAGGGCATTAGTGACTCATAAATGAGTTGGACTAGATGACCTCTGAAGTCCTTTTTAATTCTATGATTTTATAATTGGGATCTATTAAAAAAAAAAAAGATCTCAAATTGAAAAGTCACAGTATTTTAACTCATTTTTTATTTGCTATCTTAAGTATTGTTAATTATTGATGTAGAAATGCCAAAAGAAGATTCAGGGTAGACATGACTTCTGTCTTTATTTATTTGAAGGGTTCCCATATGGAGAATTTTTTTCCATTTGGCCCCAAGAGAGAACCACAGGTAATGGGTAAAAGCTTCAAAGAGACCAATTTAGTCTTGATATTAAGGAAACTTCCTATTAGAGCTATCCCAAAGTGCTAGAGACACAGTAAACATGCCCTTTTTGAAGGCCTTCAAGCAGAGGCTGGACAAGTATATGAGAATGAGAATTGCTTTGCTTTTTATTGGGTTCAACTAGATCAGAGGTTCTTAACTTGGGGTCTGTAGAAGTTTTCTTTGTAGGTTTCTAAAAGACAAACATTTTTAAATTTTTTTTGCCAATATAATTGGTTTCTTTGAAATCTTATGCAATATTTTATGCATCTAAAAACATTATTCTGAAGAAAAGGCCCATTGGCTCCACCAGGTTGATGATGGTGGAACACCCTGGACCAGATGACATGTGAGGTTTCTTCCGACTCTCAGAATTTGTGATTCAGTCACTGCATCTGAGATTCCTCTGGGTTTAGCCACAAACTAAGTTCATATCCTTGAACAAGTCACTTCACTGACTCAGTTGCCTCAACTTTAAAGATGGATTTGGATTAGACAGTCATTGAGTCACTTTCCATCTTGAACATTCTAAAGATTCTGATGTTGTACTTCTCCAGCAGCTCTTTGACTTTTTGGTGTGGATGCTCCCTAAATTGGTGATGACTCCCAATCCATTGTCCCAAGATCACCAGTGCGATGACTCCAAAGCCATCCACAACTAATCCTCTAGGATCCTTGTCGGTTTCTTTCCGTAAATCCTATCCATGGGTATGCTGGATGGACCAGAGGTCTCCTTCAGAATAAGAGTGCAGTACTCTACCTGGCCAACAACCCTCATTCTCATTACATCTCCTTTTCTGATCCATCCTTAGTTATGTTAGACCTTTTCCTGTTTCATAGATGGTGAGAATGTCAATATGAATGTAATTTGGTTCCAGCAGGAGCTCTCCAGTTAACTGGTCATTAGACAAAGATCCTACACTGAGTAACACCAGTTAAATTAATTTTGACAGATGGCAAAATCAATCAACAATTATTTATACGGCATCTATTTGTGCCACACGCTCTGCTAGAAAAAAGCAAAACAAACATGTGCTTTATGTCATATCTCACTCTCTTTTCTGCAACTTCACCAATGTCATTAAGAAAACACAAGGGGGAGAGTACACAGGACCGAGGGCTATTTCTTCTTTTTTTCATGAGGTTCAGTGGTCAAAATACTAATCACCTAGCACTGGACCCTCTGATAGTGAGCCTCTTTCTTAGGGCATCATTGGACCATACAAACAGTCTTTTCCTAGAGCCATGTTCAAATTGTCAGTAGCTTCGTTAGATCTGTTAGACCATGGACCCTCTGGGGCACTTTCCAGTTTGACAAAACATTTCTCCCTGTATGCTGTGGTCCAGCAAAACTGACCTAATTGTTATTTCTCACAAATGGGACTCCAATTTCCATCTCTGTTTCTCTGTACTGACTCCAAGTACTGCCTCCATGCCTGGATTAAACTGTCTTCTCATCTCTGCCTCTTAGAATGCTTTGTTCTTTCAAGACTTAGTTCAAGCAGCACCTTTGACATTAACCCTTTCCTATGTCCCTCCCCACAATGTATTCCCTCCAAAATTACCTTGTATTTATTTTTAATATATTCTCTATATACATTTTATGTATGTATTATCTTTCTGGAAAAATACAAATCTCTTGAGTGCAGGGATCATCTTGCTTTTCATTTATGCCCTTAGTACCCAAAACAGTACTTGGCACATAGTAGGTGTTAAAAAATACTTGCTGACTGTTTCATTCATTCATTTTAGGAGGAGAATCTAGATTCATATTCTGACCACGATGAGGGATCAAAGTAAGACTCTCATGGAGATATAAGATTTTAGGATTTTGATAATTCTGTTCAGATATTATAATGAGTGAATAAAGACAAAGTCTTCCCTGGGTTCAGGGCTAAAGGTTTAACTGATGCAATTTGCATACTTAGTACTTATAAACAGAATGAGGGAGCTGTAGGGACTCTGTTTTTGACAAATTGTAAATCACTTGGAATCCCAAGCCATTCGTCATACTGTTCATATTAACTCTGGTATCTTGGAAAAATTTCCAAAGAGGAAATTAGCATTCTGCTCTCTGATGCTTGATGTTTTTAACCCGTGGATACTCTTGGTGTAGCAGTTACCGTGGTCTAGTGGACAGCGTCTGAGAACTCCAGGGAACTTATCTCCGCAGGCCAAATTTGGAATCCCAAGCTGACTCAAACCAGCAGAAGGAATTGCTTAGATAGGGAATGTGCTTTTGCAACTCAGTAAAGGAGGGAGAATCATTGAAAAGATGCTGGATGCAATTTTTTCAACTTGTATATTTAAGCTTCTGCCAAGTCTAACTGTGATGTTTCATTACCACAGGAGGCAACCCCTGAATCCCCAAAGGTTATGCCAATGGAACACAAGTTCTAATAGGTTCTACCATGGAGAAAGGCTTTATCTACAATCCTAACAATAGATTGCATCTGTATTTCCAGGAATATTCCTGTGAAAGACAGAGAAACTCATCATTGAGTAGACTGGTTACTTGATAATCAATTGTTTCACCATGGAAACCCATGAAACAAAGAAAAAAATCTTAGCTATTAGCTAACAGCTATTTCAAGCTATTAAGACTTAAAACTTCACTAAGACCTTTGAAACTCCCTGTATTTATACATATTGCAGGTAGTCTCCCCAGATAGAATCCCTACTTGGACAGTAGGGATTATTTCAGTCCTTATATTTAAATCTATAGCTGTCCCCAACCCAAAATAACAACAACTGTACAAAGTTTTAAGGTTTGCAAAGACCTTTACAAATATTATTTTTTGCAAGAGAGGGATGACTATCCTTCCCATTTTACAGCTGAGGAAAAGGAAAACAGGCAGGCAGAGGTTAGGAGAATTGCCTCATGTTGCAAGCTAGTAAATGTCTAAGGCTTGAACTCAGGCATTTACGACTCCAGATTCAGCCTTCTCTATACCTAGCTTAATAAAAACACATGATGATTGCAAAGTTGATTTCAGAGTAAATTTAAACATAAAACTGGAGGAAGTTTCACAAATATTTGGGCTTCACCAATACAGCCCCAGTTCTGACAAGAATCACTGCTATATATGGTGCTTTAAGGTTTGCAAAGTCCTTTGCATATACTATGTCCTTTCTCACTCATGACAATCACAGCAAGTACATCCTACCATTATCCCTATTTTTACAGAGACAAAACTAAGGCTCAGAGAGATTCAGTGACTTGCCCAGGGTCACACAGGCAGTAAATATCTGAGGAAGCAGGGAGGATTTGAATCAAATCTTTCTGACTCCAACTCCAGCACTCTATCCGCTTTGCTGATTAACTAGACCTTTGAAAGGGAGAAGAATGGGTTTATTATGAAATGTGCATAAGTAGAAATATAGATAGATATGCACATACCTGTATCTGTGTTGTTATTCAGGCATTTAGTTGTGTCTGACTCTTCATGACCCTGTGGACCACAGCACACCAAGTTTGTCCATGGGTTTTCTGTGACACTGGAGTGTCTTTGTCATTTCCTTCTCCAGACACGAAAATTAAGTGACTTGCCCAAGGTCACACAGCAAGTAAATCTCTGAGGTTGGGTATGAACTTAGGTCTCCCTGACTCCAGACCCTGTGCTCTATCCACTGAACCATCTAGCTGCCTACATATCTATATACATATCAATATGTATATTTATAACATGAATAAATTTGTCCATACATAGACAGTTACATTATATCTGTGTATATAATGTATTTCACCTGACATATATATATAGTAACCATACACATTTATAGTCTAAGATATAATATACATGTAACATGCAATAATAATTATATATGTGAAAGTACCTGCCTAAGCTATATATAATGTGCATTTCTAATATATTCATATAAATATAATAATTTGCACCTATTAAGAATCCATTTACAACCTATATACACACATACCTTAGAGAGATACTTAAAATAGGAACCACATGTTCAAATTGAAGAGACTATGCTAGAAGGTCTTGGAAAACTACAAAGTTCCTTTAATGAATGCGGTCCCATTAAACTGAGGGGTTGGAGCATTAGGAAAAGCTAACTCAGCCTAAATAGTAGGGTCCTAACAAATATTTTTCTTGCCACAGAGGGAACACTACAGCCATGAGATCACAGATACAATTATACATTGGAGTATAAGAATGAAATTGAGTCAACAAGTATTTCTTAAAAGCCTTCTATGTGCTGGACATTATGCTAATCACTGGGGAAAGGCAAAGGAAACAAAATGAGTTCTTGCTCTTTGCTCAAAGTCTAATGAAGGAGAAAACATTGCAGTAACTATTTATAAACAAGAAATACAGAAGATGGTGGAGTAGAAAGATACACATATGCTAGCTCCTAACCCACAGCTCATAAAATACCTGTAAAGAAGAACTCGCAACAAATTCTGGAGCAGCAGAAGCCACAGAACAATGGAGTGGAGGACCTTTCTGTTCCAGAGAGACCTGAAAAACTGAAACAAAGGTCCGTCATGCGCCAGACCCAGAGCAGAGCAGAGCCCTGCCTTGGCCACACAGCACCAAGGAGACCAGATCTGAGCAGGCTTCAGGGACAGAATCTCCAGTGGCCATGGAGGTCCCTCCACCCTCTGGCACCAAAGGTCAGTGAGAGGGTCTTTTTGGCTGGCTGAGAGGGGAGTGGGGTGTCCCCATAACTCAGGCCCCCTCGGGAGGCAACAGCGGAGGCAGTAGCAGACAGGGGCTCCCAAAGCAGACAGGAGCTCGGATCCATTGGTGAAGGTCTCCTCATAAACCCCATGAGGGAACTGAGCCCCACGTGGGGGCCCTGCCCCCCACCTGAGCAGCTGAACTTGATCTCACACTGAATAGCAGCCCCACCCCCTCTGAAAGCCCTGAGGCTGGGAAGTAGCATTTGAATCTCAGACCCCAAGCACTAGCTGGGCAGAACTGGAGGCAAGGCAGGGGTGCAGAGGAATCTCAGAAGTCAAGTAACTGGCTGGGAAAATGCCCAGAAAAGGGAAAAAAAATAAGACCATAGAAGGTTACTCTCTTGGTGAACAGATATCTCCTCCCATCCTTTCTGATGAGGAAGAACAATACTTACCATCAGGGAAAGACATAGAAGTCAAGGCTTTTGTATCCCAAACATCCAAAATAAATATTTAATGGGCTCAGGCCATGGAAGAGCTCAAAAAGGATTTTGAAAATCAAGTTAGAGAGGTGGAGGAAAAACTGGGAAGAGAAATGAGAGAGATGTAAGAAAAGCATGAAAAGCAGGTCAACACTGTGCTAAAGGAGACCCAAAAAATGCTGAAGAAAATAACACCTTGAAAAATAGGCTAACTCAACTGGCAAAAGAGGTTCAAAAAGCCAATGAGGAGAAGAATGCTTAAAAAAGCAGAATTAGCCAAATGAAAAAAGAGGTTCAAAAGCTCACTGAAGAAAATAGTTCTCTCAAGATTAGAATGAAACAGATGGAGGCTAATGACTTTCTGAGAAACCAAGAAATCCACAAACAAAACCAAAGGAATGAAAAAATGAAAGAGAATGTGAAATATCTCATGGGAAAAACAACTGACCTGGAAAATAGATCCAGGAGAGACAATTTAAAAATTATGGGACTACCTGAAAGTCAAGATCAAAAAAAGAGCCTAGACATCATCTTCCATGAAATTATCAAGGAAAACTGCCCTGATATTCTACAACCAGAGGGCAAAATAAATATTCAAGGAATCCATCGATCACTGCCTGAAAGAGATCCAAAAAGAGAAACTCCTAGGAACATTGTGGCCAAATTCCAGAATTCCCAGGTCAAGGAGAAAATATTGCAAGCAGCTAGAAAGAAACAATTCCAGTATTGTGGAAATACAATCAGGATAACTCAAGATCTAGCAGCTTCTACATTAAGGGATCGAAGGGTGTGGAATAGGATATTCCAGAGGTCAAAGGAACTAGGACTCAAAACAAGAATCACCTACCCAGCAAAACTGAGTATAATACTTCAGGGGAAAATATGGTCTTTCAATGAAACAGAGGACTTTCAAGCATTCTTGAAGAAAAGACTAGAGCTGAAAAGAAAATTTGACTTTCAAACACAAGAATGAGAGAAGCATGAAAAAGTAAACAGCAAAGAGAAGCCATAAGGAACTTACCAAAAGTGAACTGTTTACATTCCTACATGGAAAGACAATATTTGTAACTCTTAAAATTTTTCAGTATCTGGGTAGTTGATGGGACCACACACACACATACACACACACACACACACATGTACACGAGTGCATGAACACACACATACATACATGCACGCACACACAGAGACAGAGAGCACAGAGTGAATTGAATAGGATGGGACCATATCTTAAAAGAAATTAAGGTAAATGATGAGAGAGAAATGTAGTGGGAGGAAAGAGGGTGAAATGGAATGGGTAAATTATACCTCATTCAAGAGGGAAGCAGGAAACTTTTTAGTGGAGGGGAAAAGAGGAGAGCTGAGAAAAAAACATGAAGTTTACCCTCATCACATTTGACTAAAGGAAGGAATAAAATGCACACTCACTTTGGTATGAAAACCTATCTTACAATACAGGAAAGCGAGGGAGAAGGAGATAAGCAAGGGGGGTGATGATGGAAGGGAGGGCAACAGGAGGAGGGAGCAATTTGAAGTTAACACTTGGGGAGGGACAGGATCAAAAGACAGAATAGAAACAATGGGGGCCAGGATAGGATGGAGGGAAATACAGTTAGTCTTACACAACACGACTATTATCGAAGCCATTTGCAAAACTACACAGATATAGCTTATATTGAATTGCCTTCCTTCCCAAAGGGAATGGGTGGGGAGGGAGGGATGGGGAGAATTTGGAACTCAAAGTTTTAGGAACAACTGTTGAGTATTGTTGTTGCTACTAGGAAATAAGAAATACAGTTAATGGGGAATAGAAAGTCATCTGGCCCTACAGGAGAAAAGAGAAGATGGAGACAAGAGAAGGGAGGGATGATAGAAGAGAAGGCAGATTGGAGATAGGGAAAATTAGATTGCTTGGTGTATTGGGGTGGGGGGAGGGGATAAAAGGGGAGAAAATTTGGAACCCAAAATTTTGTGAAAATGAATGGAAAAAGTTAAATAAATAAATTTTTATTAAAAAATAAAAAAAAGATTTTAAAGATTTATTAAAGACACTGAGGTGATCTTGAAAAAAAAAAGAAATTATCAAGGAAAACTGCCCTGATACTCTAGAACCAGAGGGCAAAATAAGTATTGAAGGAATCCATCGATCACCGCCTGAAAGAGATCCAAAAAGAGAAACTCCTAGGAATATTGTGGCCAAATTCCAGAATTCCCAGGTCAAGGAGAAAATATTGCAAGCAGCTAGAAAGAAACAATTCCAGTATTGTGGAAATAAAATCAGGATAACACAAGATCTAGCAGCTTCTACATTAAGGGATCGGAGGGCATGGAATAGGATATTCTAGAAGTCAAAGGAACTAGGACTAAAACCAAGAATTACCTACCCAGCTAAACTGAGTATAATACTTCAAGGGAAAATATGGTCTTTCAATGAAACAGAGGACTTTCAAGCATTCTTGATGAAAAGACCAGAGCTGAAAAGAAAATTTGACTTTCAAACACAAGAATGAGAGGAAGCATGAAAAAGTAAACAGCAAAGAGAAGTCATAAGGGACTTACCAAAGGTGAACTGTTTACATTCCTACATGGAAAGACAATATTTGTAACTCTTAAAACTTTTCAGTATCTGGGTAGTTGGTGGGACCACACACACACACACACACACACACACACGCACACACACACACATGCACGCACACACACATGTACACGTGTGCGTGCACATACATACACACATACATGCACATACAGAGATGGAGAACACAGAGTGAATTAAATAGGATGGGACCATATCTTAAAAGAAATTAAGGTAAATGATGAGAGAGAAATGTAGTGGGAGGAAAGGGGGTGAAATGGAATGGGGTAAATTATATCTCATTCAAGAGGCAAGCAGGACACTTTTTAGTGGAGGGGAAAAGAGGAGAGCTGAGAAAAAAACATGAAGTTTACCCTCATCACATTCGACTAAGGAAGGAATAAAATGCACACTCACTTTGGTATGAAAACCTATCTTACAATACAGGAAAGTGGGGGAGAAGGAGATAAGCAAGGGGGGTGATGATGGAAGGGAGGGCAACAGGAGGAGGGAGCAATTTGAAGTTAACACTTGGGGAGGGACAGGATCAAAAGACAGAATAGAAACAATGGGGGGCAGGATAGGATGGACGGAAATACAATTGGTCTTACACAACACGACTACTATCGAAGTCATTTGCAAAACTACACAGATATAGCTTATATTGAATTGCCTGCCTTCCCAAAGGGAATGGATGGGGAGGGAGGGATGGGGAGAATTTGGAACTCAAAGTTTTAGGAACAACTGTTGAGTATTGTTGTTGCTAGTAGGAAATAAGAAATACAGTTAATGGGGAATAGAAAGTCATCTGGCCCTACAGGACAAAAGAGAAGATGGGGACAAGAGAAGGGAGGGATGATAGAAGAGAGGGCAGATTGGTGATAGGGAAAATTAGAATGCTCAGTGTATTGGGGTGGGGGGAGGGGACAAATGGGGAGAAAATTTGGAACCCAAAATTTTGTGAAAATGAATGTAAAAATTAAATAAATAAATTTTAAAAAAATGAAATTAAGCAGTGAGAGAGAAATATATTGGGAGGAGAAAAGTAGAAATGGAATGGGGCAAATTGTCTCTCAGAAGAGAGGCAAGCAAAAGACTTTTTAGTGGAAGGAAAAAGAGGGGAGGTGAGAGAAAAACATGACGTTTACTCTCATCACATTCGACTAAAGGAAAGAATAAAATGCACACTCATTTTGGTATGAAAACCTATCTTACAATACAGGAAAGTGGGGGAGAAAGAGATAAGCAGGGTTGGAGGGGATGATGGAAGGGAGGGCAATGGGAGGAGGGAGCAATTTGAAATCCACACTCTTGGGGAGGGACAGGATCAAAAGAGAGAATAGAAGCAATGAGGGACAGGATAGGATGGAGGGAAATATAGTTAGTCTTAACACAACACAACCATTATTGAAGTCATTTGCAAAACTACACAGATATGGCCTATATTGAATTGCCTGCCTTCCCAAAGGGAATGGGTGGGGAGGAGGGATAGGGAGAAGTTGGAACTCAAAGTTTTAGGAACAACTGTTGAGTATTGTTCTTACTCCTAGGAAATAAGACATACAGGCAATGGGGAATAGAAAGTTATTTGGCTCTACAGGACAAAAGAGAAGATGGGGATAAGGGAAGGGAGGGATGATAGAAGAGAGGGCAGATTGGTAATAGGGGAAATTAGAATGGTTGGTGTATTGGGGTGAAGGAGGGGACGGATGGGGAGAAATTTTGGAACCCGAAATTTTGTGAAAATGAATGTTAAAAGTTAAATAAATAAATTTTTAAAAAAAGAAATACACAGGGTAAGCCAGACATAATCTTATATGGAAGGCACTAAGATTAAGGGGGACTGGGAAAGATTTCTTATAGAAGGGTTGCACCTTGGTTGAGACTTGAAGGAAGTCAGTAAGTTTAGGTGGCAGAGTTAAGGAAGGCAAAGATTCTAGGCATTTCTTTTCCTGGGCAGAAAGCCCATGAAAATGCCCAGTGTTGGGAGATGGATTATCTTGTATGGTAAGCAGAAAGGAGCCCAGTATCACTGGATCCTAGAGAATATGGAAGGGTGTAATGTATCAGATTGGAAAGGCAGGAAGAGGCCAAGTTATTAAGGTCTCTAGGTGTCAAACCAAGGGTTTATGTTTAATCCTGGAGACAATAGGGAACCACTGGAGTTTATTGGATAGGGAATGATATGGCCAGACTTGTATCTTAGGAAGATCAATTTGATAGCTCAGCTCAGGATGAACTGAAATATGGAGACACGAGGCAAAAAGCTATCATTTCACAACTGGTAGAAGATTATTTCTGCAGGCAGCATTCATTTCCTACCCCTGTGTGACTATGGGCACTTTGCTTATAGTCTCAGTACCCCAGATAACACCATAAGAAATGAGTTACAAAAGAGTGGGTGATCTGTATAAGGAGGGGAACATTCCAGATTGGAAATTCCCCACACTGATCAAATCTCAAGTCTGGACCCCATCATACCAAGCCAATCAACCCTAGTGGCCTGTTAGGAGACATTAATGATTATAGACATAATGACTACATTTAGGGTCCATTGATGATCATGGATGACATTTATGTGTCTCTCTAAGGTTTTCACAACATTTGTTTAGACTCCAGAATAACCCTACGAGATGGGTACCACAGCTATTATTATTCCTACTGTAGATGCAAGGAAACCAGACTTCAAGCATCTAAATGATTAACCCATTATCTCAACAGGCAAGTAGCAGAGGACAGATTTGAACCACAGGTGAGTGACTCACCCATGCTTATAAAAAAGTTTAACAGTTAATATTTTTAATGTAGAACTTCCTGACTCTCAGTCCAGGGCTCCATCCATTAAAACACACTGCCTCCATTCAACACAGCCAGGGTAGGAGAATGTATTGTGAATGCAAGAGATGCTTTACAAGTTTGTTTAAAGGATTAGAGTAAGTTTTGCTTTCCAAATCTTACTTACAAGTGTACAATTTTGTCTCAGAATTCCACTGGAGTTCTTCAAATTGAGTTGGGATTCCAACTGAGGTGTGGATTACACCAGATGACCTCTGGGGTCCCTTGCAACTCTGAGATTGTGTGATCAGTTCAAACTGAAGCATGAAGCAGGATGTTTCTACATTTGACGACTTGTTTCATCAAGTGGGATTTTTGAAGGTCCCTTTATCTAATCCCTAGACAATGAAATTACCACAATTAATCTTTATACTAATAAACTGTTTCACTGCCTATCTGTGAATGGCCTCAGGAACAATAATTAAATACTAAATTTGATGAACGATATATGCTTTTCGGAAGCCAGTCATTAAAGCCAGGCAGTAGAGTTACCTGCCTCGTTGTTTAACAAGATGTATTAGAATAAAAACATGAAACAGTAACCCTGGAGGAGAAATCATTATTCATAAAATATTAGATTTATAATTTTGTTTCCACCCTGAACTTCTAAGCAAAAATTGTTCACTTCCACCATGGGGTGGGGAAGAAAGCTCATTATCACTCTGAATCTGCTTTCGATGGACATTCTCTCAGTGTGGCAAAGAGTCATGAGGCATTTCAAAGAGGCAGATGACCTCATTATCCCAAACTTAGAGGAGGATATAATGACTCAGGAGATGAATGCATCAGGATTCATTTTCAGGGATTATCAACTTTAATTAACAGAAATTATCCAGCAGAACAAGCCACTGCCTAATGCATAAGAATGCACCTGGAAAAATTGAAAAATAAAAACAACCAGTGTACCACTATGACTCAGAATGTTCACACAATAATATCAACATAACTAAGTCTTAAAATAAAATCCCAATAGACACAGCTGTAAGGACCTGACCCTTCCATTGGCATTAATAGAGACATGACTTGTTATAGTCTTATAAATTATATGCATTTTTGTTGGATAAAAACAACTTATAAACCACTTGAGCTATGCCATCAATTTTCATAATGGGCAAAAGAAATACACACATATATCCATAATTAACCTGGTCAGGGACATTGACAGAAAAATTCTAGTCACATTACAAATGACCTTTCTTTGAATGGAAAAGTAGAACATGGTAACCTTTGCCCTCCCTTCAAGTGAGGCTTTCTTTTTTGGTCGATAGAAAGTGACATCAAACAGCATGAGAGATTTAGAAAAAGAAGAAGATATAAAATTATTATTCATTCTTTGATCTCCTTGTTTCTTGATAATTATCAAGGAAGAGGGCACTGTTACTTTGTTCTCCTAACAAAGAGAGGCACTTGCAAAGGTCGGAGAGGCATGAATAAATAACGTAATGAGGAAAGAGGTTGAGGGAGGAAAATAGAGGGATGGTTTAAGGGCTGAAATTTCCACTGACCAAGGGAGGTATGACCCCAAAGCCCATGAGCAATGGCATCAGGTGTCGACTGCATCACACAAATCAAATAACAATACATTTTCTTCTCAGGGGAAAAAAAAGCTATATATAGACTGAGTCACGAGTTCCAAAGCAGCACAATCTGTGATGATTTCATTGTCCTCTTCATCACCCCAATGAAGAGGAAGAGGTTTAATTTTAGTAAAGATCATGACAAACACTTCCACGCAAAGTTCAAATTCGATCCTAGGGACTCCAAAGATTTTTTTTAAGAATCCCCTTAAAACTATGTGAGGTCACCTATTCAGAAAGCAAGCTAGCTGTGGGAGAATTCATTGCATGTAAGGGGAGACCAAGGAAGGAGGAAGAGAAAGAGGAGGAGAAGGAAGAAGAGATGGTGGTGGCCATGGAAATTCTGAGTCAGCAAACCAATTTATTCACTGAATTTCATTCACCGAAACCTTAATGAACTTCTTTAATTTTCTTGCTGAATTTTCCAGGTCTGGAGAGTTCCCTTTCATAAGCTCCATTTAGTTAACTGTATTACTTTTACCTCTGGGAAAAATTCCATTCTAAGATGAACTGTTTCCCAAGAAATCTAGCTTTACATCCCAGTATCTTCTTTCTCCATGATATTCACGTTAGAAGGTGAATAGGATGATGAGTGTAGAGTCAGGAAGTCCAGGGTTCAAATCCTGCCTCACACATAGTGACCTAATAACCCTGAATAACTCGTTTTCCCTTTTTTTGCCTCAAAATTTTCATTGTATGTCTAGTATATTTGACAAGAAATCCCAAATGACCTCACAGTCAGCAACAGCTGAAAAATGACTAGACAACAAGATGGCAACTGTTCCCTCTCCACCAGCCCTTACTTTGTATTTCTACTTCCTGCTCCCCCTTTTTTGTTGTATCCTCACCCTGGATCCTTCTTCTTGGAAGAAAAAAATGAAAACAAAATAAGATTTGATGAGGTCAGCGTTCACATTGCCTCCTGTCTCCCATCCATTCACATAATGGTTCTGCGCCTTCTTTGATTCTCCTCTTGCCCCCATCCAAGATCATTAAGGAATCAATTTTGTTGATGATCAGCATTAGTTTTTTTTGTTTTGGTTTGGTTTTTTGCCAGACTGAAATCATTCTGCTTTATTTCTCCTGACCCAGTCCCTACAGGGCTGCTTCTCTCTTTTCAACTCATCCCTTGCTACCTATGCATGCTTCTTTTTTCTCCATTTCTTTTGAAAATATATAAATGGTTGGTGAGTTCCCTGTGTGTCTACATTGGTTTCTTTAAACAACTCCCATCTTTCCTTTTAGCTGGAGTAATTTCTCTTCAAATCTTCAAAATTTCATTTTTTAATAGCCTCCTGGGCTGATTTCCTCTTCAAAAGATTAAGCCATTGGCTCTTATACATCCTATGCCTGAATTATTTGAAATCTGTTCTCTTCAACATGTAATTAATAGAATCTCCTCGTGTTTTGGGATGTCTTTTTTCTTTCTTTTTTCTTTTTGGTTTGTATATCCAGAATTTAGCACAGTGCTTGGTACCTAATACCTGGCACATATTTAATAAATACTTAGTGACGGACTCATCATGCCTGCTCCTGTTAGCCTTTATCTAGCTCAGTTTTGCTCATGGCCCAACTTTCTGACCATTATGGAAAAATGGTATATGACCATAAAGAAATTATTTTCTTCTAGAAACAAGAAATAAGACCCTATCAGGTACCCACAGAAGACAAGATTGACTTGACCATTTGGTAAAGAAAATAGATTTCACAGTTTTCCTGAGCTATTTCACTCCTGACCTCATCTATCTTAACTGCTTTAGGCAGCCACCCCATTTTCCTATCCTGATTATAAATGAGACCAGTGTGTATCACTTGGGCCTGCAAACAATTCTGGGGCTGCTAATCAAGGTAGCAAGTCAAATTGCAAGTAGAAAAAAAATTAGTGGATTAAAGAAGTTGTTCCAGACCTGTGATTATGAGTTTTAGAGATGAAAGGAAATTTAGGGACCATAGAGTCAAACATTCCTTATTTTACAACCAAGGAAAGCAAAGCTAAAAGTTTAAATAACTTGCCCAAGGTTACAAAAGTAAGAAGGAAAGCCAAGAGTTAAAAGTAGATTACCTGCCCCCAGACAATCCTTCCTTACTACCATACTACAGAATGAAGAAGATAACAGAACCCAGTAAGGTATAGGCCACAAGTCTTGATATGATGGTCAGAAAGTTGGGCCATGAGCACAACTGAGCTAGATAAAGGCTAATAGGAGCAGGCATGATTAGTCTATCAATAATAGGAAACAGGCTTGAAGTGGGGGAGCAAGACCAGTTCAAGAGAGGGATAGCTCAAGAAATTTGAGCATTCTATTTTGCACAGAATGGTCTTCTGCTTGGACTAGGACTGGATGAATGAGTTTTAACTGGACTTTCTTATTGCCAAAAGACAAAATATTTTCCTTTATGGTTAGTTGCCATTTATCTATGCTTTTTAAAGAATTCCAATACCAAATGCATTCCTGAGGAAACAGGAATGGTGTGGCCACTTCCAAGGCAAAGGAATTCTTATGTGGAATGGAGCGTGTGTTGACAGAGAACTCAAGACAGCTGCTGTCAAGCTTATATGACGTCTCTTTCCACTATCTGGAATGATCAAATGAAAGCATTTCTGTTAGCATCCTCACCCTCATCTTTGAGAACGATGGTGTCTTGATAGGTGTGACGTATCCTGAATTATAATGAGCGTATTCTCTACTAATGTAGCCATAGCTTAATTTAACTGGCAAAGCTTTTCACTTACTAGATGTTAAAATGAAAACTGAAAGAATTTAGGTTACAGAGATTTAATTCTTTTTTAACAGGGAGGTTTGTTAAACACAGAAATGGGTCATCAAGGAGATTGTGGTGGGTTTTTTTCTATGGAAACCTGAAAAAAAATGCTAGATGCCTTTATGTTATGACCGAATCTGAGCCCTTCTTGAAGATGGATGTGGGAGCTAAAGAGCTACAAGATTTTTTCTAATCCTATAATTCAACATCTCATTCAGGAGCTTCTATTGGGAGTGAAGGGTAAATGGACTTTTCTAGTTGCTACCATGAGCAAAGCATCAAATCAGATACTGTGGAAGGAAGTATCATCATTTGGATACACTTCTGAAGATAGACTGACATCTATCCAACTACCTACCTATCTATCCATCATCTATCTCCACCTATATGGATTGCCTAGATTCCCGTTTCTGACCAGGGATTTATAGCCCTAGGATCCTATGATCTTAGAATAAAAAGAAATAGCAGATACTGTCTAGTTCAACTTTTCTCTGATTATGAATCCCTTCTTTGATACTGCCCACAAGTGGTCATTCAGTCTTTATTTAAAGACCACTATCCTCTGAATCAGAATCCTCTTTGGAATAATTCCAGTAACTAGGTACTTTTCCTTCAATCTAAAGTTAAATGCCTTCTGATGTCCCTTGAAGCCCACAATCTATGACCCTATGCTTCTAGGCTTAAATATAGTTCTCAAAGGGGGAGATATGAGAAGACACAGGAAATGAGTCAGCTAGATGTGCAATGGTTAGAGTACTGGTCTTGGAGTCAGCAAGACATACATTCAAATCCTTCCTTAATCCAGCTATGTGACCAAGAGTAATTCATTTTCTGTCTCTCAGTTTCATTTTCCTGCTCTGTAAAATAGGAATAACAATAACTCCTACTTTATAGGACTTTTGTGAGGATAAAATAATATGTGAAAAACATTTTCCCACCTTAAAGTATGACATAAATATTATCTACTATTATACTAAGTGAGAATTATTGTAGAGGTATCTTGGAATGTAGTGGCTTTCCCCTTACTCAAGGAAATCAAGTGAAGGCTGATTGACTCTATGTAGGGGACAGGTCAGATGAGATAGCCTCTGAGTCTTTTCCTAATTCTGAGATTTTGTAATCATATAGTCAGAGTCCAAGGTAGGAATTCAGAACTTTAGACACATGCTTTTCCATCCTTCCCATCCACCAGCCTGGCAATCTAGGAGTCATCCTGGATCTCTATCTTTCACTGCCTCTCCCACCCTGTCATGTCCAATCTGTTGACAAGATCTTTGCAACATTTCTCTAATATGTCCCCTTCTCTCCTCTGATACTGTTCCCACTCCAGTGTAGACCTTCATTTGCTCATGCCTGGACTTTTGCAAGAGCTGCTGGGGAGGGGTTGTCTGTCTGCCTCAAGTCTCTCCCCACTCCACACAATCCTTTATTTAGCCACTAAATTGATTTTCTTAAAATGTAGATCTGATCATGTCACTCCCGATTCAATAAAGTTCAGTGACTCCCTATTACCTCCAGGATCATATACAAAATGTTCTGTTTAGCATACAAAGGCCTTTATAATCTAGCCCCTTCCTACCTTTCCAGTCTTCTTATATCCAACACATATTTTCCATCCAGGTACACAGGCCTCCTGCCTATACCACAAACAAGACATTTCTTCTCTTGACTTCAGGCATTCTCTGGCTGTTCTGCATACCTGGAATATTCTCCTGCCTCCAGTCCAACTATTAACCTCCCTGGCTTCCTTTAAGTCCCAACAAAAATACCATCTCCTACAGGAATCCTTTCTCTATCCTCCTCTTAATTCCAGTGCTACCCCTCTGTTCATTATTTCCTATCTCTCCTGTATATAGCTTGATTTGTATATATTTGTTTACATGTTGTCTCTCTCATTAAATGTTAAGATTTCAAGGGCCACAAATGTATTTTGTCTCTTTTTGTATCCTCTGTGCTTAGCAGAGTGTCTGGCACATAGTAGGTTCATAATAAATGTTTACTGATTGATTGGAATAAGGAGTCAAATGTTAACACCTCCAAAATATCTACTTTGAAACTTTATGATCAAGGGGTCCTAAAAAGGACCTTATATTACCTCCAAAATATATCATCAAGACCTCTTTTACAGGTTAGAAGAGGAATTTTTATCATGATAAAGACAAATGCCACCTATGTCACAAGGTCAAAACCAAACTACAGATTATCCCAAATAAAGTAAAATTTTCTTTTGAGAAATTTAATTTTAGAATTAAATCATCTTGAAAGAATCTGATCCTGTGTTGAGACGGAGGAAAATTAAGAGGAAAAGTCACTGCTGAAAAAGTACAAATGATTTCCCTTTGACACCCAGTGGCATAACAACATATTTGTCTCTGGTTCAGTACCAGAGAACCTACCTTAAGTGAATGCACATAACTTAGATTGAAGTTCAGAATGTAAAATAATACCATTTCATGAAAAGCTCTCAGATGTTTACCCAAAGTATTTTACAGCATTTTATCTGTCTCCGGAGTCTGAGAATGGAATTTGACAAGCACTTTATCTCCAATGTCTCCAGCATTCAATTGTTCCAACTGTGTGTGTGTGTGTGCGTGTGTGTGTGTGTGTGTATACATAGGATTTCTTCTTAGTTACTTTTGGTAAAAATTATGTTACATGCTTTTAAAACCCATGTTCTTAAGAGGAACAAAAAAGTCAGAAAGCAAATTGCTTGAGTTTCCAAAGGAAATAATAGAGTTGAATGGGATAAAGTGAATTCCAAGCCTAACACTATGAATCACAAGATGGTTGTGAACAAAGTTTGATCTATGACTTCCATATTACATGATCAACTTCAACGTTTTGAGGGTTCATGATATCTCTTACGTAGATATCATCTCCACTGAAGCAGATCTGAATGATTCTTTGACCCTGGTGCACAAAAATTGTGGCAGACCTGAGGTTAAGACTCTTTGAGATCATGGACCATAGATTTAGCTCTTGAAGAGATCTTAGGGTTCATTTAATTCAAACTTTTCCTTTTACTGATGAGGAAATTGAGGCTAAGAATAATGGCATGCCTATGGTCACACAGCTAGTAAGTGGAAAAGACACAGATCTCTGATTCAAAATCCCACTTTATCATGGTTACTCTCAATAGTAACTGAAATTTCTATGATAAAATATTACCATAGTACCATTGTTCCAAGAAAGAACATATCAATTGACTAGCATGTGTCACGGCCCTCCATCCCTGTGACGTATCAGACACTCACTTCTCTGGGAACCATGCCTATATATCTGCTATCTCCACACTAGAACATAAGGTCCTTGACGAAAGGGACTGTCTGTCTCACTTTTGTATTTGTGTCCTGGTTGCTCAAAGTGGCTGGCACATAGTAAACAGAGCAGCCAAGTATTGCAGTGGATAGAGTTCTGAGTCTGGAGTTAGAAAGACTCATCTTTCTTATGAGTTCAAATGAGTATGAGTTCAAATATGGCTTCAGACACTTACTGTGTGACCCCGGCACACGGTGGGTTGACCCGTATCAGTCAATTGACATTGACCCTGTTTGTCTCAGTTTTTTCACCCATCAAATGAGCTAGAGAAGTAATGGTAAACCACTCCAGTATCTTTGCCAAGGAAACCTCAAATGGGGTCATGGAGAGTAGCTGGCTGAAATGACTAAACAACACCTAATAAGTACTTTAAATAATCACTTTAAAATGCTTTCTCATTCATTCTTTAAAGTATGCAAAGTTATTCCTCTGACAATCAATAAATCACCATGATATTACTTGACGAGCATTATGCTAGATGCTAGGGATATAAAGAAAGAATAAAACTATTATTTTTTTCCTACTAGAATGGAATCTCCTTAGAAGGAAGAACTAACAGATTTATATCTGTATCTTCAGAGATTAGCACAATGTTTTGCAGATAGAGATCAACTAATACATGCCGTTTTATCCATTCATTCTCATTCTTAATGAGTAATAATAAATAACCCACTGCTGGTCCTGTAATGACAAATGTAATGACAATAGGACTGGAAGGAGAAATTGAGGAGGGATGTAAACTCTCAAAGAAAAAAAGAGGGATGCTTTTCAGTTTTCACTGAAGTCAGTCCAAATGAGATCTACTGGGTTCAACTTCAAGAAGACAAATGCACACTTGCATCACACATCTCTGCAATTTCGGGAACGAAGTTCCTTTCTTCACAAAAAGCATAATTTGTATAGCAACTTAAATATACTGTGTCTTCTCAAATGGCTTCTTGGAAGCAAACAAATGACTTGTAAATCTTAAGCACACCAAGATGCCTGTGAATGTTCAATTGTAAAGTGAGAATACATAAACAATACCACAGAGGAAATTGTGAATTGCTCTGATTCAGTGCTCTGTCTTTCCAACAAAGATACATCGACAACCTAAGGGGATGTATGAGTGATTCAGAGAGGATATTGAAGAGGCACTGAACAAGTGTACACAGCCTTATAAATCCAGTCTCTTCCTTCGATAATTCAGCAAGGAAGATAAACCGCGTTATTACAACACATGAGTAGCAACTCATGGTACAATAAAGACAATAAACATAGAAAAAGAGATACTCTACCTTGTACAATGGGACTAGAAAGAAATGCCTCTGACATAGAAAACATCCCCCAAGTATGGTTCTTGGAGATTAATTCCCCTGAAATTGATTTATTTAAAGTCATTTCCAAATTCAGCATCCTGACAAGCTTGGTTCTTGGTCATTAAACAATGAGCCCTTTCTATGTTAGATCACATAATCACATTAGTGAAACCCAAATGTAGAGCAAAGAATTTTATTAACAAGTATCACTGTCTAGAGATGATGTAAATTAAAAGTGCCCCAGCCCAATTAGAGAGAGCTGAGTTCTTAGTAATTCCCTCTGTTAAAACTGCCCACAACAGTTAGCTTCATTTGTCCCATTACTTAAAACAGAGGCAACAGCGTGTTATTCCTACATGTGCACAAAAGTTCAAGGTTCAACCTCTGATACTGGTTATTTGGCACCTAGATTTAGAACCACAGAATATTAGAGATGGAAGGCAACTTGAAGCTTATCTAATTGAACCTCTTCAGCTTATTTTAAAATATAAATTATCGATATTTTTTGTTTTTCACATCACCTACATTTTCTTCCTCTTCCCCCACTCAAAGAGTAATGTTTAAAGAAGTGACTAAAAGAAGAGGGGAAAAATCAGTTTCAGTAAAACTAACCAACATATGGGGTGGAGAAGGTTGGCAACAGGTAGTCTTTCCCATAGGCAGTCTCCCCCCTGCAAAGAAGGATGAAGTTATCTTGTAGGTGTTGAATGCTTTGGCCATTTTCCACCTTGTCTCTGCTGCTGGAATTTAGATTCGGGCATCATGACGTCCTGATTGGTGAGAGCCCACTGTATCCAGCCAACCACAAATCTTCACTTCAGGAATTTTCTACCAGTAGATCCAACACATTCTATTCCTCATCCCTGGGAACTTTAAATCAACATTACAATTGTTTCTGGAAAGGGCACATCCACTGACTCTCCTACATCATATTTCATTTACTATCCTTGTGACCAAAATAGACTTCCTTGCCCACCACTACTCTAAATATGTTATTTCTCCTTATGTGAATATAAGGTCAGGACAAGGACTCCATTTTGAATTGTATCCTCAGTGTTTATCATAATGTTTCTCAAACTAAGTGCTTTTCCATTATTCATTCACTCATGGAAATGCTCAAAGACCATCTACTAAGTTTGAGAAGGGTTATTACCGAAATTGTTGGAAGACATAAACATTTCAACTAATTGCATCCCTTAAAGTTTTAAAGGAATTGAGTTGTGTAAAATCTCCAACTTTACTATTCTATAATGTCCTTAATTCCTCTCTACTACAGTAGGAAGCACTTCCCAGGTTTATATTTTTAAACCAAATCTAAACTGTAATCTCTCATTTTCCCTTGGTTATCCAGGTAATATATTTAGGAGAAAGTGAGCATAGGGGTAAATGTTTTTTAAAAAAACATCTTTCCCAGGAGTTGAGCTGAAACAGCTGGAAGGAAGATGAATAAAACCTCTTATGCCTTTCCCTTCCTATTCTTGCCAAACTATAGTCAAGAGATGTGGTAAAAAAGTAAATCACTCCTAGTGACCCCTGGTCACTATTTCTGCTCTTTGCCCAGCTTACATTGTGTGGACACCTTAAAGATTCTATCTGAGAATGCCCAGAGAGTTTGACCAGAGCCCCAGAGATGCAAAGCTGAAAGGGAACTTGAGCTCATCTAGTCTCATTGTCATCCTGGGACTGGCTTTGCCCAAAGTCCTCTCTTTGGATGGTATCTTCTCTCCTCCCACCCAGCTCTGCTCCTCACTCTCTGGACCTTGGAACTTCCTCCCCAGCTGTCATTTCCAGGAATCCTCACAGGAACCCTGCAAAGTGGTTACTGCAGAAATTCTTCTATAATAATTTTGCAAAGGGAGGAAACTAAGTCTTAGAGAAAAGAATTGAGATTTCACTGCTATGAACTTTGGCAAAGGAAACAAGTCTACAGCAGCCTCAACAGCATTTACAATTTTGCTGAGATTTCCTGTTGCTTAAAAAATTCCGGTAGGGAACAAACATATGTCATGAATCCATTGACTTGGGTCAAAAGTTCTTTGCTTCTCTTTTCAAGGAGAGAATAATTTTAAAAAAAAGTAAGGTGTCAGTATGGCATAGCATAAACAGCACTATATAGGGAAGAGATGTGGGTTCAAATCTCAGGTCTGCCTAACCAACATGACTTTGAGAAGGTTGTCCAATGTCCTTACATTTCTTCACCTATAAAATGAGGGGTTGGACTAGATAATATAGCCCATGGTGGTGTAGGTAATTAGGTAGCATAGTGGATTGACTCTAATGGTACCTGGAATCAGGACGACCCAAGTTCAAATCCAGCTGCAGATAACAGCAATATTAACTAGAATTTATTTAGCACCTACTATGTGTCAGATACTATGCTAAGCAATTTACATATATCTCACTTAGTAACCGTGTGACCTTGGACTAGTTACTTAACTTCTGTCTGTTTCAGTTTCTTCATGTGAAAAAAAAGAAGATAACAATAGCATCTACATCACCAAGTTGTTGTGAAGAGAAAATGAGATAATATTTTAGAGAATTTTACAAATCCTAACGTTCCATATAGATATTATTATCTCTAAAATCCCTTTCAGGTCTAAACCCTATGATCCAATGACCTCACTAAAAAAGTAGAAACAAAATTAATTGCCATGTTAGGTTCATATGTCTCTAGACATGACTGAAAGTGAGCAGGGAAGTAGACGGGTCAGGAATGAGGACCATTTCTCCTCTGGGACCTCCTAGATGACAATCTGGAGCTACCCAAGTCATTTCACTGTCAACGTAATAAAGTTTGTCTGCAAATGTCAATGACATCTTTCCTCATCTCCTTCAATCAGATGAAATCCCTTGATTTCCCAGGAACAGTGACTGCTCATAGAATGTGTTTACTCTAGTGTGTTGGTGAGATAGCCTCCAACTAGTTTTGTTCCATTACTTTTGGTCCATGGGGTCTGATAGTGTTTACTCCAACTCCTTCCTTCTACCAGCATGAGCCATATGTCTCCAAGGGATTTTCCACCTGCCTTCTACCACCAACCAAAACTGACTCTGTCTGGTGGGTGCATTTGGTTTCACCGCCAAATCCAGTTCCCCTCCTCACTGTTTTAATAAGTTTATTCTTATCACTTTCCCCTCCTCTCTCCTTTTTTCTTCACTAAATCATAAAGATGAAGCATTATGGAGAAGAAAAATCAACACAGAAAAACTGCCTAGATTTGAAAAAACTCCTACTACAAAGATAGTGGAAAAGGTCATTTTAGCTAAGCATATTCTCTATGATTTACTATATGCTAAAATATGCAACATCTCACTGATAATATAGTAATAATTTTATATAATTAACTTTTAACTTTTGGGTTAAACTGGATAAATATGTAAAATAATTAAGATTGTCCCTCGTTTTGCCAGAAACATATTTAACTTCCGTATTTAAAACATAACCCATGAAGGGTTATACTTGCATGGTACTTGAAGTGAATGTTGTCCTCCAATGGCATCCATTCAAACCTTCTAACCCTCATTGACTTTTATCCTCATCCCATCATTAATCCTTCCAAGATCTACTCAATGTGCTAATGACCTTCCTCTACTTCAGGAGTTCTTAACCTAAGGTCTATAAAATTTTTTAAAATATTTTTCATAATGACATTTTAATATAATTGGCTTCATTTTGTAACTGTGTGTATTTTATTTTACAGATTTAAAAGCATTCTGAGAAAGGGTCGCAGACTTTATTCAATTGCCAAAGGAGTCCATGACATGCATAAAGAAATGTTGAAAAATGCCTGGCTTGGAATCCTTTAACATTCTGAGGGGTTCCAGGCAGCAATCTGTCCATCTGTTGTTACTCATTCTCTCTCAACAGAAACTGAATTTAGCTTAAAAGAGGCATAAATACCTTACTCACCAAAATGTTCACCACCATTAAAAGATGATAGTGAGAATAGGGTATGAACAGAGACTATGCAAAGAACTGAGGATACCAAGGAAGCCAAAAGATAGTCGTTGCTCTTAAGGAACTTAAAATCTAATAGGGTGAAATGCAAATGTGTGTACTATGCAAATGACTATTTACAAACTACATAAAGTATAAATTGGAAATAATTGACCAAGGGAAAGCATTAGACTTGAGAGAGATAGGGAAGGTTTTCTGTAGATGGTGGGATTTTGGCTAAGACTTGAAGGGATCCATTTCCCTGGATAGGTTCCCCTTTGCCTGCCCTCTCCCCTATGCCATATCTTTATACAGTTTCTTGGGGCAGCTAGGTGGTGCAGTGGATAGAGCACCAGTGCAGAAGTCAGGAGGACCTGCATTCAAATCTCACATCAGACATTTGACACTCCCTATCTTTGTGACCTTGGGCAAGTCACTTAACCCCAATTGCCTCATCTTGGGTCATCTCCAGTCATCCTGATGAATATCTGGTCACTGGACTCAGATGGCTCTGGAGGAGAAGTGAGGCTGGTGACCTGCACAGCCCTCCCTCACTCAAAACAAAGTCAAGTGCAACTCATGTCATCATCTCTCTGATGGAATGGTCTTCTTCAGCAACGAAGGACGAATACAGTTTCTTAGACACACAAGTTACCATTGCAATATGCTCTAGCTTACTGATATCCTACATGTGCCTCTCCATTTTCTTTTGGATCACCCACAACTCTGATTCTGTAGATTGTGGCATTTCATAATTCATAGTCATATTTGTATTTTTAAAAGATGAATTTCTGTGCCAGGGAGAAGCTGAAAATTGAGAATGTTAGGCAATTTCTTAAATGCAAGTCATTCTGTTTTCTTCCTCTTCTTCAATTCTGAGCCCAGTTAACTTTTTATCAGTTAACTTCTGATAAGATCAATGTACTGATGGACTAGCTCAACTGTATTTTATAATCTGGGCAATAGGCATTAATCTATTTGCTTGCTTCTTTCTATGTGGATTATGTTAACAGTGGTTTTTGGATGTTAGAATCTCGATAAGTTTGCAATGAAGTAACCTGATGCTTGATGCAATAGTCTAATGTCAGCTGCAATCAGGAGCAACTAGGGGTCTTCACTATGTATAGGGAAGGCTCTTCTACTTGGTCTTTTGTCTGGACGACTCTTTGTGACAGAGGTAAACACCTTTGGTGAACACTTAGTTTATATCTATTTTATGACATGATGTCAATAATCAATGTATTCTTGAAGAAAGTCATCTTCACGTTTGCATTTATCTTAAGATCTTAATATATACTTTAGAGACACCTTGTTGAAAGAGAAGCTTTAAGGTACATTTCTTTTTACCTTGCCACGTACTTTTTTTGTGATCAAGAAACAATAAATTCATCAGGTTTTCATATTCTCTATGATACACGTGCATAGCACATTTCAATGGCTTCTGTGCCCTGGGAATTTTTTAAAGGTGAACATTTATTGAATATTTAATCATAAAGGGCATTATTTTTTCATCATACTAAAGACATTAAAACTTAACTAAACTTAACCAGAATACTCATGTATAACACAAAAATCTATACATAAAACCTAAAAGAATATCATGCATTTAAATTAAAACACCAAGATAATTTTTTTGAGACCTTCAACTATGTCATAGCATAGCAGGAATACCCAAAATGCATGCTAATTTTCAGTCTCCTATTCAATTTTACTAGTATGAATATGTAATATACCATGGAAAAAAATATCTTCAAAAGTCCACCTGTTTCTTTTTCATATTTTCTTCAAGGATACCTTTCAAAGATACTTCCTGTTAATAAGTGGTGTTTTGGTGTTATTTTGTTTTTAATAATAATTCACAGGTAAAGGGAGTTCCTGGTAACTTACTCCTTCCACCAAGGCAGAATTTCTGTAACTCATTGTCTTAGAATGTTGCCTGGGGCACTGAGGAGTTACTAAGGTATTTGAGTTCTAGTAGGATGGTTCCACTGTCAACAATGCCTAGGTTCATCTAATTAGGAGGCTGTTACAATAGAATAGTAAAGAGACAGAGTAGTGGCTATCTGAGTAGAAAAAAAAGACATATACAACAGATGCTATGGAGGAAGAAATGAGCAGTTCTGGAAGTTCAATATGTGGGTGAGTGAGACCAACGAGTTAAGAATATCACTGGGGTTGAGAAGCTGAGTTACTGCAAGGAGGGTGATTCCCTCAAGAGAAACAGGGAAGCTTGAAAGACAGATTTGGGGGTTAAGATAATGAAAAGATCATGAAACCATTTAAGTCAGGAAACAGTTCACCTCCTCACCAGGTAGAAGAGTAGGGTAGTAGTTAAGTCATTTCAGTCACATCTGACTCTTTGTGACCCCATTTGCGGTTTTCTTGACAAAGATACCAGAGCAGTTTGCTCATTGTACAGATGAAAAACTGAGGCAACCAGGGTTAAGTAACTTGTCCTGGGTCACACAGATATCATGTCCGAGGCCATATTTGAACTCATAAAGATGAGTCTTCTTCACTCCAACCCTGTACTTTATCCACTACACCACCTAGCTGTTACTTAGACTTCCTCACAAAATGACAGAAATGCAAAATCTCTTTTATTAATCATTGAGCTCTGAGACTGTACCCTAGACTATTAAATAAAGCAGAGAACCCTTCTCTAACTCACCCAAGCTTCCATTCATCTCTTTTCAATATCAAATCTTCTAAACTCATAGTCTAAAATTAAGCAATTCAGGTCTCTCAGAATGACCATCAAAGTCTCTGAAGAATTCTCTTTATGGATTCTTTGACAGAGCATATCTTCTGATATACTAACAAGAAAAGAGTTAACCTTAGTTCTCTTAGGAAATATCTGTCCGAACTCCTTCTCTTTGACAGTGAATTCATTCAGTCTCTTAGGAAAGACGCTCTCTTCATCCTTTCACTCAGTGCCTCACATAATCTTCCTCCTCATGACAGTAATTCTCTGGACAGTTAAACTGACTTTTTCCCCAAACTGTATTGACTTCCAAAATTTTGATAGCAATATCCATATGACTGTAGTCCTGTAGGAAGGGCTGTGGAAGCCAGGATCAAACATACTCAAGGTAGAAATTCCAAATCAGATCTCAATGCTTCCATTCCCCTTTCAAAGTGTATTTTTTACCGAAGATACTCATATTCATGTACATAGAGAACTTGGACAGTACATTCCTTCATGATATTCCTATGAAATTGTTTTAGTAAGATCAGAACACTATGTGAAATCATAATAATTTTCCATTTAACTAACATAACTTGATTATCTCATTGAAAGCAATTTAATTAGCACTTAATGCTGTTTCTATATCCAGCTTTGATATTCAAAGTGTACTTGCCAATAATAAGAAAATAACTAAAGCAATGCCATAAACCCAGAGCAACCAAAAAAAATTGCTTTATTTTCTATCAAAGAGTTTAACAAAGCCTTGAACTGGGCTCTGAAGAGGCAAAATTAGTATCTCCTACCAAGAAGAGGCCCTTCAGCTCAATGTCACTTCTATATTATTGTCTTTCAATTTCCCACAGTTTTGTTGACAGTCATACCGTTGTGCATGTGTGGAGGAAAGTAGAAGCAAAGACCAATAAGTGATCAGAATTGCTTCCCTTACCACATGTATCTAGATCGTCCTTGGGTTTTCAATCACAGCTCTCTAGAGGCATTACATGATGACTTCTCTCCATGTGACAAGTAATAAAAATAATTCACCTTGAGATTCACAAGGAGCTTTACTCAAAACAACCTTTTATGGTATGAGTGAGGTATTGGTATCACCATTTTACAGATGAGGAAACTGAAGCCCAGAGACATTAACGTATATCCCAGTTTTCCTTGCTAGCAAGGGTAAAAGCCAGGAATCATTCCCAAATACAATTGAATCCTCATTCCAGGTTCAGTGTTCCTTCTACTATGCCATATATTTTTATCTATATCTTATCTGATTTTTCTGACAGACTGACCAGTAAGTTGACATTCTTACTCAAAATTTCACAGATGATTGTTATATAATGAGGGGGTTATGGTAATAATCTAAGCAACATCAATCATCCCTAACAAAAGATGATATCACCATTTGGGGATAAAGCTCACATGACCAGAAATGTTGCCAGTATTTACAATTATAATACAGCAGAAAAATTTTCATTTTTTTTCTTTCTGTATTCTTCTAATGAAGGGAAATGGAAGAAATTTGATGGCCAGAAAGTATAGGATGAAAAGATTCAGGCTTTAGCCTGAAAGCCAGGATTTATAGCCAGGACACAGAAGATGCTGAAGTAGGTAGATACTAGACCTGAGTTATATCTGCCTCAGATACTTACAATCAATATGACCCTGGGCAAATCACTTCTCTCAGTCTCAGTTTCTTCATTTGTCAAATGAGAGAGTTCAATTCCAAAGTCCCTTTTAACTTTAATCTATCATCGTATGAGAATCTGACATTAAAAAAACTTCATAGGTGATTGGGAAAAGGGGCAAGTCTTGGTGAATATTGTTTGATAAACACGAGTTTTTAATAATTATGATGAAAGCTTAAAAAGTGATCGATGGACTCTCCAAGCTATATACAAATTATGTTCCTTAAGTACTTTTTTCAATTGTTTCCCAGGACTTTAAGTGAATTTTCTCTTACAGTATTTTAAATAGAGGTTAGATTCCCAGGCTAGCCCACAGCAGTCTAACTCAAAACATTGCTAATTTGTTGCACATAGAAAGCCCTTACTGAATACTTATAGAATGGTTGAAAATATTGTTAAAGTGTGGTACATTTCCAATGAAAATTATCATTGAAAGCAATACTAGGAATTGTACAAAACACAACAGATCAACTGGAAAACATTTCATTATGTTGATTGCTGATGTTTGGGAAAGGATGAATTAGGGGAGGAGGTGAAGCTGGGGATGTCTTGAAGGAAGCTTCTATGTACTTCTTTATCTAGGCACAATACTATAACCACATCAACACATTAAGTACCTACTATGTGCCAATCAAAGCTTTACATGCTAGAGCTGTTGAGACAAAGAACAACAAACCTTGAAGAACCTTGAGGGAATATATAATGTACACAGATAAAAGAGAGGGAAAGTGCTGGGGAAGGACCAGGAAAGGCCTAAATCTAATCAAAAGTACTTGAGCCGTGCTGGGAAGAAAACCTTGAATTCTGCCAAGCAGGGGTGAAGAGGGTTTGTATTATAGATATGGGAGACCCCCTGTGAAAAAGTTTTGGACTCCAAAGAATGTATAAAAACCAAAAAAAAAAAAAAACCCAAACAAACCTCCTGGCTTTTAAGGATCTTACAAGCTCTTGTTCTTTTCTCAAGTGTATCACCACGACTACTCTTATGCTTATGGGTATATATTGTTTGGCTTATTAATTCAGTACAGGAGGAGGTACCTACCCCACCTATTCCCTAACTAGACTCAATCAGATCCATTTACTTGGGCCAAGGGACAGCTCAGTTTTTCCACTCGCCATCTTTATGACTTCCCAGATAGAAAAACTCTTCTCTGGTTACCCCTCCCCCATAAGTGCTGTCTTTCTCTATTAGAAGACAAACTTCTTGAGGTTAGAGACCCTCAGAACTTTGCGTCTGTATCTGAATGCTTACAACATAGTAAATACTTAACAAATGCTTTTGCCTTCATTGATTTGTAGGAGGCATTGAAAGTCAGTGTCTGTAGGCACATGCTTTCATAAGCAGAAGAACGATGAGAAAATAGGAAGGGATTAAGGCAAGGAGGGAGATTGTCCTGAGCTAAGTTTGTGTTGGAAGGAAGAGGGTAAAAAGGAAGAAACATACATTGAATTTCTTTCTGTGAGTACGACCAACAGAGATTGCCTGAAGTGCCATTAGCTGAGCTGTGACCATTGGAAGGTAGGAAAAGGAAAATCCCAGAACAGGTTCAACCTCCCTGGAGGAACAGAGAGGGAAGGAGGTGGTGGGGAGAGGAGATTGGTCAGATCATTTCCCACGGAGCTATTAGCCCAGGGCTGTTTAGTTGCTATCCAGAGCAAACTCCAGGTGGTTGGAGAAGAGTGGGGGATGTGGGAGAGATGTCATGTGCTACAGACGGTTCATATAAATGAGACACTCCTCAGATCATAATTTAGAAGGGTCCTTTCTTTGCTACCATGCAATTATAACATTTTCAGCTACAAATCTCCATGGTGCACATATTACTTTCACCATTTTATAGATGAAGAAACTACAACATAAGGAGGCTAAGTTATTTTCCCAAGAGTCCAAAAAATAAACTGCAAAGCATTCAACCGCATGGTTATGAAATTTACAGAGGATTTGAATCTAGGAAGTGTAACTTACATTTTAGATGAAAGGGACAGGATCCAAATGGATCTCACCAGGCTAGAACGTTCAGCTGAATGTAATAAGATGAAATTTAAAGGGGATGAATGTAAAATCCTTCATTTAAGTTCAAAAACTCAACTTCCCAAGTAGAGAATGGTGGGAGGTGTTGTCTTACAATGGTTTATGCAGAAAGTCTGGGGTTTTAATGGACTGTGGGCTCAACATGAGTCCATGTGGCAGCCCCCTAAAATGAACATAGGCTTAAGCTGCTTTAAAGAAAGGCACAGTGAGAGGATAACCCCAGTGCCTTCTGCCCTGGTCAGATAACATCTAGAATAATGTGTTCAGTTTGGACATCATATTTTAAGAAAGATGTAGACAAATTGGAGTATGTCAGGAAAACAGTAACCAGGATGATGAGACAATTGGAGACCATGTCATAGCAAAGGCAGAGGAAGGAAATCGGTATATTTAGCCTGGAGAAGAGAATAAATTAGAAAGATATGAGTACTTTCCAAGTGTTTGAAGAGCTGTTATAAACAAGAGGAATTAAATTTGTTTTGCCTGGCCCTAAAGGGCAGAACTATGAATTATGGGTGAAACGTACAAAAATTCAGATTTAGACCTAATATAGGGAAAATATCACAGTCTCTAAAGAACCCAAGCTGAAGGTCACATCTTAAAAGAAACAGAGAGGCATGTGGCAGGTGTGGGTAGGCTTCAACATATTAGAAATCGGAAAAACATCTATGCCTGGAAAAGAAGACTGGCTGATCATTTCAGAGAATATGGAATGACCAACAGGCAATTTGAAACTTCCATTGGTATGGTACAACAGGAGAGATAGAAAGCTTTTCATTGGATTTGCTGGAAGATTTGAATCACATAGGATCCACACAGTATGAGCTGGCATGGAGAGGTGGTAGTGATTTGCCTCAATAGACAAAGTAGTCACTTTGGTGAAACCAACAATACAGCAAAGTAGATAAACATATACAAAATTCTTATTCCCCCCAACATATTTGATCTCTTCTCTCTACATGCCCAAAGTCATGTTTTCAAGCTTACTTGTGGCATTTCCTCATTCTCCATTGGACAATTGAAACGTGGATGCCTCCCTGATTTCTGCTACCTGAGCTATTGCGATTTGGGTGGGAGTGGAGAGAAGGGATCAGGTGTAAGATGTGATAACTGACTGAATAAGATGGTTATGGGAGAGGCAAGACTGTTTATTTAAGTGATTAGACAGATGGTGCTACTTCTGATAGAGGAAAATTAGGAAGAGGGATAGATTTTAGGGAAAACATAATGAATTTTATTTTGTTCAGGTTGAATTTGAGATCCTTATTAAGGGTCATGTACAGTCATCCACATGAAAATGGCCAACAGGTAGTGATATGGGACCAGAGTTAAAGAGAGACACTGAGACTGGATACACACCCACACACACACACACACACACATATGCACATAAACATATTTGCATTATTGGCAAACAGATGTGAATTCATTCCTTGGTTGCTTGTGGATTCATAAGTGGATCATAGCTTTAGAGCTAGAAAGGACCTGAGAGGTGATCTAATGAAATCGCCCATTTTACAGAAGAGGAAAGTAAGTCTCAGGGAAGTTAATTAACTTCCCAATGGTCACACAGCTAATTGGTGGCAGAGTTTAGACTCAATTCCAGTACTCTATCCTTAAATTAAGCACTCTTTTGACTGTACCATGAAAGAAAAGAGAAAAAAATCTTCATGATGCCAAGTCCAAACCTCTACCCGTTGTACCCCATTGCCTCTCACAGTCAATGAAAAAATATTATGACATGCTTAGTTACATAACCCCCACTAAAAATGATTCTAGTCATCTGATAGTAGTTCAGAAGAATGGGAAATCAATGTGGATCAGAGTCATTAGAACAAATGAAACTTGAACCTGATCTTAAATCATGGTTAGAGTTTCATTAAGAAAAGAGGATACTGTAGTCAGAGGTTACTGTATGCCAAAGGCACAAAGACATGAATGAGCTTGGAGTACTCAGGGAAGGAGATTGCCCTGGTTGGTGCAGAGGGTGTATCTTAGAGCAGATGAAAAAATAAGTCTGTATAGGAGATGAGGACCAGATGATGGAAGAGAAAGGCAGGAGCCATTTAGATTTGCTGTGAGAGGCAATGGGGAGTCATTGTTGGTCTTTGAATAGCATGGTGACATGATCAAAGCAGTGTTTTAAGAAGATTAGTCTGCTGATAGTGTTCAGGTAAAAAAAAATACTGTTTTCCATAGGGGAAATTCGCATTAAGGCAATGGGATCTATCATCTAATGGATAGAAAGTGTTTCTCCTTTCCATCCTCTTGAACAGGAACATATTCAAGGCAGCAGGTGACATTTTTGTTAAAGAGAAAACCATTTAGAAAAAGGGAAACAGGAATCTAGCAAAATTTAATATATCCAAAGATGCTTCCACCTGCATTCAAAATTCCTAATCACTAGAATTTTTGGTAAATCCTATTTTAACCATGTATATGCCGATTTGATTTGAATGACTTCCTGTAAGTCCCAATTAATATTCCATACTTTATTAGAAGCCTTCCCCAACCTCCTTAATTCCAGTATCTTCACTCTGTGGAGTTCCTATTTATCCTGTATATAGCTTACTTTGTATATATTTGCTTGCATGTTGTCTTTTCCATTACAGTGTAAACTCCTTCTGGGAATGGGCTGTGTCTTTTGCCTCTTTTGTATCCCTAGCACTTAGTACAGTTCCCGCACATAGTAGTCCCTCAATAAATGTTTATTAATTGACTGAAATAAGAGGAGAGCAAGCTGGATTGCCTTTGAGAAACCACAGGTGGTGCTTTTAATGACATCAAACTTTTCCCTGAGACAAAGACACATCCTTTTCACAATAGTAATCTTCAATGACATTGTTTATTCCCAATGAGTGATCTTGATCTCTGAAGGATGAAAGTTAAGGGGTCACCAAAGGACAAGAGAAAGACATAGAATGGGTGTTGCCAGACTTTGAGGTATACAAAAGGTGACCAGAAAGGGAGATGGTCTGATCCTATGGAGTGATGGATGACTAACTGATGGCCCTACACTTCATTGGTAGGTCGGAACGGAATGAATAAAGCACCAGATCTGGAGTCAGAAAGACATGATCTCAAATCCACATTAGACACTTAATAGTTGTGTCATCCTCCTGGGCACTTTGTTAAATTTCTCTCAGTTTTCCATATCTGCAAGTTGGGTATAATAAGAGCCACCTAACTCAAAGGGCTGCTGTGAGGCTTAAACTGGATATTATTTGGAAAATGCTTTGCAAACCTGAAAGTGCTATCTAAATATTAGCTATTATTATATAACATCAAGGAAAGTTGAAGACACTCAGGGCATTGTGTAGACACCTCTCATCCCCAAGAGAATTTGTGGAAGAATACAGACAAAAGTCACACAAAATGGTTGGGCAGGAATCTGTGCACTAGAGGAAATTCTCTCTGTTTCTCCCGCACCTCTCTCTATCTCTGCCACTCTCTGTGTCTCTGTCTTTTGATCTCTCTGCCACTCTCTATCTCTGTCTGTCTGTCTCTTTTTTACTCTCTCTCTCCTGATGATGTATCAATTCTCCTCAATCCCTCCATGTTCCAGCCAAATTAGCCTAGTGGATGCCCCCTGTATGTAACATTCCATCTCTCCTCCTCATGTCTTTGCCTAGACATCCAGAACATCCTCCTCCTCATGTCTGTCTCCTTGAGCTCCTGCTGCCCTTCCAGGCTCAGCTCAATCATCCCTTTCTAAAAGGGACTTTCAGTCATTAGTCCTTTGGCCAGCTGCTCCTCCAGATCGACTTTGCATATGCTGTGTACTTCTTTCCCTAGGTACCTGCTGATTCACCCCAAGGGATCACACATGCTATCAGAACTAGTAGAGTTTCATCTTTGTAATTGTAGCCCCAGTACCTAGAGCAGTGTTGGACGTATAGTAGGATATGGTTCATAAACAAATGCTCATTAAGTGGAATTGCAACAAGACCATCCAAACACTGAATTAAATATTCACAAACTTCCCAACCCCAGGCAAGGGTAAAGGGATTTTTTTCAAATATCTTCCCCAGGAAACACAGAGCTGATGCTTGGGAATATAGCTACAATGAGAGATGGATTAAACCTGGCAGCTTAAATTCAGGTGCAATCAAAATATGAAAATGGATTGAACTTATATTAGCTCCTCAAAGTCGATTGGCCATACCAAGGTTTTTACTGCTTTCATCTGAAAGGAATAACATATTGAGTTGTCATTCTCAAAAATTATTCACTCAGCAATCTTTGATCATTCAGATGATTTGGCAAAATATATTGTGCTATCGAAATGAGAATAAACTCAGAGTGCGACGTTTGAGAGTTGGGGGAAAACAGCCACATTTCATCCCAATTTGAAAAGGAAAGGTATAAAACACTTTTGTTCTAGATAATAGACAAAGATCATCTAGTAGGCAAGAATGTTAAAAAAAAAAAAAAAGAGGGATTGTTAGGCTGGCCAGTTCCTAAGAGATGCAATGGGCCATTGAGAACTGACTATACCAATCATATGCATCATTGAACAGTGAATTTTTAGTTGGATTTTGTTGGTGTCTAATTCAACTCTGAAATTCTTTTTCATCTTTTCAGCTAAGAAGACAGTTGTACAAGATGAAGGGTAATAGAGAGAGCATTTAACTTATAGGCAGAGGAGTTCTAGGTTTGAATATTGCCTTTAAGAAATTACTAGCTGGGCGGCCATGGGTAAATTAAACATGTCCCTGGGCCTCAGCTTTCTACTATGCAAAATAGGAAGAATAATAATTTGTAGGAAATAAATGAAATAAAAACATACCTAAAGTTCAGAGACCGCTCCCAAGTATATACCAAAAAGAGACAATAACAAAAACAAACACCCCACACACATTCAAATATTTGTAATAGTACTTCTCGTGGGTGCAGAGACCTAGAAACAAAGCAGATGTCGAACAATGGAGGAATGAAGTGGTACTTTCCGGTAATGAAATATTATTATTCTGTAAGGAATGTGAAAAATTCAGAAAAGCATGAGAAGAAATCTATGAACTGATTCAAAGTAAAGTCATTGGTCAGGCAATTATTAAGGGCCTACTATATAAAAGCACTGTGATAAAACTGGGGCTATAAAGAGAACAAAAACTGTCTGCCTTCAGGGAGCTTATATTTGAAGGGAAATTATAAGGTGAAGGTAAAAATCACAGAAACGGGAAAAAATACACACATGTATATGCATGAATATGGAGAGAGAGAGACAGAGACAGAGAAATATAATGAAAAAATAACTAACAAAAAAATGAAACTAAACACTGAAAAATTACAATGGCCAAACTTGGTCCCAAAAATAGAAAAATGAGAAGGCAATTTACCATGCTGCTTTGGAGATGTGGAGAGCTAGGGGTATGGAATATGCATAAAATATCAACATTTATGTATTTCAAAGATAATAATTGCATTTTCCTCTATTTTATTCTTTGTATATGATATCAATTAAATTTCATTCCAACTATATAAAAATATGTGTATGTATGTAGTATATGTATGTATGTGCACACATACACAGCTAGTTAGTTAGAACCAGGAATTTTGGTACTTCTGGCCCATTAAATTTGTTTTATGAGGTACCAGGAAGGATGAGGAAGTTCAGGTGGGATGAGTGAATGTGGTTGAGATGTACTGGAGATGAAGTTGATGAAAGTAGAAGATAGCGAGCAAATGGAAGGCCAGATTATGTGAAATTCACAGGGAGGGGTGGTCAGTCAGGCAAGTGGAAGTTACTGATCTTAAACTTGGCAGGAAGGAGGGCAAGTGATCAGGAGGTCCCACCTGATGCTCATAGGGATCCAGAAAGGATTGGGTGGGTTTTAAAGGAGAAAAGTGGAAACGATTGAATGATGGTGGCAAGGGAAGCTCTGAAGGTTCCATTAGAGAGGGAGAAGATTTCCAACTCATCCTCTCAGGTGGTAGACTTGAAGGAGGGTACCAAGAGGAGTTAGTGTCCCCAGGAAAAAGCTAGGTTAAAATGAGCAAAAAGAAGAGAATGACAAGTAGTAAAGGGTCAGCTAATAATGTGCATAGCAAAAAGTGACAGCCTTATTTCTCAACACATATTGTTTGATCCAGTGACACTGGTCTCCTGACTGAACAAGATACTCCAGAGCTCAGCTATGGACATTTTATCTGGCTATTTTCCATGTGTGGAATGTTCTTTCTCCATTCCACCAGTTCACCTCCTGGATTCCTCTAAGTCCCAACTAAAATCCCATCTTCTACAGGAAGCCTTCCCCAACCTCTCTTAATTCTAGTGCTTTCTCTCTGTTAATTATTTCCTATTTATCCTTCCCATAGCTTCCTTTTTATATATTTGTTTGCATGTCTCTCCCATTAGATTGTAAATTTCTTCAAAGCAGTGGTTTTCTTTTTTGCCTCTTTTTGTATCTCCAGCTCTTAGTAGACACTTAATAAATGTTTCTTGAGTTGAATTCAACCAGAAATATGAAGGAAAATTCTTTAGGATGAAAGAGGATTCTTATCAGGGAGGGTAGGGATGGTTCTAGAAGCACAGAGGAGAGGAAAGGAAAAGGAAATGACCTGGAAAAGCCTAGGCATGACTGGATTTACTATAATGGTTTGGGAAGGAAGGAGACTAACCTCCAGAAAAGGCCGTGCTTGCCACCAATCACCCCCCTGATACTAATACATCCTTTGGGTCAGGATCTCTTGGCCAAGGACCACAACAGAGGTAGGGCACCTCTGTAGGAAGGCAGTCTTTGCACAAGGAACATTGTGACCACAGAAGCTAGGACTCACATAGGTGAGAAAGGCTATTCAAGATCACATGCCAATAAATGTGGAAGCTGGGATCCAAACCCATGAATCCAGCTTAGAACTCAACCTTCTCTCTAGTATACAAATGAATATCCATCAAACCTACTTATTATTTTTATTGGAAACTGAGGTCAAGAATTTTTCTACTTTTTCTACTGTGACTTTGAGATAAAGAAATGCCTAAAAGACACCTTTGAGCATATGGATATGTATCGGGATAGGAACCTGAGTTTTCACTGACATAAGGAACTCCCTGATGAAGAAACACCTCCTACCAATGCAAGTCTGCACCTCCTCTGCAACTTCTCTTCATAGAGAATTGCCTAGAACACTGGTGTCAAACCCAAACAGAAATGAATTCCTGCAGGTTACATACTGACATGGAAAACCATCAGTTACCTATGGTGTATTGTATTTCTATTTATTTCCTTCAATGTTTCCCAATGACATTTTAATCTACTTCAGCAGCACTCAGGAGTCTTGCAGGCCCCATGCTTCCTTGGTTACTTGTTTGATTTTCCCATGGTCACCCAGCCATGGGGGGCCACAGGTGGGCTGACTCATGGAGTAAATGGAGTGACGGAATTGGAGCTAGGGAAACCAAATTCCCCTTCAGAAACTTCTTAGCTATGTGAGCAAGTCACTTAGCCTTTCTCAGTCTTGGTGCCCTGTTCTGTAAAATGGAAACAATAATGGTACCACCTCCCATGCTTGCTGTGATGATGAAGCACACACAAAGCACTCTACCCACCCTATAATAACACAAGTCGCTATTGCTATTAACTGTTAGCTTCACAGTATTCATCTGAAGTTAGAATTTGAAATCATCGCACGTTTGCTTAGATAAAATAACCAATCTAATTTAAATGGTATTCCCAGTTGACTCCTCTCAACCCAAAGCCAGATAAGACTGGATGAACGTTTCCATTGGCCACCATCCTCATGTGCCCTCGGGACAAATATAGAGAAAACCAACACCCTAAGAAACAATTCACAAAAGAGGCAATGTCGGGACAGGTCGGTAATATTATTGTAGATGAAGAAGGTAAACTGAAATATTGATCCACACCCAAGCTGTTGATTCCAAAGAGCATCCTGATGACTCTCTTATACCTTTTATCTTGGCAGAACAAGGTGCCAGTCTCATAATGACTAACATTGGTGAAAATCTCACATTTTTTTATATTTTATCTATCTTATCTATATTTTATATATTTTTATATAAATATTTTATATTTAGTCTCACAATAGCTAGAAAGTAGCCAAACTGGAGCTTCTGGCCAGCATCTCCTTGAACTGATATACGATTACTATGCCACTAACACTTGCCTTACAGCTAGGTGGTGCAGCAGATAGAATGCCAGACCTGGAGTTCAGAAGACATGAGTTCGAATATGGCTCCAGACACTTACTAGCTGTATGACCCTGGACAAGTGACATAATCCTATTTGTCTCCATTCCTTATTTGTCAGATGAAGTGGAGAAGGCAATGGCAAAGCACACCAATATCTTTGCCAAGAAAACCCCAAATGGGGTCATGCAGTATCAGACATGACTGCAACAACTACAGAACAACAATAACAAAGCACTCATATCAGTGTGAAGGAAAGGGTAACCATCTCAGCTACCCAAAGATCCTGTTTATCTTTGTTTTTTTACACTCACACTAAGAAGCCATTCATATTTTATTGGTAGCTAGAACTGTAACATCACCATTGTTAACAGCCATTTTCATTCTGATTCCACAGAGAGGAAAACCTATCACACTAAATACAGAGAGCGAAAGAAAAAGCTACTGCAAAGTAGAACAAGCCAGCCACCTCTTTGAAGAGTCAATATACTTGAAACGCTGCAGCCTAACCATGGCAATGCCTCTCCTCACAAAGTGAACTCGAGTGCAAAGGGAAAATGTGGATTTTCAATAAAACCTGTGTCCTTAGCCCAGAGAGTGCTTCTGTCTTTAAGTTTTATATCTTTTTTTTAAAAGCGATCATAAAATTTAAGGGAAGGCTTTCCATCAAAAGATCTCATCTTCATAGAGCTTCTGTCCCAGCGTGGACTCCATTTACTCGAGCAGGCTGATAAATCCACAAGCGCCTTCTGTCTCTGTTTCCACACCTTGGACATCTACTCACTTGTTGGCCACTCACTGTTTGATTGGATCTATACCCAAGTAATCAGCACACAACCATGGAAGGAAGCATCTTTTTAAAATCAATCCTTCCACTATGTTGTGAGAAAATGTTGGTGTTTCATGTTGTTATTTAATGAGCCAGATCTTTGGTTGCTACATGTTTGTAATTTTCTCCTACCCCTCACCCACTTTCTTTTCATATTCTTTATCCAGACTATGGGTTTGACAAGAACAGCCAACATTACCGTAGTCACTCAACTCCTTGCTCTTCACATCGTCCCTTTGCTCAGCCCCAGACATCACAGAACCCATCGGTGCTGAATGACTCCTTGGGCAAGATAGCTGTCACAAACTTTGCTCCTTCTTACGAGATGGAGGCTCCACCAGTGCTTATCAGCTTTCCTGCCACTGCCTCTTGGAGTTCTCCAGTACTTACCTTGATGCGATCCTGTCCTTAGTTGCTTCCCTACTGCTAAAAGGTAAGGATCCCTGTGCCTAGGCACTGGCATTACTATTGAATCCTTAGGACTTTGGGGGCTTTCCATTGACCCTGAAGTCGAATTTTCTTTTATGTGTTGTCTCCCCTATACTAAATTATAGAGTGATCTCCCTGAGAGAAATAGTTGCTTGATTTTTCTATTTTGCATCCCCAGTACTTAACACAATACTTGGCACACAGTAAGGACTTAATTTTTGAAAATGTATTCAATTATTCTCGTTGACATTTTCTCTTAGTTTAATTTGTCTGGTTAGTATTCCCCAGATTTCTTCTTTTTGGAGTGAAGGCAAAGGTCACAATATCAGAAGCAGGATGTTGCCATTGTTTAAGGTACAAAAGGGGACCTGCAATTTGAGACATCAAATGCTTGCCTTGTTTTGTCTTTTCTTCCCCAAACTCCCTTTCAGACACTGAAATAGCTGCCAATCCTTGCCACTTGGGGCAGCTCCCCTACACTATAGAGCTGAAGATACAAGCTGAAGACCATATCAGACAGAGCTAAAGGTTGGTGGTGGTGTTTGTCCTTCTTTCTCAAAAGAGGACCATGAGATCAGGGAGATGATGCCATGACATGCAAGTGAAGTAGATTTAAGTGAGGGAGGGCTGTGGAAAGTCACCAGCCTCACTTTCTCCTCTGGGTTCAATAGTCAGATACAGATCAGCACAACTGGAAATGGCCCAGCATGCAGTGAAGGACTTTAGTCTTTTCAAGCTAAGGTCCTTATAACAGATATCAGTTTGACTGAGGTAACATCTATTCAGCGATAAAGGCTTAATAAGAAATGAGGCAGAGAATATCCTCTTTACCTAATCCTGGGAAGGGAAGAGTTTATGGGCAAAACAGAAACACTTGCTATTTACATGCATTCTGAACCAATCAGGGTCCAAACAATGATTTAGTAGGGTTTGTCCTGGGACCTATTGTTGGCCAATCAATGAGAGCCAAGTGATTTGGGATTAAAGCCTTAATCCCTAGAGATCCTGGTGGTTGCAGTCGTTCTTTGTGGAAGAGAACCAAAATGACATCACCATGATAAACTCAAGTTTCAGTGTCTCTGACTGTGGCTGACAGACCAATAGGAGTTCAGAATGCTCTACCTCAGATGGGCACAGATGGTCCGTGTGAACATTTGGGGTGGATACTCCAAATTTACGCATCCTATGTTTCGTGCTGTCTCAGTTCTGTTTTGCTCAAAGAGCACAGCACTCTTTCTGATGTGGGCACACCATGCTGAGGGGTCCTGTGCCAGTGTCTCCTATGTTGCACAATCAAATCCAAAGTTCTTAAGAGAGACCTTGAGAGTGTAACAAGAGCAGTTCATCTTTCAAGTCTACTGGATTATGTGTTGTCTATATGTGTGTGCACATTCCATGTACCAATAGTGAGTGGAATCATCTTTGCAGATGTTTTTGTACATTTTTTTGTGTTTCAACCACAGAGTGGGATCCCCCACTTACCACGGTAATCAGGTCAGGGTTGGGTAAGCAGAAAATTTTTAGGGTACCTTTTCTAGCCCCCTTCCTCACACCAGGAGGTGAGCACTGTGATCCTTAAAAGGCTGCTCAGAGACTTGTATCTGCACTTGCTGCTTCATCACTTGCCTGTCACCACAGGGCTTGAGGTATAATAGTAAAATGGTATGGGTGATATCTTTTGATATGTGCATAAATTGGATTTAAGTGAGGCACAGTTGCATAAAGTCATCAGCCACGCTGTCCTTCAGAATCATTATAGTCCAGTGGCAAGGCAAAATCAAGATGACTGGCAATGATTCAGGATGTAGAGGATGACCATGGCATCTTTGATGTCTAACCAATCTCTAAATGCTCCACGTCACTTGCTTCAGCTGCCTTCATGGCCATTGGAATAAATTATTCTCATCCACCCATTCCACCAGGGGAAGTCTTCACATGTTTGGGGTAGATATGCCCCCTAACTCACCAATGGGTTTGAGACACCCTCAACCTGGTTTGACCCATCTGCTGAAACGGTTTCCCAGAATGTGGCCACTGCACATACTGCAGCTTCTTGGAGCCACAGATAAGAGTTGGGTGAAACAAGTGGACACCAAAGGTGGAAAGAGCCCTGAAAAGGGCTCGGGAGCCATCACACCAAAGGTACTGGTCCTCCCTAAACACAAGAGGTCCTAGAGCAGAGCTGGAATAACTTGAGTAATAGTCTCACTGGATGTCATTTTACTTGAATAAAAGAGCCCTGCCTCTGGATTGGAGGCTATAGGTTCAAATCCTACTTCCACCTATGTGATCTTCGGCAAGTCAACCTCCCTGACTTAACTTAAGGGGAGGTTAACCTCATCAGTACATTGAGGGTGCCAGGTCCTTTCCAGTTCTAGAGTTTTGATCCTTTGTATAACTTTCCAAGTCTCTATAAACATCAGCGGTCTTGACAGTGATTGCCTTTGGAGGTTTTCTATGGATGAATATTCTCAGGCAAAACCCATGGAGGTGCCATGCTAGGAGTAACTGGAGAGAAATGAGCTTCCATACTTAGAGACCTGGAGGTTGATGCAGTAATTGATGAATGATTCCATGGAATGGCAAACACATGACCCTGAATGGAATGACTTTAATGGGCAATAGTTGGATTCTATCATTCACATAAAACCAACACTACAAAGTAGGTCTATGTAAAATCCTTAATAGAAACACAACAGAAGTGGAGGGAAGGGAAAGAAGTTTCTGATGGAAGATAGCAGCTATACACTATTGATTTGATTAGATAATCTACCCCTAGATAGCCAAGTCCCCCCCATCAAGGAGTAGATCAAGAAGTGAGTGGAAGTCAGCCCTGTGAAAACCACCAAGAGGTGCAGGTTGCTTAGCTATTATCCCTCAGACTCTGTCACTCACTAGGATGTAGGACAAGTAGGGCTAAATGCACAGTTGAAAGCCTATGTCCTAGACCTGATTAATGAGAGAATCTTCTCTGGGTCACAGTTCACTTCTCCACCCCCCACAAACAGTCATATCATTAAAAGATAGATATTATATAGAAACATATAGATGTTATATAGAAAAAACTATTTTATAGAAACAAAGATCTGTCTTCCCAGAATATGACAACCATCCAATCAATATCAATCCCCATAACCCCTTCATCACCTCCTTACATTGACTACCTAAGATCTTTGATCTCTGCATTCATCTCTCTAAGGCTCACGCAGCTAACCTTCCTCAGAAATGCTGAAAGAAAAGGCATGGGTCCAAAGGCTAGGAAAAAAAATCAAGAAAACTCACTTTTTCTAAGCTATAATAAATCACACATATAAATACAGTTGGAAAATATTCAAGAAAAAGCTTGCAGGATCTTCCCAGATTGAGAAATAACCTTATTTTTTAAAAGGAAAACTGAAATAAATTAGGAACTGAATACTCTTCAGGCAGCTAGATAGCACAGTACATTGGACCTAGAGTCAAAAGATCTAAATTCAAATCCTGCCTTAGACACATTATCTACTGATCTGGAGCAAACTAATAAACCTCTATCTGATTCAGCTTCTTCATCTGTAAAATGGCAGCAACTACTGCCCAGAATTGTGAGGATAAATATTTTCTGTGATTTTCAAACCTTAAAGTAATATATAAATGTTTTTGCTATTTAGCCACTCCAGGCATGTCTGACTCTTTGTGACCCCATTTGGGGTTTTCTTGACAAAGACACTGGAGTGTTTTGTCATTTTCTTCTCCAGCTCATTTGACAGATGAGGAAACTGAGGGAAATAGGATTAAGTGACTTGCCCAGGGTCACACAGCTAGTAAGTATCCAAGGTCAGATTTGAACTTAGGTCTTCCTGATTCCAGATCTAGGAGCTCTATCTACTGTGACATGTAGCAGCCCCTAGGTATATAAATGCTCATTATTGTATTTCTTAGTCTTTCAGTTTAATTCACTTAGTGAATCTATCTTTTCAATACCACGAGTTAATCGCATTCATCCATTCAGAGAAAAAATAAACAATGGTTCATTCTTTTGAATGTTGCTATAGTGTATTTTCTCTCTTGTCCCCAGATAAAACTTTATTAGGAGGGTCCTGGAGATTAAACAAACTCTAAAAATTCTTCTCAAAATTCTGTATTTAAAATAGAAGGGGAAAAAAAATCTATTGAGATATAGTTGAAAGTATAATAGTCACAGCCTCAGAAGACCCGGGTAAAAACCCTGCTCCCTATATTTCCTACTTGTATCATGTGGGAAATTCATTTAACCTCCCTAGGCCTCAGTTGTTTCCTCAAATGTAAAATCTCCTCCAATGCCCTGTCCAAGTCTAAATGCATGGTACTATGAAATACAATTGAATCACTTTATTTTTGGTGATTGGCAGCCAAGTGGTGCTACAGTGCACCACTATAAGTCCTGGGCTTGGAGCCAAGAAGTTCTGAGTTCAAATCCAGCCTCAGACACTTAACTAGTTGTATGACTGTGGGCAAGTCACTTAACTTCTGCTTGCCTGGGTTTTTTTTTTTTTTTGTTAACATAAAATGGAAGTAATAACACTTCTCTTGCAGGGTTGTAGGGAGGATCAAATGAGTTAATATTTACATAAGTGCCAGAGCCTGACACATATTAGGTACTTTATAAAGATGTATTCCCTTCCTCCCTCTTTCCCTTTTTCACTACATGAAAATGACTTGATTTGGGCATTTGAAACCCTTGTCAATCCCTACACTCCTTCGCTATGCACCCAATTCCTACCACAAGGGATGAAAACCCAAGTTTGGGAATTTCCAACATGGAATTTCACTTTCACTTAGGTAATGATTTATCTGAAGAGTACACCCTCCATACAAAGTGGCAGAAACTCCAGTAATACTGCTCCAGTTCCTTCCAATGTTTCTTTAAGCTAATTTATGTCTCTATTTATAAAAACTCAACTCGAAGCAAAGGAAACAGAAAAGAATGAATGAAGAAACAAATGGAAATTTTAAATAAATAAAATAAAAGCACCCAGGAATGAAAACTAAAGGAGGAAATAAAGAACAGTAATTCCTTTTGGTTTGATGATGAGCTGAGCTGACATTTTGAGGAAACAGATCTCTCGTACTTCTAATGTAGTTTTTCAGTTTTGATTGTGAATATATTGGAACCTCTTTTACTTTTTATCATACATTTCCATTTCCACAGAGGACAGTCCTTTTCTGTCTCCCTTCAAGATACAACTGAATTCCCTTTAATGGGAGCAATGAGAAGTCCTGTATGAAATGTTGAAATCAAAGCTCTGTCCCTTGTAAGAAAAGCAGATGTTTAAAGAAACTATTCTGGTGGGAGGGAGGTAGAAGAGGAAATGGAAGAAAGGAAAACTCTCCTCCCTACCCCCACCCATGCAGCCCTGTTCCCTTCCTGCCCCTTTTTCAAAAGTCTAACTGGTACATCCAATTGCTAAAGGGAAATTCAGAACTCTCATTTTGTAAGCTGGGAGAGCAATTTGCAATTTCCTTTGACAGATAAGCAAAAGTTATTACTAAGGCAAATGTTTCATTTCCCATTATGTCAATTTGCAAACTGAGTCACCTCTAGTCCTGGAAAAAGCTAGAAAGCACCAGCACTTTAGCTGCAAAAGGCCATGTGAGGTAACATGGGCCACTTGGAATCTGGAGGTCTGTTTGGTTAGGCAGCATTGCCCATTAAAAATAAAATAAGAGTAACCAAAGAAAGGGAGAAAAATAGAAAAAAAAAACTGTCAGTGAATGAAATTATTTATAGCTGCATATTTTGTAGTAGCAAAGAACTAGAGATAAAGTTGATATCTCTCAATAAGGGAATAGTCAAACAAATTGTAGCATAGGACTACATGGAACATTATTGCACCATAAGAGACAATAAGGCTAAGAATCCAGGGAGGAATGGGAAAGTTTATTGCAACTGACACAAAGTGGAATGATCAGAACCAGAAAATATATACACTTTGACAACTCTGTAATTACAGTAAATAAACTTGTCCCCCAAGAAGAAATATGAGAATGGATTTTTTTTTCCTTCTTTGAAAAAGTGGGGAACTATGGATAGGGAGCATTGAGTATTCTGTCAGACAACCAATGCATTGATTAGCTTTTTGGAATGGCATGTTGGAGGAGGTGTAGAAGATGGGGGATACATTAGAAATGAAGGTGATGTAAAAATGAAAAACACAAAATGTTTTTATAAAAGAAATGAACAGATAAATTTAATATCCAAACAAAGGTCTTTACATGAAAGCTGGCAGATAAGCTGGGGAAAAAAACAACTGAGCCCAGGAATTCCTTAGATTAAGAACTGTGCAGCCTAAACCTGATTTTCATACATTTGAGGCCTAAAAGAACCCAGCCTAGACCAAAAAAAAATTGGACAGTGGGACTAAACATCTTAAATAACATGGGTATTTCCAATGGGTAGAGATTTGTCTTTGCAAAGCCAAGAAAGATGGTCACTGCCCCATCGAACAGGAGTGGTGGAGGACACTGGTGTCTAGAAATGCAAGAAGTAAACATTTCTGAACTTGGAAATTATAGCTGAAAAAATGCTATGTCACAATATTCATCTCATTTTAATTCATTTACTTACGGGGAAGTTCAACAGTAAATCAATGTGGAATACCAAAAAGAGTTCCGATCTATTTGAGGTTAAATGTTCATGTTAGCAACATAAAAAGGCAGAAAGATTGTAAGCAGGATTCCAGGAACATCATCTGATTATGCAAATAATATCAATCTCAACTTAAGCTCAGTTGGTTTAAGTCATTGCTAAAATGAAAAAGAAGCAGAGAGTAGATTTCTGTAGCTATGTGTAATTGACTACTGCTAGAAGTCAAGCCAATTTGCCTCAATGTTCTCCACTGAGCGAGCTTTCTTTCCTCATTCCTACCTTCATGCTATATCAAAAAGATCTGGTTCCGACCCACTCTCCTCCTCCTAACACAACTCAGACACCTAAAGTTATGGGTCTAATCATGCTTGTTGATTGACTAAGTGACTGACAAGGTAAAGATGGAGCCAGGAGTGATTAGGATGAGAATGGAGGATAATGAATGTGAGACTATGTTGAGAAGGGTGCATCATCTTGGAAGCCAAGTGGAGATCTTGGTGCTTCATTTCATGGAATAGGGAGCCATGGAAGGTTTTTGACTTGGGATGTGATAAGGGTAGCATATAAGTAGTCATTAATTCCCTTTTCCACTACAAAGAGCAACCCTAATCCTTTGGTGCCTAACTACTCTAACAGATCTAACCTAATTTTCTTTCCTCTGGTCTTTCCTCAATCCAAACCATCTTATACATATTCATCAGATTGAGTGTCTTAAACTACCAATGTTATCACATCAATTTCTTGCTCATGAATCTAGCAAAACTCCCTAATTTCTTACTGTATCAAATTCAAACTCTTCCATTGGACTTCCAAGACTTAGCAGAGCCTTGACCTACTCTCTCCATCAAGACTTTTTCTTCAACTGGAATCTTTTGGAACTATTCTCTTTAGGACAGTCTCTTCTTTTACCCCATGCAATAAGGCATAATGATGTAATACAGTTAAAAGAGTGTCAGACTTTGAGTCAGGAGAATTGAATCTGTATACTCAACCACTGATGCTTATTGTCTGTGTGAATTTGGGCAAGTTAGTTAACCTATCTGGGTCTCAGGGAGGGGGCACCTCCAAGGTCTCTCCCAGGTCTAGATTAAACAGGATGTGACCCCAGGAATGTTCTCCCTCCTCTCATTAGACAATATGTAAGCCATACTAATCCTTAAAGATGCAAGTCAAGTCTTACCTTCCATGTATGACCACATCTTACCTATTTCAGCAGACAGCAATCTCTCCTCCAAACTTATTAATTCTATGGCATTTAATAATCATTTGGATTGATGACATGCTATATGCTAGGAGAGACACAAAGATCCATAAGACATAGCTCCTTCCCTCAAAGAGTTTACAGTTTACTAACCTCTAGGCAAACAACAACACAAAACTAAAGATCACTTAATCTTTAATGATTGCACAATTATGTTAAGTTTATTCTGCTAGATGATCAATTCTCTTGGTAATTGCAGCGGTTCTAACTCCGTACTTATCAAATAGTAGGTATTTAATGGGGGATTGTGGATTGATTAATGTGAGGAACTTAAATAGGAGAGGAAGCTTTTGTTTGTTTGTTTCTAGTTTCTAATCCCCTGGAATTAAAGGAAAGGAAAAAACCAAACAGTTCCTTTGAATTTACACTTCATTTAAGCATCCATGATTTCTTCGTTGTAGACAGTATCTCCTCTAAATTTTATCTCAAGCCTTACATGTCTTAATGGATTAACTTTCTGAGTTTCCATGGAGGGAAACAAAAAGTTTTCTCACCTGGTGGCCAATCATCTGGTAATGAGCTCCTCCAAGCCCAACCTGGCTGGTCCTTGGATGTCTAACACAAAGTTCATCGTGATACTCAAATCTAAAGTCTTTTCAGCCTAGCCATGAATTCCTTTGACATAGGCTTAGAAGAGCCAGGGTCACCTCTACTCCCTGACAAGGCATGAAGGGAACACTTTATTGGAGGTTGGCTTTATAAATGATAAAAACTAAAAGAATCCATTTCTCGCCAGCTAAGGCAGATTTGCTCCACACTGAATGATATAAATTAAGATCTGTAAGAGGTTTACAACTTTCCTCAGCTGTCAAAATGATTCCTGAGACAACTTCTATATGGGATATAGATCATAACCAGGTTAGCAATATATTTGGATGGAAAAAATCCAAAATCTTAAAGTGCTAAGATTATTTTTCAGCCTATTAGCAAAGAAATACATTTGCCAGCAACTCACCTTGCAATTTTAAGTCTTTTCTCAAATGGATGATAAATGTATCCCATTGGTATTTTCTTCTCCCTCTTACCTCCACAAGAATAGATACTATATTAATGGTTGAGCTGAGAATTCTCCTAGCCACATTACATCCATCTTTGAATCAATTCAGAAATGAAGGTGGAGTTCTCTGAGTTATTTTTTTCAGCAGGAATCCTTCAAAATGAGACCTTGGAAATTCCCAAGACAAGATACAAATGTGCATACGTGAGCCTGCCCCCATGTCAATCCACACAAGGAGCTGAGGATGGTTTGGGGGTGGTTCTCAGGAATTATACTCTAGGGCAGCTGGTTTCACATTCCAAATGTCTTACCTTCACCATTCCACACTTGAAGAAAATCACACACACACACACACACACACACACACACACAATAGCTCCACCAATAACCTAGAAGCCATGAATTCTAATTTTCATTTTTATAATGAAATTGGGATTTCAAACACTCAGAGTGAAAATGGCTTGACCATACATAGGTAAGAAACATATTTTCCTCACTTAAATGATGAAATATGAGTCCTTTTGGAAAGATGAACACAGACCCCCAGAGACTTACAGAAAATACCTCCAGTCTTCATTTTGGACAACCCATAGACTCCCTAGATAAACATTTATTTTCCCTAGGGCTCAAATTGATGCTACTAATGCCTTCTGTCTAACCTAAGTAAAATTCAATTTTACTGGAAAATGTATCCTTCTGTGGTATTGAGGAATCAAAGCTTAGTGGACAGAGCATTAAAGTCAGGGAAGTCTAGGGTTCAAATCTTATGTTACTAGCAAGAACCTTGGGTGAATTACTTCCTCTCTTGGACTTTCAATTTCCTCATCTGTAAAATGATGAGATTGAATGTGATGACTTCTGAAGTCACTTAGCTCTAAATGCATAGTCAATAAGTGTGTCAATATTCATACATTATACCATTAGTATAATATGTATAGTATATGAAGTATATGAACTGTTATATTTGTATATTGTGTATTGAGGAGCAGGCACCAACGGACTGGTCAGGGAGGCTTTGAACATCAAGAAAGGGAGTCTGCAGACACTGGGGAGCTGTTAAGGATTTGGGAGCAAAGAAGCAACATGATAGAAGTGATGTGTGGAAGGAGATCCATCTGATACAAAGATATCACTTTTCCCTCCTCTCATTCTTTATTTGTCAATGAAATTAAATTGAAAAAACTAAAAGTGTCCTCAGAAGGAATCCAAAGCCAATATTTCTATATTTGAATACATTTAGTTAAACTCCATCCATGAAAATGAGAATTGTCCTTTACACTCAAAAACTAAAATCAATCCCATCCAGCTTCTTGGAAATCTGGCAGCAAGGAGAAATGAGAAACAGCCCTTTCTGTGCCTCCCTGACGTTCCTGTCTTGTTTGGTTTTCGTGGAAATCCAAGCCTGATTAATACTGAGGATAGCAAACCAGCCCTAGAAAGTTTACAAAGTGTTCCATTAGCAACAGACCAGGAAAGTACAATTATTTGTCATTTTCTTCTTACAAAACTATGATCTTATCAGAATAGGGACCTTCCTATGGGGAAAAAGATTTCTGGTTAAACTGTCCCTCTACTAAGTGCTGGGTATTGTGTCAAAGGCTAGACACAGATCAGCAACTCCCCAGTCACTTCTAGGCTTAGAGGGTTGCCTGGGGCACTGAGAGGTGAGGATTTGACTTGGCCAGACTGCATAGGTATGTAGTCAGATTTGAGGCAGTCAGTAATATAGTGGATAGAGTGCTGAAATTGGACTCAGAAAGCGATGAATTCGAATCCAGCCTCAGATACTTGCTAGCTACGTGACCTTAGAAAAGTCACTTTCCTTCTGCCTTCCTCAGTTCCCTCAACTATAAAATCAGGATAATAATTGCACCTTGCTCCCAGAATTATTGTGAGACTCAAAGGAAATACTTGTAAAGTACTTAGCACAGTACATGGCACATAGGTGAGGCACTTAATAAATGCTTGTTTCCTCCCTCCTTTCCTTCCTTCTCACTTTCCTTCTTTTTCCCTTGTCCTCTTCTCTCCTTCCTTTCATCATTCCTTCTTTTTTCTCTCTTCTCTTTTTCCCTTCCTTATTTCCATTTTCCCCTTCACCCTATTCCCTCCTTCCTCTCTCCATCCCTTCTTTCTTTCCTTCCTTTTGCCCTCCATGCCTTCCTTCCTTCTTTCCTCCATCCCTTCTTTCTTCCCTCCATTCCTTCCTTCCTTTCTTTCCTCCTTTCTCCTATTACTTCCTTCCCTTTTTCCCCTTCCTTCCTTTCTTCCTTCCCTCCTCCTTTCTTTTCTTCTTTTCCTCTTCTGCGCTGATCCTTTCTGTCCCTCCTTCCTTTCTCCATTTTCTACTTCTTTCTTTTCTTCCTTCACTGCTTTCTTTGCTCCTTCTTTTCTGGGTCTTCCCAACTCCAAACCTGACTCCTCTGTCTCCTTATTCACTATGCCATCCTCTCTCTCTCTCTCTCTCTCTCTCTCTCTCTCTCTCTCTCTCTCTCTCTCTCTCTCTCTCTCTCTCTCTCTCTCTCTTTCTCACAGCAGGAAAAATTACTTCAATTTTAAAATAAAAGAAACTGAAGTTCATAAAAATGAAATGACTTGTCCAAGGTCACATGGTAAATGAAGAAGCTGGGCTTAAATTCCAGGGCTTCTAGTTGTAAGTCCAAAATTCTTTCTGTGATCCCAAAGCAGTATCTCCATGTGTGATTCCTGAGTATATATGCTCCAGATGGTTATTTTTCTTCTCAGTCCAGTGACATGGGGGGATGAAACAAGGTAGAAAAGAAGTCTAAAAAGTTGGTGTAAATGGCTAATTTTGGTCATTGTGTTCAAACAGCTTCAGTGCATTCTCATGAATTCAGATTTCTATTTTTCAAGGTTGGTCATTACAAATGGAGAAATCGAAATAAAGGAATTAAATTGTTTCTCCCCCTTGGTCAAAGGTAATAGATTAGAATTCAGATCTTCACTTACAGTCTTTTTTCTCAGGACTTTAGAAATCTCTTCCTCCCTATATCTCATTCTCCAAGGGGATGACTATTTAAAATTGCTAATTAAGGCAACTCCTGCACAATTACAAACAAAGACTTAAAATATTGTCACCCAGTCTGGGAGAAACCAATTAGTCATTTGGTTGAATCTTTGTTCAAAGGATTAAAGTGGAAAAGAACATTAGAGTCTCAACGTCAAGGTTCAGATCCCTATTCAGTCATTCACTATGTGACTTAGGACACAGGGAGGAACTTGTCTGTGTCTGGTCCTCAGTTTCTTCATCTGTAAGATGATGCATTTAAGCTAGATGGTCTCTGAGGTTCATTCCAGCTGGATTTGAAGCAGGCATGAACCTCAGAAGACATACAGCCCAATATCTTCTCCCTCTTCCATTTTATAGGTGAGGAAACTGTGAGACATCCAGTGAAAGTGATTGCCTATTGCTTATTAGATAGAGGCCATTATTTTTCCGTAAATGAACTTCGAGGAAGGAATAGAGGAAAGGGGGTGGGAATGGGGTATTATGTTTTATCAAGTTCCCCAATGAAACAAACACATGTCAAAACATTTACTTTAAAAAATGTCAGAGAAAATTCAGTGGAAACTGTTGCTATATAATGCAAATATTTGGTCATTGGGTTGGGCAATTATCCTCATTTAAAGAAGCACATATGGACCCTGATGTGGCTCATTTCTTTCTTGGAAGAACACACATTTCCTCCAACTCACCATCAAGTTAGCAAACACAAATTGTTTTAACTTTTCCAATGGGCAAAAAGCCATTTGATGTATTTCCACCAATCCTAAACAACTATCTACATTCATTTCTCTGCAAAATACACTTAAATTTTATCACTCTAATGATTTATAAACAACAGATTCCTCCAAGCTATCAAAGCAGTTATTAAAAGAAAAAAGGGGAAAAAATCTTTTGCAATTGGGATTGGGAGAGCTCTAGATTCAAATCCTATACACACACACCCACTAGATCTGTGATAAGAAGCAAGTCATTTGACCTTTATGAACCTCAGTATCTTCATCCATAAAATGAATATTATAGTACTTACTTTGAAGGGCTGCATGTCATGGTAGATCAAGGCCTGGCCTTTGAGTCAAGAAGACCTGAATTCAAGTGCCACCTCTGACATATATCAGCTTTATGACCCTGGGCAAGTCATTTACTGTGTCAGTAACTCCAGACAACTCTCCTTGGCTATATAAAAATCACATCTATTATATAAATATGATAGATATATAAATATAATAGATGTATAAAAAATACATCTATTATATAGATAGCTCTCTTCTCAGACTTTCCTCATAAAGAGTTTCTTAACCAATGAAACCAAAGATCAAAAATACCTCATGGAATTGTAGAAATAATCAAGTGAGCATGAATATGAAAAATTATGCAAACTTTATCATTATTGGCTTTGTGGCTGTTATTAAATTATTGGTGGTGAGATGTGATTGATAGAGCAATATGTCAGGAAAGCATATGCTCAATTTCTGTCTCTGACACCAACTAGCCATGGGACCTTGTACAAATGACATACCTCCACCATGTCCTAGAGAATTCTCTAGCTTTTATGTGTGAAGTTGGAGGTAATTTATGGATCTGCATTGGGGTAAGGGATCTCCCACATTAACAAAATACATATCTTCCTTGTATTTTATTATTTTCATATTTTTTCTACCTACACTATTAGGAAAACAAATCAGCATGTGTATGGGGGCTGCTGAATGAGCATAGGAGGACATCATAAGGAAGTTGGAAGCAGTGGAAAAGGAATTGCCTGTAAAGTCAGACAACCTACCACATAGGTTTCAATTCTCTATCCAGTGCTCATTCCGTATATCACCTAGAACAAATCATTTCACTTCCAAAGGCCTCCTTTCTCTCATCAATAAAAAGTTTGGGTGAAGGCCTTTGGACTTCTAGATAATCGCCTGACTTTGCACAAGGAGGAAGGACCCAGACCACAGACTACAAAATTTCCTGGAAATGTTCTGGAATACCCAGAGGCCACTAAGTGGTGTCATCAACACCTACAAAGAGACTTGGAACTTAAAAGTCCTATTCTGGGTCTGCTACCTAGTATTCAATTTAGTCATTTTTTTTGGTATCACATTTTACTTATTTTTTAACTTTTGGAATAACACAAACATTTCCATAATATAGTATAATAAAAAGACAATTGTACCAGAAACTGCAAATCTACTACGCATGACTTGTTTTTCCTTTCAAATATACAACAAAATTACTGGGTAAATTTCCCTCCCCCTAGAGAGATCATTAGACACAAATATGTACATATGTGTGTGTACGTATGTATATATATGGATGTGTATATGTATATGTGTATACACACACACACACACACACTTCTCTACATATGTCTATTTATTTATGGAACTCTTGCTCCACACCAAGCTCTGTGCTAGATGCCTGGGTCTATCAGTCCATAAACATTCATTGAGTACTTATTCCATGCCACAGAGAGTATGAAACACAAGAGACACAAAACAAGGTAAAGGTCCTGTTTTTGAGGAACTCAAAATCTAAAGGGGGAAGAAACACACAACCATAGAAGTATAGATAAGATATATGCAGAATATGTTAGAGAGAATTACCCAGGGGAAGGATAGTGCTACTATCAAGGTGGATCATGGAAGACTTCCTGCAGGAGGTGATAAACAGATGTTCCAGGGATGCAAATATGAGTGCGAAACAGACCTTGCCAGGAAGGCACTTCAGTCCGTGAAGGGAGGAGAACAGAAAGCCAGAGGAGCACTGCACTTGTTAGCAGTAGGCGCTAAGGAAGGCTGCAGACCTTCTCAGACTCTCATGTCTTCAGCTGCAACATGAAGGGGGTATGATAAATCAGGGGTTCTTAACATGAAGGTCTGTGGATAGATTTTACAGGGGCCCATGAACTTGGATGGAGAAAAAAATTATATCTATATAAAACCTCAAACTGAAGTTTTATTATATATGTATTTTTATAAATACACATGTGTGTATACATAATCTATACACATATACACATATATACACACTAATATAAGTGCATGTGTCAATGTGATTGACAAATCATTCTATTCTGTGACAAGCCAGTGTCCCAATTTCCTCTAGATAGTGTGAGCAAACACAGCAAGGAAGTCCAAAGATGTTATTCTGAATACAGCACCATATTTATTATCCTGTAAGGCAATGGAATAGAGGTGTGTGTGTGTGTGTGTTTTTGTGTGTGTGTGTGGTGCTTCCTGTGAGACCATGCAGGAATTATATATAAAATAAATTTTCAGTTAGAGGTTTTATGTAGATATATAGGTAACATCTATCTGTCTATACACATATATATTCACTAACCTCTAGCAATTATTTAAAAATATGATTCACCAGATTACGAAAGGACATTGTGACTCAAAAAAAAAAATCTAAAAAAAAGCCTTGCATGATATCAAAGGTGCTTTCCTCATCTGGTAATCTGAAAAGTATGTGGGTCTTTACCAGACTTCCCTAGTCCTTTTAATGCTTTCTCTTACTTAACAAAGAAGTTTTCCATTATCTCCTAGTGAGTTTGTTTTCATTGTTACATCCCCTTCCACGGGAGCTGCAGGGGAGAGGGACTTAAACCTTTTGGTGAAGGAGGGATTTTTCTTATTTTTTTTCCTTTTTTTAAACTAGGAATGAATTGCAGCTTCATAGATTTTAGAGATGGAGAAACTGAGTCACAAAGAGTTTAAGTGACTTGCTTGAGGTTACATAAAAAGTATCTATGAAAAAAAATTTGAATCCAGGCCTTCCTAAGTCCAGGTTCAGTGCTCTACTATGTTGGGTAAGTTTGTGGCTGAAGTTTGGGAAGGAATCAGGAAGGAGATGGAAAATTACATCAAATATTTTACAAATTCCTGTTTCAAGTTTGTATGTGAACATGCACAGAAATACTCATTCCAAAAATGCTGAACATTTATTTGGCCAAAATTTTCACATTATTTCCATCATTTTGCTGATAACTCACTTATTAATAAGAGTTTGGGGCCAAAACATTCACCAGGGAGAGGTATACTTTATGATGTATACCCAAAAGCTTGGAGACCATGTCAGGTGAGTTAAGGGTTAAAGCATGTCCTTAAATGGGAGACAGACTTATTGGCTGCTTTCCATTCTGGGTGAGCAAGTAATCAGTGAACTCCTGATTGGAATGATGGATGGCCCATTTCTTCTTTTTCCAACATCCTATCTTTTAGCAACAGCTGGTTTCTAGCAACAGTCTTTTATGTCTATGGCCAGTTTTTTCTGTAACTAACTTTTTGTCCCCATTCAATTCTCTCTCTCTCTCACACAATATGGACAAACTTGGTTATTTTGTACAGCGCAATTCAATGACTTATGTGTCTACTTGACCATTCATAATAAAGAGAGGAAGGAACCCTCTCCTCCTATTGGTCTAAGCATTACTGAAAGCACCAAAGGCCTGATATGCCATCAACATGAGTATTGGTAACCCAGGACCAAAGGTCACTGAGGGACTGACCAATCACCACTGCAACAAGTGACCTAGACAAATCGATATTGAATTTATGTGCTTCTTTTTATCTCTAGTAATGATAAGAATAGGAAAAAAGAGCTAGTGGCTCTTACAAAAGATATGGAAATAACCCTTACCTCCAAAGCAATACCCTTACCAGTTGGTCTCGTGTCCCATAGTGAAGTATCCTGGGGCTTCTGAGAATGCCCTAGTGGCTGATAGGATTTGAATACTGAGTTTCCTTTCTGGACTGTCTCCATGATTTAATCCTGAAGGCAAGTGTGTCAATGTGATTGATACACCACTCTACCCTGTGACAAGCAAGTGTCCCAATTTCCTCTGGGCAATGTGAGGAAATGCCAGTGAGAAAGTCCAAAGAGGTTATTCTGAATACAGCACGATAGTTTTTTTACATCTCGCAAGGCAGTAGAAGAGGGCCATGTGTGCTGCTTTCTGACTGTGAGACCTTTGGCAAGTAATTTAATAGCTCTGTGCTTCAGTTTCCTCATTTGTACAATGAATAGATCCTACCCAGTGATCTGTAAGGTAGCTACTGCCTCTCAGATCCTATTTTCTTATAAAATTAAGAAAAAAACTTTAGTTTTAATCACCAATTTCAATCACTGTTAATCATTATGCATAGGATGTTGTAAAATACTCTGTATATATGTAAGTATGAGTATGAAGTAGTATGTCAATATAGGGAGCAATGGTCATTACAGAAGACCAGTGATAAACCCTCTTACCACCCACCTCCTGACATTGACATGATGGACTCAAGATACACAATTAGATCTACATTTCTAGATGTGGACAATGCACAAATTTGCTTTGCTTAACAATGCATATTATCATAATTCTCTTTTCCATATAGATGATAAATGTTTATTTATTTAGACCTATATATTTAAAAAAAACCATTGGTGTTATAACTAACACAGCACAGGGAGCTCAAACTCCAGCTCAAGAGAGTGTGGCTCTCTCTAACTTGGGGCATTAGCAATAACCATTTCATGACAACTGATCCAAGGACAGATTTAGGCCCAATTTAATAAATCTGTCTTATAAACAGTGAGTTAAAGTTCATCTGAATGTGTCCATAATTCCTTCTTCAACAGAATCTCAGTTCCCGGAGGGCAGGGATGAAGTCCTTTTTGCCTTTTTATCCCAGGGACTAGAACAAGAGCTGGAAAATAGTAGGTACTTAAATGCTTTTTGATTGCTTTATTTATATTTTATTTCACCAGTCCACTGAAAAACTCTACTAGGTTTAGACTGCTGGGAGGAAAGAATACTGAAAATGGGGCAATAAGCTTGTAATGGCGGTCCTCTGTCATATACACTTATAGAGTCTTCCATAAATTAGAAAAAATTGTAATCGATAATGGTCTCATCAATGTGGGTGTCATCTATAGCACAATCATTGGCGCAGAGTTGCTTACTGACTGGCCAATGACTAACAGGTTCTGCTTGGTTAGTTTCCTCAGTATTAAGATGGAGATAATAATTGCATCTACCTCCCAGGGTTTTTATGAAGACCACCTTAGATTGTATTTGTAGAGCACTTAGAACAATGCCTGGCACATAATGAACACTTCCCTTGCTCCCTCCACCTTCCATTTACTGAGTTCCTTCCAATGAGAGGGAGTTCTGAACCTCCAAAGATAGCCCAAACCACTTTTGAAATACTCCGACAGTTTGGAAGTTTTTGTTTCTGTTGTTGCTACTTTGCTTTGTTTTGGGTTTTGGTTTTGGTTTTGTTTTTTTTTTGCTTGTGGCATTGACGTTATGCCTGAATTGACACATTCACAATTTCCCCCTATTTCTCCTAGTTCTACCTAATAGGGCTCAGCGAGTCAAATCCTCTCCCCCAAACAGCCTTTCAAACACTTCAAGGTGCTTGTCTCCCTTGATTCCTCTTCTGTCCAGCTGCTTCAAGCAGTCCTCACAGGGCACGAACTCAAGGTCCTCAGTCACTCAGTTGGGCGACCCTCCTCTGGGCATTGTTCAGCTTATCAGTGTCCTTCCTAAATGGAACACAATACTCCAGAAATCATCTGGCTAGTGTGGTAGAACCTATCATCTCCTTATTCCAAATCCTTCATTTTACTACCAAGGAAACTGAGGCTCCAAGGTTGGAAGCAACCGGCCCAGAGTCACATGACTGGCGAGTGTCAGAGTAACAACTTGAACTCAGTTCTCTTTCTTCTAACAAGGCGCTCCTTCTTCCATAATAAACTTTGCAAATCTGGTTCATGCCTCCCTTCAGCTCCCATTCCAAATCTCATTTCCTGCCTTGATCCACATCAAAGATAAGGGCGCAGACCCACACATATTACCACTCGGCAAGGTAGTGACTCCAGATATTAACCCATCGTCAATGATGACCTTTTCTGACAGATTTTAATATACTGACTTCTTACAGACTTTACACAGTCTTAATATACGATCTCTTTTACCCTATCCCCCAAAGGTTGCCATTCATTTAGTTACAACTACTTTAAAATGAATCCCGTATATATTGCAATATGTTCAGAAGTGGCTTACGGCACAAGGGACAGTACAATAATTCCCTCCCAGCCATTCAGTTCTACTGACAGCAGATAATAATCGTGTAGCCTACACCCTACATAACCCTAGGGGGCCTTTGGAAGCAACAAATTTTGGAAAAATTTAATGAAAAATTCCCTGAAAATGGCAGCAGTTACGACCAAGCGTAAAACACTTAAAACACAATTTCAGCTCTATTGGGGGTGGGGGAGGAGGGAGCAGGAAACTTAGAAATCTCTTGGTATATATTTTACTTGTAGGGTAAAAAGCAATTTTGCATATGGTATTTCTCTCAATCCTCATGGTGATTCTTTGAATTCTTATTTCCCTTTCTGGATACAGAAAGTGCATTGAAGATCAACAAATTTTATCTAAGAGCAGACCAATGGCATTTGATTAGTATTGACATAGCAGCATCACCCCTCTCCTACATTATGAGTCCCTTCCTGGGTCCACTTTAATATCAAGAAAGGAGCTAGGAAGCTAAAGAAGCAGGTGACGTAGTTGAAAAAGTACCAGATGTAGAGTCAGAAAGACCTGAATTCAAATTCTATCTCAGTCATTAACTAGCAATGCAACTCTGAGAAAGTTATATAACCTGTCTCAGCCTCAGTTTCCTCATCTGTAAAAAGGAGATAATAATGGTACCTATTTGACATGGTTGTCATAAGAACATAATGAGATGTGCAAAATGCTTTACAAATCTTAATGTATCATATAAATGCTAGCTAATACTGAGGTTATTATTTTTATTCATTATCATCAAATTTCTAGGAGTAAGAACTACTACTAGTAAATGTCTGAGGCAGGAATAAAATGAAAGGAGTGAACAGCTCCCTCCACTAAAGGGCCAACACTAGTAATGTATAAAGTGAAAAAAAATATGAGGTAGGGAAATTTTTTTTAGGTTTCTTGGAGACTCATTTTAACAATTGGCCATGAAATATGACAGTGAACAATAGCAAGAGTCCAAACTCTCCACTTATCATTTCACTCAGGCAGCTGGAGCCAGTGTTGCCAGGGCAATCCGCTCCAGGTCTATCCCTGGACTCTTGAACACCATCAGCGTCTGACAATCTCTCCCCTTCCTGCCACCCTTCCAATGGGCACGCCATCAGAGACCCAGGAGATACTGTTCCAATGAGCCAGAACCTAAAGATATTGAGGCGATGCTATCATTTTTGTCCACTTAACTGGAGGGGAGATAGCAAATAGCTCAGCTTAAGAGGAGGCAGTGCTGTCAAGGGACAGGAGGGAGCTGGTGGCCTTCTCTCATAAAGAGAACATATGACAAAGGGTGATCCAGACTGCTAATGAATACCATCGCTCAGCACACAGAGCTCTCTCCATTTCTTTGGGTAAGGAAGGCTGTTTCCCGAATTCTGATCTTTTGATGAAGTTCTGTCTCCCCAGCTATGTTATTGGGGCCAGTCTAGCACAACAGTCTGTAGATAACATGGCAGAAGGGAGAATGGTTTAGCAGAGAGAGAGCTAGACTTGGTGTTTTAAAAGATCTGGGTTCAAATTCTACCTCTTGTTTGTTACCTGGGTACCTGGTTGCTGTCCTTCCTTCTTGAAGAGAACCAAAATGACATCACTATGCTAGAGTCAAGTTTCAATGTGTCTGACTGGCTGATCAGACCAATAAGACCTCAGAATGTTCCTACCACAAGTTGTGCATAAATAGACCCTGTGAACATTTGGGGTGAATTCTCTAAATTTACACATCACACACTTCCTTTGAGCTATTTCAATTCTGCTTTGCTCATAGAGCACAGCACCTTCTCTGATGTGGGCACACCATGCTGAGGGGTCCTATGCTAGGGTCTCCCATGTCATACAATCAATTCCAAAGTTCTTAAGAAAGACCTTGAGAGTGTCCTAGTATTGCTTCTTCTGACCACCATGTGAATGCCTGCCCTGTGTGAGTTTTCCATAAAATAGTCTTTTTGGCAAGTGTATGTTTCACATTCGAACAATGTGGGCTGAGTTACTGGGTAACCTGGGGAACTATGGGCAGGTCAGATCCTCTCTGAACCACAGTCACCCAATCTAGAAAATGAGGATATTACCCATAATATCTACCTCACTAAGCTATTGTTTCTCTCCTGGGCACCAGTCATTGTAACAGCGAGCACCCTGACACATACAGGATGACCTATTAGCACAGGTTCTTAAATCTGCTTTTCTCAAAGGAGAGTAACTTTTGAGGGGTCAATAATCTTCTTTAATCAATATGCCAACAGAGAAAATACAAATAGAGAAATAAAGACCAACAGACAGGCCTTCTAATTGTCTCACCATAAGCAATACATACATTGCAGAGCAAGACAGATCTACCTGACTATTACACACGTACATAGTTACCAGAGAGAGAAGCACCAACGTCTGTGTTTTCAAAACTGGAGTACTCCTTAACCACTACCCAGAGTCTCATTAGGCACATGAACCTTCACTTTCAGAGCCAGAGGGCATCACAACCCTTAGGATCCAGTGCTTCATTAACAATTAACCAAAGGTGTGGTACTTCCTACAAAGCAAGCCTCCCCAATCAAGGTTCCCTGCATGGACTCCACCTGAAGTCTATTAATGGGCGGAGAAGATCTTTCACTTGAATTACACAGTCATACATCTCCAACTGACTTAGGCTTCTCTCAATCTGGATGTCCCAGAGTCATCTCAAACTCAACATTCTCTAAAGCACAACTCATTATCTTTTCCTCAAAGTTCATTTCTCTTCCAAATTTCCCTATTCTTTTCAATGGCACCTCCATCCTTCCAGTCACTCACCGTCCCAACTTTGCTCTTTCCCCTTATCTTACTTTATCTCACCTTCATATCCAGCCAGCTGCCAATTCTTGATATTTCTAGCCCCATGATATGTCTTACATCCTTCCCCCTCCTCCCCACACATATTGCTACTACCCTAGTAAAGATGGCATCACCTTTCACCCAGACAGTTGCCAACAATGATGTCTCCAGATCTCTCACTTCTACAAACCATCCTTCATACCATTGCTACAGTGATTTTTCTAAAGCACAGTTCTAACTATACTGATCCTGTCCTCAATATGTTCCCACAACTTTCTCTTTCCACTAGACACAAACATAATGTGCTCTTTGGGGCATTTAAGGTCTTTCACCACTTGGCCTCTTTCCCACTTACAATCAGCCTCTTTGTTTTCTCAGCAGACAACCTCCATCTCCCATCTCTATGTCTATGTACTGTGTTCTTCATACCTGAGTGTATTCCTTCTTTACTTCTTCCTCAGCTGTATAGAACCTTTCTCCCAATCTCTCCACACTAGCTAATACCTTCCTCCGAAATTAAAAAAAATAACTTCTATTTACCAGGCAGTTGGTAGTTGGCTCAGGCATTGAGAGGATAAGTGCTTAGGACTTGGTCAGAAGCAAGAATTGTGACACTCGGTGGTGCAATGGATAGAGTGCTGGGCCTAGAGTGGGGAAGGCCTGAATTCAAATTCAGCCTTGGACACTTCCTAGATATATAACCCTGGAAAAGTCCTTTAATCTTTATTCACTTCAGTTTTCCCAGCTGCAAAATGCGGATATACTTGGAAAAAGTGGTGGGCACAGTGCCTGGAACATTGTAGGCTCTGTATAAATGCTTACTCTCTTTTTTATTTGGATAAATTTTTGTATACATTTATATATAATTACAGGTTGTTTTACCCAAGAAAATGTTAGACCCTTAAGGTTTTATCCAATAAAAAGTTAGTCCCTTAAGGTCAAGGGATGCTTCATTTTTTGGTCATTATATGCTTCATGTATTAGTAGTGGCTTAGTAAAGGCTTATTGATTTATTAATTGGTCAAATACATCAAATAATGTCTCTGAAAATTACAAAGTGATATTTGAATGCCAATTACTACTATAGCAGGACTGAGGAAATGAACCCCCAAACAGAGCTCAAATAGAAATTGAACTGGGCTACAGGGAGCATTACGCTGATTGACATCCAATTGACAGTGAGACCCTCAGCATACTCTTAACTGCTAAAAGTTCATTTTTTAGGCTCATCTATTTATTAAATCTCATCTTGCTTTCCAAGGTAGGAAATAATATCATTTCCTCATGATAAAAATGCACAATCTTTCTCATTCGCACAGCCAGCCACCTCTAACCAAAAACTGTGACTGATGCCTTCACAGTTACAAAAAGACAGTCCTCTCACGATGGTTGTTAACATCTCAAAAGCTTCTCTTAGGGGGATCTTCACTATAGAAAGAGGGGTTCCTTCTTCTTTTTCCCAATGCAGCAGTTAACTGACTCAGCCTCTTAGGAGAGAAGGTCTCCTAGTCTTTTCTCTCTATGTCTCCTAAAGTCACTCCCCTGAAGCCAGTCAACTCTCCTCAGAATGAGGTTAAGCTGTCTCTCACAACGATCTTATTCCCTCTTAACAACAGCATCCATAGTTTCTGCAGGAGAAATTAGAAAAAAAAGTGGTGTTACATTATTAGGATAGAAGTTAAAATTACACACGGAAACCAGAAGGCAATTTAATTAATGTAATTTGTTATAGTGAAGAAAGAGTCAGTCTCAGTCATTAAGTGCTACATTCTGATCTTAGCTCTGATACACACTGTCTATGTGACCCTGGGCAACACAATCATTTCCTCACAGTCCCAGGTATCTCTCTAAGCCTCCATGTATTTTACAGAATAGTGGCAGGTGTTAGAATAGAGAGTTCCTGCATCAGTGATACACCCTTCCCATCTCCTCTCTCCTCCTTCCTTGCTCCTTTCTTCTCCCTCCTTTCTCTCTCTTCTCTCCCTCTCTCTCCTTCTCTTGCTCCCTCCATCTCTGTCTTTCAGTCTGTCTCTGTCTCTGTCTCTCTCTGTCTGTCTCTCTCTGTCTCACTCTCTCTCTCTGTCTCTCTCTGTCTGTCTCTGTCTGTCTGTCTCTGTCTGTCTCTCTCTGTCTGTCTCTGTCTCTCTCTCTGTCTTTCTCTCTCTCTCTCTCTCTCTCTCTCTCTCTCTCTCTCTCTCTCTCTCTCTCTCCTCCCCTTCTTTCCTCTCCATCTGTCCCTCCCTCTCCCCATCTCTTTCTCTGCTTCTGTCTTTCTCATGGTCTTGGAAAGAAACAGAAAATGGATAAAGAGCAAGGTTTATAATAAAAGAGGAAAGCAGGCAAAATAATCATTAGAAAACTCCATTGCAAAGCTCCAAACTTCCCTCTGAAATAAAGGACCATTTTTTTTAAAAACATAGCAATTTCATACTAGTTCTGTTATTGTGCATAATGTTAAGTCAAGGAACACTACACTCTCTGAAGAATTAAAATGACTATCATTCAAATAAAAATGTAGAAGAATACAGCCTCAGCAGGCTACCCCATGTAACTGCTACACTGGTGTCCATAGAATATCAAAGGAAGGATTCTTGTGCATGGAGAATTTATGGAAGGACAGGACTGTGAACCATAAAGGACCAGAAGACTTTGAAGGTCTACCGATAGAGGGGTAACCTACAATGGAAATCTCATGGCTTCACAAGAGATCAAAGGAAACTTTCCAAAGCACTCAGCCCAGTATTGTACATGTTTTTGATTCTCAGTAGATATCAAATCAATATCCACTTTGGCTTGCCCAAGATTTTCATTAATTTAAAGTAAATTTTTAAAGTCAATTCACATTATTCATCACAATCAAGTGATAATATTGGCTTAGTTATGATCAAGTGAATGTCTAACATATGGTAAATCATGGATTGTAACAAATTTAGCTCAGGCCCGACAGACTAGAGGCATATGTGTGTGTGAATGCACACCTATTATATATGCATATACTCTCCAGTCCTAGGATAGTGAATTTCATGTAACATGAATCTGGTTGGAGTCAACATCATCGAGTTACTGTTCCATAACCAGAATTATGGGAAGGCAGAAATATCAAAGGAAAAAAAGCAATTTTAAATTTTAAAAATTATTTTTAAAGAAGGATTAACCCTTCTAGCCTCATATTACTTTACCGCTCTTCACAGACCTAGGATTTCGTGATTTAGAGAACTCCTGGTGGGGAAATTTCCTCTACCAAAGAGAGTTGAATGAGATGTCCTCTCAGATTCTTTTCATGTGACCATTCAACTCTGTAGTTATTAGACTATGAAAACCCAGGGATTTTGGAACATTCTCTCATCAGGGGCCAAAAAGGAAGCTTTGGCAAAAGTACTCCCAACACTCAGCCAGTTGTCTATTTGGAGGAAATTACCAAAATAGCAAAATGAGTAGGCTCCCACACAAAGTGGCTCCGTTTAAATACCAGAAGAGCAAGACATTTAAATAAACACTGTGAAGTGAGGGATGAAAAGCACCCCATTACTCTGCTTTCCGAGACCTTTAAATCTTACACATCTTGCGAACATCTGCAGAAGAACATTGTGACCACATGAAGGACCGATTTTTGAAAATGCTTTGTGGAGGAACAAATGAAAACACATTTAGTAATAATAGCTGGCATTTATACAGCCTTTACAGTTTAGAAATGCCTTACTTTCATTCTCACAACAGCCTTGGGAGTTCGGTGCTATCATTGTCCCCATTTTACAGATAAGGGGACAGAGGCTAGGGGAAGTTACATGATTTGCCTAGGATCACACAGCTAATAAGTGTCTGAGGCAAGATTTGATCTCAAGTCCTTCTGACTCCACACACACCAATGCTCCATCCACTGTGCCACGAGGATTTTGTGCCAAACACTGTAGTAATTGCTGAGGATTTAAACAAAAAAGTGTAACACTCCCTTTGCTCAAGAAGCTTACATTCTTTAGGGGGAGATGCTGCTATCATTTTTAATGCCAAAATTGTTTCCTGATATAAGCCCTATAAAAATTCTTCATTGAAACAAAGAAAACCTTTTAAGCAAAAACACTTACAGTGACTACATCTGACAACACGCAGGTTGTTGTGTACCCAAACCATCTCCACCTCTACTGACAGGAGGAAATTACATTTCATCATCTGTCCTTTGGGCTCAAAATTGATCTATACATCTCCCTTTTAATGGATTTTATTTAAAATTATATTTACTTGGTTTTAACTGATTTCGGCTCTGTTGGAGACTCCTGCAACACATTATTATACCACTCAATGCAATACAGCACACCTATGATGCAGCAAACATTTATGAAGTATCTCCAATGTGCAGAGCACTGTGAGGCGTATTGAGTGAAATATATATTTTAGACAAGACTAGGTACTCCACTCAAGGAGGTACATTCTAGTCAGGGGATAGAACATCAACCTAGATCTATGTAAAGGAGGAGCAAACAACATGCTATAAGAGGTTGGGGAGCATGGAAGGTTGTGCTCCGATGAGCAAATGTAAAAACATTCAGGGAGGTTCTTGCTTCTGATGATAAAGGGAGAAGTATTATTTGGGATGCTTACATCATGGAAAGTTGTCAGAGAAAGAAGCAAAACCCTGGGGAATCTATTAATAATTTGACTTTTCCAATCCTAGTAGTTACAGCTATTCTTCAGGGAATGTGGATTCACAAGAAAAGAAAGCAAAAAATGTTTAGTCTCAATTGCAAAGGAATTTGGACATCTCAGCCATCTTCACTTGAAATGATAATAGTTCACAGAACTGGCAGAGATAGAAGACTTCAGCCCAGGTGGGAAACGTTTACAGTTGTACCATGGGTCAGCATTTAGGGGACAGGAGAAAAATTTGGTAGATTTGGAGGGTCATGCTTTTGATTATATAGGTACCAGCTCCTTTGAGGCTAAAGAACCAAATCTCACCTCAATCATTTAATACTTGTGTGACCTTGGGCAAGTCACATAAAATCCCCTAGTCTCAGCCTCCTTATCTGTAAAAATGAGGATAATGATAGCATCAACCTCCCAAGGGTGTTGTGAGGATAAAACTGAAGCAAACCAAAGGGTCCACAAATCTGCACATCCCCAAAGTAGTATAATATTTTCTTTTAAAAAAAGATCTCCAACAAGATATGCAATGTGAACATAACTATTCTTTTCAGAGTTGGAGAAATTTTTTGATATTAAAGGGGAGTTGTCATACTAAAAAGTAATTAATAACCATCTATATCTATATATAGCGATTTGAAGTTTACAGCTAGTCAGCAAGCATTTATTAAGCACCTATGATGTTCCAGGCACACTGTGCTAAGCGCTGGAAATACAAAGAAAGGCAAATATAATCCCTGTCTTTTCAGAGATCACCTTCTCCAATGTACATTCAAGACATATCCAGCCTAAATGAAAGGTAGTCACAGAACAGAAAGTAACAGAAGCTGGAGACTAAGGTCACAGAATCTCTGCCTCCTGCAGAACATGAGATTTTAGTTGAGTTGGGAGGGAAGCTAGGGGAACTGAGACAGAAAAGAGAGAAAGCAGTAGATAGCCACTGCGGAGACACAGAGACCGGAGACAAGTAAGGATGAGCAAACCAGAATGTGCACCTGAATCATAGGTTGTGTAGCACAAAGTAAGAATAAGAAGACTGAAAATATAGCAGAAGCCAGGTTATAATGAGCCCTAGATGCCAGACAGAAGACTTTATGTTTTATGCTGGAGGTAATAGGGAGCCATCCATAATCTCATTTGATCTACACCTGAGCCTTGGGAAATAGGTACTGTTATTATCCCCATTTTACAGAGTGGAGAACGTGAGGCTCAGGGAGAATAAGTAATTTGCTAAGTGTCACAGAGTTAATAAGCATCAGAAGTCTTCCTGCCTCTCATGTTCAATGCCCTATGCATTATGCCTGGAAACCAGTGCTGTAAAATGTTGGGGCTGGGAAGGGTCTTTGATAGTAAAAAGCAACAAGGAAATATATGAATGAAGAGATTGAAAACAGTGACACAACATTCTAAAGGTCCCTGATTTTCCATTTTGGAAACAGTTCAAGATGAGTGATTCATTTCAATGCAAATAATAGTTTGTATGGTAGTTTGTTCTAAAGTGCCACCCCCATTGAAATCTTGCCCTCAGACATAGCCTACCATCTAATCTCTGCCCAGAACACCAACATCATGAAAATGTATCTGGCCTGCTTCAATCTCTGTTCAAGTATCACTCATAGACTCACTGAGTTTCTGCATTGCAAAGTCTTGATCCAGCCTTCACTCAAAGCCCTTTTCAGAGTAAGAACTCACTCCCTTCTGAGGTAGGGCCATTTTGCTTTTAGATATCACTAATCAGTAAGAAAGTTTTGCTTCTATGCACCCAAGTTTGATGTTTCATAACATCCATATACTGCTCCTACTCTTCTGCAGCCAAGCAGACCAAGTCTGATATTTTTTCCTCAGGATGGCTTTACAAACACTGAAGGGCAGCTATCCTATCCCCAAAGCCAGCTAATCTCTTTTCCAAACTAAATATGCCTAATTCCTCTGACTGTTCTTTATATCACATGAACTAGAGGCCCATTTTTACCCTGATTGTCCTCCTCTGAAATTTTCCTAGCTTATCAATGGCCTCCTAAAATGTGACATCCAGAATAAAATACAATATTCTAGAAGTGTGCTGATCAGGTCTGAGTCTAAGCAGAGAAATCCCCCATTGTCATCAATGGACAGCACATATCTTTTACTGGGCAGTGTATCGGTAAATATTTAACAAGTAGTTGGGTGTGGAGGAGAGAGATAAAGGGCTTTTCATTTTAATTTTCATTACTTACATTTTTTCCCATCCCTTTCTTAAGTCTAGAAAATCAAGACAACACTCACTCATGCCAAGACCTGTAGATTTGCCCCAAGGAATAAATGCTCACATTGAAGGTGTACCAGTTGACTGGAGCTCCTGAGTCTGTTCAAGCTGGTTACTATATACTGATCAGTCTTCTTTCATTGACTTTTCCACTTAACCTTGAGTGACAGGTCCAGAGTCTAGGTCTCTTATCTTGGTCAAGTCATGTCACTCCTCCTCTCTAATATGATAGAGCAGGACTAGTCGAACATTAAGGTCCCTTTTTCCTCTCTATCTTTGATCCTATAATTCACCATGGGTCTAATTTAAACCAGGTTTGTTGCCAGTTAGATTTGTTTAACATATTTTCCTAAGGAATATGTCTAATGAGAAGAGATTTTCAGGGGAATTTGAAAAACTAATTAATGTGTATAGGTTGGCGAATATGCTAGTGATTTGTATTCCACATTATAGGAGCTAAAATAATACTAATCAATGCCAAATATTCAAGAGACATTGTGTCATTATAAAAAAATGGAACATATCAAGACCAAAACACACTCATATTATTACTTCAAAATGACTCAGCATTGCATTTAATAAAAAGTCAATTACAGGGCATTATTTGCTCTGAGTGTTCCCCAAAACTTGGATCAAGTTCTCTTTCTGAAGTTTACCTCTATGGAGGTGGTTTATGAATAAGGGAGAAAGAGCAGTTCAAGAAGAAAGTTCCTCTGTGGATTAATATCTGATATTTCAAATAATTAGAACTTATTCCAATGTCTTGAAAGTTTTTATTTTTTAAGTTCCAGATAGTAAAATGACTCATTCTTCCTTTTGAGTCTCTTTGGGGACTTTTCTGAGATTGAAACATATTTGTAATCCTTCCTCAAAAATATATTATATATCTTTGAAGTGTTTTATAGTCCTTTGATGCTGTCTATAATCTTTAAATTTGAGCTGGAAGAAATCTAAAGAGAATAAGTGTCTCATAACTGGTTTGGTCTTTCAAAGGAAAGACATGTAAGAAGGAGCGTTCATCAGGGATCTTTCTTTAAAAATAAAAAAAGTAAGAAAAAATACTGGAATAATCTGTTTGGTCATTTGTTTGGATTGGCAGCTAGATAGAGCAGCTAAGAGAAAGTGGCTACAATTAAAAGAGACGAGTGGTAGAGACAACCGGAAATTCAGAAGAATCAAAAAAAAGCAAACCATCAAACACGTGCAACCTATCAACACATAAGCAGATGAAAGCTTGAAGAGAGCGGCTTAAATTTCAGTTAATTTCTATTTTACTGGCAAAAGAAACAAAAGTGAGTTGTTCCATAAGGTAACTAGGAAGTATATAAGAGACTTGGAGCTGTCCTTGATGAATTCCAATCACTGTAAGGAAAGAAGTGAACGATATGATTGTTGAGCCACCATCAGTGATCTATGAAATGTCATGGAAAAGGACAAAGACATTATAGGTTGTGAGAAATTCAATTAATTATCTTCTTGATTTTCAAAATATGAAAGAGAATGGAACCTATAAATCATTAGTCTATAAGCTTGACTTTGATTCTAGAATATTTCATTAAAGGAATGGTCAGTACCCATCCAGAAAAAGGAAGACATGATCCTAGGTCGGAGTCTACCTTCATTAAGAACAGATCCAAATTTTAGAGCTGAATAGATTTTAAGGGATCATCTAGTGAATTCCTATCATTTCACAAATGGGGAAAGTGAAGTTCACAAAGATGAACTAATTTACTGAAGGGAACACAGACAGTTTAGTAGAAGATCCTGAATTTGAGTCCACATCCTCTGATCCCAAACCTGATACTCTTTCCACTATAGATGATCTTCATTTTCTTTCGATATGGTACCAAGACATGCAGATCATACAGCTTTGTGCATATCCTTCACTAGATCTTAGCAAAGCATAGTACATAATGCTAGTAAGGTGGCAAAGATGGAGAGAAGGAAACATGAGTATGGTCTCATTAAGTTACTTTGTAATGGTAGGAATGGTGAACAGAAAACAGTCATTTATAGTTCTATTTCTATTCCTAAGAAGTTGAGAAGTGGCATGACCCAAGAATCAGTGCTTGGCCATTTGTTATTTGATATTTTATCTGATTTAAATAAAAAATAGATAGCACCTTGTTAGATTTATCATATGAAAAATCATGGAAAGATCACAAAAGAAATGGATACAGAATTAAGATCCGAAACAATCTCCATGGGCTGAAGTATTGGGTCAAACATCATAAAAGGCAGTGAGGTAGGCATGCTGGATAGAGTGACTTGAGTTTGAATCTAGCATCAGATACTTACTAGCTGTGGAACCCTGGGCAGGTCATTTAACCTCTGTTTTTCTGAATTTTGTCATCTGTTAAATGCAGAAAATAACAGTAACTATAACCCAGGGTTGTTGTATCAATCAAATAAGATTATATTTTCAAATCACTTAGCATAATACCCTGGTACATAGTAGGCATTTAATAAATACATTTTCTTCATTCCTAAGATGGAATTAAATAGATTTAAATCTAAAATTTTACTCATGAGCTTAAAAAAGATCACCTTCCATAGTCCTGGACATCTGAGGCATGACCTGGCAGTCATTTATCTGAAAGGGATCAGGGGATTTAAGTGAACTTTAAGTTGAATATGAGTCAACATTGTGATATGGCAGCCCAAAAGGCTAAGAAAATCTTGGACCAAGAAGCAATATAACAGAAAAAAGGCTGACCTTGGAGTCAAGCAGACTTAAGTGACCTTCTTGGTCTTGACCTGAGTGACAAAGAAAATGTCGATTTGCATCAAGTTGGTGGAGGTGCCAACAGTTCCTTCCATCAATGAAATCACAGGCCTCAAAACAGAAATAAATCTTAGTCTTAATCAAGGGATAGTGTCCAGAACAAGATGCTCTTCTGCTTTTAAGAGATAACACATGGAATATTGTAGTCCAGTGGGGGCACATTCCATTCCAATGAACATTGAAAAAGTGAGAGATATTCAGAAGAGAGCGATCAGGATGAGAAAAAGCTTATGTTCATACCATATGAGGATTAGTTGGAGGAATACAATAGATTTAGCCTAGAAAAGATAACATGAAGATGGCAATCAGAGAATTATTTCCATGTGTTTGAAGGGCTACCATGTGGAAGAAGGATTAGTTTTGTTTTGCTTGACATCAGAGGACAGAATCAGGTACAATGGGTAGAAATCGAAAGGAGACAGATTTAAGCTAAATGTCAGGAAAAAGTCTCTAATGACTGGGAGCTTTCCACAATTGGGATGGACTATTCCATTCCCAGAAGCCATATTGGGTTGCCCTGAACTGGGTGGGGGGGGTGTGGTGTGTGTCTTCAAGCAGGAGCTGGATGACCATTTGATGGAAATGGAATAGAGGGGATTCCTATTCAAATAAGGAGAGACCTCTGATTTTTTCCCAATTCTGAGATTCTGTCGTTCTATGAGTGAGATGAATGTTTTCTGCAATCAGGTGCAAACATGAAGTTGAAGCTCAAAGCTAAAGTGTTTCCTATTATGTCAATTATCCTTGCTAAGTTGCCTACAAACAGAGGTTGATGATTATTTCTGAATCATGTCCTTGCAATAAAAATATGTTAAGAAAAAGCCTCCATTTGATTTATATTTACTTTTTGCAAGTAGAACCTTGTACTACCATACATCTGGAGGGAATCTTCTTTGAACAGTCCCCCACACCTCAAGAGCATCAATACAGAGAAACATCCAATGTTTTCCTCAAACCCTGAGAGAGTACAGAAAAAATATACTATTCCCTGCCTTTCATCACCCTGCTGTCACTTCTATGATTACCACAGGTAGGCAGGCAAAAGTATCAACAGTGGGAGATGGAGAAGAGCGGGTCTTTTGTTTGGAGAGTTTAGGGCATGGAAGTTCATGATGTTTTTCTCACTTCAGCAAGCAGGGAAGCAATGTTGCCAACAGTCCTACCGAACAATAGAAGACATGGTGGGATGCTGCTCCTGGCTATTTCTATGGTGGCTTTTGTATATTTGGCATTGACTGAGAATGTGACCCCGCAACAAAGCAGCACTGTTCACTTATTGACAGAACATATCACTTATCTTCCTGGGGCTGTGGGCTCAGTGGCCATCAGTACTAGAACAATTAGAAAGTCCCTCCAAATGAAGGTCAGTCAGGTTTAGAGATAAGTGTGAAGATCTCTACAATGAAATCTGCTTCAAAGATGCCTTGGACTTTTGCATGTCAACTTATTTCATATTGTAATCAATTCTATGCAGAAGTAATAGTGTATGTCTTAGAACAGAGAAGATGGTGTTATTAAATGGATGCTCTCCTGTAAAATCCTTCACCTTAAAACCTCAATAGCTTTTAATGGAAATTAGAATAAATCAAGGATACTTAGCATTTCTGAGTTAAGTTACAAGGTAAAGAGTACAGTCAAATTCTAATGAGTCTGGATACATAATGAGGTTGGGCCTATGGAGTTCTTGAATCATCTGGATAATTGAATGATTTACAGTATTTGTTTAAACACGTAGTTTGACATTGATGTATATCTCTGATATTCTATATGCGTGGTTCCAGTTGCCCATATGCGAGGGCAAGCTGGCTGCAACATCTGTCACCAGTGATCAGAAGCAGTGCGATTTAGTAAAAAGAGCCCTGCATCTGAACAAGATAAGGTAGGTTTAAGTCTTGGCTCTTGGGTTAGTCACATGTCGATTTCCAGAGTATATTAACCTAATCAAGGTGGACAAGTGACTATTCCATTCTCTCATTATTTTACAGGGGACCCAAGGATATATGATTGGTTTTAAAAGACTGCTTTCTCTGGTAGAGGGAATAGGTCTTTGGCCAAGTGTTTAAGCAATCTAATTATTAATTTATATCACAATGGTGTCTTACTTTATATTAGATGTTACTATCTTATTTCCCCTATACTATATACTATAAGTTCAAATTCAATTCAACATGCACATGTTAAACACCTCCTGTGTTCTACATGCTGAATATAAAGAGGATAACATATGGTCCCAGATTTAAAGGAATATTTGTTCTAGTGGGTAGAGGAGAATGCAAAGTGTTTTATATACACCATTTCATTTGAGTTTCGCAGCAGCCCTGTTTGTGAAAAGTATTTCATCCCCATTTCACAGATGGAAAAAATGAAGCTGAGAGAGATGAAGTCACACAGCCAATAAATATTGGGGGCGGGATTTGAACTAAGGTCAACATACCCTCCCCCTTCCCCTAATACTTCTCACTCCCCAAGGGCAGTTCCTGGATCTTCACCCTCCATAGCCTAAGACACTGCTTACTACACACAGTTGCTAAAGAAATAGTCGAGTTGCTGATGGTAGATCTGTATCATCCCCCCTACCCATAAGCCATAACCTTCTTTTGGTGCTATAGAAAAAGCACTGGATCTGGAGTGTGAAGATTTGGGTTCCAGTACCAGACATACCATTCACTACCCATATGATCTTGGCCAAGAAACATAACCTCCTTGGGATTCTATTTTCTTCCCTGCAAAATAAGAACATTGAACTAGAGGATGCAACAAATCCAACACTTCTGAAAATCTCCTCTAGTTATTCAGTCATTTTGCAATCATGTCTGACTCTTCATGACCCCATTTGGGTTTTTCTTGGCAAAGATATTGGAGAGGTTTAGCATTTCCTTCTCCAGCTCATTTAATAGATGAGGAAACTGAGACAAACATTGTTAAGGTACTTGCTCAGGGTCACCCAGCAGTACATACCTAAGTCCAGATTTGAACATATGAAGATGAGTCTTCCTGTCTCCAGATCCAGCATTCTATTTACTGAGCCACCTAGCTGCCCCTTATCTGGTGACAAAGTATTGGCTTCCTCCTTTCCTTCTGTCTTCTCTTACCAAACTCTAATCTTCATTTATATCATGGCCTCCAATCCTATTTCTCTTCCAGGCCATCACCCTTGCACTAAGTCATTTTTTCCTATTTTCCCCATCTTGACCCTGTGATGACTCAGTCCAACTCTATAGCATCCTCTTGTCTTGAGTCCTTGGCTTCTCTAGCATATTACTGATGGTGACCTGCCTAAGCCTCCACCTTGGATCAATTCCACTATCATCTGCTTTTTATATGCTACTGAATGAAGACTGAGAAAATCACACAGCCATTCTGACTAGGTCCACTGCAAATTTATGTTACAAAACCTTAACTGGGCCTTCACTCTTGCTAGGCAATCATTCTATATCTCCCTTATCAAGTGGCTTTTCCCATTTTTACAATGACTCTTCCAAACCTTTTCATCCCTCCCCAAACCTACTATGACTCCCCTTCCCCCTACCCTCTCATTTGAGAACTTCGCTTCACAGTAAACTGAAAAGTTTGAGGCCATTTGCCAAGGGCTTCCTCTTCTCCCTTCCTACTCATATCATCTCATTCAGATGCCTTTGGTCATTATCTCATTTTTCATCCCACTCTCACATGAAGAGATGTCCCTACTCCTTAGCTCAGCAAAAGCCTGTGCAAGCACTAGAGATCCCATCTATCCCATCTCCTCCATCAGATTTGCCCCCTCTGTCACTCTCACTATCTCACTTCTCTTTATTTTTCCCCTGTCTATTGCCTCCTCCTCTACAAGCATGCCCACATCACCCCCATCCTCCAAACTTTATCATCTTACATTTCTTCTGTCCTTTGTGGCTAAACTGTTTAAAAGACAGCCTTTTAGCTTCATTTCTAAAATGTATAGAGAACTGAGTCAAATGTACAAAAATACAAGTCATTCCCCAATTGATAAATGGTCAAAGGATATGAACAGGCAGTTTTCAGAGGAAGAAATTAAGGATATCTATAGTCATATCAAAAAATGCTCTAAAACAGTATTAATTAGAGAGATGCAAATCAAAACAACTCTGAGGTACCACATCACACCTATCAGATTGGCTAACATGATAAAACAGAAAGATGATAAATGTTGGAGAGGATGTGGGAGAGTTGGAATACTAATTCATTGTTGGTGGAGCTGTGAGCTGATCCAACCGTTCTGGAGAGCAAATTGGAACTATGCCCAAAGGGTTACAAAAATATGCATACCCTTTTACCCAGCAATACTGCTTCTAGGACTGTATCCACAAGAGATCAGAAAAATGGGAAAGGGTCCCACATGTACAAAAATATTTATAGCAGCCCTCTTTGTGGTGGCCAAAACTGGAAATCAAGAGGATGCCCATCAAATTGGGGAATGACTAAATAAATTATGGTATATGAATATAAGGGAATACTATTGTCCTATAAGGAATGATGAACAAGAAGACTTCAGAGAGGCCTGGAAAGACTTATATGATCTGATCCTGAGTGAAAAGAGCAGAACCAGGAGAACTTTGTGCACAGCAATGACCACAGGGTTCAAGAGTTCTTCTGGTAGACTTGGAACTTCATTAAAATGTAAGGACTTAAAAAAATTCTCAGTAGTCTTTAAGGCAAAATGTCTTCCAGAGAAAGAATTATGGAATTCAGTCACAGAATGTAGCAGATCATTTTCTTTTGTATTACATTTTGGTTTGTTATATGATTTCTCCCATTCATTTTAATTCTTCTACACAGCATGACTATAGTGAAAATATATTTAATAGGAATGTATGTGTAGAACCTATATAAAATTGTATGCCATCTTGAGGAGGGAGGAGGAGGGAAAGGGGGAAGGAGGGAAAAAAATCTAAGTTACATGGTAGTGACTGTAGAACACTGAAAATAAAATTAATAATAAAAAAGGACTGCCTTTTAAGTGCTTTTTCTCCCTCCTCACTCTCTGTCTAAAATGTGTCTTCTGCTATCATCATCCCACCAAAATTGTTCTTTCTAAAGTTACCAATGATCTCCTAATTGCCAAATCTAGTGGCTTTTTCTCCTTGCTTGTTCTTGATCTTTTTGTAGTCTTAGATACAGTTGATCACCCTTTTCTCTTTGACATTTTCTTCTCTCTAGGTTTTCAGGATACTTCTCCCTCCAGGTTCCTCACCCACCTATCAGAACAGTCCTCATTTTCCTTTACTAACACTTCATTCAGATCAAGCCCAACTAACTGTGGAATCTGTCTTTTACCCACTTCTCTTGTCCGTCTCATATTATTTCATTTGGTGATTTTCATTTGCTTCCATGGATTTAATTGCCATCTCTATGCTGATGATTCTCAAATCCACTTCCCTGGTTCTAACCTCTCTACTGATCTTTAGTCTCACTTATCCAACCACTTTTTAAGATACTTTGAACTAGATGTTCAGTAAACATTATAAACTCAACATTTGTGGAACTGAATTCATTGTCTTTTCCTATAAACTTTCCTCCCCTATAAAGTTCCCCATTACTGTCAAGGGCACCACCATCCTCTCAGTACCCTAATCTTTCAACTTAAGTGTCATCTCTGACTCCTCACTCTCTCATCCACCCTATACAATCCATTACCAAGGTCCATCGATTTCACCTTTGCAATATCTCTCATATATGTCTACCACCTTGGTATCAGTCCTAATCACTTCACGCATAGACTATCAAAATGACCTGCTGGTTGGTCTGCCTGTCACAAGTCTGTCCCCACTCCATATCATTGTCCATTCAGTTGCTAAATTGAGTTTCCTAAAGCACTTGTCTGATTTTGTCACCCTCATACTCAATAAACTCCAGTAGCTCCCTATCATCTTCAGGATCAAATACAAAATCCTCAATTTGGCATTCAAAGCTATTAATGACCTATCCCTCCCTTCACTTTTCCAGTATTCTTATACCTTATCCATCAATCCCATCTCTCTACCAATCCCTCTCCCTCTCCCTACCACATGCACACAATATTCTGTGATCTAGGTATACTGACCTTCTTGATGTTCCATGAATGAGACATTCTATCTCTTGACTCTGGCAACTTTCTCTAGTTATCCCCCATGCCCAGAATGTTCTCTCTCCTTGTCTCTGACTACTAGTTTCCTTAGCTTCCTTCAAGTCCCAGTCAAAATCACATCTTCTACAAGAAGTCTTTCCCAATCCCTCTTAATTTTAGTGTCTTTCCTTTATTATTTCCTACTCATCCCACGTATAGCTCAGTTGTTCTTTTTTTTATTTGTTGTTTCCTCCATTAGATTCTAAGTTTCTTGAAGGCAGGGGCTATCTTTTGTCTTTCTTTGTAACCCAAGCACTTAGCACAGTGTCTGAAACACAGTAAATACTTAATAAATAGTTTTGATTGATCTCAAGTCTCTTCCACCTTTGAATCTATGAACATATGAACATGCTTTAACGAAGTCACATGATCTGCTTCACTTACAAACTTGAAGAACAATCTTCAAACATGGATGCTAAGCCTTCCATAGGCATTATCTTTGAGAATCATTTGTTACTTTAAATATACTTGGTAAGTAAACACATCAACAGTGTAAAGATAAGAGTGCTTCTGGAATCCTTGTTTCAATGAATCTAGCAATTATTTTTGCTTATAATTTTCCTGATGTAAAATCAGTATTCTTCACATGCTATGAAATAATGCAAAGTGCTATTATTCTAACACTACAAATGGAGAAAACAAAGCATTGAGGCAGTAAATGTCATGCCCAAAGAGCATGGGAAATATAATGAAATAGAATGGAAGAGTTTATTTAGTTGATTCAGATGTTAGGAAGCTAAACTGCTGTTTCATTTTCATGGTTAATTAAAAATCACTCTGGTATCTGAAATCTCAGTTTAAAAGGAGAAGTGATTAAATCCATTAGACACAAATTCATTTATATAATTGTATTCCCCTTTAATTGCACCTTTGTTTGTTTTTTCCCTATATTTTGTTATTTTCCAGTCTTATAAAGCTACAGCAAATAATTGAAAAAGGTCCTTCCTTGAGCCCTATGTTAGCTAGCTGGACCCAAGAAATATCAAAACAAAAGAACTCAAATATATCTCTGATGAGAAGAATATTGCTCAACTTCATAAAACTGCACATACCATCTTCTAGGAGCTGTCCAGTAATGGAGAAGTCGCAGTGAATCCTATCAGCAGAGAGCTAAAGAAAGAAACTCAATACTAGAAAAATGAAGGGAGTGCCATTCTCAGATTGGAAGATCATATGGAAACAAAGGTGAGGAATAATGACTCCCACCACCAGCTAGCTGATTGCTACAAAGAACCATGAACTGGAGAAAGCAAGCATATTCATCCAGAGAACTGTGGAGAGGAATGCAGATAAGGGACAACTACTTGTGTTTTTTATTTGTCAGGAATTTGTGGGCTTCTGTAGGAGACATTTGTGGAGGAAGCACATTAGAACATCATCTTCCTGGACATGAATGTAAGTGACTGAGCCTGTAAGAAGCCTCTTGGGGAAGGGCTGCTCATATTCATTTCCCACAAACTCTGCTGTGTCTGTCTTATCATACAACCACAACTTATTGTCTTTGACATATAAATAAACCTGTTCCTTCTTTAAGTCCTGTGAACAGTGTGCTTGCAAGGGAGATTAGTGACAATGCAGTGAGGCATGCCATAGACATAAGCTCCCAAACTGCCTGGGTTAGGGCAATGAGCCAGAGAAGTTCCCCGAAGTAAAAGTGCTCCTTTCTTCCCCTAAAAAGTTATACATAAATCAACGTTTATAATTCTATTAAACTTTTAAATGTAACAAGAGTTGGCTAAATTTTATTTGGGTTTAAATTGTAATTGCAAGTGAGATATTTTAGCCATAAGAAATAACCAAATATAGTTAAAATTAGTCCAATTTAATTTCATCTGGGTATTTATCAAATCATCAGTGGTAATGGGAGAGAACAGTGATAGTACTGACAGGTGTTCATAAAATGCATGGAATGTCATTTCATCAAATAGTTTTTCCTTTCTTCCTAACAAAGTTCTTTTCTTTTAATCAGAAAAAGTAGCAAAATTAATTTCATTATCACTCTGGCTTGCTTTCTTTGACCTAATTGTACTACAAAGCAATGATATTATGACTAAAAGGAAAGGAATCAAAGATAACAGAAAAATAGAATTTCGGAAAAATGTACCCATCAAATTATGTATTGTCTGCTTTCTACTTCTGTGATGTAATATTTCACTCTATTTGAGTCACTAAGGATATCACCTGAGCAGGTGATAACTCATTATAAATGTTAGCAGCACAGAGATCATAGAAAAGGTGACATCCGAGAAACGTCTCATAGAGTGAGAGGGGGAGGCTAAAGAAGGCAAGGAGAGAAAAGGAGGGAAGACATAAAAATTTCACACAAGTTATCCATTAAATAATCAAAGTAGAGATTCATGAACTTATTCCATTAATTCTTAAAATATAATTGAAAAGATTCTAAGATTTAATAAATCTCCTCCTCCTTCCTCCACCCATATAAACTGATTATAGGACAAGAAAGGACAAATGAGTAGAATATTCAGAATTTGTAACTTTCCAACCAGTTTTAAACTATTGTTTAAAGCGCCTATCTTTCATCATTACTTTGTTTTTTATTTTAATAATGCAACATGGTGTTATAGTTCCAGTCTTGTCCCTGATACTTAATAACTGTGTGACTCCTGGTAAGTTATTTAACCTCCTTGAACCTCAGTTTCTTCACCTGTAAAATAAAATGACTAGACTCAGTGATCTCTGAGGTCCCTTCCAGTTTCTAATCCATGATCTTATCATCCCATGTCACTTTAACTCTTGACTTGAAATGAGTTATAATAAGGCAGGAGGAGCTAACAGAAGACAGGCTGGTAGGCAGGAAGGGAGGGGAGTAGGAAAGAAAGAAGGGAAAGGTTTTTTTAATGAAATTAATTTTAATTATAAAAACCAAGTTGTCTTAAAGTTTGTAAGACAGGATCCATTTGCAGGACCCAAAAAAATGACTTTTTTGTGTTTAAATGGCACCTCCTTTATTATAATGATGAAGTTTAGTTTTATATGAATAAAAAATAAGGAGAGACAAGGAGGAAAAAAGGAGCTCTCAAGCATAACACATTCAAATCAATCAGAAAATTGTTTCTGCATGAATGCCATAAGTAAAGGGGCCATATCCAAAGTATTAATTGGCTGAACATTCAACTTAACCAATGACTGCCATTTTTGAGAGTTTATTAGTATAATATTAGAAATGTTCATATTCAAATCATATAGCAATCATCTGAATATAGATGCAAAGGACTTTGCAAATATCCTCTGGGGACATTTATCATCACAGTTTTCTAGATATAAAATCAGATGCTAAGGACATGTTAAGGGACCCACCCTAAGGTGCATAGTAGGTCACCTCAGAGAAAGAGCAAGGATCTAGAAAGCCTGAAGCCACCTTTTTGCTTTACATATTCAGACTCAGTTGAAAACTATTAAGAAAGCAGGGTTTGGGAAGTATACAAAAACACAACCCAAATCTGGAATCCCCATTCCTAGTACACCCTGTAAAGCAGGATTAAGGGAGAAAATCTTTCATCTATCTATCCAGAGGAAAGGTACTCCTAACCATCGCCACCACCACCACCATTCACATGGTGACTCTTCAGGAGCTGAAGAGTCAAAAAAGGAATGTCCTTTGTATTTCCTCCCCCAAAAAGATGGGGGGGGGGGTCCCTATCCAATGGTCTGAGTGGCTAGTAAGAAGCCTGAGTTGGAGTCTAATCGTGTCTAATTCATGGCTAGGAATGTGCGCAGGAGGCTCATTATTTAATTAAGAACAGACATTACAAGAGCCTTAACTGCAGTGCATAGCACAATTGCAAAGGCTCCCAATTTACGGTTTTCATTAATTAACATAAAGTAGTGTAGGCAAGCGAAATCAAGTGATCTGCTCAGCTATTAGAATTTTGAGAGTTAATTAATATAACAGCACAGTTCAGTGGGCTTGGAAATTATGAGCAACATATAGAATTTTAAAAAGCCCTGCGCCATTTTCTAATTGGAAGATACCCAAATGCTCCAGCCGCACCGTGTTCTTTTGAACCTTGGTGCCCTAACACAATTACAGACCAGGTGAGGTTAATGTCCACACCAGGGAAGAACAATTAACCAATTCCATTTAAATTCAACAAACACTTGAGACCTCCTATCTGCAAGGCAGGTGCTAGGTATGGAAATTTTAAATTTTCTTCAGTTTACTCAAAGTGAGTTATTTGCCTGATCAGGCTGAAATGATTACAGGCCATTAGTAACTATTAATAAATAAAATAATTTGCCTTTCAGAAGTATGTCCAGTTTTCTCAGTGCTTGCATCTCGCACACCAAGGAGGCCAGCATAATCAACACTTTACTGTAGAAATGCTTCTGATCAAAGCCGAAAGCAGAATTTAAATAATTCAAGGATTGATTCTGTGGAATGGCAGCAAAGAAACAAGGATAATTAATGAATTTACTCATTGTTCTTCCCTGCTGTTTAAGCCACACTATATGCAATCCGCACCTTCTCTTTCTATACTGTGACTTTAGCTCCTGGTGTTTAATTAATAGATATAGAGCAAGATCATTGGCTCTTTTAACTCTAATTCGCAGCTTTGTAAACAGAGGTCAAGTCCCATAATTCCAACCCCAGCCTCATTTGTAAATATTTAGATATACGTATACATAGAAACATATATAATCACTTGAAGGATTTCCCTCCCATGACATTTTCCACTGATTTATATCACCGTTTTGCACAATGAGATATAATCATGGGAAATGGGAAGGAGGAAAAGGAAGTTCTTGTTCTTTTGGTAGCATGTGGATACTCTTAAATCTATTTTTGTAATATGGTCACAGAGAGTCACAGGAGGCACTTTACATTTGTGATTTCAAATATTTCCATTTCTTCAAGCCAACCTATGCCCTCTAAGAATGTTTGTTTGTTTTAAAATTCTAACTCAGCTTTCTCGTGTATCTCATGGAAAGATGAATTGGGTAACCTTTGACTCCATGCTCCTAATCAAGCCTGATGCCATGTAGTCCATGAGACACTGGTGAAGAAAAAAAAAGGTGGAGCTGGAATCAGAGGACCAGGGTTCAAGTGCTAGTTTCACTGATTATAGCCTGTAGGACCTTGGACAAGTCCCTTAAGTTCAGTAAATCTGCTTTCTTTATAAAATGAGAGGGTGGGACAATATGACCTGCTAACTCTTCTCTAGCTTTAAATTTGTGACCCTAGGGACTCATACTAATGGACTAGTTGTTTGCTTTTTTTGTTGGGGAAAAGTAGGAGAGTGTACCATGTACAAGGTATATGCAGCCCCTCAGAATTACCGAGGATTATCAGAAAGCCTCTTGGCACAAAAACATTTTCCAGGCATACTCTACCAATTAGAGATTCAGCTGTGTTAACAAGATCCTCCTTCAGAATGCAAATATCCCCTGGGAGGGTTAAGCTTATCAACCATTGACAATTTACTATAAATTACTTTAATCAGATCAATCCTGAAGCTGAGATCAGTCCTAATTACCCAGAGGGGGCAGCTTGGAGTGATACCTGAAGAAGGAAGGAATAATTTTAGAGCCTGGGTCACTCCCTGGCATGTCAACATTGGATAGGGAGGAAGAACTTAAATGGGCAGAGGGAAGCATGGGGTCACTGGATCTCCGGAGAGCAGGAAAATGCAAGAAAGTGTTAGGTGTCCAATAATGGAGTTCAGGAGTGTCTTGATTCACTTTTTCTGAAGTCAGAGACTCTAGGTTCAATCCTGCCTTTGACATTTTCTCTCTGTGCCCTCGGGCATTTCACCTAACCTCTCTGGGCCTCACTTTCCTCATCTGTAAAATTATGGATTTCAACTAGGTCAGATGCTCTTCAAAGTTTTCATACCATGGACCCTTTTGGCTGAAAGAGTCAGTGAACCTCTTCTCCAAATAATGCTTTTAATTGCATAAAATATAATACATAAGATTACAAAGGAAACCAATTATATTGACATACAGCTATCAATATATTTTAAGAACAACTTATGGAGCCAGGTTGAGCCTCTGGACCAGATGGTCTCTTAAGTTAATCAATTAATAAAGACTAATTAAGCACCTACTATTTTTCTCTCTCTCTCCCTCTGCCTCTTTCCCTCTCTGCCCTGCCCCTCCCCGTATGTGGGTCTGTGTGTATGTTTGTGTGTGTGTCTCTCAGCTTTAGATCAAGGAAAGAATCCTGGTAGCAGCTAATATCCTCTTGGCCCCCATCTACTAGTTTCTCTCTTTGGTCTGGGGACCATCATTGACTTATTAGGATTCATAAACTCTTTAGAAGCTGGACCATGTCTCAGGATGCCTTAGTTTGTTTCAGTACAAGTTAGTCCCACCTATTCCAAACTAGCTTTTCCAGTTAATAGAACCTAGTTGACCCTATCCAAACCACAGAGGGCAGAAGAATGAAAGAAAGATAAAGAAAAGACAAGTGGAAAAAAGTGAAAATGGACATTTACCATCTCCAGCTGGGAGAAAATAGCTCAGACTCTGCTCTCTTTCCCATTATCTCGAGACCTCATGTCTTTCTCCCCAAGGGTACAAAGTGGGTACAAACACCACTGGACCCATAGTCTAGAGAAATCTGGCTTCAAATACCACCTCCAATTTTAATAGCTTTGTGAACTTGGACATCTCCCTTAATCTTTCAGGATATCTGTTTCTTCATCTGTAAAATGAGGATAATAATGATCTTCAGAATTTACCTCCTATATTCATTGAGGGAAACAAATGAAATGTCTGTAAGGTAGTTCACAAAACTTAAAGTATTCTGGCAAAGTCTTATTATCAGGATTCATCACTGTTATTAATACACAGTTATGGGTACATATCTGAATGTCTCTTCATCCAGGAGATCACTTCAGTCACTGTCAATGAGTGATATAGAAGAACTGTTGGGAGAAAAAGAGATATACCTTGCAGTTATGTCTTACACTAATATACATATGTGTGTATTGAGAAAGAGAGGTAGATATAGCTTGACTAGATAGACAAACAGACAGATAGATAGATAGATAGATAGATAGATAGATAGATAGATAGATAGATAGATAGTAAGGTCATCTTATACTATTGCTAATTATTTGCAATTTAGGTCAGGAAACAGCATGTTAGCATGTTTCCAGTTACATGGAACCTCAATGGTCATATGCTCAACCCCATACTTGAAAATCAATCTTTACTACCACACACCCTGTAAGTGGTCTTTTTGATTTTGCTCAGTGTCCTCCAAAGAGGTTTAATTCACCAGTTTCCAAAGGCAGCAAATTCTATGTAGGACAGATACAGAGTTTCCCAAAAATCTTAAGTGTGATTTTTAGTTTTAACAACTTAAAATAGCACTGAGACTTTTAGGACACCCTAACTATCAGAAAGTTAATGGGGGCTTGTTTTGTTTTTCCTAACACAAAGCCAAATATGTGCTAGCGCACTGTCATTAAGTGACATGAGAATATTCTTCTGCCAACCCAATGACCTGATTCCCAAAGGGGTCCTTTCTTGGTATTTAAGCAGAATAGGAAATTCAGCCTTAGAGGGGAGAAGTAAGAAAAGGGTATCCTATACAATGCATTTGCCCATGAACTTATATTTTCCTAAATCATACTTCCTCTTTAACAAGGAAGAAAATAAAAATAGATCCTAGATACAGAATTGCCACACAAATTTCAAAAAGGAAATATGATGCAAATAAATGATGAGCCATAGAACTCTCTTGATTTACAGCCAGCTGCCCTGGGTTTGAGTCCCGATTATCCTTCTTACTGCCCTTAGAGATAGTCAGGTAGTGCCATGGATAGAGCATAGGACTTGAAATCGGGAAGATCTGAGTTTATATTTTACCTCAGATACTTCCTAGGTGTATGATCCTGGGCAAGCCATTTAACTTCTAACAACCTAAGTTCCTCATCTGTAAAATGGACATAATAATAGCAACTACCTCATAGAATTGTGATAAGGATCAAATACAGTAATTCTTTTCACATCTTAAAGTGCTACATAAATGCTGGCTATTTAATATTATTATTTGTCATCATCATCATCATCCTCATCATCACCATCACCATCATCATCACCATCATCATCATCATCATCATCACCATCATCATCATCATCATCATCATCATCATCATCATCATTATCATCTTGCAGCCTTGCATAAAATAGACTTGAGTCTCAATTTTCTTCCATAAAATGAAGGAGCTAGAAAAGACGATCTACTCCAACTTCAAATCCCTAATCTTCAAGACCCCATGCTATCTTTTAGGACTGTACCGCTGGACATTGCTCTATAAACTAATACCTGATTCACATCTAGAGAGGATTTAAGCAAGAGAAAGGAAACTTAAAGTGTTACCATCTAGTCTTCTTCAAAAATTATGTATCCAAATCATATCTGTGCCTTTGAAATTTGAATACATACAAAGCAAATGTGCTGACAGATTTCATTATGCCCCCAAATGTCCCACAGATTAAGGGTGGGGATTCTCAGGGAAACCTATAGTGCCCATATTGTGTGTGCCTTTGGAAAACTGCCTCTGTTGTTTGCACTGCCCTAAACATTTACAGAAATGTTGAGCATTCATTCTCTGGAGTTCCTAGAAAGTCGAGTAGTAGGATCTAAGTCTGGAAACATCAAATCTGTGTAGTTAAAATAAGACATTCTCTCAGTCACCTCTTAACTTAAATGAGTGGCAGCATGGAACAGTGGGAAAAGGGGGTGGATCCAGAGTTAGGGGACCTGATTCCAAACCTCCCCTCCTCTTGTAGATGTTGGCTGCGTGACATCGAACAAATCATTCAAACTCTTTGTGACTCAGTTTTCTCATCTATAAAGGGAAGGAAAGGGTTGGAGTCAATGATCTCTATAGCCCTTTCAAGTTCTACACATATGATGCTATAACAGAAAAATCTCATAACAGGTGGTGAGGGAACTGGATAGCTCAGTCTTTTTTTTGCACACCTTTGCTACAGGTGTAAAAGCAGCCGGGTGTGGCTGTAAACAGTGTGAGAAGCACCTGGCCTTCCTTGGTAATGACAAATTTCCATATGCTATATGTTATGTGGGTAGAGGTTTTGAAATTTTTCCCAGGTGTAGGACACAGATACTTTGTGGTAGATTTTATATGGAAATTCAGGATGAACAAAACCCTCTCTCCCAGTTTCCAATTATACTAAAGACCAACATCCATGGACCTCTTGTCCCCTCAAATATTAATTGAGAACATGCCTGTGGTAGAACCAGACTGAGAAGGGATGGGAGGCATGAGTCAGATGAGAGAGATAAAACAGGGCAGAAGTCCTTCTAAAATGTTGGACCCAGGGAGGGAGTCAACAATCAGGAGAGAGGCTCTCTATAGCCAGCCTTTGGAGGACTCTGACATCTACATAACTATTTTTATGTCTCTAATAATTTCCAGTAGTGACAGGAGAAAGGTGTGTCGAATTAGAAATCAGAGACCTTGGGTTCAAATCTCATCTTTTTGACCTTGAGGAAATCACTGAATCTTTCTGGTTCTCTGTTTCCTCAACTCTAAAATGAGAGGATTCAACCAGGTAGCTAGCCCTGCTCCCTTCCAATTCTAAGTGATGGTCTTGTCCATTTATATCTTTCTTATAAAGTTATCCTTCTAAACCCAGGGAATCTGCAGGAAGATGTTGGTCACACCTAAAGAGACATCTCACAGAGATCCAGAGATCGGTAGCCATTCAACAAAGCCACTCACTGTGCCTGAAGCCTGGGGACAAAAAGCATAGGTTCACCTGGTTTGCCACCATTAGGCCAATGGAGAATTCTAAAACTTCTTTCTAAAAGCCCATCCTATTATTTGAACTGTTTTGCATATGTATATGTCTATTCTATAGCTCCTTCTCAAGAAGCTGGAAGCAGAGCCCAGTTTTGCTCAAGGATTGGAGGGTGTTTGTGGAAGACGAGGACAGAATGATAGACTCTCTTGGTATCAGCTGCGATGATGGTTGTGGTTGAGTTCCACCAACTCTTTGTGACCCCTTTTGGGGTTTTCTTGGCAAAAATACTGAAATGTTTTGCCATTTTCTTCTCCATCTCATTTTCCAGAAGAGGAAACTGAGTTAAGTGAGTTTCCCAGGGTCACACAACTAGTAAATGCCTGAGGCCAGATTTGAACTCAGGTCTTCCTGATTCCACACCCAGTGGTCTATCCACTGTGCCATCTAGCTGCTTCAGTCGTAATGATTACAACAGGGGGAACCTAGTTTGAAGAATTATATGCAACAACATAGTAAGGATGATTGCCTGAACAAGTGAAATCCCCATATTTACACTGCATATTCCCAGCTGCATATCTGAAGTTGTTCTGCCTCCATAAACAAGCTTTTAGAAGTCTTGGTTCAGGCATATTCCATGATGCCCACAGATTTCCTTACGACACCTGTTCTTAACTTAGGGTCTGCAGATCACCCAAGGGGCCTGTGGATGGACTTCAGCGGGCAAGTAAACTTATATGGGAAAAAAATTGCATGGTTATCTTCACTAATCTTTGCTTTTTTATCATAATCCTATGTATTTCATTTTTGCATTAAAATTATTCTGGTAAGGAGTTACTCCATTTTACTAAAACTGCCATCTGGGTTAATGACCCAGAAAGGGCCCTCTTTTAGCCATCATATTCTAGGGTCTCTAGCAGGGCGTTTCCCTGCTCCTCATGACAACCCTGTGAGATAGGTGCTAGGAGGAGCCCCATTTTACAGTAGAGAAGACTGAGGCAGACAGAATTTAAGGAATTTGCTCACCGTCACCCACCCTGATGCCTGACTTTGGAGCACTCTATCCACTGAACCACACAGCTGCCCAAGCTGTCTCCCAAGGACCATTAAAACTGTCTCTGAATTTCTGAAGGACTGTTCTGTGAAAAAGAGATTAGGCAGGATAGGTGGGAAGTGTAGAGGGGCAGATACAAGATTAATAGTGACAATAACAATAGTGATGATAAATTGTATTTACGTAGCATTTTCAGGTTTATGAAGCACTTTATTATGTTACCTTATTTGATGCTCACAGCAACCCTAGGAGGCAGGGAGTATTAACATCCCCATTTTATAGATTAGGAAACTGAGGCTGAAAAAGGTTAAGTGTTTGCCTAGGACCACACAATATCTGAGGTATCTGAGGCAGGGTTTGAACAATCTACGTACTTTAATACCTGACTGGCTCATTGTGGATCTCTGTGTAAATAAGCAATGGGGTGGACTGCTTCTGGATATAGCTCTTACCCTCATAGTTGAAGAATTTTAAGCAAAGGTCAGATGACTACTTCTTGTGTATATGGTAGAGGGGATTCTTGGTCCAGTATGGTTTGGACCATATGGCCTCTGAGGTTTCTTCAAAATCGGAGATTCTGTATTTCAGGAATTAAATTATATCTAATATGACCTTTATTAAGGCAAAACTTTCCTCTTCTGTCCTTTCCTCCCCTCCCTGACTCTATATCTATCTTTCTATCTGTCTATCACCCATGCATCTATCTATCTGTCTAACATGTATATATAATGTATGATATAAACAATATATATTTAAATGATTCAAATTCATTAAGATTATTTTAAAAGAAATAACCATGGACCTGGAGTTTGAAGCCCCAAAGCTGAGTACTGACCCTGGACAAATCAACTCATCTTTTTACACCTCAGTTTTTTTTTCCTCTGTAGAATGAATAGGTTGGATGCATTGGGGTCTATATTGTAAATTTCATCAAAGACTATAAGGTCCTTGAAGGCAGGAGCTGTTTGTTTATTTTTTTAATCTTGGTAGCCTCAGGAACCAGCAGTGTCCCTTTGTACATGGGAAACACACAAAGATTTGTTGAGTTAAGTGGATTGGAATAGATGCTCTCTAAGACGCCAGCTCTGGCATTCTGTGATTTTATATCTACAGAAAATTCACTTACATGGAAAAATAAAAATTCTGTGGGTGAGGGAGTGGGTTAGGCTAAGTGACTTCTAAAGTAATTTCCAAATGCAGCTTAGCATAGTCCTTTACACGTAGTATGACTAAAACATGCCTGTTGGCTGACTGATAATATAAATCTATAATAAGGTGATTTGAATGATTAGGCACCTAATAAATGCTTATTAAAGGCAGTTGGTGGTTCAGTGGATAGAGCAGTTGGCCTGAAGTCAGGAAGATCTGAGTTTAAATCTGGCATCAGACATGTACTAGCTATGTGACTCTCAACCTTTGTCTGCCTCAGTTTCCTCAACTGTAACATAAAAATAATAACAGAACCTGCCTTACAGAGTTATTATGAGAAGCAAATAAGATAATGTTGGTAAAAACATTTAGTAAAGTTCCTGACATATATCAAGTGCTGAGTAAAAGCTTTTAACTTTATCAACTAGTTGATTAATTGAAAAGTCATTGATGAAAGAGAACTGGACTTGGAATCAGAAATTGTAGGCTGAAATCCCACTTCTGATACTTACTAGCTGTGTGACCCTGGGCAAGTCACTTAACCTGAATTTCCTCATCTATAAATTCAGGGGCTTGGACTCCCTGACCTCTAAGGTCCCTTTCAGCTCTCAACCTATGATCCTATGGTTGACTGGTGAGGCATTTCTATATTTAAATAAATGATGACAAATATTCTAGACATTATTGAAGCATAATATCCTATTGTAGTAGAAAAGGGGACAGGTCTGGAGTTAGGAAAAAGACGGACCTGAAAACCATTACAAGTGCTCATTAGCTGTGGGATTCTAGGCAAATCACTTTATCTCAACTTCATTTTCCCCATCTGTAAAATGGGTACTATAATACTTTCACTGCTTACCTCAAAAGTTTGCTGCAAGGATCAAATGAGATGATGTATCAAACCCTAAAGAACTCAACAAATATCAGTTTATTATCATTACTGATGGACACAATGCATGCTTCTGGAAGTTTCCTTGAACATTTCCTTTGGGAAAGTCATATCCCAGGTTACCATTGATTCTGGCTGCCACTGCAAGTTAGGTTTGTCTTCATCGGTCACGTCTTATCAATTGACAACAACTTTACACTTGGTTCCTCTGCCAGCCCTTTCTTTTCACTTGTACCATTCTCTATGAGGCAACGAATGAATTATTTTTCAATAAGATAATTCTAGTGTCCAAAGGAGGGAAAGGACATACTATGTGAAGGGATTTCATTTTTTTTTAATAAAGTGACTAATCACTTTGTAATATCAATTAGTCAAAAAACACTTATTGGATAAACACTCCATAATTTGTGTAGCACATCTGGATTTTCCCGTTTCCGACTTTCTTAAAGAGAGTCACATCAGTCCTGGTAAAAGCATTGGAAAAGAAGGCTGAAAGCTTTAACCATGAAAGTGTAACCATTTCCAGATTTTATGTGCGTTGTGTTGAAAAAAAGGAGGGGGGGCTAAATGCTGAGCCCAGAGATTCAACACTTAAAGTTTAAGCATATCCAAGTGATAAAGAGCCGGCAATTCCATCCCTCCCAGAGCTCCCCCGAAAAAGGAATGTGGTGTGACTTTCTGGGCTGAGCCGCCACTGACATTTTATTAGGGAATGTGGTTCAGGACGTTCTCTTATCTCTGAATTTGAGGGTTTAAAAATGTCATTATTAATCCCACTACTGAGTGAAAGAAGAAATAAACATGAGGAAAGGAAGGAGCTGAGTCAGATTCAGACATCTCTGATTTAACAAAGGAGAAAGGAGGGCAAAAGCAGCAGCGAGTCACTCAGGCTTGGCTGTTCCCTGGGTATTTTAGCATCATTTAAGCATGCCAGAGGAAAAAATGAATTCAGAAATTGAGAAATCTCATAAAAGAGATTTGTGAAGTTAAAAAAAAATCACAATTGTTTGGGAAAGGATGATCACGCTAGCACATTAGAAATCGACAGAGAAAAGATAGGAACAAGTGATAACATCCAACACCCATCTCACTGAAATCCTGTTTTAACTAGAAATGTATTGTATGGCAAAGACCTTAGTCACTCTGTGTCTGAGTTACTCCTTTCAGACTGTGAGGATTATAATCTTGTCTGCTCTGCTTTTAACTATGCTTCTAGGGTACAATATGTTCTTAATTTTTATAAAGTACCTGAACTTGCTGAAGGATGCAGGGGCTTAAACTCTGTGATCTTCAGTCTCTTTAGCCACAAAATGTGAATTACCATATTGACATGTTTTAAATCATCTTTCAACCAAAGCATCAACAGAAAGATTTTCTGTAAAGTACCTCTATATAAAATAATGATTTTCATTATTAGATAAAACTAACAAATTTCTCCTTTCCAAATATACATGGTGGAATTTACTTCTCTAGTCATCCAATTCCACTCAACCCAACAAATGTGTCAATTGCTTCCCATAAGCAAGCCATCCTGCTAGAAGCTGGAGTATAAAGAGGAAAACATTCCTGTCCTCAAGCAACATATGATCTAATACAAAGGCTACAGATAAAGATTAACATGAAGTAGGGGATAAAAGAAATAGATATTCAGACCAAGTGCTATGAGAGAATGGGGATATGGAAAGATCATTTTCACCTAGGTACATTAGGTAAGAAAGGCTTCTGGAGATTACTTGCTAAGAGGGTGCTAATATATTTTGATCGACACCTCATTATCCTCTTGCTTTTTGGGAGATGGCAAGCTCCATTTCCCCCACCCCACCCCTCTCCCTTAACTTCAGGCAGAACAATAGGTCTTGAAAAATAGAGAAGCAATGAGCCATGTAACTGCACTAAGGAGGTGTTGTGGAGGTTTTTTATTGCTAAAAGGGCAGAAGCTTGGGAAGTTGTGTCTATTCTATTAACTGGAGTGTGGTGTAATCCAATGTCTTATCAGTCATACACTAAAAGCCCCCCAAATACTGCTGGGTAAAGAAGTCCCCCTAAAATCTCATGCTAGAACAATGTTGGTTATATACTGGAGATTAAAGGGAGAGAAGTTACAAAAGGCAGAATGTGTTTAGGGAGAAATTCTTAGAGGTCAAGATGGGATGGAGAAGCTGCTAATAGCAGGGTTTAACTCCAACGCAAAGCCTGTGAAAGAGAAAATGAAATCCCCCAAGAAAGGTAGATTGGAGGCAGACTAAAGTGGACTCTAAATATGAGGCTGAAAATTTTGCATTTTATCCCATGGGCAACAGTGTCCTCTGAAAAACCAATAGGGGAGTGGCATGGGCACATCTTTGAATTAGTCATTCCTCACTTTAGTAGGATGGTTAATGACTAAAATCCCTATAGCTGTCAATTTCCCAAAGAATAGTGGTAACATAAAACACACTTTCCCTTTCGGTCCCTTATAGAAGCCACCATTAAATATAGATTCTGTGTAAAATGCAGAACACCTAAGGCTTCTTGGAAAACAGCTGACTTCCTGTTAGACCACAAGGTTTCACTGCTCTTAATTACTCGATCGTGTGCAATAATAAAGGGAAATAGGTACTGTTCCCAAATGCAGCCCATTTTCCTTAAATCGCATAGCTTTCCCTAAGGAGAACTTTGAATTTCAGAAACCTAAAAGGAGAAGAGTTCCACCAAATTTCCTACAATAATGAAATAAATGTAAATATGAAAATGCTGACCAAAATTCCCCTCCCTCCCACTTCAGTCTGTCTGCACAAGCTTGTTTGTAAAATTCCCCCTTACCCTTGGGCTCCTCTTACCCTGAAATTTCAGGGAACTCATTTTCCTGCTGGAGGTAGAATTCATATTTGAGTTCTGCAACTTTTGAGTTTTGGTTTGACTGAAATATTTCAGCAACAACATCGTATAGAAGATAACTGGCAATTCTTTGGACAAAAAGATAAATGTAGTAACAAAACCTCTTGTCTCCAAATGCAAATCAACTTCAGACTCTGGAATGAAGCAGTTTTCCTAATTTGAGACTCAGAATTAACATGGATTTTTATGAAACCTAAACAATATAGAAAGATAATATTTTAATGGACAATACCCAGTCATCTACAATTCTTTTGATTACAGAGACAGACTCTATTTCCTTTTCTCAAAGTTAGTTACTATAGATACCAAGATCCCCCTCTTTTTTTCTTAAAGTTAGGTTGCTATGGAGAAATTTGATTTTGCTAAAGTTTGATGTTTTCCATTGAGAACTAATGACATTGAAAATATTTTAAACTGCAGTCTTTTGGAAATTAGCTGTGGCCCTTTCCCACTTACCCAAGATATCTGCAGCTAAAAATAGTAGTGCCAGTATCAACCTAGGTCCATGTGAACATCCTCCTTTCACTTTGACACGGGGTACTTTTTTTTAATCTTTCATTGCTTGTCAAAGTATCTGTGGTTTCCTCTCTTATGGCTTCTAAGAGTCAATACTTTATTCCATGGGTACTAACTAATTCAAGATGGAACCTCCTGAAACAGGAGCACAGCACAAGGAAATCCATACCAGTGGTAACTGCCATCTAAATATAGCCAAACTGTCACAAACAATGAGACCTTTGGGTTTGCTCTGCCAGGCATCATAAGTCCTTCTAAAGTCACCGGTTTCCAAATTTCATTCTGACATGGGATATAGGAGACTGGTGACAGATGGGCAAAATTGAGCATGCAGCTTGGACAGTCTTCTGGATGAATGTCTTGTTATCTGTAACTCGCTGCCAAGTCCCACATGTCGCTTTATTTCAGACGCTACTGGGTAACTCTGGAGTCTCAGCCAACAATACGGACTTGAAAGAACCAGATTTCCTCACTGTTAGTATTCCTAACATCTCACTCATGCTGGGCTTCTTTGCAATCATAAAATAGTCACCAGGATGGGAACAGATATAAGGCAGCAGTTTGACATGCCCGACCCCTTTCTCGATTCCATTTTAGTCTTGGAATTGTGATGCATTAGACCTCAGCATTCAGCGCTGGTAGATATGTTCATCCATATTCTATTGAGGTACTTTGAAAAGGATAGGCCAATTCCTATCCTGCATTTCTTGAACAAAACTCCTAAGAAAGCCATCTCCAGCACACAAATTCAGTTCCTCATCATCCCTCCCCAGTCCACCGCAAGAGCCTCCTAATTAATTAGTCTCCTCGTAGCAGACGCTGGATTCTCTGATCCATTTATCACACATCTGGTCCACTAATACTCCAAAGGCATAACTCTAATCATATTACCCATTCAGCTCAAGAAGCTTCAGTGGCTACCTATTGCTCTCAGTTGCAATACAAATTCCTTTTCATGACATTTAAAATCGATTCCAGACTGGTTTGAACCTACCTTTTCAGGCTAATTACAGATTATTCCCTCTCAGGCATTCTCATTTCCAGCCAAGCTGGCTTACTTTATGTAAAGTGCCTCCCTCACCTAGAATGACTTCTTTCCACACCTCTGCTTTTTGTAATCCTTGGCTCCTGTCAGTTCAAAGAGCATCTCCTACAAGAGGTCTTTTCTCATTTTTTTCCCTTTAATCTTGTAATTGCTTTATATTTATGGTTTTTTGTTTTGTTTGGTTTGGGTTTTTTTGTATCTTTACTCTTCCCACCAGCAGAATCTAAGCTCTTGGGGGCGGGGAGGACAGGTGTTATTTTTGTCTTTGTGTCTCCAATATCCAATCCAATTAACACTGATTAAGTGCCTATGATGTACCAGGCACTATGCTAAGAAAGGGGGATATAGTAATAAAAAGACAGCCGCTGCCCTCAGCCAGCTCACAATCTAGGGGGAGGCAATGCACAAAAGGAGGGAGGGAAAGGGGGCAGGACACCAGGGGACATCTCAACGTGTCATTTTGTTCGTGGAGCTGAAACTAGGCAGTGCATCAGATACACGGTGGAGTGATCTGAGAGTCCAGTTTCTGCCCTGTATAAAGGCAGGTTTGGGGAGGAGTCTGATACCCCATCTTCCAGCCCTCCAATCAGAGGCAAAAGAAGTCTGAGGGAGGTGGAATCAATTAAAGTTTGAATTAGTGGCATGGTAATGAGATTAAAAGAGATAAGCTTTACCCTAGGAGGAGACATTACATCTTGAAGTTGAAAACCAGATAGGACAGCAGATGCAAGGTGGAGTGATTAATATGGTGCCTTAGTGTTTAATAAATACTTTTTGACTTAAATGAAATTGAATAGTATAGGTTAAGCAAAGGCAAAATTTGTGCCTACTTATTCAACTTTGTTTTAATGTTATCTTCATTTAGTCATGTACAGAATTTAGCACACTGGTTTTCATGTACAAAGTGCTTAGTAAATGTATGATAAATGAATGAAAAATTATACTAAACTTAATTGATTTAAACTACGTAAAATGAGACAGAGATAATAAAGATTATTTAAGGCACCAAAATACATTATAAACCAAAGTTATGCTCAGTTATCTATGAATGAATTACGTATCAACATATCCTTTGTTGTACAGTTAGGAAACTGAGGCACAGAAAGGTGAACAGTCACAACAGTAGTCATAAACTTTTAGAGCTAGAAAATGTTTCTGATGCCATCTGGCTCTACCCCTGTACTTCACAAAGAATAACTTTGTATAAACAAGGTTTACTCAAGTACTTACTCAAGGTCATACAAGTGGCAGATTTTAAATACAGTTCCAGGTCAAGGCATGGGGGTGAGCTTGTATTCTCCAAGTCTATTCCAGTAGAACATAAACTCTTTTTTCCTTCCTTCCTTTCTTCCCTTTTTCTTTCCTTCCATCCTTCCTTCCCCTTTCCTTCCTTCCGCCTTCCTTTCCTTCCTTCCTCCTTTCCTTCCTCCTTTCCTTCCTTCCTTCCTTCTTTATGTGAGTCTGTTTTCACTTCCTGATTAGACTACAGACTCCCACAGTGCCTACTGCATTTTACAGCCAAATAAATAGATATTTACTAACTAATTGATCAAGTCAAATCCTTCTGGAACAACTTTACTCTTTTACACACTGGTGTAAGACACTAATGTCAGCGCCATACTGGCACTAGCAATTTACAGAAGTTCACACTATTAATAACAAGACTTGGAAACTCTATAGGTAGCCAGGACTGTCTCAACCATCCAATGATTTCATTTTATCTCTGGGCCCAGACTAAGGCCAAAATGAATTTGGCATGATGTCTTGAACTTGTTTTAATCTCGTCCCACACCTTCAAAATTACCCAAGAGGGCCCTGAAACCAGCCTGTGGTTCTGTGGCAACCAGCCAGCCCATGACTATGTGGTGTGACATTAATGAAGTCTCTGCCAAGACGTTGTGGCATCCTCAGGATAATGCCCGATTGACACAGTCACAGTGTTCGTTGGGACAGTCTAATTATGCCTGGGGCTTTCTCTCTGTATGCTGGTCCTTGTCAGTTTCCCTGTGGGGAAAGTCAGCTGTCCTGAGTCTTTCAAACCCACTCTGCATGTGGCTTTGTAACACATCAAGTTCCTGAAATGTCAATCCTAAGGGACGAGTGCTCCTGGCACTGAAGCGTACATCATATCCTGTGCATGTGTTGGCACTCTCAGACAAAAGTCAAAGGCTAGCTAAAGAGGCCAGAATTAAATTATCCTTGCTCCCTGAGAGGTGAGACTTTCAAAGTGAAGTGCTTACATGTTAGCTGAGTTAGGGGGATGGATTTGCACTATAGTCATCCCCTGAAAAGTCATTTTATGGATAAAAAGCCTTCAGTTTCTAAGGGCTGGAAATCTGGTCCCTTTCATAGCATATGGAAATACATTTAAATGGAGTGGGGTGGGGGGAGGCAGAATGTGACATTTCTTTTAACCCACCATTTTACAGCTGGAAGAAATCCCTTCCACTCTGAGATGACATAGTGAGACAATCCAAGGAACCAAACTTATGGGCTGTAAATTCATCACTTACTTTTCTTCTGCTACCAAATTCCAAGATTTATTAAACATCTCCTCTCACACAGCTCTGGGTTTTATGAGGAAGTCAAACTTGACCTCTGAATGGCTAGAAGCATCTGGATTATTTCAACCCTGTTTTCTTATTGGCAATCTCGTCCTGTGCCTGTCATGTTTTTAGGAGCTCTCAGACGACTCCACACACAATTAATTCCTGCATGTTTCTTTTGTTCAAACAAGAGCAGGCAAACAAAGAGTTCTATTTTGAAGCGAGATGTCTAAAATGCACGTGCCATTCTGATCGGGATGCTTCAGCATGTACTTCATTAAAAAAGATCTGATTAAAAAAAAAATTCTGGTCCATGCAGCACTGCTGAACTCAATGCCAAGTAATTTTAATTCCCATCTCTCTACCTCAACCCCTCTCTAAAATTCTCTTTCATTGCCCACTGATGCTGCTCTAAGTGTACAACTCCATTCTAGTTCATATTCAGATCAAACAGGCAAGGAGGAAAACATGAATTTGGCTTCCTGTCATTAGCATGTAATGATGTGCCAGTCTATCCTTTCATCTTGTGATCTCAAAGTAGAACTCTTAATGGAGTTTCAACATTCACATTTGATCTACTAGTTTGCAGAAGAGCTACAAGGAAGCCTGGTGGAAGATGCTAAGCACACACAACAGAAGAGAATTGAGGGTTGTAGGACCTGCCTGCTGATAAGATGCCAGGGATGAGACAGGAGGCCAACGAGAATTCCCAGGTTTGGATCCTGGGCAATTGAAAGAATGGTGATAAGGTAGTGGGGAAGAACTGTTTTCTTGACGGAGGGTGTTCTGGGCTTTGGCGAGAAGAGGGGAAAAGGAAGAGCTTGACTTGGGACACCGAATAAAGTTAGAGGTACACAAAGAACAACAATTGGAAATGGAGATCTGGAATTTGGGAGAGAGGTCAGGGTTGGAGATAAGTATTTGGCAGTTGTTCCTGTAGGGGAAATAGTTGACATCAAAGGAGTGACTATCCTTGATGAAGGGAGAATGCAAATAGAGGAAATTGCTGAGGATAGAAGTCATGGAGAGAGCCAATCATGAGAAGTTTATGAGGAGCAGAACCCAGGTGACAAAGTTAGAAGGTACAATTGCAAAAAAAAAAAAAAAAAAAAGTAGAGGGTGTCATGGAAACTGGGCTAACCCTTTAAAAAATCCTAAATTGATTTAGCATATTTGAAATTAGTAAAATGAAAGGCAGTGCGATATAATGGAAAGAGTACAAGTACTGAAGTCAGAGGGCCTGAGTTCAAATCCCATTTCTGAAACTTGTCACCTGTGTCACATTGGACAAGTTACTTAACCCCCACAGATTTCCTCCTCTGTAAGATGAAGTGTTCAGATTAGGTGACCTAGTGGCTTTGCTGCTCTAGTTCCATGAGCCTATGATCCTTTGAAGCATGGATTTTTAATCTTTTTTGTATGTCATGGACCTTTTGCAGTCTGGTGAAACCCATAGACACCTTCTAAGGAGACTTTAGAATATATAACAGAATATACATATAATTGCAAAGGAAACGAGTTGTATTGAAATATTGTTAACAGACTATTTTTAAATAAGTTCAGGGACATCAGGTCAAAGACCCTTGGTCTAAAACAACAAACATATATAAAAGAAAAAATTAAGAATGTAACAATAAAATTTCTAAGTCCAAGCAGCTGCTGAATGACCATATTGTCCAAGATATTTTAAAGGCAATCTCTATGTGATACTGGGGCTTATTTCCAAGGTTCCTACCAAATCTTTAGACCATCCTATTCTAAATCTTCTCCTATGACCTGTGAATATCAGAATGCTGTGATCTCTCTGTTAGTGAGATAATCCTAAATTTGTAGAAAAGAGTTTCACTTATACTGATTTACAAAGTATGCTTGGCATAAAATAGATCAACCCAAAATTGCTTTGTGATCTTAGGTCATTTATTCCCTCTTTGCCTCAGTTTCTCTGAATTCAAAATTGAAAAGCTATTATTAATTTTCCCATTAAGCATTCGATCTGTATGTCATGTCAAATATGACTGTTACATCAAATCTTGATGTTTCAGCCTGTGTCAGTAGCAATAAATCCACAAACGTGTTAAGTGTCTGTCTTTCAGGCACAATAAGCAGGGTAAAGATGTTAAAACAACAGACAAGAGCCCTTGGGTCTGTTCCCTATTCCATCACTTAGTAGATAAGACTTGAGTAAGCCAACTAAGCTCTTGGGGTGTCACCTGCCTTACTTACAAAATGACAACAGTGATAAACCTAAACCCTGTCTGAGGGCACAGCACCAGGGTCAGATGATCAGAGAAGAAGGCAGGATTGGGAGTCTTCAAATGTAACTGTGGTGAGTCAATTTGTCCCTGCCTCAGTGTCTGCATCACCACTGGCAGTGCTTTAATGGTGGGTTTAATATTTAACTTTTACCTGATGCATGACTATGGGCATATTAAACTACTTTACCTTTCTGAACCTCAGTTTCCTTATGTGTAAAATGATGATGACTATACCTTGCCTACCTCATGGGGTTATAGTGAGGAGACTGCCATGTAAAGCTTCAAGTACTCTAGAAATTAGAGTTATTATTACTTGATAATGTCTTTTCCAGACCTTAGATCTACAGCTCCACATCGTAAAAGAAGGATTATTACCCTATTACCTAGACATAGAGACATGTGTATATATAGGTACATACACATATATAAAGATATAGATATATAGACACACATATACACACTGATATATACATAAAACATACATACATACATATGTATGTGGTATAAATGTGCATGTGCATATGAATATGGACAGTTAGATGGCAAAATGGATAGAGCTCTAGGCCTGGAGTCAGGAAGACCTCAATGCAAACCAGAACTCAGATACTTACTAGCTGTGTGACCCTAAGCAAATCGCTTAACCTTGTTTGCCTCAGTTTCCTAATCTGTAAAATGAACTGGAGAAAGAAATAGCAAACCAGTCTGATATCTTTTCCAAGAAAACCCCAAATGGGGTCACAAAGAGTTGGACTCATGAACTACTTCAGCAGTCTGGTGAAACCTATGAATCCATTTTCAGAGTAATACATTAAATTTATAAAATTGAAAAGGAGATCAGTTAAGTCACACATTACATATATTGCAGTATAGTTACATATCTATATATGTCTATATACATCTATACATCTGCTTATATAAATGCTTATATAAGCATATATTTCTCTAAATCCATAGCCATAGTAGAAGTAGCAATAGTTCAGCTTGGAGAGGAGAGCCAACTTTATCATCCTAGTTCCAGTACCAGAAGGAACTCAGAAGCCATTTAGCCCAACTGTCCAAGGAAATGCATCTCAGAGGTGTCAAGAGACTTACCTAAAGTCTCAGAGCTTGTAAATGTCAGAGGTGGGATCTGAACTCATTTCTTCCTAACTCAAATTGCAACCCTCAATTGGCTGTACCATACTTTTCTTGCTGTTCTTGAGTCCTTTCAGTCACGTCCAATTCTCCATGACCCTATTTGTGTTTTTCTTGACAAAGATACCGGAACGACTTGCCATTTACTTCTCCAGCTTATTTTACAGATGAAGAAACTGAGGCAAACAGGGTTAAATGACTTGCCCAAGTTCACCCAGCTAGTAAGTGCCTAAAGATGAGTCTTCCTGACTCCAGTCACGGCACTCTCTCCACTGTGCCACCTAGCTGCCCCCATGTACAATGCTGTCATCATATAATTCTCTCTGTGGACTAATCCTGGCCTTGGACCTGATGATATGATTACTGCAGGTCCAAAACTGACATAGGAAAAAAAAAAACTTTCACAGCAAAAAGGTACTTTAAAGATTAAATACATGGCCCCCACTACCATTTTTTACGGCGAGGAAATGGAGACCCAAAATGTTGGCACGTTTTCCAAAAGACCACACAGCTATATGTCCCATTAATTTAATAAATGATTATCTTTCCTAATGAATCCATAAAAGCAATTCACAAATGAAATAACGGTTTCTCCCTACAGAGCTGGCAATATATTTATAAATATATGCATATGTGTGCACATATATACATGTATGTATGTGTGTATAACATGTATGAATATATGTGCATGTATATGTATGTGTGTTTGTATATACTGTATATACATGCACATGGGTATATACATGTATGTATTTACATGTATATGTTTCTATATACATATGTGTATATTTCCATGTATATGTATGTATACATATATAAATTTATTTGAGGGAAGATTGATGTTTTTTGCCTTTTTCAGGTGATAAACTATAGCACTTGAATATAAAGGCTGGTTACAGAGAACTCAGTACAGAAACAGGGAATATCAGATTTTGATAAGACAGTAAATTCTTTCAGTAACTACTGGTTTTAAGGTATTTTCAACTGCTGGCTAATTTATCACTCCCTCTTTTTCCACTATTCACATGAGATGTCAGTCTTTTATTTTTTTAACTTTTCTTTTACTTGAAATGCTGAAATCTGAAAATAGATCAGATTGTGAAGAGGTGCCTGGTGCGTGTTTACCAAAGCTTCTGTGACAAAAAGAAAAGCCATATTTTCTCTCTCTCCATACTAGCTGGAGAATCATGAAGGCAAAGTTCCTTTCCATCCAAGCCCATCCAAACAGGTATCCAGTTCACAAATGGTGAGATTCTATGAGACCTCTGGTACATGCTGAATGTGAGGAGGTTAATGGAAAAGCCACATGGAATAAGGAAATCAGCTGTATGAGGCAAGGAAAATGAATTGCAAGTTCTAAACTTTGAAAACAGTAGTTTGCAAAATTCATCACCAAGATGAGCACTAGACTGTGTCCATCATTATGAGAGGGGGGAGGGATATAAAGAAAGATAAGAAAAGACAAAGATCAAAGATATAATAGAAATTCCAAGGATTTTTGTTTGTGAGAGAAACAGATCTAAGAGCTACAGTTCCAGACAAAATGTAGGGGAGGCATATAGCTTTTACTCTGGATCAAGGTTCTTATTAGCCCTTGACAGATTGTAGATTGAAATAAGCAAAGGACCTCAGAGGGCATTGAGTCCACCTTTCAGTTTTACAGTTGAGGAAACCAAGGTACGGATCATTCAACTGACTTGCCCAGCTTCACCCAACTAAGAAATATCTGAAGCTGACTTTGAATCCAGTCCTTTCTAATTCCAATCACCATTTCCCATTCCCTATGCCATGCAATATCAAAGGAAGACAGGGAAAAAAAAATTCTATCAAATCACCAAGTGTTAAGCATATATCCCCTAAACGGTAGTTAAGCAAATTATTTATATCCTGGACACCTGGAGGCTTATAAACCCAAAAGAATATTTGTGTAAAAGTGAAGAAGAAAAACAAATACCAGAAGACATTCCAAAGAGAATTAAATCATAAATTTTCTTTTGCTGGTCTAGTCAAGCAGAAGAATTTAAAAATAAAATTAAAAGGAAAAGTTTCTTCCCAAGAGAGCCCTCCTGAGTTCCCCAGCTCCAGAAAACATGGTTAGAGAAACTATGAGAGGCAGTGTATTTAAATATACATTTAGATACACAGCGCCAAACTATCTACGTGGAAGCTTATGGATTCCTCAAGTGCCCCTAGATTACCCAGACGCATGTTAGATTTGGCAGGAATTAGATTTGATATTATCTTCTTATTATGCAAAACCACAGAAAACATTTAATTAAAACTTAATTAAAAACTCCATGAAGCTTCAACCCCATGGAGTCCATTTTTCAACAACAACCAACAATGAAAGCCTCCAGGACAGACTATTTGGAAGAATGGTGAGGAGCTCGTTCTTTTCTCTACTACAGAGTCCCACTTTATAGAAGCAGGATCAGTATTACCATTTGGGGTCCTGGAAACGGCCACATCAACTCCCAAATAAACATCATGACAAGTGGCTTTCCGTGGTAAAGATTTCAATGAACAGAACTCACCCCTGACTGCCACCTGCTTTTGCAGTCTATATCATGAAGTACAAGTAAATTGAATACAAGGCAAATTTCCAGGTCTTCCAGTTCTTTCTTTGACTGGAACTGCACTGAGCTGAATATTGAGGCAAAGAATGGGATTCCTCCTTCGAGTGGGTAATTTGTTGAAATGGCTAGCTCATAGCTCATGGTTCATAGAACTAAACATGGAAAATTCTTCAGAAGTCTCCCAATCCATCTCTCGAAATTTATGTAAGAGGAAATTCAGATCCAGGGAGGTTAAGAGAATGCCCTAAGCTCACAAAGCGTTAGCTATAGGATTCTGCCTCTCAATGCCACTTACTAAAAAGAGAGAGAGAAGGGATCTGAGCCACGTGTAAAAGAATAAGAACAATAAGAGTTTATATTGACATTTTGGTTTGCCACCAAACACCTTTTCTATTCCTTAATCCTATGTGTTGGATGCTTGCAAATATTCCCAATTTATGTATGGGGGAATTAAGGCTCAGTTACTTGACTAAGTGACTTGCCTAAGATCAGACAATGAGTAAGGAGTTGAGACAAGATTCAAGCCCATGTGGAGTCCACTGATCTATCCACTAAGTCATAATTGCTTTCAAGAGGATGTCCCAGGATGATATCTCACTTATTAGAAGATCACCCTAGACTTCCCTTCATAGATTTACCTTTAGAAACATAAGCTCACAGAAGAAAGATTAATAGGATATCAGCTAAGTGTCAGGAGAACAGTAATCAAGAATTTTGATCACTTCTATGCCAATAAAAAGATCAACTTCAGTGGTCAAATATCATTCCTAGATAAACATGAACCATCACTTGAATTAGACCTAATTAAAGTAGAAGGTAACCAGCAAGTCCATGGGCAAACGATGATTTTTAATGTAATGTGACAATTTTTCATAGGTAGAACATCTCAAGAGTCAGTAATGAGACAACTTTTTCATAGGTAGAATACTTCTTGAGTCCAAAAGAACCTCAAGTCATCTGATCCAATCCATACCTCAATGTAACCCACTCTACCATCCTCAGATAAGTAGACATCTAGTCTGTGTTTGAGGTTGTCCCATAACTGGGAAATTGGCTGTCACCTGAGGTGTTCTCTGCCATTGCTGGACAGCTCTATTTGTTAGAGAGTTTTATTTTTCTTCTTATGGTGGGCTGACTCTGCATCCTTGCAATTTCCACTTGCTTCTAATGTCATACTCTGCAGCTCTAAGGGAATAAATTGAACCAGACTTCCAAAGGACCGCACTTCAGTCACTTGAAGGCAAGGTATCATACCATTCTAACTCTTTCTGTGTCCAAGCTAGATATCCAAAGTTCTTTCAATGTACTCTTCTGACCATATTGTCCAAACTCCAGTTGGTCTATGTCCTTCTTAAAACATGGCACTCCAAAACGAAAAACAATCCTCTAACTATGGTCTGCACAGAGCAGTGTACAGCATAATTTTCCTTTCCCTCATCCTCATCTTCAAAATTTTATTAATTCTACTCATGCATGCGATTAAGAATAAAACAAGCTTTCTGGCTTTCATGACATATTGATAACACATTGGTTCGAACTTACCAACTGAATATATACATTCAACTCAACACATTTCCCCTTATCCTGTCAACCATCAAAGTTAGGAAGCGCTCCCCTCCCCGACTTGGAAACACCCTCAGAGCAGACAACACATCCCTTGGAATATCTTCATTGTGGCAAATCATCAGCCCTTTTAACATGAAATCTGATTTTGACAAAAACCATTCAGAGTCAATATGGCATCTGACAAAGCTAAGCAACTCAGTCTTGACTTAAAAAAAGATACAGCAATTAATCAGACCACTGGTCTTGTTAAGATTCCTAATGTGGCTCTTAGGAGAACGTGAGAACTGAAGGAAAGTGCCTAACTGTAACTTGCAAAAATCTTTCGAGCACTGGAATGAGCTCACTATCTCCTTGGGGGAAAACTCTCAAGATAACAACACCCCTTTTTAGGCTGACAAATGTGTATTCTTTAAAGGTCACTGTGGCCCAGGGCAGATGAGGAAAATGAAGTCCAAAGACCGAGCACCGTGTGACTTGCCCAAGTCCCCCCATGACAGAGCTGGCATTCCAGCCCTGGTTGCTGGAACCCAATGCCAGTATTCTCTGTACTCCACCACCTTTCTATGTAGCAATATACTTATACATCTATAAATTGTTTGGTTAAGGGGAAAAAAGTCTCCTTACTCTTCCCTGATATACACGTTATTCACACACCCACACACACATAATACCAACACACTTTATTTCTGATTCTGTTTTCTTATTTCTGTTAAATCAGTTTTCATTATAATTTGAAATAAAAGCCTTCCTAGAAAAGAAATGCTTCATATTAGTTTACCATTATGTTGTAGCTAGAGCACACAGACAATTTTGAGATGTAGTTTAGATTTGCAATTATATTCAGGTTTAATCCCCACAGACAGGCAGGCAATGGGGAGCTCTGGTCTCTACTACTTCTCAGCTATAATTTCTGATCTGATAGGTATGCCTCTGTGCTTGCATTTGCCCCTGATGAGAAACAGAATGACAGAATGGAACAAAGCATCTCCTCAGCTTGTGGGGTTGGAAGTGTCCCCAACACTCAAAGTGATTAGCATTTTATCCTTTTGTTGGGATGCAAAATACAGACTCTCTTCATGTGCAATGTATGTTTCAGAAAGCAGAGAGAAACAACTACTAAACCACAGAGTGACCCTATTCTGGCACCGGGAAAGCAGTAGAAGCTTACATTTAATCAGATCAAACACAATGAAAAAAATTCCCTATAAAAGTGGCTTGTCAAATGAATACTAATTTTATTGGCAGAAAAAAATAAAAATAAATAAAGGGTCTATCTGATTTTTATCTCTGTTATCTCAGTGCCCACTACAGTACCTAGCACATAGTAGGTGCTGAATAAATATTTATTGTTACAATAAAAAAAAACAGAATAAACACCTTGAAAGTGATTTTGGTCTTTGTATCCTTAGGGTTAGAACAACGCCTGGCATGTAGTAGACATATAATAAATACTTCTTGATGACCTAATAAAGAAGAGTTGTGTTGTTAGGAGTTAATGTGCCACTTGATAATGAACAGGTATTCTGTTGCCATTTCGATTAGATGACATACAAAACTAACTTCTTTTGCAGGTGTCTTCACTTTGCATCCTGGTTAGGGGTATTGGGCTAGGGAGGGTATAACTTGTTCCATTTTACATATGAAATGAATTAGTCCCAAAGTTTGTCATCTGAATGTTTCACCTACTCCTTCCTCCACCAAAATTTTCTCTAACAGCTCACCTTGGTGTGGAGGTGATCATAGGTCTATCCAAAGGACTCAATACCAGCAGAAATCAGGTTGAAAGTCTCCTCCCACAATGGGAAAGGTTTAGGCATGAATCAATTCAGGAGGCATTTGTCTGTCCTTCAAGAACCAATCTAAAATTGGAAAGGACTCTTAGCAGAAGAGGATTTCTTTTTCAGTCATAGCATATCAGAAAGACTCATTACAATAAGAAAGATGTGAAATTGAGGTAGTTAGTGCAGTGGATAGAGCACTGGCCCTGGAGTCAGGAGGACATGAGTTCAAATCCAACCTCAGACACTTGACATTTGTACTAGCTGTGCTACCCTAGGCAAATCACTTAACCCCAGTTGATTTACCAAAAAAAAGTCATAAAAAAGAAAGATGTGAAATTCACATCAGTGGAAGGCAGACTTTACTCCAAAGAAATAAAAGATTTTTAATGAGACCAATTCCGTAATCAGTGGGTAGCTCACACTTTTGTCACATTGTTTTTCTTGGTCAAATAGAATACTATATCTGGAGTGGCTCAACATCTATTATTTGAAGAATGTCTGGTTCATGGGCTAATACAAACCAACCTGAAGTAGATAGACATTTATGCATGAGGGTGCTGCATAATATAAATCTACTCCAACTGAGGTCAATGACTAAATATATCTGAGCAGAAAAATCAGGAAGTAGCCGAGTACAAATTTTAGCTGTGATTCATAGACTGTGTGACCTTAGGCAAGTCATATATCTTCACTGAAATGCACTTCCTTAATCTGTAGAATGGGGCTAACAACTCTAACATTACCATCATATGGGGTTGTAGTATGGAAAGTACTTTTGAGAGATGAAATAGCTATATGTCATCGTGAATTGTTGTAATTTTTGTTCTTACCCTCATTTAACTTATGAAGGCATTTAATGTGTGTGTGTGTGTGTGTTCATCCTTTGTTGCCAAAGAAGACCATGCCATTGAGAAATGACATGACTTGCACTTGACTTTGTTTTTTTGAGTGAGGGAAGGCTGTGCAAGTCACCAGCCTCACTTCTCCTCCAGAGCCATCTGAATCCAGTGACCAGGTATTCCTCAGGATGACTGGAGATGACCCAGCATGAGGCAATTGGGGTTAAGTGACTTGTCCAAGGTCACACAGCTAGTGAGTGTCAAGTGTCTGAAGTGAGATTTGAACTCAGGTCCTCCTGACTCCTGCACTGGTGACTGCACCACCTAGCTGCCCACATACATTTTTCATATTTCTAAAATGGGTATGCTAGCAGCAGCTAATTCTCAGGGTTGTTGTGAGGATAAGATAATATTTGCCCAAACCTTAAAGGGCTATATAAATTATAGTTGTCAATATTAGTATTTATGAGTGGAATCATCTAAATAAAAAAACAGACATTTAGAACTAAAAAGGACTTTAACGAGTCTTTCAACATTTCCTAGAAAGAAGTGGAATGATGTGATTACATCATACAGCACAGGAAGGGAGGGACTGGGCTGAAGGGAAGTGTGTTTATGAAAGACGATCCCCATTTTCCATTCATCTCTGTGGCCTTCAGATCACAGGTTTTGTTCCTTTCTGGGGTCCCTCTTTCAATGTTTTACGGTCTCTGGGATATTTTAAAGTCTGCCAAGAATCTGGTATCCATCGTCCCATCAAAGGGCAACGGGCCAGACTCCATGGCTTCTGAAAACTATTTAACTCCACCTCAGTATTTACTGAGCCCCACCTATGTATCCCTTACTATCCTAAGAGCATAGTAAAGTATATGGGAAATACACAAGGAGAATAAAAATGATAGAGAGGACACTGCCTGGGATGCCTAGCTGGGTCCAAAGTGCTTCGCTCTCCTTAACGCGCTACCAAAGTGATGGTATTATTACTGTGACGAACCATATAGGACACTGTCTAGTCTTCACAACAAAATAACACATAATGCAATAATACTAAGCACCATTACTGCTGTTAATGACATCACTATGCAGCCCAGGCTCCATTTTAATTAATAATATAATGGCAATAATAAAAATGCAAGTATTGTTATTATGTTGCTGAAAACAATTATAATTAAATTATAATTACACATGACAATTACATTATCTATAAATCATAAATATAATTACAAATGTATATATGGATACATGCAAGTATTCCCTTCGTTCATCAAAACAGCTGATATTTATATAATCTTTTAAAATTAGCAAAGCATTTTCCATGCAATAGAGAATTTGAGCCTCATGAATTGGAAAGGAAAGTATTATACCCATTATTCAGGGAAGGAAACTGACTATCAGAAAGACTTAATTACTTCAGTCCCAATCAGGACCTGGGTATATATTGAGGTGATTAGGATGATTGGATTAATGCTTTAAAAAGAATTAAAGAGGACCACAAAGACAGGGAATCATGGGTTTTAAAGTTGAAAAGGATTTTAGCAATCACTAGGGCAGCAGTTTTGTAGAATAGAAAAAGTGCTAAACTTAGGGTAAGAGGAGTCAAATTCGAATCCTGACTCTGTTAATTCCTTCCCAGGTGACTGTGGAAAAGTCATTTAAACTTTCAGGACAGAATTTCAACCCAACTCTCTTTACTCTAAACCCAATATCCGTTGTGGTTGTGGTTGCTGAGCTGCATCCAACACTTCAGGACCCTACCCAGGGTATTCTTGGCAAAGATGTTGGAGTGATTCACCATTTCCTTAGCTTATCTTAAGGAAGGAAAATGAAGGCAAACAGGGTGAAGTGACTTGCCTGGGGTCACACAGCTGTTGTGCAGTGTTGTGCTTTGTCCTTCGTTCTTGAAGAGGTTTATGACGTTAGGAAGATCTTCCCATATCTTGCAAGTGAATTAGATTTAAGTGAGGGAGAATTCATTCAACTTTATACATTTAATAAGTGCAAAGATAAAGTCACCAACCTCACTTCCTCCTCTGGAGCCATCTGGGTGGGTCCAGTGGCCAGATATCCATTAGGACAACTAGAGAAGGTCCCAGACTGGGACCTTAAAGAATAGTTTTGAATGAATAGAATAGCAGCGGGAGACCTTGGTAAGTGTCTAAGGACAGATTTGAACTCAGGTCTTCCTGACTCCAGGCCCAAAGCTGTATCCACTGGGCCACTTAGCTGTATTCTTTTTACTGTACTATATAGGGCAAAGGGTTCCTCAATACATAGCAAGCCCTAATTATAGCTAGTTAAAAAACAAACCTCAAAATGCAGGTTCTCCCAGGATGAAAGCTCCACAAGATGATACAGTTAATGCAAGAAGCAGAGGACAAAGCCAGGATGGAGGTAGAGGTAGATTTTCTTTTAATACAAACTGACATTTCCTATAACCTCTGGTTGCATTTACCTGCATTTGCAATATAGATAATTTCTCCAGAAACGGAGAACACCAAATTTGGGTGGGATATCAGTAAATTGGGGTCGGAAATGAGGGACAGTTCAGAGCACCTGTGAGCCTTCAAATCAACACTGCAGTGGGCTGATTATATTTTTCCTGTCTGTACTGGGTCCCTAAGTTGGGTATTAATAGGATTCCTGGCAATTATGTGCAGAGGCTGCAAACCCAGGACCCACCACCTAACTGATGAATATTGTCTTTTCAAACCCTGTCAGTTTTCCTAAGCTCTGAAACAGTACAAGATTACTGTGAAGGAAAAACAGATTCAGGTCAGCAACCCCGAATATAAAAGCCCCACTTGCAATATATTTGTAATAGTGAGGAAAGCAATCGCCCATGAATTCTTGGTGAACCAAAAGCAATTAGATTTACAGAAAAAGGAAACTGTTAGAAATAAGTCCTCCATAAAAAAAAATGCACAGACACTGTCCCCATTACCCAGGCACATCAGAACCAAGAGTGTTTTCATCAGAACATTTCCAACTTGTTAAAAATCAAAGGAGTCGTTTTTATTCAAGGTGACTATGAAATAAAGTTGGTAGTTTTAACCTGGCGGATGTTGGAAACTTGGGCCTGGAGGAACACATTTAAGAGGTGAATTCCAAGTTGGCCTGACATGGTAGGGTTTAAATCTTTCCACAAAATGAAATGTAATACTGTGCCTTTAATGCAAGCTGGGAAAGCGAGTGAGAGGAACAGTTTAATCAGCCCCCAACAGCTAAATGGACAGATATTCAAGTAGACAAGCCAAGTAGGGTTGGCTGGCACAGGAGAGGCAAGAAGAAGGGAAGAAGGAAAAAAACTAGTAAAATAACAAATTCATATATATATATATATATATACACACACACACACACACACACACACACACACATATATATATATATATATATATATATATATATATATATATATATATATATATATATCATAGGCATCCTTCCTCCTTCCATCTCTTTAAGGAGTTTTTAGGTTTTGAGGTGACTTCTCCAATGAATCTGTACAACAATTATGTGAGAGACAGGGACTTGTGAGTGGTAGGGGGGATGAACGATATTCTTTCTAGATTATTAATGAGAATACAGACAGCGCAGTTGTGCTAGCTGGCTCAAGGTCACCCAAGCCGCGGACAGAAGCAAGAACAGCACACCTATCACCCGATGTCTATTGTGCTGCTCTTTCTTCAAATATCAGGTGAAGAGACAAATATTTGTAACATCCCCTCATCTTCATTTGCTTGGATTTGGGTTTGGAAATGAATAAGATATAACTATAGAGGGGAAAAAAGGCATCAGAAATCAATGAAGTACTTCCCTAGATTTGTATTTTTTTATTCAAGACCTTTAACATGGTGGCTACCATTGCCCCCATCAATGATCATTGATTTCTGATTAGTTGACATAATGCAGAATAAGTTCTATCAACGTTTCACAGCTGTCTTGCCCTAATAAAGCAAGAGTTTTAATCCCACATCAACGATGTGGAATTAGAATTGTGGATCTGTTTGACTAATGGCACACACTTTCTTTCTTTCTTTTTTTAAGGAAACACTTATTTACTGAACCATACATAGAAATTAAGAAAATGTCTACCCCTTACCTGTGAAAGGATCCCTTGATGAATGGCCCCCCCACTGACAGCCATGCCATCTACCCTATTATAAAACAACACTATGGCCATTTAAAACTATTCATTAAACATTCATTTGTTTCTTACTGTACCCTGCTGTTCCATTTCTTACGTGGCTAAAAGGGCCACATTCTGGTATAAGCAGGACTGCTGTGAGGAGAAACAGAACCACAGAATTTATGTGAGGAGACTTTATCTCTTTTGAGTTTTTGTATATACCCTTAATGGGGCATCATGGACATACTACAGGAGAGGGAGTGGCTATAGCAATTACATTACCAGCAATAAAAAGCCAGTAACTACTTGGTACTGATTGGCTTGGCATATGGATTTCTAATCCATTCATGACTAAATTACATCACCCCTGTAGAAAACTAAGCTGATATTAGGGGATGTCTGGGGTGGGAAAACAAACTATGGTATATTAATGTACTAGCATATTATTGTTCAGCAAAAAAGATTACTATGAGGAAAGAAAGTCAGCATGGCTTAGTAGATAGAAAACTAGACCTGAGTTTAGGTCTCCCCCTCTCTCCCTCCCCTTCCCCTTCCTCCTTATCCTACCCCTCTTCCTCCTCTCTTCTCCTCTCACTCTTCCTTTCTCCCTCCATCCCTCCCTTCCCCTCCCTTTCCCTCTCTTCTTCCCTCCCTTCCTCCAGACTTGGGGGACAAGAAGGCCTGGATTCAAATTCTACCTCTAATGCTTCCTAGCTTTGTGTCCCTGGGCAAGTAATTTAACCATCCTAAGCCTAAATGTCCTCAAATGTAAAATAAGGCAGTGACTCAATGACTCTGACAGCTCAATCTTGTTCTGAATCTATGATCTTGTATGTTCAGAGAAACATGAAAAAATGTAAATGAAGTGATACAGCATGCAATAGGTAGGACCAAGGGAACAGTCATGAGTTTAATATGAACAAAGAGATCAATAAATGGAAAACAAATAATAGATAAATGAAAAGCCAGTGATGGAGAAGAGAGGATGAACTATGTCTCCCTTCTCATGAAGATAGGTAGAGGACTGCTAGGGCAGAATATTGTCTCTTCTGGTCAGGGTGAGTTGCTCTGGTGTTTTTGACCTAATAGCTTTTCTATGTAGAAAGCAAAAGTTTGATGTAGAAAGGGATTTTTCAAAGAATCTATTGTAACATAGAAACAGAAAAAATCAATATAATGTACTTTAAAAAAAATCTAACTGGATATAAGCTTTACCATATTTGCTGGACACCGAGTCAATATATTAAGATGTTTGTTAGGATCAGGTAACCATAACCATAAAAATGACATTTATACACCACGGTAAGGTTTGCTAAGTGCTTTACACAACATTATCTCAATTGAGCTTCACAAAGCACCGTCAATTAGGGGGACAGTTTTATGATGGCATTTTACCAATGAAGAAACTAAAGTTGAAAAAGGTTGACCCATTTTGTATAGAGTCAAACAGCTAGCAAATGACAAAGGCAGGATGAGATCCCAGGTCTTTCTGACCCAAAGTCCAGCATGCTAATATCATCAGGATGCAAAATTATTTCCTCAACATCTTTTTCTCTTCCCTAAATCTTAATCCCATTCACCATGCTTGCTACTTAGCTCTGTCAACCGCTGCATTCACAGAATTTAACTCGGTATTTGGTTAATACTATTGAGTTCATTGGAACAAACAAGATTCTTTTCTATTTCCCTCCCCCTCCCACCATGACCCCCAACTCCCAAATGAGCTGAATAAGGATTTGGGTAATTAGCTAAATAAGGATGATGGTAATTGCCACTCCCTCCCCCCACTAAGAAAAACTAATATTTTATTAAGTTAGAAAAAGAATAAGATCCCATGTGTCCGACATATTTGAATGGAAGCCAAGGAGACAAAACTAAGTCTCTGTCTGCAACCTCCCTTGGGAAATCTTTGTTCCTTTTAATACCTGTTCAGTCAGCTGTCTGACTGAATGACAAGGTTTTTATCTCTCGTGTGAGTGGCTTTGAAGGCTACTTGAATTATCCATTCCTCAGCAACTGCTGCTGAAACCACAACGTTGCAAACTTATAATTAAATCCAGCTGCCACTACTATAGATTCAATCATATCAAAGTGAACAGCAATGCTTAGTGGTAGTAGGTGGGTATTTCCCCCCCTATTTCTAGACAACACAATTAACTTTCCTGGCCTTCCTAGATTAAATAAAAAGCCAGAGCTAAAGAATACTGCAAATTCAACTACTGTAAATACCATTCATGCAAAGGAATCTGGTTGCATCATTAAGGGAATGAACCTTTTCCAGGACAATGTTGAGTTATTACAAGCTGTTCTCTCTATCTGACTTAATTCACATTAAACCTCATGTTACATGCATAGGCAAGGTTATATATGCCATGGGATGCATGAGCCCATATTAACCCATAATTTGCTTATTTCTAATGTGAAATTAACTTAGGGATAGGGCCTCATTTTACTAAGTTTCCAGGGAAGAAAATAGTCTCACCAATGCATCTTCTCTACAAGTTGCAGTCTTGATTGATTAGAGGGCAGAGAGGGACTGGCCCAAGGTCATACATCTAGTAAGTTCAGAAGCAGGGCTTGATTCCCCTTCTTCCTGGCATTGAATCTGGCCATTACACCATGATCCCTCACTGAAAATTCTTTAAAATATAAATGAATAAGACATTTCACACAATAATATCACAGAATATCAGGTATAAACTTCTTGAGGGAAAAGACTATCTCTTATTTTCTGTATGTCCCAGAGTCTAGCACATAGTAGGTATTTAATATACACTTCTTGAATAGGATTATAGATCTAGAAGCTGGAAGGCTCTTTGTTGAACCAGACTTGTAGTGTCATTGCTGTAGGAAACTCCTAAGGAGGAAGTCTCTTCTCCCAAGGTAGACTGGCACCTTCTAAACAAATTACAATTTTAGACGGTTATCTGGGTGAGGCAACTTACCCAGCCAAGGTCACACAGGCAGTACATGTAAGAAGTTGCATTAGAAACCAGCTCTTCCTGACTCTGATGCCATCTCTGCAGTCACTATGTCACACTTTCCACCAGAAGGGATTCATAACATATGGAAAAACTAAGGTTCACTTGGCCAAGATAACACAGGCAGTAAGAGGCAGAGCAGATATTCAAACTGAGGACTTCTTGTTCCAATTCCAGTATTCTTCCCAAAGTAAAGAGGAGGAGGAGGAGGAGGAGGAGGAGGAGGAAGAGAAGGAGAAAGAGAAGAAGAAGCATTTATATAATGCTTTATGGTCTGTAAAATGCCTTATATGTTATCTCACTTGATCACAACAACCAGGTGAAGCAAGTACTATTATTATCCCCATTTACAAATAAGGAAACTGAGGCAAACAGAAGTTAGAATCACATAGCTAGTAAGTGTTTGTGGCTGGATTTGAATTCAGGCTTTCCTGACTCCAAGCCCAGTGAACTATCCATTCCACCATGCCATATCTATAAGCCCAACAATAAAAGTCAACAAGTTAAGACTACCAAAAATATTATGATATCAAAGACTGAGTGGGCTAATGGGGAAAAAAATCTGGGTTTGAAATTGGCAAAGACTTAGATTGAAACATGCTCCTTCACATCATGAAACCCTTTTCTGTCCTTTTGTTCCTACAAGTGTAGGTGGGAATTCAAGAAGAGACTGGCAGGTCAGGAGCTCTCCCCACCTAGGCCTGGGTAAGCTACCACTTCCTTCCCTATCCCAACCCTGCCTTTGAGTATTAGGTAAGTTTCAGTGTGTTGCTTGAATAATCAACTTACCCAGGGTGATATGGGAAGTAAGTGTCCAGAGGAGACAAATTCAGGTCCTTTCTCACTCCAAGGCTAATAGTTTATCCTTAACAACAAGCTGCCTCTTCCATTTGTAAAATGAGTACAGAGAGTGCCTTTAGTACATGCCTCACAATATTGTGACAGATAAGTGAGAAGTGTATAGGATGTTCCAAAAGTCTTAGTGTAGCTATAAGCTTAATAGCTTTTTTATTGAGTTATTAATAATATAATTATTATTTAGGCTTAATAGCTTTAAACTACACTAGGACTTTTGAATCATCATACATATAAACTCTCCGCAGATTATAAATTGTAAGACAGGTGCTGATCACCACTGACAGTGGGAGCTCCTCCCCTTGGAACATGGACTACCTTGTGTTTCTCTTGCTTTTCTCAGTTCTTAACACAATACTTGGTGTAAAATAAGTGTTATTAAATACTATCTAAGTATCAGCTATGAGTATGATTACTATGGAAATGATGAAAATGTCTCCATTGGAGGCAATGGAAACATTGACTGTCAGAATATTTCTAGCCAATGTGTGTTTATTAATTACCAGAACATTCACAGGCATCTTTTGTCAGTCCACTGTGTCTTTTAATGTAAGCTGTTTCAATTAGTATTGGACTCCATAAGCAAAAAAAGGAAAGAATGGAAAATAATTTATTGGGGAAAAAAGGAATCTAGTCAGTTTCACAAGAACAAAGCTGATTAGTTTCAGGTCCAAAATTTAACCTCCTGAAAACAGGGTGCTTATTTACCACAATCTTATTACTGATATTTTTCATCTCAACAAACAAATGTGTTCCCAAAAACTTCCCTACAAAATTAATACCTATTAAGTGAAATTTTCCATCGATATCTGTCATAAACCCCAAGATAAATATTCTCATGAATAACTTTGGCCCATGGATAGATATAATGAAATCACATTTTAGGAAGCAATATGTCTTTCAAATCACTTGTTCAAAGTGAAAACAGTAACTTTCAGATAAAATATGAATAATAATTGGTGATTTATATGAGACACTTTCTGATTTGCAGAGGACTTTAAGCACTTGATCTCACATGATGTTCCCCTTGATCCCATTTTACAGATGAGGAAATTGTGGCTCAGGGAGTTTAATGACTTGCCTGTGGTCACACAGCTATGAGTATCAATATGGAATTCCAGTGCAAGTAGTACTGAAACCAAGTCCAGTATCATCTCTAGTATACTTTGCTATGTCTTGAATGACAACCGTAATATATGAGCTGACATTTATATAGCACTTTAGGGTCTCCATTTAAGGTCTTTGAAAGAAGAGACATTTTAATTTATCTACAGTATTCAGTGCAGTACTTTACACATGGTACTGGAGAAATACTTTTTGGATTTCCCTCAAAACCCAGATCTCTTCCAAAGTTCCCTGTGAACCTCAAGAATATCAGCATCCTTCCAGTTATCCAGGTTTATGATTTCAACATCATCCTTAACTATTCATCTTGTAGATACCATCACCAGGAATGTCTGGCTAAATCCCAATTAGATTACAAATCTTGTCATTTCTACCTTCACATCATCTCTCTGATATGTGCCACAAGGCCACAACCTACTTCAGAGCCCATCCCCCCTTCATGTTGTCATCATTCAGTTGTTCTGTCATGTCCACCTCTTCATGACACCCTGGACAATAGCATGCCAATACTATGCAGGGGGGTTTGTTGGTCTGATTTGCCATTTCCTTCTCCAGTAGATTAAGGCAAACAGAGATTAAATGACTTGCCCAAGGTCATGCCACTGGTATCTGAGGCTAGATTTGAACTCAGGTCTTCCTTACTCTGCTGTATCCACTGAGTCATCTAGCTGCCCCCTTCTCATACCTCACTCTCCTCCATGTACTCTTTAATATGGTCTATTTTCTGTTTCGTGCATATAATTCTATCTCCTATCTCCATACTTTTTCAGTTACTATCCATACCCAAAATTCTTTTCCTCCTCACCTCCACCTCTTAGTGTCCCTGGCCTACTTCTAAGACTCATCTCAAGTGAAACCTTCTACAGACCTTTTTCTCTTCCTCATTGTTAGAGCCTTGCCCTGAAAAATCATCGTCCATCTACTCCATACGTACCTTACACTTCCCTTCTAGCTAAATGTTGTCTCCCCCACTGGATAAAGCTATTTGAGAGGTAGATCTGCTCTTTTTTTTTGCATTTTTGCACATCTGGCACATAGTAGGTGCTTAATAAATGTTTAACAATTGACAGAATTGACTAAAAATGTTCAATGTGAATTACTTATATTTGACTCTTACCATAACCCTGGGAGGAAAATGATATGAGGATTATTATTTGCGTTTTAGAAGTGAGGAAATGAAGTCTCCGTGATAATAGATTCCATGCATTAATATTTCTCAACTAATAACACACATGTTCCAATATATCTGTAATCTCAAGGATTCCAGTACTGCCTCCAGTATTTCAGACTGGAGCCCACCCATGTCTACCCATTCCTAAACTATACATTTGTGCACAATATTCCCCATACACTGATGGTTTTCCTCATTCTCCTCTGACATGGCAAGCATATTGATGGGGCACATCTCCCATGTTGACTAACCCCTCATTTTGGTATCTCTAGCATTCAAAATAAGTCCCAAAATTCTGTAAAAGAAGGTAGCAAGGGAGAATGCAAAGAGCACTAAATTGGAGATTAGAAATTCTAGGTTTGAATCTCAGTTCTGACACTTACTACCTGTCAGACCTTGGGCAAGACATTTAAGCACCTCTGTGCCGCAGTTTCCTCTTCTTTAAAATGACAATCCCCTGTCCTCTGGTTGTGTGACTACCTTTTCCTCACATCCTGCTAGTATAATGGTAGTTGTGATCCCCCATGTTTTTACTATAGAGGCAAGTTTTTCATCAGATTACACTTCAAATGTATAATTGGAATAATTCTTTTACCCCTTTTCCCTCTCCTTGTCTTCTTTAGGGACATTTTTCTCAGTACACCATTCATCACAATATCACTGGACAAGAGGAAATGTTATAAGGCCAGGGGAAATACTGCAAAACCTTGATTATTGAGAACCTTCCATGATGGAGCCATTCTGGAGAAGCTTCTTGTTTTGTCTCTCTTATTCCCCACTCCTCCCAAAAAGCCAAGGCTTTAACTCTATGAATACCAAGCCTCTTTATCTGAACTTCCTATTTCCTTCCTCATGATGGAAACATTTATAAAATTCTTCCTTGCCTCCCTAAACTGAGGATATGGAACACAATCTAGCCTTTTCTCAATAACTCCTTGCCATCATAATCAGCACCAGATTGTGGACAGCTCTTGATGCAGAGATGGCCTGAGAGATTGTGCCCTCCTAGGACCAAAGGATCCAGAATCTCCTAAAGCTCTTCAAAACCTGGCCCCTTGCTACCTTTCTAGTCTCTTTACACTTTACTCCATGCACTCTTCTATCCAGTTACATTGGCAGAAAGACCCAGTTCCCAGGACCTCAGGAACTCAAATGAATCCCTGATGTCAGTTGCATTTTGATCTTCTCTCTCCCTTTCCTAAAGGTGGAGTGATGGGTGTATAGCAGAATGGCCTCCAGGGCAGTGTAACCCAGCTGCCTTACTGCAAAATTAATTGGTGAATCAAAGGCTGAAGCCATTGTCTCCTCAGGGGTTTTTTCACTCTCCTGAAAATCTTCCCTCTTCTTCTTAGGGTCCTCTGACTTGTCAGCAGTATTCTGAATATCATCCAGGATTTCTGCATCCCTAGCACAATGAAACATGGCCTTGTGAGTTTGTCCACACTCTCCTACCTTGTATGTGCAGTAGGCACTCTTGGTCCAAGTATGGCAGGCAGTTAGCAAACCCATCATGTTGGGTCATTGGTACCCATAGTTCACAGAGACACTATGGAGTCCATATTTACTGGCCTAAACCTGAATAAAGGAAGGGGAGGGGGAACCTCCAGATTGCACCTGAGGAATTACACAACACTTTCAATAATAGTAAACTGCTATCTGACATCGAGTTCATCATTTTAACAATAAAATTCTTCTAGTGATATGATTAAGTTACCAATCACACATCTGGAAAAATCAAAATTATAGGTGATCTAAAGGGTAATGATGATCCTCACCATGCCCACTCCACTCTCTCTGTCCCTCTATGAATTCAGTCCTCTCTTTATATGCCTGACTGTGATAAACCTGTTCAACCAAATATTAACAAATGCCTCCAAATCCTTTAGCCTCTTGTCCTATCAATATTCATACCTTGCTAAATCCTGATATTGGTTTATCTATGCCATCTGCCTTCTCTTCTGCAACTTACATGACACTGAATTTCTACTGGACAAAGTTATTCAATCATACCATCTAAAAGTTGATATTATCCAGTATGGCCTAGTAAGTATTTATTAAGTGCCTTCTATATGCATGGCATGATACTAGGCACTTGAAAGACAAAGAAATGAACATTCTCAAGGAGCTCATGTTTTATTGAACATTCTCAAGGAGCTCATGTTTTATGAGTCCCTCACCAAGACATGCCCAGAACTGGTTATAGGCAGGGTAGTATGTATATGTGTATATGTGTGTATACATGTATGTGTGTATATCTGTACGTGCATGTGTGTATGTATGTGTATATGTATCTGTGCACACACTCATGCATGTATTGCATGTTTGTACATGTATGCAGATGTGTTTGTGTGTGCATGTGTGCATACGTGTATTGTGTGCATGCATGTGTTTATGCATGTGTGTGTACACACACATATATACACAGACACACATATATTTGCCTAGACAATCATTAAATTGTGGTAAAGCACTTTTAGTGAGAAAATTGCTCAGTGAGGCAGATTGCCAACTTTTCTGCAAATTATTATATTCAGAACTAAGTGGAATTTTATCAGCAACCCTTTTGTAACTTAGAGTGTTACAGATTAGAACACTTAGAGGTTAAGTGATAGAGCCATCATGAGTAAGAGATCATTCTAGTTTTGGGGGGCTGCTATAGCATAATATTGACTCATATTATACTTGCACTACACTAAAACCCCTAGATATTTTTTCAGAAATATTGTTATTTAAGTACCATTTTTCCCAATATTAAATGTGTGTAGTTGATTTTTTGAACTAAAGCCTAAAACTTTACATATGTATCTATTAAATTTTATCTTGGATTTAGTTCAATATTGTAGCCTGTCAAGATTTTTTGGATCCTGACTGTTATCCAGTGCACTCATTACCTATCCCTCTTTTGTGTCATGTTCAGTTTTGGTTATCATATTAGTACTACCTCTATCCAAGTCATTGATAAAAAGATTGAATAGTACTGCCCCAAAGCCCCTGAGACACTCCATCAGAAATCTTTTTCCAAGCAGACCATTAAAAAGTAGTCTTCAAACCCAGCTATTCAATCATTAACTCTCCATATTTTCCACAATAATATCCTGAAGTATTTTATCAACACTTTGCTAAAGTTGGATGACTGTACAGCTACAGTTTTACATTTCAAATTTCATCATCTAATTCCCAATGCAGAAAATTTGTCCAACAAAGTAGGCTACTAAATCATCTATAACTTATAATACAAATTATATATTAATATGTTATAATACACTACAATGCATAACTGTATTAGAATATACATTATCTATTATAAGTCTAATCCATGTCAAGCTCACTGGCCTGATGTCTGAATACTCACTGGTCTATCTTCCTCCTCTTCTGAGAAATAGAATGTTTGCCCTACTTTGGTTCTGGATCATTTTTCCCATTCTCCATAAGCTTTCACACATCACTGTGGCAACCACATCATTATTTTTTTGATACTCAACGATGGAGAGTTCATCTGGGCCAAGTCATTTAAATCTACCAAAGGCAAGGCTGGTGTCCTCTCACTATCTCCTTCACCTTGGGGATAAACTCCCTTCTAGGCATTTTTGTTCTGTCTTTTGCCGTTTGAAGGCCATCCTCTTTGGCCAAAAAAGAACAGAAGCAAAATTAGACTGGAACAGCTCTGTCTTTTCTGTATTCTCAGTTTTCATCATCCCATCCACCTATAAATAATGGTCCTCTTTCTTCTTTGAGCCTTCCCTTTCTCCAAATGTAGCTTTAAAAAAAGACAGTTGTTCCTGTCATTCTTCAACAGCTGAAGTTTCCTCTGAGCTTTGGCACTCTTGCCACTATTCTGAAAGGACCACACCATGCTTTTGTATTCATCCTCTGTCACCCGCCCGTGTTCTGAAATGGACATAATTTCATCGGTATCATAAAGTCCCTTTAGCAAAGAAACTAGACAGGCGCCCGTTCTGCAACATATATGCCTCTATGTCTGCTTTTTAAATCCAAGTTGGTCGGTAAGCTCTCGGTGAACACGTGTAAGTCATTTGAGATAACTCCCATTTTTTCTCTCCATTAGAATTGTTTTCCTTTATGTCTTCTGAAGTTCATTCTTGAACCTTCCCTTTCTATCCTGAGCTGCCTTAATCCCACATAATCATAGTTATGTCTGAAATCAACCTTAGAGGACCTTGCTTGGTTGGTCCCCACAGCTGGGAATACCAATCCCTCAAAATTATCTTGTGTTTATTTTGCATAAACATGCAAAATTTCATGATATCTGCCCTAGCTGAACCAATATATTTGAGGACAAGGATTGTTGTACAATTTTCCTTGCATCCCTAGGACTTTGCACAAGGCATAGCATACAGATGGTGCTAAATAAAAGCTTAGTGATTGATTGATCTATTGAAATGTCACATTACTCTGGTTATTTATTACTATCCTTATTGTTATTACTATTTCATTACATTTATTTTCCTAGACAAGTCATTTAACCTTGTCTAAGCCTTAACCTAACATTTACTCTATCATTACAGATAAGGAGATTTTGACCTAGAGACATGAAGTGCCTTGCCTATGATGACATGATTTAGTTCACATGATTCTACCTCTTCTCCCTCTGAAGGTCTATAGTTTTTAAAGTTGGTGCAATAGATAGTGAATGGGACCGGAATCAGGAAAATATGAATTCAAATCCTACCTCAGACACCTCTTAGATGTGTGGTTCTGGGACAATTACATACCTCTCTATTCCTTAGTTTCCTCATCTGTAAAACTGAGGTGATAATACCACAGGATGGTTCTGAAAATCAAATGAGATCATTTGTGGAAAGGATTTTGCCAGCCTTAAAGTGCAATATAAATGCTAGCTATCATTATTATCAGTATCCCTCAATAAGGCAAAAGAAAGGACAGAGTCAATTAGGGGAAAAGAGGGGAATATCTATGTATTAACTTGTACTCAGTAAGCAATACATAAATGTCTTGCTTTTGAAAGCTTTGTAAAATGAAGTTTTCCTATCTTTTTTTTAATTTTAGAGTAGATTTATAGTAGTACTGGTGGTAGTAGTGTCAACAACTTGGTCGCTTGAAGTTGGATTCTTCAGCTTGCCAATGCATTAAACAAATAAAAATGCAAAATGATTGTCGGTCCTGTTCGGCTCCTTCAACGTCAGTGATAGTGGCAGCAAAGAAGTCAGCAGAGGACAAGAATTCCACAGTTTTTGGACAGCCTATAAACTTTAACTTAGCTGTGTGTACTTCCAATGTGAGATCCTTGCCCAGTGTCCAACAAGTAGACATCTGAGCGGAGGGGATGACTCGAATCGATGTTGACATTCTTACTAAACATGAAGCTGATAGAAAGAGGAACTTATAACCAAAGGGTAGGGTACTTCCCAGGATCTCAGAAAGGCAAATAAACACATCATCAGATTAAGTTCCCTCATGCAGCCAACAACAACAGGAAACATCGAGTCAGAGAATTTTGTCATCACAAATCTTAGTGCTCAAGAGAGGCATTATGCCAGTTAATGACCCCCAAGTTTCTCTCTATAACACAAGCCCCTCTTTTTAATACCCATATTCTTCCAGTCTCAGCTTTTGTATCAAGAGCTACTGCAGAGGATGAAAAGGTATAGAACATCTCTATGAAAAATGTTGTAAGACTATACAATCAGTCAATCGACTAGCGTTTATTAAGCACCTATTTTAATGTGCCAGGAACTATACTAGGCACTGGGGATACAGATATAAAGAATGAAAAAATGCTTACTGTCAAGGAGCTTACTTTAAAATGATCCACATTTAACCCATATATACTTTGATATTCACTGACATCAATGGGAAGTTGGGTATAGGTGAAGACAGCAAAATATGTGCTGGAAAATGCAGTCAAAGAATAAGGAATTGGATGCAATGACATGCAGACGACGTATGGATGACTCAATACAATGCACTATGGATATTTTTTTCAAGAAAAGAATTAGACGGTGCAAATATATAAAACATCACAAAATGAAATTGATTATATTTTAACAAATAGTAAATGAATTTATAATGGATGTGGAAATCATTTCAGGAATCAGCTATCTGTGTTGGTCAGACTACCAATTTGATAGAGCAAAGGTTAAAATTAATAGAAAGCTAGAAGAAAGAATAATAATGAGAAAAATCTAATAGAATTACAACAACTCCAACCTGACATATTTAAATAAATTGTTTTTTAAGTACAGGAAATTGATGAGGAAGGAACATCAACTCTAATTATGATCATTTAACCCAGAAATTTAACCATTGCAAATTAATAGCCATACTGAGACCAAAATATTCTAAAAACTGCCTTGGGCAGCAAACACTTGGCTTTCTTGCTAAGTGATATGGAAGTTAAGGGCAGCACTGGTTTGAAATCAAAAATTTATTCGTAAAACCTTGTAGAGAAGGATGGTGGAAGATGTAGCCTCATAAAATAGCAAGAAACAAAAACAGAAAATTTCTTTTAAAGATTAAAGAAAGCTCCAAGAGAGCTTAACCTGAGCATATTCATCCCAAAGAAATTCAAGGAGGAAACACCTAGGAAGACAATAGACAGAAGGAAATTGAAAAATATCTGCAGAGATTTATAATCAACTTTTTTTCACCATTAAGAAATGTTGGGAGTCCTACATTTAGACGCTAAACTCACAGATTTGGATGTACTTATAGATGGTGATGATGATGATGATGATGATGATGGTGATGATGATGAAGATGATGATGAAAATGGCAGTAAGCCTGTACATAGCAGTTTAACATTTGCAAAGCAATCTACGTGTTCTCAAAATTTGATCTTCACACCCAACCTGTGAGATAAATGCTACTATTTTGAAGACGAGGAAAATTAGTCTGAGAAAGATTAAGTGACTTGTCCAGGGTTGTATAGCTAGTAAATGAAACAGGATTCCAAATCAAGTCTTCCTGACTCTAAGCTGAGTACTCCTTATACTATACCACCTAGTTACCTCTAAAGAAAGCAATGGTTGAAAAATTGGCTGGATCAGACCAAGTATACACAGAGGAGTTATACACTAGAAACAATATAATTTTAGGGCATTGAGAGATAGGATTCCTGAGGTCTGTGAAGAAGTGAAAGACACTAAAAGCAGTGGAAAATATCTTGGACCTTATTATCACACTAACATGACGATTGTAAGAATGTCAGTAATAACCAGCCCATTTGCTGACTTTCCCATCTATGGAAAATTGTTTTGAGAATAATCCACACATGAATCAAGGGCAATATTCTGCAGCAGACCACATTTTTGCTATCACATTATTGACTGAAAAATATAAACCTTATGAAATCCTCCTGGGCTTATTATTTGGTGTTTAGACAAAGCATTTGATCAGTAAAGCAAGACACTTCTCTAAAATCTTTCTTCCAACAAATTGTCGAGATTATACAAGCTTCCCTGAAAGACATAACATCAGAGATAATTTTGTACTATGCCTTCTCTTACCATTAATATAAAGCAAGGTATAAAACAGAGAGATATATTTTAACTGGCAGTGTTCTGTGCTATCATGGAGGAAATTCAGAGATGGCCAGGTTGGTGACTAGATGGAGTCTGGAAGATCTTAGTTTAAATCCAGCCTCGGACATTTACTACCTGTGTGACCTTGGGTAAGTCACTGAACCACTGTTTGCCTCAGTTTTATGATCTATAATATAAGGATAATAAGAACATCTGCTTCCCAGGGTGGTTGTGAGATAATAATTGTAAAGTACTTTACACAGTGTCTGGCATATAGAAAATAATACATTATTATTTTTATTAATTTATTCCCAGACTACAGTCCAAGTTGAAGAGATTGCTTAGAAATATTGAGGTCTTTTAGATATTCTTTGCAGATGACCTAAGCAAACTGCATCAAATATCAAAACATTAGAGCCCCCTTAAATAGCATCCATAATAGCTCAAAGGAGTTCAATTTAAGTATCCATACACATGAAAACAAGAGGATGGAGCACTCCTATTGTCCAGCCTGTAATATACACATGGATGGATAGTCTCCAAAGCTTGTCCATCAGTATGTATATGCCTTGAACAGATGCTGCTGTTGGATAATGAATTGAGCCCAATGATGGCCAAGAATAGGAGAGGTAGGCGAATTGTCTTTGGGAAATTGTTGCTTTATTTTAATGACTCCCAAGTTTCTTTCTGTAACATAGGCACCTCTTTCTAATATCCATATTCTTCCAACAATGTTGAATGACTTTTAGAAAACTATAGTCACAGATCACCCGAAAAGAAATGGAGAAGCTCATGCTAAGTGTGAACAGGAATTATAAAGGCAAATCAGAATAAAGGATGTCAACAAGGAGCGTAATAAAATTGACGTGTCAAGACAAAGTGCTAACCAAGAACCAAATAAATAATAGCTCTCCAGAGTTAGAATTAATATAGCGGTTTAAAGTTTCCAAAGTGCACACACACACACACACACACACACACACACACACACACACACACACACACACACACATATATATATATATATATATATATATATATATAATTTTATTCTCACAACAACCCTGGGAAGTAGGTGCTGTTATTATCCAGAAGACAGAGGCTAATGTGATTTCTCCACATACAACTAGTAAGTGTTTGAGGCCATATCTAAACTTAGATTTGTTGGACTCCAAGTCCAAAATTCTAGCCCTCTGTCCACTGATGCTTCTTGTTGACTCTTTTGACAGCTTATGTGTTATTCAGAGGTCTAATGTGTTTTTATTTACAGTAAAGTTATTGTTGTATAAATTGTCCTCTCTGCTCCCTTTCTTCTATATCAGTTCATACAAATGTTCCAAAGTTTTTCTGAAATTATATCTGTGTATACATATGTATATATGTGTACATATACACAGACATACACAATAGTTTTCCATCACATTCTTATACCATAACTTATTGAACATCCTTCATATACTACCCCTTATAGGTAAAATATCAGCATATCAAGAAAACTCTAGGAAGGCCCACTGTCCCTTTCACATTGAGAGAGACTCCCTGGAGGATATGGACGAGAATCATGGATGATGGGAAGGCATGGGTGGTCTACAATTTGCCACATTGGAAGTAATACCCTGATTGATACAACATGTAATTTGAGAGACAACGTGGTAGATAAAAAGCCAACACTGGAGTCAAAAGACATCTTCCCTTGCCATGGCCTCAGATGGTACAAGTGGTCTCCCCAGTCATGGCACCATATTGTGGTGAGGAAAGGTACATATCTGGAAGCTGGAAGACCACAGTAAGTAAGAGGTATAATCTGGGGCCATGGTGGATTATGTATGTGCACATTCATGTACACAGACACAATAAATTAACTATTTCCTCAATTACCCGTTAAGAGGTAGTATGAAGGAACATGGTTGAACAAGTTATGGCACATGAATGTGATAAAAAACTGTTACGTTATACGAAACAATGAGGGAGATGGTTTCAGAGAAAACTGAAAAGCTTTGGATGAACTGATGCAGAGAGAGCGGAATAGAGGAGTAAAATTTATATAATAATACAATTAAAGACAAACATCTTTGAAAGACTTTAGAGCTGAACAATACCATGAAAAGTCATGATTCCATGGGCTTCATGATGAAAAACGCTACTTATCTCCTGACAGGGAGGTGATGGACAGCATGTAGATTGAAAAGCATTTCTTCTGGACATAGCAAATGGGGGAATTCGTTTTGTTTGACTATACATATTATCAGGGGTTTGTTTTTCTCTCTCAATGAATGGATAGGATGGGAAGGAGAGGAAAATTTTCATTGACAAAAATAAATAAATGAGAGACAGTATGGGCAAAAGAACCCACATGTACAAAAATATTCATAGCAGCTTTCTTTGTGGTGGCCAAGAACTGGAAATCGAGGGGATGCCCATCAACTGGGGAATGGCTGAACAAGTCGTGGCATGTGATTGCAATGGAATACTATTGTGCGATAAGAAAGGATGAACAGGCAGACTTCGGGAAAACCCGAAAAGACTGATGTGAACTTATCCTGAATGAAGTGAGGAGAACCAGAAGAACACCATACACAGTAACAACCAGTGCGTGAGGACTGGTTTTGATAATAAACTTAGCCCTTCTCTGCAATGCAAGGACCTAAAACTTTTCCAAAGGACTCATGATGGAAAATGCCATCCACATCCCAAGAAAGAATGATGCAGTTATATTACAGAGTGAAGCCGACTCTTGTCTTTTGTTTTATTTTCTTTCTCATGGTTTCCCCCATTCATTATAACTCTTCTATGCAACATGACTGGTGTATATATATACATATAAATATATGTATTTAATAGGAATGTATGTGTAGAGTCCACATCGGATTGCATGCCATCTTGGGGAGAGAGGGAGGAAGAAGGGGGAGAAAATTTAAAACTTATGAAAGTGAATGTTGAAAACTGAAAATAAATAATACTTTTAAAGAGAGAGACAGTATGATATAATAGATAGTGGGATAACCTTGGACTCAGGAAGTCCTGGGTTCTAATTTTGACTCTGACTCATATTGGCTGACTGATCCTGGGCAAGTCATTGAAATTTTCCGTGTTCCAATCAACTCTCTAAGTTACAGAGAAGTTCCTGATCCACATCACTGGTGGACATCTCTATACTTCCTTACCAGGAGTTTGCCACACCAGTGAAATCATAGGTCCAGACTAGGAAAAAAAGAAAATCACCCCATACTGAGTTTGAACCTATGACCCCTCACTTCATTAATACCATGCCTGAATGCCTCTAACTGTCCTAGACAAATTTACATAACGACATGACCGCTGAATATATACTTGAAAAGCCTTCAAAGAAAACAGTTTACTATCTATAAACATCAGTTTTCACACCTCAAAGCCATTTCCTAGACCCTTTATTCCAAATAAAAATTGCCTGAAAAATGTATACAGGCCATTTAAGTGGCTGTTGTTGAGGCTTGCAATGGGATATTTATGCCTATTTATAAACTTTTGCCACCAGAAAGCTCAGCATTGCTGTAGTATTGCATTCAGTCTCTCTCTTCCATTTTGATTAGGGGAAAAATGCAAACTACTCATTTCTCTGCTCCACTTTTGCAAGGTTAGCCAGCATTCTGAGCTGCCAAGCAATTGAATGCTAGTAGCTAGAAAGTAATTTACTTCTATGAGGCTCACTCTTCATAGTCAGGACAAACTGAGTAGATTTTTTTTTTGCACCAAAGACATTAAGGGAGAATTTCTTTTCAAGTGGTTATTCGTGAATTCATTTGCTTTTGACACACACAATGAAATCCCAATTCCCTTGCAGGGTGCAGTAGGTGGTTCAGTTGGTTGTTTGGTTCACTGTTGGTCTACCCACTGAGGCTCAGACCTAATAGTGGCCCAAGTTTCAGGGGCTCAGGAAATGTTTCTTCAAGATAGGCTGACTATTACCAGCCTAACAGAGCTGGCTGATGATTTTTCAATCACCATTTTGCCTTCTTTTCCTCTTTATAGAGAGTGAAAAATGATAGCAAGTTCTCCCTTTCTAACAGATACCATAAAGCATTTGAATCTTGGGAGAGTGCACATTTTCCAGCAATAAAACTCCTTCTGATAAATGGCCCTAAATGTGATTTATATTATATATGAACCTGAAACATCTCTTAAAAATCCGTATAAGATTTTCCTGTCATCTGGGGGTCGTTTGAGAATCCAGAGGCAAGAGAAAAGTTGCATTTTCAGTACCCAGTTAAAGTGAGGTCTCTCCAATAAGATTGATGACAGCAGCCCTGTATTACTCGAAACATCTGTTTACTATCGCACCAAACCCAACCACAAATTCATATCATGTGAATCGATGAAATATTATCATGTTACAAAGAATTAGAGGTCATTTCCAGTTTGGTCACTGGAAATGGAAGAGTGTACAGACCCCTCATGTCTTTTCTTACCCCTTATTTTATTGAATTTTTCTATACAAAAAATAAAATATATTCATCAAAATATTCTCCCTCTTGCAAGTAAATCATTTCCAAGAAAGGTGACTGGCCCTGAGGGAAACCTATGCTGTTCTAGAAAAAGAATTCTTCCTTTTTTTTCCTTCTCTCTTACTACCAAGCATAATATTTTGTACATAATGAACAGTTACTAGACGGTTGTTGAATTAATGAATGAACAAGTGAATGATTTAGTTTAATATCATAAGAATAATAATTCATTTAAGTAGTACTTTACCTATAAGAACCAGATGTTTGGTTGCATTGGTCTAGGACAAGGGTGGGGAACCTGTGACCTCAAGGCCACATGTGACCCTCTAGGTCCCCAAATACGGCCGTTTGACTGAATCCCAACTTTACAGAACAAATCCTTTTATCAAAAGGATTTGTTCTGTAAAACTTGGACTCAGTCAAAAGGCCATCCCCCAGGACTTAGAAGGTCATATGTGGCCTCAAGTTCATAGATTCCCCACCCCTGGTCTAGGGAAAACTCAAGTAAGGGAATTCCCTCTACCAATTCAGGTCAGAATCTTCTCTGCACCTCTTTGAGAGTTACCTAGACTCAGATGAAGTTAAAGGACCTGTCCATGACTTGTCCAAATGACTTGGTATGTTGCCAGTAGGTCTGCATCCAGGTCTTGAAGGCCAACTTGAGATCTACTCTTCATGCCGCCTCTCTCTTAAAGGTTGAAGTTATCCAAAAATCTTTGTCAAAGAAGTTCAGATGATGGATAAAACAGCTGAAATTTCAGTGAAAGAAGTTAATCTGTCTATAGGTATGTGATTCTTTAACTATTTCTCTGGATTGCAGCCTTCTTTCAAAATGTATGCCACTGTTAGTGGTAATTATCTAGGGATAAAGGTTTTTAGAGTGTATTTTCGTGAAAAACCAAAATTGACTGGATCATGTGATTTAATAGTTATCAAGTTATCTTTTATTAAGGGGATTTTTTTCTGTGAAGTTTGGATTCAGTCAAAGGGCCACACTTGAGGACTAGAGGGCCATAGATGGTTCCCCAGGTTCCCCAAGGAACACGGCCACAAGGGCACAGATTCCCCATCCCTGCCCTAGACCAATGTAATCAAAGGCCCAGTCTTGATAATTATTAGAGGAAGCTATCCAGGAAAATCTCAGCTGGTTCCCCTTGGCTTTGCTGTGGTAGCTTCCCAAATTGTAAACACGTTGACCAGGAAAGAGACAGACAACCATGGCCAATAGGCTAGCCTTGTAAGCTCTAATCTTTAAAGTGATACTAAACATCAGTAGTACAGTAGGGATTGGTAAGATTAAATGAAATACAGATATTCTAACCTCTAAATCATTACCTCCTGCTAAGAGACTCTTGCTAGCAAGGCTATAGACCACCTGCATGTTTGAGATATTTGGGGAAACCAGGTGACACAGCAGACAGTATACTGGGTCTGACTAGACACGTGACCCTGGGTGAGTCAGTGAACCTCTGTTTGCCTGTTTCCTCATCTGTAACCTGAGATATAATAATAGCACTTACTCCCAGGGTTGTTCTGAGAATCAAATGAGATAACCACAAAGTGTTTAGTAAAATGCTTGTCACATAGTAAGTACTATATAAATGCTATCTATTATTAATATTGAACAATAATAATTAGATTCACATAGAAATGTAATAGATTTGTAAAGGGATTTCTTCCTCTTTCTTATTTAATCAAATTTTAGTCGAATTAATCAATGACATCTATTTTTTAAAAACCGGCTCTTAGTTCTATTTATTAGTTCAATGGTTTTCTTACTTTCAATTTTATTAATCTCTCCTTTGATTTGTAGGATTTCCAATTTGATATTTAATTGGGGATTTTAAATTTTTTCTAGTTTTTTCAGTTGCATGCACAATTTATTATATATTCTATTGATTTAAGTATTTAGAGATATATATTTTCCCCTAAATACTACTTTGGCTGGATCCCATAAATTTTGATATATTGTCATCATTGTCATTCTCTTTAATGAAATTATTGATTATCTCTATGATTTGTTCTTAGACACACTCATTCTTTAGCATTAGATTTTTTAGTTCCCAGTTAATTTTAAATCTATGTTTCCATGCTTCTGCAAAGAAATTTCTTTGAGGTAGGTAGTTTACTATCATTTCCATCTTACAGAGGAAGAAACTAAGGCTCTGGGAGTTTAAATAACTTAGCTATGATCACATAGAAAATAAATATCTGAGCCAGGATTCCAAATCCAGATCTCCTTAAAGTACAATACTCTACTATGTCATATTTTTTTTTTTTCTGGAAGCAAAATGGAAATAAATTACACAGAACGGAATGGTGATGTTTACATTTGGGATTTCCTTTTCTGTCTAGCTGTAGAGCTTAATTGTCTTTGATTCAGAGAACTAGGCAGCTGCTCCAATCACTACATCTCTCAAAGGAATTGCTTGGTTGGCAATTCTATGTACTAAACCAGGGGCAAGGAATGAACTCTGGGGTAAGAAAGTATCATGTCAATGGGGGTAAGGAAGTGAATGCTCATTGGCTCTTCCTCATTATCCCAAATCCAGTGGTAGAAAAGCAAGCTGTTCCCTTGAATTGAGCTTCTTGTCCCCCTTAGCAAGGCAAAACTCTACAGGCTGTTGCTATTTCTGAATAGGAAAAAATAGAGGTGAGGGTGGAGAAACTATGGAGGGAAGAGATTTTTCTTGATTTTCTTAAAATGTGTGTAGGAGGGAAAATACACTGGCAAGGAGAAGGCAAGTAAATGTGGCACTTAATGTCACACTTAGAAAAATGGAAAAAGTAAAAATGCACCCACTCTAATAAAAGTCTTTGGAACTTAATTTCATTTTGTTCAATTTTTGCTTTGCATGTCCACAAAACTGAGTAAATTGTATAGATCCATTCTCTTGAATAAAAGCAAAATATTACCTTAAATAGTAAGGGGCCAATCAGAATTCTCTCTGACTCTTTTTCCATTCCATTCCACTTGGACAATATTCTTTAGCGGGGCAATGCTTCAGCCAAGGAGGACTGTTAAATAGTCTGTCAAGGAAGGAGGTCCTATCCTCAGATTTTTTCATCAGGATCAGAACTTTGGTAAGAAATTTTACATTTGTAAGTCGTCTCAGAGATCATGTAAAGCAAATCAACCCAAAATATGAAGACCCATTGACAACATCCCTTGCAGGTGGCCATCTGCCCTCCACTTGAAGCCTTCTGTGATTGGAAAGTTCACTAACTCACAATGGCTATCCATTTCAGTTTTTGTTAACTGTAATTATTTGAAAGTTCTTTGTCAACTTGAAATCTACCTTCATGTCTTATCAACTCCCTGGTCCTTATTGAGACAAGCAGAATTAATTTAATCCTTCTTCCACATGAGCCAACTGGATTTGAAAACAATTTCAACTTACCCATTAACTTTACTCTCCTATGGAGGGAAATATTCCCTGCTTTCCATAAACTCTTGCATAGCATAACTTCAAGTGCTCCTGCTATTATGAAAAGCTTTCTCTGAACATTCCCAGATTCCCAAGCTCTTTTCTTTTTTCAATTTGTGCTCAGACTCCAGACAGTGTATAATTTGGGCAGAATACTCAGGACTACAAAATTCCTTTTTCCTAGACATCATTTTTATTAATGAAATTAAATTAGTTTAAGACTGTAGTAGCCTTGAGAACTAACAAGTCACACACATATTCTCCAAGTGATTTTTGGGCTATGAAACATAAATTATTATGATCTCTGAAGAATCAAAAATGGTCCCAAAGGACACTCAAAAATGCATGGTTAACCTGAGTAGGTGGAAAGCATTGATGGTGATGTCTAACATGCAAAGGTAACAAGACATAGGGTCGCTGATTTAGACCTAAGAGGAACATTGGAGGACATTGAGTCTGACCTCCCCAATTTATAGATAAGGAAATGGAGTCACGAAAGATGCAAGTATATGAGATGAGATTTGAGTACACATCTTCCTAATTCTAATTCCCGTGTTCCATCAAACTATCTCTCAAGTACCAGTTAGTACATATACAAATGAGAAGGGTAATGGTGATAGATTGAGAATAAAAGATGTGGGATGAATAGCTAGAATATTGTTCTAATGTAAATGAACTATTTTAAAAAGAAATTTGGAGGAAGTCCTCCAGAAAACTGGGTAGAACATCTATGGAAAGAATATGGAAGGGCATGGGTACCAATGACATGTGATGATAAAGCATAGATCACCTGTGATCTGCATAAAAGCAATAATTCAAGTAAACCCAACAATACAATAGAATACATGCAACAATTCAAATAAATCCAATAATCATCTATCTATTGAGCACCTACTATGTACCAGGTTCTGTTAGGCACTGAGGCTATACAAAAGAAAAGGCAAAATATTCCCTTTTAAGAGCTCACAGAAGAAGCTATATGTGTATATATACATGCACTTTCATGTACACATACACACAGTGTACATGTACATACATGTGCATGTACATATATTGTATGTGTATACATATACAATACCCTACAAATGTGTGTACATATACCCATATATGCATGCATGTTCTCATATACATATACACAATAATGCAATGCATATATACATACACATGCATATAATACACACATTTATACATATATAAATATGCATTTAGACATATGTGTACATGCAGAGATATGCATATACATATATGCATACATATATGTGTATGTATACATATGTGTGTAGATGTGTGTGTGAGTATACAAGGGATTTGGGGAGGGAGGGAAAGCAGTAACAGGTAGAAACATGCTGAAGAGCCTCATGCAGTAGGCAGCCCCTCAGATGAATCTTAAAAGCCTCTAATAATTCCAGGAGACAGACCTAAAGAGTCAGAGCGCACCAGACATAGAACATGGGTTCTGCAAAGACAGAATGGTGGGAGACTAACTGTTAGGTACAGAGGACAAGTACCAAAGTCAGTCAATTACCTTTTCTAAAGCACCTATTTTGTCCCAAGCATTACACCAAGTACTATAGTTACCAAGAAAAGAAAAAAAAAATTTTTTTTAAAAGCAGACTTCCCTAGCTCTCAAGTTACTCATAGTCTAGAAGACCAACAAAATGAATGTTGCTTCTTCAAGCTACACACATCATGCTACTGATTCCTATTATCCCAGCAATCCACCAAAGATTCTATGTCCATTTTCATGTGAATTGCTAACTGTTCCCTTCTCTCCCAGTTACTTGTATAGTTGACTTTATTAAACCAAATAGAAGATTGGATAGCTCACCTTCTCTCCAGTAATTTTCATCATTGGTTTCTCTGATCCGTCTCAACCCTTTGGCTTCTAAGAATTACTGGAGAAAGTTAATCAAAGTATGCAATTTGGGCCAGGTTTCCATTGCTACTTAATGAAATATTTGTTCTACCTTTATTGACTTTTTGTCATTCCCTACCATAACTGTTCCAAAACATTTCCTCTCTCTTCTTGTCCCCAAGCTACATACACTACTACGCTGCTCTTGTAGAATCTCACCTAACCTCCTGCTCCCCCACCAAGGAAACTGAGTTCATCAGCATGGAGGTAGAATGAATAAGACTTGGTAAATGACAGGATATAGATGGAGAGACAGAGGGAAGAGCCAAGGACAGTGGTGATGATGATGATGATGGTGGTGGTGATGATGATGATAGCTAACATTTATATGATGCTTTAAGGTTTACACAATGTTTCACAAATATCTCATTTTATCCTCACGACAATATTGGGAAGTAGGTGCTATTATCATTCCCACTTTACAGATTAGGAAACTGAGTCAGAGTTTAAGTGACTTGCTCATGACCATAAAGCAAGTAAGTGTCTGAGGATGGATTTGAACTCTACCTGATTCGGGGTCCAGGTCTTTAACAACTGCATCACCTAGCTGCCTCTAAATATGAATCTGAACTCTTTCAGTATGCCTTTTCCAATTACAGAAGATGAAATAACTTTACTCTAAAGCTAACTTTCTGTAGCCTTAATCTAGTTCCTATGTGGTATAATGGAAGGAACCCTAGTTCTAGAGTTAGAAGCCCTGCGATTAAATCTTGCCCCTTTTTCCTTAATAATCAGGGGTCAACTTTGCCTCATCTCTAAAAGATGAGTATTGGTGTGAATTGCTTCTGTGTTCTCTTCAGTCTCTACACCTACAGTGCTGTAGCACCAGGGTCATTCCTGTATGTGTTTACCAATGGTCTCTCTGGGTAAAAACATACACATACCACACTTTTAAGCTTAATCTGTATTATTCACATTTCTTCATCATTTTCTTAAATCTAGATAATAAATAAAACTATAAATTAAGCCCTGATTTATAGTGTGTATTGATTTCCAGGGTGTAAATCCTCACACTGAAAATCTGAAAACCAGATCTCTTGACCTGGTATGAGACAGTTTCACCACACCACTGTTAGACCTACCTGTCATCTCTTCTTTCTGATGACTCTTTCATCTCTTTCTCTCTATTTTCTATTTCTGTTGTTATTTCCCATAGATCAATACATTTTAAAGAACTCCACTACAAAAATTGTTTTCTTTTAATTAATTGGCCTTATTTTATTGTTATATATATTATATAGAAATCTGTCTCCCCTGTATTTAGGGTCCAGTGCCAAAGCTGAGGAAGATGATTGGTTCTAATTTTTATGCAATAGACATTTATTGCTTAATAAATTGACATAATCAAGAAAATTGTTTGAACTGTGAAACTGAACCACTGCTGCCTGCTGCTTAGAGACCCTTATCATACTGACCAGAAACCCAGTCAGATCTGAAAGTTGGTGCAAGGAGTTTTCTCACAATTATACATCTCAAGCAACCCATATGTCTTAGCTGGAAACTGACCCATTTTGGTTAATCAGTTATCTAATTATTAATTAATTAATGTTCATTTCATTGTTTATGGGCAGTTGGGGGGATAGGACACCTCTTTTTCTGTTTTCAGAAAATTATACCTGATCTTTCTTCCCCTCCCAACCTGGAAAGTACCTAGTTTTCCTTCAATTAGAAATTACCTAATTCTTTTATCCTGGTTAATTGTTCTTATTTGATTAAATGTTTTTAATGCATAGAAATCTGTCTCCTCTTTCAATCAGGGTCTAGTGCCAAAGCTGAGGAAGGCAACAGCTCCTGAGTTGTTATGTATTTGGCATGCACTGCTTAATAAATTGATATACTTGGAAGTTCAAGCCTTTGTTTCCTCAGTCATTTCATCTTTTACCCATGTCACCTCGCCACTGACACTGTTTCCAGAGGTTTTGCTTTGATCTCCCAAAAGTCAACTCAAATGTCTTCTTTCCAGTCCTCATTCTCTAATTTCTTATCAACTTTTGCGGACAAACTTATTTGCCTTCATACTCGTTTTCCCCTTGACTTCAGACATGACATCAAACTTTTCTGAGTGTTCTTTACTTTTCTAACTACCCTTTGTTCATCTCTTTTGGAGGATCCCCACATTTCCCCCAGGGGTCTTCCCATGCGGATCTTCCCCAAGGATTTTTCTTCTCTCTCCACTCTTTCCTTTTTGTCATAGGAGATCTGCAGGCAGCCATCCTGTAACTAGCCAATAGAATGGTCTAAGATATAAAAGAAGGTTCTGGTAGATTGTAAGCAAACGGCTGTCCAAACCAGGATACAAATACATGTTAATAGCACTGGTTATTGTTTTTCTAAACCTTTCCTGGCCTCTCTTTGCTTTATGGGGACACATTCAAAATGGTGGCTAACATAGCTCCCAACAAGGTGAAGGGCTCCTTGAATCTGGCCAGTGATACCCCTCACTAGGTATTTTTTCTATGCTCATGATAAAGGCCATGATAAAAGAAACATTTATACTCTAGTTGCCTACATGACAAGGCCCATTGGTCAGCATCATTTTGAGCATCCCTTGGATTTGTAATCTGATTCACTCAAATGCCTGTAACTTTCTCCTCAAAATTATTGAGAAATTATCTGCCCCCTCTGTTGTAGTGTGCACAGCTATGACTATATCCCACCACAAATTGGTAATTTAATTTATTCCTACCTCTTTAGGCATCCACCCAAACTTGCAACTCCAGGTCAGGTCTCTCTTCTGAGACCCAATTGTCAGCATGCTACCTCTGATAAATAAACCATAGACATCCCAAATGTGATTGTTCAACATCCAACTTTCCCCTTCTTCCAGCTTTGCTGTTTTTGCCTGTGACACCACCATTCACCTTGGCTCCCATAGGTGTAACCTTGGCATTATCTTTGACTGTTCTTTCTCCCTCCTCTGTCACATATAACAATGAAATACTGTTGATTATTCCTCTGCAACATATCTTATCTCCACTCCCCTTCTCCACTGCCAACATTATACAACATGTCCTCACTAACAAACATCTGGACGATGCAATGTCTTCCAGCCAAACTGGACTATACCAACCCCAAAACATGCACTGTTCTTTCCTCTTTTTTGTACCTTTGCTCACATGTATTCCTGAGAGTGAAGTGTTTATTCTAACCTTTAACTGTTGAATCCCTATACTTTCATTACAATCTAATTAACATTCTCCACTTTCCAGGCAGTTTTTCTTTGTTTCCCCAATTGGTAATGACCGAACAACTTGAAAGTCACATAGCACATTTTAGGAAATGCAAGGGCACATCTCACAAAATACTATGTATTATAGTTCTCTTTCTTAATATATTTCTCTGCTAGATTTTAAGTTACAGTAGAATATAAACTGTCTTATTTAGACTTTATAGCTCCATAGCACATAATGTAATATTCTGCACACAGAAAGTGCTTAATAAATGTCTGATGAATTAATCATATTTAATTTATTGGAATCTGTCCATCATTTCAGCCTGTCAAGATATTTTTGGATTTCAATTCTCTCATCCAATATATTACCTATCCTTCTAATCCTAGTTTCAATTGGAAATTTAATAAATGCCATCTACACCTTCATCTAACTTATTGATTAAAATATTGAAAAGACCAGAACCAAGGACAGAGGCCTGCATCAAATCACCAGAGGCCTTTCTTCCATTTATATCTATCTACTACTAATCACACGGTCTTTGAATCTGATTTTTCAAACAGATTGAAAGCTGCCTAACTATGCCTTTCTTAATCCACATTTTAGAACTTATATCAATGGAGCCTAGGAAGTATTATATCCATGAATTAAAATTTCAATTTCATGATATTACCTTTTCTATGTTCATTAATATATAGATACCTGCGTTTATAGCAATCCAAGTGTAGAATAATGCAAGAGTTCTCCACTGTGGGGGTGAAGTTGTTTATTTTTAATATTTTGATCATTATATTTCAATAAAATTGGTTTTCCTTTACAAGTTTATGTATTTTACTTTATGCTTAAAAACATTATTCAAAGAAAGGGGCTATTGACTTCACTAGATTGTCAGATAGGTCCACGATGGAAAACGAAAGTATGGGAAGCACTGGATGATAGACTAGTCAGGGGCACCTGTGTTCACGTCTCATCTCAGACTTCACTTGTCTGTGGTCCGGAGCAAGTCACTTTCAATCATCAGTTTCCTAAACTGGAAGCCCAAGAGGGCTAAACTTAACGATGATCTTGCTATTTATCTGACCTTTCCTCAAACTCATTGGCGATCATCTAACTCATCGACTATCAAATTCATCATTCACCTCCTCTACACTTAACATGCTTATCCCCTTAGCATATTCCCTAATACCTCTTCTCTTCTTAGGGAGTTACTTCAGAGCAGGAACCATACCTTCTGCCTCCTGTATATTCCAGGCTCAACACAGCACAATGGCTACAAGTAATTAACAAATCATCCCAATTCTACATCTCGTTAGACTTCTTCGCACATGGGCTACTTCCTCGGAACTCTGCCAGCCTAGAGAAAGAACTCTGAATTTCATCTCCATCCCCAAACTTCCTTTTCAGGGATTCCGGACACGCTCTCCAGCCAGCCGTAATGTATTCTCGCCTAATTTACAGTTTTATTTTGACCCTTCTCCAAGGTCAGATGTAATATAAGCATCTCAACATTGCAGCAATTGCAGGATACAAAAGAAGATTATTTGTGATAAATGAAAGCTAAGCAGGGGTCAGGAAAAGCCAAAACAGAACAAAAACATATCATCTCTTCTGTTAAAATAGCAAAAAAAAAATGCCTTTGCTTGAGTTACATAAGTAAATCTCCAGTTGTTAAAGATCCTTCAGCAAACATTGAGTTTTAAAATCAGGTTTAAAACCCATCACAATGACTCCAACAAAGGCTTATTCCACATACACACAGGGGTCTTATGACTTGAGGCTTTAAAGACGGTATTCTCTGATGACCCCATCATTGTTGAGACCCCCCCAGATTAAGATCCAGTTTGAACATTTGTTTGTGATTTCATACTTGATTGAAACTCATGAAGTTCAGCTTAGCAGGGTGATGAATATATGTTTGGAGATTTGTTCGGTACTAAAGAACATAGACCTACCTGCACCACAGAGAATAACTGTCTAGAGTTGGAATATTATGACATTTTCACTGTGTCACTCTATCTTATGTGTACAGGGGAGACCCAAAGCCAAAGGAGAGGAAAAGAGAAAGAGAATGATAGATAGATGACAGAGATAGATAGATAGATAGATAGATAGATAGATAGATAGATAGATAGATAGATAGATAGATAGATGGATGATGGATGGATAGATGAATGGACAGAGATAGACAAACATATAGATAGGTACATAGGTATGTAGATAGATGATAGATGGATAGATAGATAGATAGATAGATAGATAGATAGATGATAGATGATAGATGGATGGATAGATGAATGGACAGAGATAGACAAACAGATAGATAGGTACATAGATAGGTATGTATATAGATAGATGACAGATAGATAGATAGATAGATAGATAGATAGATAGATAGATAGATAGATAGATGATGGATGGAGATAGACAAACTGATAGATAGGTACATAGGTAGATGATAGATAGAGAGAGAGATGTCAGATCTCTCTTAGTAGCATTTGAGGTCCTTGAAGCCAGATCCTAAATCTATTCTGTTTTTATATACCATGAGCCTAACAGAGTACCTTGAATGCCACAGCTGACCAATGATTGTAGCGACCTTTCTAGGCTTTTGGCTCTTTCCTACATGCAGTCCACATTCCAGCCCACCTGGCCCAGCTGCTCTTCCTCGCTCACAATATTCCATTTCTCACTTTTATTGTCTGTTCTTCCTGCCTGGAATGCTCTGTTCCTTCGTGTCTGCCTTTTCAAACTCTATGATGGCCACAAATCTCAACTCAAGTGTTATTTCCTACGTTCCTGGTCCTCTAGGCTATTAATGCACACAAAGACTGTGTGTTCCACCTGTACACAGTCACCAATCTATCACGTAAGGGAACTTAAATATTTAGCTTGGATTTCTTTGTATTTACCTTGAACAGGCTCTGTATTTCTTTATGCTCATATACGTCACTTCCTTGAGCAGTATGTGAACTTCAAGACTGGGAGTTCTACTTTGTTTGTCATTTCTCCTGCACCTAGCACATAATAGGTGCTTACTAAATGCATGCTGATTTTTGGATTGCTTGTTGAATTGCACTGACTGCTAGAGAAAGGTGACAATATGTAAAATGTGTGCTCAGGAATGACCATCCTAAAATCTGAGGTTTTCTCTGCCTGGCCTATGAAATTCTTGGTAGCAGCTCTTTGCTTAATTACAACAGGCATGCCTGGATATCGGGACTATAAAGTGACCTGTCCACTCTAGCATACAAAGAGTACTGATTTCCTCTATTCAATTTTCATGAAAGACAATGGAATAGGTCAATACTTGATAAAGGCAGAATGGGTAGCAATCTCCTGTTTTGTGACTAGAAGATTTCTTTGATGTAATGCGAGCTCCTTGATGGCAGGGATTCCCAAGTGTCCAGCATACAACATGTCCTTAATAAGTATATGCTGAATTGGATAGAAGGATTGGCTTACCCCCCTCACCTCTCAAAGTACTGGATTGTGCCAACGGGTAACACCAGAGGGACTTCCTTTGGCTTAAGACATGGCTACTTCAAAGGGATCTCCTTAAAAATGAAAATATGCTAACTGGAAAAGATTGCATATTGGAACAGAGGCACCTATTAGCCCTTTATAATGAATCCATTTATTAAAACTGCCACTCAGACATCTAGTGAAATCAAGGAGAGCTATATATTTGATAGTGGAAGAAGGAGGGCTTATGGCTGGTCTTAGCATAGGACCTGGCCTCCCAAACAGGCACCATGGCAACCAGGGAAAAGCTGGGTGCCACTGAACAACTGGGCAGAGAGGGGAGAGGGGAAACAACAAGACAGAAAAAGGGGGGAGGGGTAAATTTTGTCTAGTCAAAGGATGAGACAGCTGGAAAGAAAGCAGGAATAAAGCATGATAATATGCCTTAGAAGAACAGTTCTGAAATTAGGAACACTTAAGAAGGGATGGAAAGAGCTTTAACAGATTGATATAGTCTAATTGTAATTTATATCTATACCTATATAATATCTATACCTGTGGATAATAGACATAGATATGTGTATCTATGTATATGTGGGTATACCTATATATGTACATGTATGTGTATATGCATGTATGTTTCTATTAAATTCTAGATGGGGGGGATAAGAAAATACTTGAAAATACTTGAAAAATTCCTTTTCTCACACAGTGTATTAAAAGAAAATATTCATTGCTATACATATAATTAATATAAAATATAATGGGAAGCTTGGACAAAATCTCATCTGATTTCTGGCATAATTAACATTAACAGTGAACATGGATATGAGCACGTGCATGTGTATACACAAATACACATAAATAGGTCCATTTATCAGAGTTTGAATATTATATGATCACGCCAGCAGAATGTTACTTTAACCATATTAAACTCCAGCAGCCCAAAATGGGATATTTCACCCCTCCTTTACCCCCATATACACTCCCTCCATGCTCTGTATAACTTAAGGCAGAAAAGATTGAAATATCAAATTTTCAGGTAAAAACAAATTTCCAGAAAAGGGAAAAAAAGTTTTCCCCATGTTTGAACTCCAGATAGTGTTTTCTGAAAAGACTGGTGAGGAGAGAGATGGAAAGAGAAGCGATACATTACATTTCTTTAAACATTATATGTTGATAAATTTTGGTAGTTTTAGACCAAGAATTTACCTTTTATTGGTTTAATAGAAGTTCTAGAACTAAAAGTTCTAAAGACAGTTTCATAGATGCAAAAAAAAAACCAACAAAAGATAAAGAGATAGCACAGATGAAGAATTGATATATAACTATACCTGTATAAAAGATATTTTAGGGAAATGCTTCAATATTTAATTTGAAGGCTATTATGTAAGAAATTACATATTTATACATACAAACATGCATGTTTACATAATGCTTATGGAAATAGTGCAACATTATTGTGTCTCACATATAAAAATATAAAGCATGCAAGAACATCTTTATGAAAATACCTAGCTACATGATTTGCCACATTTCACCAACTTGGGTTAGTGGAATGAAGACAGAATTCAGAGACACAGAACTCAGGTTTGAACCCTTGCTTTGTCTCTTTCTACCTGCAGGACCCTGGGTAGGTCGCATTGATGTTCTTATCTGTTTTGCCTTACCTATTGTTCTAAATGCTCTCTGAAGTCTCTTGTAACTCTCAATCTGTAATGAAAATTTTAACATATATGACACACTGGCTATGGGACCCTGGGCAATTCAGTTAATCTGTCAGTTTTCTAGGCAAATAAGATTATAAGTTATAGAGGGGAAATACAACTTGCATTAATAGATCATTAATATCATTATTTAGTATTAATCAATATGTATTAATATGAATGATATTACAGGTCCAGTATATATATACATATATACATACATACATATGTGTGTGCATATGTATGTGTATTGTATTGTCGTTAAGTCTGTTCTGACTTTTCATGGCAGAAATATTGTAGTGGTTTGTCATTTCCTTCTCTAGTTCATTTAACTTTCCCAGAATCACACAGCTAGTAAGTGTATGAAGCTGGATTTGAACTCACATCTCCCTGATTCCAAGTGCAGTGTTCTATGCACCACACCACCTAGTTACCCAGCACTCGTAAATACATAATATGTACTGATATATGTAATATGTTTTAAATATCAGCATTTCATTCTTCATTGTCTCAAGTGCATAGGTATATCAAATAATAGGTATATTAATGTTAAGACATTACAAGAAACATACAAGTAATGTATGTATGTGTACATGTGATTTCTGGGTTTTGCTTTTTTTAAAACCACAGTTGGAATTTAATATAGGGAGCATCTGGAGAGAAACTGCATCAGGATATATCTATGTGATATTGAAATAAATATAGATATACTCAGCAAAAATAGCTAATGAGTTTTTCCCTAGGATACCTTTGGGTGTCTGTCTGGGTATGATATATAAATATAGATGTGATATATCTGTATCTATATCTATATATTAGATATACAGATATATATAGATAGATGTGATATGAACACACAAAGATAGATATACACACATATGTATGCTATGTATATACATATACACACATAGATGCATATAGATACATATGTATGTATTTAAGGTTCTACTGAGGGCTAATTTGCATTATAGTGCAATGTCTCTCCATGTAAGTATACATATATGTGAATTTATGGTTATATATACACACATGTATATATACATACATATATACACATACATGTGTATGTATATAATTCTCTCTACATATATACATATACATACATGTTTGCCTGTGTATATGTATGAATTGTGTATGTATACACATGTATTTTATTAGCAACTCTTGTTCCATTTAACTAACAGAGAGAAAAAAAACAGCTAAGTATTTTCAGGAGAAAAGATATCTTGCTCTATGGTTGGCTCAAGCCACAGACACTTTTGAAAGTCACAATTTCACAAAAGGCTAAGAGAAAATGGACAAAGTCAGCAAACAAACCAGTACCAAAGACCCTCTCTCTACCTTTAGCTGGTTGCCACCAGGCCCCCCCGCACCTGGAATTTTAAAAGCCAGAGCGAAATCCCACCAGGCACCCTGAGATGCCAGATTCCTCTGACTAACAAGGCCTCCTACAGCATGCATCCCCCAACAGCCAGGGAATAGTAATGAAGCCCACAGAGCAGAGCATTAACTGCTTTGCCCAGGCTGATTTCTTGTTTAATCTCTTCTCTGAGTCCTTTTTCATCAGAGTCTTTAAGAGAAAATGGGTCTTATACTTACTCACAGTCAAACAACACCCAAAGAGGACATTGTGCAGTCTCCCTCGGTAATTGATAGAAGTCTGTTATTGTAAGACAGATAGCAGCAGACAACGAAAAAGACAACTCCATCCATTACTGAATGCGTATAATGACTACGTGCAAGCTTTGGCTATTTCAATCATGCAACCTCACCCTCACTCCAGCCCTCTCAACCCTACCTTGGACTTTCAAAGAACACGCAATCATAATAATAAAAATTGGCCAGTTATTTCGGCAAGATGGTGCCTTATACACAACACCTTTTTTCTACCTTCTATGGAAGGATATGACTACCATTTCAGTGAATCATTGGATCACATATTTAAAGCCAAGGGAGGCTTTAGATGACCTAGTTCAGCCCCTTTGTTTTACAGATGACGAAATTTAGGCTCAGTGAGATTACATGTCTTCCCCAAGGTCATTCAGCTAGCAAGTGATGAAGCTAGGGTCCAAACCTTTGTTTTACAAAGACATTCCCAGCTTTCACTGTCAATTCCATTCTCAGACCCTAGAAACTTTTCTTACTTTTATTATACATGAGGAAATTGAGCAGGGAGGTCATCAGATTCATTGGATGAGCGTTCTTCTCTCACATGTTAAGGACATGCTCATTGACATCTTACTATGAAGACAAAAGACAATCCCTGATTGAGCACACATATCTTCCTTATAGAAAAGGGATTCTTAATCTATTTTTATGTTGTGGACGTCTTTGGCAGAAAATGGATCCCACAGTATAAAGTATAAAATAGCACCAATTATACTGAAATATAGTTGTCAAGATATTGGAAGAGCAAGTTCATCGACATCAGATTAAGAAGCCCTACCTACAGAGTGTAGGCACCTTGTTAAGAAAATTAAGGTCATTCCTGATTAGGTCTCAGAGTCGAGGCTGAGCCAAGATGATTTGACTGGAGGCAGCCCCTGTCCCCCTGTCCTTTCCTAGGGGAGAGGTTCTCAATTTTCTTAATTTTGTCCCTCCTTATGCTCCACTCTATTATTTCTCTGATACCTCATCACGGTTGACAGGATGAGTTCTTGGGTTTGCAAAGGCAAAGAGCAAACAATAAAAGATTCTACCAGTGTGGAAAGGCTTCAGACTTGCACCTGGCAGCAGACTGTATGTCTTTCAGTGGAGGGCCTGACCAGAAAGACTTTGAGACATAACCAGGTTGGTCAGAAAGTATAGAATGTGGTGGCTACAGTCATTTTTGAAGACATGATACTAAGTCTCAGGGACCACAATCTACATCAGGGGAAAGAGTAACAAGGATGAAATCATAGATCCTAGAAATAGGAACATCTTTCTATTGATACCATGAAGCATCATATCTTTCCACACCCAACTCATTTGCTTTTTCTATTTTTTGTTCTTGGTTCAGTCACTTTTCAGCCATGTCTGACTCTTTGTGACCCTATTTGGGGTTTTCTAGGAAAAGATACTGGAGTGGTTTGCCATCTCCTTCTGCAGCTCATTTTACAGGTGAGGAAACTGAGGCAAACAGGGATAAGTGACTTGCCCAAGGTCATAGTTAGTAAGCATCTGGGGCCAGATTTGAACTCAGGAAGATGAATCTTCCTGACTCCAGGTATAACACTCTATCTACTGTAACATCTAGCTTCCCCTTTCCTCTGTTTATCAGGTTCAAATATGAGGCAATTATTCAGAAGTCCTCTTTGAGCTCTCTCCTGAGGTGTGTAAAGGTTGTCTTTTACATTTAATTTCTCTAAGGTAATTCTTTTTGAATTCACATGTCTAGGAGTGCTTATGTGGTAAATCTTCTACATGGAATAAAAACAGCCATATGTCATGATATCGGACAATATATAAAACCCTCGCCTTAATCTTTCTTCACAAATAATCCTTTGATTATCAATTGGTATCAATTGATATCAATATCCTTTGATATCAATTCCTACTAGTATCACTGTACCATGCGTTGTTATAGAAAACAGAATTCAGTATTCAAACTGAAGCCTTGTTAAGTTTTAAGAATATTGAAGTATGCCTTCTACATCTCATCAGAGAGATGGTAGATCACAGGTGCCGAATGAGGCATACAGTGTCCAAGATGGCCAATATGCTGAAATGTTTGATTAATATTTCTTTGTTTGCAAGGGACAGTTCCTTTCTCCACTGCCACACCCCAGTAGGAGAGATATTAGAATCTCGTGGAAGCAGTAAACACTTTAAAAAATATTAAAAATAAAATAAGATCTTGTTTAGGACTTCTCCTCTACAATGTAAAGAAACTATAAGCAAAGACCCAAATATTAGAATTTTCTGTCCAGCTCCTATTTCAAACACACAGCTTTCTCTCATCTCTTGTCTTCTATGGATAATTTTACTTTTTTTTCCACTAGAATTGTCCATTTCATTTTGTGGATTAATAAGTGGGTTGAATTAAATTCTTGTCAGTTTTTTTCCTATCCAAATCCAATCTTTCTCCACTAATTTTATAATTCAATTAAAAGGAACTATCAAGGCTGCCTGACGTGATTTGTTTTTCGTAAGCGCCCCCGCCTCCACTTTCCCTCTGTTTCCATTGTTTTAGCAGGCCAGCTGCTAAACCTAAGGAGGTTGAAGTACAGAGAATATTTGCTATTAAGCTAGATATCAGGGTTCAAAGGTGCCTGGCCCACCATCTCTAGGAGAGTCTTTGGCCAGGCAGCAGGATGTAGGAGGTCATTAACCAGCTTCTGCTCTCAGGCCATCTTCTAAATACCTCAACTTTATTTATTTGCCTCCAAGCTTGATTTTTTTTTTAATTTTTCTAATTAAAGAGGTCATCCCTTGACTACTTCTTAAAGAGGCCTATTCACTGGGTGGACATTACCTCACTCTAAGTGAGTACCTGAAAAGACTTTAGCCCATAAGGGCCAGGGTCTCCCATTGCATCCTAGGCCATCTCTAGTCATTCTGATGACTCTCTGGCCACTGGATCCAGATGGCTCTGGAGGAGAAAGTGAGGGTTGTGACCTTGCACAGCCCTCCCTCACTCAAATCAAAGTCAAGTCATGTCATCATTTCCCTGATGTCATGGTCCTCTTCAAGAATGAAGGGCCAACACAACAGCAATTGATTTGTCACGTTCTGCCTCATTCAGATCAAGCCACCAAGCATTCAATAAGCCCCTCTTATTGCCAAGCTCCCTTTCACACACTCTTCAGTCCAGCTACACTGGCCTTTCTTGCTCCTCCTCACCCCTGACACTCCCATCTCCTGCCTCACTTGACCTTGCATGGACTGTGCCTCATCCCTGATGTGCCCCTCTTGTCTCTTCTGCCACTTAGAATCACTCATTTCCTTCTGAAATACCACCCCTTACATTAAGACTTTTCGTGATCTCCCCTCCCACTCCACCATGCTGGTGCCTCCTCTCTGTAAAATCATCTTGCCTACTATTTTGCATTTATGACTTTTGCATATACTTAAAATGATGCATGTGCTGCATCCTCTAGAATATGCTCCTTGAGGGCAGAGACTGATCTTTGTCTATGTGAGCCCAGCCCCAAGCGCTATATATGCCTCTATATAAAGCCTCAGGATTATATGCTGTGGAGAACCTGGGAGCACAAACCATCTCAAAAGTTGGGTCCCCCAGGGGATGACTAGCCCCATCCTCAAATGGGGCCTTGCTTGGGGTTTCTACCTCAACAACTGTAGGCGCTTAATAAATGTCTGCTGAACAGAATTTGATTTCTTGGGGAGAGGGAATCCCAACCAGCAGAGCAGTATTTAGCAGCAACTCACAGTCTTATAAGGTTTTTTACATTTGTAAAGCACTTAATGTACATTACTCCATGTGACCCTCACTACACCTACCTGGGAGGTAGGTTCTAATTATTATCCCCATTTTACAGATGAAGAAACAGAAGTTTTTGGAAGTTAAGTGACTTTCCCAAGGTCACACCTTTTCCAAGATCAGGATTTGAATCTATATCTTCTTTTGCAGCCTCTTGGTTCCTCATTCTATTAGCTAGGCCACACAGACTCTCCATCATAAAGGCTTTCTAACCACCAGCTTTCTCCATGGCTTTACCAGGATTACCAGAGAAAAAGGAAAATGTAGCCAGCAGTAATGCCCTCTTCCCATCTGCTCAGCTAATTTCCTATCCACACCATCCCCACCCCAGTGGTCCTAACATGCCAATAAAATGAAAAAGCATTTCCTTACACCAGAAACGTTAGGGACTACAACTCTAAGGGACGAGCTTATTCATAGTGTTTCCTCATTAGGGATGTAATAATACTAATGATATAACCATAAATAACCTTGTAAATATTAGTTATAATGTTAACTACAATAGTTACTATGGTTATAGCGAATGTTTACACAGCCTTTACTACGTACCAGACTCTATGCTGAGTGCTTTACAGTTATCTCATTTAATTTTCACAACAATCGGCGGGTATGTGCTATTATCATCCCCATTTTACAGGTGAGGAATCTGGGGCAAATGGACCTGCCCAGGTTCATGTAACTAGTAAGGGTGTAAGGCTGTATCTGAACTCAGATCTTCCTGATTCCAGCCTCGGTACTCTATACTGAACCATCTAGGTTCCGCCTGACCTAATCTATTCCATGGCATAACCCTCATAAAAATGCAGCTGCCAAAGTAACAGAGGACCACTAGTAATGTCACCATATGGATCCTAGATGCAATGAGGCTTGAGACAGATCACCCAGGTTCTCTACCACAAATTCCAAGGAAACCCTAGGTTGGGACTGAATAAGGAAAGAGTGGTATAAGATGAAAGCAGGGGCTTAAAAGTTAAGCCATCTGATCTCTGCCCACCAGGAATTCACCTTCTAAAAGGTGGAGGCAATGCAGAGAGGCTGGTTCAGCTATAAGGCAGGTGGCAAAGGTCTCTTGGCTCTTAGGGTACAGCAGTAAAGCAGACAGTTAATGCATCTCCTTTAATGCCATTTCTAATGACCAAACTAAAGTTATTCAACTCTTTGAGTGCCAAGGAACTGAGGATTTGGGGATGCCAAGGATTCTTGCCTGAGGATCTGGATCCAGACCTGACTGCCATATTGAAATTGAAGTCTTAGGTAGCACTCACAGGTGCACAGCTAAGCCAAATGCCTTTTTCTCGGTTTCCATTCTCCCTGCCATCCTTCCAGCTCTTGATACTATCTACCACCCCCTTCTCCTGGATGCTCTCTATTTTCCACTGGATGCTTTGACTCTCTGTTGGTTCTCTTTCTACCTTTCTGACTACACCTTCAAAATCTCCCATCTTTAACCCATAAAAATGTCTACTTGTACTAGGACTTATCTTTTTTGTCTCCATTCTGCCCTTTGCGATGGCCCCAAGGCCTCCAAACATCGATGCATCCCACCCTAATCATTCTCCAGACTTCAGCCAGACATAGGAAGCTCTCATCTAGACATCCCCAATGGATGACCCATTGACAGTGGGAACTCAGCGTATGCAAGTCTGAACTGCTCATTTTCCTCTCCTTGGGTCCCTCTTCCCTCTCATTCTCATATTTCTGGGGAGGGAGCTGCATCTTTCAGTTACTCAGGACCCCTTCTCACTCCCCCTCCTCCATCCCACATCTAATTAGTGTTCAAATTTCCTCATTCTTTCTCTCCATCTCTCATATCCATTGCCTTCTCTTTTCTCACACAACCGCCAGCCTAGTTTATGCACGGCTCACATCTCACCCAAATTATTCTACTAGGCTCCTATTGCTTCTACTTCCCTCCTCTCCAAAACATCCTCCACACAATAGCCTAAATAAAATACATGTGGCACCAACCTGACCATGTCACATCCCTGTTTGTAATTTTTCCATGGCTCTGTATTTCCTTTTGGATAAAATACAAGCTCTTCAGTCTGGCATTTCAGGCTCTTAACAGTCTGACTGCATTTAGGGTTCTCTACACTTGGAATCTATCAGCCTTTTCAGGTTTGTTTTACATTAATTCTCTCCAGTTATTCTATCCCAACCGAAGAGATATGCTTCCCATTCCCTGAATTCAGTCCATCCCTGGCTCTTACAGAAACATAGAGTGGTCAAGTTGATATCGTCCCATCTGACTCATTCTTTTTACATTTGAGGAAATGACAGTGAGGAAGAGTTAAGCAACTTGCCCAAAGTTGTAGAAATAAGGAGAGGCAGGGTCTGAAAGTTGGCTCTTCCGACTCTAATACCAAGGTTCTCTGGGTCACACCATTGACATGGGGGTGCGTTTGCATAAGTTTCTGGAATGAATTCCTTCCTACCTCCACTTTTCCAAAACTTTGAAGGATTTAAGGGTAAGATGAAGGCGAGGAGGGTTGCCCCCCATGTAGCCTTTCTTGATCACCTGCAGGCAATTAGGCAATCCAGTGGACAGAGCACAAGTCCTGAAGTTAGCAAGTCATCCGTTCAAATGGACCCTCAGAAACTCATGAGCTGTGTGACTTCTGGCAGGGACTTACCCTGTCTGACTCATATGTAAAATGAGGATGATAATAGCTTCTATCTCCCAGGGTTGTTGAAAGGATAAAATGAGATAACATGGTGCTGGTACATGGTAGGTGCTTAAGAAATGCTATGCATGCCCCTCCAACATATATATACACACGGCTTATTGAGGAAAGACATGGAATTCATGGGAAGAAAATTGGCTGTAGAATCAGAGGACCTGGATTTAAATTCTACCTCTGATCTTTACTGCCTGTGTGACTTTAATCAAGTCACTTAACCTTCATAGACCTCAGTTTCCTCATCTGTAAAAGGAGGCAATTCTAAGTCTAGATCCATGACCCCATAGAGCCATATAGTATTAACTTATCTGTGTGTGGTTATATTCCCCCTTCTCCTACCCCAGTATGATTCATGATCCTTAAGGAGAGGGATTATTTTCTTTTCTCTACATCCTCAGGTTCTAGCACAGGGATCTGTCCATAACAGAAACTTAATTATGTTTTGTTCAATTGAACTGAAGATGTGGCTGTGTCATGTTTTCATTATTTCCCTCTTAAAAGCTGGCATTAATCAGTTAATGCTGTTGTCAATTATTTTGCCTATGTCCCCAGGTGACCAGAAAAATAGATAACTGCTCCTCTGTCCATCTAGCCTCATTTGCATGTGTTCTAATCTTCAAAGCATGACTTGGGAGGCTTTTAATCAATAGTTATTTGAGAAAGCTTGTCATTATTTCCTAATTGTCCAAATTCATTCTCTTCATTTATTTCTTATTAAAGGAAGGTTTTTTCAAATGAGTCGAGTAGATCAGTAATTTTGGACTTATTATGAACTTCCAGCCCTTCTCCCAATTATCAACAAGGCTCTGTTTTCTTTCCCATTGTGGTACTTTAAATCTTCAGCTTCTGAAGGTCTCCCAGTCCCATTTTCTAATGTTAGTTCACCAAACATTTTAGATACAGACTAATCTATACTGAGTACCATGTTGAAATTAGCCTGTGCACAAAAATATAGAAAATAAAATGATAAGAAATAAATGATTATATATAATAATAAGATAATAAATAAACTGAAATACACAAGATAGCAATAGTAACACCCAGCAAGTTTGTATAATACTTTAAGGTTTGCAAAGTATCTTATAATTATCATCAGTCAACAACTCCTGGAGGAAGATGCTTTAATATCTTAATTTTTCAAATGAGGAAAATGAAGTAGACTTGGATTAAGTGATTTACCTAGGGTCACATAGATGCTGATTATCTTCTTTCTAAGTGTGTTGTTATATCCACTGTACTACGAAGCTACCCCTGTATTCATTACCATCCTTTGAAAATTATTTTCGAAAATGGCTAATTTTTGTGAGGATGAATCATAATTAAAATTGATGATATTTATATCTAAGAACACACTTTCTTCTCTTTTTTTTTAATCTTGGTCCCAACTAGTGATTTTATCCCTCTAGGGAACTTGCTACCTCTATCATCCATTTCAGCAGTAATAAAGTGCTTTTTTAATAAGTGTTAATTATTGTCATTACTATTGCACTGTATACTCTTTAAAATCTGCTTGCAGAATTGAGAGTTTAAGTGACTTACTGGTAGTCACCTAACCAATGTATCTGAGGCAGGGCTTGAACTTGACCCCACAGCCATCCCTCTCTCTACTATGCTGCATCTCTCTCTCACCTGATGTGCTTTCCAAAGGAGGTTTTGACCTGATCGTATGATACTCAATCTTTCTCGATACAGTGAAATGAAAAAAAAGTGTTTATTTATTTCAAAGGCACAAACAACCTAATTATCCCTTTAATGCTCTGACAGCAGATATCCTTCTCAAAGGCAATGAATATATTTATTGTATTAAAATTCAAATCATGGTCAAAAGATCCTATTGGAGTTGGAATAAGCATTTCTTAATCCCAGAGGATTTAACAGTTAACCTACAATTAGCTCATTTTTACAATTAACTGCTATATATCCAGTGTACTTTTTCAAAGATAAATTTGTTCTAAGAGTCCTAAGGGTCCAGGTTTCCTCTAGTTCTTCTCCTTGTTATAAGCTTTCACCATTACTGCAACTTCTCATTGCATATTTTCCATTCTTTATTTCAGATAGCTGGTTAGCTGGTATGACCTCAGGATTCTTTCATGAACCCCCATGAGTGTTACTGAATTCAGAGTTCATCTTACTAAAGAATAATATTGTATAATATAAATCTTAGTTCTTACTTCACATTGGGCATTCCCTTTGCCCCCCAATTTTCTCTTTAAGTCAACAAGTGTTGTGCAGTTGGGAGGGAGGGGAAGTAAGCAAAACCAAACACAGTCCAAATCTCCAAGAAAACAAACTTGAACAATTAACGATACTGAAAACTAATCCAAATTTCCTAAAAGGTATTTTGTTGCAGCTGTTCAGTTTTCAGCTCTTAGAAAGTTTCTTGGAGTCCAACAGAGTTGAGAAAGAGGTAGAGGTAGAGAATGGATTAGGCTCTAATCTGGCTTCTACAACTTCATTTTTATAATTCCGAGATGTGAAACTTAGAGTTGTGGTTCGGTCATTTCTCAGTCATGTCCAACTCTCTGCAACCCCATTTGGGGCTTTCTGGGCAAAGATACTGGAGTGGTTTGTCATTTCCTTCTCCAGTTCATTTTACAGATGAGGAAACTGAGGCAACCAGGGTTAAGTAACTTGCCCAGGTTCATAGAGCTAAGTAAGTGACTGAGACCAGATCTGAACTCAGGAAAAAAAGAGGCTCTATCCACTGGTTCACCTAGCTACCCAAGGATAAGAAAAAGGTTTAAAAAAAGCCTAAGCTGAATATTGGAACACTCAATTATTTCATGTATACAGAGAAAAGAAAACCTGGTTTAGTCAATAAAGTGCTAGGCTTAGAGTCAGGAAAACCTAGATTTATATGCTTATATGCTTATGACACTTCTTGGCTCTGTGATCCCCAGCAAGTTACTTTACCTAACTGTGACTCAGACAATTTCCTAGGATTGATATGCTAAATCACACATGGTTTATGATCTTTGTCTGGGACTTGGGGTGGGAGGGAAGTAGATGGAGAGAGAAGTATTTCCATGTTAAAGAAATCTGATATTACAGAAACTGGAAAAGGAAACATATACCATATATGTGTACATATATATACACATACATACATGTTTATTTATCTATGTTTGTTTATAATATGGGAACTAAGTGATGCAGTGGATAGAGTGCCACATCTGAAGTCAGAAAGACTCATCTTCTTGAGTTCAAATCTAGCTTCAGACACTTACCAGCTCTGTGACTGGTAAATCACTTAGCTCTTTTTGCCTCCATTTCCTTATCGTTAAAATAAGCTGGAGAAGGAAATGCCAAACCACTCCAGGATCTTTGCAAAAAATAAAATGGAGACATGAAGAGTTGGGCGTGACTGAAAACAACTGAACAACACAGTTCAAATAAAAATGGTCCTTAGACAAGTCAGCATTCTGTTATTGTTTTTATATGTTTAATGTTCCTTGGAATCTTCTGGCACGGATCGATAAGTACTTTTTACAAATAAAGTACTTGGATATTACTACTACATGTGTTCCTGTTTCGAGAGTGCTTTCAACATTCACAAAGCACCCATCACATGTTATTTTGCACTCTTTCCCCCCTCACCCCAATAAGTTATTTGCCAAGATTACTGCACCAAACTTAATGTAAGGAAAAAAGAAACTCTGAAGTGACACATGAAAATGTAAAGCTTAACCTTCTGCCAAGAGCTGAGGAAATCAATGAACTTGAGTGATGAACTCTCATCAGCCTTCAGATTGAACTTTCTCATTTCTGCCATTTGTAGAAGAGGAAGGATAGTGCAGAGGTATATGGGCATCAGGAAGGGTACACAGGGCAGCAGAGAGATCCATGGGCCAGCAGGGAGGTCCATGGTCCAGTAGGGAAGGGGACATCGAATAAAAAGGGAGGGGATATGGGGTAATTAGGAGCATGCAGAGAAGGAAGAATGAGCAGGGCACAAGGGCAAACACCAAGAAATGCATCGCTTAGCTTTCACACTGTCTCTCTTTCTAACCTAGTTTTTCTCCTTCAAAAATGATGCATCAAACCATTCAAGTTCTCTGGAGACGTGGCATCAGGTGATCAAGTCACAACAAATCCTTTCCCAAACACACCAATCTCACAGCAAGCCCAAGGAAGGAAGTGAACTCATCCTGCCTTACAAAATGAGCCCTGGAACTTTCTGTGAGCGATGTCTTAAATGCATGTGCCCAGAAACTGCCAACCAGTCAAGTTCTGTCCTTGAAAAGAAAGAGAACCAGTTTCCCGGAGGTGAGAAAAAGGAAAGTTTCATCAAGGGAGTCCTGGAAGGAGAGTGAGAATGAAAAAAAGAAAAATATCCCAAGAGAATTCTGTTGCTATTTTATTTTACTCATTCTTAGACCAGAGAGACAGTTCTCTCAGTCAAGGAGAGACCAGCAATCTCAACCAGACATCGGAGCATAGGTCAGAATGAAGTCTACTGATTACGAAAATAGGATTTCCTTTACAAAACAAACTACAATATATTTACTGGGGCCCTCTGAACTGTGATGGCGAATAATTAAAGTCACACTGAAAAGTACATTCTGCATTACTGAATACATTACTCGTGCTGCGTTTTTGTTTGATTGGCTAATGTTAAGGGCTCCACACTTCCCAGAGAGATGACCCTTGTCATCTGTCTGAATCCACAAAATCTGTCAATTTCAGTAAAGTCAACACAGGCCACATCTTGAGCATAAACAATGCCGCCATTGTCCACTCACCATATTGGCATCGAGGTCCCTGAAACCCCGCAGAACACTGGCACACCTGGGCTTCCCCATCTGGACATTGGCCTCCGTTGAAGCAAGGACCTACTGAGCAGAGGGCTAAAGGGTCAGGAGGAGGCAGGGGAAAAGAAAACAAACAATTCTCAATATTCCCCTCTGTATTCAAGCCTATCTGCTGTTCCCATATAAACATTCCCATCTCCCTTTCCACAGCCTTGCCCGAAATGTCCTCTCTCTCCATCTCTTCCTCTAGGAATCCTTAGCTCCATCCAAGGTTTCATTCATATGAGCATCTCCCCAAATCATTACTTCTTGATTACATTGTGTATATTTGTGTGTTATGTGTCTCTGTGTGTACGTGAAATATATATGTATATATATATATATATCCATGTACACACATATGCAGATATATGTATATGCATGTATATATGCATATATTCATAATCCACATATATATATATATTTAAATGTCTGTCTCCACCCTACAGAAATGTGAACTTTTTGAAGGGAGGGACTCTTTTCACGTTGACCTTTAGAAGGCTACATCCTAGCAAAGTGAACGGTGTATAGTAGAGGCATGAGAAATATTTCTTGAAATGAATTGAAATAAAAGCCCTTATGGATGGAAGCATCAATACAATTCAAAAATAAAGCACTTGACAAACATTTGTTGGGAGTCCTCCCCGTGAGACACATGCTCTAAGTCATTATACATGGTTTCTGCTACAGGGGAGCTCACTCTCTCCTACTAATGCTTCCTTCACCACCATCTCTATTAACAGCTGATATTTATACATCCCTAAGTTTAACAACGCGCTTTATGCATGAATTTGATGTTTTCATTTGATCACAATGATGACTCCGTCTTGATAACACAGCTGGCAGCTCTTTCCCCACTCCCCCACTCCGCAATGGCACAGCATGGAAACATGGAAAGGGGCCACAGCAGGACCCTTTAGGGACAGCTCTGCGCTGCTCCTGTTTAGCATGGACAGCCTGGAGTATCTCCACTAAGACATTTCAAGAGCGGAAAACACATTGGGCAGTGCAGCAGGACACCAGTGAAGTCCCCAAGGTAAAGGATGGCAGGCGAGATGAATCGCTGTGTCGCCAGCTGCATTGATTGTGACACACTGAAGCTTTTTTAGCAGCTCCGCTGTGACCCTCAGCACAGAGCACAGGTAAAGAAGGAGCTCAGCACGGGCCATTTTTCTCAGTGTGAGTGAAAGAAATAAGCAGGCTAGCTCTGCTATGTGAGGGCCGCAGGAAATATTCAAAAGGTTCTAAAATCCCAGCACAAGAGGGTTCCTATTTTTTTTCCAAAGTACCACATAAGCCCTTTAAGAAGTAAATGACCCTCCTGCTTCCTCAATTAACAAAGCCATGCAGAAGCTAAGAAACCTATTTAGATTTCCTATAGCGATTCCCCCATTGAACTGGATTTCAGATGACAAACCTGACGACAGGGAAACTGGCAAAAGGAAAAAGGGGATGGAAGTTGAGGTGTGCCCTGTCTGGCTTCAAATAAACTGCCTTTTAAATAGCGAGATGGAGTATAATGCTTTCACAGCACCCAACCCAGCATTAGATGCTCTTAACAAAAATGATCTCGGCTGTTTCTTTGTCCATCCTGTGGGCATTTTCTCTCCAGAGAGCTGCTCTCTGTCTGTGGGAATTCTAAAGGTACCTAAAACTTGGCAGGCAAACGATTGAGACCCCAAACAACCAAATCGGGCTTTGCTCCTTGTTCCTGGTGGTGGGGGATTAGAAGGAAGCAATGCTACAGAATGTGTACACATTGGCACTCTCTGGCATGCCCCGTGCTCGCTTATCTTCAGTTTCTTCCTGTCTATTGGTTCCTTCTCTATTGCCTATGAACATGCTTATGTTTCCCCATCCCCCAACACCCCTCTCTTGATCCTTCCATTTCCCAAAACCATCATGCTGTACCTCTTCTGTCCTTTGTGGCTAAACTCAAAAAGGCCACCTACAATAGCTGCCTCCATGTTCTCCTCTTACTCATTTTTAACCCTTTAACCAGCCTGGCTTCTGGCTCTATCATTCTGCCAAAACTGCTCTCTCCCAAGTTACTGATCTCCTAGTTGGCAAATCCAGTGGTCTTTTCTCAATTCTAATTCTGTAGCCTCTGACAGACTTGATTTCTCTCCTCCTTGATACTCTCTAGATGTTTGGTCCCTTTTCTCTTCTCCTTGAATTACTTCACATGGGGGTCTTATCAGTTCCCATGTATTTAATTACTATCTATATGCTGATGATTCTCATATATTTCTATCCTGCCCTAACCTCTTTGCTGACCTCCAATCTTGAGTTTCCAACTGCCTTTCCAACATGTGCAGTAGACATTATAAACTTAACATATAGAAAACTGAACTTATATCTTCCCCTCCAGCCACCTCTCCTCCTAAATTCCATGTGACTGCCAAGGGCAACACCATCCTCCTTGTCTCTCAGACTCACAACCAGGGTGTCATCCTCTACTCCTCACAACCTCTCACCCCCATATCTGATCTGTTGCCAAGGCTTGTTGGCTTCATCTTTGCAAAATCTCTGGTACACTGTAGCTTCTCCCACATACCTTTCCAATGTTCTTATGCCTTAGATCTCCCTCACTCCCAAATTCAATATCTTCTTTGATCCAAGTAGATTGACTTCCTTACTGTTTCTCAAGAAACACACTCCATTTCTCAGCTCTGGGAATTTTCTCCAGCTGCCCCCATGCCTGGAATGCTCTCTCTCCTCTTTTCTACCTATTTAAACTCTGCTCTACCTATAGGTCTTCCTTTGAGTCCCAACTAAAATCCCATCTTCTTTGCGGAGCCTTCTCCAATCCACCTTAATTCCACTAGCTTCTCTCTCTTGATTTCCTATTTATCTCATATATAGCTTGTTTGTACATATTTGTTTACTTGCCATCTCCTCCAACAAGATGATGAACTTCTCAAGGGCAGGGTCTGCCTTTTGCCTCTTTTTGTATTCCCAGAGCTTAGCACAGTCCCCAATACATAGGAGACACTTAATAAATGTTCATTGATTGAGTGGCTTACCATGCAGACAGCCAGGCTCATCTTCATGCTGACTCCAGCCCGGACAGCACCTGTAGACTGTCTGATGCTGCCTGCGATATGCCTGTCTATAGACAATGTAGTAGCCAGTCCTGGAAAACAGAGCAATGGAGGTTAGGGAAACATCATCCTCTTCCCCCAAGACTTTAAACACAATGGCCATGTTAAATCCACAAGGCTATAGATTAATCTTCCTGCTCTGCCCAACCCCCAGCAGCTTTTCCTCGTATATACATAGGAAAGAAAGGCCTAACAGTTATTTTGCCAAAAAGGTTGTGGGTTGCCTTCTCTTGTGGACGCCCAGGAAATCCTTAAGATCCCCTAGGTCATAAAGTGGGCTTCTTTATTCTATTCTCTCCCATTACCGATGCATAATGAATGACCTTCCCCTTGAATTTAGCAATCTGCTTGGTAATTCTCTAGTATGACAGGGGACTGTAGGGATTTCTATTTGTGTCTTCTCTCCCACTAGACTTTTAGATCCATGAAGGTCTTACCTAAACTTTGTATCTCCCATAGAGCACAAACTATGCTCTGAAGGCAATCAGTCAAAAAATATTTATTAAACACTGTTCAAGCAATCAAACTATCTGTTCTCAAGGAGCTTACATTCTCCTATAGGAGACCACATGTAAATAACAAGATATATAGGGGAGAAGGAAGGCAACCTGAGAGGGAAAGGTATAGGCACCTGCCCAGGAAAGGCCACTAGAAAAAGATGAGATTTTAGCTGAGCCTTGAAGGAAGCCAGGATGCTAAGACATTGAAGGAAAGCATTATAGGTATGCTAAATGAATGAAATGTGATCTCCAAAATGACAGTGCAAAGTTAAATGACAAAGGCTTGAAATGTAAAGTACAATTAAGTTCACTTCAAAAAATAAACATTAAAGACCTACTATATTTAAATCATTATGTTTGGATAATGTGCAAAAAATGCAATTTTTTTTAAAAATAAGAATTTGTTAAATGCCTCCTCTGTGCCAGGTAAATGGCTAAACACTCTACAAGCATTCTCTCAACAATTTAATCCTCGCAACAATTCTCTTAATTTTTAATAATGGAGAAAGCAGGTTGAGTTAGTTTGCATAGGGTCACGCAAGTAGGAAGCATTTGAGATGGTATTTGAACCTAGGCCTTCCTGATTCCAGCTTAGCGTTCTATGCACTGTACCACCTAGATGCCAAGTGTTCTGCTCTCAATAATACTCACATTCTACAAAAAAAGGATATTTAACACGCATGTGATGCAATAAATAGGAAGTAGATGCAAAATAATTCCAAGAGGAAGAGAAAACCAGCAACAAATAGTTATTAAGAATCATTTATTAAGCATCCACTGTGCCAGGCTCTGAGCTTGGCATTGGGGATACCAAGACAAAAGATCTTCCGTGCCTACCTGCCAGAAGCTTACGTTCTATCAGGAAAGAGGTCTTGCCCATCTGAGCTGTGCTTTGAAATCCAAATTCCTCACCTTAGATTTTAAGCTCTCCTTTCAAAGTGTGTCAAGATCATAGAATTTTTATCTGTAGAGCCCCCTGATTTTACAGATAAGAAAACTGAGGCTCAGAGCAGTTAGGGGACTTGTCTAAGGCCATAGTTATTAAATAGAAGAGCCAAGATTTGAACTCAGGTCCTCTAAATCCAGATCCTGAGTTCTTTCTACTACATTATGTTGCATCTCATTCCTAATGCCTCAGCACAACCCCTGTGCTGTCATCACTAACTCTGTCTTTGTTTATGATGTTTTACCCTATTTAGAATCTTCTCCCATTGTACAGTCTATTAACCCCACCAACCCACATTTAAAGACCAGTTAAGTCCTACTTCCTCCATCACTACCCCAGCTTCAGCACAAAATGATTTCTCTCTTCTCTCTCTCCTTCCCTCTCACTCTCTCCTTCCCTCTTTTTCTCTTTCCTTTTGTCTTTCACTCTCTCTTTCTCTCTTCCTCCCTCCCTTCCCCCCTCACAATTTCTCTCTGAACAACAGTGCTAATTCCATAGAAATACTGTACTCTCTAAACAATTTACATTGCAGGTCACCCAAAGGGAAGTAGAGAGATGTATGGTAGATATGAGCAGGCTCTACTATATTGCCAAATATAGTTGTGCAAATAATTGGCATTAAGGATACCATCAGGGACACTGGGTGTGGGGGAGGGGACAATCACACAGCAAGGGCAAGAGATAATAAGCACCAGAGCTCATGCTCTCCATTGGTACACAAGTGATTTCAAAAGTGCTAGAGGACGTCCTCAAGCACTGTGGGTGGACCCCCAGAGGCACAGTTCTAGGAAAGTGTACATAGCAGTCACACAGGATGTGGAGGGGGGGGCATAGATGGGTTTGTGACCTGTGTCATTAAAGAAAATACCTCCGTTGATGAGGTCACAGATCTTTCTCAATATATGCTGGAGTCACTAATCTCACACAGGTGGAGAAGCAGATAGAGAACTGCCCTCTAGTCAGAAAGACCCAGGTTCAAATCCCTCCCCCCCCAAAAAAAAAACCAAAACCATCATGCATGACCCTGGGTAAGTTATTTAAATTCTCCATGCTTTGCCAGCTCTCTAAGTCTATTAAACCACAGGACAATTACCAATCTAAGTTTGTAGAAGTTCCTCTGTGGCAAGTTCCCCAGAGCAATGAAATAACAAGTTTGTTCTGGAAAAAAGATATTGTGCACTTCTTTGTAGTTCAATTGACAGTTGCATGACCTCAGTTAGATCATAAGTTTCTAGAGGTCAGGGACCATATTATGTTTTCTTTTTATCTCACTCATTTCCTAGGGTGGTGCAGCACATGCAACACATTCATAGATCCTTATGGAACGATTGACAGAATAAGAACACAAATCTGTAACTGACATATTTAGATATACTTTCCCATATCTGAAAAATCACTGTGGTTAGGGACCTCTATTAACTCTGCCTCATATTGCTAGTAAACAGACAAAATACCTAAAAGACTCTAACACTTGCAAATGAAATTATTCCTAATAGAAATAACGCGAAGGAAGAGATCAGAAGATCACCAGGCAAGCCCAGGAGATTCCCAATCTGATGTCTTTCTAAATTCTTACTTCAAAGGAGGAAGTGACGAACAGTGAAAAGAACGCTGAGTTTAGAATCAGATGATTGGGATTCAAATCCCTTTTCTATCACATGGTGCCATAGACGGGGAGCTGGAAGGGCCCTGAGAAATCAGCCATCTACCAAACTCATTTGATAGATAAGGAAACAGAAGCCCAGAGAGGTTAAGGCAGATCCCATAAGTGACAAATTGGAGAACAGGATTTCAAATCCAAAACATTTTTCTGCTCTACACAGTGTCTGTGTGACTTTAGATTAAGCTTAGACACCATCTTTCTGGGCTTCATTTTCCTCACATATTAAAAAGGATCTAAAATTTCTTCAAGCTATAAACCTATGATCCAGTGATCCCCTTGACCTGAAAGCTGAGTAATGATCAAAAGATGTGTCCCTGAAGGTCGCAATTAATTCAAACAATCTGCATGATAAAGACTAGCAGTGTCGAATTATTTCACATTGTAATATTTGATCGTCTTTCTCTATATACTATCCCTCTTGAACTCCCTGTATAAGGATGGATGAATGAATGGGCATTTATCAAATGTTTACTATATACCAGGCATTGTGCTAAGACTGGGAATTGAAATAAGAAAAAGGAGACATTATCCCTGCCCTCAAATCATTTATATTCTTAAAAAAGCAAGATAACATACATAGAGAAAGGTTGTTCATGAAAGGATATTTTGCTTTGGAAAATGACAGAGATGCTGTGTGGAACCTAAGGAAAGTTGACTGACATGCTCTTTCCAGAAGCAGTGATTGCCCTAATTTAACTAATGTGACAAGAGCAAGATATAGCAGGGAACAGGATTAGCCCAGTGGATGATCATGCTTTTCAAAAAATTCCAAACTTATGTAAGTATGCATATATGTATCTGTATGTATATACATGTATCCACAAATATGATGTCATATCTAATTATGCCATACATATAATTTCTTTGCTAAGTTCCAAGTTATATTTAGGCAAAAACCTTTTCCTCCTCAATTAAAGTCTCTTGAATCCACAGATATCTGATTCATTTATATAGAACTCTATGAAGTGTTGGATCTCAGTGTTTCTCCCACAAATAAAAGAAGACCCTGAATGTTGGGTAAGAGCTATTGTGAACCTTTTACAAAAGTCTTTCTGAAGTCTTTATGCCTTAAAAGGGTGGGACGTCATTTTTCAAAAGCAGAGCGCTTCTTCTATTTCTTCTTATGTGCCACAACCAGTGAGAGCTAGAGATTCTGATAAAGTTCAAGTGACTGCAGGCTTCATACTGATGCAAAAATATCAAGGGTGGGGCAGAAATTAATTGAAAACTGTTGATTCCCTGAGGTTTTAAGTGGGCTATCAATTTGACACACTGACATGGCATGCCTGGTTTGTACTGCTCCATCAGTCTTTAGACCTCAGCTAAATGCCTTTTGACAAGTTAGAAGAAGCAGCAGCAGACCCCAAATAACCTAAGTCTAGCAGAGGCCAAAAGCAGTAGCATAGCAGCTAACCAAAATGTCCAGCCACAATCATCACAGACAAGCCTCAGGACCAAAGCTGACTTTATAATTATTCACAGAAATATTTTACTAAGAAACATGTAGATTAAGAAACTCCAAAACTAGACACCATTGAGTTAAAAAAAGACATTGAAAATGGAGATGAACCATTACCTTCTGACATATCCCATGCACCATCTTGATCCAGTACAACCTTGCTTCCATAGCTTTACAGTATGAGTAAAGGGCTGGACGCAGGGTTGGGGAAGGCTAACCACATCCAGAACTTCCTCACACACATTGGGCCTTGAAGAAAAAAAAAGAAACCAACATTAAGCTTATAACATCTATAACACCATTTCTCAAATACAAGAACAAGTTGACAGCAGTCAACTCCATTTTTTCTTATGTTTTAGAGAAAGACACAGGACTCTACACATCATTTTTCTGGAAACTGCTATATCATATTGTTGACGTCTACTGAAACATCCAATTCTTTTTTTTCAGATGGAGAGCTATCTAACCTTCTTTTATGCATTTTAAACCTACACAACTGGCTTTTAAAAAACTAGAGGTAAGGTCTTATATTTATTCCTTTTAAGCTTCACTTTCAGAAGATTTAGCCAAGTGCTCCAACCTAACAAAATGTTTTTTGAACCCGACACTGTCTCCATCATAGTAATCATCTCCTTCATGGTAATCATCTCAAATCTCATAGATTTGGGCCATCTATAGATTTAATTAGTTATTATTATGTTATATATAGTTATATACATAATTAATTAGTTATGCCTCTATTAAAGTTAATGACAAAAACTGTTGCTATTTGTCCTTCATTCTCAAAGAGGACCATGGGAACAGGAAGGTGATACCATGACTTGCAAGTGAATTGGATTTAAGTATGGGAAGGCTGTGCAAAGCCACCAGTCTCACCTTCTCCTCCAGAACCATATGGGTCCAGTAGAAAGATATAAATAAGAACAACTAGAGATGGTCCTGTATACAGTGGGATACGTTGGCCTTATTAAACTAAGGTCTTTCCCAGATCTCAGCTTGATTGAAGCAACTCCCATTCATTGATTAAAGGCTAGGTAAGAAATGAGTAATGATATAAAATATTCAACAGTGCAAGGCCAAGCAATGTCTATCGTTTGAGTGTGATCATTTCACCAATACCAAAGGTATTCAGCTTTCATGAACATCTAGACTACTTGTCTATATTTTGCTCAAAAGAATAGAATGAGTTATTTCTAAATCCTTTGTTCAGATCAAAATAAGCTCTAACTGCAATATTATCCTGATCTACCAATCTAGCAATTCCATAAAGAAAGAAAGAAAGAAGGTTAGCACAGAAAAACCTGTTTCTTGGAGATGTTTTAATGGCACTGTCATCACTGCTTTCTTTTCTGGATGTTCACCAACTTCTTTAATAATACATCAATACCATAATGCAGAATTTTGTAAGAAATCAAAGCAAACTCACTGGCCTATAGCTCACAGCTCTTTCCATGCTACATAATTATGAGAATCATCTTTAGAATGTGACAGCAGTAACATTTTACATCACCTGTTTTGTTTGTGACTGACAACCTTCCCATGTAATTTATCTTCCAACACACTTTGAATTACTGATCTCTTACTTTTACTGAACTCTTTAAACATAATTCACATTCTTTATCTGTACATCATTGCAAAAATTCAATTAAAAACAATTTCCTTAGAACCTATGTTTGAGGCATGATGCTAAGTACTGAGGGTAAAAAGGAAAAATCAAAATAATCCCTCCCCTCTGAAGACTTAGAATTACTAAGAAGAGAGAAGAACTAAACACTGCGAATTAGGAAAGGCTGTCTCACAGAGGGGGAACTGGAGCTGAATTTGGACAAAAGATAAGGATTCTGAGTGGCAAAAATGAGAAGGGAATGCATTCCAGGATCAGGAGATGACCTGTTTGCATTGACAGAGGAAAGAGATGGCATAGCCCATGAAGAATGCCTACTAGTTCACTCTGACCCAAATTCAAAATTTCTATAAGGGAATAGTAACAAGAAAAAAGGTTTAAAATATGAGGCTATCAGGAGAAATTCCATTACAAATAACTATAAAACTCATCAGATATGGTATTACCCAGCAAGACTTGCAGAATTACGACTATAAAGTACTCTCTCTACAAACAGAGGAAGATTTGAATGACTGAAAAGGTACTCATTGTTCATGATTGGGTACACACATATAACCATGCATGCATACACTGTAGTTTATGCCATATATATATAGTATATGTATATATCATATGTGCATACATATAGGCATGCATACATTCATACTGGATGATGCTATTTAATTTACAATTTTAACGCTGTTACCAAAGTTACAAAAAAAAAGAGACAGCATTCAAATGAAAGAAATAGAAGTCTAGAACATCAAGGAAAATGGTTGTTTAAAAGAGAAGCAAAGGGGCTTGAAGCTACCATGTTTCAAACCATATTGTAAAGCAGAAATAATCAATATAATTAAGTTAAAAATAGAAGAGTAGAACAGACCAGATGAATATGAAGCAATCAAACACAATAGTCCAAGGTATGATGAGTCCTATAACAAAACTAATTGTGAACTGCTTACTTAACAAGAGCTCCATCAAAATCTGGTAGAAATCACATTTAGACCATCTTCTCATACCATATACCACAATGATTTTTACTCAGATATATGATGCAAATGTAAAAATCCAAATGACATGCTGTTAAATTAAAACAAAACGGTAGGAGATATCTTTCAGATCTGTGATTAGGAAGAGAATTCTTAATCAAATGAGAGATAGAGATATTCAAAAAATAAAGTTAACAATCAAAAATATATAAAATTCCAGGAATGGAGCTCCAAGATGGGAAGTGGGATAGTGTATGTGAGAAAAAACTGATCAATAAAAATTAATGGAAGAAGGCATGATAGAGATTAAAGAGTAAAAACACTGGAAAGGTAGGAAGGGACTAGGTGATAATAACAAGAATCCTGAGCCTACTGGCACTCCTTAGATCCCTAGCCTTGCTTTAAGCCCAGCCTATGTAGTCACCATCCAAGTACACGACTCCTGTCATGTCCTGTACCAATCAAAGGACAGATGATCTAGCCTAGCTCAAGCAATAAAGCATCCTGAGGGTAAGATAGGAAGCAGCATGCTCCTGGCAAGTCAAATCTCCACCAACTCCTTGACTACCACCTACCCTCAGATCCTAATGGAGATGGCTCCAAGAACAGGAACACAGAAGTCTTTGCTTTCTGCTCAGGCCCTTTAGTCATCATCCTGGGGAGAAACCCCTGTAGAAATGGAACCTGACAACTGCTCTTGCGGGTATTACAGCTACAGCTACTGAAGACGAAAAGTTTCTGCCATGATAATTTTTAGATTCAAATTGTTCAACATCAAAAACTGATGTTATTTAATAAGTGGAAATTATATTTAAAAAGAGCCATGACTATTCACTCAACCATTAAGGACTTTCCACCTGAATCATGTTTGAAAACCTTCTCTATGTGATGTCTCCATGGTAGACCGTGAGCTCCTTGAGAGTAAGGACTGCCTCATTTTTTCTCTTTGTATCCCCAAAAGTCAGCCCAGTGCTTTCCACATATCAAGTACTTAATGAATGTTTCATTCATTTGTTTGTTCATCCATCATGAAGAGTTTCAAATATCAGAGAATTTTTTATTTAATTCTAGAGAACATAGAGGTTTGCTGGAGTTTAATGAGTAAGGAAGTGACATGATTAGATATACATTAAGAAACTCACTCTACTCTACCTCTAGAGTAGAGGGTGTATTGGAGTACTCATAGACCCAAGACATTAAGAAGAATTAGAATTTTATTGTCTGGGCAAAAGGCAAGATTGAACTCATAGAGTAGCTCTATGAGAGGAGAGAAGAGAGTGCATATGAAGGACATTGTGAACAAAATAAAAATGACAAGATTGGTGACAGACTGGATACATGGGATGAGGGAAAGTGAATACATGAGACCTAAAGTCAGTGTGTAATAAATAAATGGGCAAAGAATATGAACAAATAGTTTTTAGAATTTCCAACGGTTGACAAATCAATAACCACATGAAAAATGCTCCCAATCAGTAATAATAAGAGAAGGATGAATGCAAAACATTCTGAACTTTTACTCCCCACCTATCAAACTGACAACATCAAAAAGAGAAGTTATGTGGCCCAGTGGATAGTATGCTGGACCTGGAGTCAGGAAGACCTAAATCCAGATCCTCCTTCATTCACTTAACTAGCTATGTGATCCTGGGCAAGTCACTCAGCTTGCGTTTGCCTCAGTTTTATCCTATGTAAAATGGAAATAATGATGTCACCTATCTCCCAAAGTTGTAATGAGAGATAGAGAATATTTCTAAAACGTTTTGAAACCTTAAAGTTCTATATGTAGGTAATTATTATTGTTAATAATAATATTATTATTAAAAGTCAGAAATACTTAATGTTATAATGTAAGAAGATAAGCACACTAATACTCTGACCTGGAAAACAATTTAGGATTATGTGAAAAAGTCATTAAATTATTCATTGCTGGCCAAATATCTCTAAGGAGATCTGTGACAGAAAGAAAGTCCCCATATATGACATAACATTTCCATCAGCCCTCTTTGGGGAAGGGGAGAAAAACTGGAAACACAGTGGGTACCAATTGATTAGGAATGACTGAATAATTTATGGTGGATGAATGTCATGGAATATCATTATGCCATAATGACTATGAGAGATGACTATGAAGCAGAGACATGTGGTAATTTGGATCAAGGACAAAGCAAAGAAAGCAAAATCAGTACAAATACATGTATATATACATACACATGTGGCTATTTGTGAATGTGTATTATACATATGAGTATTTATATAAACAAAAAAAGGAAAATTTCATGAATCAACAGGTCAGAGATTTAGATCTGAAAGGGCCCTCAGAGGTCACTGAACCCAACCCACTCTATAGGTAAAGAAACTGAGGCCCAGAGAGGTTAAGGGATTCAACCAAGGTCACACAGTTAATCTGAGTCAGCATTGGAACCCAGGTCTTTTTGATTCCAAGGGCAAATACGCATGCATGTATGCATTTATGTAGACATATACATACACATATACAGCATGATACCTGAAGAGAAGAGAGTGGCAGAGTTAGAAATGCAGAACTATTTCTGAAGGGTTTCTTAAAGGCATATTTTTTAATGTACCAGATTTTTTATGTAAACAGCTAAACTATAGAAGTCATTTCAAAAAAAGATTATTGATATTATTAGTTTATTTTTAAAGCATCAGAATTTTCTGCAGTATTCTACCCCTTTCCTCTCTTCCCAGAGAGTCATCTTATATACTGATTAGTATTGTTTAAAGAAAAAGGAAAAAATCAGTATTCTGATCAATACATAAAATTTATAAAAATATGTGCAATGTACAATACTTGTGCAGCCTCCCTACTATCAAAGGGTGGCGTGGAGATGATTTCTCACATCTTTTCTTTAGAGCCAAGCTTGCTTTTCGTAATTTTGCAATAATCTTTTTTTCCTGATTGTCCTTTAATCATGGTACATATTGTTTGATTGGCTCTACTTACTTCACTGTGTATCAGTTAATGTAGATCTTTCCAAGTTTCTCTGTATTCAACACATTTATAATTTCCTGTAGCACAGTAATAACTAATTACACTTATGTACAATTATGTACAATTTCTTCAGTCATGTCTCAGTTTTGTAAATATCAGCTATCACTAGAAGTGGTGCTTCAAGTACTGTGGCACATATAGGTAGTTTCTTCTTGTCAATGACCTCCTTGTTATAATGGAATCTCCAGGTCAAAGGGAGTGGACATTTGCATATTTCCAATTTGCTTTCTGAAAAGATTGTGCTTATTTCAGGGTTCTACCCCCAAAAAATGTATTATCGTACCTATCTTTCAACAACCCTGTCAACATTGACTTTTCTTCTGTTTTGCCATCTTTACTAATTTGCAAGATGGGAGGTTTTAATTTGTATTTTTTTATTATTAGTGATTTGGATCATTCTTTCTTATGATTAGATGGTAAAGATCATTAAAGTGATGAACTTGTATTTTATCCCAGAAGCAATGGGAAACCACTGAAAGTTTTTAAGTCTGGGAATGATGGTCAGGACTGCACCTTGGGAAGATTGTTTTGGTAGCTTGGTGCAAAATCAAATGGAGAGGGTCTAGAAGAGAAGCAGGTATAAATATGCCTTCCTATAAAGCTACCAGTGTAGACACAAGGAGAAAAAACAGTATTTGAAAAAATGGAATGTTCCCCTTCCTTTTGGTTTCTGCATTGCATTCTTAGGGGAACAATCCATTTCTGGAGAAACGCAAAACACCTTCTTTTCATTCTGAAATCTAAAGAGGATTGAGAATTAAAGAGTAGAATGGATGAAAGTTGTTCAGTTGTCTCTGATCTTCCTGACTCTGTGGGCCATCATATGCCAACACAGTCCTTGGGGTTTTCTTGGCAAAAATCCTGGAGTGGTTTGTCATTTCCTTTTTCAGTGACTACTGGAGTGGTTTGCCACTTCCTTCTCCAGTGACCTTCTCTATTAGTGACCACAGACAGCCCCAATACAAACATGGTGGGCATCAAAGGAATTGTATGATCCTGATGGTTCTCGATGGCTAGTTTCCAATCTTGATTTAGGTGAGCACACTTTCCTGGACGCTAGAGTAAAACATCTCTCTGATCTTATCTCAAGAAATTTGAATTTGCCTTCTTAGAATTTTAGTTACTCCCATATGAAGCCAGAGTTAACATACAAGTTATTTTTGGTGGGGCAGTTATTTTATTTTTGTGTTTAATCCTCTCCCAAGAATACTCTTTGATGTAATGCTACCTTAATTTGTAAGTCCATGACACTAGGTAGTGACAAAAATACTTTCTCATGTGCTTTGTGAGTATTTCAGAAAGATAAAGAAAGACTCAGTGAGAACCATATGTTTGATAGCATTCTGCTTTCTCCCTATTTAACTTTGAACCAATAGGGCCAACTTTCTTCAGGTCTGTCAGAATAGATGTTCTGTCCCCTTTTAGGGGTCTTCTTTCCCTCCCCAAATCCTTCCTAGCCATGTTACATGTGAAATAAGTCACTGAAAAGTCTCCAGTGTAAGTGGAGGTGGGGGTGGGAGGGCTGCTTCATCCCAATTCTTTGTGCATTGTGCGGCCTTTGACCCAAAAACAAGATTATAGGATCTGAATTTAGAAGAGATTATGTAGTATAACTCCATCATTTTATAGAGGAGAAATTGAGGGTCAGGGAGGCTAAGCAATTTTTCCAAATTTATATAGGGATGGAGTGTCAGAAGCTGAATTTCAACCCAGATCCTCTGATTCCCAAGGTAGGGCTCTTAGTCCTATATATGCAATAGGTGTCCCATCCTGCCATCATCGAGTCAAAATGACATACAGAGTCATTAGAAGTGTCAGAAGTGATCAGGATTCAGGGCTGAGAAGGTCATAGAAGTCAAACTAGAAGGGACCTTAGGGATAATGAAGGGAAAATAGAGATCTTATGCTAACCCCTTCCCTTGATTTTAAAGTTTAAGAACACGAGGAGTAAAGAAAAAACAGACTACCTATGGTAGCACAACTTATACTCTAAATAACAGAGCTGGAATTCAAATTCAGACCTTGAGTTGATAGACCCAAAGTCAGAGCACCTGGGTTCAGATCACAATTCTGCCACTGGCTACATCTGTGACTAAGAACAAGTAACTTTTTTATCTCTAGGACTCAGTTTCTTACTACGTAAAAATGAAACAGACTGGACAGCCTGTGAATAGAATAAGCATTTCCATAACACTGTTTCTTCATCTTTATAAAGAATAGGTTGAAGGTGTCTAACTCAAAGCCACTGGATCCAAAGCAGATTAAAATGTAATTGGGAAATGTTTAACAAAATACATAAAGATACAGCAAATCATAGATAATATTAATTTGTGGTTTTCTAAGTCCATGGGGTAGATCCCAGGGATCTGTTCCTATTTTATTTTTCTATCAGGAGGACTAGACCTACCTCTGAGATCTTTTCCTTCTAAATTCCTGACCCTGTAATTCTAAGCAACCTAGCCTTCCTTTATCCTCAAATTCTTCATTTTTCTAATGAAAGGGTAGAACTGAGGTGCTTTCCTATGACTCCCAATCCAGTGTTCTTTCAGCACCATGTCCCAGAGGCCTCACAACCAATGTCATTGCTGGGACAAAGAACCTAGTGACATCACTGGCAATTTGGAGCTGGATGTAACAATTTTGAAGGTAGCCAATGTGTCATTTCCTAAATAGAATCTAATGTGACATATCCTAATGGACACACTAATTAAAATTAATAAAAACCACCATATTGCCTCTGTGGCTGCCACGGTCCTCTTTCCCCCAGGTGTGGAGAACATTGTGTTACCAGCAGTTGCGAGAGTAACAAAGGACAGGTCCCAGTTTTCCCGTTCCATAAACTGTCAATATGATATTCAGAAGTCGAATGACTTCAGGGTGGCGCTAATTAACCTGAAGGACAAATGGAAGCGAGACAGAAAGAGGACGGAGATGCAAGTTGAAAAGGCAGTTCGACTGCCCCCAAAGTCCATTACCATCGGCCACTAGCTTCCCTGCTTTCATGGGCTCAGTCCTACCACAGTTGCAAATTAATTTTTTCTGCTCCCTAAATGAATTACACGTAACAGTTTCCAAAAATGACTACAGACACGGGAGTCATTTTCACTTAGTAACTAACTATTAATCTCAGATTTCTTGGTGTCACTTCAGAGCGAAATGCAAAGGAAAATTATGCTAAACATTGCAAATTTATGGCAAACTCTAGCCCTTGATTTATATTATTATAGATGGTTTATCACCAGAAGCAATCTAAACAAAGCTCCATCAGATAGATGTTACAATTTGTATTTATTTCTCCCAGCACTAAATGGTTTTTCAATTTCAGGACCTATCATTAATTTCTTATAAATGCAAATCTTTATTTCTCGTTATAATCTATGATGATTTCTCTATGTCTTCAGAAGATTAGCTTTTACATAAAATATTCAAATAACAATTACAAATGATACTTTGTTTTCCCTGGGAAATCTATCCGTTATTATGCATCAACTATTTAAAAGCAATGAGAGGTTTCTATTGATCAGGGATGTAATGGGCTAATAATATACCACCCACTCTCTTCCTGAGCTCAGATAGCCTCTCCTAATCTGGCCTCAAATCACAAGAGAAAATGAGCCCGTCCATTTCATTTGTGAACTGATGTAAATGACTTAACCACCTCCTGCTGTGCAAGAACACCCCAGGTGGTCCAGCCATCTGGCTCTGCCTCTATCTGGAGCAAGCAGCACCTGCCTCATGGGCCTCTCTCATTCCCCTTGGCTGCAAACACCTGGGAGCCCCCACACTTGTTCCCCAGTCCCAGACACATGTTGCTCACACACACCAAGAAGCTGAAGAGAGGACATGGTTCAGTCTTAGGTCAAGAAGGAGAGATGACTTTTGGCAACTGCTTTTATTTGAATGTATATAATTAGATAAAATATATATATGATATTTATATATGTATTTGCACACTACATGTATACATCGTGCACATATATAAACATGTGTGTAGGTATGGGTTTAGATGGCTTTCTCTCTGTGTGTACGTGAATAAATGACATATATGTACATATATGCTTTCTCTATGAATACATGCACATATATGAATAGATGGCCTTTAGTGTCTGTGTGTATTATCACATATATACATTATATGTAATATGCATGTATATATCATACTATATGACAGCATCTATGTACATATATATGTAGATGTAGAGAGGAGAGAGATATAAATTAGAGATACACACATATGTACATAGATACCAAGCTATTTAGGACTAAATATGCATATATACATCTACATATGTATATCTTGAGAAGTCTATATGGATATTTATAATACCTAAATATATACAGAATATATGTGTAGATTATCTACTTTCATCCCTGATAAAAATAAAAGTTTGTTGAGGAGTAGGTCCTGTTTCATAACTATCTTTGTATCCCCCTTGCTTAGCACAATGGGAGGTATTTCATCCATCAATAGTTGTTAAAGATAACTTCCAATCCCAAGCAGCTAAGTGGTGCTGTGTAAATTACATAACCTCTGCCTACCTCAGTTTCCTCATCTTGTGGTGAGAATGATATTCTTTAAACTTCAAAACCCCATATAAATGAGGAGGAGGAGAAAGACCAAATGACAAAGGGGTGCCACTATATCCTACAGTTAAATAAATTCGCTTCATTTGGGTCATGATATAAAAGTCTCCCAGGGATTTGGGGTTTGGTGTCGTCCTCTTTTTATCTATCTGAATAACTCATTTTCAAGTTGGCAGAGCAGCCGCTCAAGATAAGGGGGCAGGGAGGAGCCATGTAGTAAAACTAAAGGGAATCAAAGCAAAGATGACTTTCCTTTTCGTCCATTGCCCTTTGTTTATCAAAACAGAAATAATGTGTCACATTAAAAAAAGTGACAAGAATTGAAATCAGCCTGAGAAGAAGCTAGGGATCATTTAATAATAGACTCATTTACATGAAGGGTTTTATGAAGGTAATTTAAGGACAATTGTGTCTCCAAATTAATTCAGCCCTTGAGGGCAGGGATTACCTTTTGCCTCTTTTTGTATCCCTAGTGCTTAGCACAGTGCCTAGTCCATAGTAGGGTGGTTAATAAATATTGGTTGGTTGGTCAAGGGACCCTTGCAGGTCCCAAGACCTTTTCAGGAGTCTGTAAGGTCAAGACTATTTTTGTAATAATACTAAGATATTTTAATTTCTAATTATCTATAAATGTGACCCACAAAAACATCTCTATGTTTAGAGAGATTTCTATAGAGAGGAGTCTTCACTGATTTTTAAGAATGTAGTTATGCTGAGGACAAAAAGTTTGAGAGCAGCGACACGCCAGTGGAGCCCATGGAGTCAGGAGACTTGGATTTCTTATTCACTCTCTACTAAGCCCCAGGAACAATTTTGCTTATCTCTCTGATCCTTTCTTCACATGTAAATGAAGATTTTGATTTTGGATATGATGGCTTCTGAGGTCCCTGTCATGTCTAAATCTATGATGCATTATTCCTACAATCACGAGCAAATCATGTAAGGTCTCTGAGACTCAGCTTCATGATCTGTAAAATAGGGATTCATACCTAGACCACCAACATCATAGCGTTAATTATGATAATCAAATGAGGTAATTTGTTACAAGGATTCTTTTCTGTTTTTTTTTCATTTCTTTCCAGTTTGAAGGGGGAAGGAGTGAGGAGAAAAATTAAATGCTTGTTCATTGAAAAAATAAAATTAAATGGGAAACAATTTTTTAAAAGATACAATGAGGTATTTAATGATCATAAGGCACGTTAAAAACCTTAATGCACCATAAGGAATGCCAACTGTTCTACTTTTTTTCTATTTGATTCGATTCTAATTATTCATATTGGGAGGTTCTCTGTGTAGCAAAAATCTAATGATTGACCCACTGCCATGAGGAGTGTGCTCTAAGTCCTTTTTCCAACAGTAATGAATGGCTGATTGCAACAAACAAAGAATGCCCAAGTTTCTGAATGAAGGCCAATCAGGACAGTGATAAACTGTTCCTTTGACTTGTAGGCACTTCCACAGGGGAGAGGAGGAAAAGGGAGGAGCAGTTGTGATTTTGCCAACTGATGGTGCCACCATCAACATGGTGCCATGCAACTACTATCCAACCCAAGTCTAATGCTGCCAGTGCCTCTTCTTCTGCACCTGAACACACACACACACACACACACCTCTTTATTTAAAGCTAAAAAGGACTTTATAGGTCACTAAATCCAATCCCCTATTTTATAGTTGAGGAAACTGAACCCCAGAAGGATGAAGTGACTTTTCTCAGAATCCCATGGCCAATGAGTGCCTGAGGTGGGGTTCAAATCCAGGTTTCCCCAAGTCCAAGTTCACCATTCCTCCCACTATGCCATGGCACAGCTTTCAAGTACAAACACCCTCACACTGAACCATCCACATTAGCTTGCAAGATTCCACTATGATGGCCGTAGATAATGTTGAGCTTTAGTTCATGTCTCTGAATCTGCCTACTCTCTCTCCATGCTAAGCTACTAGCACATGTCCACAAATGCAGCCTGCCATCCAGACCCCATTAGCAGCATACTCTAACCCATCAGGAATAATCTCAGTGAGAGCCTCAGTCATCCTCAGGAGCACCTCTAAGCCTCCTTAGATAAACAATAAAACTGGCAACTCTGCATGTCAAGCTCCTGCGTTACCAGATTACAAATGAGAGAAAATGTTGAATTACGGGTAAAGCAAAATGTCAAAAGCACCATTCCATGTGAAAACAGTGGGAGAAAAAATGACAACTCTGTGTTAACTCAGGTTTCCAAACCCAAGTGATGGCGTGGGAGGCTCTAAGTAATGTGCCTGTCTCCTGTGGACTCAAGACAAACATCAAGGAAAACTAACGAGACACCTAAGTAAAAATAGTGCAGGCATTCAACAAGCATTCATTAAATACATACTGTCAGGGCCCCAGGCTCATTTGCCCCTGGCAAGGTGAGCTACAACCTTCCCCCATGCTGAAAAATGATGTAGTGGTCCAATGCGGAAGATAGCATGTCCCATCTTTCTTCCTCCTCTCCCTCCCTGAAGGATCCTCTAGAATATGGAAACCTACACAGACCCTCCAGACAAAGTGGAAGATGAGCTTCCCCCATCAACCACCACCAAGCTCATCAAAGGAGAAGAGGGATGAAAACATCCCAAGTACACGCTGAACTTCAGCGTGGAACAGATAGTGAGGTCCCAGTAAAATTCAAACAATTCCAGGGAGAGGGTAGAGGTCAATGGATAAGCCTAGGACTGTGAGGATGAGAGGAGTTTCCACTGATACTCTAAGCAGCATCTAAACCAGAGATCTCCAAAGTAGATACCAAGATACAATGGGTGATGTGGCATGGCTTAAAGGCAGATGAGTTATGTGTTCAAAATAGATGTGATCCTCCCACAGGAGAGTGGAAAGATGGGGCAAACACCTCACTTCCACCCAGATTTTGGTGTGGATTGGAGAGAATGAGTCACACATACATGAATAGAGGTAAAGGTAGAGACAAAGACAGAGAGATTAGAGGTAGTCGTTGTAGAGGTAGAAGCAGCTATAGATTGTGGGCTCAAGCAGTGGGGTGCAGGATCAACACCACTGATCTAAACAACTTTTTCAGTGCATAGGACTGCCCCTGAATGTCTCTGATTCCTGGTATTAAGAAAATCTGAGTTCAAATTCTGACTTACCCACTTTTTACTTACACAACCCTGGAAAATCACAGTGTCAGCACCTCCCTAAAAGGGAAAAGTTGGACCAACTGGACTCTAAGGTTCCTTTCTAATTCAAAATTTGTGCTTCTATAAGACAGTCCCTGTATTTAAATACTTGTCAATATAATTGAAATTTAGGTAAGTAGGGGAAGGAGCTATAATTTTCTCATCATTAGGCATTCCTAGTGGGGAAATTCCCTTCATCAATGCAAATTGCAACCTCTCCCCTCCCCGCAGGACTTAGTAGATAAGTCATAGGATATATATGGGAATGGAATAGGAGAGGAAATTACGGTGACTTAATTGCAGAAATTTAGAGTAAGGGGAGCAACACTAGAAATCAAAATGAAGCGAAGAGGGCTGCAAGGCATTTGCGGGTCTTAGAGAAAGATGTAGTATTAGGTGGGTATTAGACCATTTTTTTCCTTCCTAAAACTACTTAAATGAAATGATGGGTAGTAGAGCTGTAGGTCACATTCATAACCATCTTGCACGCCCAATTTAGGAGGGACTAGGGAACTGGGGAGTGCATGGGCCTCAGCCCAAAGTTCCTCTCTCCTCCTTGCCAATTAGTCACATCTTGTGCGCTCAATAACTAATCTTCAGGCCTGTTAAGATGAAATTCTTCAATATGGCCCCATTGAGACTAGTTTTATTTTCATTTTCAGTAATTCTAATTATTTTAAAGTGGAGGTGAGTTCCGTTAGGGAGATTAATGTAGTTTATTTTTTTTCTTTTACCTATAAGAAGTTCGAAGTAGATTACCAGTAACTGACAGACTCTACAGGACTGGAAGTTTGACAAAAGGTAGGTGCTGAAAACCACCTTCTTTTCAATATAGCTTCTATCCATTCTTATTTCCTTCCTCAAAGCAGATCTAGGAGTCTCCCAAAAAGGCCCTTCTTTACTTGCCTTATCCCTCTCCAGACTCAAATTAGCCTTTGGACTTGACTTCTAACCCCATCTATAGGATCCTAAAGAAAATGGATGAGAATTAGCACCAGTCCATTGCTGTGATACCCCCATCTCCTACTCCATGTCTTTGTACTGGCTGTGTCCCTTGCCTGGTATGTTGTCTCTCCTCACCTTGACCCCTTAGCTTCCCTGGCTTCCCTTAAGAGGCAGCACAAAGTCCACTTTCTTCAAGAGGCCTTTCCCAACTCTCACTCTCAGTGGCTAGTACCCTCATTTCACAGATTGCTTCCACACACTCTGTGTATATCTTATATGTACCTGGCTACATAAACATCACTCCCTCGCTCATCAGAATGGGAGTTCCTTAAAGGCTGGGACATTTTTGCCTTTCTTTTTATCTACAGTGCCTGACAAGAAGTAAGCTCCTAATAAACACATATTGACTGATTCAGCTTCCGAACTTCAGCTCTCAAAGTATTAGACAATAATGTGCCCCACTGACTCGATTAAATGAGATTTAACATTTATAAGGTACCTGCTGTGTACCTATCACCTGCTAGGTGTGAGAGAAGATGCAATGGTTTGATAAATCAATCATGGCTTTATGGAGTTTACAGCATAGCAGGGAGGGTTGGCATGAACAGAGATAACTCTAACAGTAGAGAGGTACAAAGCAAAGTGTTGCATGAAATCTGGGTGGGTAGAAGAGGGAATACAAAGTACATTGCCTACAGGAAGTGGATCAGTGCAACCTTAATTCAACTTAGTTGGATTTTGAAGAATGAGTAAGATTTATAAAGGGAAGGAAGGGAAGTGAGGGCACACATTCCAGTCTAAGAAAAACCTGAATGAGGGTATGGATGGAGGTGGGAAAGCCCAAAATGTGTTGAGGAGACAGAATGATAATTTCAGAATTGGAGGAGATCCCTATGGTCATCTAGACCATGACTTTTTAAACTTGGGTCTGAAAATTTTGTTTACATTTTGATAACTGAATTTCAATATAATTGGTTTCCTCAACAATTTTGCATGTATTATATTGTGCATTTGAGAACATAATTGTGAGGCAGGGTCCAGAGGTTACACCAAGCTGTCAAAGGACTGTACAACATAAATTAAAGATCCCTTGCTCAAGGGAAACTCATTCATGAAGAATCTTCTCAAAAACCTGCCTAGAAAGGGGTCCTTCTAACTTTTCCGTAAGACCTCTAATGAATGGAAACCAACCACCTCCCAAAACTGTGCTTCCCATGTGTGGGTAACTTTTGATTGCTAGGAATCAAAAAAAATTTCCCAGCATCAAGCCTGAATCTGCCTCTCTGCAGCTTCCATGATTGCTCCTGGGTCTGCCCCCTGAAACCCTCCAATCACCCAAGAGCCCTTTAGATACTTGACGCCAGCTTTCAGCATCATTGAAAGATGAATTCCGCAGTGATAAAGATGTAAGCTGCCAAAATGATTTTCCTCCTCAGTGGTCTGATTATGACACTGTCCTCTTCAATGAACTCTAGTGGCTCCCAAAGACTTCAAGGATCAAATACAAACTACTGTTTGGCATTAAAAGTTCTCCACCATTTGACCCCTTCTGATATAGCTCTCCAGGCTTCTTACATCTTACCTTATTCCATATACTCCATTGTCCTTATGCTCCTCTTCTTCCTTTTTGTCACACATTATTTCCATCTCCACTGATTGCAACTTTGCATTGACTGTGCCTCATGCCAAGAATGCTCTCCCTCCTCATTTCTACCTCTTAAAATCTCTGGCCCCCATACCTTCAGTGCTTCTGAAGTTAGCTTCTATTTACTATGTTTTACATATATATATATGTGTGTGTGTGTGTGTGTGTGTGTGTGTGTGTGTGTATACATATATCTAATTCTATGTATCTTTCCTATTAGAGGGCAAAAATTGTTTTTGCTTCATCTTTGTAATCTAAACTTTAGGACAGCACCTATAATATATTAAGCATTAAAGAAATAGCTGTTGCTTGATTGGTGTAATGCCTATGATGGGAGGCCTTGAATGCCAGGCAAAGGATTTTTAAATTATATTCAGAAAAACTGAAAATCCATTAAATATTTCAGATCAGAGGAGTATTGCATGCTAATCTATCCATGAGAAAGACAAGTCTGGCAGACATGTGAACATGGATTGAAGTGGAAAGAAAGAAGAAGCAGAAAAAAAACATGTGGCATATATCAGGGCATGCCCAACTCCAGTCTAATATTTACATGACTTCCAGATTTGTCTTCCTCATACAGAGATCTGGATATATGTGAAAGATCCAGGGATGGAGATGAAGATGGAGATAGAGATGGAGACAAAGATGATAGAGATAAAGATAGAGATGATATAGAGATACCAGAGAAAGACATAGAGATGATAGAGATAAAATAACTGTTGAACAGATATGGGAGTATGGATATATAGATGTAGATGTCTATATGTAGAGCAAGATGAGAGAGAGAAGGGAAGAGAAGGAATGAAAAAATTAGGTGGATGATCATGAATGCCTTGTGAGGGCAGTGAGAAAGTTGGAAGAGAAAAGAGGGAATGAAAGGGTTGTTTCTTTGATGAAACCAAGTGGAGTTAGAAATAAGGCTGAGGTCTTAACATGAAAGCCTATGACTCTTAAAAGGAAACTTTAAAAAATTTCACCTTGGTGCTATCAAAAATGGGAACCTGGGTGAATGGTAGTACCAGTGACAGACATAGCGAAGTGAGAAGCAGTCAACTTGGTGGGAGGAGGGGAGGAAACTAAGCTTAGTGTTGAAGATGCTGAGTTTGCATTCCCTGTGGGGTATCAAGAAGAAGTATCTATAGGAGGGAGGAGCTCTAAAGGGTTAGATCAAAAAAAAAATCTGTTTAGTTATCCAAATGAAGGCCATAGTTTGCAGTATGGATGAATATGGGATAGCCAAAAGAGAAAGTAAAATGAATTAAGAGGAAATGTCCAAGAACAGAATCTTAAAGAGCAATTACTTCCAAAGGCTGGAAAGAGGGTAAGGAGTCATAAAAAGGATGGGGAAATAGATAGGTAAGAGAAATAAAAAAGTGTGTCCTTGAAGCCATAGGAGGTCCCCCAAAGCTGAAAAAGTCTTGAGAATGGGACCAGTGACATACCATGTCTAGTATCAAAATTATGCTCTGTGTCTGTTATCTGAAAATCATCTCAAGCCGCCAAGTGATGAATTTTTTTGGCCACAGCATCTGAGACAGAGAGTCATTACAATCTGTCTCAAGGTCTCATAAGTGTCTGAAGTAGAATTTTAACTCAGATCTTCCTGACTCCATGTCCAGAATTCTGAAGCACCTCCTAGCCATATGACTGTGGACAGGTATAAAATGGGAATCAACACACTTGATCTACCACCTCAAAGGATTTTGAAAAAATAACATCATGATGACAGGTAACCCTGTACTGTGATTAAATCTCCAAGTCACCATCAACTCAACTAGGAATACTTAGTGGTTAAAGAGAAAAGAATACCCAAACTTTAGGTCAGAGGGAACTTGAGCACCCTAGAAATACCCTGTTTCACTCCTGCCTCTGACCACAAAGTTTGGGTTAATGTATCCCAACTCTAATTACTCCACTGAACCCGAGGAGATTCCTTGAGTAATAAGAAATGGTCTTGGGACTCTGACTCTCCATATGACGCTCTACAGTTTCAAGAACATTCCATTTACTCCCAGAACTCAGTGGGACAATGTGCTTCACAGTAACTGACATTGCCTCATGATGGCATTGGGGAGAGTACAATACAATGACATGAGGTCAAATTTTCCCTGACAGTTTTGCCTCTGTGACTCACAAATCCAGGGCCCCTTGTGGTCAAACAATGGAGATCACTACAGCTTCAGGCATTGGGATACATTTACAATGGTCACATTGGACCATGACTGAAACAGCATCTCACAATGCCTCACAAAGCCAATTCCACAAACGGTCCCTAAGTATCCAGTTGAATGCTACTTTTCCTTCTTGTACAAGTTAGCTAAGCACTGCATATGTATCAGGTCAGCATTTGAGACAGCTTCTCAATAAACACATGGTAAATCAGACCTGAAATGCTGATCAAAAGTGTTTGACACTTTCCCCATGCGAGTACATTTATCTACTGTCCTTCACACAATAAGCAAGGAAAGCCAAGAGGCTGTCAGAGTTAATTAGAGTCATGTAAAAAGCTCCCCAGCCTAGTGCAATGTTTTCACTGCATTAAAGAAAAAGGTAAAATCGTTTCACAAATTCAGGTCTTAATTGTTCATAATATGTTAATTAAAGTTAAGTTTCATATAAATATCAGCTTGTCATTCACTGGGGCTGACATCTTGGTAAAGGATGAGTCAGTTCAACCACTGACCCAAGAAAAGAACCTTTTTTAGAGTTTTATTTTCCTCTGGTCTAGCTTACTAATGGAGGTTAATTGTTCAAAAACAAAGTGTAGTCTTATGGTTTCGTGAAAACAGCCTCCTGGTCTATGTTTCAAGGCAACATCCTGACCTGATTCCAATAAGGGATGGGCCCTAATCAGTCCGCCTGGCCATCTCTAGACAAACAGAAGGCTTCCTTTTCCTCCTTACACTTTGAAGTTGCCCTTTCAGCAGAGACCCTTTAACTACTATATTTGCGATTCAGATGATCAGATAATTAGATGTAAGATTGGATGCGCCAGAAGAGAAAGCTGCCTCAATTAATCTTACAGTTGGCGGTGCTGTCTGCAAATCACCACTCAGTGCGTAACAGAAAATATCAAATTAAGTTTTCAGGAGCAGGCAAATTTCAAGACAGTATTCATTTTAATTCCATTTGATGCAAGGGTATAATTCACGCCCAGATACAGAATTAGTGTCATACTTTTCTTTTTCTCCCCAAATACCTTTTTATATTATTTTTTAATTTGTAAAATAGAGCCATGGAAGAGATGGAAAAAGAAATCTTTACAGGGTTTCCTATGGAATTCATACCTAGGTAAACCTGCTGTGAAGTCTATCCTCATTCTGCATGATTGCAAACGTACTAAATGCAAGCAGAGATGCTTCATGGCTGATGTTTGCCTAGACTGGCCAATATTTACCATTAAAGCCAATTGTGCCTTACTGATGTGTCATTCTTACAATAAGAATTTTTTAGAGGCATTGTTGCAAGATTAAGTGTTGGACTGAAGTCAGGAAGACTTGTATTTGACTTCTTCCTCAGATCCATTCTTTGACAAGCATTTATCAGTCAGTTGATCAACAATCATCTGTTAAATGCCTAATTTATGCTAGACACTGTTCTATGCTCTATTGGTACAAAGAAAAGCCTCCCCCCAAACAAATAAACACTCCCTGGTCTCAAGGGACTAATGATCTAATGGGGCAAAGAATGAACAACTCTAAACAAATACATGAGGGGAGGGGAGGGATAGGGGATAGAGCTATAGTCCTGGAGTCAAGAAGATCTGAGTTCAAATTCAACCTCACACAGTTACTAGCTATGTGATCCTGGGTCTTAACCCTGTTTGCTTCAGTTTCTTCAGCTGTAAAATAAGCTGGAGAAGGCAATGGCAAATCAGTCCAGTATCTTTGCCAAGAAAACCCCAAATGGGGTCACAAAGAGTTGGACGCAACTGAAACAACTGATCAACATGCATAGACAGCACAACTATACAGATATAGACAGATATTTGTGCATATATGTGTAAAAATATACATATATTTATACTGTGTATATATACACACATATGTACATACACACATGTACACAGAGAAGAGACTGGAAATAATCCACAGAGGGAAGTAGCTTTAAGGAGGATTGAGAAAGGCTCTTTATAGAAGTTTGAATTTTATCTGGGACCTAAAGGAAGCCAGGACAAGCATGACTGTGTTTCAGGTGCCATGCTAGGTTCTGGGGACACAGAGACAAAACTTAAATGCTCCTTCCTTGAAGGAGATTTCTCTGCCCTCTTTGAACCTAGACAAATCAAGTAACCTCTTGATTCTCAGTTTCCTCATCTGTAAAATGGTGACAATGGCGGCACCTATGTATGAGGGTTGTTGTGATAGTTACATTGGAAAGAGTATTGAAAAACATTTGCTAAACATAGGGCATTGTCCAAACCATGAGTGATGATGGTGATGATGATGATGACGACGACGACGATGACCGCGACGATGATGATGACGACGACGACAATGATGACCGCGACGATGATGATGACGACGACGATGATGACCGCGATGATGATGATGACGACGACAACAATGATGACCGCGACGATGATGATGGTGGTGGTGGTAGAGGTGATGATAATGACAATGATAGTGGTAATGATAAGTTCTCATTTTGTAACCTTGGATATGACAGCTTCCCTAAAGTGCAGGTAACATGCTAGCCTCGAAAGAAAAATAAAACTTTTCTCTTTGGAAAGGTACTTTGGCCACTTTTCCCTTTTGCTTTGCTCGTTTCACTTAGCTGTTCATTTTGTAATATGAGACACAAACCATCACAACTTCCTGCATGTTAAGCAAGTGGTATAAGTATCCTTGCCACATATTCATAGAAAGGAAAAAATCTGACATATTTTTAAAGTGCAAATAGAGAAACACACATGTATAGACAAAGAAAGAACAGATATCCAGGATTTAAAATTTTTTAGAAAATAAATGCCACCAAAGCATATCAGCCTTCATCTAGAGAGTACCACCTAGAAGAGAAAAATACTGCCAGAAACTTGAGAAAAAGTAATAGTTTTTATTTTTATCTAAGAGCTTTCAAAATTTGTGTATAAGTATAAAGTATGATAAAACTAGCTTAACCAGAAACCAAGAGGTCTTTGAAAATTCATTACTTTCTCTAGTCCATAACTCACTGATGTGGAATCTGAGGCTTACATCATATGCTAAGACATGAACAAACCAAACTAACCTCAAAATATATTGGAAAACTGAATTATATTTAGAAGGCAACTTTTAAGAATTAGAAACGCCTTTAAAAACTTCTTCATTAATTCATTCATTCAACAAATATTTATGATTAAATACATAAACATTTTCCAAAGAAGATTCCTTAAGATAATTTTTAAAGGAGGGCGGAGCCAAGATGGCGGAGTAGAAGGACGCACATTCACGAGCTCCGAGCCCACAACACATGGAATTGAGGTAAAAGGAGAGCCCCATAAATTCTGAATCTCTGCAGGGGGTGCACAAATGTAGGGGAAGAGATTTCCGTTCCACTGAACCCTGGAGAGCCGTCCCCGGGGTCCATCGCACCCCGGAAAGCGGACCCTACCCACATCCCCGGCCGCGACCCAGAGAAGCTGACCTGAGCAGACTTCAGAGAGGAAAGCTCCGGGAGAATCTCCGGCAGCCGGGAAAGTCCCTCTGCCCACAGAAGCTAAAGGTCAGTTAAAAAGAAGCCTGCGCTAGGGGAGGGGAGCGGGCCCCCTCGGGAGGAAGCGGCGGCGGCAGAGACGGGGCAGGAAGCGGCAGAGGCAGAGACGGGGGCAGGAAGCAGCGGAGGCAGAGGCGTGGGCGGGCGGCTGAGGCGGCAACGGCCTGGGACTCAGGAATCCCCCAGCAGCAGGTAGGATCTTCAATACTGAAGGTCTTTCCAACCTGAGGGAGCCGAGCAGGGGAGACGGCCCTGCCCCCACCCTGCTCTACTGCTAAACGCCTCTGAATAAAACCCCCAAGGGAGCTGAGCACAGCAGGCGGGGCCCCCCACCCCGCCCCCACCCTCTCCGTTCCTGAAAGTCTCTTCAGAAAGCCCCTGAGGGCCCAACTTAAGAGGCGGCCCTGCCCCCACCCTGCGCCAGAACTAAAGCTTGCCGCGGGAAAGCGCATTTGAATCTCAGAGGCCAAGTACTAGCTGGGCGGATCCAGGCGGAGGTGGAAAGGAATCTCAGAAGTCAAGTAACTGGCTGGGAAAATGCCTAGAAAGGGAAAGAAAAATAAGACTTTAGAGAGTTTTTTCCAACAAATGCAAATGATTCCGACCTTCGGATCTGATGGGGAGGACGAGGACGTATTTTTCCCATCAGGGAAAGATGTGGAGGGCGGGGCCTCAGTACCCCAGACACCCCAGGGGGGTGTTGGGTGGGCTCAGGCCTTGGAAGAGCTTAAAAAGGATTTTGAAAAGCAAGTTAGACAGGTGGAGGAAAGACTGGGAAGAGAAATGACAAAGATGCAAGAAGAGTATGAAAAAAAGGTCAATATCTTGGTAAAGGAGTCCCAAAAAAATGCTGAGGAAATTAACACCTTGAAAAATAGGCTCACTCAATTGGCAAAAGAGGTTCAAAAAGCCAATGAGGAGAAGAATGCATTCAAAAGCAGAATGAGCCAAATGGAAAAAGAGGCTCAAAAGCTCACTGAAGAGAATAGTTCTCTCAAAATTAGAATGGAACAGATGGAGTCTAATGACTTTATGAGAAACCAAGAAATCACCAAACAAAACCAAAAGAACGATAAAATGGAAGAGAATGTGAAATATCTCATGGGAAAAACAACTGACCTGGAAAACAGATCAAGGAGAGACAACTTAAAAATTATGGGACTACCTGAAAGCCATGATCAAAAAAAGAGCCTAGACATCGTCTTGCATGAAATTATCAAGGAATATTGCCCTGACATTCTAGGACCAGAGGGCAAAATAAGTATTGAAAGAATCCATCGATCACCACCTGAAAGAGATCCAAAAAGAGAAACTCCTAGGAACATTGTGGCCAAATTCCAGAACTCCCAGCTCAAGGAAAAAATCTTGCAAGCAGCCAGAAACAAACAATTCCAGTACTGTGGAAATACAATCAGGATAACCCAAGATCTAGCAGCTTCTACATTAAGGGATCGAAGGGCGTGGAATAGGATATTCCAAAAGGCAAAGGAACTAGGACTGAAACCAAGAATCACCTACCCAGCTAAACTGAGTATAATACTTCAAGGGAAAATATGGTCTTTCAATGAAACAGAGGACTTTCAATCATTCTTAATGAAAAGACCAGAGCTGAAAAGAAAATTTGACTTTCAAACACAAGAATGAGAGGAAGCATGCAAAAGTAAACAGCAAGGAGAAGTATTAAGGGACTTACCAGAAATGAACTGTTTGCATTCATACAGGGAAGGACAATATTTCTAACTCTTAAAACTTTTCAGTATCTGGGTGGTTGGTGGGATCACACATACACATGTACACGCATGCACACACATACACACATGCATTCACATGCAGAGACAGAGAGCACAGATTGAACTGAATAGGATGGGACCATGCCTTAAAAGAAATTAAGGTAAATGGTGAGAGAGAAATGTAGTGAGAGGAAAGAGGGGGAAATGGAAGGGGGTAACTATATGTCATTTAAGAGGCAAGTAGGAGATGTTTTTAGTGGAGGGAAAAAGAGGAGAGCTGAGGGAAAAAAACAAACAAACAAACAAACAAACAAAAGTTTACCCTCATCACATTTGACTAAACGAAGGAGTGAAATGCACACTCATTTTGGTATGAAAACCTATCTTACAGTATAAGAAAGCGGGGGAGAAGGAGATATTGGGGGGGGGATGATGGAAGGGAGGGCAAAGGGAGGAGGGAGTAATTGAAAGTCAACACTTGGGGAGGGACAGGATCAAAGGACAGAAGAGAAACAATGAGGGGCAGGTTAAGAGGGATGGCAATTCAGTTAGTCTTACACAACACGACTATCAGGAAGGTCACTTGCAAAGCTACACAGATATGGCCTATAATGAATTGCCTGCCGTACCAAAGGGAATGGATGGGGAGGGAGGGATGGGGAGAATTTGGAACTCAAAGTTTCAGGAACAATTGTTTAGTATTGTTGTTGCAACTAGGAAAGAAGACATACAGTTAATGAGGAATAGAAAGTCATCTGGCCCTACAGGAGAAAAGAGAAGATAGAGACAAGGGAAGGGAGGGATGACAGAAGAGAGGACAGATTGAAGATAGGGAAAATTAGATTGCTTGGGGTATTGGGGTGGGGGGAGGGGAGAAAAGGGGAGAAAATTTGGAACCCAAAAATTATGAAAATGAATGTAAAAAGCTAAATAAATAAATTAATTAATTAATTAAAAAAAAAGATAATTTTTAAAGGTGAGGAAATTCCTTACTGCAAGAGGGTCCAAATAACCCTTGTCATAAACTATTTAATAACCTTTTTAATCTCTAAATGTGAAAGGCCCAAAACCTGGAGACTTTATGAAGCTAGGCAAGGAGAGCCAAATGATAAACTAGCCACTACACATGGACCTCAAAACAAAACACATGATACATACAATGAACAGAACAATGTGCATAAATGCAATGGAATGTAACCTTTCTAATGGACTGTTAGACTCTGAGAGTTGGAATTTTCATTTTTGTTTTTGTATCCTTTATTTCTGTATCACTTAGCATAATGCCTGTCACGTAGTAGGCTCTTAATAAATTCCCAAGTTTAACTGAACACTCACATCCTATTAATAAAGGGTGCATCCTCAAAGTCATCCTCTCCTCTTACCTGCCTTTGCTTCCTACAGTATATTTAATCAGTTACCAAGTTTTGTTAGTGTAATTTCCTCAACATATCTTACATCCATCCATATTATTCCACTACTACAACCATAACCCTAGTTCAAGAGGAAGCGAATTCAGGATGTCATCAGAGAGATATATAACCAAGAGGACAGAGGAAGAAGCACTATGGTATGGTGCTCTGAAGTCAGGTTATGGGTTTAAAATACCCCTTTCTCACTAACTAGCTTTGTGACTTTGAGCAAGTCAGCTTCCCTGGACTTAAATTTTCTCTCTATAAAGTGAGCATGTTGTACGAAATGACCCCTGAGGTACCTTGTGTCACCAGATACATGATGGAATCACAGACTTTGGAAAGCTCACTGATCATCTAGTCCAATGTATCCACAAAAGGAATCCCTATTGGGATTTACCCAACAAATGGCTATCAAAACTCTGCCTGAAGACTTTCAAGGAGGGAAAACTCATCAGCTCTAAAAGCAGGTCATTCCACTTTGGGAATGCTCTAAATGTTAGAAGTTGGGTTTTGTTGTCATTGTTGTTTTCTGATCTATGGTCATATAGTGAGAATAAAGGATAACCATTTTATAGTCTATATGTTCCATGGATATCCATGCAATATCATAAGGTCAAAAAGAAAGACCCTAGCATGTTGAATGGAATATTTCTCAGCAGACACCATCAAGATTCCTCCAGAGCAACAATGTATGGAGAGGATACGGTACAAATCATTGGGGTAATTATCTACATTGGTGAAAGTAAAGATCCTTCACAGTATTCAAAAGCCACCTGCTCCTAGGCCAGTATCTTGCACATAATTGGCTATTAGTAAATAATTGTTTCACTGACTTAAATTTTAAAAATCTGCCTTTTCTGAGCTTCTCAGAGTCTGTTCCGGACATCACCATCCCCCCACCCATCCAGGTTGAAATCTCAGAGTAATCTCAGTCACTTCCCTCTGCTATATCACCTATATTCAAACAGTTGACAGTTCCTCTTGACTCTACTGGAGCAGCTAGGTGGCACATTGGATAAAGTGCCAGTCCTGGAGTCAGGAAGACCTATCTTCCCAGATGCAAGTCAGGTCCCAGATTCTTAACACCTATACGACACTAGGCAAGTCACTTAACCCTGTTTGCCTCAGTTTCTCATGGGCAAAATGACCTGGAGAAGGAAATGGCAAACCAATCGAGTATCTTGGCCAAGGAAACCTCCAATGCGGTCATGAAGAATCTGATACGGTAGAAATGACTCAAAAAGGAAAACAACAAATTTACTCTATTTCCATAATATCTCTTGAATGTGATCCCAGCACTGGTCCCCACAATCCTAATTCCCCTCTGATTCAAACCATTATAATATCCTTCCAAATGGTCTTCCTTCTTTTACTCTCTCCTCTCTAATTCTGCCTCCAGATACCAGTCATATAATCTCTTAAATACACAGATCTGAAAATATCCTTTCTTCATTCCTAAACTTTCCAAAGTTCCCCATTTACTTTAGGGTAAGTTGCAAATCCCTTAGCCTGACACACGAGGTCATTTGTGAAGAATAGGAACTTTGATCCTAATAGCGTTTCTCTAGATTTATAATTGCAAAAATGGGGACACAGTACATTTTTGCAGTTCTCTTCCCTCCAGTAAACAAACCAAAAGAGTTCAAAATTCAAGTGATCTTGCTAACTTCTTACCCAACAAACTAATATTTTCATTCTTTTATCTTGTTGCTCTTTTTTTCTCAATAGTTTTGCTAGTTTCTTTCCCAAGTCAAAATTTTATTCGATTCAATTCATCAGACATGTAATAAGCAGAGATCGAGTTCAGTGCTCTCTGTCTTTGTTAAGAGTTTTAAATCATTCATGTAGTATGGAAGAGCAAATGCTAGATTTGAAATTGAAGGACCTGATTTCTAATCCTATGACTGGGTCTTACCAGCTGTTTGTCAATGGACTAACCACTTAACCTCCTGACTCTTAGTTTTCTGTGAGTAATGGGAATCATAATTGTAAGTACCCATCTTGAGAAGTAACATGGGGTAGTTGATAGACCTTGGATTCAGAAAGACCCAAGTTCAGTTCAACCCATGCCATGTATAAGCCGTGAGACTCTGGGTCAGTCACAACCATTCAGAGTTCCAGGAAATTCTCTGAGACTATAAATTGCAGAGAATGTGCTGGTGTGCATTCATAAAAGTTCTTTTCTTTTGATGTTCAGTAGTGTCTGACTTTCCATGACCCCATGGACCATAGCATGCCAAGACTTTCTATCCTTCACTATCTCTCAAAGTTTGTCCAGGTTCACATTTATTGTTTCCATGACACCATCCATCTTATTTCATCCTCTGCTCTCCCCTTTTCTTTTTACCTTTAATCTTTCCCAACATCTAGGTCCTTTCCAATGAGTCCCATCTTCTCATTATGTTGCCAGAGTAATTAAGCTTCAGCTTCAGTGATTGACCTTTCAATGAATAATCTAGATTCTGGAAGTATGAGTTCTGAGAGAGTGAGCTCCCCACCACAGAAGAGAAGAGGCTGCATGACCACTTCTCAGCAACTTTATAGCGTGGCCATCTCCCTTGGTGGAGATCTTGAACTAAATGATAAGTTGGAGAATGCCTAGAAGAGAGAAGATGTTGAGAGGTCTGGAGGCCATGCCACATGACAATGAAGACCTGGGGATGTTTACCCTAAAGAAGTGAAGACTCAAGGGTGGTAGGTCCTGGGAGTTCTCTATAAATATGTGAAAGACTGTCATGTGGAAGAAGTACTAGGCTCCTATTCTCTCCTCAGCCAGCTAGAATTAGGAGCAATGAGCAAAGAAGGCTCCAGAGGTAAAGGTAGTCAGTATCAGGAGTAACCTCCTAACTAGTAAAACTCTTTCATCTGATTGGGAGGGAGAAAGTCCACTCACTGGAAATCTTCACACAGAGACTAGGTAACCCCTTGTTGAGAGTGTTGTAGTGAGGATTCCTGTAAGGACACAGGTTGTACGAGGTGACTTTCCAGCCTAGAGCCTTTGCTGCTGAAAATGATGTCAGAGCTCTTCCTCAGCTTTAAGATTCTATCACATATAACTCAAGGACTAGGTGAGTTCCTCTGAGGAATAAAATTCTACAGAACAGCTAAAGCTCTCAGCTTCATAGCTCTCAGCACTGCCAAAGTGTGAATTTAGTTTTTTGATATACCATAGGGTTGATAAAGTACCAGGCCTGCTAAACCATGGAGGAGTTTACCTAGGGAAAGAATATTTGCAATAGAGAAGGGTGTGGAAAGTTGCAGGAAGAGAACTGTCTGATCTGCAAATGTAGTATGGTGAAACATCATTAAAGTTAGTTGGGAAAAGTTAAAGAACTCAACTGCATTCATCAATCATTTACGTTTTAAAAAAGACATTTAATTAATCAATTGTTATTAGACAGTACCTAGCACAGCACCTCACATGTAGAAGTTGCTTTAAAAAGTTTTACTGGGAATACTGCTTCTAGTGTTCTATCTCAAAGAGATCATCAAAATGGAAAAATGACACACATGTACAGAAATTTTTATAGCAGCTCTTTCTGTGGTGGACAAGAACTGGAAATTGAGGGGATACCTATCAACCGGAAAATGGCTGAACAAGTTGCGGTATATCAATGTAATGGAATACTATTGTGCTATGAGAAATGATGAACAGGAAGACTTTAGAGAGACCTAGAAGGACTTATGTGAACTGATCATGAATGAAGTGAGCAGAACCAGAAGAATATTGTACACAGTAACAGCCACAGTATGTGATGACTGACTTTGATAGACTTAGCCCTTATCAGAAATGAAAGGACCTAAAACAATTCCAAAGAACTCATGATGGAAAATCCAATACACATCCAGAGAAAGAACTATAGAGTCTGAATGAAGAGTGAAGCAGACTGTTTTCTTGTTTGTTTTGTTTTCTTTCTCATAGTTTCTCTCATTTGTTATAATTCTTCTATGCAACATAATATGAAAGTGTGTTTAATAGGAATGTATGCATAGAGCCTATATCAGATTTCATGCCATCTTGGGGAAAGAGGGGGAGGGAGGGGGAAAAAATTAAAACCTATGGAAGTGAATATTGAAAACTAAAAATAAATAAAAATGAATACTTTTCAAAAAATTTTGGGTTGAACTAATAACTCATTCCAATTTGGGGCTCATTATTAGACTGTCCTTTCTTATATCGACCTGCCTTCTGCTTTGGAATAAGTTCTACCCGTTGTATCTTTCTTTCATGTAGCAACACTACTGTATTTGAAGATGACTGTTGTGTAATGCTAAGTCTTCTCCACCTTTATTCTTTCCATTTCCTCCAACAGTTCTTGATGTAACATGCTTTCAAAGCCCATCACTTTATCATCAGCCTCTTGTAGACACATTCTAGTTGGCCAACGTCCCTCTCGAAGCAGGGCTGTCCAAAGTACAAAGGCATAATCATTCTACATTAAGCAAAATGTGAGACTGTGGCCAGCATAGACTCAGAATGAAATGTGGTAGCATAGGAAAGATCATTCTCTCAGCAGATTACTACCAAATCATGGAATTAGAGTTTTACAGCTAAAAGGGAATCAGAAGTCATCTAGTCCAACCACATTGGTATATAGACAGAGAAACAGGGATCCATATAAGGGATTTGTCCAGGGTAACAGTTTTAAATGTCTTGGGTAGGATTCAAACACAGGCCTTTCTGATTTCAAGTTTACCATTCTATCCACTACAGCACATCATAGGTTCTTAACCTTTCTTGTGTGTCATGGACACCTTCTCAAAATAATGTTGCATAAAGTACATAGAATTACAAAGAACTCATTTATATGGAAATGCCATTATCAGTTTTAAAAAATTCATAGACCCCTGGTTAAGAAAACCTAGTCTATAGCCCCACCTTTCTGTTTGAGTTCATTCACCTCATTGAATGCCTCTTGCTTTGTATTCTCATATTTTTTCTACGTAACTCCACTTGGGCATATGCCTGCAAAACATCTAATGGAGGTGGATCTCAGAATGGTCCTGGTAACTGAACAAAGTCCTCCAGACCAGTTCTGAAGGTAGAATGTAGTGGAACTATTATCAGCCATGGTCTTCTCAAAATGCTTATAGAGAAGTTGCTAGACTTATACTTTTATATTTGCAGCCTAAGGTTTCATTAGAGTAGGGTCTTTTTGGTAGTCTTATCACATCACATTAAACTTGTCGTCAACACCCTTAGTTCTTTGTCACGTGTATTCTTGTTATATTCTTGTTATATTCTTGTGGTGTTGATTTTTAATGAAATATATAATTTTGCATTAATCCTTATTAATTTTCATCTTGTTCATCATGGCCTATTGTTCTAGCTGTTTGAGGTATTTCGGAATCCTGATTCTGCCATTCAACATTTAACTATTCCTCCCAGTTTTATGTCATCAGAAAATTTGATAGACATATTCCTATGTGTTTATTTAAATCATTGATTTAAAAAAATATTGCACAGCACTGGAGATAGAAGTGTAGATATAGAAGTGTAGATAGAAGTGTAGATAGACGAAAAAAGGAGAAAACTTGACTTGGCATCGGGGGTTACTTCTTATGTAATCCCATACAAATTACTTCATTTCTCTGGACCTCTGTAAAATGAAAAGATTGGATTGTATACTCTCAAAAATCTCATTTAGTTGTAACATTCTGATTCTATGCCAGTAGAGACCTTCTCCCAAATGTAGAATGATCCACTCTTTGGATATGGAGTTCAACCAGCTAAAATTACTCTTAAATATCCCATCACACAGCTCTGTCTCTCTACTTTTCCCAAAAGGATCTTAGGAAAAACTTTTTGTCATCCATTTTGTTGGAGTCAAGGGACATCATTCCAACAGAATTTCCATGACTGACTTATCTAGTCATCCAAAAAGTAAATGAGGTTAGTATGGCCTGACATTCTTAACAAAGTTTCACTGGCTTTGCATGACCACCACTTCCCTCCTAAGTGCTCATAAACCACACGTTTTCATTATCTGTTCAATCACAGGGCTGGGAATCAATGACTAGAATCAACCTACCCCCTCTTTTTTAAACTTCTGGTTGGGACATTTTCCTGACTCCAGTCTTTTAGCCCCCTTCTCATTTTCTACAACTTCTCACTGCCAATGCTTTTACAATGGTATATAAAGTTCTCCCTCTACTGTAGATTATCATTTTTCTGGGCTTGGAGATTCCTACTCAGCAGCTAGGACTTCCCTTACTTTCTAATACCCTCATCACCTACTAGGGGTGGTAAATTCCCTCTAAATCATATTAGTGCTACCCTTAGAAAAGCCACAGCCTTTCTAGATCCTATTCTCTGGCCCCATCATAAACAAAACAAAAATAAATGAGATTATACTTCTTTTTGGCAGCCCCACCCCACGGACTTTTGTGAGACTGATAGATATTGTGGGAGCTGAGCTCTTACGTTGAAAGTAAGGCACAAATTATCATTTGCTAATAGCTCTAGAGAATAGAAAAGCTGCCTACAACAGAAAGTAGCCTACTGGTACAGAATGCTGCATGCACTTTCAGATGTAATAATCAGTATGTTTGGTGATTTTTCTTTAACCGATTTTCTTTGTTACAAAAAAGAAGGCTTACTAGGAGAGGGAAAATATCATACCCAGAAATGACTAGGATATAAAAATGTAAGACACCAGAAATAATTCATTCTTTTAACATGTGGTCTGAAAAGGACTGATTTAGATCTGGAAAGGACCTCAGAAGTCATTTGATTCACAGTGTTACAGGTGATAAAACTGTGGCCCCATATGATGTAAAAGGATGCCAAAATCACACAGTGCAAGGATTCAAATCCAGGATCTCTTACACAGAGAAGGAGGAAAGGGGAGATTTTTTTTTTAGGGGGGAGAGAGGGAGAAGGGAGGGGAGCAAAGGAGAGAGGGAGAGAGGGAGGAAGGGAGGAAGGAAGGAAGGAAGAAGGAAGGAAGGAAGGAAGGAAGGAAGGAAGGAAGGAAGGAAGGAAGGAAGGAAGGAAGGAAGGAAGGAAGGAAGGAAGGAAGGAAGGAAGGAAGGAGAAAAGGCAAGAGGGGGAGAAGAAGGGAGAGAGGGAGGAAGGAAAAATATAAGATGACAGCTATACATATATACTTCCTTCCCTTTTCTAAAAGGAAAAGAAGCAGAAATTCAATACTGACCAACCTAATATGACTCTTGATTAACTTAAGTATTTGGCACTAATTAAACATGAAAACACATTTGAAAGGTTTTAAAGCTATTCTGTAATTTTTATGGAGACATTTACTAGAAACTTTCCCTGACCCAATTTTTTTTACTACAAATCAATAGGTATTTCAATGAACCCCAATAATACTTTCATCCCCTACTATGCACATACCCATACTCACACAGAAAAGATGGAATTTCTCCAGAGTGTTATTTCCAACCTCTATCTCCACATCACTACTCCATCCAATCAATACAAAGTGATAAATTGCAGACCAGTGTATTAAGCCAAAATCCAACACAGCTATAGTTCAAGGTAGCATGTATATTATTTAACTGAGACCTTTGTGACAACTCCTTCCATTGTGGTTTCTGATAAATGTAGTAAATCACCAAATACCCACTGATCGATCATCTAAGTGCTCAGAATTGTCTGGAAACTTGGTTGAGAAACAAAGAAAAATAAGAACTATAATCAATGAAATTGGTAATTCTGGAGGGAAATCAGACTTTGATGTTTTAAGTATGTGGGTATTTAACATGGTTTCCAATCTATCATTTGCTGTCCCTGCAGGTAAACTGTATTAACTTCAAGCCAAGTTTCCATCTTATAATGGTTTTTTTTTTAAAGGAACTGCCATTTTTCATATTCATAGGTACTACTATTTTGCCTCACACAGATTTATCTTCAAAGATTAAATATGCTATTGAAATATTCGTCAAACGTGAATCTTGCAAGTATAGATCCTTCGATATGTGATGATACACTTTACACTAACTTTCCTAGAATGAGCTCAAAATCTTTTGTGAGATCATTCCAAAGAAGTAAGAAGAGAAAAACAAAACAAACAAAAAATAATATCTCTGTTTCTCCTCCACCTTTTGGAGGGGGAGGAGGGGAGAGCAGTGATTTCTTCAGCATGGGGAACTCCTAGTTTGGGAATGCATTCCACAGATGCAGATAATTCACCTACAACTTACAGACTTTGAGAACAGCCTGGGGCACTGAGAAGTTCAGTGATTTGCCCAAGGTCCAGTGGCAAAACCCCGACTCAATCATTGGTTTTCCTGATTTTCTATCATACTATCTTGTCTCTCTCCTCTCCTGTCCTCTCCTCTCTTCTCCTCTCCTGTTTATGATCTTATCAATAACCTAACAAGCATTTATAAAGAGTACCTACTATGTGCTAGACACAATTAAAAAAACACAAAGAATCTTGCCCTCTAGTATCAAGGGCTAAGTTCTTCTCCAGCTAGAATAAAAATGATGTCTTTCTTAAATTTCCATAAAACTGTCTCTCTTGATCCTGCACTGAACATAGAAGAATGAAACATTTTATCAGCAGTTTGGGAGAAAGAAGAATGGATTTGGAGCCTGGTATATTACTGCAATACCTGGGTGGTCCATCTGTTATCCCTTGTTCTTACTGCATGACTGTCCCACTTTCTTTAATCTCCTTTACAAAAATTAAATAAGACATAGTCTCCACCCTCCTGCAGCTCACAATCTGTAAGATCAGTTGTATCCATAACTGAGCAGGGAATTAATTCGGAATGAAGTCTTTGGAACAAACTACATCCCAGAATAAATAAAAGAAAGTCAATGACAGAGATCATCAGTCAGTCACTTAGCAAGCATTTATTAAGCACCTCACATATTCCAGGCACTTTGTTAAGCACAAGAGATACAAAGGATAGAAAACGGAAGTCTGGTCGCAAGAATCTCACAGCTTAAAGGGGCAGAGACAACATAAACAGGCATGTACAAACAAGATACATACAGAATAAATTGGAAATAATCACCAAAGAGAAGGCACTAGCAGAGTACAGTGGGAAAGTCTTGAATTTGGACTCAAAAGAGCTGGGTCTAAATTCCTTCTCTGGGATGATATATGTGTGACTATGGGTAAATCATGGACCTCAGTTTCCCATCTGTAAAGGGAAAGGTCTGACCTAGTTGACCTTTAAGGTCCCTTTCAGCTTGAAAGGTATAATCCTATGTCTTGGGTCTGAATTCCATCTCTGTCACTTAGTAGCTACGTGAGGTTGATCAAGACAAAGGACCCAGTTTCATTCTCTGCAAATGAAGGGGTTGGTTTAGGTGACTTTTGAGAGCTCTTCCAGCTCTGAATTCAATGATCCCACTTTAAGTTGAAAGAAAAGGATTGAAAAAGGTTTTTAGATTATTAGTGCTCAAGTTAAATGTTTATCCCTGCCTTGGCAATCTTACTGTTTCCAAATATAATTTCACATCATTTCCATGTTCCCTACTGCTAAATGTAAGGATCTATAACATTACACAATTAAAAGTCATGGACAAATCATGTTTCTATAGCTCACCTTTTAATTTGAGTATAATAGAAGAGCTGACAATTAAACAAGAAAAGAACGGTGATTACTCTGCATTTTTTTAAAGAGAGAAAATTTTTATGACACAAATAATTAGGCTCTGATTTGGGCATGGATTTTTTTGTAAGGAGATGCTCTCCAGAATCCACACTCTATAATCCTGATTCCAATTGGTTCTAACTCACATGTAAGAGAGTAGTGATGGGTAGAGTCGAACTGATGGATGGTACGTTGAAGTTAGTTTCAGACTTAAAATAATCTATAGACTTGATTCCCTATAAATTCCATGAATGCATGAGTCATACAAAGATGCAAACTCCTCTCATACTCATTTTTTTACTCGGGAAAACAAAATGAAACTGTAAAATGTGATTCAAATGAAAAATGTCTAGCATGCATTTTTAGCATCTTATGAGTAAACCCTTAAATAAAGCATTTGGGTATAGAAAGGGGGAAAATTCACAGCATGAAAAATGTTCAATACAGACTCATTTACTGAGCAAATATGGTAAAAAAAAATATAACTGGGAAGTAAAAGCATAACAGAGAATACTGAATACTCCTAATGAAAGCAAAGACAGTGCTAACTAATGGTATGTCAATTTTACCCAGAGGTTTAGTTTTAGCATGTAACGTGACATTAAAAACAAAATGCATCTAAACATGGGGGCTGGAATAAGGAGGCACACTAGTCATATAATAATGACAGATAAGAGATGAACAGCCCGAGAGTTATCTTGAGTTAATAAAAGAAAAACATAGGGGTGTGCTTGTAAATGTTTAATAATCAGACGTCCAGGAGGAAAATACCATATGTAGGAGAAATGTTTAAGCTTAAGTCTCATTATTAACATTTTCCTTCATCACTTTTCATCACGTTCATCATTTTCTTTTCATCACTTGCTTAAATCTAGATAGCCAACCAAGCAATGAAGTAAAGCCTGATTTGTAGAGGTTGCTGATTTCTGAGATGTAAATGCTCACACTGAAAATTTAATAATCAGCTCTCACTAGTCAGTACAAGCTGTCTTCAGTACAACCCTGGAATAAAAGACCTCCAAACATTTGGGGGTGGGGAGTAGAGGAATCTTCTATATATTGTTTCCTCGAAGACTTGGAGAAGAATAGGAGTGGGAGGAGGACCACACTCTGCACAGGGGGAGGAGATCAGATCTTCATCTTAATCCTAAATCCAGTCGTAAGACACAACACTCCAGGTCCTTCCAGCCAAGACTTTGTTTCCGAGTTCAAATTGTTCAGCCCCAAAGGGCTAGTGTGCCAATCCTGTATTATCTTACAGCATAGATGTATCGGTGGCTATAGGCCCCTCAGAAGCCATGTGTTTAATCTGCTCAATGTGTAACACCATGTATAGAACACTCCACAGTCACTTCTTGGGCATCCAAGAATACACCTATATCACTTGGTGACAAGTCAAGAGAAGCAAGAAGTACCTCTATGGATAGGTAGAGATAGGAGAGGGGGGAGAAGGAGAAAGGGGGGGAGAGGGGAGGGGAGGGGAGGGGAGGAGAGGAGAGACAGAAAGAGAGACAGAGGGAGAGACAGAGGGAGAAGGAGAGAGTTGGCCTTGGAGCCAGGAAGATCAAAGATCAAATCTCATTTCTGACATTCATTCATGAATTAAGTGCCTACTGTGTGCCAGGGACTGTGCTAAGTTCTAGGGGATACAAAAAGAGGCAAAAGGCAGTCTTTTCCCTCAAGGATTTTACAATCTGATGGAGGAGACACTGACTGTATAAGTCATTTAACTTCCAATAAATTCCCTCTCAGCATCCCCAGGGAACTCTGTAAGACTCTGTGTTACTCTGGGCTTCAGAATACTCATCTATAGAATAAAAGGGCTCCAGGAACTGATCTCTCAGGTCCCTTCCTACTCTCCATCTGTGATCCCGTGATTTATGACCTGCATTGACAGAAGGACTTTGCTCACCCTAGACTTCATTGTACCAATGAAATCACAGGACTAGGGATTCTAGCCCTGAGGATGAGGAGAGAGAAGACAGGAAGCAAGGGGTCGTGAAAGCTGGTTTGGGAATAGGGAAGATGGTGGTCAAGACCTGCCCCCTTCACAGGCTGGCTGGGTGACTCAGGGAGAGACTCGCTCTCTCTGTCAGTTCTCTAAGATTATAAGCAGCAGGGCAAATTCTGATCCCCAGGGGTTGATGGAAGTCCCTCTTCCAGGTTTATACCACCACCAAAAAAAAGAAGAAAGAATAAGAGAAAAAAGAAATGCTGATTTAACTGTCTACAATACTAACTGCTGTTTGGATAGCTCTTTGAAGACCACTAGGGCTGCCCTTTATATAACGTCATTTAAACTTCACAGCAGCCTTGTCAATGGTATCATTGAATGATATTAATGGTATCAATTAATTAATTAGATAGTATTAATGAAGCTGGTAGTATTATGTTCATTTTATGGATGAGCAATCTCTGGCTAAGACAACAATGTGTGTGTGTGTGTGTGTAGTGACAGGTACTGTTTTAAGTGTTTTACAATGATTCTTTCATTTGATCCTTACAATTACCCTGGGAGGGAGGTACTATTATCATCCCCATTTTACAGATGAGGAAACTGAGGCAAACAGGGGTTAAGTGACTTGGTCAGAGTCACAGCTAGGAAGTGTCTGAGGCCAAATTCGAGTTCAGGCCTTCCTGAATGCAGACCCAGGGCCCTGTCTGCTGTACCACCTAGCTGCCCCAGTGTGGTTAAGTGGCTTTCCCCGAGTTTCACAGTCAGTGAACTTCTGGGGTGAGATTTGACCCAAAGTCTTCCCAACTCCAAAGTCCCGAATTCTAACACTTCCATTCTCCTCACCCTTCTAGGATGCACAGTTCCCGAAAGTCTTTTCAGACTCTTAGGAATAGAGAACAGATCCAGGGTTAACAATTAAAAGAAACATAATCTACTTCTCACATAGCATAAGTGGACATGTCAGATGATTCAAGAATTAGAGAGAGGGAAGATTTCAACCTCATTCCCTATCCTAAAAGTGCGCACACCCTCCCCACACACACACACACACACACATATATATACATACATATGCATGTATATATAATGTACATATATACACACATATATACCAATTTTCATGGATGGATGAATATATATATTTATGTACATATATAAAAATGAATATTTCATGGAGCATTGCCAGACTGAATGGCCTAGAATATACTAATTTGCAATGTTTTCTATTCCAGTTTGTGTAACAACCAAAATTCAGTCCCTAGAGAGACACATCAGGTATTCTTCAACTAACAACAGCTGCGGTGACCACTTAGAGAGTAACGGCTGACATTTGGGAGCCCACTTAACCATTTTCGAAGTCCTTATTATTTTAGAGGTTCCTTGAAGCATCCTTGAGAGCTGGGCACAGGGTACAGTCATTCTCGCCACCTAAGACATGATGAACCTGGAGGCTCCAGGAGATCTAGTGACCTGTTGTAAGTCATGCAGCTAACAAGGAGAAGGAAGATGAGGGCCCAGGTCCCTGCTTGTCCCCAATCACCCTGTTTTCTCCTACTAAAAAGAAGAAAACCCCAAATCACAGTTTGTTGTTACTGCTGTCTAGTCATTCATAATCTTTGTGACCCAACTGTACATGGGGTTTCACTGGCAAATATAATAAAGTGCTTTGTTATTTCCTTCTCCAGTTTTACACAGGTAGGGATTAAGTGACTTGCCCAAGGTCACACAGTTAGTAAGTGCTTGAAGTCAAATTTGAACTCTGGTCTTTCTGACTCCAGGCCTGGGGCTCTATCCACTGCACTACCTAACTGCCCCAAATCCTCCTCCAAAAAAATCATTTTTATTTAGTTTTTAATTAGTTAAATTTAATTAATTTCAATTTAGTTAATTAGTGTATTTTTATTTGACAAAAAAATCTATTGGCATTTTGCTGATTCCCAGACAACACATGAAAGACTCACAGTCTTAGAGTTCATTAAAGGAGATTGTGTCCATTTTAGAAATGAGAAAACTAAAGCATAAAGAAGGGCAAATGACTTTTCCAAAGATACACAGGCAAAAAGTGGCAGATCCTGGATGAAAACCCAAGTCACAGTTATAGATGAAAGGGGCCTTCGAAGGCATCCAGCAAACTCCCTGAGTTTGCCCAGAGAATAGTCCTAGGTTCTGCCCATGTTCACACAGGGAAAAAGAGGCAGAGACTCAGTTTGAAGCTAGAGCCCCTAATTCCAAATCCAGGGCCTCTTAAATAAAACCTCATGAATACTAATGAGGATCTGGTTCAAAAAAAAAAAAGAAATCAGAGCATGAAGTGGGTCTGTTACCTCCCCTCCCTTGTGGGTTGGGGAGCGCCGGCTCCCAGGAAGCTGCCTTCCCGCAGAGTCCTGTGATTGCCTATTGATTCCCTCGGCTCCCTCAGCTCCATTCTCTCTTCTGCATCAGAGTCGGTCAGGAGTGAATTTGCACCCTACAACGGTTCTGCTCTTTTGGGTAGCATCCCTTGCTAACAAACAAGGTGTGCCGCATTTCCACATCATCTTTCATTGATTCTCAAATCCAAGAGCAACCACAAATAGAGCTCGATTTCCTCAAGGCCCCCTCTGTTCCTGCTCAAATAATTACCTTGAGAATGTATTTTTTTCTTTTTTTTAAATGCATGTCAGACATGTTTCCCCCCTCTGGGATAACTCCCATAAAAGATAGAATTGTCTCCTGATCACCAGGGTAATATCATCACAAACACAGTATGAATGGATTTTTTTTTTTCTCCCAAGGTCTATAATGGTCCTGAACTAGCAATAAAAAAGAAATAGACTCAGTAAGCTACAAAATCAGCGTGCCAGGCCGCTGGCTTGTCATCTACCATTGGATCAGTCACTCAGATATTTAGGCTTTCTAATTCTTTATCTATGAAACCGGAATTACCCTTCCTTACTGGGTTGAGCTGAGCACCTCTAAAATTCAAAGCACCTGGAAACACAGCAAAATGTTTCTCTCCCCTTCTGCTATTGTGCACCACATTGCCTTCCTCTCTGGTCACTCCCCACCTCTCCCTTTAACTCCTGTTGAGGCTTACCACGTGTTACCTCCTACAGACTTTGTGCAGGCTTCCTTCCATGTTTTCTCACTTCTTTCTTTGAAAACCCCTGACTTCGCTCCAATCACAAGTCAAATACAACTTCTGAATGAAGCCTCCCCCGAGTACCTCCCCCATGCCATGCCCATCTCTGTTATATAGATGAGGCCACAGAGACATCAAGAGTTTAAGTGATTGGCCCAAAGCCACATGGCTAGTAAGGGTCTGAGGAAAATTTGAACCCTAGTCCTAGCCCTAGACGTTTCACTCCACCCATTGTCCTACTTAGCTGTACACCAACATTTTCCTGGTAATATCACACACATGAATAAAACACTGTCCGAAGGACTACAGTGATGAAACTCCAGGGTTGAGAGGAAGCTTCACAGGCTACAGAGAGTTTACCAACCAAATATATCCCAAAGAAGTGATGAGAAAATGCACCTCCCTTCCTTCTTTGCAAAAGTGGGAGATTATGGTTATGTAGCACTGTATATGCTCTCTTACTGGGTCGATACTTTCAGTTACTTTTATTCCAGTACCTTTCTTGGAATCTCTCCTTTTTCATTTATTGTTTACAAGAAGGAATATATCAAAAAATGAAAGAGATAAAAGGCAATTTTTTTAAGAAGAAAGGGGGTCATTGAGATGTATAAGACTAGTAGCCACTAAACTTAATAGGCCCAGACAGCCAGGATTGTTCTTTTTTTCTTTTTTCTTTCTTTCTTGTTTATTTATTATTTTTTCTCTGTACTGTGTTTATGTGTATACATTTATACATGTGCATATGTGTGTATACATATGTGTGTGTGTATGTTTGTGTGTGTGTGTGTATCTTTCCTCCATTGCCATCAGGACATTTAGGGTCGCCTGCTCTGATAGCATTTTTGCCCCCAGCAAGTTCTTCTAATTAGATGTGATCGGAAAACACCTAGCTGAGCTTTCTTAGGCTTGTGTGAACACTACAAGTAAACAGGCACTAAGTAAGGACCTAAAGGGTTCTCTATGAGGAAAACATATGAGTTATAGCTCATGGATTTTATAAAAACTCTTTTGACTACTTAAATGCCAAGGGGGAAAAGGGAAGAGGTCAGCAGAGAATCTGAAAATAAACTTTCAGGTTACCCTGAGCATGTATATATTACAGGACAATGCTATAGAAAAAAGACTCATGACTTAGGAGCCCTAGGTTCAAATCCAGGCTCTATACTTTCCCAGCTGTGTGGCTATAAGCTAGTCACCTCATTTCTAGTCTGCTTATCTGCAAGATGGGGCATAGGAGATTTGCAGTTTAATGTCCAATCGTCTCTTTTTTATAGTACTATGTTACGGAAATGCTTTTTTTATTTTATTCAAATTCAAAATAAAATAAAACATAAAAATAATGTATATAATAGAGAAAATGGAAAATAAAATAGAAAAATAAAATAAAAACATAGGGCAGCTAGGTGGTACAGTGTATAGAGCAAGTGGTCTGGAGTCAGAAAGAGATTTGAGTTCAGATTTGGCCTCAGACACTTACTAGTTCTATGGTCCTGGGCAAGTCACTTAACCCCCTTTCTTCAGTTTCTTCATCTGCAAAAAAAGAGCTGGAGAAGGAAATGGCAAGCTATTCAATATGCTTGCCAAGAAAACCCCAAATAGTGTCATGAAAAGGTGGACATGGCTGAGCAACAAACAGCAAAAAAGATGAGGTTAATAATTGCATTACGTATTCACCCTTTAGTGCTGTGGTAGGGAAAGCGCTTTGTGAATTTCAGGTGTTATAGTATTGTATTTATGAGGATGTCATGTTCTAGGTCTAATGAATATAGAGTGGACAAATTATACCAATATTTAAGAGACCATCAGCCTTTATTTGAGGGGGAAAGTGAAGTATGAAAGGGCACATGTGATAATATGACCTTGTCATTAACTCATGGGCACACTCACCTTCAATCACAGTAAGCATCCTCTTGTTCCAACATGTCACTTTAATTTATGCTTTCCTTGCATGATAGGTGTCATGATGTAGAGCCAGAGGACAGCTCAGGCATCAACTGGTCTAAGAATTTTATTTTAAAGATGAAAATATCAGGGCACTAGGAAGTGACTGAAGGACGAATGAGACGGAAGTAGCCAATTTGGTATTTGAGGCCAACACCTTGGAATCCAAATTCATTGCTCTTTTCTACTCTGCAATGCTGTTTACTATGTCTCGGCAAAAAGGACTTCCTTCTCCCAAGATTTCTGAAGTTATCCAGTGTTTATCCCCCTTTAATGGTCTTTTTCTTTCCTTATCCAGAGATTGACTGTTCAAGTTGAGTACCATCACAGAATCTTAGAATTCAAGCATCCTCCTCCCCCAGCATTCAATCTCCACTTGAATACTTCCTGGGATGGCAAACACCTTTACCTCCTGAGAAGGTTTGCTCCATTTTTGAATAAGTAAAGTTGGTAAGATTCCCTTCTAGCCATTCCAAATCTGTTTCTCTGTGGCCTCCACCCATTGTTCCAAGCTCTGATCTCTGGGGACAAACTGAACAATCTAATTTTCCTATGACATGACACCCTACAAAAGCTATAAGAAAGCTATCCTATCCTGTCCAACCATTTTTTCTCCAGGCTAAACATTCATGCTTTCTTTAACTGATCCTTGGATTGGTGTGATTTCAATCAACCTCACCATGGGCATTGCCTTCCTCCTAACACACCCTTTAGTTTGTCAGCATCCTTCCTCACATATGGTACCCAGAACTAAATTTATTGATATAGTCTTTCCAGAAGAGAATGCAGTGGAGATATCAACTTCTTAATTCTAGGCATATTTCTCCATTCTTGAACTAGATCCTTCTCCCAAGTTATATACAGGGGGTCCCAGGAGTCTTAGTGCAATTTAAAGGTTACTAATCTCTCCCTTCTCCAGGGCTTTGTTGTTGCTATGATGACCTCAGTAATTTCAGCACACTTTTAAGCCCTTCATCGTGTGCCATAGCCTGATCACTTACTTTTGATTTCAAGTGCAACTGTATAGTGTACTGAAACTTTAAACTTCAATAAAACTTCTGGGACATCCTGTACATCTTACTGTTTCTTTCTCCATTGATTTCAGTTTTACTCATTCTTAACACCATTTAAAGTTCAACTTGATTCAACCAGAACTTAGCTATTGCCTTCAACGTTCCAGGCCCTTTTCTAGGTATTGAGAATTAAAAAGAAAGAAAATAGCCCCTTCCCTCAAGGGGTTTACATGCTACCAAAGGAATAATGCTCACACTGAGAAATATATATGAAGCACATACAAAGTAAACCCAGAGAATTTGGCAGAAAGAGAGCCCCAAGAATTGTGAGGATCAAAGAAGGTTTCTGTGCAGCGTCTGGCTCTTCCGTCATGAATACCAAAGCAAGTTAAGGATGTCCAAAGTAAGGGGGGTCCTGAGGAGTTTAAATGTTCCCCGCATGGGGAACAGCCCATGCAAACGCCTGGAGGTAAGAATGAGACAAATGCAGGATAGGAGGCACAAAGGCCAGTTTAGCTAGAATACCCCAAGGAATTTAATGACAAGAAACTATCCACTTATCATTTGCTCAAAGGTTTTCTATTGAACAATCTTTCCACAAGGCATTTTGTATAATTCTCAGGCCCAAGCTCCACTTTCCCTGACTTTTCTTTCAGGTCAAAGAACTGTTGGCTTTGAACTCAACACCTTAGTGAACCAAGGAATGTCTTCCTCCTTCAGCCTTCCCTTTGGGGATCATGGCACCTTAAGAGCAAGGCTCCCTTCAGAGAGGTTAGAAAGTTTCACTGGAAAGCAGAAAAAAGTGACCAGGCTGTGGCATAACATGAAGAGCTTAAAAGTGTCATGAAATTATTGAGGTCGTCATAGTAATAAGCAAAGCCCTGGGGAGGGGATTAATAATTGAGCATGTGGTCATGGAGATTCCTTTACAAAAGGCATGTTTAATACCCAATGTAACTACAGTGGCAGGGAGAGCTATGGCTCACTCTCAGCTGAGTTTCCTTTGAAGCTATTACCTTGCAAGGCTAAACACGGGCATGGGCTTGTCACAAGCTTAATCAAAAAGAGTGGAGGAAAGCAAGGCATTAGGGTTGTCAGCATGACATCAACTGACTGGGGGTGGGGGAGGAAGGAGGAGGAAGAAGAGGAGAAAAGAGCAGGGACAATGAACCAGGTAAAGAGTGCACAACCTCAAACCAAATAGGCATCACTCTGGTGATGGTATCCAGGGCCCTAGGTTGTAGCAGAGTAAATGACCACATATATGAATTTTAAAAGCCAGAAAGGACCCTCTGAATGCTCAGAGCCTTCTAATGTCATGAGAACCTGCTTAGTCACCTGCAAAAAATAATCATATCTAAACTAGGCATAAGGCCAGTTATCCCCAGAAAACCCAAGATGGCAAAAGATGAAAAATGTTCTCTTCTTTGTGCCCAAGATAGTATGTTGATTGCACCCACCTAGCACAGAAAGTAAAATTGGCTTGAGCAAAATAAGTTCTATTAAACTCAATTTTGCAATGTCACTACCACTAAATCAAGAGAGCCAGCCTGCCATCCAGGAAACTCTGAGACCTAAGAGAACAGGAGCAGCACGAGCTGCAGCAGGCTTTAACCTTCACCAATGTGGCACCCAGTTAAGCTCATCTGTTCTATTTTCTTCCCCGGAAAATGGGGGTATTTCTCTTGAGGAAATAGGAGAGAAAAAAATCAAATCACTGAGTAATGTTTATGATTCAATGGACTGGAAAAGTGTTGAGTTCCTATGAAAATGAGTCCATGAATTTTTTTTTGGGGGGGGGGGTCTTTTATACCTGTGATTGTTTCCATATAGGAAAAAAAATTTCCCCCAACTCTTCTGAGATAGTATTAAAGATCTAGAGTTTCCAAAGATCCTTTGGATTACTTAATTTACCAGAGAGAAAAGCCGGGTCCTAAGAGTTGATGTCTCTTGTCCTGGCTTCCCAAGGTAAAGAGGAGCAGAGATGGGACTCAAAGCCAATTCCTCTCACTTTAAGTTCAAGGCTCTTTCCACTCTGCTATGGAGAGTGAGTTGCCAGGAGCACTGAGAGGCAAAAGGACTTGAAGTGTCAAGGGTAGTAATGGAACTTGGGTCTCCCTGATGCCAAGACCAACCCTCCCCTTAATGTGCCACACTGACTCTCATTTCATTCTTAACAAAGACATTCTTAACAAAGTACATACATGGACATCCTCACTCGAATTAAAGCCAGTGCAGGAATATATGAATTTATTCAAAAGAAATTAGTGGGTGAATTGTTTTTAAGAGCAGAGTCCTCTTAATCTAATCAAATCTTTGTAAGAAGTTATTATGTCCTTACAATATTATGCTCCATGGATGCATTAAAGATTTCTATTTACAAAGTTTCCATTTACACACAAATTGTAAGAAGAACATCTATTAAGAAAAGCAAGAAAAACCTGTATAGAAAATGAAGCAAGGCAAGAGAACTAGCAAAAAGTAGTTGGTATGATAATACAAGGATTGAAATGTATTGGAAAGAGGAGTGATTTTCATAATAATACAAGAAATCAGGGGAAACAGAGCGAAGATAGCTTTTTGTTGTTGATTTTCAAATGCCACAAGAGTCCACAATTGATTTCTGATCCCCTAAAGTTCCCTTTGGTGGTAAGGAGATACTTCCTGTTTATGCTTTTGTGAGTGGGTCAGTAGCATAAATTTTACATACAAAGTCCAGTATATCGGAAATATTTACAGCCACTCTTTTTGTGATATCAAAGAATTGGAAACTGAGAGAACAGCCATGAATTGAGGAATGACTGAGCAAGCTATGCCATATGAATACAGTGGAAATCTATTGTACTATTTAAAAAATACGAAGGGGAAGGCTTCAGGGAAACCTAGGAAGACTTGACTAAGCTGTTGCAAAATGAACTGAGTAGAATTAGAAGAAAAATTTATACAATGACAACAGTATTATAAAGACAACCAACTTTGAAAGACTTTGGAACTTTGATCAACAAATGGAACCAACCACAGTTCCAAAAACTTTATGCTAAAAAATGTTACCCAGCTCCTGATAGAGAGCTGATGGACTCAGAGGGCAGATCAGAAGGAGCATTTCTTTTCTCTTGAATTTGGCTAATGTAAGGAGTTGTAAAGCCCAACATATTTGTAGGGCTTTGTTTTTCTTGACTTCTAAATGGGCAGGACAGGTGGAAGTAGGAAGAAAATGATTTGGAATGAAAATAAAGTAAAAGGATTCTGGGAAGATGGCAGTCTGTCAGAAAACTTTAAGTTTTCCAAATTTCGTCCACAGAAAAAGGCAGGACATTGCCTTACAAGGAATGTAAAGAAATAGCAATAAAGAAAAGTTGAGGTAAAACTATTTTTCTCCTAAAACAAGCAAGAAGACCATTGTGTGTGTGTGTGTGTGTGTGTGTTTGTTCTTCACTGCCAAAGAAGACCATGCCATCAGAGAAATAATAACATGACTTGCACTTGACTTTGTTTTGAGTGAGGTCACCAGCCTCCTCCAGAGCCATCTGAATCCAGTGACCAGATGTCCATCAGGATGACTGGAGATGACGCAGGATGAGGCAATTGGGGTTAAAAGTGACTTGGCCAAAGTCACACAGCTGGTGAGTGTTAAGCGTCTGAGGTGAGATTGAACTCAGGTCCTCCTGACTCCTGCACTAGTGCTCTACCTACTGCACCACCTCATTGCCCCACCTAAAAAGACCATGGTAAAGACCTAACCTCCAGGGACAGAGGTTTGGCCTGAGTGAGCACAAATACCTCCAGGCCAACTCTGTGGAATCAAAAAACAACAAGTCCTAAGGGCAGCTGGGAGTGGGAGGCAACTTCAGCCTTAGAAACTTTAATGTCAAAAACAGTGTCGGGGTCTGAAGGCTGAGGAGGAGAAGATTGAAAGGCCTTCCATTGTCAAGGGACATCAAATACGTATGAGGATTGGACACATACCATGCTGTGGCTGTGGGAGAAGGAGCTAGCATACTGATGATTACAGTAGCAGAAGGGTGGGGACATGGCTGGCTCTGGGTACTTGCAGGAGGGCAAAGTAACTGGTTTCAGTTCCAAGGAAGAGAGGACAGCTGTACTTTGAAGCTGCTGGAGGACTCTCAGGGAATAAGATCATTTGAAGGACTGGGTGACTGGGTGACTTAGCTATAGCTTAAGAGTGAGGAGGAGAACCCAAGTTTGGGTCCCAGAGTCATACATCAGAAAATAACAGTAAGAAGGATCTGAGGCTTGGGGGCATCATTCCCCATACCTTGCAACTACAACTTGATTACACTAATAGCTGCTAAAAAACAAAAAAAAAACAAAAACAAAAATACATAAAAATGAGTAAGCAAAACAGAAAGAACCCAATCATAGATAGTTACTATAGGGATAGGGAAAATCTGAATTGATATTCGGAGGAAGTTAATGGAGCTTGCTTTAAAAAACTTTTTAAAAAACTCTCCTTTTTCAATGAGAAATGTCAAATGGTCCCAAGAACAAAAAGAATTTCATAGAAGAACTCAAAAATAACTCAAAACTCAATTCATTTTGCATCAGTTTATTCAAGTCTTCTCAGGTTTCTCTGAAGCCCTCCCCTTCATATTTTTTAAATAGTACAATAGATTTCCATTGTATTCATATGGCATAACTTGTTCAGTCATTCCTCAATTCATAGCTGTTCTCTCAGTTTCCAATTCTTTGAAATCACAAAAAGAGTGGCTGTAAATATTTCCGATATACTGGACTTTAAAAATCAAATGAGAGAGATCGAGGAAAAATTAGGAAAAAAAAGAGCAATCCAAGAAGATCAAGAAAATTATGAGATGTGAACCAACTGGAAATAGAGAACCAAAAACTGAAGGCGAAAAAATAGACTTGGGGAAAGGGAAGCTACTGACATTCTAAGACACAAAGACATAATAGAACAAAATCAAAAGAATGAAAAATCGAAGAGAATATGAAACATATCATCAGAAAAACAACTGATGGGGAGAACAGAACAAGGAGAAATAATATAGGAATAGTTGGACTGCCTGAAAATTATGATTAAAAAAATCTTGACACATTACAAGAAATTATCAAGGAAAATTGCTCTTGTTCTAGAACAAGAAAGCAAAGAAGAAATAGAAAAAATCCACCAAAAGAGATCCCAGGAAGAAAACCTACAGGAATGTCATAGCCAAGCTTCAAAGCTCTCAGGTTAAGGAGAAACTGTTGGAAACAACAATAAAAAATTCAATATCAGCTATTTTGTTGAAGAACCATAGGTTTTGGAATACTGTATTTTACAGAGAAAATAAAACGGGGATTATGACTTAAAGTAACTTACTCAGCAAAATTAAGTATAATTCTGAATGAAAAAATGGACATTTAACAAACTGAAAAACTTTCAGGTATTTGTGACAAAAACCCTAGAACTTAAGGGCAAATTTGACATATAACATCCAGGAGAAATATTAAAGTAAACATTAAAGCCCAATTATAAGGGACTCAATAAGGTCAAATCATGTACTTCTTGTATATGGAAATATTATCAGTTCTATTATGACTGTCATTTTTATTTGGGTAGTTTGAAAGGCTTGGGCTGAGCTGAGTATGATGGAGTGATTCTAAAAACAAAGTAAAAGTGTGTAGGGAGAGATAAAAAGAAGCAATTATCTTAAACAAATGAGGCAAAAAAGGGGGAAAAAATGATACAGATGAAGCTAGGAGCGAGGAGAGTGGTAGTGCTGAAACTTTACCCTCATCAGGAATAAGTTAAAGAGGAAATGAGTTAAAGAGGGAACAAACATATATATAATATATAGTTATATTATATATAATATATTTCATATATGTATTTATATTATATATAATATATATTAGAAAGAAAGAAAAAGGAAGGAAGGAAGGAAGGAAGGAAGGAAGGAAGGAAGGAAGGAAGGAAGGAAGGAAGGAAGGAAGGAAGGAAGGAAGGAAGGAAGAGGACAAAGGCTTAGTGTTCAGGGAGAGGATAAGGGAGGGATCCTTGGAGGAGTGAGTAGGTTAAGGAATAGGAGGGCAAGGTGGTGGATTAAAGTATACCAGAGGAGTGAAGAGGGATAGGAAGAGGGGGAGAATGATTGAGAGGAAGAATAGGAAGGAGGAAAATATACAATGATTAATTATAGCTTAAATTGTGAATGGGATGAATTTATCCATAAAATGGAAACTGATAGCAGATTAAAAATTTGAATTCAACAATATATTGCTTTCAGAAAATGCTACAAAAATGAGAGATGCACACAAATACAAAATAAAGATCAGGATTATAATTTATTATACAAAAAAGCAAGGGCAGTAATCATGATTTCAGACAAAGTTAAAACTAAGATAGATTTAATCAAAATAGAAAAAATGGGGAAATTGCTCTGTCAGCCATATTATTTAATATTGTTTTAGACCAAAATAACTAGACAGTATAAAACACCTTAGAATACACTTGCCAAAATAGAAACAGGAACTATACAAATATAAACATAAGGAACTATGCAAATATAAACATAAAATATTTTTAAACAAATAAAGTTAGCTCTGAATAATTGAATTAATATTTATTGCTCATGGATAGGTAAACCCAATACAATAAAAAATGACAATCTTATATAATTAATCTATTTACATAATACCATCCCAATCAAATTCCTAAAATATTATCTTACTGAGTTATAAAAATTAATAACAAAGTTCATTTAGAAGAACAAAAAGTCAGGAACTTCAAAGAAACCAGGGGGAAAAAGATTTAAAGGAAGTAGATCCAGTAGTATCAAACCTTAAACCATATTATAAGGTAAGAGCATTACTGAAGTATAAAATGGATAATGTTGATTATTTTAAATTAAAATTTTCTTGTATAAATAAAACATATGAAGCCAAGAATAGAAGGAATGTAGACAACTGGGGGGAAAACTTTCATAGACAATCTGTCTGCTAGAATGGGATTGGGTTGGAATATTGTTGTGGTGTCAGAAATGACGAGCTGGTTGATTTAGAAAAACATAGAAAGACTTGGACTTACAAAGGAAAATTCTATCTACCTTCAAAGAAACACATGACAAGTAGAAATAAGCATAGTATGGTCTTACATATACGTGTATGAGTATTTGTACACTCATATACTCAAATACTCATGAGTATTTGTATGTGTATATATATGTATGTTTGTAGATATCTAAGTGTGTGTGTATATATATATGTGTGTGTGTGTGTGTGTATATATATATACACACACACACACCTGTATACATACATGTATGGATATAAATATATCTCCACATTTAATTGTAGCCTTCTTTAGAGGGAGGGGAAAAATAAAAGTGCACAGTAGAGAACAAAAGAAAACCTACAAGAATGCAAAGAAAAGTTGGGCAGTTTTAAAAGCAATGTGTCATATTTATTGTATAGGTTTTCTTGAAATGGAAATGTAATGCTTCATATTGAATCCTCTTATGTTCTACCGGATACATGGCAACTTTTTTTCCTTTCCTTATTTTGTACTTTAGTTTAAAAAAAAATCTAAAAATTTAACAAAGAAAATAAAAGAAAAATGAATTTAGAAAAAGAAAAAATAAAGTCCAGTATATAATTCCTGAACATCGATTGTGAGAAAAGCAGTTAAGTAAGACTACATGAGACAATCAGAATGTAAAGCCTTCATTATATTAAAATTAGAGAGTCCTAATGCCAGCACTTCTGAAAAGAGAAATGACTCAGCAATGAAACTGGAAACAACTATTCAAAGAGAAAGAAAAAGCAATGGCACTTAATGAGACCAGTGTGGCTACATAGGGAACTCTCCAAATTTACACTGAACTAATTGAAAAAGGGCAAAGACCTAAGACTAGAAGAGTAGATCTCACCAGGAAGGTTTGGTCTGGGTTAAATAGAGGCATATGTGGGCGCACGTGCACACACACACACACACACACAAGTCAGGACTGCAAAACCATGGTAAGAGCAACAAGAGGAACACGAAAGGGGAAGATCTCTGAGTAAATGGCATCAAGCTAATGGATGATACAGAGAAATTACAACAAAGTTGCCAGGTCAATATCATTTTTTTTTTCTGTCACAGTCATCTTCATATTGGGAAAGTTGCAATCAGCATGTTTAAGAGGGAATTGGGGTCAAAGATGGGTACAAAGAATGAATTCAGTGTAGTGGCTAGAGTGCTACATGTAGAATAAAGAAGATGCAGCTTTGAGTCTTCTCAATAACGCTTAACTAGCTATGTGTCTAGGGACAAACCATCACCTCTAAGCCTCAGTTTCTTCATCAGATGTAAGATGAGGAGAGTAATATTTATAGTACTTACCTCATAAAGTCATTATGAGGCTCAAAATGACATAATATATGTAAACCTTAAAATAAGATTTTATAATAAAATATATTGATATTATTATACGTTATATATTAAATATTATATAGAATGATGTTATAATAAATATATTAATAATATTAATAATAAAATATATTAATAATAACCATAACAATGATAATAAAATAAATCCAGTGTCTCTTAGTGCAATTTGCTTCACTAAGCCTTTTGGGACACCCTGTATAAATATCAGCTATATATTATGAGTAATAAGAGAGAGGACAGTCTAATGACTTACAAGCTCAAGAAGACCAGCATAAATGCATTACAACATAAGGTGCTAGGAGACCTTACATATTTGATCAACGAACTGCTGTTAGTGATCTTTGAGCAATCATGATGAGAGGATATGTTGGAAGGGGTACCAGGACACTGGAGACAGTCAAATGCTGTAGGATTTTTAGGGGCATTCAGAATAAGAAGGAACATTAGAAGTCATGTAGTTAGAGGGTCCTTAACCTGAGGTTGGGAGATGGATTTCAGGGGATGTCTGTGAATTTAGAAGGGGAAAACATTACGTCTTTATCTCAGTAACCTCCAACTGAAATTTAGCATTTCTTTCATTTATTTATTAATATTATTCTGAAAGGGAGCCCAAAGGCTTCATTAGCCTGCCAAAGGGAGTCATGACACAAAAAAGATTAAGAATCCCTGACCTAGTCTAAACCCATCATTCTGCAGTGGAAGCCACTGAAACCAGAATTTTACACAACTTCTTGTGGAGTTACACAATGCCTTCCACACGAACAGATCCTCTGACTGCAAATTCAATGTCCCTTTCTCTGGGTGGGTGGCAGAGAAGCATACATATATGACCCAAATACCAGGGTAAAATCCTAAAACTATGTATTAAAGGAAGAATATTTAAGCACTTAGAAAAGAAACAAGTGATTGCTGTAAAGTAGCATAGGCTCATTAAAAACAACCAGCCATACTACCTACCCTCCTTTGATTTAGCAGTTAGATGGCACAGTGGATCACTCTGGGCCTGGACTTAAAGTCCAAATCTGTGTTCAAATTTGACCTCAAACACTTACTTACCTGTGTGACCCTCGGTAAGTCACTTAACTTCTATCTACCTCAGTTTCCTCAGTTCTATAATGGGGAATTTACGGTAAAGTAAATATAGTAATAAAATGAGATAATTTTTTTGGTTTCTCAGGGCTAATAAAAATTATGTTTATATTATACTGTGGTCTATTAAGTATGCGATAGTATTTTGTCTTTTAAAAAATGTACATGCCTTAATTTTTAAAAACAAGGCAGGGCTAACCATCACCTGACTATTCAGTGAGTCTTTGCTGGTAGAAGGTCTTGTTTGATGGCTTCTGACTGACCAGGGTTGGCATGGATTTGCCAGTGGAGAGTGTTGATTAATGGAGTAGTTCTTTAAAATTGGAAAACAATGAAGTTTGCTGTAAGAGCATCTGCCTCCCAGCATTGCTGTAAGAATCAAATGAGATAATATTTAGTAACTTACTTTGAACATCTTATAGCACTGTATGAAATTCTAGCTATTGCATTTTTGTTATTATAATTTTCTCATTTTTTGACCATTTACCAAGCTAGTAGCATGATTTATGTAATAAACCTGTATACTTGGGTCTGTGTTAGGGAGGTAGGGATGGCCAAAGCTACCTGCAGGCCACATGTGACACTTCCAAGTATGGCCCAAATGTAATTGTGGAAAATATTTAACAAAAATAAATACAAGTACAATAAAACATACATAATGCTGCATTTTAAAACTAATTTAAAGCTAACCACATATTGATGGACTGTACAGATCCTCATGTATGGTTTGAGGACCCCTGTTTTTATTTGAGTTTAGAATATGACCTTAGAATATACTTAAAAACTTGAATTCTGAGTTGCTGTTCCTGAGGAAATTATAATGATCCAAGCCTGTGATTCTGGAGAATAGTGACCTTTAGGAAACAGATCATTTTCTGCCTGTTGAAGATTGGTCAGAAATTCCTTATCTGCCTCTTGGAGCTGTGAAGTTTAAATCAATGAGACTTGCCTTTTATCTTGCAGCCAACACCCAAATCTAAGCTGTTTCTCCTTAAGCCACCATGTTTTAGAATATCTGGAAGCTCTCATACTTGCTTTAATAATAACAATATGTCATACAACTGAAAATGAAAGAAAAAATGAGTCAAAAAATGAGTCAAAACTAAGATGAGGGGAAAATTGTCAATGCCAATCAAGAAGTATGTACAGGTTTATACAGTCATCACTAGTCATTAGAAAAGGCTATGAAATCCCCAGCCCCAGGCCCTTCATAGGTGGCACAGAAAGTGGCTTTAGCTGGGAAACAATTAACCTGGCAATGGGGTTTCCTCTCTATATAGAATTTATGGATGGTGAGAAATGCTGACACTTGTATTTCCAGGCCAGACTAGTTCCCGTCATTGAAACTCACATATGATTGGTTTCCAAAAGAGGACAAGAATTTGCATGTACTACCCGGTGTCAGTTCACCATTTCCAAGATTCCTATTTCTAAACTACTTTCTCTGATTGTCTCTGGCATGGCTAAAATCCCAATAAAATGTCACCTAGTTATAGGACTGTTGAAGCAGATTGGAGTTGTACCCTTCACTTTCTGGGTTTTTTTTTCTTTTTCATATGGGGAATTCTGATGGTTAAAGGCAATCTGTGTTCATTTTTGCTCATCCCAATACTGAGAGAGTTCAAAAGTTCAAAAGATAAGCAGAGGTTCTCAGCATGAATAAACCGTGAAATGCATTGGAAAATAAATTTTTGATGTCAGGACACATTCCCAGTTTATTCATGCTGAGAATGACTTCTCCTCGGTTGCACTTTGTGTGCTGGGCTAGTTTGAATTTGTCTAAACTCCCCAACAAACAGAAAAGTGATACCCTCCCGTGATTTGAGGGTCACCGTATCCTTTCATTTGTGAGCCAAATCCTTCAAAATAGATTATGAATCTGTATCACAGCTCTGAAAAGAAGGCTAATGGTTCTTCTGAGGGATATCTAGTGTTTGGGACTTTAGGAAGGGAGAACATTTCAAAATATAGTTTCACCCAGGAAGAATTTAGTGGAGTAGGTAATAAATTCCTAGCAGGACCCATCTCAGACTCAGTAAATGCTAGAGTTGAATAGGACCTTCAAGAACGTCTATCTAGCAAGCACTCCTCAGGTGTCTACTATGTGCCAGCCACATGCTGGGCACTAGAGATACAAAGACAAAACAGACCATCCTCAAAAAACTCATCTAACTCTCCAATTTTACAGATGAGGAAACTGAGGCCCATACAAGAGAACCAGTTTGCTCAGAGTTAGTTGAAACCAAGAAAAGAATCCAGGTCTCCCATCAGTCTTAACAATTAATTGAAATGAAACTCTACATCATCCAGCACTGATTCCTCCCTCAAGAGAGAAGCAAAAGTGTAAAATCTATGAAACCTTGGAATAACATAGAGTCAATTGAATTAACCATCCTTATGAAAGGAAATAATCAACAAAATTCAATGCTGATGGAGCTGTGGGGGATGTATGGCAATTATGGAATTAACTTATGGCAAGTAGCATTGCAAACTTGCACAGTCTTTTTGGAGAGAAAATTACAAAAAAAGTCATTCTCTTTATACAGAAGCAGGGAATAGGACACTGAACCTGGAGTCAGAAAGGCCTGAGTTCAAATCCTACTTCAGAGAGTTCCTAACTGCGTGACCTTCAAGTTCATAATTTAACTTCTTGGTGCCTCAGTTTCCCCACATATAAAATGAGAGTTTGAACTCCATGGACCTTAAACATCCTTTCCAGCTCTAAATCTATAATCCAATAACTGCACTATATCTGGAATATGCTCTGAAGAGGTATCAGTGAAAACAGCTGTTTCTTCAAAGATGTTCATAGTAACTTTGTAATTGGAAAAAGGTAAAAGAAAGTCATCTAAAGTGCTGGGAATTTTTTTTCAATGTGCTATATTGATATAATAGAACATTATGGTGCAATTAAGATAACATTGCCAATTAAAGAGGCTGCCCCATGCAACCCCTTCATTTCAGAGGTGATGTGACTGAAAACCAGAGAAGGGAAATGACAAGGGCAAACAGGCAATAAGAAATGGAGGTGGGATTTGAGGCCAGGTCCTCTGGTTTCCAGAGCCACTAGGTTTTCTCCACTGTACCAAACTGCCTCTCCCCAAAGTGACAGAGAGAAAAGAAGCATATATGCAAAAGGCAGAGTATTAACTTCAACCTTATATGAGAGAAAAAAGTAGATAAAAGTCCTGATGGAGGGTAAATATGAGTAAAATATAAATTATGACATTTCATTGAGGTTAATTGTGCTTATTTAATTGTCCACACTTGCAAAGTAAATTTATTTGATTGTAGAAATGTTCAATATTGTTTAACAAATCATTTATAAAAGACTCTAATGAAATCTAACAACTACATTTGGCCTGGAGTCAGGAAGACCTGAGTTCAAATCCCAGCCTCAGATATCTCATAGCCATGTATGTGACCCTGGGCAAATCACTTAACCTCTGTATGCCTCAGTTTCCTAAACTGTAAAAATAGCGATAATAATAGCACCTTTCTACTAAGGTTATGGTAAGGATCAAAATAAATAATATTCACATAGTGACTGGTACATAGTAGGCACTTAAAAATGCATGTTCACTTCCCCTTCCTGTATAAAGCGTGAAAAAGGAATTTGAAGAATTCAAAAAAATGGAAAGATGTGAATTGACACAGAACATATAGAGAGTGAAGTCAAAATAACAAGATAAACACTAACTGAAACTATGTAAATAAAGTGAATACAAGGAAGAAAAAAAATACACATGCAGGGGTCAATGTTAGCATCATAGTGCCAAATTTGAAGAACATGATGCTTTTGCTAATTTTAGAAGAGGAAAAAAAACATTTCTTTGAGATCAATATTCTTAAGGGGTTTTGTTTGGTTGTTGGTTAATAAATTTCAGTTTTGTCAAAACAAAATATGTCAAAGGATTAAAATAAATAAATATATATTTAAAAAGAAAAGAAAAACAAAGTTGATGGGCCCTGAAAGATGGCTGCTAAGCCATGAGTTGATAATTCAGGTTATTTATGTGAAAAGCCGACTTTATATAGCAAAAGGGCTTGGGGCTACTCTATCACCAAACATGCTTTCATCACTATCACTATAAGTATTTCTGAAGCCCTTTTGGGTATTTAGTATTAGAATAAACCCTTAATGGATCTTTAAAGAATTTTAGACAATATAATTCTTGCCTTCAAGGAATTTACTTATTTTTTTTTCCACTTTTCACTTAAGATCTATAGACTCTCATGCATTTTTCATAGTTTATCTTTTAGGGTGGTTTGCTTTTATCCCTTCCAAAATGAGGAGATTTGGCAAAATATCAACAATTTTTATGTGATAGCCTCATAAAATAAATACAAACAGTCTCTAAGTTATGGATAGGCTATATTTAAAGAGTTCAAATCTAAGCCAGTCTCTCTCTCAGAGGTTACAATGAATTTTCTCGTATCAACATTATTAATAATTGGGTTTATTTCTCCAGGTCAGCCCAACTTAAGCAACACAAAGTTGTACTGTTATAGTCTGCTGAGTTCTAGATCTTAAGAGACGGGTCCCATATTGTACAAGCAGAAGAGAAGATGAGAGTGGTTTTCCTCCATTATCTTAGACTAAGGTCTAAACCCCAGGGAAAGTTTTAAAATAAGAATTATGTAAAAATGTATATTTTGCAATTTCCCACTTTCCTTCTTGCACTCCTCTCCTCCATCAGAGACTCTTTTTATCCTAGGTCCCTGGGCAGCCAGTTCTCCAAACCACCCCAAAGCTTCATGCTCCAAAGCTATCAAATTTTCTCCCTCCTCTCCTCCTCCCATCAAGACTTCTTTTTCCTCAACCCAGAATTTCTTGAACTGTTATTTGTCAGGAAGAAAATAATTTGATTGAACTCATTCACATTACCTTTGAATGTCTTGTCACCCCTGCTTCTCCTAGGAGATAGGTCCATGCTTTAAAAGTAGAATTTTTACTTAACCCAAAGAATAGCTAATTGTTCAAATTCCAGGCTTATGATAAAATGAATTAATAAAATGTGTAAGTGGAGCTGTAGGGACAGACATTTTTTTCTATTTTTGATAGAGAGGACCCCCTCATTGGCAGACCAGCCTTGCCTAGGAATCTGCCTGGCATCATTTTATCAGCTCCTTCTCCTCCTCTACTTCTGAATCCATGAAAAAAGATCCATCCTCAATACCCAGAAGGAATAACAGCTCTGTCCTTTGAAAGAAGGAAGCAGAAATACAGGAGCAGGCAAAAGGACCAAAGAAAATGCTTATAGTCTGTTTAAAAACAAGTTAAGTCACATTGAGGTTGGGTCACTTAAATTCCCAAGGTTACATATTCTCAGGCTGCTCCTCTAGTGCCTGCAACTGCTTTTCTGTACTGTAATATCAAAGTGTGTGGCTTAAAGGCCAACAATTACCAAAGCTGTCATCATGATTTCATTCAAATGAACTGAAATGTACCCTCTTTTAATCACACTGCCTTCAATAATGATATACAGCAAACTTCCAAAGAAAAACCACTTTCATATGCCGTATTTCCAGGCCTAAAATTCCCAAGTTCTCTTTTTCCCTTCCCCTAATTTGATTATTTACAATAAGTAATATCTGCATAGTGGTTTCCAGTTTCCATAACATTGTTCATACATTAGCTCATTTAGGTTTCACAAAAATCCTGTAAGTAAATTTCTACTTGTCCTGTCATCTCTATTTTACACAAGTGCTTAAGTGACTTGCCCAGGGCCACACAAGTAGTAAGTGTTTAAGGAAGGAAGAAGCTGAACCCAGTTTTTCCTAACTCCCAAGGACAGCTAACTACCCAAGACCTGCACTGCCTCTCAAAAACTTGCTTCCTGTAAAATTCTCCATTTAGGGGAACCTATGGCAGAGCCCAGAACACAGATTGGCCACCAAAATAAAATATTGTCATGCACTGAAAGCCTAGCTTTAATTTGCTTGGATCAGTTGAAACATATTCAAAAATCTGCTCAGCACAAGGCCAGTCAGCTACATGAAACTTTTACTTTTATTAATGATCTATAAGAGTGCCAGTCAGTGAGATGATGCGTTCTCATTAGCGGTCCTCACCTCATTAGCAGCCCTTCTCTCACTGATAATGGACCTCAGAGGTCAATAAAAAAAAACTCGGACAGAATTCATTTTAATTTAAAAGATGGACAGATGCATGGAAGCCAAATGATACATCCTTGGTTGCTTTCTTTATCCTTCCTGCAAAAGCAAATAGCAGGACCAGCCACAAAGACTACAGGAGCAAAATCCCAACCCAGTCCCTAGCAAATAACTACAATAGGTCCTGAGAAATGGAGGGATGGATGCTCAACATTTCTTTTCACTCTTGCAGCCACTGTCAGTATCAGAAAAATAGTAGCTCTATTAACCACCCTGTTGGATCTCAGGTTTTAGTCCCCCAGCCCTTTTCACTTGCTCAATAATGAGCTGCAGGCACAGAGTCCTTCTGCCTTCAATCCTACCGAGGCACTATTTCTGCCAAGTCTCTTCAGAAAAAGCCATGTCATCCCTCCAGCCCTTTCAGAAACAGTGCTGACGCTGAAAGTTCAGGAAACACAGGTAAGTCCTGGATAAAGAGAGGAGAGCATTGCTGCAGCCTCCTCTCACTTCCCCAGGCTGCATCCTTTGTTAATAAAGCCTCTGACAATCCTGACTCAGAGCCTGTATTTAGCTTGGGGAGGAATGAATAAGTGACTCCTGACTCAGCTCCAAAAGCAGCACCTGCCAAGGTAACCGACCCATTCCCCAGCACCTTGCCGCTTGCCTTTTACAATCAGGTAGTTGAGAAGTGAAAGCTCATTCATGCGGAGGGTGTACAGAGGGAGACATGTTTTCTGAGATAAACGGAGAAAAAATCTAAAGCAACAGTCTCCACAAAATGAACAAGACAAGCCTTATCAATTGGAGAGGAGTTACACATATAGAAATTCCTTCCTGGCCATCTCAGGGGAATGTGGATTTACAAACTATTCTGGGAGAAAGTTGTTTGGAGATGCCACCAGCATTCTGCCCATGTCTAGGGAGATTGATCATGGGTGACAATTGCAGTAACCAGGTAACAAATGGAATCTCTCATGAGAGGGATGAAATATGGAAAATGTAAAGTGAAGTAGGAGGGGGGGAAATACTCTTTCTTTAAAAAACCCAGAGAATGGGCAAGTGATTGTGTCACACACACACACACACACACACACACACACACACACACACATATTAACCAGTTCAGAAAACCAGCATTTCAGAAACTACCAGCAAAGTTATTTACATAATCACAGTGCGGACTGACAAAGTCCAAGAGGAGAAACAACATCGCTTGCAGAACATGCCAAGACTTCAAAGAACACAAGAAGCAAAATTTCCTGCCTAATCTTTGCTCTGAGATTTCTGATGCTCTCAAGTTATGGACACGCGGACACACACACACGCACACACATCTTCTATGACCATTAGATGAGACCTAGTCATTTGTAAATACTTCCACTCCCCATTATCTTCCAGCTGCATCCTGACACATCCTGACCTGGAATTATCCTGACCTGGAATTAATTTGTTGCAAGATTCATCACTTCTTATCAGGAAATGAGACCTCTCCCATTTCTAGGCTGATGCATTTCACCGGGCAACCTTTCCCTGGCGGAGCTGTGGTCCCCTGAGCCGTCACATAGTGTCTGACCAGTGCCACATTCCCCAGGCAGGGCATTGGGTCCTTCCCTCCTCCAGGGCTTGTTACAGGACAGCCTCAGACAAGACTGGCCCTCCAGGGACCCCTCCCCAGCCCATCGGACCTGTGGCATCCAGCCTGCCTCCGCTTTCAGGGTGCTCGGAGATTTCCAGCCCCTCCGAGGCAGCATCTTGGTGGATGAAAACTTGCTCGTGAAGATGAAAGAAAAGAACCCGCTCGCTTCTGAGGCTGGGGTGAAAGTCAGAGCTCACTGCGCGCAAGGGTGGCGGACAAAGACAGGTCTTCAGGTTGTCTCTCCCCGCTCCCCCCATCCCCTCCTCCTGGCTGTCAGGCTCCCGAAAGCGGACACTCCCAAGGTGCGAGTGTTGCGGGAGCAGCACCTGTCTGCTCGGAAAACAGCCAGCCCACCTACCCCGAGTCTCTGAGGGGCGCTGGCTCCTTCCCTGCTCTCTCCCCAGCCCCTTCCCGGGGTCCTCCAGTCAAAGTTCCCTTCCTCAGCCCCGCAGCCCCTGTGGATTGCGGGAGCCCCAGCAGCTGGGCACACGCGCTCCGGACCACCAAGGGATGGAGTAACCCAAGCTGCTTGTTCGAGGCCCCGGGGGCTCCCTCCCTTTCCGCGAGGGCTAGCCTGAGCGCCCAGCACGCTTGGGATTCGGGCCCCAGGACTGGAGATGGAAGGACTGGGTGGGGTGAGGGAGCGCGCCTCTCCGCCGCCCGGCACCTTGACTTACATGCCCTTCCGCAGCTGCAGGCAGGAGCGCAGCGGCCAGAGTGCAGCCAGCCAGCAGGAGACGCACCAAAGGCCGAGGCGCCACCGGGTCATCTTGGCTGCCGCAGCAGGGCGGCCTCGGAAGGGCTGGAGCGAACCTGGAAGCCCGGCAAGTTGGGCTGGTCCGGCAGCCGGGCAGAACTTGACCGGCCCGTAGAGGGATTCCTAGGTGCCCTGTGCCCGGTGCCTGGAGGCAGGCCGGAGAGACGCTCGCGGGGGCGGCTGGCACTGGAGGGGCAGAAGAATGAGTGGCAGGGGGCGGAGTGGGTGGGGGCAGACCGAGCGATGGAAGGAAGCGGAGAGGAGGAAGGCAGCCGGCAGAACCGCCCGGACCGGCGCCCAGTGGGTCGCCTGCCCGCTTCTCTGGCGTCCCTTGGCTCTCTGCTCTCCTCTCTCCAATCTCCGCGCCTCTGCCGGGAGCGACTGGAGCCGATAGATCACTGAGCAGCGGCTCCGGCAGCCCCGCCTGCTCCCGACTCCATGGAAACTCACACGCTCGGAGCAGCCCCTCCGGATCGTTTAAAGACACAGCCTGAGCCAACCGGGGGCTGGGCGCTGGCCTGGGTCAGCCCCCCTCCTCCCCTCCCTTCTCTCCTGCCATCCCTCCCTCCCCTCCGCTAGCTCTGCTCTCCCCATCTTCTCCTCTCCCACCACTGTGGAGGAGGGGAGGGGGGGTGTCAAAGATTACCACACGGCCAACTGGCCAGAAGGCAGAATGTGTTGGGGGGGGCTGTCCCCGACCCCTTTCCTTCTCCTCCTCACCACCCTCACTCTCTGCAGTCCTCACTTTCTCTCCAGATCACTTTCTCCCTGGAAAGAAGAGAACAGCTGGTCCATCCGCTGGAGTCTGGGATGAAAGAAACAACTTCCCCCTCGCTGGCCTTCCCTGCCTTATATCTACACCTGGGTTACCTAGGAAGTCCGGCAGGGCAGCCTTGCAAGTTAAAGGCGAGGTGATGGATTGATGTGTATCTGAGAGATGAGGCGAAAGGTAGCTCAGACTGAAACTCCCCGCTGAATTATCTCAGCCGTCTGACAGTACTGGCTGCCATCCCCACTTCCTCCCAATCAGCTCCAAATCCTGTTACCTACTGAAAATGGGATGATCTCTCTTCTTATCTGGCCTCCACCTCTATGCTCCTAGTCACCAGGAGTACAAGAAGCCACCAACCTTATTCCCTCTAGCTGTTCTCCCTTCTGTCCCCCCACCCTCATCCGTGTCCTACTTCGAGGGACAATGAAGAAGTAGGAGCTGATGATCCGCCCCCCCACTCCCCCAACACACACAGTATTCCAGATTGTATTTTGAGAGGAGTGAATAGTGTCTGTTTGTAGTAGAGACACTAAAACCTGTGGCTTATGCTGTCCTGGCAGTCTGGGACTCCCATGCAGCCCCCCAGGCCATCGCATTGGCTGCTACCAGCTGCTGTCTGGAAGGCCAAAAACCTCTGGAGCCTATTTTTGCGAAAATAAAAATCTATGGAGCATCCTGCCCTCCAACAAGGACAGCCGGGTATTCAGTTCTATGATCTACATAGAGGAGTAATTGAACCCTGCAGGAAATGCATTACCAGGCTGCTTGGCCTACGTTTGTTGCTCTGGCTCCTGAACTTTCCAAAAGTAGCTCTCCAGCCTGACGGTGAAAGGTCAATAATTTGATCCCCCTCCCCCATGCATAAGAACTAAAAAGCACTGCTATAAACAAATGAATGAATGAATAAGTGAATGGATGGATGGATAGACAAATGAGTAAATAGAGAGATAGATACATGATAGATAGATAGATAGATAGATAGATAGATAGATAGATAGATAGATAGATAGATAGATAGATAGATTCAACAAAGACTCTTCCTTGGAACTTTCTTTTGGCTTCCCATTGTCTTTCCTATTCTCATGAACTCCCCACTACTTGGTTGATAAACCCAAGAAGACTGTATTGACATCTTTCTTCTATGACTTCATCCAGCATAATTCAACAATTATGCTTTCCCTATTGGATAACTTCAAGGTGATGAATAGAGATTTGCCTAGTGGTGAAGAGAAAGGTAGCAGGTGGTAAAGTGGAAAGAGCACAGACTATGGGTGTTGGTTCAAATTCCATCTCTTAAGCAAGTCATTCAACCTCGTTGAGGCTCAGTCTTCATCTAAAAATGAGGGAGAGGGTGGCCTCTAAGAGCCCTTCTTGCACTAAATCTGCGAACCTCTGAATCCTGGCAATTGTCTCTGTCCAACACAAAGACCTTAGTCCATTCAGTCAGAATCTCTTCCTACTCCAGTCCATCTTCTACATGGCTATCAAGCTGATATTCCTAAAACACATCTGCCCACATCACTTTACCACTCAAGAAACTTCTTTGCCTCCCCATTATAAGATAAAATAAAGATTTCATTGACCATGTACAACTCATTGAGCATCTTGGAACTGCAGGTTTTTTCACTGTAAAATGGGCATTTTTGTAATAAATATTGTATATTGTTGTTGTGAGAATCAAAGGAGAGATGCTATCTCATAGTTCCATTTACTTGATTCGGAATGTCCGGCATTACCTAACTATCTGGTGTTATTTAAATGTCACCTAAGGCAATCTTGACTTTCTCAGGAGAAACCCAGGGGAAGCCTGCTGGGAAATTCCAGCATAGCATTAGGAAATTTGATCCCACTTTGCAGGGTGACTTCTCCGCCATTTTCTAATCTTATGCCTTAAGATTGTGGTATCATAGATTTAATGCTGGAAGGAGCCCTATGTACTTCAGGCCCCTAATTTTACAGATGAGGAAATTGAGACACAGAAAAGATGAAATAACTTAGTCAAGGTCACAAAGATATTATTCGTCAGAGGCAAGATGTGAGCCCAAGTCTTCTTGACTCCAAGTCCAGTTCCCTCCCCATTATTCCATGCCTGACTCTGAATATTATAATAATCAATAAATGTCTGGAAACATCTAAAAACATCAAAGATCACTTACTTCTGTCTACCCACTATAGAGATGAGGTAAATGAAGCCAACTGACATTAAAGGACTTGCCAAGACCACACTTTCTACATCTAAGAACCCCACTACCATATTTGTATGGAATATTTATTCAGCTCATGGATAGCCCCTAAATTCCTTAGAAGCAGAAACCCAGATTCAAGAGACAAAATGATGCCATATAGAGATCTGACACCATATGTAGTATATGTGGCCAACTCTTAATTGGCTGTGATGATGGTGGGAATAACACAGAGAGCTAAGGCACAGGGGTAATTTTTTAAAATCTAATTTTAGCCATTAGTTTCAAATTCTGCTAACCCTTTTGCCACATCTGTTAACAAGTACAGCAAAGGAGACTGCTGGATTCCACCTCCTCTGCTCTGCCTTCTCCTTCCTCTGCTGGAGGTGCTAATGAGTGGCAAAGTGACCAAGAGGGAGTAACAAGAAGAAAGAGAAGGAGGGAGACTGGAATATGTTATCACCCTCAAAAGTTCACAACTGGCTTTCTGGGAGGTGGAGTGTTTTCTGGTGCAAGGAGAAATAAAATGAATAATCCTTGACATTGATTGAACTCATAGTTTGTCTTTGAGATGATCCCTCAAGCCTCTGGTTATTTTAGCAAAGGTCCATCTTAATTATTTTAAGGAAAACTTCTAGTATGTATAAAGATGATTGTAGATTTACTGTGCCCTGAAATTTCCTAGGCCCCACTAAGCTGTTCTTTGCTTCTAGACTAGTTCTGCCACAGCAGGACTCTATATTCAGCTAATCTCATTACCTCCTGGAGTGTAAAAAGTTTCTAATCATTTTCTCTCTTTCTTTCTATCCCAGAAAACCTTGCATAAATAAAAGGCCTCCTTTATAGCCAGGCTGAATACTCTAAGAGCCACAAAATAAACTCAGAACAATTTTAAAGAGTAGAAAATAATAGAAAAATACAAAATCTCTGATTGTCTAGTAATTTAGTAAGGGACAAATCAACCCTTTGTACGGAAGATGAATCACCCCATGTAGGAACTAGAAACATGCCCACGGAGGCATATGTATTGAAAATAGTGTTAATGGATGTGGAAAGCTCTTAGGATTACAGATTTGGAACTAGAAGGGACCTTAGAAGCCATCTAGCTCAACCATTTCATTTTACAGATAAGGAAACTGAAGCAAAGTACGGAGAGGTGCCAAGGCAAGCAGGATTTTACCAGGGGTTCTCTAACTCCCAATCTGGCCCTCGTTCCATCATGCCCTGAGACCCAACATACATTGTGGCATCTTGTAAGCAATAGTTATATTCATTGGCATATGGCCAATTAGCCCAAACTGAAACAGTTACATAAGTTTAAATGGCTATCTTATAGCCCTCATTTGGATTTTAATTAAGATAGAGCTGGGGGAATTTACATTTGACCATAAATTGGGGATCCTAATTAGGAATATCTTTTTTCAGCTTGTACATAAAATGTTAGAGTAAGGTTGTTTTCTTTGTTTTGGTTGGATACATCTCCTGAAGATGAACTCTATAAAACCTGTGAGATTATATTTCAAAACTTTTAAGAAAAACAGAAACACAGATTGGTGGGGGTTAATTGTTGGATGAATATTTGGGGGGGTAGTATAAGCGTGGGTGATTCTGTAAATGAACTAAACCAAAGACAGCCCTTCCTTCTGCTTTTCTTGTCCAAAGTGAACGTAAACAGCAAAGCAAAAGAATGAATCAAACACTCTAAGTCACAATTGGAAGCAATGAGAAGGAGGAGTCTTCATCTAACAGCATCCCTTGTTCAGACTTGAAATACACTGGAAAGGAATGTGAGGAGATCAGAAGGGGGAGAGACACAAAAGCTTTAAGAACTGCGCCTTATTTTAGGAATTTTGCCTATACATAGTCAACATAGATAAGTTTTTTTGGTTGTTACTTGACTTTGTTGTTGTTGTGTGTGTGTGTGTGTGTGGGTATTTTCCCCCTCCGCTGGAATTGGAATAAAAGTGTCCTTTCTGAAACAAAAAAAAATTCCAAGGCATTTGGGGAGGGGAGGGGCTTTCAGTCACGATGCCACACTGTCACCCTCCTCTCCCTCAAGACCTGCTTCAAAGAAGTAATAAATCTAACCAGCTTCTCTCTCGTTAGGAGGGGGAGGAGGAGGAGGGGTAAGCCAATTTCATGCTTTATGTATGCTGGTTGTAAAAAGGAATGCTTACCTAAAAAGAAATAGATTCTGGCCAGATGTTCTCAGAATCTTCCTCAGCTGCTGCTGCTCGAAGCTTTACTGGCACCCCGGACTTTATCTTGTCGTCTATCTTCCTCTAATTGAGAAACTGTTGATCCATGCAATTCACCAGGCAGGCAGCTACAAAAGCTTTCTCTGCCAAAGCTTTGCAGCCTTGCTCTCCTTGTTCAGAGAAGGGGGGAAAAGCCAACTTCCCCCACCTGTGCAGAGAAAAGAGAAGTCTAAGAGGCCGCTTCATTCAGCAGGTGTTGGGAGGTTGAAAGAGGACAGAGGTTCAGAGACAGCAGCTCTACCAAGGACAGGCCACTCACCTGAAAGTGTAATAAATTGCCATTATCAAATGCCCAGAGTCCTAATGAGCCGTGGACACTGAAATCTTGGGTGTCAGGCAAAACAAAATGAAATTTACCCAGGAATCAACTGGGCTCGTCACACCAAGATGTGAATAATCATTCTCTCTCTGCCTTCATCTGCCACTAAATTTGGTCCCTATTGAACCAACAGATCTCATCTTAGTTTTAAAAGGGGGAGGCAGAGGATGAAAGAGCATCAGAATGAACTGTCTGAGGCGGGATCTGACTAGTGATTTCTTAATCATTTCTCAGCCCTTGGCTTCACTTTGCCTGTGCTGACTTTGTCAATCAAAGATGTACAGATAGAAAGGAATAGCCAGGACTTAGAACAGCACAGGATTATTCCAAGATAGAAGAAATATAACCACATAGCTTTTGAGCTGAAAGAGATGTCAAAGGCTACCTAGTCTAACCCCTTTGCTTTATAGATGAGAGAGCAAGAGCTTAGAGAAAGGTGAAGCAACTAACCCATGGTCACACATGTACTGTTTGTGGATTCATATATCATATCTTCATCATCCAAAATGTCCTTTAAGATAGTTAAAGCTTGACCTTCAGGGCTGGGGTGTTGTTTCTTCTATAGGGCTCAAACTCTTCTGACTAGGCTTTGAGTTATTATACTACTCAAAGGCAGCTCCTCCACTGGCAAATAAGTAAATAACCCAACCCTTCTGCTAACGATGTGAATTTTCAAGTTCCATTCACCATTCCTAAGTGCCTCCCAAGCAAACTATCAGTCTATTACAAAGCATTTGTCAGTGACCCTAGGTCACAATAAAGAAATCTAGCCATTAAAGAGCAGCCTTCATTGTTTATAACAACAACAGTAATAAATTCTAACATACTCGTGCAGAGATAGCACATAAGGGTTTACATGTTGCCTCATATGATCCTCATACAGGTCTGGAATGAATGGGCTATTAATATCCATATTTCAAAATGAGGAAACTGAGGTTGAGTGACTTGCCCAGGGTCCCATCGCTCATACATCTTCCTGACTCCAAGTCTGGAGTACTATGACCTCTTTGATATATAGGGAGTCATTAGATAACTACATAGTGTAGAGGGTTTGAGTCATGATGGATTGCTCAGGGTTTCAGACCTGGAGCTTTTTAAATGGAAGATGATCATAAGTTGGTGAAAAATATGTCATCACTTGGCATATCCGGAAGAGATTCACTATCCAAAGCAGACAAAGGAGGTGATAGCCATGCTACATTCTACTCTAACCAAGCTACATCTGGCTCTGGGCACCACATTTTAGGAAGGATATTGATAATCAAGACCATGTCCAGTGGAGGGTGAGAAGTGTAATCTAGCTCCTTGAATCCATGTTATATAAAGATCAAGGGAAAGAATTGGGAATTTCTAACTGGAGGACAGCAAACAAAAGACAGTGAAGATGTTGTCACTTGACACAAAGGTTATATTTGTCTGACCTCAGAGTGGAAAACATGGAGAAATTGTCAGGTGTCTCAAAAAGGTAAATTCATACTTGTTGGAAGGAAATGTTTCATAATAATTGAAACTAGTCCAAAGAGTGCTGGGTTCCCTTCAAACACCTCTAAGGAATACCTTGAAACAGACTGGATGAGCACTAGTACAGGATGCTGTGGAGGGGATCCTGATTCAAGTACAAGCTATGAAAATCCCTTCCAACTCTTGAGTTTCTCCAATTCTTGACTTTACCTAGATGATGTGGAAGATTTCGTAATGCTAAGTGGGAAAGTATAATCAAACACCCATGCACACATAGATCTGTATTTGCAGGTAAAAAGAGTCAACCATCCGTAAAAGATAATCTTTGACCTATCAGTTTGAACTCATGAAAATCTTTTAGGAGTCGTGTCATTTGAGAGATATAAACCTAATGTCTTACAGTTGCCACAAAGATCAACAAAAATGTGTGGCATCAGAAGACAGAGACAAAGCATCCAATTTCTTTGAACAGACCATTTAAAATAAAATCTTCAAGCAGTCCTGGTTGTTGGTTGTCAAATGAGACAAAATGGATCTGGAGAAGTGTTGGGATGGGCAAATGAAAGGCTCAGACTAAGGGATTGTGTTTTGTAGACAGAAGGAAAAAAGTGGGGTGCATAATTTTTATGATGACTAAGAGGAAATGATCAAAGTTAGCGGAATCATGAAGAGTCCCTCAGTTTATCTACCAAATCCTGAAGCAGTAGAATTAGAAGCATGTCCACAATCTGGAGAGTCAGTGTTTGAGCATAATAGTACTTCACATATGTTCCACCCTGGCATCTGATCATGGAGGGAGATACCCTCTGGATTCTCCAAGCCTATGCATAAAGGGAGAACAAACTCTAGCAGAACTTACCAAGCATGAAATGTTTTGATTATTGGCCTGGTAAGGTCAATATTCTGCCTGTCCAAGTAACAGTCTAGTAAGTTTCTAGAAGCTTACCAGTCAATCAACTAACATTTATTATGCACCTACTATATGCCAGTCACTGTACTAAGTGTTGGAAGGTTGGATAACAGGTGAGTGATTTTTTTTTATACACATCAACTCATGAAAAGCATCAGATAAGATGTGGAAATGTTGAGATTTACATCAGTGGAGAGAGTACTAATGCAGAGAAATTATGGATTCTTAAAATGTCAAAATAACAATATCTATAGAGCACTTTAAAAGATTATAAAGGAGTTTAGATGTACTATTTCATTTGCTTCTCTCAAAAATAATTTGTGAAATAGGTCCAATTATTATCCCTCCTTTATAAATAAGGAAACTGAGACACAGAGGGATTAAATGATGACACATAAAGAAAACCAGAATTTATTTCTCTCTTTGTTCACTATTCTGTATTTTTCTTAATCACTTTATAGTTCACCAGCCACCACAGTTCCTAAGTTCATCTGCTGTTTTATGTGACTTCCCTTTGAATGGGTGAGCACATCTGGATACCTGTCATGGATGGGAACCCTGATGTGACCAAAGAAATTATTCTAGTACTTCCTTGAGGGCAACTAGTTAATTTAGTAGATAGAAAACTTGGGTTGAAATCAGAACTAGACTTGAGTTCAGATCCTGTCTTACCAAATGTAAATATCTGAGAAACACAGGACAAATCTTTTAACTATTGTCAGTTTTGGTTTCCGTATCTGTAAAATTGGGGTGGGGTGGGTATTGAACTAAACTGCATCTAAGATCTCTTCTAGCTCTAAATTTAGGTATCTTATGTTCAGTTCTGTACCTTCATGTTGCCCCTCCGCCTCTTCATCAGCACCATTTGCCATCCACATTTTAAATAGTGACGACTTACAAGATTTCACATCCAATAATACAAGATTCTAATATAGGAATTGTAATGAGAATGGTGGGACAGCATTCTATTATTAGTAAAAATCGCAGATTTTTTTCAAGTTCTGGGTTAATTGCTAATAACTATATGCAATGTTTTCCCTCAAGATGTTTTCCATTACGGTAATTAACTAAGCAGCTGGGATAGCAGACATTAACCATTTGTCTTCACAGTATCCCTCATCTGGGACTTTTCCCAAACCTCCAACAACACAGCTTTATTTGTTGCCTAGTTGCAGAATTAAGGGAAGTATGGGAAACATAGGATGTTACAAGTTTGGCTTGGAAGTGTGTCTTTTTAACCTTATTCTCATTGTAAGGGTCTTTGGGTAAGTGGATATGATAAGCCAGTTGCTAAGGGGAGAGGACATGCTGTTTAGAAACACCTGTCTCAGTCCTGATAGTTTCATATGCACACAAAAAGATTTTTGATTGTTGGCATATTCACAGAATGAAATTCTTTAGGAATTATGGCTCCCTTGTGCTTGATTAAAGTGGTAACCCTTCAGTTTCTTCTTTGTGGGGAGCAATTAAGGTAATACTTTCAACTTAACAAACATTTGTTAAGGAACTATTATGGGCAAAGAATGAGCTTTGGATTTTGGAAAACCTTGAGTCAAGTCTTATCAGAATGTACTATATTTACATCAATAAACAAGTTGTTTAAACTTTCCGTCAATCAAATAATCAATCACTAAGCATTCCACTCTGCTGTGCTAGGGTCCTAGAAATGCAAAGAGAAAATTAAAGCAGTTCCAGTCTTTGAGGAACTCACACTATACCTATGAGAGACAACATATTCACATATAAGTAGATAAGAGATCCTTTGGGTGGGGCAGGGAACCTGCAAATGGGTAGGGGAATGGGGAAGATTTCAGTGCCCAACCATCATTACCTCCAAGGGACTTCTTAAGGGTACAAATCTTAAACAAGTTATTCATCTGCTTTGTTAAAGGGAATGATCACATCAGATGAAATTTCAAGTCTGGACCAAAAAAATGGACAGAACATTGTGCTAGGTGCTGATGATGATGCAAAGAAAAATAAAGCATGATCCTTGCAATTTAGGACGATGAATAAAATGAGCACATATTTATCACTATGGGTAGCTAGGTGGCATAGTTGATAGAGCACCAATCTGAAGTCAGAAAGACCTGAATTAAAATCCTGCCTCAGATATCTACTAGCTGTGTGACCCTAGGCAAGTCACTTAACCGTATTTGCCTCAGGCTCCTTATCTGTAAAATGAGTTGGAGGAGGAATTGGCAGACCACTGTATTATCTTTGCCAAAAAAAAACCCTCAAATAATGTCATTGAGAGTCAGACATGACTGAAATAATTGAAGAATAAAATGCTACTATTTCCAAATGATTATGATAATAATTAGATGGTGATAAGCATGCAAAAATGTTTAAAAGGGTGCTTTGAGAGTTAGAGCCAAAGATCCTTTCTTCTAGAGAATTAGGAAAGCTTTCTTAGGTTATTGTTTTTCTTTGGGCCCTGAAGGATGGGTAGAATTTTCGCATACAAGAATATTGAGCAAAGGCATTTCAGGCATACAGTATGGCTTGGGCAGAGGGAAAGAAGTTAGAAATATTCAGGTAGGGATGTAGTTCAGTTTATCCTGTATGTGTTATATGAAGGAATATGACATGATTTAATGCTAAAAAGATGAATTAGAACCAGCTTGTAAAGAATCTGGGAGTTATTAAAGGTTATTCAAGTAAAGTGGCAGGAACAGAGCTGTGCATTCAAAAAGGCAATGATGCTTGGGCTGTATTTTTTGGAGAAGGGGAGAGATTAGGAGTAGAAATCAGTTAGGAGGTTATTGCAATATTCTCTGCAAGAGGAAATGAGGGATTAGAGTGATGATAATGACAACAAAAGGAATCCATAAAATTCCACACCTCACATGAGAGCTAAAATACATAAGAAAAAACAGGTAAGTGTTGAGGCTCTTAGGAATGAGAAAATGAATTCTTTGCCCTGTCAAATAAAACCAGAACTTGAATCTTTTCCTGTTCTTTACTCTATCTTTCAATTATTTTTTGCCCCTCAAAAAATCCCCATCCTAAAGGTCACTTCTGTCCCTCAATTCTGAAGTGCTTTGCAACCAAACACTCTCAAATTATAGAGTAAGTGACTCATTAGGGGGAAGAATCCTATAAAAATTGATGCTACTTGTATGAGGTTAAACGGGTACTTTCCATTGTACAAGAATAGGTACAGCTTCCAAAGAAGAAAGCCACTGTCTTTCTTTACCTTCTGTTATGGAACAGAAACATAGCATTTTGTGAGCTCTTTTCATTCAATAAGGATTGAGAAGAAATCTATTCATCAAAGAAAAAAGTTCTTTCCTTCTTCAATTTTTATTTTCTCTAGTGGTACCTAATTTTGTATTCAGGGCCACATCACTTTCTGGCCTTAATCTTAAGTTATGCTGCCAACAATCAAATTCAATACTGTCACTCCTAGAAAGTTCATTTCAAGTATCTGTCCTAAGATGCCAGTCACTATCCTTTTGACTTTCCTTTCTGAAGTATTCCTTTATGAGCACCTTTCTCCTACTAGGATGGTCTGTCCCTTTTAGAATATGAGCTCCTTAAGATCAGGGGCTGCCTTGTTTGCTTTCATTTATAGTCCTAACACTTAGCACTGTACCTAGCATAGACATAGTTCTTACTTAATGTTTTTTCATTCACTAATTTACAATGATTTTGGAACACAGAGATGAATCAGAAGAAAAAATAAATTTTAAAATAAGAGAATATTTTGCCACAATCTATATCTTCACAACATTGTAGAGGTACCATAATATCAACCAAGGTCATTTAAAGGAAGTTTTCAGGAGCAGGGAATGTTTGAGGTCAGTCTAAGCCTGGGGTTAGGATAATCAGGCTCAAATCCAGTTTAGTCTTAAGAACCTAGGCAAGGGACTCAATTTCCTTATCTGTTAAATGGGAATAACAATGATAGTGCATATATCACAAGGTAGTTACGAAGACTAAATGAGATCCTGAGTTAAAAATATTAAAGCAAACTTGGAACCTATAAAATGTGACCTAAGAGTTAACTGAATGTTAACTCAATAGACCAATGTTAAATTTGACTCGGTTAAATGAACACATATTAAACAGTTGCTGTTCCTGTGTGCAAGACATTGAAGATACAAATATTTTTTAAAAATACTATTCAGTTCTTTTCCTAAAGGAGCATGGACTAACCAAGAAAGATGAGACATGTTCCTCAACAGATGTCATACAAGTTAGAAGGAAGTAAGTACAGAGAAGTTGAAGAAGGCAGTTGGCTTTCTTCTTTGGTGGTTAGGTCAGATGCAAATGAAGGCAAGTTGATAATGTTAGGCATAATTGAGGCCAGGGGGAAAGGTTCAAGTAGACAGAGACCATAGAATTCACCAAAATAAATAAACAAATAAAAGATCACAGATAAATTATTCAGACCTTGGATAGCTACATAAGTGAGCTGTTAGTCAAAGCTCAAGGTATTATACTAAAGTTTGATCTAATAACTTCAGGCCTTCCTTACTGGCTGTATCTCTTGGTAGGATCCTCTTGTTATCAAAGGGACCTAATCACTTTTGGGGGGAAAATATAGTCCTCTAACTAGAAGTTATATGATCACTTGTTGGGGAAGTTTGGTCAGGTACAATTTGGACTAAAAGACATCTAAGATACCTTGCAACTCTGAGATTCCTACCTTCTGTGGTCCTCCTCATCATTTGTCATCTGACAAGCCTTCTTTTTCCTCAACAGTGCTTGAAATAAGCTTGGGTCCTGGGCTCTGACTCTATACATGTGAATAAAATTTCAAACATTATTTAAAATCTATCCATCTTTTAGACAGAGATTGAACATATTCCTCAATGGCTGGCAAGTCTATTTTCCCTGAGATCTGATAATTTCTACAAGTGTAAATAAGAATTTTGTTTTTTGGAGCTAAGCAAGAGATTTAAATATATATATATATATATATATATATATATATATATATATATATGTATATATATATATATATATATATATATATATATAGAGAGAGAGAGAGAGAGAGAGAGAGAGAGAGAGAGTCACTGTCCCAGAAATTAGAGATCACTCCAAAGAATTATTGAGCACTTGGTTATCCCCCTTTCAGTGCAATCTATAATGATTTCCCTGGTATGCATCAGGTGTTTAGTAAATGCTTTTAAATTTTCTAATCTTATGACCTAAGAGCTACTCTTGTCAGCACTTTTCTTGTGGATAAAATTTATGCCATATTAATGCCCCTATTCAACAGAGGATGAAAATGTATTACATACCTGTGTGCAAGACTCTTTGGACACAGAGGTAAAAGACAAAATAGCCCCTCACCCAAGGACTTTCCATAACTTTGGCCAAAATGTGTGTGTGTTTGTCCTTCATTGCCAAAGAAGGCCATGCTGTCAGAGAAATGATGACATGACTTGCATTTGACTTTGTCTTGAATGAGAGAAGTCTGGGCAAGTCACCAGCCTCACTTCTTCTCCAGAGGCATCTGAATCCAGTGACCACATATTCATCAAGATGACTAGAGATGACCCAGGATGAGGCATTTGGGGTTAAGTGACTTGCCCAAGGTCACACAGCTAGTAAGTGTCAATTGTCTGAGGTGAGATTTGAACTCAGATCCTCCTGACTCCTGCACTGGTGATCTATCCACTGCACTACCTAGCTGCCCTTGGCCAAAGTATAGAATGAGAATGAAGCTACCATGAAAGAGTTCTAGGATCAGAGATTTATAGCTGGAAAATACCTCAGAGACCATCTTGTCCTATCATTTCATTATACAGATAATGAAACAGAAGTCCAGCAAGAACAGCTGACATCCAAAATCACACTGGTAGTATCCAAGATTAGGATTACAATCTAAGTTCTTGGACTCCATAGCAAGTGCTCTTCCCACCATATCATGAGTCAGTATCAAATCACCTTGAATCTATATGTATGAGCTTTATTGGGACCTCAGGGAATAGAAGAGAAATGTTTTGAAAATAAACCAGAGTTGCTATAAAAGTTAAAAGAATAATGTTTTACAAGTGAATATCCAGGGTATCTTTCCAATTCATCTTTAGGACCATATCAACTGCTTAGAGACCTGCTCAAAAGTATCTCATATAAGACCTGAATTCTCTGTTGGAATAATGATAATTAGTCACCTTTAAGTAAATAAGAAAGGGGACAGTAATGCTTTTAAGGGTCAGTGCCACTCCCAGAAATGGAGTTAGAGAGAGTTGTGAATATCTACACCGTAGTTTCAAAAAACTGCTAAAAGCCTCTGAAAGTGGATCATTAGCTCTGGATTGAAACTGCTCCTTGAGTCCATACCTTTATTACTCTTTGACTCATGTCCAATAGGTTGGCATAAAAGCCCCAGAGATTTTGCTCACCATCTTTATTACATATTCAATACCACTTTTATTGTAATTTAAATGAATAAAGAATTCAAACCATGCATTGGATTTGATTGTGAAGAAGTAAATAAAACCTGTTGAAATTGAAGGTTGGAAGATATTCCTGCTGGAAGATTCCAGGGATGACTTAGGCAGATTGGTTGCCCACATACAGAGTTGCTTCTAAAGGCTCATTGATCTTACTGCTGAGCTTTCTCTTTCATAGTTAAGTTAACAAAAAACCTGCACAAATACAACATTGACAGCATAAGCCTAAAGTGCTTTCTGTAACAAGCCACAAACAACTGAAGATGCTGTATTGACTCCCAGGTTTCAGGCAATGACACACTGAATGACAAATATTAATGGCTTGTATTGATGTAAAACCTTTTTTCCCTCAAAAGTATACAATTCTTTTTTAAAATTGCCTTATTGAGTTCTGTAACAACACAGTGAATCGAGAGATTGGAGAACCAGAGAAGTTAAGCTAAGATAATACCCCAAGTTTCTTCATTCTCAGTCTAGCGTTTCATCCATTAAATCATTTTTCCTCATTCCAGCTTCCAAAAATGACTGCCTATTTATCCAAATTCTTTTTCAAAGAGACATGAAAGAAGGTTACATCTCAGAGACTATTCCTTTGAGAACCTATAAATCAACATATGGAAGTCTCAAATCAATTACTTGGAAATTCAAGTGACAATTTGTATTAAAGTTCAGAGGGAAAATATATTATTCTATCCCAAAAAGGGGATAAGATTAAAAATTTGAATGCCAAAAGTGTTAACGAAATGAAAACTTTCTATAATTCTATAAATGTTCCAAAAAATAAAGTAGGCTAGATATGTATTAAAAGGGATGACAACAGCTAATAATAAAAATAATAAAATTACATTTACATAGCACACCTTAAAGGGTGTGAGGCAGACTCTAAAAGTATTTCTATCCCCATTTTAGAGAGAAGGTAACTGAGGCCCAGGGAGGTTCAGTGATTTGCCCAGAGCCACAGAGCTTTGATTTGCTTGATTTAAAGCACAGTCGTTCTAACTCCATGCCTAGCATTCCCCCCAATACAGTATGCTTATATTGTATGACTGACATCTTTACAAAGAAAGAAAAACAGCAAAGCAAAATAGGAAGACTGATAGGTTTGGAGGGAGAGGACTTGAGACCAAATTCGGACTCTACCATTTACAGTGTATAAGACCTTAGGCAAGTCGCTTACCTTTTTCCAGCTCTAAATCACTTAGCATCAGAGTGGAAGGTGGGATAGAGTAGGCAGCTGAGGCAGGGAAACTCATTTGGAGGAAATTAAAATAATCCAAGGATATGTGAAGAGAGCATGAATCAAGACAGAAGGTCTATAGATAGAGGGAATGTTAAAATTGTGAGACTCTATGGAAAAATAGATTATATGAGTTGGTAACTTTTTGAATATATGAGGTAAGAATAAACAATGAAAGGTGACACTTAGCTTGTGAACCTTGGTAACTGGATAAATGATGAAACCTTCGGCAGTGAATCTGAGGGGAAAGAGAAATAATGAGGATCAGAATGCAATGAATGAGTGCTGCCTCAGTCAAACTGAGACCTGGGAAAGACCTTAGCTTAAAAAGGTCAAGGTCTCCCAATGTATCTCTAGTTGTCCTGATCTATATCTTGCCACTAGAACCAGATGACTCTAGAGAAGAAAGTGAGGCTGGTGACTTTGCGTAGCCTTACCTCACTTAAATCCAAATCACTTGCATGTAATGGCAAAAAAAAAAACAAAAACAAAAACACAAAACAAAAAAAAACTCCCTGATGCCATGGTCTTCGAGAGCAAACAACAAACAACAGAAACAACCAATCTGTGCAGACAAAAAAAAATGTTTTGAATGATTATTCCTCCTCACTTCTCCTTTTTAGAGTCCCTGGCTTCCTTCAAGCCTCTGTTCTAGTACCACATTTTGCAAGAGACTTTTTCAGACTCCCCCCCCCTTCTAGTGCCTTCCATCTACTCTTTAAGTGTCTTATATGCACATATTCATGAGTATGTTGTCTCCCAGTTGATTGGAATGTAAGTTCCTTGAGTGCAGAAACTGTTTGGAACTTGTTGACAGCCAGTGTTTAGTGCAGTGCTTAGCATATAGTTAACACTAGAAATTCCTGGAGACTGTTTTTCTGATTGATTTAGAGAACTGCAGGGCCAAAGTAATTTCTTCTTTTATAACTTAATACTGTTTTTAAATAAAATTCTTTCTGGGCACTGTCTCTGCTGCCTTACAAAGACCCACCTGATCCTGTCTCTGACAAATACTGCCATATGACTGTGGGCCAATAACTCAACCTCTGAACACCCCTCCCCAGGCAACTAACTCTTCGAGATGACCAACTGCAGAGCAAGTGCCTGTCTGCATTGGTAGAAGAAATTTCTTTAGCATGGCTTCCTTACAGCAGTGGAACCATGGGTCTTTTTTTGTTTTCTCTTTTTTTTCTGTTTTTTTTATCTTTAAAGAAAAGACACATCTGAAAGACACAATGAAAACACAGAAGAAATTAGTCCAACACAAAGTTTCACAGGGCATATAAAGTTGGTGAGGAAGGAAACTACTGAGCCCCAGCATGAGTTAGGAGATATTTGGAGATGGATGACTGCTGGGAGCCAAGCCTAGGCCAAGACATTGTACTTTCCTGGTCTTTTTAGAACACGCCTTTCCTTACCTTCTCTTAATCACCTAACCCTTTGAAGGTATTTATATCAGTGGGGAGGAAAATCCTCTCCTGAAGCTAGCGGCTGACAGTGAGCATCTCATTGAAATATCACAAGGACAAGCCTTGAGCATGTTTTTTTCCTTCATTTTTGATGAGCCATATGATAGCTTCCCCATTCCATTGCCAGTGTATTAACCCTTTGACTCGAAACTCCCGCCAAGTTGGAAATTGGAGTATTCAGCTCAGGTTGAAGTGCCTACTTGCCAGTGAAATCAAACGGACAGAACAGAAAATGCCATTCTCTCTGTTGCAGATTTCATATACTTTCTGTCTCATAAAGATAGAGCATAAGTTTGCCTAATAGCATCATTGTTTTCTGCTGCTAAGGAAGCTGGAGTGCCATTAACACATATTAAAGTACCATTGATTCCATCAGTGCTGACAAGCACTAAATCCCAATTTCTTTCTAACTAAGCATTAAAATAAATGCAAATGTCCTTTAGCAACAAGTAGCATGCTGAGCAACCCTTCTTAAAATAATTTAATATATGAAAGATAGCTTGAGCCCAAGTTTGCATCCAAAGGAACTGGAGTCTAATACTGGAGCCATGAAGGACAGGTGAAGAAATAAATATGAATTTTCTGTATGCATAGAAGCCTTCAGGAGTGGCATTCTTTATCTCACAGATTAGAATCATAATCACTTTTCACCTTCAAATGGCTCTAACAGATTTTCTGTACCACATTGGCATGGAAATGTGAGCTATAGGCCCTGAAAAAAAAATTTGTTTATAAATGGAAAAATCTAGACACAGACTATTTGATGGATCCTGAAAGTGCCAATGATCTCTGATTTCAAAGTGGGACTGAGACATTGATTGACACATTGATACATCTAGACCTGCCAAGAAAGTAATGGGACACTTGCCCAAGGATCCTTCTCAATGAAGACACAACTATCCCTCCTGGGGGGCCTTCAGATGAAAGCAGTGGGACAGAAGTCAAGAAGTTGTTCTGGTCCAATTCTAACTCCAAAAAATAACAGAATATAATTAAGCACCTGAATCAATATTAAAAGTTATATTAGTAAGACAATAAAAACAATAGTGAGAGAAGTCTGATGTAATGTCTAGAGGACTGACTTGAGAGTCAGAGAGACCTCACTCTAAAAACTGCGTGGCCACTGGGTAAGTCATTTAATCCTTGAGAATCCCAGGCAGCTCTAAGGCTAGAAGTTCCCGATTGCATTGGAAAAGGAATTATCCAGTTCAGGAGTTTCCATGCCAGTGAAATCATAGGTACAGACCAATGTTACGTGTTGCATGTTATCTGTGTAACAAGAAAAATAACAGTTAACACTTATAAAGTGCCTTAAAATTTGTAAAGTACCTTACAAATATGATTACTCTTTATTTTCACAATAAGCTGGGATATAGTTACTATTATATTCACTGTGTTGTGTGTGGGGAAACTGAGGCAGACAAAAATTAAATTTGTCCAGAGTCATATAAAAATAAGTACCTGGAGCCACATTTGAACTCAGGTCCTCCTGGCTCCAGGTCCTATATTTGATCCACTACTCCATCTAGCTGTATGTACTCTTGGCTAAGACTTAGTCTTTCTAGAACTGATTTTCCTCCTCTGTAAAGTTAGTGAGTTGGAAAAGATTATCTCTAAAATCCCTTGCAACTCTTATCTCCACTATCTCTTGTTCTTCATTATCTGCTTTTATGAGAAGTGATTGACTGGGGTGGGGGAGAAGTGGTGTTCACTGAAGGGTCAGTTCTCAGTATATCCAAAAGATGAGAAAATGCCAAATGTTTAGAAAATATCATGGACCTATCATCATCCACTCCCCAAAATAAAAACTATTGACTCATATATTTTAATGTATTAATAAATGCAATACTCTCTAGCTCTCTCTGCATTGTATGGACATCACTGGGCATGCAGGATTTTCTTTGGTTATCCCTTAGTATTGTGACTATCCAACATCTCCTTTATAAAACCTGACTCTTGTCATCCTTTACTCCCTTCTTCTACTGCACAACTCTTCATTCTATTACGTTTCAGTGTACCTATACTCACTCTGCATCTCTCTGTGGTCCTTTGGATGAACCCATAACTTTAATTCTCCAGAGAAAGCAGTAGGTCTATGGCATCAACTAAATATTGATGCTAAAAAGATAAGCCTTTATTTCAGTGTGAATATTGAGGCCATTAAAAGGATTTTACAATTTCTTAAAGATTAAAGATAATCCAGCTTGTGAGAATTCTCTTATTCTATACGATCAGCTCATCAGCTACAGTTATTCAACACTAATATACTAATCCTACAGATTATTAATCCATCCATAGATTATAATCTGGACAATAGGTATTCTTCATTCATATAAGTCTAATAGGGGTGAACACTTTTTGGGGGGAGATTGAGTTTATCCATCTCATCCAGACTGGTGGAGTCACTGATAGGCTTGATCCCAATTACTGCCCAGTGCAGAAGCTTTAACCTGTTCCATTTTAGGTGGGGATGGGTCTGGGTCCATTTAACCTTCCTTAGGCAGCCTGGTAGCCTTCCATTCTTGGGGAATTAACCAGACTGGTAGTGGTTTGGATGTGGCCGCCTGATTGGCTTTAGCACTGCTGTAGCTCAGAAATTACAAGTGCAAGCAATCCATCAGTGGCAGGCACTATAGGTGCGAACCACCACTTCAGGCTAGAATGAATTCTTGAGAATTATAATTTCTTTCATTTGGAATGCTCTGGAGCATTCTCTGTGAGACAACCAGTTTAACTTCATTCAGGAAGGGGGTGGGGGAGAGGGACCAGATTAACTATAGAGAAGGAAGCCTTCTTTCTTTTAGACTCTGTGTTGGGCCTCCTCTAGGACACAAACAGCTTTGGAAAAAATATTCCCCAGTTTTCCTCCTTGTTTGATAATAATAAAAAAGAGAATAAAAGAAAGTTATTTTTATTTATAAATCTTTCAAGGAATCTTTTCTGATTTTGACATACGCATCAGAAATACCACATTGAAGGAGATCTTTTAAGACACTATTTTAGTCCAATGAATACTAAATACTCTTTGGGAGTCAGCAGACAACAAGGAAAAAAACGTTTTCCATTCATTCTAGAAGGTTTTGGGCTTATTCTTTATGATCTGACTTCACTATAGTCCATCGAAACCAGATAAGTATATCCCACAAGGATAGCAGAATCTTGTTTTTTCTTTCCTTTTCATTCAGTAATGAAGTTTAAACTATGCTTGGCTATGAAGTATCATTTGAGAAATTCTTTCTGTCTCTTTTTCATACCTCCATCAAAAATATCTTCAATGCAAATATATTCAAAGCAAATTATTCTTGTAATGATGGGAATGTGGACAGGCAGGTCAGTAGTTGCAGATTGATATTCACTATCAAGCAATCTAGAGAAATTATGAATAGGTCCTCTGTGGAGCATTAACAAAAGACATGAACAAGAGTCCAAGGTGCATGTTTATATTTTTACATGCAGGGGCCAGCATTGTGTTTGTCACATAGATAATTGTTTGTTGGTCTTTGTTCTCAGAGGATCAAAATGACATCACTATGTTGGAGTCAAGGTACAGTGTTTTTGACGGTGGCTTATCAAACCAATACAAGCTCAGAAGGCTGTACCACAGGTCAGATACAAATAATGGATATGATCATTTGGAATGGAGATGTCTAAATTTGTGCATCTCATATTTCTTTTGAGTAAATGCAATTCTACTTTACTCATAGAGAACAGAGTCTTCTTTGATTTAGGAACACTATGCCAGGTGGTACTTTGCCAGTGTTTCCTATGTCACACAATCTCAAAGTTCTTCAGAGAGATATTGATAGTGTCCTTGTATCACTCCTTCTGACCTCTATGTGAGCACTTGCTTTGTGTGAGTTATCTGTCAGATAGTCTCTTAGGTAAACGTAGTTTTGGCATTTGAACAATGAAACCAGTCCACTGGAGCTGTACTCCCTGCTGTAGAGTTTGAATGCTTGGCAGTTTAGCTCGAGAAAGGACCTCAGTGTCTGGTATCTTATCCTGCCAGGTGATATCCAGAATCTTCATAATCAAATGGATACAATTCAATTTCCTGGCATGCTGCTGGTAGACTGTCCAGGTTTCATCAGCATACAACAAGCTCAGCACGGCAGCTCCATTGACCTTAAGCTTGGGAGGCAGTCAATATCTCTTTTCTCCTACTCTGTCTTTCAGATCCTCCCAAACACTGAGCTGACTCTGGAAATTCATGTGTCAACCTCATCTTCTGTTGTATATCCCTGGAAAGTATATTACCAAGGTAAGTGAATTTATCAACAGCATTCAGTATTTCTCCATTTGCGGTAACCATCCAATGGTTCTACATATGGATGGTGCTGGCTAGTAGAGAACCTATGTTTTCTTGGTGTCAATTGTTAAGCTAAAATTAGTACAGGCAACACTCCACAGTGTCTGCTTCAGCTGCTTTCATGGCCACTGAAACTATTCCTCATATAGAGCCCCCATCTCAAAATACATAAATCTCACCAACAGAGTAACAATAGAAGGGTAGTCCAATCAGATTTTATCTTATATGGTGAAACTGAATTGCACCCTTCTGAGCACTTCCTGGATCTGTATCAAGAACAGTTTCTCAGGAAGGAAGCAATAGAGTAACCTCTGGCACAATATGGGACTGAGTGACAGTTTCATGACAAATCTAAGCATATGAAGGTTTTAAAAGAAAGGAAGATGAGGGAGAAGACCAGCTTGACAAAATCAGAACATGTTATGTTGAGAGGAATGGACAATGAAATTGGATTTGGGTTAGAATGGAATGTAGGGTAAGACAGATGCCTGGTAAAGGGTCTTGAGAGTCAAGCAGAGAAAATGATATTGGCTATAGGTCAGTGGGGAAAAAATACCATATTAAAGATCAGAGGGTCTCAAAGGATTCTTACCTTGTTACTTGTATCCCTAGACAAGTCATTTCTGCTCCCTTGGCTTAGTTTCCTCAGATGTAAAATGAAGGAGTTGGATTAACTGGTGTCATGTGAAATCCAGCAGACTGGATTTGAAATGGGAGGACCTGAGTTTGAATTTTGACTTATTTGGGAAACCTGAGGCTAATCATTTCACTTTGTTGGACCTCTGATTTCTGATCTATAAAATGAAAGGGCTACAGTGAATTAACTTTAAAGACGCTGACAGGTAGGTGGCACACTGGATGGAGCACCAGGTCTGGCGTTAGAAAGACCTGAGTTCAAATCCAGTGTTGCATACTTCCTAGCTATGTGACCCTGGGCAAGTCACTCAATCTCTGCTTGTCTGCATCTGCTGATCTGTAAAACAAACATAATAATAGTACTAACCTCCCAGGAATGTTGTGAGGATCAAGTGACAAAATAATTATAAAGAGCTTAGCATAGTGCCTGGTATACAGTAAGCACTCTATAAATGTTAGATGAAGATGATGATGATGATGATGATGATGATGATGATGATGATGATGATGATGATGGTGATGAGTGCTCTAAGGTTTCTTCCACCTTCAAATCATTTAGAAAAGGAAAACATTAAACCAGAGTCCTTAACCTCTCCTTTGGCAGTCTATTGAAATTTATGGGCCCTTTCTTGTAATAATATTTTAAATGCCTTAAATACAAAGGGAACAAATTTTACCCAAAAAAGTTGTTAAAAAAATTTTTTTCAAAACCAATAGACCTATTCATGACCCCCAAGTTAAGGACCATTAAATTAAATAAAGTAGATGCTCCTCAGTTAGGGATGTGCAGTACATGAAAATGATTGAATATTGCTTTAAGAAATAATGAACATAATAAAGCCATGCTACACTTTTAGCCACAATCCTCTAGTAACATACTATAGGAATGAGCCCTGAAAGTATACAGAAGCATGAGAAGATATCTACAAATTGATACAAAGTGAAATAGGCAGAACAAGGAAAGAATATGGACAATTGCTATGACAATGGCAATAACAGAATCATAAAAATGGAATGCTGTAAAATGATAATAACTAAGCTTGAACCTTAAGAAGAGAAATGAGTAATGACAAACTTCATCCTGATCCTTTGAAATAATGGGGCACTATGAGCACAAAACACTGGGATGATACCCATTTTTACATGTTCTTTAGCTTTAATGAGCTGGATTTTTTTCTTTTTTATTCTTTGTTATAAAAGACAGCTCTCTGGGAGAGAAGAAGTAAATGGGAAATAAGGTAAAATAAAAACAAAAGCTCTCTTAAAAATTGAAAAGAAAAAGAACCTAGTGAAAATTTGGAAACTGGGAAGTAATCTGATAGAGTTGTATTTAAGAAAGGAAGATTTATCTGACAATATCTAAGATGAATTGGAGAGGAAAAAGCCAAAAGGCAAGAAGAAATCTCGTAAGAGTCATTTGCACTAATCCATTCAAAAGGCACCTGAGGACTTCAGATGAGGTGGTGGCAATAGAAATAGAGAGGGCAAGGTGGATGAGATACGTTTGAAAGGGGGACAAAGTGTGGCAAACTTGCTTGCTGGATGGATATAGGAGACAAGGAAGATGAATGAGGCGCAATGATTCCCAGGTCTTGAACTTAAGTGACTAGAAACCAATGATGCCACTGGTGGAGATTTGTGGGGGTTTTTTCAAAAGTGGAAAGAAACAACTAGTTTGTGAAAGCAGGATAAGGAGGTAGATTGGCAGACACTACTGAGTAGCAATCAAAAGGAAACTCGCCAAGCAGAACCAATGGAGGTTAACTGAGACAACAAAAGATTTCAAAATTATGTAAGCAGAAAGAGTAGTTGAAGCTAGAAGAATGGATGAAGTCTTGGAATTCCATGGGGATGAACTTCTAGATTACATTGTTCTGTCAGAATATTTAATTGATTCACTAAAATTTTGAAGCAATAATCGTTATTTTCAAATATTTAACTTGGAAAAAGGATACCTAGATTCTGTTCTTGGATCACCCACTCATTAGATATATGACCTTGGACCTCAATTTTTACATGTATACAATGAAGGAATTGGAGGTTGCTTCAAACTCTAACATTCTATGATCTTTATCAGGAGCTGCCTGTAATAAACACTAACTGTGTCTCATCATACTGGTCCCACAGCTTAATCAATTGTTCATTTTTTTCACTCACAAACCCAAGAGCAATAGTCCTTCAAGAAATGGTTCTTTTGGGGGTGGAGCCAAGATGGTGGAGTAGAAAGACACGCATACATAGAGTCTCCCCACACAACCCATAAAATACCCATAGAGAGGGACTCTCAACAAATTTTGGAGGAACAGAAGTGGAGAACAACAGAGTGGAGGAGATTTCCAGCCCAGGATGACCTGAAAGGCCTACAGGAAACATCTATTGCACCAGACATGGAGCAGAGCCCAGTCCAGCCTTGGCCACACAGGCGTGGCACGGCACTGGGAGGAGAACACCTCAAGGGCAGAATCTCGAGTCATAGTAGCAGTAGTTCACAAATACCTCTACCCACAGGCACCAAAGGTCAGTGACAGGGTTTTTTTCAACTGGCCAGGAAGGGAGATGGGCCTTCTCGTAGTTCTGGCCTTAGGCAGCAGCCTCAGAGGACACATCAACAGGGGGCAACAGTTCCCACAGCAGCCTGCATCCACTGTCGGATCATAAAAACCCTGGGGGCACTGAGCAGCCCATTCTTACCTCAGCCCTGTGTAGAGGCCCTGAGGCAGGTGGTTTTTATCTCACTCTGAATGGCAGCCCTACCCATGCAGCTTATCTGAATCTCAGCCCCCAGTGCTGGTTTGGTGGAACTGCAGGCCAGGTGGGTGTGGAGAGGAAACTTGGCTAAGATTCTGGGCACAAAAATCTTTCCTGCTCCCAGACCAGTGTACATACTTGACTGTGCCACCTTGGAGGAACTGAGATCTTACAGATTCCCAGAGTATACCCTACTCTTGATAAAGGACCCAAAAGTCAAGTAACTGATTGGGAAAATGTCCAAAAAAGGGGAAAAAATAAGACTATAGAAGATTACTTTCTTGGTGAACAGGTATCTTCTCCCACCCTTTTGGATGAGGAAGAACAATGTTTACCCTCAAGGAAAGACATAAAAGGCAAGGCTTCTGCATCCCAAACATCCAAAATAAATATTCAATGGTCCCAGGCCATGGAAGAGCTCAAAAAGCATTTTGAAAATCAAGTAAGAGAGGTGGAGGAAAAATTGGGAAGAGAAATGAGAGAGATGTAACAAAAGCATGAAAAGCAGGTCAACACCTTGCTAAAGGACACCCAAAAAAATGCTGAAGAAAATAACACCTTGAAAAATAGGCTCACTCAATTGGCAAAAGAGGTTCAAAAAGCCAATGAGGAGAAGAATGCTTTAAAGAGCTGAATTAGTCAAATGGAAAAGGAGGTTCAAAAGCTCACTGAAGAAAATAGTTCTCTCAAAATTAGAATGCAACAGATGGAGCCTAATGACTTTCTGAGAAACCAGTTAATCACAAAACAAAACGAAAAGAATGAAGAAATGGAAGAAAATGTGAAATATCTCATGGGAAAAACAACTGACCTGGAAAATAGATCCATGAGAGACAATTTAAAAATTATGGGACTACCTGAAAACCATGATCAAAAAAAGAGCCTAGACATCATCTTCCATGAAATTATCAAGGAAAACTGCCCTGATATTCTAGAACCAGGGGGCAAAATAAATATTGAAAGAATCCACCAATCACCTCCTGAAAGAGATCCAAAAAGAGAAACTCCTAGGAACATTGTGGCCAAATTCCAGAGTTTCCAGGTCAAGGAGAAAATACTGCAAGCAACTAGAAGGAAACAATTCCAGTATTATGGAAATAGAATCAGGATAACACAAGATCTAGCAGCTTCTACATTAAGGGATCGAAGGGCATGGAATAGGATATTCCAGAAGTCAAAGGAACTAGGACTAAAACCAAGAATCACCTACCCAGCAAAACTGGGTATAATACTTCAGGGGGAAAAATGGTCTTTCAATGAAATTGAGGACTTTCAAGCATTCTTGATGAAAAGACCAGAGCTGAAAAGAAAATTTGACTTTCAAAAACAAGAATCAAGAGAAGCATAAAAAGGTAAACAGCAAAGAGAAGTCATAAGAAACTTACTAAAGTTGAATTGTTTACATTCCTACATGGAAAGACAATATTTGTAACTCTTGAAACTTTTTTCAGTATCTGGGTAGTTGGGGGGATTACACACACACACACACACACACACACACACACTCACACACAGAGACAGAGAGCACAGGGTGAATTGAATAGGGTGGGATCATATCTTAAAAAAATGAAATGAAGGGGTGAGAGAGAAATATATTGGGAGGAGAAAGGGAGAAATGGAATGGGGCAAATTATCTCTCATAAAAGAGGCAAGTAAAAGACTTTTCAGTGGAAAAAGAGGGGAGGTGAGAGAAAAAACATGAAGCTTACTATCATCACATTCGACTCAAGGAAGGAATAAAATGCACACTCATTTTGGTATGAAAACCTATCTTACAATACAGGAAAGTGGGGGGAGAAGGGGATAAGCAGTGTTGGGGGGATGATGGAAGGGAGGGCAATGGGAGGAGGGAGCAATTTGAAATCAACACTCTTGGGGAGGGACAGGATCAAAAGAGAGAATAGAAGAAATGGGGGGCAGGATAGGATGGAGGGAAATATAGTTAGTCTTACAGAACATGACTATTATGGAAGTCATTTGCAAAACTACACAGATGTGGCCTATATTGAATTGCCTGCCTTCCCAAAGGGGATGGGTGGGGAGGGAGGGAGGAAGAGAAGTTGTAACTCAAAGTTTTAGGAACAACTGTTGAGTATTGTTCTTGCATACAACTAGGAAATAAGAAATACAGGTAATGGGGTATAGAAAGTTATCCTGCCCTACAGGACAAAAGAGAAGAAGGGGATAAGGGAAGGAAGGGATGTTAGAAGGAAAGGCAGATTGGTGATAGGGGTAATTAAAATACTTGGTGTTTTGGGGTGGCGGGAGGGGAGAAATGGGGAGAAAATTTTGTGGAAATGAATGTTGAAAACTTAAATGAATAAATTTAAATACAAAAAAAAAATAAAAGAAATATTGACCATTAAAAAAAGAAATGGTTCTTTCCTGAGGAGGAAGAAAAGTAACTGAACCTATATAGCAGCATCCCTCTTCAGAACAGGCTCCTAACTTATGTTCTTTTCCCACCATGCCTCAGCAGCCTTCTCCCTTTGAAGATACCTCCATCCCTATGACTCCTTCCTCTGATTGGTCAACCTTCATTTTAAGGAAGTCCCCAGGGCAGCCAGGTTCACTCTTTGATTCCTCTTCAGGGTCTGCTCCTGATACTCCAGGTATTTTTCCACCACTCAGGAACCTTTTCCCCCTTGCTTCCTTGGTCTTTCAGCTTATTTTTATGTGTTGTCATCCTCCATTAAAATTTAAGTTCCTTGAGGGCAGAAACTATCTTTCTCCTGGCTTGTACTTGGATTCCCAGTATCTAATGTAATGTCTGGCACAAGGACTTGATCATTTTTTCTTTACTTGAATAATTAATAAGAAGTTATTGAATCTGATACAAAGTTTGCTTTCTTGCCTTTCCAAAAATTTCTGACTTCTTGCATGCTAAAAGGTCTGAATCTACCTGACCTCTAGAGCCTGATCCCTAAAGAACTGATCAAAATCACTATTGCCTCCTCTTTGTTCCTCAGTCTCCATGGTTCAAACCCATATATCATCCTGATATGGCTACCCATGTACACTTCTTCTTCAACTAAATGACCCAGATATTTACTCATCCCTGTTTGTGCTTGACCCCCTAGATCAAAAGTAGACCTTGCTTATGACATCTTTCATTCTGGCTACTAACTTGGCACTGTTAGTTTATAATGCCATCCTCTATTTGTTACCGATACTAACCCTACTCAAGTCTAAACCATAGATAGATACATAGATAGATAGATAGATAGATAGATAGATAGATAGATAGATAGATAGATAGATAGATAGATAGATAGAAAGATAGATAGATAAGGTAGATTATATGAAGAAATTATAGAAATTATTCTACAGGTAGCTATGTGGTGAAGTATAGCATGTGGAGCCTAGAGTCCGGAAGACCTGACTTCAAACCCCACCTCAGACATTTACTAAGCATGTGATTCTTGGTGAGGCACTTCACCCCTGTTTGCCTCAGTTGCCTTATCTATATAATGTGCATAATAATTGCAACTACATCCTGGGGTTGTCATGAGAATCAAATGAGATAATGTTTGCGAAGCACTTAGTACAGCACCTGGCATATAGTAAGTGCTTTATAAATGTTAGCTATTATTATCTCTAAATAACATCCCCCCTCCAAAAACAACATGAACTTATATTGCATTTGGAAACACATTTAATAATTCTTCTCAGGGTTCAGAAAACAGAAGGCTGTTACCAAGCAGTGAATCGAGGTAATCAAGGGCTCTTGGGTCCCCAATTTCTAAGAATATTTGTTAGTGCTGTGGAGATGAAGAATATGTAGGTGCTAATGAGATTTAGAAACAGAACATTTTAATCTTTGAAGATTTATCTGTCTGAGTTATATATTTGATTCCTGAGATTATAATCTTCAAATCAGATAATTTCAAGGCTAAAAATAAACCATGAATGAGGCTAAAAACACATACCTACAAATAGCTTGGACATTTGGACAAATTTCAGTTGGTCACTTTTTAGGTCTTTTTTGTCAAGACAGTTCCACACCCAACTCAGGAGATGAGATTCATAAAGCTTATGTTCTGTAGCTCACAGATCTGACCATCTACGCAAACTCTCTCATGTCTCAAATGTTCACTGCTTAATAAAGAGCCTTGTTGGTTTGGGGATAAGAAGGAAGAGAATATAGAACTGTGATTTCATTGGTGTAAAGAATTCCCAATGTGGAGATTTCTTTTTACTGGTTTTGCAATTCATTTACAATTTATTGTGTCTAAGAATTATATAGGGGCATATTCCACATATTTATATCTTGTCCAGGGTTACATAGTCTGGATCAGAGGCAAAAATTGAATCCAGGGCTTCCTGACTCCAAAGCTGGACTGCTGCCCACTACTCTATGCTATCTTGTACATAGTAGGGGCTTAATAAATGCTTGTTGCATTGACTTAGATTAGATCTTCATAGCCCTAACTGCAGTGATCCTGTTGCTCTCTCTGGGAAATGAAAAGTCTGAAGGAAGGCTGTTACCAAGTGGTGGATTGAGGTACTCAAGGGCCCTTGGGCCTCCAAGCTTTGAAAGACTCTCCCTGTGTTTGTCAAACTTTAAGTCTGTGACAAAATAATAATAAAACAATGGCTTCCATTTCCATAGCACCTAAGGGCTTAAAAGTACTTTTCTCACAATAATCTGTGAGTGACAAATTATGTCATCATACTGCAAAAGTGTTTTAAAATAACACAGCATTTTCAAAAATGAATACAAGTTGCTGTTCTATTGTTTTATTTACCAGTAACTTTAGGTCCTTTAGTCATATGTTAAGATGGAAATATAATAGCAAACCATTAATATTGTGCTTGAAGGGTTGGTTTCATAGGTGGCAATAAACAAATGTTTGGTCACCTTGTGGATGACCTTCCAGTGAAGTCTCCTGGTTTCCCTGGCAGCAGACGTAGCATATCACATGACACCAATTCAGAGCCTTTCTCACTTAGAACAACATGTCAGAAATATTGTCTTCCAGAATCATAATCAATCTCTGAGGCATCAGAGAAGGTACTTTGTGAATATGATTTAACCACAGACTCACAGACCAAGGGTTGGGAGGGATCTCTGAAGTCATCTAATCAAGCCCCTTAATTTTACAGATAAGGAAACTGAGAACCACAGAGGTCATATGATTTGCCCAGAGTTATGCAGCTAATAAGTATTTTGAACCCAGGTCCTGTAAATAAAGAGCTAGGACTCTGTCCATGGTACTACCCTGCCACTTTTGACCACTCTGTCACATTCTGTTACCTGGAAAACTTTGTCAGTGCTTTCCATAATTCAAAGCTGATCTCTAAGACAAAAGAGTCTCTTTTTAATAGACTTATATTACAAAGTCTCCCAGTGAGAGGTAGGATGGTATAATAGAGAGATGGCCTTAGAGTTTGGGCCCCTAACCCTAAACGTGAGTTCAAATCCTGTTTCTAAGATATATATTGGCTAGGCCAAGTCATTTGACTGTGACTCTCCTTGGCTAGGCCTTTCCTGATACCCCAGACCTAGAGTCTTCTTTCCTCAAATTATATAGCAGATGTCAAGAAATATACACAAGTACTGAATATATAAAATATGTATTAGATGTCTGCATGGATACAAAATGCTAAATATACATTTAATAACATATGAATACAGAATATATACTATATGAGTATATAGATTTCATATAGAGAGAATCTAATATTGAGAGTATAATAACTCTACAATATATAGTAAAATATATATTCTATATGCACATAGAATATAGAAGTGAATATATAAGATACTAATTCTATAATATAAAACATATATGTTATTGCATGTTCCCCCCAGTAAAAAGTAATCTCTCTGTGTCTTTATATCTACAATATCTAGTACAGTTCCTAAGGTAAAGTGTATATCTAATAAATGCTTATTGATTAAGAATTACATAAGTAGTAGCTGTGGGGACATGTGCTCATTGAAAGAAGATGAAATTACCATGCCATGAGAGTAAAGGACCACAGATGGAAGTTCAGACTTCAGCACTGATATCTCCAAAGTATAAAAGAAACCAGAGGAAAGCTTCTATTAGGTCCCAAGGATGGGTAGATATATGGAAAGATATATGAAGATATATGGAAAGACATGGAGAAGAATGATTGAGTTCTAGCCTTCAACTGAGATCAGGCATGAAATGGTAACAAGGACTTTTATCAAAAGAAAAATTGAATTAAGAAAATACAAAAAAAAACTGTAAATTGAATGAAACTATAACAAATAAAACATCAAAGAAAAGAATCGGAGAAAAGCTGACAACCATTAAATGAAATAAAGAATCTTGAACAATGAAGCAGTAAATTGGTAATGAGATTAGAATTTAAAATAAGGTGTTTATAGGGGCCAGATTCGAAACTTACGAAAGAGGAGCTTTAAGTGTTTTTCAAGGAGAATTTCAAAAACTCAAAATGGCCTTGTTCCCCATTCTATTTTTCTCCCCCTTCATGCTCTGAATAAAGTAAAATTCAATCCCACACTTCCCTGCACAAAACTAACTGGCCCCAGAGGATCAAGCCCCAAAATATGACCCTAAGTCTCTGTCCTTATTTGTCCTAAATCTACCCAACTGAGCTCACCAGTCAGAGTTTATGCTGGCACTAAATTTACAAGCCAGTCATCATAAGTCCAATGAGATGAGGGGGACTCTCTGATTCCTGGAAAGTTACCAGGGAAAATAGAATATTCATTCCTTTATTTCTTTACCATTTCCATCTAACTCTAGTTCTTGTTTGAGTCCATGGTCTCTCTCTAACCCTGACCCATGACTTATAGTAGTCAGTTGCCCCTACAACTATTGTGGACTAACTTCCACAAGTTAGTGGCAATAGAAAGAAATATCAAAATTTAGCTTTGTATTCTCTGTCCCAGAGCTCTCAAGTTCTACTTAAGTAGACATGTGATCTCTTCCATGTAACTCTACCTTCTAATGATGCACATTGTTAAGTATCATGCAACTCTTACTTGTTGCCCACCTCCCCCCAAAGTTCCTCACAGTTGTCTTCAAACTATAAAAGGAGAAGCGTCTTTGGCCCAAGTGGAGGGGCCCCAGGCTAAATGCTCAACAGAAGCCCTGTATTCTGCCACAGGTAGAACAAAGTACAATGGGAGAAAATTGTAAAGGATAATTTCTTGTTTTTATGTTGTTCCATCATTTCAGATATGTCAGACTCTTCATGACCCCATCTGAGGGTTTCTTGGCAAAGATAATGGCATTTCCTCTCCATCTCCTTTTATAGATGAGGAACTGAGGCAAACAGGGTCAAGTGATTTGCCCAAGGTCACAGTTATTAGGTATCTGAGGCAAGATTTGAACTCGTGAGTCTTCCTGATTCCACGCTCAGTGCTCTATCCACTGTGCCACATTATTGCCCAAAGAATGGTTTCAGCTTGATCTACAGAAAAGCTTCCTAAGTTTTAGCACTCCTACAAAAATCCAAAATGGGATGAATTGCCTTGGGTGGGGGTGGCTTGTCCTTTAATAGAGGTCTTTGAGCAAAGACCAGATGATAAAAATTTAGTGATTCCTTGGGGCAGGGGGAGGGTGGGAGCATTGTTTCAGGGATAGTTTATGCTCAATGACTTCTGAGGTCCCTTGCCACTCTGAGATTTTTTATTCTGTGTGTTGCTCTTGGAAGGATCAGATAAGACAGTAGCCAGTCATATCTGTGAGTAGTCAGCCCCTCAAGTCCCCAAATCCCAAAACAACTTGCAATTCAGACACAAAGAGACAAGATTCAGCCTGGGGAGTATACATAAGACCACCCATTTGGGATCTCTCTTTAGCAGGGAGATGCTGCAACCAAGACTAAAAAGATTCAATATGGGAAGACCCTTAAAGCATAGCTGATCCAATGTCACTTTACTGACAGAGTTATGGAAATATTCCCCCATCTTCCTCATATTCCTACTTTATCATACTCCCTGATTGATAGGAGTCCATCTGAAAACACCATGGTCCCAACAGCCCTTCTCCTTGCCTAAATGAGTTAGCCAGTTACAGTGTCCTTCCTATTGGTGGGGAGCCCTGGTACATTCCTCAGAATAGTAGCCTTCCTTTCTCTCTCCTTTACCCTTACACCATTTTTCCTGCTGCTGCTCCCATTGACCTCTAGGGATCCTTGGCACATGCTCAGCACTCCTGCTGAATAAGTCACTACTCTTCATCTTCCATCTCAAGAGAGTTCTTGACATAAGTCTAAAATACATCTTCCTCTGTTTGGAACCCCCTTCACAATCTGCCTTCTGTTTCTCTTTTCAGGTTGACTGTTCTTACTCCATTTTCCACATTTTACATTCCAACCAAACTCAACCACTTCCTGTTCTTCTTACATGACATTCCATCTTTTTCCTTTTGCCCAAGCTGTCTCACATGGCTGGAATCTTCTACTTCATCATATTCACTTTTGGAGACTTCTGACTCCCTTCAAGGATTGACTGCAACCTTAGGAATCAGCCCTGTCCAAACAGAAATCACTTGGCACATTCTACCATCAGTCAATAAACATTTATTAAGCACCTAGTAAGGGCCAGGGACTAGGAATACAGCAGACATTGGAAACTGACTTCCAGAATCTCAAGTGTGAAATATCCACCTTATTCTTCTTAGTTTGAACCTCAATGGTCAACTGAAACAAAAAAGTGATTCTGGCAGTGGTGTCAATGAGGAACAAGAAGAGTGGCTCTTCTAGTAGTGTAGCAAATAAACCCTCCAATCATTAATGCTCCTTTTCCATCAATGATCATCCATTAAACTTAATTAGCTGTTAACAAAGATATTGACTAAGATGATGTAATAAAAATAATAATTATTAATTATTCCCTAATAAAGCTGAGGCATTGTTTCCCATGAGCACATCAGAGCCTATGGAAGGAAGGATCACAAACTTAGAGGACAGTGATAGTGAGAATGATAGGTAGGACACATGAACATTACTCCTGGTTTAAAAGGACCTAGAAATTCTTCCTCTCTTATTGGGCCCCCCCCTGAAATTCCTTGGGGGTATAGTATCTCTGCTGCTCAGGTTCCAAGGATTGACTTGTCTCCACAAACTCTTCTCTGTTGCCAGGGGTCACGCTCCTTGAAGCATTTTCACCCACCAGGTGAATATATCTCTGTATTTATGTATGTCCAAAGAGTATATGTCTCCCAATGGTTACCATCTCTCTTAGTGGTCTAGTGGCTCCTTTTCAAAGCTACATGATAGATGCCGAGGGGAAGAAAGACATAAAAAATATCTTCTTTCATCTCTCAACCCCTGCCTCTGTCTCCTCCATAAGCAGTTCCAAGTTTGCAATCTATCCAATTCTTAAACTGCCAGAATTCCCACAGATCAGGAAGTCTTGATCCACTTTTGTTTCACAGATCCATTTGGCAATCCAATGGCTTGTAGAGATCTCTTCTCAGAATGATGATTATAAGTACATAAAAGAAAATACATAGGACTGTCAAGGAATTACTGAACTATATTAAAATCATTGTCAAAATATTTTTAAACCCAAGTGAATGGGCCCTGAATTAAGAACCCCGGGTCTAAGATTTAACTCTCTAAGTATGCCAGAATTGTGGTAATTTGTTTGGGAAGGCAATCGATCTCAGAAATGGATCACTGAGTAACTTCTTAATGTATTGAAATCTCTAAACTTTAACAACTTTAAAAAAATTTGACCGTAAACTACATGAAATATATGTGATGATTACTAGTTGAGCAAAAAGTGTTAAGGAAAGGATTTTAGGATTGGAGAGGCCTGAGTATGTGTGCAGAAAAAAATGGAAAGAAGTTAGTAGAAAAGGAAAGATCAAAGATTCTCAAGGGTGAGTGGCTGATGGCTGAAGCCAGACCCTGGAGGAGGCAGGAGAGAATGGGATCAAAGAATACAGAAATTTCGTCTTGACCTACTCAAGCTGACAATTTATTTTTAGCTGTTTTTAAGCAATCTCAGTCCCAATGCTAATTCCACACTAATACTGCTTTACTACTCATTGTTCTGCCAAGACACAACAAACCCAGAATGTCATTAGCCTCCTTATTCCTTGGATTCCCAGAGTATAAAATGTCCTTTTTCTGAAACAACATCTTTGTTCAGTGATCCTTCCTTCTGGGGCTGTTTTTCCTTCTCATCTTTTCTCTGGAGGTGGTGTTACTTATCTAGTCTTCATAAAGAAAGCTATCTGACCCCTACACCTCAAGTATGAGCTTGAGCAGGTCTTTAGAATCTACAATGCCTATGTATACAAGGTGCTTATTCAATGCTTTTCTATTGATTGATTAATTTTCACACTCTAGCTCAAAGATTTGTAGCAATGTCTCTATTGAAGCTGATGCCCATGGACTTCTCCATTTTTTTATACAGGAGAATGACTCAACATCTCAGAATTTTCGGATTTCATCACTTTTGTCATCCACACATTAAAATAAAATTATTCTCACACAAAGTACTTGTAAATTAAACAAGTATGTCCTCTGTCACTTGCCAAATGACAATAGAGAACTCTCATTCCCAAATCTTTTCTCTCTGGAAATCTCCTTGAATGCTGCCCTGAAACCCAGATTGTTCCAGTCAGCCTTCATAGAAAGCCCCTAAATTAACTAGGACGTGCTCACCCCTGAAAGCTCCCTGGGATTAATTTCATGTGTCAGGTTAACCTGGTATTCACCCTGACTGAGTGAACCAGGGAGTAGAAGCAGCTAATAGCCACCCCAAGTTTGTAAATTGAGAAGGAATCCAGGGATTCTGTGAAGCTAAAGGAGTCTGTATCCCTTGGAGGCAAAGACCCAATACATAAATTTATACATCTAATTGGGAAGCAGTGAACATTTTAAGTCATTTTCAATTTATCCCTTTTTTAAAAAAAATTTTGACTGTAGGTTAAGACTTCTTTCACAAGATGTCCCCTGAGGAGTAGCTGGGCAAAGTTCTCTTCTGTCTACCCACCTGGCAGTAGCCAATTTCTCTCATTAAAATCCAAATACCTGTTTCTCCAGTGAGCAGGTCAGGGCTGGAGCAGCATAAAAACATGAAGGGAAGTCACCCATCATTTCACACAGGCTGTGAGATACAGGTACTTCTCAAAGGGATTAGATTAGAGCATCTGGTCACTCAGTGATCTTTGTGGGGTCTTGGCTGGCCCTGTGGCATTGATGATGAAGAGGTATATCAAAGGGCAACTGACGACAAAAATTTTGGCTTATTTGCTGGTTCATTCAATTCCCACAATTCATCACTTGCTGCTCCAACCTCTTCAATTCACTTAATTAGGAGTAAACATGTAACGTTTGTTCTTCTCATATCTCCTGAGAAATCTCTCTGTGTAAAAGCTAATTGATGTTGCTTGAAACTAAGATGTTAGTCACTAACTAGTGCCTAAGAGTGAGGGAAATAATTAGTGGGACCTCAAACTGAGAGCATGAGAAAAGAGATACCCTAACTTCCCAAGGGGCACCCCTACAACCCTAAGAAGAAAATGGTGCAACCTGGCTCTGGGATAGTGAAATCAGAGTATATTTACTCTACTTTCTCAAAGAAAACCAATACACCAAACTATCATCATACCATGACACATTGGTGTCAATGTTTATCAAGTTACTTTCTTCCCAGATGTTAAAATCATCCCGCTGAGTAATTTAAAATTATGAGATCAGATAGAAGAATGATTTTGTAGGAAAAGCCACTGACTATGAAGGACAAGACTGAGTCAGTGATCCTGGCGATTTAGGGAGTATCATAAGAGTACTAGATATTGATAGAGAGAAAGAAAAGAGGAGAGGAGAATTAGGAGGGCGTCAGTAACAAACTTCCCCTAATTCACAATTTTTTCCTGGAGCAGACCATGTTTATACCTCTCCTTGTGTTACAAAAAAAGTCTCAGTATTACATTACTACAGAAGAAAATGAGAATGTTTAGTCCACAGGGAGTGGATGAACTAAAGGTGGCTTAATAGGTTTTCATTGTGAAAGGTTTTAAGGGAGGCTAATATTAGCACTGGTAGCTATGTATTTTCAAAGACAAATAACACCATTCTGAGGGCACAAAAGAGTAAAACCAGGCTTCACAAATGATAAGCCTATTCCTGTGGTAAAACTACTGTCAGTGAATGCTTCATATCATACAGCCATGGAAAATTAATTCATCAACAATCCCACTACTGTTTAATAAAACCAGAATGTTCAATGACTTTCTTAATAAGTATCTAACTTTTTAAAATCTGTATAGAAATAAAACTGTGTAAAGTCAGGAATCATCAAAAAGATCCTGTCTCCTTCCTCTCTGTATAAAGGTAGTAAACAGCAGGTTCCGTGTTGTAAGTATTCCTTCTAGGTGACAGTCACTTTGTTGAATAGCTTTGATTAGGTGTTTTTATTGTAAGGGAGAATTAGGACCTTCCTTTACAAAAGCAATAGAAGATAACCTACCCCATCTTCAGCCAAGTGGATTTTGCGGGTACATTGCCATTTTTAAAAGCTGTTTTATCCACTAAAAGGAAGAACTAGGAGCTTTGGAATCTAGTGGTAAGGGAAGTAGACATCTGTATAAGTTCTAGACAACTGAGATAAAAGGAGTGAGGACTTTGGAATTATGAATTTAGGAGGAAGAAAAGTCACTTTTTGTAGGACTTATAAGACCTAAAATTTGAAGGATCATTAAACATCATCTACTCCAACACCATTGTTTTGCATATGAGTAAAAATGAGATTTAGAGAGGTGATTTGCCCAGTGTTCCAAAGGTGGAGGAAGGAAATGTTTCAATTAGCTTAATGTGCTCCCTGCCGACTCAGACCTCTTTGCCTCAGTTCCTCTAAAGGTAGCATGGTATAGTGAAAACAGCACTTGACTAGGACAAATGAGACCTAAGTTCCAGAACTGCTCACCTCAATTCAACACATACTTATTAAATGATTACTGTATGCAATGAACTAGAAACAGGGAGTTATGGTGATGCAGATTGGTATAGTCTCTAGAGCTATTCTCTAGTAGATAAATGGTCAAAGGATATGAATAAAACGTTTCCAAAAGAAAAAAAAAGTCAACTATCAGCAATCATTTTAAATAGTATTAAATTTTTACTTATAAAATAACACTATTACCACTACTACTGCTATTACTACTATTCCTACTACTACTACTAATGGCAATAATAATAATCAGTACTGCTGCTGCTGCTGGCTACTACTCCTACTCGTACTTGTACTCCTACTTCTGTTACTACTACTATTGCTGTTACTACTAATAATAATACTGATAATAAAGTCTTGTCTAGGCATGCCCAGATCATTCAACATGGAGGTGCTCCATGTCCCTATCATATGAATAGCCTTTTTGATCGACTGAGTAACCAGAATAGACTGCAACTTTCAAGCTGTCAAAGCTGAGGTAGTTATACCTTTTTGGCTTGCACTCTTTCCTGTATAAGAGTCCAGAATGTAAACAGAATAGTTCACTGACAACTCAAGGAGCCATGAACTGAATCAGTGAGAAAGGAAGGATTTCCTTCACCTTTTCACCCTCTCTTTTTACCTAGTTCTAAGGAATGGGCTTATAGGTCTTTGTCTTTTGTTCTATGCCATATTCCCTTTTTAGTTTCAGGTATCTGGTGATCCCGTCTCAACCCAGAAATGCAAGCTTGATGACCTTGGGGCTAAAATTCCAGGCTGACTGTTGAAACCAGGAAGAGTTTCAGGGAAGATGAGAAAAGCCAGGATACCTAGGACTCATCACTGAACTGGATTTTGACCCTGAAACTAGGACTATATTCTTTAGGAGCTAAATCGTGAATCTAATCCCTTTTCCTCTCTTCAGAGAATGAAGTGATATGGGATAGAGAATTAAGCTCCACATTTTGGGGGAGTAAGTTTCCATATTTGTGATTATACTTTTGAGATAAATATTTCCTTACCAAAACTGTTTTGACAACTGCCAGTGGTTAAATGGAATTGGGATGAAAGGTACCCCTTACATATGAAGGAACATCTATGGCAAAGGGGGCCAAAGATGAAAACCCTGGACTACTAAGGGAACTGGAGAAAGGATGCGTGACATGTGACAAACTTGTCCTTCAGGAAGTGAGGTAGTGAGTTATCATCATCATCATCATCTCTTCACTATTTACCTTATAGTCATCAGATTATCAAAGATAAATGATAAATGTTCACAGGGTTATGGGAAGATAGCCATAGTAACTCACCATTGTTAGAGCTGTGGATTGATCCAACCATTCTGGAAAACAAATGGGAATTATAGTATCAAGGTCACTACAGAATGTCCATACCCTTTGATGGGAAATATTCTTCTTGTGCAAAAATCTATATAAAAAGTAGATGGTGGAGCAAAGAAAGCACTTAACTGAACTCTCTCAACATTCACTTTTAAATAACTTGAAAATAATACTGGAAATCAACTTCTGGAGTGGCAAATCCAACAGAAGGTCAGAGTGAGACATTCTTCCAGCCCAAGACAATGTAGAAGGTGAGAAAGAGAAATCTATGACATGGGTGAGGAGGTTAACCTTAAATTCACATGGATGAAACATCGGTGGTAGGACTGGGTGATAGTGACAGAGTAGCAGTGGTTTGGGAGCACTCAAGAGAAGATAAGGGAAATTGTCAACTGGTCAGAAAGAGATTATAGGCATCCCCTGTGCTACCACTGGATGCAGGACCAGACACTGTTCAGCAGCTCCGTTGCCTATATCCACTTCTGAGTCATCATTCAAGGTTAAAGAATAGTACTTTCATTTAAGAGGGAATATATTCAGGAAAACTATTGCTCCTGAGCAGCAGTACTAATTGTAATTCCAAGGGATTAGGGTCCCTTAAGGGACTGCAGACCAGAAGAGCAGTAACCACAAGTTACAAGTAACCCAAGATCACATCACTTTGGTAGCACTGAAAACTTCCATCACCCCAGAACTAGTTCTGAAAATAGCAGTGTGAAAAAACTTGAAGCTTGAGACAGTGCTACACACACACCTCTATACACACAGAGAGCCCAAAATTAATATAAATTAGATTTCCAAATCAAAAAGAAGGGTGGAAAAGTGAGCAAACACCAACAAAAAGAGCTTGACCATAAAAGACTGCTATGGGGACAAGGAAGACCAAGTCGCCATTTGAAAGAGATCCCCAAATGAAAACTCACAGGAATATCACAGGCAAATCCCAAAGCTCCTGGGCCAAAGAGAAAAAAACTAGAAGTAGCCAAAAAGAAACTACGCAAATGAAATAGCTCTATAGTCAGGATCACGCAAGATTTAGCAGCTACCATGTTCAAGGAGCCAAGGGCTTGGAATATGATATTTCTGAAGGCAAAAGAGATGGGATTACAACCAGAAATAACCTACCCAACAAAAATGAGTATAATCCTTCAAGAGAAAAATGGACATCAGTGAAATAGAGGATGCTCAAGTATTCTGGATGAAAAGACCAGAGCTGAATGGAATATTTGACTTTCATATACAAGATATAAGAGAAACATTAGAAGGTAAACATGAAAGAGAAATCATAAGGGACTCAATAAGGTTAAACTATTTACCTTTCTACATGGGAAGATGATACGTATATCTTCTAAGAACTTTACCATTATTAGGGAAATTAAAAGTATTCTACATAGAAGGAAGATGTGAAAAAGTTGGATTATGTTGGAGTGATTTAAAAATGGATAGGGGAGAAAGAGGGATACTTTGAGAGAAGGGGGAAGGAAGAATGAGGGAAATTATCTCATATAATAGAGGCACTCAAGAAAAAGCTTTTATGGTGGATAGGGAAATGGAAGGGGTAATAAAAAAGAAAAAGAGGAGATCAACTAATTGAGCATGCAATTAAAAAAACTAGAAAAAAAAACAAATTAAACATCCCCAATTAAATACCAAATGGAAATCTGGAAAATAAAAAAGATAAATTAATAAAGCTGAAAGAAAAAAACATCAAACTGATAAATAAAACTAGGAGCTGGTTTTATGAAAAAATAAGCAATACAATAGATAAATCATTTGCTAATTTGAATGAAAAAAGAAAGAAGAAAACCAAATTACTAGTATCAAAAATGAAAAGTGTGAGTGCACTACCAATGAAGATGAGGTTAAAGCAATTATTACAAGTTATCTTGCCCAATTATATGCCAGTAAATAACAATCTAAATGAAATGGATGAATATTTACAAAAAATATAAACTACCAAGATTAAAATAAGAGGAAATAAATCACCCTATCTTAGAAAAAGAAATTGAACATACCATAAATGAGCTCCCTAAGAAAAAACTCCCCAGGACAAGATGGATTTATAAGTGAATTCTACCAAATATTTAAGGAACAATTAATCCTAATACCATATAAACTATTTCAAGAAATAGGTAAATAAAATTTTACCAAATTCCTTTTATCATAGAAATATGGTTTTAATACCTAAACCCAGGGAGAAAATTTTAAAAAACAATAGCAACAAAGAAAACTACAGACCAATTTTTTTAATGAATATCAATATGGAAATTTTAAATAAAGAACTGGAAAAGGGATTACAGAAATATATCATTGAGATCATATACTCTGACCAGGTAGGATTTGCACCAAGAATGCAGGGTTGGTTCAGTATTAGGGAAACTATCATCATAATTGACAATATCAGCAATATGAAAAACACAAATATATGATTATATTAATAAATGCAGAAAGAGCCTTTGACAACATACCATACCCATTCCTATCAAAACATTAGAAGTCATAAGAATCAGAGGATCCTTTCTTGAAATGATAAACTGTATCTTTCTAAAATGAAGAGCAAGCATTATTTGTATCAGGGATGAACTTGAAACTTTCCCAGTATAATCAGGGCTGAAGCAAGGGTGTTCCTTATCACCACCATTATTTAATGTTGTACTAGAAACAACAAAATAAGAACAAGAAATTGAAGGAATAAAAACAGGCAATAGGAAAATAAGCTATCACCCTTTGCATATGATATGGTCGTATAATTAGAGATCCTAGAGAATCAACTAAAAAAATTAGTTGAAACAAGTATTATTGTTTATTATTATTAACAAAGTTGAAGAAATGAACCCATGCAAATCATTAGCTTTTCTATATACTACCAACAAAATATAGCAGCAAGATGTGGAAAAAGAAATTTCATTTAAAACAACTGCAGGCAATATAAAATATTTGGAGTCTACTTTCCAAGAGAAACCCAGGAACCATATGAACAAAATTATAAAACACTTTTTACATTAAGTTAGATCTAAAAAATTGGAAAAATGATAATTGCTCATTTGGTAGGCCAAGCCAGTATAATAAAAATGACAGTTCTATCTAAGTTAGACATAAAGGGTGACATCGTTAAGTAAATCTGGGGATCAAGGGAAAAACGTGTGCTTGTAAAAGATATGAATGAGGGAAGAATTTATTACCAACAAGAGATAAAGAAAATGATGGGAAGTAAAATGGATAATTTTGATTACATGAGTTGAACAAATTGTATTTTATGAAGGTACTGATATATTGTTAGCTCAAAACTTAGAAGAAAACAGAAACTTGGGAAGATGTATAATATTTTATAGAATGAAGTAAGCTGAACAGTAATGTGAAGGAAAACAAGATTGAAAGAAATCACAGATCTGGTCAATGACAACTCATACATGCTTTTGATGACAGATGGTGAAATTTACTTCCCTCTTCTCAGCAGAAAGATTGTAGAACAAAGTTTTGAAATGAGGCAAAGTAATGTCAAATATGGCCAATGTGTTAGCTTTTTAAATTTAATTGCATACTTTTCTACAAGGAAGGGTACTATTGGGAAATTATAGTAATATAAAGAAAAATATATAATAACAAAGAAAAATCTCAATATCATTAAAAAATAACATTAGATTGAAAATATTATTAGAGCTAAGGAGGATAAAATTAGGATAAAGGATGTGTCAGATAAAGTACATAAAAGGAATAAAAGGGGATTCGGATGGCAAAATTTTAGATGTGAACGGAGAATCTCGGGGTTTAAAAATATGTCTATAAATATGTGCTTACATGGTACCTATGAGCGGAGAGCAGAAACATGTTTTAAAATAAAAGCAGGGTGACTTCGACTACATCTATATCCTTTTGGACATATCTGTGTTTTATGCCCCTCTCTTAAAAAGTCCAATTTTTAAGTTGCTTATTTGAGCAACAAGATAGAAATAACTATAATACAAATTAGCAAACTATAAACGTGTAAAGGAAGAGGAAACGGGGGAATAATTAATTGAGGATAGAGGAGTCTTCTAGTTGAAGGATCAGAGGCTTCATGATGATACCTCCTAACAGTGTTCTCTACTTCCAGTCTTCCCCATTTCCAATCTCTCCTTTACAAAGTTGTCAAAATAGCCTTCCTAAATAACTCCCTGCACAAGAGTCTTCGATGACTCTCCATTGCTCATAGGACAAAATACAAAGTCTTCAACCCTTTCTGTAAGTTTCCAACATCTTATTCCCACCTTTTCCTCTATCCTTATTCCATACTTTCCCTTCCTGTACACCACAACTCAGCTCAAATAAACTGTCAGTTTTTCCTGAACTTAATATGCCATGACCTGATTTCATGCATTTGGAACAGATCATTGACTATATCTAGAATGTATATACTCTATGTTTCTATGGTTCAGGATCATCTTCCATAAGGACGCAGCTCTGGTGCCACTTTATCAAACCTTTCCTGACCCCCTCCTCCACAGCTGAAGGCCATCTTCCTCTCCTCAAATTTTACAGAGTACTTAGGATCTCTCATAGAATAATACACATAACACAGACTCACATACAAACATACATACATGTGTGTGTATATACAGACCTCTCCATTTGAAGACTCCCAAAGAGAGGGCAGAGCACCCACTCCAGGGCAGCTCATTCAACTTCAGAGAACCTATCACGATTAGAAAATGTTTCCCAACATTGGCCTTTTTGCAACTTCCACGCTATTTCTTCTCTCTAGGACCAAACAGAAAAAAATCTCATCTTGCCTCCCCATTTTAGCCTTTAAAATACTTGAAGCAACCATCTAGTCTAAGGTCTTTATTATATAAACATATTTAGGACAAGAGATGTCAAATGACTTGTCCAATGTGACATGGGAAGCAACTGAAAGATGAAGAGTCAAAGGGAGATCTTCTGCCTTCACAGTCTGGGCTCCATTATTTACACCAGACTGCTTACTTTCATCACCCATTACCTTGTGCTATAATATCTTGTGTTCATATCCTACCTCCCCCAAGAGAATAAGGAAAGGGCCATTATTTTGCTTTGGCTCTTGGTCTTTGAATCTCCAGTTCCTGTGACAATGCCATGAACATAGTAAGTACTTAAGAAATGGGAATTTACTGAGGTAGTAGGCAACTCCTGAGTGTAGTTTTAAAGAAAGAGAAGAATTTCAACAAACTGAGATTCAGGGGGACCCTTCTGATTGCCTAGACAATGGGAAGAATGATATCTGGAATATTTCAATATTGAATGACAAACGATAAACTTCAAAGAAAGTCAGGGAAGGCACATGAATTGAAGTGAAGTCATAATATGAAAAGACATGGGGATGGTCATGTAGCAGGATAACAGATGGAGTAAGGATCTACCCAGTTATTGGAGCCCATGGGAGAACAAGTGGCCAAATGTGAGGCTGAAAACTCTGTGGTATGAATGGACAGGATCTCTTAGTGTTTGATCTACAGGCATAGCTTTTAAGAACTGATAATCATACCTATGACATAACTGCAGCATCATGGGAGTCTTCAGTTGATCTCTATATGCATCATGGCAAATGTTGAATAAGAGTTCCCAAAACATAAATGGAAAGTGATCATAAAGCAGGACTCAGTTCTCTCCACAAAATTGTTCTGCCTTCACACATGCAGAAAACTTTACCAAGCATGCAGGCTAAACTATCTTATTTAATAAGTTCTCTATGTGTATTTGTGTGGGGGGGGTATACTCCTTAAGGATCACTAATATGTTTGGTGTCTTCTCAAATTGGTTTTGTATTATGAATTGGCCCATGGGATTATGTTTAATAAGAAAACACCAATGAGCACTTAAAGATGAGTCATTCAGGATTTGATGTATGTGGGGGAGAATAACTTAGGAGGAAAACAGGTCTACACATTTTGGATGCATTAAAGTCTCTACCACTTTTCTTAAGGATGGAGATCCAAATATGGAGGGATCACGATGTATATGTTTTCTATTGAATTTATGATAGAGAAAGAAAGAAAAGCTATACAGTTTGATATGTACCCTACATTTGGAGAGAGCATTCAAAGAATTCAGAGAAAGAATAGCTAGAATCTCATGGAATAAAATTCTACAAGAGAAAACAACTGAGGAAAGATGGGAAATTTGAATCTGAAAATAGAATGGGAAATAATTCTAACAAAGAGGGAAAATGACAGTTATCTAAGGAGCCCAATGCAGGTTCACAGAGAACTCACCAATGAACTTAGATTTGATGTACTGAAAAATTGTAGAAAGGGCTGGTAGCAGAGAACAGAGATCAAAGAATGACACAGTCTGGTGAGATATGAGAATTGTATCAGGAGCATACAAGCTCAGAATGACCTGAAGCTGGAGAAGAAAGCTCAGGACAATGAAATGGTTTGGGGTTTTTTGTCATTTTTGTTATTGGAGGGAAAATGAGGATAAAAGAACTGACAAGACCACTGCTAAGGATGGATGATACTATAACAACAACCAGTGAGAATCAAATTGTTCCCTTTTTCCTGCAATGGAGAATGAATGATTTATGTACTGGGAAGGGCAGAATAAATATATGTAATGTGGAGTTGCCATCTGAGCTAAGTAAGGATATAGAGAGCACCTCGCTGCTATGGGTAAATTCAAGTCATCTGGTTCAAGTGAAATAGACCATTCAAAACTTTTAAAAAATTGATGGGTGTGATTTCCAAACTACCCATTAGGGATATTTGAAAGATTGCATAGAACAGCAGAGTCACTGAGGCCCCAGGTACAAGTGTCTTGGTAATTTTTGAAAGGTAAAAGAATAGTCTACAAACTACAGACAAGCAAGCTTGACTTTGATTCATGGAAAAATTCTAGATTGGATCATTAAAGACTTGGTAGGCAAACATTTAGGTAGCTAGGTGGTACAATGGATAGAGGTAGGAAGCTGTCTTTCTGAATTCAAATCTGGCCTCACTTACTTATTAGCTAGGTGACTCTGAGCAAGTCTCTTAACCCTGTTTACCTCAGTTTCCTCATCTGTAAAATGAACCGGAGAAGGAAATGACAAACCCCTTCCCGTATCTTTGCCAATAAAGCCTCAAATGGGTTCATGAAGAGTCAGACATAACTGAAACAATTGAACAACCACACAAGGTAAACATCTGGAAAGGGAGGTGGTGATTACAAAGAACCAGCCTGACTGAAGAACAGGCCCTGAACAAGAACAAGAATGGATAGATCTCATTTTCATTACTGACAGAATTCCTCATTGGTCAATCAGGGTGATGGAGTAGGTGGAGCTTAGTTGGCTTTAATGAAGCACTTGACTAAGTATCCACAGATATTCCTTTGGGAACAATAAAAAGAAGTGGACTAGGTAACAGTACAATAAGTTAGATTTCTCTTATTGTTGAGGGCTCCATAATCTTTCCAATCTTTCAGGTTCACTGTTTCAATATCATACTTGATCCTATATCCTCAATCAACATACAAACTCCATTGACAAATTGTATGTCTTTCTTCACAATATCTTTAAGACATGATCCCTTTCTCACCACTCTCATAGCCACCACAGTAGTTCAATCCTTCTTCAGCTCTTACCTAGAATATTGTAATCATTTTCTAATTGGTCTCCCTCTCTAGTTCCTACTCTCTTCCCTCTATAATCCATCCTTCATTTGGGTGTCAAAGTGATTTTCCTAAAGCATAGATCTGGCCATGTTACCCTTCCACCCATTCAATAAACTCCAGTGGCTCTCCATTATCTCTAGGTTCAAATATACTGCCTTCTGGTTGGCATTTAAAGCTCTTCATAACCTGACCCTTCCTTTCTTTCTAATATTCTTGCATATTACTCCTGTCCATATACAATATACACTATGACCATACTGACTCAGTTGCTGTTTCTCACACATGACCCTCAAGTTCCTGTTTCTCTGCCTTCACATTGGCTACCTTCACACTTGGAATCCTCTCCTTTCTCACCAACACTTCTGGTTTTCTCTTGTTTCCTTCAAGACTCAACTCAAACACTACTTTCTATAGGCAGTTTTTCCTATTCCACCCTCCCTCAGTCGATAAAGCTAAGCCCTCTAAGGTTACCTTCCATTTACTCTGTATGCATCTTCTGTATTCTTATTCAGGCATACATGGTTGGTCTCATTAGAACTTAAGGTCTTTGAGGGCAAGGGCTTTTTTTTATATTTTCTTCATATTCCCAGCACTTAACACAATGTTTAGCACACAGTACATGCTATGCATTCATAAATAAATGTTAATTTCTTCAAACTTTTGAATGGTTGGACTCAAAGAAAAATCATTAATGGTTCAAGGGCAACTTGTAAGAAGTTTCCTAGTAGAAGACCCCAGATATCTGTTCTTGAACCTATACTAACTTTTTTCAGTTAATTGTACAGAGGCATAGATGGTGTGCAAATTTGCAGATAGCATAGAGATCAGAGGAAGAACTATTGAAACAAAAGATGACAGAGTTAAGATCCAGAAGGAGCTTCACAGGCTTGGACATTGGGTTAAATCTAATGAGTTGAAATTCAACAGGAGTAAATGTAAAGTCTTAGACTTAAGATTTTTTAATTACCTTCACAAATAAAAGGTCTCAGACCCTATTTTGAGACTTCATTTCATCTGAAAAAGATCTCAGGTTTTTTGGTGGACCACAAGCTCAATATGTATCAACAATCTAATATGGCAGTCAAGAAAACTGATGTAATAGTTGGCTTCCTTGAAAAGCCTGGTAAAAAGCCTAGAAGGAGGTAATATTCTTGCACTACTTGGGCATTGTAAGACCATATTTGAAATATTATATTTAGTTCTAAGTGGCACACTTTTAGGAAGGATGTTGATAAAATTAAAAGTGTACAGAGAATGGCACCTTGGATATGGTAAAGGGCCTCAAACTCAGCCTATATGAGAATTAGTTGAAGGAATGGGGGATATTTAAGAAAGTAAAGGTTGGGGTGAGGAGGAACAGGGATAATTGTCTCTATAATTTAAAGGACTTCCAAGGGGGAAGTGCAATTACATTTATTTTGCCCAGTTTCTTATAGAAGCTTACAGAAGAAGAAGAACTTGGAAGGATAACCAGAAGTTACAAAGATCCAAGTTTACACTTGAGGATAGGAGAATATCTAAATCTGAGATCTGTTCACAGATTTCTTTGAGAGTAGAATTCTTCAGCCAAAGCTAGATGATCAACATGTCACAGAGGGGATCTTATTTTTTCTCAAATATAGGTTGGGCTAGATGGCCTGTGAGGTCTGTTCACGCTCTAAAATTCTGTTACTCTGTGATATGTTGTGTGTGAGGTTTAATTACAAAGGAAAGAGACCATGAGAGCTTTTTTTCTTATGACTGGTAGAGACAGCATATCTTTTATAGTCACATATCAAGTGCAAATGCAGATCTTTCAAACAGTATTGTCATGGGGAAAAAAACTTGAAGAACAGCAAAGTTGTGGTGGTAGAGATCATTTTTAATAAAGGATCTAGGAAAGAAGCGTAAAGCAAGATAACTTGACAACTGATAAGCTGAGAGGTGGAAAAGAAGCAGAGATTAAACAACCATGGATGTAGGTGAACTGTAACCTTTGCAAGACATCTGGGGAGGAGGACAAGCAAAAAAGATTTTAACTGTGGAATCCAGGAAAGATAGAATAATTATGGTTAATCAAGAGACTGTAAGAAGAGAAGTGTTTACCTAAATCCAGTTGCTGTTTATGATGGACCAGCCCCAGAGAGCGTTGCTTAACTCAGTGGCCAGAGCTGAGAAATAGAACCTAGAGAAGCTGAGAAAGTAGATGTCTGCGTAAAAATGAGTAAACCTGCTCTCTATAATTGCACTATATATGTCATCTTGATGTTTTATCATCTGTACCATTGCCCAAGCCAGTTGATCTCTCAGGGTCTCAGTTTTTTCATGTGCAAAATGATCAGGTTGAACTAAATGACCTTTAATAACTTTTCAGCCTATGAGTTTATGGTCTTTCACACTAAACTAGATTTCTATTATTTTCATACAGTGATTAATGGTAAGTGAAATCCTTGAGAGTTCATGACAATTGGTTCAAGGGGTCCGTGCTAAAAAAAAAATAATAATGACACTTCAAGGGGCAAATAATAGCCTAATTATATTATGAATGTAATATATTGTCCTCATTGATAATAACAAGCATATTTAAAGCATTAGAAGTGTTTTTCCATGCAGCAACTCAAAACCTTTATATTAATGCACACAATTTTGGTATTTGTGCAACCATTACATCGAACTCTATCCACTTCTGACTAATTCTCAGGTGCACTTGCATTTTCTCAACCTGTCTTCAAATTGTTTCCAAACCACCACAGGGTTCAAAATCTAGGTATAATCTCCTTTCAGTAGATAGTCAGACACATTTGAATTCCTCCCTTTGGGTGCAATACTATGCACCAAAGTAGTTCCCTTGTTTCTCTCTGTTAACCCCATAATTATACCTCATCAGCTACGTAATCACATCCGTTTGTATTCTTGCAGCAGAAGTGTCAGGTTGTTCAAAAATCATGATGGCTAGGCACATGCATTGTAAGCTATCTTGAAACCATCACGGATGTTCTTCAGAAGCAAACCCTTACATTGCTTCTCACTACAGTATTAAGGCTGTTTTCCAATTTATCCTCCATTATGTTACCATTCTTTGTGACCCTGGGTAAGTTACTCAATCCCTGTCCACCTCAGTTTCCTCAACTATAAAATGCATATAATGATAACACCTACCACCTTGGGTTGTCGTGAGGATCAAAAGAGAAATTATTTGTGATATAGGGGTTGCATGTCATAGGCACTTAACAAAAAATATTTTTTCCTTCCTGTCTTTGTATTTATTTCCTTCCTTTTTTGTTTCCTTTTTTCCTCATTTTTTTTGTTTCTTCCTTTCCTTCTTTTGCTTCCTCACTTCCTCCTTCCTTCCTATTATTTTGTCTGGTCAATTTTCAAATGAATTGATTAGCAACACAGGTCAATTCTTCAATAGAGTCTCTTTCAGAGTGTTGCCCATACACCATTGAAAGAAGACAAGAAAGTCATAGCTGAAGAGATTCTTTCTTTACAAAGGGTAGAAATCACTTAAAGTAAAAAAGCAATACATGGCATTGAATTCTAAGTATATTTATTATTTAATCTACAGCACTCATCATTGACTAGTAGAAAAGTAAATATTTTATGCTGTAACTAGCTATTCATTTTGTCAATTGTTTAGGGGGCTAATTTTTTAAAATGAATTTCCAATTCTCAGCAAGAGATCTTATAAAATTCCCTGACCATTGTTCACTACATAGTTGTATGAACAACCATCTTCACTTTAATTCTTTTTTTAAATTAAAGTACAGAAATAAATTTTCCAGTGTTGAGTCAAATATTGCAAACCTTTATTCAAATAAAAACAACCAATATTTAAATTATTTATACACATTATTTTATTAAGCATCATCCAAGTTGTAATTTATTTCATTAAAATGTTATTTACATTCAAAATTTTGTAAAATAAAGAAATTTGTGTTAAATCTAACAGATATATATATATATATCTCACAGCATATGAGATCTTGCTAAATCTTCTTTTACTTTGTATTTCTTTTCGTTCTTACAGAAAGCTTACTTCTTTTCATTCTTAGAATTAAACCACGTAAATATTTGTAATTATTTTATAATTAGTTTTATAATTTTATAGTGTTCTTAATTATAAATAAAATGTTTTATAATTATAACTATATAACGTAAATTTTAATTTCAAGTTTTTTGGCAAAAGTTATCATTGTTGTTGTAAGCACTTAATGAATAAATAAATGAATCATAAGATATTAAATTATCCTGAGAGTTCACAACACATTTTTATTGTTGTTAAAGAGATTCACAGAACAAAATAAAAAGTTGGGGACCATTATTTTGGGACAAGCTGCCTGAATGTCAAAAGATTTAAATGACCAACTGTCAATAAGGTGAAATGTTCATGGCTGAGCAGAATAGATCGACAGCCCAAGACCATTATCTAGAGATTGTTGGGTTTTTAATACCTGTATCTGTAGCACCTAGCATACCTATGGGACTTACTGGGTGCTTAATAAATGTTTCTTGATTGACTGATTGATCTAAGAAGCATATTGCTTCATGAACGCTTTTCTCTGGAATGGCCTCAGCAGCATGAAGGCCTTCTGTTCACTGAGTCGCCCTGGTGTTTTTGCATAAAATGCTAAAAACTACCACCAAACAATGACAACCAAATAATCTTTGTGTTGGTTCATGAAGATTGAAAAATTGTTCTCAGTGTGATGAGCTTCCTTCTACAACACAATATTTTATCAGGCATGAGTAAGTTAGATGATTTTAGAGGGGTCCAGTGAGAGAGTTAGATCATTAAGTTGTGATCTGAGATGGTCCAGGATTCCACTGGGGAGGGGGGAATAGCTGGCAGTTGTGCAACTAGGACTTAGTTCTCTGGATCTTCAGGGTTTCCTTACTTCATTCATAAATTACTTTATTTTTGCATGTATTTGTATGATTGTCCACTACAACACAAACTCCTTAAATAAAGAGTTATCTAATTTTTTCTTTGTATTCCCAGTTTGCGATTCTGACACATACATTAGTGTGACCCTGGACAAGTCACTTAACTTCTCAGTGGTCAGGCAATTCATTAGGACTCTAAGTTTCAGAGAAGGTGCAGACCTGTCTTGGTAGAGGCAGTTTGCTCACCTAGTGGTTCTTTATACAAAGGCAACCATAGACTCCATTCCCAAGCCTATCTCCATGGTATAGGATAGTGTCTGACACATAGTAATAAATGTTTGGTGATTTATTGATGGATCTACTCAGATACCTCATCACACACAGTTCACACTTTGGCTCACACTTTGGTTTCCCTCCTTTCATCATCTGAAAGTTTCAAGGAAATGAAAAATAACATTGCCTCCCCCCAAAAAAAGATGGAAGTCTGTGACCTAATTCAGGATCCAGAAGCACAGACAGGAAGGTAGATATCAGAACCTTGAACAAGCCCCCCTTCTCTCCAGTATTGTTTCAGGTGCCTGCACACTGCCCAGTTCTAAAACCAGAAGATATATTGGAGGAAAGGAAAAGAGTAAAGGAAGATATAGGGCTGAGGTATGAGACACTAGAATCAGAGTCTTCATGGCAAAGTAGTTTATTTTCAAGGGTGCTAAAGTACTTTAGAGACATATGGCCTTCCCTTCCTCCCCATGAGTGGTATACTTCCAAAGCTTTCTAGCTTTGGAAGCTGTGCTTGAGATGTTTTTCCTTAAGGAGGAAGCAGATGGATCCAATGAACCTAGGCTCAAATTTCAACTTTGACACTTATTCAAGATTATTTTGTCCATATACTACAGAATTTTTTTTTACCCAATCTTACAGTGATTAGAGAAGGACTGAGGAAATTTTGCCTTGGTCAATGAGGATTTGGATCAGCCTGCTCTGAATATGATAGCATGGTGCAGTGGTATCTAATTAAAATAGAAACACGTCACTAAACCATACATAAGAATGATTTAGGCCACAGTTAACTTAGGAAACCAGTTAGTAGCATTTTCTTTTTCCATGTATTTTTATTTATCTTGTTAAATATTTTCCAATTATATTTTAATATAATTGACTCACAAGGGACATATGATTTCCATGGGTGACAAATCTGGCCTAGAGAACACTACCAGTGGACTATTGAGAGAGCATCTTCATTGGGTTGTTTTCACAATATTGGGGAAGGGTAGTAATGAGTCAAGCTCCCTTGGAGACCAATAGCAGATTTTAGAGATAGCCATGCAATGACCAGGGAGTAAGGCCATGACCATAACATAGAATGAAATGTATTTTCCCCCTTTATGTGAAGCTGACCTGTACAGGGGTGGGAGAGGAAACCTTCATTGATTAAGAAGTCTCATTCTAAGCAACTCAAACTAGCAAGTCCAGAACCTAGAGACAAAGAGACCAGAGTCTGAACACTAGAGTTGGAATTTGGGGAGAAATGAACCTCAAGGGGAGGTTGCCAGGGTGAGGAATATAAGAGAGGGGAAAAAGCAGATGGAAGAGACAGAAGTTTGGGAAAATATAAGGCAGTTGTGGGGTTTAGAATAGGGTGAATCTTTGACTATCAAAGATTGTGGTGGTGGTGTTATATAGTTAATGTTCTACATTAAACATATTAACACCAATATTCTCCTAGTGATGTTTTATCATTTAAAATCATGGAGTGACACCAACTCAAAAGAATTAAAATTGCAGGTGAGCCAAAGAGTAATGGAGAGACAGATGGTAAGTGTGAGCAAAGTACAATAAATCACCAAGGATGACGTGAGGAGGGGTAGACTTGCAATCATAGAAGTCAAGTTCACATATTGCATGAGACAAGTCATAGCATCATGGATTTGGAGATGAAAGGGACCTGAGAAGTCAATTAGTTTAACCCTTTCTTTACAGATGAGGAAACTGAGGCTCACAGAACTCAAATGACTTACCCAACATTGTATTTAGTAATAAAGTTGTAGAGTCAGAATTCAAACTCAGGTCTTCTGACTCTAAAACTCCAGGACTCTTTAAGCACTACTATGATGTCATCTCTCTTTTTAACTACATGATCATGGGGAAATCACCTTACCTCTGTAATCCAGAAATGGCCAACCCACAACCTATGAGTTCCAAGCAGACAAAGGAGTTCTGTCAAACCACATTAAAATGTAATTGGAAAATACTTAACAAAATACATTAAAATACAGTAAAACAGAGATAACTTGTGATCTTCTAAGGCAATATGTAGCTACAAGGATCCCATTTCTGTTTGTATTTGAGTCTAGACCATAGTTTCCTCATATATGAAATGGGAATAATGTTATTCAGACTCCTTACTTTACAGTGACATGAGCAAGTGAGTCATTGACAAAAGTGAATTATTGTTTTGAGACTGGTGACCCAAGTTGGTATGTGATATTCACAAAATTGTAAGTCATCAAGAAAGGAGATCGCTGATACATTCAGTAGATACGCAATGAAAGATTTACACAAGCTGCTAGATGAGAACCCCAATGGATGAGAATGCATTGAAGTTCTGATTATGATTAGTACCAGTGGAAAGAACCTCCACACCAATGGGATAAAGATAGTTCTCCTTTATGCATAGCATTTTGCTGTCATTATCTCATTTGAGACTCATAATGACCCTGTGAGATAGGTGTTGTCATCACTAGCACTTTACAGATGGGGAAACTGAGGCTTACAGCTGTCAAGTGACTTACCCAGAGTCACTTACCTAAGAGATGGGATTCAAACTCAAATCTCCTTGGCTTCAAGTTCAACACTCTATGGCCACCATCACTGTATTCTACTGGGTTCCAGTAGAATTTGAGCTTCTTCAAAGTAGCCCCTGGCATAGTGTCCAGTTCATAGTCATAACTTAATAGTCATAGTCATAACTTACCAAATGCTTGTTGTACTGTAGCTGCCTCTCAGTTATCAAAATATTCCAAGTAAAGGTAGAAGAAGGGCAACACAGTAGGAAAGAATGTAGTATGCAAGAAAGAGAAAGTTCCAGAATGAGATCTCTCTTTTTTCCTAAAATTATTGTTTTTAAAGCCCAGCACCACTTGTCTCTGGTTTTCAACATTTAGAATTAATGGCAAAAAGCAAAAGTTCTGATGCAACAATTTAGAAAAATCTGTTATCAAGTACTAAGTGTCCCTCAAGTAAAATTATGGAAGATTGGAGTTGAAATTCAATATATTGCACTGGTAGGAAATTATGAGAGACATAAAAGAAACATGTTGGAATCTACCTAAACTCCAAAAATTGGGATTGGCCAACCAAAACTATTTCTTTACAGCCTACCAGGGGCCACTTAAAGTGATTCAAGTTGAGACTAAGCATAGGAACAATGCTGTCATTAATACCATCCAAGAGCAACAGGTTGTGGGATTTTCTTAATTTCTGAAGACATGGGGTGCCAAGATCAGGGACAACTACAGCACAAGGGAGGAAAAATGGTCAAACTGTTCATTCCCCTTCAATTTTGAGGGGGGACCTCCAAGTCACCCCCCCTTGTAAGAGGAATTATTTCATCTGTGGGTAAACAATTTTAAAAACACTCCAAAATGTGCAAGTTCCCCCTTGTAGAGTTAGGGGAGAGTTATTCATTCAATCAACAATCATTATTGAGCATCTGATTAATAATTGAGGATCTAGGTTCAAATCCAGCCTCAGACATTTGACACTTAATAGTTGTGTGACCCTGGATGCCTTCAAAAAGGAGGAGGAGGAGGAGGAGGAGGAGGAGGAAGCACTATGCTAGGCTATGGATAAGCAAAGAATAAAATCAAACCTTCCCTGACATCAAGCAGCTTATTAAGGTCTACAGGAGAGAAACAATGCATACAAGGAAATGTGTATTTTCTACCCAACTTTTCTAACAACTTCTAAGAGCAGTTGAAGGATCCAGAAAAGTTCCATGTAAGAGATAACTGAAGTTGAATTTTAAAGTGAAGTAGGAATTCTAAAGAGTGAAAGTGACTAGGGAGAGAATTCCTGGCATGTGGGATAATCCAGACAAAGGCATGGGGACAGAAGATGGAATATCACTTAAATGGATCAGCAGGTAAGCCATTTCTGCTACAGCACACAGTGTGTATGTGGGAGTCATATATAATGAGCCCAGACAAGTAGATTCTAGGAAGAATGTGAAGGACCTTACATGGCAAGCAGAGGCATCTGGATTTGATCCTGGAGTCAGGAGGGAAGTGCTAGAGATTCTCAGTAGAGAAATAACAGACAGATCTTGGCTTTACTAATGGTTATCTTGGCAGGTATATGAAGGATCAGTTGTAAAGGTAAGAGACTTGAAGCTGGGAACCCAATTAGGTGACTGTTACAATAGCCCAGACAAGAGGCAGGAGAGCCTGAACTAGGATGATAGCATGTGCACAGAGAAAAGGAGGCTGATGCAGGAGATGTTATGAAGATAGAACTGGTCAAATGTGGCAACTGATTGGATAGAGGAGGTGAGGGAGGGAAGGGAATTGTGTATAATTCTGAGGTTAAAATTTTTAATAATTGGGCAGCGAAGTGGCACAAGGGGTAGAGCTCCAGCCCTGGAATCAGGAAGACTTGAGTTCAAATCCTGCTTCAGACACTAGCTGTATGACACAGGGCAGTCAATCATTTAACCCTGATTGCCTCAAAAGTAAAAATAAAACAACTGAATAATTGGTGAAAGAAGTTAAGAAGAGGATTGGGTTTGGACAGGGAAAATAATGAATTGTCTTTGGGATATGTTGATTTAGAGACATATAGAGATAGAAAGACCTTGGATATTGTCTATTCCATCTCCCTTGTTGTGTCCAAATGACTACTTTCTCATATCAGTCATGAAAATGCAGTTTTCCATTTGAATGAAAATCATGAGGAATCTCAAGAATGCTAGTTCAACATTTAAGTGTTGATTTAAGAAATAAGCATTTGGGGTTTTTTTTCTCTTTGGTTAAAAAAATAAATCCTATGTGAATTGCAGTGGCAGGTTGATGAGAAAGATTATCGACTCAGGAGGTGGAAAACTTGGCCTCCCAGACCAGGAGTTACTGCATGACTGTGGGCAGGTCATTCAGTACAATCAATGAAACCAGCATCTATTAAGTTCAATTCAAATGATAAATAATAGGGGCCTGCTATGGATAAAGGAATTTCAACTATGTCTAGGTCACCACTCCAAGTGGAAGAGGAATAGCACAATTTACAACTCAAATAAGACACTGCCTGCCCACAAAAGGTTTACAATCTATTAAAAAGGCAAGACAACTTCTCTGCACCTTAAGTTCCTCATCTGTCAAATGGGAGAGTCGAATTAGATTATCTCAAAATTTTTCTCAAGGAGTAAAAGTTATCATCTATAGCAGCTGAAGGCACATCGCCCTGATATGAAGGGTAATGTGTAGGTATGTATAAAAACATACATATACATAGGTATTACATACAGACATAGAAATGTATGTTTACACACATACGTCATACAACACAAATACATCTGTGTGTATATATTTTGGTGTCCACCTGTTCCACTTAACTCTCACCTGTGGCTCCAAGAAGCTGCAGCATGTGGAGTGGTCACACCCCCTGTAAACTGTTTCAGCAGACGGGCCAAACCAGGTTGAGAGTAACCAAGGGGTCTCAAACACATTGGTGAGTTGGGGGTGGTGTTTGCCCCAACCATGTGAAGATTTCCTCTGGTGGAATGGGCAGGTGAGAACAATTTGTTCCAACGGCCATGAAGGCAGATGAAGCAGGCGATGTGCTGTGCTTAGAGCTTGGTTGGACACTGAAGATGCCCAGGTGGAGCATGCCAAGCTCATAATGGCCTAATCAGCCACAGTTGGACACACTAATATTTCACGTTATCGTGGTAATGCCACTTTGGTCCTCTTTGAGAAAGAAGGACAACAACCAACCAATGTGTATTTGATATGTAATATACATGACCTATGTGACATACATATACATGTATGTGCATGCATATATACATGCATACATATATGTGTTTAGATAGAGACAGAGATAGATATCTGAGAGGTTATGTGGTATAATGGGTAGAGAACTATCAGGATCTGGGTTCAAATTATTTTGATGCCATAAAGTCTAGCATTGTTACATGGTTCTTCTGACTCCAAATCTAGTATTCTTTCATCTCTTTCCCATGGCCTCCCCACCTCAGGATCTAAATGGGTAGCTTGGAAATACACTGGTTTAGACATCTATTGGAAACATTTTCATTCAGGCAGGTGACTCAATACCCAAGTATCAATGTAAGCTCCCCAGAGGAAATGAAGCTACCATTTTGGGAATAAGTATATTGTGTTCCCTTAACAAGGTACCTCAAGGAATTGAATAGATCTTCTTGCCACCTAGGCAGTTAGCTCTTGCAGTGGATGGGGTGCTGGACCTGGAGGCAGGAAGATCCAAGTTCAAATCTAACCTCAAAACTCTCTAGTTTTTTGACACAGGGCAAATCATTTGACCACCGTTTGCCTCAGTTTCCTCAAATGTAAAATAGGGATAATAATTGCACCTATCTTTCAGGGTTGTTGTATCAGATGAGATATTCATATTCACTTGACACAGTCTGGCATGTAGTTGGCACTTAATAAATGCTCGCTCCTTTCCTCTTCTCCCTGCTCCCATTTCTGCCCTCTCTGATCCATCTTCTACATATCTGTCATATTGACCCTCCTAAAGCACAAGTGTGACCATGTCACTCTCTTGATCAAGAAGCCTAATGGCTCCCTAGCACCTCTGGAATCAAATCTAAATTGCGTAAGATTGTCCTCAAAAAAGCCCTTCACAGTTTGGCGGCAACTCTCCAGACTCCTCACATGTCACTACTCTCCACATACTCTGTATTCAAACCAAACTACCTAAGTGTTATCTTTCCTACAGGATATTTCATTTCTCATCTCAGTGACTTTGTGCAGGTTTTCCACCCATGCCTGCCATGCCTTCCTACTCCATCTACCTCTTTAAATTCCTCCCTCCTTTCAAGACTCAGCTTGGGTCATCTCCTATAGGATACAAGGCTTTCCCTATCTCCTTCTTGAAGAGGTGTTTGACTACCAAACTGAAGCCTGCAGAGCTGTTGTGCTGACCTTATTGTTGTATGCCTGTGAAACATGGACAGTCTTCCAGTGCCATGCCAGGAAACTGAATTGCTTCCATTTGAACTGTCTTAGGAAGATTCTGAGGATCACCTGGCAGGATAAGATACCCAGACACTGAGGTTCTTGTTTGAGCTGAACTGCCAAGTATCCAAACTATGCTTCAGACAGCACAACTCCAATGGGCTGGCCATGTTGTTCCAATGAAAAATGTACACTTGCCAAAAAGACAATTTTATGGAGAACTTGCATCAGGCATTTGATTACATGGTGGTCAGAAAACATGATACAAGGACACTCTCAAGGTCTCTCTCAAGAACTTTGAATTTGATTGTGCAACATAGGAGACACTAGCACAGAACCGTTCAGCATGGTGTGCCCACATAAGAAAGGATGTTGTGCTCTATGAGCAAAGCAGAATTGAGACAGCACGAAGGAAATGTAGGATGTGCAAATTTGGAGTAACCACCCAAAATAATCACACAAACTATTTGTGCCCAACATGTGGCAGAGCATTCCAGGATTGTATTGGTCTTATCAGTCACAGTTAGATGCACTGAAACTTCATTTTATCATGGTGACATCATTTGGTCCTCTTTCACTAACCAACCAGTTGTCTCTTTCTTAGTTCACTGCAACAGTATACCTACTTATTTGTTTGCTTCCTTATTCCTCCAATAGACTATAAGCTCCTTGAGGCAAGGGATTATATCATTTTTATCTCTGTGTTCCTAGCTCCTAGAACAACTCTTGACACCTAGTAGGTCTGGAATAAATATTTTCTTGAATTAAAGGTCATTTCTTCACCATGCTCTAAATCCTCAGGGGCTCCCTAGTGGTATCGGAGTCTGTTCCCCTCCCACCTGGCCTCTGGCTCCACAGAGAGCCGCTGCCTGTCCATTCAGCCACTCTCTGTAACCCCAGCCTGCTGCTTTCCCTAACATTTATGGAACTTTTGCAATGTGTTATTAAACTTGGTTGTTTAGTCCCATGAGATACATGGATTAAAATGGCTATTAGAAGAACTTTCATTTCTATTTAATTGAAAGTTACTGTTCAGACAAGGGCTCTATGTAATTGTCCACATGGGATATTTAAAAAGAAGGAGAAGGAGGAGGAAGAGGAGGAGGAGAAAAGAAAAAAAAATCCATACTGCATTTTCCCAGAGCTAGGCAGTTTGCTATGATTTCTTTAAACTTTAATATGCATTTATTTTCCAAATGAAGCCTGAACTTAATGACCTTCAGAGCCTCATTGAAAACTCTGCCCAGGAGACAAGACCTTGCTCTCTTGAATCTCCTGTGCCTTCTGGTTGATTGATCAGCAGTTTTGAATTTTGAACATGCATTTAGAGTTGCTGTAAGGGATGATTTTTAAAAATCAAATAATTCTAATTTCACACAATTCTCTTAATGACTTTCTCCTAACGACACCTATTTTCCCCATTGTTCCTATTTGTCCCCCACTTTAGAAGCTGTACCCAATGAACAATTACACTTAATGTCTATTTTCTCTTTTTTCTGTCTCACGGTGTATTGAAGTTATAGATTCAGACAGAATCGCTTTGCAAATGTGGACAGCGGACTGCACTCTGTCTTTTCATGCTGTCATATTCCTTTGTTGATATCTCTGTTTTAAGATCAGTTTGCTCCATGCATCAAGAATTGTCTTTTGTTTTTACGCTGCAGGGAAGACTGGGCTAATCCATATGTCACTATGAAACTTCAGGCCTCTCTGTTTGACAGGTACCAAGCCTGACAGCAATCTATTGAAAATGCATTTTAGACAGCAATCTATTGAAAATGCATTTCAGACCATCATTTTTTCCCCAGCCTAATTTACTCTTAATAAAATGGCTTTGAAGACATGGGGTCTTTTCTGTGTTGGTTTGTTTCTTTCAGATAATTGTATCTTGAGAAAGATGCTCTGACAGCTTCCATGCACACACAAAGATGAAATTCCCCTGGGTCTAAAAGGAGATGACTTCACAATAAATGGCATCTTTTACTCTAGCAGATCCCAAAGCATTCTGGAAGCTTTGAACATCCAAATGCATCCCCCATGGATAAGGAAAACAGTCAGTCGGCTCCAATGACTTATATTTCAGGAAATTTTAGCCAAATTATTGGGGCGCCCTGATCTATATGAAACCTTAGAAGAACCCTCAACAAGAAACACATGGGTTTGATTTCCCTGTCAAAGAAATGAGCACAAAGGTCATAGACAGAATATATATTCATTTATTTCCTTTAGCTCAAATAACACCATATGTACTGGCCACAAAGCAGTGGCCAAACCCCTTGAACTCCTGCCCCCAGAGCGTAATGGATAATGTCTGATACTCCACTGACTATGATGGGGGGACAGTCATAAATCACACAGTAGCCCAGTTTCTCATCAGTAAGAATAGATCTTGGTAAATTTTCTTCATATAAAACTTGAGTAGGAGGCTAGACCTTTTTCCCAAATGGAATTCTGATTCCACAAATGGAAGACTTATTTGTACAGTTTTTTTTAATTAACTGGAATCAGTACATTGAGGGTCTATAATTGTGTGTGTGTGTCTGCTCTGTCCTCTGCTTGTCATAACCATTAATTAGAGAATTAGAGAAGTTTCTGAGACAGAATGGAATCAAAGGACCTGGGTTCAAATCCCTCTTCTCACACTACTACCAACGTGACCTTGGGCAAATCAGTCACTAGAAACCTCAGGTTCCTCATCTATGAAATGAGGGAGTGTTATTAGATGGCATCCAAGGCTACCACCACCCCTAGCCCTCTGATGCCATGAATTACAAAGGCTCAGATAAGTTAATTCACTCGCCTATAGTGACATAGCTCATAAGTGTAAGGAATGGAACTTGAACTTCTACCTTCCTGACACTAAATGCAAAGTCACTATGCTATGCTGCTGCTACTTTTAAAAAATACAGTATTAGCAAAGCATATTTTCATTGTCATCTCTAAAAACTAAAATATGTGATGGCATAGTGGATAGAAGTCTAGTCTTAGAGTCAGGAAAATTTGGATTCAAATCCTGTCTCTGACATCTGCTAACTTCACTATATATAATCTCAGTATGACATAGTTTCTTCATCTGAAAATTGAGATGCTATCTTAATATTGGCTCCCAGGGTTATTGGGAAGTTCAAATGAGAGCAACTGTCTTGATGAGTGCTTTAGAAATTGAAAAGTACAATATAAAAGTTGGTTATTATTAGTTAAACATATAAATTAAAAGTATTAAATATATAAAGAAATATATTAAATCTATTGATCCTATAAAATTTGTTTTGTAGAGAGAATTAACTTGGATAGATCAACACTGTGGAAAAACTAGAGGACCATAGTCTTCAGAACCAGAAGATTCTCCTTGGATTCTTGCTGTGGCACTTACTCACTTTGAGATCATACACAAGTTACTCCTTCCAGGTACCCTGTTTCCAAGTCTACAAAATGAGTATAAATAATAATACTTGCACTAATTATGTCACAGAGTTATCCTGAGGAAAGGGTTTTGTTAGCCTTAAAGTGCTGGAGAAAAGTAAAATCATATTATATTAGCTATTTTTGATGAATTCAAAACTTCATGGAAGTCCAGAGCTAGAAAATGAGGCAAATGTTAAGAGACCTTTAGCTACTAGTTTTGAAAGTTTAACATTACATTTTATTTTTATACAATAGTCATTGCCTTTTAATCACACTGAGACCAACTTTAAACCTTTAAAGTGGCTTAATTGCTCTATGACTCAGTTTCCCTATCTGTAAAATGAGTGGGTTAGACTCCATAGCCCTTAAAATTCCTTCTGCCTCCAAATCTATGAATCCATGAGCTCATAAGTAATAATAGTAATTATAGTAAGTCAGCATTTACATGGCACCTTACCTGCTTTCTCATTGTATTCTGGCAACAAACCTATGAGGTGGGTGCTATTATAGCCATTTTACAGATGAGGAAACTGACGCTGAGAGAGGTTACATGAATTACCCAAGGTCACACAGCAAAGTGTCTGAGTCAGGATTTAAATCAAGGCCTTCCTGATACGTAGTGTAGTAGTCTATCCACTATGCGTCCAAGCTGCCTATAAACTGAAATACATACATATATTCAAAAATGCATATTTAGATAGTGCTTTAAGGTTTGTAAACACCTTACATACTTGATCTAATTTGATAAAAAATAAAAATAGATACAGCTACCATATTTGATAATGTATACCCCATTCTACATTGGTAGCCCCCCATTTCTCTACTGAGGGCAAAGAATGCTCCCTAATCATTTATGTTACTCTTACTGCCTAAATAATATGTGTACAGGATGAACATATCTTTTAAAAGCTGTTTTAAGATAATGTATTATGTTGGGAGGGAGCTTTATTTTTCACCTTTAGCGAAAAGCAGCTTTGTGCATCAATCAAAGATGCTGTTAAGTACCCACAATATGCCCCATAACACATTAAGTATTAGGAATACAAGGGAAAAAAATATGTAGTCCCTGATCTCAAGGAATTTACAGTCTATAAGGGGAGACATGTAGAAGGAAAGGTGAGATATTAGACAATAGTTTGGAGAAATAATGGGATGTAATGAAGCCTTTTTTAATGAGAGCAAGTTCATAAAGATTGAACTCTCATTTGCCTGTCCCCCATTACATTAACAATGTGAGAGACAGGTATGTTTGAAGGCAATAAGGAAGAAAAAAACAGTATATGGGTAGAAATTGAAGACGGGGTGGGGGTGAAATGACTGAAGTGAAAACCTGCTAAGATAGGATTAGATTGTATCAAAAACATGTATAGAGTGATTGGCCTTGGCAAGTCTGGGGATGACCACATTATCAGAGCCTTGGAACATAGAAGAGTGGGAGATTATGCCAAGATTTGAGATGACAGTAAGGGAGAGGGGGAAGCAAACTTATAGTAAATGGCCTCAATTTACTCAGGAAAGGCCTCCACTAAGGTAGAAAGAAGGAGAACTGTGACAGACTTGAGAAGCAAATGTTTGAAATATTGTCCATGGAGAGTGGGATAATGCACCAATCAGAGATGAGTAAAAGGGTTGCCTTGCTGCAGTGAGAGCCCAGATGAGGTTTTATCATAAATCTGTAGTGAACCCAGTCAGTATAGTTATGTGACTTGCACCAGCTCCATTCAGCAGCATGGAAGTAAAAGTGGAGGAGGTAGATGATAAGAGTAAGACAAAGTTTGCATTAAGCAAGAAATGAAAAACAGTAATATAATAAATATTTATTAAGTGCCTGCTACATACCAGGCTCTGTATTAAGTACTGGGGATATAAAAGAGGCATAAGACAGTCCCTACTCTTGAGGAGCTTACGATCTAATAGGGGAGATGACATGCAAACAAGTGACATGAAACGATATGTAAAGTAGGAAATAATTACACCACGGAAAACACTGGAAAAAGAGAGGTTATACACATTTTCCTGTAGAAGGTGGGATTTTGGTTGGTACTTAAGTCAAAGAGGTCAGTATGCAGAGTTGAGGAGCAAGAGAGCTCCAGGCAAGGGAAACCGCCAGAGAAGATGACTGGATCCAAAAGAGAGCCAGTGGATTTGAGAGTAGAACGGGGTCTAAAACTGAACTGATTAATTCTAGGAAAGGAATGAAAGTACACAGGCAAGGACTTCCAAAAGTATTAAGAAGGAAAGGGATTTAAAGTCATGCTGAGGTCTAAAAATGGGGTTAGGAAGATTGAGACATAGGGAGCAGTGAAATTAGAGGATATGGTTGGACAGAGGAATATCAGAGACTTCCAGAAAGCGGCACACTTGAGGGTAATGGTGAGATGTAGGGTGTGGCCATCCCTGGGCATGGCCCAAGAGGAGCTGAGGAGAAAGACATGGTGTTTGAGGACACTGAAGAACTAGGACATTAATAAATTTGTGTGAACATCAACATGAAATAAAGTGCTAAAACTACCCACATAGATTGGAGAAGCGGCAGGTCCAATGGTAGCAACTTAACCTATAGGGTCCGCAGTTGTCAGGGGGAAAAGCCACAGGCCCTTTTCATTCAAAACCTGAAGAATCCTTGCATTCCAGGTTTGCTAATGTTAAAACACTAATTATTCATTCAAATTTAAACTAAAATATAAAGACGATATTTTTTTTCTTTTTTTTTCTTTTAAAGTACAGCTAAAGTACAAAGTTCTGCAGTGGGGAGGGGGGGTGGGGCAAACATCTGAACTCAATATTGTAATGTTTTGGCTCCACCTGGTGGACATTTTGAAGGCTTCCAGCTTTACCTGAAAGGACAGGTTTGTGTGGTTATTTTTTTAATCAAGTGATTGTTCTGGATAAACACAAAAGAAAACAATTATAAATCTATACATGATAAAGAAAGTAAATAGCCTGAAAACAAGTTTTCCAGTTTCCTAAGGGTTCATAGCTTTAAATGCTTCAATCTTTATACATATATATAAAATATATGTATATAAAATATATATGTATATAATATATGCAACATATATATGTTATATATATTAGAAATAGAAGTTTTAAAACATACGTTCCACTTGCCTGCCTTCTTAAGCAAAGTACACTGAACATCTATTAACTATGCTCGATAACTCATAGATATTCCCCATAAAATTATTCATTCAACAAACATTTATGAAGTCTAAGAGGTCTCCTTTTGTGTGTGATCAGTGCATTTTGCTAGGCACTAAGGGAAATTGGACATTTAGATGGGACCTTAGAAATCGTCTAATTAAATCTGCTCATTCACTAAAGCCTCTGAGTCCCAGATAAGTGTTCTCCCCATTGTTACACACAACATTAATAGACACAATCCCTGCACTCACAGATCTTATAAGCTAATAAATTTAAATATTAACTGTATTTGTGTTGTTGCTAAGTTGTTTCAGTTGTGTCCAATCTCTTTGATCCCATCTGGGCTTTTCTTGGCAGAGACACTGGAGTGATTGGCCATTTCCTTCTCCAGCTCATTTAACAATGAGGAAACTGAGATAAGTAGGGTAAAGTGACTGCCTAGGATCACATAGCTAGTAAGTGTCTGAGGCTGAATTTGAACTCATGAAGATGAGTCTTCCTGATTCCAAGTCCAGTGCCCTTAGTTATTAACTGTATATACTGATTTATATATACTCATGAATCAATAAGCATTTATTAAGAGCCTACTATGTCCCAGGTAATGTGCTAAGTGCTGAACGTATGAAGAAAGGCATATGATATAGTTCAAGATGTTGCTAGTCCGATATGAGCAACAACATTAGAATATTTTCTCCTTAAGGGCAGAAACCATTTTTTTCTTTTTCCTTATGTTCTCAGCTATTATTACAACACCTGGCACACCTATTCAGTGCTTATCAGTCTTTGTTCGTTGATAACACAGCGATGCCTTCTGAGGCTATGGAAGCAGGAAGGGCTGTTTTCATTCTACTTTGTGTCCTCAAACCTCTGACTGCCAGGCTCACACACACACAGGGAAATGGAGAAGGTCTCAGAAAGGATTTAAAAGGTGCAACCACTGCTAACTTTGGGAAAGAGCTGGCATTTCCCAAAACTATTGCTATTCCTTGGTAACCTCAGAAGAGCATGAGACCTTGGGTATATGCATACATGCATACATGAACAAGCATACACATACACACATTTAGTGCAACTCAGTCATGAGGGGAAATCTACCTAAGAAAAAAAATCTATGTGTATGTGTGTGTGTGTATCTCTGTCTGCCTCTGTCACTCTGTGTGTGTGTCTGTGTCTTTCTGTCTCTCTGTCTCACTGTGTCACTCTGTATGTGTGTCTGTCTGCTGTCTGTCTCTCTGCATCTCTCTGTCACTCTGTGCATGTGTGTCTATCTGCTGTCTGTCTCTCTGTCTCTGTCTCTGTCTGTCTCTCTCTCTCTCTCTCTCTCTCTCTCTCTCTCTCTCTCTCTCTCTCTCTCTCTCTCTCTCTCTCTCTCTTCCCCTTCTTTTATAATCAGTTCTGTGACTGCAGTATAATGGACTAGACCACTATAGACACCAGCCCAGGAGTTCTGACTCTCTCTATTATTATATGTTACCTATAGAACATTCTCAGAGCAAACAAGGTAACTATGTCCACATAGGCATTTTCTGCCTTCCTGAGCCCACAGATGAACTTTCTTGCCACCTTGCTTATAATAATGCTTACAGTAAATAGCATGGAATTGGTATGCATATATCTTTTATTTTATATACTTTTTCCATGTAGGACTTTTTCTTCCCGTGCCCTCAGTTGTAATTTCTCACTGCCATCAGTGTACCTCTCTCTAGCACCCCCACCTTCATTGAGATGCTAGCTCATTGAAAGCTGGAACTGTTCCTGCCTTTATTGTATCCCCAGTACTTGGCATCTAGTAAGTGTTTAGTGAATGCTTGTTGATTGGTTCTCCCTGTTGTGACCTCAGAAACTGGATGACCCAGCTTGTACACATGTCATTAGGTAATGAGAAAGGCTTGGGGTGAGGTGAGGTGGGGCACTCCAATGGGCAAAGAGGCAAGTATGTGAATGCGTATGCTTTGTGACGCCTCTCTTGGCTGCAACAAGGCTTTCTTTAACCTTCTTCAGGCTCTCCAGCTGTGTTCCAGAAAATCAAGTTATATAATAACTGAGTTACAGATAGGCAAAGTTGTGTTACACCTTACCACAGTACACACTTATGATATCCTCTCACTTAGGTTTCTGCGGACATGCCCATGAGGAAACAGGTGAGACTGGAGATGTGTGCCTCTATTCTTTCCCCTTTTTTGATACCTTCTGTTTCTTTTAAGTCCTCTTCTCCCTCTGCCCTCATCTCACCACCTACTCTCAGCACCCAATAAGCATCCAAATTTGATGAAAAGAATGCCAGATAGGGAGTCAGACAATCTGGGCTCAGATCCCGGATCAGACACTACATGTGTGAGTGGAGGAAATGGCTTTGCTCACCAAGCCCTCATTTTCCCCAATGAGGTTGCTGGAGAAGATGATACCCAAAATTCTCTTCTGCATCTAGATCTATGACCTCTCTCTATTAGATTTCCCCAGGGAGCTGTCCGTGGTGGTCTTTTTTTCCCATGGGCAATGAAGGGAAGAAGTCTAAGAGAAAGATAAGAACATAGATAACATTTAAATAGCACTTCAAAGTTTATAAATCACTTTAAAATGTTATCTCATTTCATCCTTTACAACAACCTGGGAGGAAGGTGCCATTATTATCCCCATTTTACAGATAAGAAAGATGGAAAGACAAAACAGACTTGCAGATGTTACGGAGAGAAATTGTCCTTAGGATCATAGATCTGGAACCTGAAGGGACCTAGACTAGCCCCTCATTTTAGAAACAGATGAACTAAAACTTCAAGAGATGAACTGGTTTGGCCAAAGTCATACAGCTAACAAGTAGCTAAGCTGAAATTTAAACCCAGATGCTCCTCTTGCCACTGGGCCACACTGGCTGGCCTTGACTTCCAGCGATAGTTGTCTCTGAAACCCCACGCTAATGCCAAAACCACCATAGGCACTGAAAGAGCACTTGGTGTTCCAAACCATCTCCCATATCTTCCTCAGAATAAGAAACTTCCCATTCTTTTGTTCCAGTCTTCCAGGGCTCTGTTCCCTGCCATGTGAAAGTGGGTTTTAACCTGACAAATTAGTCATGGATACTGATAAAACAAAGTTTTGGAGTCAAAGACAATTTTGCATGCCAGGTCTTTGGAATGCTAATGCTGTGCATTTGGACAATAAAAACAATATACTCCATAGTGCTTTTAAGATTGCAAAGCACCATACATGTTCAATAACCTCTGAGGATCATAACAACCTTGTGATGTACCACAAATGTTCTTGTCCCCATTTTACAAGCAAGGAATTGTGGGTTTTTGTTCTTCACTCCTGAAGAGGATCAAAGTGACATCACTATATTAGAGTCAAGTTACAACGCATCTGACTGTGGCCGTAGATCAGGCACAAAGAGTCCATGTGAACATTTGGAGTGAGTTCTCTAAATTTGTGCATCTCATGTTTCTTTTAGCTATGTCAATTCCACTGTGCTCATGAAGCACAGCCCCTTCACTGGTGAGGGCACATCATGCTGGGTGGTCCTGTGCCACTGTCTGTCATGCCACAGCCAATTCCAGTGTTCTCAAGAGAGACTACTAGAAACTAAAGCTCAGAGGTAGGTGATTTGCCTAGGGCTATTGCCAGAGATGGGATCTGAACTCAGATTTTCTTCACTCCAGGTCCAGGACTCTATCCACATGCCAACCTGCCTCTTTAGATAAGTTTCTTCCTTTCTCTGAGCCTCAGTTTCCCCATCTGGATCAAATGATCTCTAATGTCTACAATGCCTCTGGTATATTATTCCACTGGTTCTATAATTCCTTATGTTACCCCTTACAAGCAATAGTGTGTTACCCTCATTTAAAAGTCATATATCCAGAAAAATGTAATGAATTGAAATTTCAGGCACCATGACAAACCTCTAAAGAAGATCATTTTCTGGTCAGACAGACATATTGCTTTCCCCATGACCACCTCTCACAAATGGATGCACATACAAAATCACTGGGTTTGCAATGAAGGGAAGGGAGCAGAAATAAATGGACAGGTAAGGGATGTAGTAGAAGAGAGAAATCGTCTTGTTTCAGTCAGACTTATCAATTCATTCTGTTTCCTAGATTTCTCCCAAGGGGAAGACCCGGGCACTCGTTAAATGAGTATATGCTATATCTGAAATACTCCCAGGAGACTTTTTAGTTTGTGTTTTCCCAGGTTCCTCAGCACTTCTGGGTGTAGTGAGCAGGCAATGAGGGAAAGGGAGGGCCATTGAAGAGAGGGGTAAAGCCGTGTTGGACGACTGGGAAGGCACTTACTCATTAATATCATTATTACTAGCACCAGACAGAAGTAGATGCTGCCAGTTACACGAGCGGAGAGTCTTGCAGGTAACAAAACCCCTTCCCCTCCATCATGAAGTCCTTCCACAACCACTGATCAACCTTCCCCTTCCACATTTTGCATTGTATTTGTCATAAGTGTGCATATAAAGATCGGTGTTTGCATCATTCTCCTACTATACTGTGAGCTCCATGAAAGTAGGGACTGTATCAGAGCTAACAGCTTAATCTTCCCCAGCTATTCAACCAGTCTCTAAACATTTATCCAAGTACATGCTCTGCACCAAGCACTATGCTAGATGCTCAGAATACAAAGGCAAAAATAAAACAGAGGAAGGAAATAAACCATTATATAGCACTTACTATGTGCCAAGCAACATACTAAGTGCTTTTACAAATGGTATCCCATGTGATCCTCACAAAATCCCTGCAAAGTACAAGCTATTGTTATCCCTATTTTACAGTTGAGGAAATTGAAGCAAACAGATTAAGTGACTTATTCAGGGTCACATAGCTAGTATGTGGCTGAATTTAAACTACGGTTCTTCCTTACCTCCAGTTCTGTCTCTCTCCATGCACCATCAGTGTATCTAAAACTAAACAGTTTCAGATCTTAATGAGTTGACATTCCATTAGGGAAAACAAGGTGTATGTATATAAATATATTAAGAACCAACACAAAGTAATTTAGAGAGGGAAAATGTTAGCATTGGGGGGTCATCAGGAAAGGCTTTACTTAGATAGAAGGTGGTGAGTCTTGATGGAATAAGCTTACCTAGCATAGTGCTCTGCCTCTAGGAGTGCTTAATAAACATCTGTTGATTCAGTTAATTAATATTTCATCTAATTCAATCTTCACAACAAACCTAGGAGTTGGTTTCCCTAGTTTCAAAACTGGTTCACAATTCATTATGTCATCACCTCTTTAAAGAAATATAAATACCCCTGACTGAATAAAATTGGGATAATTTGATTGGCTGAGCAAATAAATTAGTTATGCCCTTAGGGCTTTGAATACTTAAGCCCTGGAGAGCTCAAAGCAGTCTAGGTTTGGTACCTCTTTGTGGAGGAGACCCCCCCGGGAGAGAGAAGGAATTTCTCTCCCACACTCCCTATTAGCTGTGGCATCTTATAGTAATTTATCCAGAGGTAGAGACCATATTCAACTGCTCAAGAGCTACTTCAAGAGAATTTTAGGCACAGTGGAGATGGTGGAAACATATAATCCAGACAGATGCAGGTAGAAAAAAAGATAGTGACTAGGCACTAGGCACAACTTCAAGAAACATGACCCCTAAAAGCAGAAAAGAGAGACTAATGAGAGAGTTGGCCTTGCTAATCAAGTGAGCTTTAGAGAGGAGCATACCCTAAGAACTGAGCTGAGCATCTGCACCCAAGGGAGCCGATAGGGAGTCTCTGAAAAGAGTCAGGAATGAGTTTCTCTAGCCACATGTGCTCACTGCATGGATGCCTCATTGCCATGGTACTCTGAGTTTAATCCCACTGTTGGCATAAACACTTTGTGCATCTATGAGAGAGGACCCACCAGTTTTATGTAGGAAAGGCTTTGTAGATTTTGCTTTCCCAAAAGCATATTTTATTGTGCATTGTTTTATGTGCATTGTATATATTAACTAAATATTAATGATAAGTACATCGATGGGAGCTCATAAGCTATAATTTGAAAGAGGTCATCACACATGTTGCCCCTTTGAACCTCCAGGTAGTAAATATTCTCTGGGGACTCAAAGATTTAAAAAGCACTTTCCATACATCATCTTATGTTAACCTTGAAACAAATTTATAGATACTATGAGTACTGCACCCTTATTTTACAGATGAGGAAACTGAGAGTCAAAGAGGTCAAGAAATTTCCCAAAATGTTACAGCTAGTGTTAGAGCAGAATTCAAACAAATTCCAAGCCCAGGGATGTTCCCCAGCCCCCATAGAAATAAAGCATAGTAATAATAAAGTATAGAAATATAGAAGTACAGAAATAATAGAATAGTCTTTACCTACATAGTATTAAGCTTTTAATTTTAAGAAGCTTCCCTTAGAATTTAAATTTGAATGCCCCTTTGATCTCTTTATGAGGGAATACTATCTGTTTTAGCTCCTTTTCCCACCACATATTTTGAAAACAATTCTAAAAGGGCTGAATTATCTCAGAATCTCTCTATAGCAATATTGTAGCTGAAAGAGTTTAGATTTAACAGCTTAAGTTTCTAATGTGCACACACACATACACACAGAGAGAGCTAGCCCCATATGAGACACTACATGTGAAATGCAATTAATGAGGTTGCCAAGGTGCACATTTGTTGGAATGTTGGGTGTACCAGCAGTATGACAAGTTCAGATCTGGCACTAGCTATCTACTAACCCTGTGAACCTGTTCAAGTCATTTAACTTCTCTGGACCTCATTTTCCCCATCTATAAAATGAGAGGGCTAGTCTCTAAAGTCTCTCCCAAAATTGAATTTGATCCTATGAAGGAATCAGTAAATGGCCATTTTATTGCCTTAGTTCAAGTTTCTTCAAATTTGACCAGAGGAACCTTGAATCAAGAGAAACATATTATGATATCATTAAACTTCAATTTAGCCATTTTCTGGTTGAGGCATCATAGTGGGAAATACTCTGAACTTGGAGTTGGAAGGCTATCATTTGAATCCCAGCTTTTCCACTTGCTAGCTGGGGAACACTGGGCAAGTCAGTTAACCTCTCTGAATCTCAATGTTCTCATCTACACAATGGAGATAATAGTTTGTACCAAGCACCTCTTCCTGGTGTGGCACAGAGGTGTCACTGCATCCTCAAAGGCAGAGTGCAACCAGTGGAACAGCTTCAAGTGTAGGTCCAGTGATGGATGGCATCTAATGGCCATCAAAGATTTCCTGAGGAAAAGAGTTCCTGAGGAACTCAACACCAGAGAGTTTATCACTAAGTGATAATTTACTTGGCCACAGAACCTCATACCAGTGGAATAAAAATGTTGACAGTTCCCATCAGCCTGAAAAGGCTTCCATTTGAGACCTGGTGACAGATTTCATGACTGTCATCTGATGACCAAGTTGGTTCATTTTTGGAAAGATCTACTGGGTGATAGATTTGGGAGGCATCACTTTCCAGCCTCTCTAAGTCTCGGTTTCCTCATCTGTAAAATGAGAGGATTGGACTATGTGACCCCTAAGCTAAGGGACTTTTGAGTTTGACATCTTCATGGAGAATGAAATCACAGATTTTTAAGTTCAGAAAAATATCACTAATATAGTAGAAAGCACATGGAACTTGGAAATGTGTTCAGGTCCTACTTATTATGTCTTTTGTTAGGTATGACCATAAGCAAGTCTCTAACCCTCTCTGAACCTATTTCCTTTTCTGTTAAGTGAATAAGGAAATAAAGTAAAGGGAATAAAAATGCTTATGATATTAATCACCCACAGAGCTGTCTCAAGCTCAAATGAGAGTGTATGGAAAGTGCTTTGCAGACCTCAGAGCACAATGGCAATCTTAATATCAGCTCTGAGTACTCCTTAATTCACAGAATGGTTTCAGAGAACAAACAAGATGATAATGTATTTAACGCACAATAAAAATATCTATTCGGTGGTTAAATAGAGAATCCTTTAATGCTGCCCCTCAGAAATCTGTCCCAAATCCTATAATCTACTTTTGCTCATAATGTACAAATGATAGCAGTAGGTAAAATACCCATGATTCTTCAGGGCTAATAAATAATTCCCCATGTGACAACCTTGTGAGAAAAGTTGTGTAATGGTATGTTTCCTCATTTTACAGAAAAAAAACAGATGCAAAAAGATTAATGACTCATCCAGGCCATCACACACCCTACTATCTCTTCACATGATCAGTCTTCTTCCTTTTGCAGTCAATTTTAAAAACAAAACAAAGCCAGTAATCTTCTATGGTTGGGTCCACTTTCTTACCTCCATCTAACATCTAAACCCTTTACAAACTGACTTCTATCCCTACCGTTCAGTAAAAACCACTAAGTTCAGTCATTCCTCTATTGCCATGGCCTTTTCTCAATCATTACTCATCTTCACCTCTGTACAGCATCTCACACTATTAGGAAATGAATAAATATATATTTACTAAGTACCTACTCTGTGACAGGAAATTGCTAAGCACTCCTCTGGAGACTCTTTTCTCCCTCGGTTTTTATGATACTGATACTCCTGATTGTCTGATTAATCCTTCTCCATCTCCTTTGTAGTATGGTTATAAATCTCCCCTAACTTTTGGGTGGATGTTCCCCCAGTGGTTTGTCCTGGGGTCCTCTACTTTTCACTCTCTTATTGATCAGATTAGCTGCCACAAGTCTGGTTGTCATCTCCGTGCAGATGAATCCCAAATCTACATGCACAACCTTCATCTCTGCTGAGCTCTGGTCTCCTGTCTCTAATTGCTCACTGAAGTATCCACCTAGATATCCTGTGGGCATCCACCTCTTCTGTACTCACACAGCCACCTCTCTCATTCAGGCCTTTATCACGTACTAAACTAGGACATTTGCCTCCTGTTTGATCTCTCTGCCCCTTGTCTCTCCCCTTTCCAATCCATCCTTCACACAAATTCCAAATTTATATTCCTAAAGTAGAAATTTGACCTTGTTATACATTGATGAAAGAGTTAAAGTAAAATTACTGAAATAAGCAAAAACCTTTAACAAAAACTTCTGGGAAATCTGAAAAACAGCTTGGCTAAATTTAGGTTCAAAACAACATTTCATAGCATATGTGACAGTGTCTGGCACATAGTAGGTGTTTAACAAATGTTTATTGACTGAATATATCATAACAAGCTTCAAATGGTTATGGAACATTATATGTGTATATAGATATAACTGTACATGTGTACATATATATAATATATTTTATATATAGCATCTCCAATATACTTATGACTATGCATATACATATATATATATATGTATGTGTGTATTACTGTTTTGTCTGTTCATTCATGACCCAATTTGGAGTTTTCTTGGCAAAGATACTGGAGTGATTTGCCATTTATTTCTCCAGCTTATTTTAAAGATGAGAAAACAGAGGTAAATTGGATTAAGTGACCTGCTCAGGATCACACAGTTAGTGAATGTCTGCAGACAGATTTGAATTGAGGGCCTCCTGACTTCAGGGCCAATGCTCATATTCACGTGCATTCACGTGTGTGCACACACACACACACAAAATCATCTCATAAATACACCTGAAAAGAAGGGAATGAGATAAACTTTGTACTATGAATAGAGGCAAACTCTTGACCACTCAAGTGACAAATATGGTTCCAAAAAGGTAAAATAGACAGCTTTCATTGCAAAAAAAAATTGAAAAGATTTTGCACAAACACAATCAATGCAGTTAGAATTAGAAGGGAAATCATAAACTGGGGAAAATGATTTAGGGTAATATTCCCCAATAAAGACCTGACATCTGATATATGGAGAGAATTGATACAAAAGTATAAGAACAAGAGCCATTCCCCAACAGATGAACAGTAAAAGTATATGAATAGGCAATTTTCAAAGGAAGAAATGCAAACTATCAACAACCATAGGAAAAAAAATTCAAGTGGAATATAAATTAAAGCAATACTAAGGTTCTACTTCATACCCATTAGACTGCCAAAAAATATATACCTTCCTCCCCAAAAAGGAAAATTGTTCATTGTTGGAGGGGCTATTGGAGATCAGACAGACTAATGTACTGTTGGTGGTGCTATGAATTAGTTCAACCATTGAGGAAAATAATCTGGAACTATCCTCCAAAACCTGTAAAATATACATACCTCTGCCCCAACAATGCTGCTACTAGGCTTAGACCTCAATAGAATGCAAACTGAGTAATGCTCAGGTGACTTCATTTTTGCATTTGCATTCCCAGAATTTATCACTACACTTGACACAAAGTTAGCATTTAATAAATCATGGTTTCATCGTAGGAAGGGGTTCTTTATTTTGTGACTTTGAGTATATATGTGTGTATAATATTTATATACTTATATGTTTATGCATATATATATATATACTCATGTACACATACACATATATAATACACATGGATAAATATGTACATAGATCATTATATTTCATTATCATTAGTTTCCTTTGTAATTCCCTTATATTTTATTTTAGGCATTTATAAACATTCTGAGGAGTCCATGGGATTCACCAAATGACCAAAGGGGTCAATAAAACCAAATAGGATAAGAAACCCTGATTCTATTCCAACCCCTTCCACTTTATAAATGAAGAAACAAAAGCCAGGCACAGAAAAGTTAACAGCCAAGTTCGTACAGGCAGTAAGCATCAGAGGTGACAAGTGAACACAGGTCCCCTCACTCCAAAGCCATTGCTCTTTTGATTGCCCTACAGTTGCAGAGGAAATAATCACAGAGGTGAGGATCACACATATCATAGAAATTCCTTAACTTTTTCTTTCTTAATTGCATTAGGTAGCAGTGTCTGCTTTTAGTTTTCTGCATATGTGAGAAAGATGCATGTGACTGATGGTTAAGCAATTACTGCTTTGGGCCCAGGAGCATAATGAAAAGGGGTATTTAAAACCTGTCAAACTATTCCCCTACCTACCCTTCACCAAGCACTATCTATGGAGGCCTGCTCCATGCTAAGTAAGGTTATCTGGATAATTCCTAACAAGATAATAACCTTACCTCTGGGCTATCCAACCAAAGCAAGTTGATTTGCTTTGAGGTTGAGTTTTCAAGGGCATTGAAGGTCTGTCGGTGTAACCTTGGAAAAACCAAGCCCATGAACAGTATAGGTTTTCACACTGGAGGAATAATAAAAGGAAAAGTACCATAAAATGAAACTTCACAAGGAGATTTCCTGGGTGTTGATTTCACCAGTGACTTCCTCCCTGCTAACTCCCCAAGCAGAAGCTGGCATGGATTGCTGTCTCAGCACAGCTGGGCAACATTCCATCAGCCTTGCCTGCCTATTCGCTGCACCTGTCCTTTCCTTCTTATGCTCCACAACAGCAATCAGTCAAAAATCGCTGCTTTTTATTTAACACATCATGAAATAAGTTTTGATCCCATTTTTACAACAGGATGAACCCCCTTCTTTCTGGAAACATGTACACTTTGAGAGGCCTCGTTGGCAGACAGGAGAATATATATGAATAACTGGTGAGGTGTTTCGGCTAGGTTTTTATGATAGATGAGAGAGGAAAACATCCAAGACCACAAGGTTGCCAGGGAATAGTTTTTTATACACGTGCTTGCTGAAATCAGAGGAATACCTTATAAGGTACAAGCCAGACACTCCAAACCTTCCAATAAGTCTTGAGAGATCATTGAGATAGTTACAGCCCTCAAGCCCCACCTGACCCACTGAGCTGCTGTGTGGAACATGAGTTTCACTACTTGGGGAGTTTCACTTGGAACCATGATGAGGCAGTGGAAAAAAAGCTAAACTGGACATTGCAGACTCATAGTTCACCTTTTGGTTCTTCCATTTACCACTACTGTGATCTGGGTCAGGTTGAGTCACTTTTCTGAATTTATTCCCTTATCTGGAAAATGGGAGACAATATGGGATGGTCTCTAATATCTCTAAAGCTTTGCTATTTTGGTCACAAAATGTTATTTTAGTGCTAGCTTAAATGATATCCCATGAAAGATTATAATTACATCTAGGTTAAGTTAACTAATGTCTGTAACTTTCCAGACCATGGGCACCACTCCTTTATGTGGGTTTTCTTCTGCAATGTACATTTCTAGAGCCTGAGGACTATTTCCACTTTTGTATGTGTATTTGTAAGCTTACAGAATGCTAGACACTTAATAATCACTTAATAAATTATTTTCATTCATTAATTTATTTGTTTATTCATCCATTCATTCATTTATCCATACAAATTTGGATAGATCTACAAATGACCCTATACACAAACTACAAATATCTCACTGACAACATTGTATAGCTGTGAGAATTGGACTATAAGGAAAGTTGAGGACTGCAGAATCAACATTTTCAAATTTTGATGCTGGGCAAGACTTTTGAGAGTCCCTTGGACAGCAAGGAGATCAAATCAGTCAATACTTAAAGAAATCAATTCAGGCTATTCAATGGAAGGTCAAATACTGAAGCAGAAGCTTAAATACTTCAGTCACATAATGACAAAGCAAGACTCATTGGAAGTCCCAACATTGATGTCGGGAAAGATTTAAGGCAAAAGGAAAAGAGGACAAGATGAATAGGTATTGTTATGAAACATCAAACATAAATTTAAACTTCAAGGCATAGTAAAGAATAGACGGGTAGGGAGTTTTATGGTCCATGGGGTCACAAAGAGCTGGATGCAACAAGTGAACAATGACATTCTCTAGAAATTCAAGTGAGGCCTGAATTCAATGAACAGATTCTTATTCAGTACCCATGGCACCACAGGCACTGTGCTAAATACTGGAGCTATAAAGAACAACAAAAAAATGAAACAGTCTTTGCCCTCAAAGTGATTACAATTTACTGAAGCTCATCAGCATTTATGTGTGTGTAGATATATGTGTGCATACATACATGTGTATGTATGTGTACATATATGTATGTATATACATACACATGTATGTATGTGGATACATATATATATATATATATATATATATATATATACCCACATGCAAAAATGCAAAGTAGATGGCAGGGTTGGGGGAGGAAGAATTGACAATTGGAAAGGTCTTTTATAGAAAGTGAATCTTGAAGGGAAAGAGACATTCTAGGAAGTAAGAGTGAAGCAAGGTTAGTTAATAGACTGTAATAGCATTGCCTAGTCCTATGAAAATTATCATGAGAATGAGCTGATCATGTTGAAGGAGGTAGTAGTGCCAATGCAATATTCACAGCACCTACAGCAGCCATGAACCTGATGGCACAACTCTGAATCTCAAAACACAGCAGACTCTCCACTTGAAACACAGAACCAAAACATTTATTCAGACACCAGAAAACCAAATCCAACATAACAAAAAAATTTATACATAGTAAAAAAGCAGAGGGCAATACCCGCCTCAGGTCTTCTCTCTGTTAAGCTTCCCACAAACCATCTCCCTTAAACAAAATCACAAACAAGCTCTCACTGATGCTAGTCACCACCTGCTTTCTCTGTTTTCCTCATTCTGACTAGTATGACCAACTTCCTCTCAGCTCTGCTCTAGCTCCACCTCTTCCTGCTCCACACTTTCCTTTTCCATGTGGCTTAGACTCATATGACTCAGGCTTCCATGTGATGTAAGCAGGTCATATGGGCCTGTTGATGGATGGGAAAGATCTTCCCATTAAAAAGCAAAAATACATTTAACAATCCTGAGGATAAATTCAACAAAAACATTTTGGTTTTTTGTTGTTTTCAGCTATAATAGGAGAAAAAAGGAGGGCAAAGAAGGAATAGGAGTTTTGCTTGGCTTGGATGGGACAATGACAGACAAAAGAGAGGAAGCAGATTGTCTCCATCCTTAATTTTTTATTTCTTTGCAATGAAGAATGACCTTTATACTGGAAATGACAGGAAAAAAGTGATTAACAGAGAGAGATAGCTAAGATAAATAATGAGATTCTATGAGAGCATTAAGTTGCCTTTGATGAATTCTAGTCATCTGGACCCATGAATTACATCCTGAAGCAAGTGGCAAATGTGTTTGCTGAGTCTCTGTTAGTGATAACTCAAAAGACCCTGAAAAATGAGGATAGTTATTTGGAAGAAAGTCAACAATCCTAATTTTGATAAAAAAAAAAAAAAGACAACTGAATCTGAAAATTCCTCTTCTTTCTTTCCTCTCATTCTCTAAACAAAGAGTGTTTTCCTCATCAGACTTCAAGTGTCTATGATTATCAATAGCTGTTCCAGGTTACAAATTTCCTCAGCCGATCAATTACTGTGGAAGGGAAAAAGATACTATTCTCTCCATAGGCATGTTCCATTCCAACGTGATCCTGCTCTCCCTGCCATGAAGGAGGCCATTGAGAGAGGTGAGTCACTTGTTCTCCTGCCTTTCACTGCATGGGATAAACATGTAGCGATTATCATCCATTCCAAAGGACAAATCATAGATCCAAAAATGTGTTCCCAATCTATGGTTTAAAGATAACATTGAGTCTTATTTCTTCCCCATTTATTGTGGGTGGAGGAACACTTCTCTCTCAGAGGAACCTCACAAGCACCTTTTCAAGTGTTATACTTCATATATATTGTAAAACCTATCTATATCCAAGAATATTTCTATCAGCAGAGCCCATGTCTGGAAAACAACATTTGAAAATGTATTCTGAGCTGCAGATGACAAACCAACAAAAAGCCAACTTCTTCGGGTTCCTTTAAAAAAGACCCTCCCCCTTTTTTTGTATGACCCCAGAAGGTCTCTCACAGTCATTTCTATCTCCTGTTCATTTTGTCAGCTTAGGAGATAAAAACTTGGACTAGCAAGCCAACTATTTCTCTACCAAGAAACAATGATTGAAATGGAGGCAATAAATATAAACTGAATGAAAAGGAAGAAGGTTTGCTGCAAATGCATGCCATTAACATGTTAATTGATGAAAATGTATAATTATTAATTATCTCAAGACAGGTTACTGATTTATTTGGTAAGTTCAGTGAAAGAGTACCAGGGGTATCCATGAGCTTGAGAAGAATAGTTTATGTATGTATCCAATTCTTCATGAAGCCAAACCAGCCTGACTGATTTTTCCCTCCCAGAGTGTAGTAGGGATTAGCTAGCTATGCATGCAATAATCCCTCTGGGGAACAGAGGGAGTGATGGGGATGTTATACATCATGTTGACTACATATTTTATTTACCTTATATTGATTAATGAATAAAATTCAGTCTGTAGATTTTTGTTTCTACAGGTAAGTTTCCAGAAGTGATTTTTAGGGGCAAAATAATATGTTCTACCCTGCAAGGGAATTCTTTTTCCTTTTGCTTTCTACCCTTCTGTATGGCTTAAGCAATGTTATAAGTCAAAACTGTTTCAATAGATGATACCTAGTCTCTGAGTTCATTGTGGGGGGTGAGGGGGTTGCCCCTCTATGTGCCAACAAAATCAATAATTTAAGTTAGATGAATAAATATTTATAAAAGATATGACAAAAATAGAAAATGACTCATTTTCAGAAGAAAAAATGAACAATCCATAAATTAACTTCCAGAGAAAAATAATCCAGAATCAGATAAATTCATAAATGAATTCTGTCAAACATTCACACATAATGATTCACTCAAATATTACATAAATTATTTGCAAAATATCAAAAAATGGATATTTCCAAATTCCTTCTATGACATAAATATGGTCATGATATCAAAACGGAAAAGGAAAATAATAGATCAATATTCCTAATGGATGGAGATGAAAAAGTAAATAAAATATTAGCAAAGAGACTAAAACATTAAAAAATTAAACATAGTACCATATTGGATTTATGCCAGGAATGCAGAGTTGATTTAATATTAGAAAAACTATAAACTTCTTTTACCATATTGATAAAAAATCAATAAAAAATCATATGGTTGTATGAGTAGGTGCAGAAAAAGCTTTTGACAAAATTCAACACCCGTTTCTGTTAAATAAAAATAAGGCCAAGAAAACATAGGGAAAATGGACCTTTCATTAACACAGAAAGTATTATATATGTATATAAACATACACACATACACACACATATATATACCAAGAGTCAGCATTATAACAGGAATAACTTGAATCCCTTCTAAGATTTAGTAAATCAAAATATCCATCATCACCACTAACGTTTGATATAGCACTTCAAAAGCTAATTATAACAAGAAAAGAAAACAAAATTAAGAGAATAAGCATAAACAAAGTAGAAAATTATCATTTTTTTCATATGACTTTATTGTATACTTAGAGAATCGATTCAAAATTAATTGAAATAATTATTTTAGCAAAAAATACATGAAATTAAATAAACTCACACAAAACATCAGCATTTCTGCATATTACCAATAAATAGGCAGGCAGCTAGGTGGTGCTGTGGATAGAGTACCAAGTCTGGAACCAAGAAGACCTAAGTTCAAATACAGCCTCAGATATTTACTTGATGTGCAACCCTAGGAAAACCCTTTAACCTCTGCTTGCCTCTCAGTTTCCCTAGTTGTAAAATGGGGATAGCAATAATAATATTACCTCCCTTTGCAGGGCTGTTTTGAGAATCAAATGAGATAATAATCATAAAGTGCTTGGCGCAATGTCTGGCACATAGCAGTCATTCTTTTATTTTTCATTTGTGCCTGACACTCTGTGAGCCCACATGGGGTTTTCCTGGGAAAGATACTGGAGTGGTTTTCCATTTCCTTCTCCAGCTCCAGAAATAAGGAAACTAAATCAAGCAGAGTTAAGTGCCTTTCCCAGGGTCATATAACTAGTAAGAGCCTGAGGCCAGATTTGAACTCAAGAAGATGAGTCTTCCTAACTCCAGGCCTAGCACTTTATCCACTTCATCACCTAGATGAGCATTGTATAAATGTTATCATTATTATTAAAAACCCAGCAGGAAGAGATAGAAAGAGGAATTCCATTAAAATAATTAAGGAAGCTATAAAGTACTTGGGAATCTACCTACCTGAATACATAAAATAATTATATGAATTCAATTACAAAGTCTTCAACATGAATCAAGACAGTAATTAAGTAATTAGAGAAGTATTAATTGTTCATGGATAGGCTGAGCTACTATAATGAAAATGTCAATACTACCTAAATTAATTTATACTTTTTTAGTTTCATAGCAACAGATTATTTTCTAGGACTATGAAAAACAATTACAAAATTCATCTGGAACAGATAAGGGTTAATAATCTCAACAGAAATAAGAAAAAAGGCAGAAAATTAAAGGATCTGATTTTTATCAAATCTAAAACAATACTTCAAGGCAGGAATCATCAAAACAATTTGGTGCTGATTAAAAAATAAAAAGGTCAATCAGAGGAAGAAATTATGAATATAACTTGGAGAAAGAAACAAAATAGCCTGGCTTTCAATAATTCCAAGGATCACACTATTTGACAAAAAATTTGCTTGAATAACTAGCAGTGTAGCAGAAGGTAGGTATAGACCAACATCTCACATAGTATACAAAAATAATCTCCAAATGAATACATGATAAACATTAAGGTTGGCATCATAAAGAAACTACAAGAGGAAGGGAAAAATCATCCTTCAGGTCAATAAACAGAGGAATTCTTGACCAAACAAGAGATGGGGAGGATCATAGAAGGCAAAATGGACAATTTTGATTATATAAAGTTTAAAAGATTTTGCAGAAATAAATCCAATGTAGGTAAGACTAGAAAGGAAACAGCTGGGTTGGGGGGGAGACGGTACTCTTTGCCACAAATGCCAATGATAAAGGTTTCATTTCCCAGATATATAAGGAACTGATTCAAATTTGTAAGAATATCAACCATTCACCGACTGAAAAATCATCAAAGGATGTGAACAGGCAGTTCTCAAGGGAAGAATGCCAAGCTATGTATAACCATATGAAAAAATGTTTCAAATCAATAATAATTAGAGATATGCAAATTAAAGTAACAGATTCTTTCTCACACTCATCAAATTGGCAAAGTTGGCAAAAAAGAGAAAATGACAAATGTTGGAAGGGGCTCTGCGTAAGTATGCATATTGATAGTATAATTGTGAATTGATCCAATCATTTTGGAAGGCAATTTGGAATCATTCTTCAAAAGTTACTATACTGTACCTACCATTTGACCCAGCAATGACACTGCTAGATCTATGTTTCAAAGAGATCAAAGAAGAGGAAAAGATTTTATACGTACAAAAATTGTTACATTATTTTCAGAAGAAGAAATTAAAGCTATGTTTAGTCATATGAAAAAATACTGTAAATCACTATTGACTAGAGAGATGCAAATCAAAACAACTCTGAGGTACCACATCATACCTATCAGATTGGCTAACATGACAAAACAGGATGATAAGTATTGGAGAAGATGTGGGAGAGTTGGAAAACTAACTCATTGTTAAGCAGATCCAACCATTCTAGAAAGCAATTTGGAACTATGCCCAAAGGGCTACAAAAATGTGCATACCCTTTGACCCAGCAATATCACTTCTATAACCCAAACAAATCATGAAAATGGGAAAAAGGTCCCACATGTACAAAAATATTTATAGCAGCTCTTTTAGTGGTTCCCAAGAACTAGAAATTGAGGGAATGTCTATGGCTGAACAAGTTGTGGTACGTGAATACTATTGTGCTGTAAGAAATGATGAACAGGTGGACTTCAGAAACACCTGGATAGACTTACATGAACTGATGCTAAGTGAAATGAGCAGAACCAGGAAAACATTATACACAGTAACAGCCACAGTGTATGAGGATTGTTTCTGTTAGACTAAGCCCTTCCCAGCAATGAAAGGACCTAAAACATTCCCAAAGGACTCTTGAGGCAAAATGCCATCCACATCCAGAGAAAGAACTATGGAGTCAGAATGCAGAATGAAGTAGACTATTTTATCTTGTGTTATGTTTTCTTTTGGTTTGGTTTTTCTCATGATTTCTCCCATTTGTTTTAATTCTTCTGTGCAACTTGACGAATATGAAAATGTTTTTAATAAGAATGTATGTGTAGAGCCCATATAAAATTGCTTGCCTTCTTAGGGAGGGAAGAGAGAGGGAGGGGGAGAAAATTTAAGACTTATAGAAGTGATTGTTTAAAACTAAAAACAAATAAATTGATTAAATTTAAAAATATTTGAAGTAGCTTTTCCTAAGGTAGCAAAGAACTGAAAATTCAGAAGTGTGCTCAGAAGCTGAGGAATGACTGAACAAATTAGAGGAAATGTAAAGAAATACTATATTATTTCAAAATAAATGACAACAAAAGGGTCATTTCAGAGAAACCTAGAAAAATCTTGATGAATTTATGCAGAGCGAGATAAATAGAACCACGAGAGGTGGGAGCCAGAGTATGAGAACATGTAATGCCCTTCTTTCTTCAGTATCTCCATATTCTTTTGAAGGACTTGCCACTCTACAATTGACTTAATCAGAGAGGACAGATCTTGCGTCTTGAGAAACCAGGAAGGCAATTTTTACTCTAACATCAACTTGAACAATTTTGAAACACTTAAGAACTTTAATCAATACAATGATCAAGTAATAGTAATAGCCAGGATTTATATTTCACTTTAAGGTTTTTCAAACACTTTGCAAATGTTATGTCACAGCTGCCATGGGATGTAAGTGTTTGTGCTACTCATCTTCTGACAGAGATGATTTACACTGTGCAGAATGATACACATATTTTTGAAGATAAGGAATATCGGAATTTGCTTTGCTTGAATATGTATATTTGTTACAAAAGCTTTCTTTTCTTTTTCCCTCATGGGTAGGAAGAAGAAAAATGCATGTCTGATCATTTTAGAAAATTTAATTTAAAAAAGCTAAAGAATAGAGTAGAAAAAGAGCTATTCTAATTATTTGAAAGAGCAGCTGAGGGTTTTGACTTCAGTGGTTATAGTAGGAGAGGGGAGCATCAGATGCAAAATATATGGCATTGCAGAGGTGGGAATGACAATGATTGGCTGTTGATTGTAGAGTGAAAAGGAAAGAGACAAAGATTATTCCAAGTTTCCAAGCGTGAGGGACTTCAAAGAGAGTGCTGTGGAAACAGAGAAACTAGAGGGAGGATCAGAATTTAGGATAAAGATGAAATCATCACATTTTCCCTGCTCCTCACAGGAAGCTCATCACCAGGAAATTCATCATCATTTAGATTGCTTCGACCTTGGTACTCACACTTCATCGGTAACCCCAGTTGCCTTGGTCCTTCTGATTAGAGGGCAAAGAAAAAACACCTCTCAAAGAATCCATTTGAAGACTGTCCAGAAGGTCATCTAACTCTTCAATTCTAACCAGCAGGCTTGCTTTTGACTCCACCATCATCAAGCACCCCAACCCGCCATGGTTAGTGTCTACACTTTCCCACTTTTCAGTGTCCTTTTCTGTGTTGTCTTCCTTCATTAGATTGTAAACTCATTGAAGGCAGGGACTATATCTTTCTTTTATTTGTAGAACACAGTGCCTGTCACATGGTAGATGCTTAATAAATGTGTCTTGCATTGTATCATAACAGTTTGTAAGTTTTGTCAATACCAAGTTTGAGGTGTTGAAAGGAGGACCTGGTGAAGAAATCATGTAGGTGGTAGGAACTCCAGAACGCAGCTTTGGGAAGAATATAGATCTGAGAGCCATTAGCAAGGAGAAATTCACTATAGCCAGAGCATCCAATAAAAACATCAAGGAAGAGAGTATGAAGAAAGAAGGGAAGAGGACTATGGTCTGAATGTCAGAGGACACCTACTTTAAGGAATATAAGAAGGATGAGGAATTGGAAAAAGAGACCAAGAATGAGGGATCAAAGAGGCTAGAGGAAAACCACAATATTTCAATGACATAGAAGAAGCCAAGGGAGGAGAAGAGAATGTTTGAAGAAGAATGGGGTCATCCATAGTGTCATATGCTACAGAGAGGCCAAGGAGGATGAGTTCCAAAAAATAATAATAATAATAGTTTAACAACACAAGTCATCAGTAGAAAGCACTACTCTTGTAGAGTGTCAAGGGCAAAAGCAGTAGTCTGCAAGCTTCTCAAGAGTAAATCTGTTTTGTTTTTGGCTCTGTATTCCTGATGTCTATGATACAGTGCCTGTCACATAAACAATATTTGTTGAGTGGAATTGCAAGGTGGTGAATGACTGTTGAAGAAATTGTGGTAGGATAAAGTACTAGAACTGGAGTCAGGAAATCCTATCTCAGACACATTACTAGTCTTGACCCTGAACAATTCACTTAACCTCTTGGAGCCTCAGTTTCTCTATCTATAAAAAGAGTAGGTTGAACTAGATGGTCATGGACACCCCCTTCCAACTACAAGTTTATGATCGACAGTAAAGACGAGAGCAACATGATCATAGCATAGGGTCATAGACTTAGAGCGAAGGGAACCTTAGAGAAGGTATCTGGTCAAATCCAGTCATTTTAAACACAAATTCTAGATAAGTGAATTGATTTGTATCTGCCAGTAGTGTAAAACTCAAATAGAAACAGGGCCACTAATCTGTACATAAGGATCATTTTAAAATACAGTATTATCCATTTCTTATTTTTATTTATTTTGTTAAATATTTCCCAATTGCATTTTTTAACCTGACTCATGCCCCTCTGGGGATCATAGATGGCAATCTAGACAGAACCGCAGACACCTATGAGTCCAACCCCCTTATCTTATAGATGAGGAGACTGAGGCCAAGGGAGGTTAACTGACTTTTCCACTGAGACCCAGACAGTAAGTGTCCAAGGCAGATTTTGAAGCTGGGTCCTCCACAGTTCAATACTTTTTGCCTAGCTGGTGGCAAGATCAATGGAGGGGTTTTTAGTTGTCTGGCTTTTGTTTTTCATTTTGTTCTAAGTTGCTGTTTGGTTGGTTTTTTGGGGTTTTTTTGGGGGAGTGGGTTTGGATAAAGAAGAAATAAGCAGCCTTATAACATGAGAAGAAGGACCCAAAGAAAGGGAATGATTGAAGATGCCTAAGTAAGAGGGGATAATTGATGGAACCAGATCATAAAAGAGGTTGAGAAGAGAGAGAATTGAGGGTTCTCGTGAATGGGTAAGCTTTAGCAAGGCACAAAACCACCTCCTCCTTGCTAAATCAAGCCTCAGGGTCTCCACCTTGCCACATGTATGCATACATTAAAATTAAACTTGCAGAACCTTTCAATGCTTTATTTAAATAGCTCTTTTGTGATATGATTCCCAGAAAACATTATGACTCAGTTTGCATACTGAGAGGAAATAACATGATATTTTTATTCTAATTACAGCTGAAATTACCTAATTGCAATTCAAAATCAAGCATATTAAGAGCCCAATTGAACACTTCTTGCAGTATCAGGAATTAAAAAATAAATATGCTATATATGGTACCTAAATTTACATGCTTCTATAATTGATTTTGATTCATTTTTTTGCTAAGATTTATAAAAAATATAGCCCTACCCATCCCCCCCACGCCATCTCCCTCTCACAAATATGCCTTGCCTGCTAAAAGGCTAATATCTAAAGGGGACTAAAACTGGAATTAGTTAATTGTCAGGCTTATACCAACATAGATATGAGAAAGAATAAGATACTATGCTAGAAACCTTCCCAATATGAACAGGGGTGAAACAAGGATGCCCATTATTCCCACTATTATTCTATACAGTACTAGAAATGTTAGTTTTAGCACTATGAGAAGGAAAAGAAGTCAAAAGAATTAAAATAGGCAAAGAGGAGACAAAACTAATCACTCTTTGCGGATGATATGATGGTATACTTAGGGAATCCTAGAGAATCAACTAAAAATACTACTTGAAACAATTTACAGTTTTAACAAAGTTGCAGGATATAAAATAAATTCACATAAATCATCCACATTTCTATATGTTACCAACAAAGCCCAGCAGCAAGAGATAAAAAGATAAATTCCTTTTAAAAATAATTGGAAACAATATAAAATATTTGGGAGTCTATCTGCCAAGACAAACTCAGGAACTATATGAACACAATTACAAAACATTTTACAGAAATAAAGTCAGATCCAAACAACTGGGAAAATATCAATTGCTCGTGGGTAGGCTGAGCTAATATAATAAAAATGACCATTCTATTTAAATTAATTTACTTATTCAATGCCACTCCAATCAAACTACCAAAAATCATTTTATAAAACTAGAAAAAACAATAACAAAATTCATATGGAAGAAGAAAAGGCCAAGAGTATCAAGAGAATTAATTTTTAAGAATGCAAAGGAAGGTGACCTAGACGTAGCAGCTCTAGCACCATATTATAAAGAGGCTCTCATCAAAGTTATTCGGTACTGGCAAGGGAAATAAAGGAGTGTGGGACTAGCCCAGTTAGTGTATTTAATGGCTCTCAAACCGCCCCCCACTTTTTGATGTTTTGCTCTGGGCACAGTCATCTAAAATCAAAGTTTCAATTATTTTTAGAAAGTATGCCAACTGTCACCATCTCTAGGACTCCCCAAACCAAAACTACTCGCCTCTACTGATGGCCTTCTACTACTAGAATATGAGCTCCTTGAGGGCAGGGCCTGAATCTTTTTATATTTTTATCCTCTCTGACACTGACTATCCTGGTTCCCACTGCCTAAAGACCAGGTCTGTTGCGATTCGCCTATCCCCCAGAGTTCTCTGTTACCCACAAGGGTGCTTAAGAGTGTCTAGGTTCCCTGCCAATTGCTCCAGCTCCCCCAATTGTAGGGGCAATCTCCTGCATTCCAGTTCCATTTAACCACTAACAGTCATATTAGATTTACAAAGGAATATTGACTTCTAAGGTACATTAACAAGTATATAAATAGCTTATTCTCTCAACAGCTCTCCCCCACAAAACAACTCAAACTCTAAGGACTGGAAAGTGATTAGATTCAGTTTATCCGGGTTCCTGTAGAGACCAGTCACAAGGTTTCCATCCAAAACCCTCTTTGAGCTTGACTTCCAAACACCTTGACTTCTCTGGGTTTCTTTGCAGGGCTGCCTGGCTACAACATACTACCTGGAATACTGGGTCCAAGGATGCCATAGCTTGAGCTCTCAATTGCAGTGAGGATCACGACTGGCACCTGAAACTGAGAACAAACAACACAGATTAGAAACATTAACACTTCAAGCCACAGAGCCTAAAAGGAGAGGAAGAAACCCATTTCTAGTTCACTTCATGGGACCCATATTGTGGATACTAATCGTCACCCTGGACACAGCAGAAAAAGCACATGGGAAAAAGATCACCTGTCTCAGTCTAGCCAGTTTTAGCGATATAACCTGTTCCAGCTACATAGCCAGTCAAAAGACACCATTCCCACCCCCATGGGGAGGACTTTAGGGAATCAAGAGGCTTCCATGTTGATATCTGGGCATATGTAGCTCAGTACCCTTACACCTCAAACCAGTTATCTCCTAGCAGAGATTCTTAACCTGAAGTCCGTGGACAAGTAAGGGGTCACTCTGTGGGGATTTCAGGGAATCCATGAACCTGGGCGGGAGGGAGAGAAATCACATCTTGACTTTTACTAACCTTTGGCTTACCTTGTATATACCTTGTTACCTTATTACCTTGTTATATATTTTACTTTATGCCTTCAAAAATGATTTTAAGAAGAGGTTTTGGGATTTCACCAACTGCCAAAAGAATCTATAACACACAAAAAGATTAACCTCTGGTCTAGAACCACAATGAAGTCCAGTGAAAAGCTGTTGTGGCACAGTTAAGAGAGTGATGAACTTGGAGGCAGGACAAGGTTTCCTTAGGCATTTACTGGTCAATCAACCTTACTAAGTCTGTTTCTGACCCTACTGAGAATCTGTAAATTCAGGATGATAATATCTATATCTGTAGCAATCATCTAGGGTAGAGTTCCAAAAATTAGTAAATTTATTTTCCTAGGGACTGCAGTTTATGGATGATGCAGGTCCAGGATGTATTATTCAAAGATCCACACATGGCATGGAAGGTGCTGGTCTAGATGAAGAGAATCAAGGCAGACAGACGATTAGATGGTGGGCAACTAAAAGAGAAGTGAAAAGGGTGTTAGAATTGCCCAAAGTGGGGAATAGAGCATGAAAATTACACTATGTGTATCTAGTCGACTGAGATAAACTAGTGTGTATCAGATCTAAACCCAGCAATGAGATGGGTCACTACTAGAGGTACTGAACCAACATCAATATTGACAGTCTCATTGTAGGTGAGTCCCCAAGACATGAGGAAGGTACAGCTAGATAAATACAGCAATGGCACAAATGTATGAAACTAAGTGCCAGGTCCCAGTAGACAAGAGCAAAGAGTATTCAAGAGGAGTACAAACTGTCAGTACATGAATACAAAAGTTCTGGGGTATCATTAACCAATTACTAAGAATTTATGAAGTATCTACTATGTTTCAGGGACTGTTCTAAGCACTGGAGAAAACAAAGAAGGGAGGGAAGAAAGGAAAGAAGGAAGGAAGGAAGGAAGGAAGGAAGGAAGGAAGGAAGGAAGGAAGGAAGGAAGGAAGGAAGGAAGGAAGGAAGGAAGGAACATTCCTCTGAAGCTGACATTCTAAGGTGAAGTAGTGGAAGAGGAGAAGATGAGAGGAAATTAGAGAAGAGGAGAGAAAGAAAGAGAGAGAGAGAGAGAATTGCAAGAGAAAGTATGTGGGAGTAGGTGAGTGGGGTGGAGGGAATATGTGTATATGCAAGAATATACAGAATAAATCTAAGGCAGCTGGGAAGGGAGGACACTTAACAACTGTGAGGGGGGGGATGCAATCAGTGGAGACTTCTTGTAGAAGGTGGCACTTGAGTTGAGTCATGAGGTAGGAGATTCTCTGAGGTAGTGATGAGGAGAGAGCATTCCAGACATGGGGGACAGAATCAGTGAGGCAAACTGGCAGTATAGGAATTCCTTCTAACAATACAGAACACAATCTAACTATGGTTTGAGAAATATATCCTTAAGAAATATAATCCCATTGACATGAGATTAAGTGACTTGCCCAGGGTCACAGAGATAACAAATCTGAGAGGTAAGATTTGAACCCAAATTTTTCCCAATCCAGCATTCTACTTGATATTCCATACTGTCACTATAAACTATCATTAAATAACTATCTGGAAAAAATATCCAAAATCACCAATAGAAAAATGAAAAAAAATAAAAATAAATCTGGAGATGTGACCTCACATCCTTCAAGCTGCCAAGAATGGAAAAATTCATTGTTAAAAGAAATGTTGTGTACTAAATTACTCACATTCAATGATCACAAGTGTATTCATCAAGTGTTTGTGAGACTGCAACTATTCTGGACAACCACTGAAAATCACACAAGAAAAGTCACTAAATTCTTCATACAGAGATCTCACTTGTAGGACTAGAGACTGTAGACATCACGGAAAGAGATAGATGATACAGAGATACATAGAGAGATGATACAATCTGCAGGCAGATAGATAATAGATATTGTAAATAATATAGGCAGAAAGATGATAGATAATGGATTATGATACAGATATATCTATACACATATACATGTATACACACATGTATACACACATATAGATATTACATTCATATCAGAATAATTTGTGATAAAAGCTACAAGGTCTATTTTAAACAATTAGTAATGACTGAAAAAAATATATAGATCCATAGTACAACATTACTATCCTATAATGAATGAGAAATATGAAAGGTTGATTTTGAAAACTATCAGAATATGTAGTGATTCAGAGTGAAGAGAAAAGAGTCAAAAAATCAATATAAACAATGATAGCAATAAACACCAAGGCGACATGAAACACTTGAAATCTCTCGTCAATTACAATAAGCAACATGTCACCACACTGCCAAAAGTAAGGACAAGTCTGTCTTTCTGCTAGTTACTAATAACCAAGCTCTTTTCCCAAAGGATGTACCTTGCAAAGGGGCTTGAGTGTGTTGTGAAGCATTTGCTGAGTCAAAGCAAAATATATCAAGACATTTTAATAAAATAAAATAAATGAAAAGATGATTTCTAGCTATTTCTTAGAGAGAGAAAGCAAAGACTTCTTGGAGTTTCTTTTATTGTATACCCAAAACAAAGAGAAATATTTCAGAGGACATTAGTCTCTTATCTTACACTATCCCTTACAGTGTCATGAAGATAATTACAGTTCACGAACCACTTGCAGTAGAAGATGAAGAAACAGAAATTCAATGAAGAACTTGAGAAGTTTCTTCATACCAACCTGGGGTGTCTTCAGTGTGAATGTGGATATCAAGGCAAGATGGTGAATGAAAGAATGAGAGAGTGAATGAAAAAGCATTACTTTTCATGTACCAGGCATGGAGCTAAGCCCGAGAGATGTAAATACAAAAGAGAGACAGTTGCTATCCTCAAGGAAATCGCATTCTTTTTTAATGTATTATTTATTTTTAATATTCCTTTTTTCAATTTTGAGTTCCAAAGTGTCTCCCTTCTTCTTGCCTCTCCCCCACCCACTGAGAAGGCAAGCAATTATTATATCAATTGTACATATGAAATCATGCAAAACATATTTCTGTATTAGGCATATTACAAAAAAAAAAGAAAAAGAAAGAAAGCAAGAAAATTTTACTTCAGTTTATACTCAGAGTTCATCAATTGTCTCTGGAGATGGATAATATTTTTTCATCATGAATTCTTTGGAATTGTTTTGGATCATTGTATTGTTCCGAGTAGCCAAATCTTTCACAGTTGGTCATGATAATAATATTATTGTTACTGTATACAATGATCTCATGGTTTTGCTCACTTCACTTTGCATCAGTTCATATAGGCCTTGCCATTTATTTTCTGAAACCATCCTCCTCATAGGACAATAGTACTCCATCACAATCATATGCAACAACATTTTCAGTCATTTCCCAGTTAATGAACATGCACTCATTTCCAGTTCTTTGCCACCACAAAAAGAACTCCTATAAATATGTTTGTATTTTTTTTATCTTTTTTACTTTATCTCTTTAGACTATAGACCTAGTAGAGGTATTGCTGGGTCAGAGGATATAGGGCATAGTTTCAATTTTTCTCCAGAATGACTGAAGTTCTCAACTCCACCAACCATTTGTGTACCTATTAAGGAGATTATATTCTAATAGGGGACATAATTCATATAAGAGAATGGTGGCCAATGACAAGATGATGCAAGGGTGGTGATTGGAGCCATATGAAAATATGTTGGCATTTTCTATAAGAAATTAGTGTCAAATTGTGTACCATTTTTAGAGCAAGAGTTGGAATGTGAGAGTATAGGTACATAAGTGCTTTATAGGAGGAAAGTAGTTAGAATAAAGCAGGTAGAGGATCTAGTGCTGCCTAGGTGTAAGGGACTATGAGAGGTTGTAAGCTAATGATCTCTGAAGGTCTGGTTAAGAAAGGATACGATGAAAAATATGTTGAGAAATATGATTCAGGAAAAAAAAAGAAAAAGACCAAAGGCCTATATAAACAGTTCGGAAGTGTTACACCTGTGTGTCATGAATACTTTCTTCAAGAAAATCTGAAAGTAAGAAGCATGGTGAGAAAGCAACATCACAAAGAATGAAAATGATTTTATCTTAACATATGATGACTGGTTCTATCAAGGGGACTGAATTCAAAAATAGCTTAGATCAGGTTATAGTCAAAACAAAATTCAATCCTAAGATAGAAGAAAGGGTAAAGAGGAGAAGAGGAGAAATATAAGATGAAATTCAGTAGGGATAAAGGTAATAAAAATCAACTTCACAAGCACAAAATGGGGGAGACATCATTAGACAAGAGTTCTGAAAAAAGATCTGAAAGTTTTAATGAACTCCAGGTTAATATGAGTTAGCAGTGTGCTAGAACATTTAATATATTCTTGAATCACATTAAGAGAGGACAGAAATTAGTGGCACTATACTTGTTCTTGTGAAGTTTCATCTGAAGTGTTATGTTTGGCTCTTGGAGTCATGGTTTAAAGAGAACATTGCTAAGTTGAAGAAAGTACAAAGGAGGCCCTTGCATACATACCACATTAGGATAAGGGGGAAAATGGAAATTTTTAGGCTGAAGAAGAGAAGACTCAAAAGGGACAGGATAACTGTCCTGAAGTATTTGAAGGATTGTCGTATGAAGCAGATGTTAAATTGTTCTATTTGGTCTCTGGGAGAAAATCAAGGTCGATCATACAAAGCAATCAATTCAAGTTTTATATCTAGAAGAACTTCCTACCAGTGAGGACCACACAAAAGTGGAATAGGCTGCTTCACAAGATGGTGAGTTTAATCTTCCTTGAAGATCTTCAAGTAGAAGTTGGGCAATCATTTTTCAAGAAAGCTGTAGTGAGATTCATTTCATGTATGGGTTGAACTAGATGACTGCTGAGGTCTCTTCCAACTGTCAAATTTTTTGATTTTGGAATAAGGGCCTTAAAGTAAGATATGCAATGTTTTTTTTAAAGTCACAGAGGTGTTAAAACATTCTCTTTGCAACTTAGAAGTATCTTTGCTTAAAAAAAAAAACCTCTTGCCAACACAATGACAACTCATGAGTCCAGAAGCCCAAAAATGAAGCATGGACCACCTCTTGACACAGGATTCAGAATGAGAGACACATGGGTGGGCATTTGTTTTATTGACTTTACATATTTGTTATGATTTTCTCCTCCTCAGTTTTCATGGAGAAGAGGGAGGCGGCAGGAAGAGAAAAAATGCTTGTTAATTAAAAAAGCAAATTAACCAAGATCTTCCTTGGCTGACTGAGAAAGAAAGTTCAGTTCAAATAGGAATCTCCAGGCTAGATGCAGCCACCACTTTTATCCCATGGAATCCCATATTGACTTCTCTCCAAGTCTGGGGCATGTTGTCTGTGGGCTCTGATACAATATGAACCAGTATCCTGCATAGACACAGATACATGTGAATCTGTCCACTTAGGAAAATGTGTCAAATGGGGAGAAGAGCCAGGTGCAGACATGATGGATGCTTCAGGCAAATGGCTCTTTCTATATTTAGCCTGCTCCTCAATTCAATCCAAAAAACATTTATTAAGTACTTACTCAAATTTCCCAAGGAATACTACGTCTCCCTAGATTACTTCCTCCCACGTGTGGTTTATCTTTGTCCCAGGGACATCCGAGGGAGCCCCACACGGTCCCAAGATCTAGCCTGCCCACTTGTCTTCCAGGTTGCCTTGTGTTAGCCAATTATCTAGCTAACTTCTGTCTTCTGCCCTCTCCCTTCATGTCAGGGTCTTCTCTGGTGCTCCAGAAGCTGCTCACAGACCAGACTTACCTCCTACATCTTGTCTGGATTGCCTCAAGATGTACCTTCCGTTCCTCCCTACTGAGACTCCAGCCTCCCAGGCTTCATAAGACTCAACATCACCGCCCACCACAATGTGTGACATTGAGGGAGGGTCCTGAATAATCTAATCATCTACCTCTTTCAAAGGTCTTCTCTCCAGTCACTGCCTAAACTCATTTCATAATGACTAGCACACTCATTCAGATCCCCCAAAGAACAAAACTCATTCCTCTGTCCCACTGTCCACTCCCATACTTGAGCCTTCCCCTCAGAGTCCCACTTCACATGTACTCACCATGTCTACTCTGATCTCTTCAATGATTGCTAACCTTTTCCTTTCTCACTTCTTCCATTTTCTGGCACTCAAGAGCAAATTCTCTAGCAATGACACATCTTTTGACCTCTCTTTCAAACATTGTATGTACTTATACTCATACCTCTTGACCTCAACCTTGGATGACTTTCCATCATAATTGTTTTTGCTCCTATTCACATGAAACTGATTGGACCTAGAGAGAGTTATTAAACCATATTGCTGGGTCCACTACAATTTTGTATTATAAATTTCAATTGGATCCTCACTTCAGCAATGCAATGCTTTTACACCTCTTCAACTGTTTCACTACAGTGACTTTTCCAAAACTTTTCATCTCTCTGCAGACCTCCTATAGCACCCGTGAGCTGTAACCTCTCACCTTAGAACAGTGCCTTATTCTTTGCTGAAAAAAAGTATAATCCATTTCCTAAGAGTTCACTTCTCTCCTCCTCTTCGTATCACATTACTAAGATGTCTTTTCCCACTATCTCCTTTGTTCTTGTCTCACATGAAGAAGAGGTGGCCCTTCTCCTTGTCAAAGCCAGCCCTTTCCCATGCACAATAATTCTAATCCATCCAGTCTTCTTCAGCAGATTTCTCCCCTACCATCCACACCCTCTCACTATAATTCAGTCTCTTCCTGTCTGCTTGCAACTTCCCCATTGCTAACAAATACAACTATTTCACCCCAGTCCTTAAACAAATAACACCTTCCTTTGATCCAACCATCCCTGCTAGTTATTGCTCTATATCTTTCCTCTCTTTTGTGGCTAAACTCTTTGAGAAAACTATCTATGACTGGTGCTTCTACTTTCTCTTCTCTCAGTCTCTTCTTTCTTTATTTATTGTTTTTTAAAATTGCCTACCTTTAAGAAAATGATAGAGAAAATGTTACTAATGCAACAAATTTAAAAGTATATTCTACATACATTTTTTTATATAGTCAGTTGTTAAACATTTACCAACATACTCATGTTTCCTACTAATACTGGATTCCTGTGAGTATTCCCCAGGTTCATGGGGAAAAATGCTTTATTACTACTGTTTTCAGGATACTATCTTTAAATGCCTTTACTTTGAGTTAATTATATCTATTGGATGACAATTAAAGGTAAATGCCCCAGTATTATTTCAAGAATGTGAATCCACAAAATACTTTGAAACTATGTTAATCACTTCCCTGGGGACCCAAATTTTGAACTCCAGCTGGGGGAAATATCTTAGATAGGGCAGTACACACATATGTATGTGCTAGGTGGTACAATATATAGAATGCTGGAGTTGGAGTAAGGATTATCTAAGTTCAAATCCTATTTGAGATACTTATTCCTTGTGTGAACACAAACAAATCACTAATTTTTCTCAGCCTCATTTTCTTGTAGAGATAATAATAGCATCTAATTCTCAGAGTTGCTGTAAGGATCAAGTGACTATATATATATATATATAAAGCACTTTTCAAACATTAAAACACTATGTTAATTATATATAGGTATATGTCTGTATAAATATGAATTCAGAGATACTTATTTCAATTTGTATTATCTGGATCTCTGAATAGGGGGATTGAACCTCTGGGTGTATATGATATGGGAGGGAGACTGTATCCATGTATTGAGTGAGTTGTACGGATATGTAAATACACATACTTGTTTTGGGGCTTCTTCAGGTCTCTTCTATCTATATTTGGTCACACTTTACCAGTTTGGGAATTCCCCTGGTGATTCCTCTGTTTCCTTTCATTCTTTTTTTTCAAAACTGCACATGGCTGAGAGAAGTTTGAGAAAGAAGAGAGATGGAAAATTATTTTGTCAAGATGGATAAAAAGGAGGATATAAAATATACATTAAATTTTGTTAAAGCATAACCTCTTGCTGTTCTTTCTCTATTCAAATGATGCTGGGGATGGTGGGTAAGGGGGCAACAAGGTCTAGCTAGGATGAACCAGTACACTGGTCAAAGTTCTCTTCCAGGGACAACTTTACTTAGAAGCTCCCAGAATCCCTTGTTCCTCTCACTTTTATTCATTCTGGGTGTAAACAGAGAGGCAAGGACTATTCTCCCTCAGGATTATTTTAGATTTTATTTGTTCTGCTCGGGACTTGCACCTTTATGCAATAATTAGGCTACTTGATTTAATGATCCAAAGAATAATCCAAAGGCTTTAAGTCATAGAGACCCATAGGCATAAGCACTATGCCCTGCCATGAATGCACTTAGGTCTGCTTTGGAGAGCGCCTTATATAAACCAATATTAAGATGGGAGGGTAGCTCTTATGACAAACTAATTATTCCCAAGCTTGTTATTATTCTTAATCTGAATGCAACTATCCTCATAAGTGGAAACCCAGTGAGCTATACCTGTATACCCTTGCCAAATTTTTTAATTTTTTTATCGTTAATTTTAAACATTCACTTTCACAGAATTTTGAGTTCCAAATTTTCTCCCTATCTTTCCCCTCTGCTCGCCCCAAGACAGCATACATTCCAATTACTCCTTCAGCATACATTCCAATTACTCCTTCCCCCAGTCTTCCTTCCCTTTTATCACACCCCTTCCTTCTCTTATCCTCTTCCCCTCTGTTTCCTTGCAGGTCAAGATAGGTTTCTATAGCCCATTGTCTGTATATCTTATTTCCCAGTTGCATGTAAAAACAATTTTTTAACATTTGTTTTTAAAATTTTGAGTTCCAACTTCTCTCCCTTTCTCCTTCCCCACCCATCCCCACCGAGAAGGCAAGAAATTCAATACAGGTTATACATGTGTAGTTATGCAAAATACTTCTGTAACATTCATGTTGTGAAAGACTAACTATATTTTCCTCCATCCTTTCCTACCCCTCATTTATTCTATTCTCTCTTTTGACCTTACCCCTCTCCAAAATTACTCCCTTCTCCCATTTGCCCTCCCTTCTATCATCCCACCCCCCCGCCCCGCTTTACCCCTTCCTCCCTACTTTCTGTAGCGTGAGATAGAGTTCCATACAAAATTGAGTGTATGTGTGTGATTCCCTCCTTCAGCCAAATGCAATGAGAGTAAGGTTCACTCTTTCCCTTTCACGTCCCTCCTCTTCCCCTCCATTGAAAAAGCATTTTCTTGACTCTTCTATGTGAGAAATAATTTGCCCCATTCTATTTCTCCCTTTCTCCTCCCAATATATTCCTCTCTCACCCCTTAATTTTATTTTTTAGATATCATCCCTTCATATTCAACTCACTCTGTGCCCTATGTCTACATGTATATAATCCCTCCAACTACCCTAATACTGAGAAACTAATCAAGAGTTGCAAATATGATCTCTCCATGTAGGAAATGAAAAAGTTCAACTTTAATAAGTCCCTTATAATTCTTCTTTCCTGTTTACCTTTTCATGCTTCTCTTGATTCTTGTGTTTGAAAGTCAAATTTTATATTCAGCTCTGGGTCTTTTCCTCAAGAATGCTTGAAAGTCCTCTATTTCATTGAATGGTCATTTTTTTCCCTGAAGTATTATACTCAGTTTTTCTTGGTAGATGATTCCTGGCTTTAATCCTAGTTCCTTAGTCCTCTGGAATATCATATTCCGGACCCTCCAATTCCTTAATGTAGAAGGTGCTAGATCTTGTGCTATCCTGATTGTGTTTCCACAATACTCAAATGGTTTCTTTCTGGCTGCTTGAAATATATTCTCCTTGACCTGGGAGCTCTGAAATTTGGCTACAATATTCCTAGGAGTTTTCCTTTGGGATCTCTTTCAGGAAGTGATGAGTGGATTCTTTCAATATTTATTGTACCCTCTGGTTCTGGAATATCAGGGCAATTTTTCTTGATAATTTCTTGAAAGATGATGTCTAAGTCTTTTTTTGATCATGGCTTTCAGGTAGTCCAATAATTTTTAAATTATCTCTCCTAGATGTATTTTCCAGGTCAGTTGTTTTACCAATGAGATTTCATATTGTCTGCTACTTTTTCATTCCTTTGGTTTTGTTTTACAATTTCTTGATTTTTCAAAGAATCATTAGCTTCCTTCTGCTCCATTCTAATTTTTAAGGATAGTCTGATTTTTCTTCCAGTTTTTGCTCATTTCCCCAGACATTTAGTTGGCTTTTGAGCTTTTTGTCAAAGTAGTTCTCTCCTTCCACTGGGGTGGGGGGTATACTGTTAGATGTTCGATCCCCCCACAATCTGTCAGCCTAGAGCTCCAGAAATAGCTGCTGCTGCTGCCCCTGCTTCTGCCTCAGGCTTCTCCTGAGCAGGTTCCTGTGTCCCCTCTGCCACCCTGGGGCTGGGGCTGGGGCTGGACCATCTACTCTTTCACAAAGGTGCCACAGGTTTTTTCCACTGACCTTCTCATTTGTCCTTGGCATTTTGGGATCATGATGTCTAGAAACCACCACAGGTGCCAGAGATTCAGTCCCCCTGAGGCCCGCTCAGGTCCGGTCTGTACCAGGGTAGCCCACACTGCACTGCACTCTGCTCCCAGACCTGCATAATAGATTCTTCTTGTTGACCTTCCAGAATGTCTTGGGCTAGAGATTTGCATCACTCCATCATTCTGTGGGTCTGCAGCTCCAGAATTTGTTTAGAGTAATTTTTTAGAATAATGGGCTTGAGGGAAGAGCTGCAGCAAGCCCATGCTTTTACTCTACCATCTTGACTCTGCCCCTTTCATCCTCTTCTTAACTCTCTGCAATGTGGCTTCTAACCTCATCATTCAAATGAAAATGTTTTCTCTAAAATTTCAGTTATCTAATTGACAGATCTAGTAACTTAATTTTTCTAAATTCTCTTCCTTCTTGACCACACTATGGCCTTTGATAATGCCAATTACCTTCTCTCCTGTATCTAATTCTACTTTCACAATATTTCTCACACATGCCCTTCTTTCTGTTGACAGTGCTACCACCCCAGCATATACTCTTGCGTCCTCACACCTCAACTTCCAACTACCTTATTCTTGTCCTCTTTGCTTTAAATATGGCCATCCTCCATTTGGCTACCAAAGAGATCTTCACAAAGCACAGGTACAACTGTGTCACCCTGCTAGTCAATAAATATAAGCAGCACACCATTCCCTTCAGGATCAAACATAAAATCCATTGCTTGATTTTTAAAGGCCTTTATAATCTGGCACTTCTTACCTTTCCAAGCTTTTTATTCTCTCTCACATCCTCTACAATCCAGTTACATTGGTGTCCCTGCTATTTCTCATACTTTATACTTCATCTCTCAACTTCATGCCTTTTCACTGACTGTCTGGCTTCCATGCCTGGAAGGCTTTTCCTCTTATCTTTGCCCTCTGACTTTGCTGGCTTCCTTAAATCTCACTTTCTGAAAAATGCCTGTTCTGATCTTGCCTTTTCCTCTTTAACCACTGGTGCCTTCATTCTGAGATTGCCTTAAACCTAGCCTGTATATTACATAGCTCTTTTCACACTATCTCCCCCATTAAACCATGTGCTTCTTGAGAATAGGGACTGGTGTTTGCCTTTCTTTGTATTTTCAGTGTTTGGTACACAGTAACCCCTAAGTGCCTGTTAACTACTCTGTACCAGGCAGTGGCTTAAGCATTAGAGATACAAAGAGAAACATGAAACAATTCCCTGACCCAGTAAAGATGAAGCAAATGGATTTGTAAAGATCAGAATGGCTTCAACCATGTTGTGACTATGTTCTTACATTCAAATGACCATTAAAAACAATAGAAGACTGATTAAGTGAAAAGATGGCCTTTTTTCCTAATATTCCAGGTAAAAGTCATTGAGTCGCAACTCTGAATAGGTTTAATCAGAGGAAACTGAGTAGTAGCTGAAAGATTTATGAGAAAAATAGGCCAATAAATGAGAAGAACTTACACTTACATATTTTTGTTTCTTCAAGACCCAGATTAGGCCCTTTCCTTATACTCTTAGGAGCTAGTGTTCTTCTTCCTGTGACTCCTCCCCCACAACCAAATTATCTTTCATGTGTCTCTGTTTATGTGTAATACCATCATCATATCCCAGGAAAATGTAGGCTCCTCTGATTCAACCATTCTGCAGAGCAATTTGGAACTATAGCCAAAGGGCTACAAAAATATGCATGTCCTTTGACCCTGCTGTATTGCTTCTGGGACTGTATCCCAAAGAGATCATAAAAATGGGAAAGGGTCCCACATGTACAAAAATACTTATAGCAGCTCTCTTTGTGGTGGCCAAAAACTAGAAATCAAAGGGATATCCACCAGTTGGGGAATGGTTGAACAAATTGTAGTATATGAATGTAATGGAATACTATTGTGCTGTAAGAAATGATGAACAGGTAGACTTCAGAGAGACCTAGAAAGACTTATATGAAGTGATGCTGAGTGAAAGGAGCAGAACCAAGAGAACTTTATACACAGCAACAACTACAGTGTGTGAGGAAATTTTTTGGTAGAGTTAGTACTTCATTGAAATGCAAGGACTTAAAAAATTCCCAATGGACTTTTGAGACAAAAACCTTCCACATCCAGAGGAAGAACTATGGAATTGGATCACAGAATGAAGAAGGCCATTTTCTTTTGTATTATGTTTTGGTTTTTTTGTTTTGTTTTATGATTTCTTCCATTCATTTTAATTGTTCTATGCAACATGACTAAGGTGAAAATATACTTAATAAGAATGCATGTGTAGAACATATATAAGATTGTATGCTGTCTCAGGGAAGGAGTGAGGAGGGAGGGAGGAAACAGGAGGAAGGAGGGGGGAGATCTAAGATATATGGGGTTGATTGTAGAACACTGAAAACAAATAAAATAATTTAATAAAAATAGTAAAAAAGAGGATTTCTTTAAAAAAATGTAAGCTCAGATTCTAGGACTGGCTCTTATTGATTTCAGTCTTTGGATCCATGTTACCTCCATACTATGTTTTAATTAATGATTATTGGATTAAGTTGGATCATATTTACCCCATTAACACTGGAAGTTTTGTCCTTTGGTGATATAAAGTCTGACTCCTAATTAGAGGTTCTAAATGGTATTCAAATTACCTGAATTACATGTTTAGAAGCATAATCCATTATGTTAAGATTATGTGAATATTCATTCATTTACCCATACCAGTTACAATAATACATGCTACATGTAGAAAAATTGTATATTTCTACAGCAATTTTAAGGTTTAACAAATGCTTATGAACATTATCTCTTTGGATCTTCACAAGAATCCCTGAAGTGCCTACTCTACATATAATCCGTATTTTACAGATGAGGAACTTGACGCTTAGAGAAATTCCATGATTTGTCCATGATCACATAGTATGATCAAAAATAGCATTCACACCCAGAAATATTTGGGCTTGTGAGTCCACAGCTCATTCAGTCATCTCAGTTCCTTTTCATAAATTAGCACCTGAGCTCTTAATCTGGGGTCAGGGACTCCTCCTCACTCCAAAGGGTTCATGAATAGATCTCAGGGAGTTCTTGAACTTGGATGGGAACTTGATATGGAATTTAGCTTTTTTTCAATTATTTAAAGGCATTTTTAAAAGGGGTCCCTAGGCTTTGCCAGTCAGTCAAAGTGGTCTACTCTATAATACAAAAAATTTTAAGAACCCCCTGGATTGGCTGGTAACACAGTTAAGAGTTAAATGTCTTATAGCAAAATACTTAGGGACAAGTTTTCTCTCCGTTTTCCTAATTCCTTGATAACAATGAATTAAAGACCAGGTTTTCTTAGGTATAGAGTACTAACTAAAGCAGCTTGAGAAGACAGGCATATCTCTTTTTCTTAAAGAGCTTTAGCTAGTCTCTACAATCTTTCTAAAAAGCACATTCTAGTATCAAATATCCCCAGTCACAAGTTCCTGCTTCAATGGAAATTGAATTCCCCCAATCTTGAGTAATTTCCTTTTGCTCATTCCTTATTGGAAAGGAACAATTCGTCAGCAATGGGAGAGGTAGGGGAAGTAACTAAGAGAACAAAAGATGAGAGAACAGTGCTGCAGAGACTTTGGGGAAAAATCAATCTGGGCCTATTCTATTTCAAGTTCACAAGAGTGAAAAATCAAGAGAAGGGTGGCATAACTCAAAAAACTGTTACAGAACTGGGAAGCTGTTGTCACCAACTTGTTCTTGATATAATCCACTATGGTACTCTACTCTCTCTCTGGTGGATCCACCAAGAGAGGAGTCATTCAGGACGTCAATGTTCCATGATTTACCCAATGTGGGCACTTCCTCCATCAATATAGTGCCAAAGATATAGATATATGTGTATGTATGTGTGTATGTGAATACACACACTAAAATATGTGTGTGTATGTTCCTAGGTCCCATAGCTAATCTGGTGACGAGCCTTTCTGAATTCAGGTAAATTAGTCCTAGGACAAAAGGCACAAAATCTGTCACTGATACTGATCTTGAAGGCTTTCCTGATTGGCAGGACATGCCAGAGCTTGTGTTCCCCTGGCATAACCCCTGGGCTCCCTTGGACAATCTCCACACCATGATGAAGCATCAGAGAAATTTCATGGATGATAGAGGAAATAATTCTTTTCTATTTTTCAGTTTCCCTTTATGAGCACAGGTCAGAAACTGGAAAACTGACCATAAGAGTTTTTCAACCCAAGAAACAGAAGCCTCTGACAGAGGTGGAGTGGAAAGGGTTCACTCAGAGGTTCATGGCAAAGGCAGACATGCTTGCCTATATGACACAAGAGGGGAGTTTAGGGACTCAAACCTACCTCCAGTTTCTCTCCTTCCCAATCTTATAATCACCAAATTGTAATTCCTAAAGCAAATTTGGTGACTTCTGGTTCCACCCAGAAGGAAATATGAAGAAAATCGAAGTAAAAAAATCATTTGCAGTCCTTCACAATTTGGCACCCACTTTTCTTTCAAGTTTGATTGCATGTTATATCCTTTCATACACATTCATATGTCCTAGTTAAACTGACCCACTTGCTACTCTAAATAAATCACATTCATATTCCATTGCCATATCTTTATACAATCTATAGCTTGTGTTTGAAATGTCCTCCTTCCTCTCCTTTGCTTTGTCAAATATCTAAATTTATTCAGGTTTTGGTGCAAATGTGAAGTCTGTTTTGTTCTTTCCAGTCATTAGCATCCTGGTGAAATCGCTTTGTATATATTTTACACTTATTCACCTGTGGACATGTCCCACTCCCAAATAGTATGCAGGTTCATTAAGGGCAGAAAATAATATGTTTTATATCTTTGTGTCTCTTGCACCTAGCAGAGTCCCTGGTATGTAGTAGATGCTTAGTATTTGTTTAATTAATTAGTGTGAAATCATATTGTTAAGTTAATTAATTAATGTGCAAATCTCTTCCTAGATCACTGGCTTGTTGCAATAGAAGGGCTTGCATAACTCAGCAAAACTATGAGCTCTGCCATGCAGGGTTACTTAAGATGGATGGGTCATAGTGGAGACTTCTGACAAATGGTGATCCACTGGAGAAGGAAATGGCAAACCACTCCAGAGTTTTGCCAAGAAAACCCCATGGACAGTTTTTAAATGATAAAAAATATGACATTAGATGATGAGCCCTTCAGGTCAGAAGGTGTCCAATACACAGTACTAATGAAACTGCTGGGCTAAAGCCAAAAGGAAGCTCAGCAATGACTGGGTTTGGTAGCAAAAGGAAAACCTGATGCTATAAATATCAATATCACATAAGAACCCTGGAAAAGAAGATCTACAAACCAAGGAAGTTGGATGTGGTCAAACAAGGGATGGAAAGTTTAAACACTGACATCTTAGGAATCAGTGAATTTAAATGGCATGGAATAATTGGATTTAATTTTGATGATTGCTACATATGCTACTGTGGGCAAGAATTCTTTAGAAGAAATGGAGAAGACCTGAAAGTCAATAAAAGAATGAGAAAAGCTGTACTGGAGTATAATCTCAAAAATGACTGAATTATATCGTTCAAATTCAAGGAAAACCATTCAGGATCATAGTAACACAGCTCTATGTTCCAACCACTGATGCCAAAGAGGCCAATGTTGATCAGTTCTATGAAGACCTACAAAATCTTCTAGAAATAGCATGAAAAAAAGAAAGATGTCAACATTCATTATAGAGGATTGGAATGCTAAAGGAGGAAATCAAATGCTCATAACAGGCAAATTTTCCATTGGAGAACAAAAGGAAGCAGGGCAGATTCTAGTAGAGTTTTGTCAAAATTACACAGTGGTCATAGCAAACCCAAAAGACTGCTTTACATATGAATGTTACCAGATAATCAACAAAGAAATAATGTTGACCATATACTTGGCAGGCAAAGAAGGAGGAGCTCTTTATAGTCAGTTAAAATGAGACCTGGAGCCAACTGTAGATTCAAGAAAATTATTAAAGAAAATCAGAAAAACCATCAGGCCATATAGGTATTACCAAAAAACATCCTTTGTGAATATGAAGGAGAAGTGATGAATAGATTTAAGGGACTGGATCTGTTAGATAGAGTGCCTGAAGAACGATGGGCAGGAGGTAGTAACAAAAAAAATCCCAAAGAAAAATAAGAGCAAGAAAGCAAAATAACTATCTTATGAAGCTTTACAAATAAATGAGAAAAGGAAAGTGAAAGGCAAAAGAGAAAGGGAAAGATACCCAGCTGAATGAAGATTTTCAGAAAAGATCAAGGAGGGATAAAAAGATTTTCCTAAATGAACAATGCAAAGAAATAGACAAAAACAGTGAAATGAGACAATTCTCTTTAAGAAAATTAGAGTTGAGAAAAATTCATGCAAAGTTGGGCATGATAAAAAATAACTGTAGGGATCAAAGAGAAGGAGAAACAATTTAAAAAGGGGGGCAAAAACACACAGAAGAGCTATACAGGGGGAAATGGAATGGGGCAAATTATCTTTCATAAAAGAGGCAAGAAAAAGTTTTTTCAATGGAGGGGAAAAGGGGGAAGGTGAGAGGGAAAAAGTGAAACTTACTCTCATCACATTTGGCTTAGGGAGGGAATGACATGCACACTCAATTTGGTATGAAAATCTATCTTATACTACAGGAAAGTAGGGGAGAAGGGGATAAATGGGGTGTAGGGGAATGATAGAAAGGAGGGCAAATGAGAGGAGCGAGTAATTAGAAGGAAACATTTTGGGGAGGGACAAGGTCTAAAGAGAGAATAGAATAAATGGGGGGCAAGATAGGATGGAGGGATATATAGTTACTCTTTCACGACATGACTATTATGGAAGTCTTTTGCAGAACTACACATATATATCCTATATTGAATTGCTAGCCTTCTTAGTGGGGATGGGTAGGGAGGGAGGAAGGGAGAGAATTGGAACTCAAAGTTTTAGGAACAAATGTTGAGAATTGTTTTTGCATGCAATGGGGGAAAAAGAAATACAGGTAATGGAGTATAGAAATCTATTTTGCTCTACACAAAAAGAGAGAAGATGGGGATAAGGGAAGGGAGGGGTGTGATAGAAGGGAGGGCAGATTGAGTGAAGGGGTAATCAAAATGCTCAGTGTCTTGGGGTATGGGGAGGGAAGAGATGGAGAGAAAATTTGAAACACAAAATCTTGTGGAAATGAAGGTTGAAAACTAAAAATAAATTAATTAATTTTTAAAAAGAACTACATGAGAAAGGCTTTAACATTACCAATAATCACAATGGTGAGGTTATTGATCTAGAGCCAGACTTCCTGAAGAATGAAGTCAAATAAATTGTTGCTAAGTCAATGCTTAGGAAGCACTGATAACAATAAGTTTAGCAGATGTGACAGAATTCCAGCTGAACTATTTAAAATCCTAAAAGCTTATAGTGTTAGAGTGCTACATTCAATATGCCAGCAAATTTGGAAAATTCAACAGTGGACACTAGATTGGAAAAAATCAGTTTACATCCCATTCCAAAAGAAGGGCAATGCCAAAGAAATGTCAAATTACCAAAGAGTTGCTCTCATTTTACATGGCAGCAGGCTTATGCTTAAGATTTTGCAAGTTAGGCTTCAGAAATATGTAAACCAAGAATTATATGAAGAGCAGGCTGGTTTTCAAAAAAGCAGAAGAAATAGAGACCAAATTGTCAACATTTGCTGGAATCTGGAGAAAGCAAGGAAGTTCCAGAAAAACCTCTTCTTCTGCTTCACTGACTACAAAGCCTTTGATTTTGGTTCAGAACAAAATATGGCAAATCCTCAAAGAGATGGGAGAATCAGATCATCTTATCTCCTGAGGAACCTGTATGCAGGCCAAGAAACAACAGCAAGAACCAAACATGGAACAACTAATCAGTTTAAGATTGGAAAAGGATTTTAACAAGACTATCTATTGTCACCTTATTTATTTAACTAATATGAAGAATATATTATGTGAAATTACAGGTTGGATGAATTAAAAGCCAGAATTAAGGCTGCTGGGGAAATAGCACCATCTCAGATATCCAGATGCACTATGATAGCAGAAAATGAAGAGGAATTAAGAAACTTTTTAATGGAGGTGGAAGAGCAGGGTATAAAAGCTGGCTTGAAGCCTAACATAAAAATTCCAACAACTAAGATCTTGGTAACTGGTCCCATAATGTCCTGATAAACTGAGGGAGAAGAAATGGAAGTAGTGTCTAATTTTATATTCTTAGGCTTAAGGATCATTGCAGACAGTGATTGCAGTTATGAAATTAAAAGATGCTTGCCCCTTGAAAGGAAAGCTAAGGCAAATCTAGACAGTAGACTAAAAAGTGGAGACATCATCTTGTTTACAAAAGTCCACATGGCCAAAGCTATGGTTTTTCCAGTAGCAATGTATGGCTGTGAGAGTTGGATTATTAGGAAAGCTGAGCACTGCAGAACTGATGCTTTGAAATTGTGGATGCTGTATTCTTTGACCCATCAATATCGCTTCTAGAACTGTATCCCAAAGACACCATAAAAATGGGAAAGGGTCTCACATGTACAAAAATATTTATAGCAACTCTATTTGTGGTGGCCAAGAACTGGAAATCAAGGGGATGCCCATCAATTGGGGAATGGTTGAACAAGTTGCAGTGTATGAATATAAATGGAATACTATTGTGCTTTAAGAAATGATGAACAGGAAGACTTCAGAGAGACCTGAAAGGACTTATATGAACTGATGCTGAGAGAAGTGAGCAGAACTAGGAGACCTTTGTACACAGCAACAGCCACAGTGTGTGAGGAATTATTCTGGTAGACTTAGCCCTTCACAGCAATGCAAGAACCTAAAAGATTTTCAATGGATTCTTGAGGCAAAAATGCCTTTCACATTCAGAGAAAAAACTATGGAACTGGATGGCAGAATGAAGCGGAGCATTTTCTCTTGTATTATGTTTTGTTTTTCATGGTTTCTACCATTCATTTTAATTCTTCTATGCAACATAACTAAGTTGAAAATGTATTTAATAAGAATATTGTAGAGCCTATATAAGACTGCACACCATCTTGAGGAGGGAGGGGGAATAGAGGGGGAGAAGGAGAGGGAGGGAGGGGGAAAAATCTAATATATATATGGAAGTGATTGTAGAAAATAATTGTGGATGTTGGAGAAGACTTATGAGAGTCACTATCAAGGAAATGAAATCAGTCAATACCTAATGAAATTAATTCAGTCTATTCACTGGAAGGTCAAATACTGAAGCTGAAGCCTAAATACTTTGGCTTCATAATGGGAAGAAAGGACTCACTGGAAAAGACCCTGATGTTGGAAAAGATTGAAGACAAAAGGAAAAAGGGACAGCAGAGAATGAGATGGATAGAGAGTCCCATGTAAACAATGAATGTGAAGCCCAGATTTCAGGACATAATGGAGCAGAAAGGGTCCTAGAGGTGTATGGTTCATGGAGTCAGAAATGCATGTAGTTATAATTTCGTGTATAAACTCATATTCCTTTGTTTCACAAATATTTATGGTTGCTAAAAAAGGACAGAAAAATGTAAATTTTATGTGTAAAAATAAGAAAAATCAGCTTAAGGGGGAAAAATGCCTCAGATAAATTTGCTTGAGGAGAGTCATTGACTGTTTTGAGAGGACTGAAAAGAGATTAGTCTTCCCCAGAAGTAAAAGCCCTAACGGAATGTGGGGATGGTTTCAGGACACTGTCATCCATCATTTTATTTACATATGCCTTTATCAAGGATTTGAAGGATATAAAAATTAAGAAAAATCAAATAACTATTTGGAGAATATGGGACAGACTGTTGTGGTCATACCTCAGAGAAACTATTTTTTTTTTAATTCTTTTCATTACTGGGTTACTGGAGGATATAAAGTATTATATATATATATATATATATATATGTATATTACAATAAAGTTCACGTAGGAAGCTTTTTGATGGAAAGAGTGCCTAACACTCTAAGGATATGAATGAATATTTCTCAAAATGAATATTTCTCAAAAGAATTTCAAACTATTAACAGCCACATGTTCTAAATCACTAATAAGAGAAATGCAAATCAAAACAACCTTGATGATTCACCTCGCACCCAACAAATTAACAAAAATTGACAAAAGATGGCAATAATTGATACAATTGTTCTGAAAAACAATTCAGAATTCTGTAAATAAAGTGGCTAAAATGCTCATGCCCTTTGATTGGGATATATCACTGCTAGGCGCATACCTCAAGGAAGTAATTTACAAAATGAAAGGATCTATAATGCCCAAACATTTAAAATGTTACTTTTTGTGGTAGTGAAGAACTAGAAACAAGGTATATATCTATTGATTGGGAAATGGCTAAATAAATCATGGTACATTATAATAATAATTAGTAATAGCTAACATTTATAAAGTGCCTACTATATGTTAGATGCTGTGCTAAGTGCTTTATAATTATTTTCTCATTTGATCCTCACAACAAACTTGGATGTAGGTCCAATTACTATACCCATTTCACAGATGAGGAAACTGAGGCAAACAGTCGTTAAGTGACTTGCCCAATGTCACATAGCCAGTAAGCATCTGAGTCTATATATAAATGCATGTCTTCTTGACTCCAAATCCAGTGTCCTATCCACTGCACCACCTGGTCATCTCTATATGAAACAACAAATTTAGAACCCATATAAGATTGCATGCTGTCTTGGGGAGAGAAAATTTAAGACATATGGAAACGATTGTTGAAAACTGAAAAAAATAGATTAATGAAAAATAAAAAAAGAAATGGATTTCTGTGAGGGGAGAGGAGCAATTGTTCGTGGAGAAACCTAGGTTATGTAAAAACAAAAGCTAGCAAGAAAGTCTATTTTTTAAGAGTCAATGGCATCATTGAAACTGATCTTATATAAATGGGAACCATACCGTTAGGAGCTCAGGCACTATAGTGGTAAGTAGTAGAGAGGTATCTCCCTGCTCCCAACTCCTCACACACACATGCACACATGTTATAGTTACCCCTAGGACATGGGGGTATTAGCCTGTTTGTGGCTGTAGCTACCCTGACACATACTTTGGGGGGAAAAAAATGCCTGGCAGGATAAGAGCAGGTTGGGGATGAGTGAATCACGCCGGAGAGAGGAAAAAAGTAGGTGTAGGGAACGTGGTATGCCACAGCAAGATACGTTAAGTTACTTTGGAGTGGGTTCCAAAATGGATTCTCTTCATACTTCATTTTTTCTCTGTAGTGAATATCATTATTCAGGTAGCTTAAAGTAAAGACTAAGCTACTTACTCTCACCATTTTCACTGCTTGTTTCCCATGCCTGGAATACTGTCTCTCTTAATCTATGCTTCTTGGCTTTCATCAAGCCCCAATTAAAATTCCATCTTCTACAGGAAGCCTTTCCCAATCCTTCTTAATTCTAGTATATTCCCTCTGGTAATTATTTCTAATTTATTTAGTATAGAGCCTTTGGCTGATGATGTCAAACCTACTACCATTCAAAACAATCCATACAATTTTGAGGTATCTATTAGGAAATGGTGGCTTATAAACCTCATTATGCCTCTTTGAACTATCCACCCACTGTTCATGGTTCTGTCCTCTGGGCCTAAGCAGAACAATCCTCTTCTCTCTTCTATATGATAGGCCTTCAAATACATGAAGATGTATCTTGTCCCCACTATGTATCTTCAAGGCTAGATGTCTCCACTTTCTTCAATGATCTTCCTTCATATGGTAAGGATTCAAGGCTCTTCATCATCCAGGATTCCCTATCTCGATATGATTTTCATTTTATCCATGTACTTCCTAAACTGTCCTTCCAGAATTCTTAATGCATTCTGATCAGGAGAGAACAGTCATTCCATAAAATTCTAATCTCTACAAACCATGACTCTCTTAACATATCCTAGGATTAGTTTTGCTGTTTTGATGCTCTATCACACTGTTGGCCAACATTGAGATTGCAGTCCACTGACATCCCCATGTAATGGTAACTAAAATTAGAATATTTGCTGTTTTTGTTTTAGCATAATCAAGTGCCTGATTGAATCTTGTCTTTATTAATCAACAGTCTTTACCAGGAGTATAGTACAAAAACAAGAGTTTCTTTAACTTGAAACAGTATATGCATTTGTATTGTTAATGTGATTAAAGATCTTCCCCACCCATTAAAGGGTTTGTCCATTAAGGGAAGTTTGATTAGGTAAGATTGGAAGGAACACCCACAGCTTTTGCTAATGAGACAGTGGTTCTCAAAGATTGGAATGCCCTCTGACTCTAAAAATGGTATAAATATTCCAAGGATGAGGTTTTACTTTGGAGTTTAGTTTTTTGCAAGAAGGTTTAAGTGCCAGATGAAGACTCTGGGAACCTGCTAAGGAGCACCCCTGGCTTTGAGAACACAGATGTAGTACTTCCCTCTCTGGTAACTATGGTCAGACAGTTGGGGTCCAATTGTCTGTTGAATTCAGGCAGAGGAATTGATGTCTGTTGGTCTTTTGATTTCTCTGTATTTGCTTGTAAATTCAGGGTGCTGACTTCATGAACTAACTGAATGATATATGTGTTTGATTAAAGTGATTGTTAACCCCTTGAAAGTTGTTTTCCTTTTATGAATGCTGATCTAAGAACCTGTGTTAGCAAGCCCCCCTGTGCATGTTGGGGTGCTTACTGCTACACCCCAGAACTTTTTAAGTGAAAAAAATTTGTCCAATTATGTTTCCCCCAAATGGAAGAGACTATTCCCTAAGGTCACATATTCCAGTACTTTCTAATTATATTCTGTCCTTTACATATTAACTTAGCTATGCACTCTTTTGGGTGAACTTTCGTTTCCTCAACATTTAAGACAGATGTTTACTAACTCATATTTTCTTGTCCCAAATGACAAGAAGCATGTGCATTTGCAAGTGAGTTAGCTGGTGCTAGAGATGCATCTTGCTGTCAAAGAACGTAATCTTTCTATCTGATCCACGTTAAAACCATGACCAAATTAATGAAATAAAATTTAAAAGCTGTACTTATTGCTAATAAGTGTCTGAGGGAGGATTCAAATTCAGGTCTTCCTGACTCCAAGTTCAGCAACCTATGCATTGTACCACCTAGCTGCCTGTGCCAGGCAGCTGCCTGTACCAGAAATTATAGATCCAGTCTTTCCCTATATACAAGGCACAGTGCTTGGTGCTGAGGGAGACACAAGGATAACCTCAGTGGTCTTCTAGACTGTCTTATAACTTGAGTCTCCACTCTAATTGTCCAAACAAGTAGATCATTCAGGCTCTCCTTGAGGACTCCAAAGAGGGGAGACCCACTTCCTTCCTCCAGCTTTGGACAGTTCCTATTTTAAGGAAAAGTGTCCTTACATTCAGCTAAAATGTACTCCATTGAAACACCCATAATGAAACTATAGTCCTTCCCTCAAGGTGTGAGGGAGAAGAGGTAGATATTCCCCTGCAGAGTCACAGTGAGGGAGGGAAGTCATTTCATATAACAGGAGGGGCTTGTGGGAGAAGCCCCACCTGAAATAACCTGCAGTTAATGATCTCCCCAAGCCCCAGGGCCAGATGATGATTCCTGATGCAGCAGCAATGTCTCCCCTATTCCCTCTCCCTCCTCATCCCATCTGTTAACTCTCCCTACTGGTGCTGACAAAGCAGTTTGGCCTTCCCTACATGTAAAGAGGTAACTGAAATCCACTAGTGTTGGGAGGTAAGAAGACAAAGATCAGTTGCCCTGGAGTATAAAGACTGAGATGAGTGCTAGAGTCAGGGCCGGGCCAGGCAGGCAACAAGCTCAGGATTGACAATATGGGCAGTACAATTCCTATTTCCCTTTAGAAATGTACAGAAGAAACAGCCCAGCATAACGGGTTGAGGACTGGTCTCAGAGTCAAGAAGATCTGTGTCCAAGTTTGAATTCTGGTGTACATGAGCTATGTGACCCTGGACAAGTTTTTTAAGCTCTCAGTGCCCCCAGGCAGTTAGAACTATAAATTGCGGAACAGTTACCAATCTGCCTTGGCAGGGGTTTTCTTACCTGGAGTTTCTGACACCAATTTACTCTCAGATAGGAGAAAAATAAATAAGCACACACATTTTTGAGACATACATTGCATGTTTCTCTTTTGGGAGAAGTCATATCATATCCACTATAGTGATATTTAAAAGCCTCCAGTGGACAGTAGCAGAAAGGAGTCAAAGTCTTCACATCTTGCCTAGGGGAAGCATAAAATGTTTGATCAGATCTGTGCATATGTGTGTTGGTCTTGGCAGGGGAGGGCAGGTAATGGGGAGGAAGGGAGAGGAAGAAGACAGGAAACACCCAAGCCAGGGGCACAGCAGATAACACCAGTCACCCAGAATGGTACAGTCAAGTGGTCAAAGTGACAACAGAAGATCCAGGAAAGGAGTCAAGTGAGAAAAAAATACTTAGGAGGAATGAAGTTCAGGAGGTAGGAGATAGTTTATCTCATGCACATATATGTCCCTTCCTTGCTTTCTGATTTTTCTGTCTTGCCTTGTAATATTTTTATTGCATATTTTAACAGAACAAACAGCAAACCTGGATTGCATAAAAAACAAAAGATAAATCATACATAAGCAAAAACATTTCATGTCTGTTTCACCCAATTTCTTGTCCCTCAAATATAACAAATATCTCATCACATGTAGGATTGACAAAAAATGAGAAATCCCAGAATTTCTATATTCTGATGCTGGGTAAAGATAGACACAATTACAGTGATAGATGAAGCTATATCTAAATGAAGACTCTGGCCATATAGGATTTTAAATAACCAAGTTCTATATAGTTGATTATATCAGCTACATAGGCAATACAATTGAGTCATTAAGCTGTCCAGGAACATGAGACTTCCCAACTACCTTTTATTTTCCTCTGTTTTTTTCCAATTACATTCAAAATCAATGTTTACATTTTTTTAAATGAGTTTTAAATTCTCTCCTTCTCTTCCTTTTTCCCTCATCAAAAGGTAAGTAGTCATATTTCTATTTAGTCATTCTATTTAGTGAAAGAAAATAGACAAAAAAAAACCAAGAAAAATAAAGAAAGCTTTAAAAAAAAGCATGCTTCAATCTATATTCAGACTCCATCAATTCTTTCTCTGGAAGTGGATAGCCTTTTTCCTCATGAATCCTTTGGAATTATCTTCCTAAGAATAGCTGCCATTCACAGTTGATAATCATTAAACATTGCTGCTACTATATATACTGTTCTGGTTCTGCCCACATCACTTTGCTTCAGCTTTTGCAAGTTTTTCCAGGTTTTTCTAAAAACATCCTGTTCATTACATCATATAGCACAATAATATTCCATGACAATCATATACCACAACTCAGTTAGCTATTCCCCAGTTGATGGGCATCCCCCCAATTTTCAATTCTTGGCCACCACAAAAAGAGCTACTATAAATATTTTTGTACATATAGGCCCTTTTTCCTTTTTAAAATCTCTTTTGTATACAGCCATACTAGAGGTATTGCTGGGTCAAAGGGTATGTACAGTTTTATAACCCTTAGGGCATAGTTCCAAGCTGCTCCAGAATGGATAGATCAGTTTACAACTTCACCAACAGTACATTAGTGTCCCAATTTTCCCATATCCCTTCTAAGATTTGTCATATTCTTTTTCTATTAGCCAATTTGATAAACACAAAGTGGCACTTTGGAGTTGTTTTAATTTGCATTTCTGTAATCAGTAGTGATTTAGAGCATTTTTTCATATGCTTATAGATATCTCTGATTTCTTCATCTGAAAACTGCCTCCTTCTATCCTTTGACTATTTAGTAGCTGGGGACTTGTTTCTTATCAATTTTATTCAGTTTTCTATACATTTGAGAAATTGTGTCTTTATCAGAGAAACTTAGAAACTTTACCCAGTTTTCTGCTTTCCTTCCAGTCTTGGTTGAATTTGTTTTGTTTGTGAAAATGCTTCTTTAAATTTTAAAGGAGAAAATATTGCAAGCAGTTAGGAAGACAAAATTCGAGTATTGTGGAAATACTATCAGGATAACACAAGATCTAGCAGCTTCTACATTAAGTGATCAACATGATATTCTAGAAGTCAAAGGAACTAGGATTAAAACCAAGAATCACTTACCCAACAAAATTGAGTATAATACTTCAGGGGGTGGAAATAATCATTCAACAAAATAGAGGACTTTCAAGGATTCTTGATGAAAAGACCAGAGCTGAAAAGAAAATTTTTACTTTCAAACACAAGAATCAAGAGAAGCTTGAAAAAGTAAACAAGAAAGAGAAATCATAAGGGACTTTCTAAATTTGAACTGTTTACATTCCTACATGGAAAGATCATATTTGTAACTTGAAACTTTTCTCAGTATCTGGGTAGTTGGAGGGATTATACACACACACACACACACACACACACACACACACACACATAGACAGAGCACAGCATGAGTTGAAAAGGAAGGGATGATATCTAAAAAAATAAAATTAAGGGGTGAGAGAGTAATATACTGGGAGAAGAAAGGGAGAAATGATATAGGGAAAATTATCTCATAAAAAAAGGTAAGAAAAAGCTTTTTTCAATGGAGGGGAAAAGGGAGGAAGTGAGAGAGAAAAAGTGAAGCTTACTCTCATTACATTTGGCTTAGGGAGGGAATAATACTCAGTTTGGTATGAAAATCTATCTTATACTACAAGAAAGTAGGGGAGAAGGGGAGAAGTGGCTTGGGGGGATGATAGAAGGAAGGGAAAATGGGAGAAGGGAGTAATTAGAAGTAAACATTTTGGGGAGGGACAAGGCCAAAAGAGAGAATAAAATAAATGGGGGGTAGGATAAAATGGAGAGAAATATAGTTTGTCTTACACAGCATGACTATTATGGAAGTCTTTTGCAGAACTACACATATATAGCCTATATTGAATTGCTTGCCTTCTCAATGGGGATGGGTGGGGAGGGAGGGAGGGAGAGAAGTTGGAACTCAAAGTTTTAGGAACGAATGTTGAGAATTGTTTTTGCATATAACTGGGAAATAAGAAATACAGATAATGGGTTATAGAACTCTATCTTGCCCTACAAGAAAAGAAAGAAGATGGGGATAAGGGAAGGGAGGGGTGTGATAGAAGGGAGGGCAGATTGGAGGAAGAGGTAATCAGAATGTACAGTGTTTTGGAATGGGAGAGGGAAGAGATGGGGAGAAAATTTGGAACTCAAAATTTTATAGAAATGAATGCTAAAAACTAAAAAATAAATAAACATAAAAAACAAAACAAACAAAAAACAGACAAAAAATTTAATGTAATCAAAATTATCCATTTTATAGGCTGTCTCTTATTTGGTCATAAATTCTTCCCTTATTCATAGATCTGACAGATAAATTTTTCCATACTCCCCTAATTTCTTTATTATATCACCCTTTAAATCTAAATCATGTAATCCATTCTGCTATCTGCTTCTATTTTATGGGTGAGTTCATCCCATTTACATTCATAGTCATAATTACCACCTATTTTCCTCATTCCCATTTCCCCCTGCCACATTTATTCTTCTCTTTCTCTACTTTTGCCCTGTCCCTCCTCAAAAGTATTTTGTTTCTGACCACTGCCTCCCCAATCCACCCTTCTTTCTATCAGCACCCCCTTTTTATCCTCCTCCTTTCCTATTTCCCCATAGAATAAGATAAATTTCTATATCCAACTAAGTATATTATTGCCTCTTTGAATCAATTTCAGTGATAGTAATGTTGAAACATTGCCCACCACCCATCATCTCTACTATAAAAGCTCTCTTTTGCCTCTTTCATGTGAGATAGATTACCCCCATTCTACCTCCCTCTTCCCCCATTTCCTAGCGTATACCTTTCATCACACCTTTCTGGACATCGTCCCATCATAGTCAATTTACCCTCCAAGCTCTATGTCTATGAATACCTGCCCTAATAATGAGAAAGTTCTTAGGAATTACAAACATAATTTTCTCATGTAGGAATGTAAACAGTTTATCCTTATTGAATCCTTTATCATTTCCTTTCCTGTTTACCATTTTATGGCTCTCTTGAGTCTTGTATTTGAAAGACAGTTTTTCTATATTCGATTTTTTTTTCAATTAGGAATTTTTCAATTAGGAATACTTGAAATGTATATGTCATTGAATGTTCATTTTCCCCCTGAAGTATTATACTTTGTTATGCTGTGGAAGAGATTCTTGGTTGTAATTCTAGCTCCTTTGCCCACAAGAATATCATATTCCAACCCCTCTGAAACTTTAACGTCAAAGCTTCTAAATCTTGTATTATCCTGACTATGACTCCATGATATTTGGATTGTTTCATTTTGGCTGCTTGCCATATTTTCTCCTTGAACTGAGAGCTCTGGAATTTGGCTATAATACTCCTGACAATTTTCATTTGGGGATCTCCTTCAGGAGGGGATCAGTGGATTCTTTCATTTTCTAATTTACCCTCTGGTACTAGGATATCAGGGCAGTTTTCCTTGATAATTTGAAAGATGATGTCTAGGTTCTTTTTTTGATCATGACTTTCAGGCAGTCCAATAATTCTTAAATTATCTCTTGTAGCAATTGAAGTTTAACAAAAGGTAAACTGAATCATGGGTCTCTGCATAAGAAAACATTTATTATCAGGAGTATTACCTTTCATTCAAGGAGTCAATGCCTTATCTCCTTTCTATGCCAAAAACCCAGAACTGAAGATACAACTCATTTTTTAAGCATAAAACAAAGAACAGAAGTCATATAATTGGCTAGCATCATGGAGGTGAAGAATTATGACTGTTTACATTAGAAAAAGTTGACATAGTCAACAACCAATGCTCTCTGTATCTAAGGAATGCTTTTGTGAATTTATAGATCCCAGTTACATCCTGAGGTGACTGATAGGAACCCAGCTATGTCTACTCTGGGAGATTGGATAAGATTACCTTTTTAATTGCTAAAGATGGGACAAGGTCCAGCTTCTCAAAGATAACACACAAAGCCTTGCAGGAAATGCTGAAATAATGTTCTATGAAAGTATTAAAAGTAGTGTTTTTCTTTAACAGTAATTGTGGGACCTAAGGTTTTGGCATTGAACTTCAGAGAGAGGGAGATTGAACCTTTGAATTCATGAACTTATTGGCTTGGAAACAGAGAAGAGGCTTATGCTTGTTACACAGAATATAGAATATGATCGGAGAATAAAATTCTTTTCAGAATAAAATAAAATACAACAGGATCTAAGAATTAATTCTTACATTCTCCTCAATCTATTTTCCAAGTAAGTTGTTTTTTTCCACGAGACGGTTCATATTTTCTTCTTTTATATCATTTTTTATTTTGTTTTAATGTTTCTTAATGTCTTGTGAAGTCATTAGTTTTCATTTGCTTAATTCTAATTTTAAGGAATTATTTTCTTCAGTGATATTTTGTACCTCCTTTTCCATTTGACCAATCTATTTTTAAGATGTTTTTTCTTCAGTGCAGTTTTATGCCTTTTTTTTACCATTTGACCTATTTTGGTTTTTAAGGTGTTACTTTCTTCAGTATTTTTGTGCCTTCTTTACCAAGTTGCTGACTATTTTTTCATTGTTTTCTGGCATCATTCTCATTTCTTTTCCCAATTTTTCAACTACTTCTCTCACTTGATTTTTAAAACTCTGTCTGAGCTCTTCCAGGAATTATTTTTGGGCCAGAGAACAATTCACACTTTTTGAGGCCTTGGCTGTAGCTGTTTTGATATTGTCTTCTGAATTTGGGCTTTGATCTTCCCTTTCAGCACAGTAACTTTCTGGTAAGGTTATTTTCTTACCATTGTTCATTTTTTGCTCATTTTTTCAGCCTATTTCTTGACTTTAACTTTATCTTAAAGTTAAGTCCCACTCCCCTGGGCTAGAGGCAGCAGTGTCCCAAGCTTCAGGTTTTTTGTGCTACTGTTTTCCAGACGCCAGTTCTTCTAAGATAGTATGACCTAAGAAGATGTGTGGTCACTGCTGTCCTGCCTGTGTTGTCTGTGAGTAACTACAAGCACTTTTTTCCACCTGGGAATTGTGACCAGGGCCCACACCACTGTTAATGCTCCTCATCTTCCTGGGACTGCAACATGGAGATAGATATGGGGTTCCATAGGTAGAGTGCAAGATTTGGAGTCAGGGAGACAGTTAAAAATTCTTTCCTAGCTGTGTGACCCTGGGGAATTAACTTAAGCTTTTTCAGCCTCAGTTTCCTTATTTGCAAAATGAAGGTGATAATTGCACTTATCTCACAGGGTTGCTATGAGAATAAGATGATAATGTAATTGTCAGCCATAAAGCATTGTATTAATGCTATCTATTATGATTATTTTAAGTGTGGGTGGATGTCCTGTTGGGATCTGGAAACTGGAAAATAAAATTCTACTTGTGTCATGGATTGTTGTTTCATCAACTTGCAATGGACTTTGATTTGAGTGAGGGAGGCTGTTCAAGGTCACCAGCCTCACTTTCTCCTCCAAAGCCATCTGGAACCAGTGGCCAGATATGTATCAGGATGACTGAAGATGTCAAATTCCTCATCAGAAGCAAGTCTCTTCCTTCTCCCCACTCCTCACAACACCATCCTTTCTCAGAACTTCAGCACTTCATACTTGGATGAACGCAACAGTTTGACATACAGAAGGTGCTTAGTAAATGTTCTCAGAATTGATCCAATAGCCTCCCAAATGATCTGCTTGCTTTGAGTCACTTCTTATTAACTGCCAATAGATATCCCCAGTGATTCCAGAGACAGACACAGAGAGAATAAAAATATTTTAAAACTTTTTAAACTATAAAAAGTTTTAAAAAGAAATGGAAAGGGAAGAAGACATACAGAGAATGGAACTGAGACCATTTGACATCTCATCACATGGTCATTGCCTGCCAACTGACCCCTAACAAAAGAAAGACATACCAGGAGGGTGAGTGAACAGTGGGGCATCATGTCACTGTGCCCCCACCCCTCCCTTCTCACTTTAACTTTCCCTATCTTGCCCAGAATTCCTAAAACATTTTCACAACTTCACTGCATTTCTTGGAATTCTTCACTTTGCTCCAGGTTCAGCTCAGGCGTGGTACGCGAGGCTTTCTTCATCTCCCCATTGTTGGTGCCCTTTCCTTCAAAAAAAGGTTGTTCTCTTCCTGCTACTGGTACTGAACATTTACAAGGAGGCAGTTCAGTCTAATGACTACTGCGCTGACAAGATGCGGGGCCAAGTCCTGTGTCTGGTGCATATTCATTCTGTGACCCTGGGGAAGTCACTGAGCTTCTCAGTGCTCTAGGCTACTCTCTGAGTTCGTAAACGACCAAGAAGAATTCAACCTGTTATGCATCGTCACTGTAATCTATCTATCTATCTATCTATCTATCTATCTATCTATCTATCTATCTATCTATCTATCTGCCTGTCTGTTCGTCCGTCCATCTGCCCATCCATCCATCTATCTATCTATCTATCTTCTATCTCTGGATGTGTATGGTTGGATGGATGGATAGATGGATGGATGGATATGTGTGTGCATGTATATATGTATGTATGTATATACACACATACACACATACATATTTGTATATATCTATATGTATATATTTATGTCCACATAAATATGTGTGCATATATACATTTATTATAGAAACACCTCTATAATGTATATTGTACATGTGTATTTATATTGTAAGCATGTATGCCTATGTGCACATGAAAATGTATTTATACAAGTATACCTGTATATAAGCACATATAGGTGAGCACATATATACATATATATACAAGTATGTGTTTATGTGTCATGCAGATCATATATATTTTGCTTGTGTATATCATCTCTGGTTATGTATAAATTATCCACATGTACATATATTTTATATATAATCTCTGTGTGTATATATATTTATATATTATACTTTGTCATTTTTGTTCAATTGTTTTCAATTCTTGAATTCTTCATGACCCTGTTTAGGGTTTTCTTTGCAAAGAAAAAAAAATACTAGAGTGGTTTATCTCCTTCTCCAGTTTATTATAGATGAGAAAACTGAGGCAATAAGGGTTAAGTTACTTACCCAAGATCACATTCCTCATAAGTATTTGAGGTCAGATTTAAACTCAAGTCTTCTAACTCTAAGGCCTGTCCTTTATCCACTATGACATCTAGCTGATAGACAGATAGGTAGATAGAGAGGCAGAAATAGATAGATGGATAGAGAGATAGGTAGATAGATAGATAGATAGATAGATAGATAGATAGATAGATAGATAGATAGATAGATGATAGTTGGATAGATGGATAGACACATACATATATAGATAGAGAGATACATGAATGGATAGAGAGATATACATTATATATTGAGTCAGTGTGGATTATATAGACATAGATATTATACATTATATATAGTACATTATATAGAAATATAAAGGATTATATTATATATTATACATTATAGATAGATATAGATATAAAATTTCTATCCATATGTAAAACACATATAAAATTTCTATGTACATACTGAATTTCTCAGTAGGAAGTAAGCCCTTTGAGGGCAGAGCTGGCTTTGTTTTTGTTTGCCTATACCTAGCATGTAGCACAGAACCTTACATGTAGAAGGTGTTTAATGGACATCTGTGGGATTGAATTTCCTGACACTGTTTAGTTCTTACATCCAATTGTTGCTGCTGTGTAGTCTCCCCGTTCTTTCAGAACCTGTACACTTTGGGTACTGCCTATGGCCCCATTTTCTTGGTATCTTGTGATAAAGAACTCGGGCAACAACTCACTTCTGGTTCCTCCCTAAATGAGTCACTCCTCTGTCAGATCATCGCGGTCCAAAGAGGAAGCCATCTCATACCATACATCCTGTAGACATCTTAAATTCAACAAAGTCGAACAATGAACTCCTCATCTTTCCTTCCAAACCTTCCTCTCTTTCTGTCAGAGGTACCACCATTCTCCCACTCACCCAGGCTCTCTCACCCTAACTTCATCCTGCACTCATCACCTTTATTCATCTCTCACAAATAATCAGTAGTTAAGGCCTGCCATCTTTATTTTTGTAACATCTCTTTCACATGTCCTCCCATCTTCTCTGATGATACCACCAGACACTTCTTACCTTACACCTGGGCTCTCCCTGACTAAGGTCTCTCCCTACTATGATCCATTCTCCAATCTACAATCAAATGGATTTTCTTATGCACTGACTTCAAAATTAGAAGAGCTAGATTCAAATTCTACCTTTCTCATTTCCTATGTGTGTAATCCTTGGCAGTTCCTCCCACCTTGGTGGGCTTCTCTTTCGTCATCTACAAAATTAAAGGTTAGATGATAGAATCTAACCTTCCAGCTCTGATTCTGTGATCCTCTCATTCAAAGGCTTTACAATACTATTTATTTTACAAAATAGACAGCCGAAATCCTTTATTACAATGCTGTGGTCAGTTGAAGCATCTTAATAATGATCACTTGCGCACAAATGGCAACTGAACCAGTCATGGTACATGAATGTCACTGAATACTATTGAACCATAAGTAATGATGAAAGGGATAGTTTCAAAGAAACCTGGGAAGACTTCTATGAACTGATGTAGATTGAATTGAACAGAACCAGGAGAATGATTTAAACAATAACTGCAACACTGTAGAGATGAACAATTTTTGGTAGACTGATCTACCCAATGAAATGACTGCCCCATGTTTCCAGGGGACTGGCAATGAAACGACACAGAGGCAATGGATTCAAGATGGAGAATGTATATTTTTGGACATGGTCAATTTAGAACTTTGTTTTATTTGACTTCATTTATCTGTTACATGAGTTTTCTTTTTATTATTATCCCTGTTAAATTATGTGAGAGAGGTGAAGAAGAAGAGGAAATAAATGCTTGTTAATTAAAAGTAAAAAACCAAAATTAAATGAAAGATTTAAAAAATTATCCAAGAGGTATGTTATCGGAAAAGGAGGCAAATGGGTCACACATCTGGGTCTAGTCCAATTCATAAACAAAAGGAATCTCCACCACAACATACCAGAGGGATGGCCAGAGGCAGAACTAGGGTAGGGTGTTAAGGGCTTTTACTCAGTATCAAACTTTGGAGAGCACTGAATCTTAAACTTTTCAGCAGTATAGAAACAATAGAGCTTAGAACTGAGTTAACAAAAATATGCCTACATGAGTCAGCGGTTTCTTCAGTTTGGAATTTTGCTCCAATGATAGAGATTACAATCTGTCCATGCCTGTCCATCCCAAACAACTCTTGGGAGAAAAGGGAGGGAATAAGTATTTTTTAAGCACCTCTTCTACACCAGGCACCGTGGTGTAAGTGCTCATTTAATCCTCACAACAATCTTGGGAGGAAGGGGCTGTTTGACAGATGAGGAAACTGAGGCAGGCAGAGGTTAAGTGACTTTACCCAGGATCGCACAGCAAGGATGTGTCTGCTGAGTCACCTAGCTGCTAGCTGTTCTCCTGACATTTCATGTCTCACCTTTCATTTCTCATCCTTACAATGGGTCCACCTCATCGTTTCATTCTAGCAGTCATTTTTTTTCAATTACATTTTTTATTCCTGTCTTCCAGAGTTCCCCAGTAGTCATTCATTTATGGGCTCCTCAAACCTACCACATGCTACCTCTCATTCTATGTTCCACTTGCTTCTTCTTCTTCAGAGACTTTGGTGTCCCATATCTCATTACCATACAACAACACTGATAGTATGTTGGTATTAAAAATATGGCCCTTTATTGCCTCTTAACAAGAATGAGTTAAAACAGGAAGCTACCAGATGGCTCTGGCTTCCTTCCTCCAGCTCCCCATACTTATCCTATGGCCTCAATGTGTCCCAGAATGTTTTGTTCCCTCCACCCACTCAACTAAAATTGACTTTAAAAAAGTCACTTAACACATAGTTTTCATGGCCCCAAGCAACTTTTGTGAAGTTTGCCCCAGGCATGAAAAATGCCAACAAAGATGGCTTTGGGGGATGACAGATGGACAGATCACAGGCTCTCCTGGTACTGATGGAGGGCTCATGCTCCTAGAGGAAGTCCCTCACCATGGACAAGCTGCACAGGAAGAGAAGACATGGAAATAAGGTACCATCCCAAGGGAAGATACAGCAATGAGGCCCCTAAAGCACTGAAGAAGGATGGGGTGATTAGACTCGCCATTTCTTGAAGCTAAATCCGTTTTCTTGATCATGAGGGGGCTGCTCTTTGCTCTCTTGGCTCCTTCCTATTTTTAGTTTTTAGAACTCTGATCTCATTTCTCTATTGTATTTTTCCTTATAAATAAAAACTGAAATACACACATTTCCCAAGTTAAGAGGGCCTGAAACATATACATGTGAGATAACAAGCTGTCTTCCCTGCTGTCCCCTCTGCCACCCAAATTCTATCTTCCTCTTGTTTTCCTTCTCTTGGTATTTCCCTTTTCTTCATTGCATTTCTCTGTCAAACAACTCTAGGTGCAAGCATATTAGTATTGTTGCTTTATTATTTCAGTCATGTGCAATTCCTCATGCCCCCATTTGGGGTTTTCTCTGCAGAGATACTGGAGCAGTTTAGCATTTCCTTCTCCAGCTGATTTTAGATAAGGAAACTAAGGTAAATAAAGTTAAGTGACTTGCCCAGGGTCACACAGCTGGTAAGTATCTGAGGTCAGATTTGAACTCAAGTCTTCCTGACTCCAGGCCTAGAATGTTATCCAGTATACCACCTTGCTGCCCAAGCATATTATTAGTCACATATTAGTACAGATCACAGATCTGGAGCCAGAAGGAGGCTGGCAGGTCATGTCGTCCAAGCCCCTGCTTTTACACATGAGAAAAGTGAGACCCTGAAAGAGAAGAGATTTAACCAAGTTAAAAGTGATAATTTGAATTTGCATTCTCTTACCTTAGATTCATTGTACTTTCCATGGGACAGACCACAGCAAATGGATAGGAAGTACACCTGAAGGGGAGGTATTATGGTAAAAGCGTCCATATTAACGAACCTCACAAATACACAAAAGCAGACCCAACTGTTTCTAAAATCTTGGAAAGAAACCACAAGTCTTGCTCAGAATCTCCCTAAAGAGGCAACTTAGGGTAATAAGTAACACTCTGATTGGAGAAGACCTGAATTCAAGCCCCTCCTCAGCCATCCATTAGGGCTAAGATTCTGGAAACATTATTTAGTCTTTCTGTACCCAAAGTGCCTTGGCTATAAAATGAGGGGGTTAAACTTGATGGTCCCTAAAGTCTTTCCCCTCTCTAAATCTACAACACTTCTCTCTACAAAGCTGATATTCCTCATATGCCTACAACTCATTTTACAAGCATCAAGATTAAGCAATTGGCCCAAGGTCACATGGATAGTGAATGGCAAAGCCAAGATTTAAGACTAGGTCTTTCCATTCCAAATCCCATCCTCTTCGTCCTGCATCAAGAATAAAAATTATTTATTATATATTTATTGACTTTCTGAGCAGCTACGTGGTATAGTAGATAGAATACCAGGCCAGGATTGAGGAAGACCGAAGTTCGAATTTGACCTCAGACACTAGTTGTGTGACCCTGAGCAAATCACTTAATCTATTTGCCTCAGGTTCTTCATTTGTAAAAACAAGCTGGAGACAGAAATGATAAACTACTCCAGTGTCTTTGCCAAGAAAAGCCCCAAATGAGGGTTTCCGTTGGACGCAAATGAAATGGCTAAACAACAGTAACGCTGAACTTTCTTACTAGTATTGCTGAGATATTTTTCTTCTCCTTTTTTTTTAGAATTCCTTAATTCCACTACGTTAAAGGGTAAATAGCCTTTTGGGGGCTAACCCGGGAACATCACAACGTTTGCAACATTGTTGCAGTAGACATATGCTTTGCCAGATTCAAACACCTAACCAAGGAACTTGGAAAAGTGGGGAGTATTTCCTTCGGGCATTAATGCCATTATTTTTTTTTTTTTTTTATCTCGTCTTCCTCCATTTTTCCACTAGGTGGCATCCCCAACCTGGATTTAATTTTTGCTGTTGGGTTGTAAAAGTTGATTTTTCCTCACAAGGGCTGGAAAACCTCTCCCAAGCCCTAGGTCAGACATCTTTGAGATCTAAGTTACCCAGGGAGCCTCTGGGATATCTTAGCAATGGGTTGAAAGGACATGTCTGAGGGTTCGCTCTGTCGCTCATTTGAATACCAGAGCTGTGCCAGTCTCCACATTCCCAGGCCTTCTTTTCAACGTTTCCTTTGTAACAGCCTTCACAGGATTCCTGGTCCCCTCTGCATACATTTCCCAAGCCTGCCTGACCTTTTGGGGAGGCCGGGGAGGGCTCCCTTCACTTGGGGTTGGCCCATTAAAGCCTCGTGTAATCGAACACCTCCAGAGCTTTGCCAACTTCTTTCATTTTTGAAGTTCTCACACCAAGAATCTCCTATTTGCACAAGGAATTGCACATTAAATAATAACAATCCATAGAAAGCTATTGGTAACCTTCCAAAGAGAACAGAAAGCTATAACCAAACAAAACTTACCCTATTTTCTTTTCTGTTTTGTTTTTTAATGCATATTATTTGCCATTTGCCCCATGGAAAACCCAGCTACAGAAGGGAGGAGAAAAAAATTCTCAGCAGCTCAGAAGACTCTAATACGAGTACTATGTAGACCCAGAGTCAGAAGTGACTGAAGAGGCATCTTATCTAACCCCCTCCTTTTACAGGTGAGGAAACTGAGGCCCCAGGACACTAAGCAACAAATCTAATGTCACCCAAGTGGTAAAGGGTAGAGACAAGATTTGACCCATGGTCTTCTGGTTTCTTGTTCTTATTTTTGTTCTTTGTTTTTATGCTGACCAAGTTATAAAGTGGTCAGTTCTAAATCTCAACACTCCCAACATCCCATTTGAAGACTACAGTATAGTGGGTTGCATGGAGTTAAGAATAACATTGGCAACTGTCTAAGACTAAGAGCAGAGGCAGGGCTGATATGCATTGCCAGAAGTTTCCCCACGTGGAAGTGCCCTATAGCCGTGCAAGCACAGGGGCAGGGTAATCCTCTCCCTTCTCCTTCTCCCTCTTCTGTCGCCCTATCCTATCTACTTCTGTCTCCGTCCTTTTCCTTTTCCTCCTCCCTCTCCCTGTCCATATCCATATTCCTTAACTACTGGGTCACAGTCATATCTATTTCCTCCCTGCTGCACAGAAAAGGGCATTTGAATAGCTGCTTGATGGTGAAGATAGAAGGTAGTGAAATCTGAAACATTTAGGCTCATTTCAATAGTCTCAGGAGAATACAATATGACAGCCATTGTGTTGAAAGGGGAAGGGGGATAGGATTGGTTTCTTGCTTGTCTGTTTGACTTATTTGGGGTTTTTTTGGTCTTTGGGTCCTAATGCTTTGGGACTGAGGAAATGATCGTTAAAACTAACCTGATCATTGTCTGTTGTCTTACAATGAGTTCAATATTCATAGGACTCTCTAGGGTTTAAATTTGGAAGGACTTTCAAAGACTTTCTACAGGCAACTAAATGAAGTACTGGATAGAGCTCTGGATCTGCCCTCTGAAGACTTAAGTTCAAATCCTATCTTAGAAATTTACTAGTTATGTTTCTTTGAGGAGGTCACTTAACCACTCCCTGCCTCAGTTTCCTTTTCTATAAATGGGGATCACAGACCTACCTCTCATGGTTGTTGTGAGGACAAGAACAGATATTTGTAAATTGTTTTGAAAATCTTAGAGCGACAGAAAATCTAGCTATTATTATGACTATTACAGATGCTTTTACAGATGATGCAAAATAGATTTAAAGAAGATAGCTACCGTCAAGCAGGAGATCAATGGCCGAGCATGGGCTTGAATTACCATCCTCTACCAACCATGCTTTTACTAAACATGACATAGTTGTGGTTCGTTTGCTGTTGTTTGTTCTTTATGTTCCAAGAGACCCAAAGGCATCATGGGTGGCATCTTGACTTGCCCGTGACTTGGACTTCAGTGAGACAGAGTTGCACAAAATCCAAAGGCAAAAGTCAGGATGACTGAACTGACTGGTGATGGCCCAGGATGCAGTGGATGGCCCTGACCTCTTCGATGTTGGGCCAAGCTCTCACTCTTCCACAGCTGCCTTCATGGCTACTGGAACATTGTTCTCATCCACTCACTCCCACTGCAGAGGAAGTCTTCGCATTATTTGGGTAGACACCCTTTAACTCATAGATGGGTTCGAGGCCCATCACTTATCCTTAACCTTATTTAGTCCATCGGCTGAGACAGTTTTATGGTGTATGGCTTCTCACGCTATGGCTTCTTGGAACCACAGGTAAGAGCTGAGTGCCAGGTGAACACCAAAGATGAATGAACGGCTCTCACACCAGAGGTGCTGGTCCTCCGGAACGCTGCATACACCCCTATGACATAGATAAATAAATAAAATGCAAAAATATCAGGGCAATGTTCTCTTACAAGTTTAAACTACACTAAGACTTTGGGGACATAGTGTATAAACAATTTGCAAAGCACTACTTATACCTGATCTCATTTGAGCCCTACAACAACTGTGGTGTCGTGACAATTATCATCCCCCTTTCACAGGTGCAGAAACAAAGGCTTAGACAGGTTAAGTCACTGGCCCACCATCCCATGACTAGCAAGTATCAGAGGCAAGACTTGGGCCCAGATCTCTCCTGGCTCCAAATTCAACAGCCTTCCCAAGAGGCCATGCTGCTTCTTGGGTAGGGAGCCGACATATCAAAGAGTTACCTAGCATGGTGAGATCTGAAACAGTATGCTTTTCTAATCCATGCCACATGTTCTCAAAAGAAAGTCAAGAAAATAAGCACTGAGTTTGGCATCAGGAGGTCTGAGTTCAATAATACTTATATTTATAATGATAATAATAGTGGCTAGCATTTATATAGCACTTTAGAATTTACAAAATCTTTTACCTTTGTTATCTCATTTTATTCTCACAACAACCCTGGGAGTTTGGTACTATTGTCACCTCCCTTTTACAGGTAAGTAAATTGAAGCGGTCACAGGCCAAATGATTTAGTCAGGGTTACACAGCTCATGAGTGCCTGAAGCTAGATTTGAACTGAGATTTAGGTTGCATCTCTGGCCCTTTATCATCTCAACAACTGTAGGCAAGGAATGCCACCTTCAGTTTATTCCTACAAAGGGATGGTTGGATAAGAGGACCTTGGCCCTGTGAATGTTTTCCCTGTTTGTGAGAGCTAGGACTAGGCCCCAGTACAAAACACAAGATTCTCCAGACAGAAAAGGCTTCATGCCAAGGTCTGCCAAGCACATTTAATAGCCAGAAGAGCAGGTACAGACATGGCATCCCTAGGCTTCCCATTATATTATTGAATGTAATGTAATATAATACTGAGTGTACTGGGTTTAGATTCAGGATAGAATTGGTTGAATCCTATCCCTGACCCTGTCCAGCAACATGACCATGTATAATTCACTGAACCTCTGAGCCTCAGTTTTCTCACCTGCAAAATGGGGATAATGATACATTCACTACCTCAAATGGAGGTTGTAAGGAATGAAAGTGGGAGTAGATAAAAATTACTATACAAATGTCCCATTATTTTTCTTCCAATATCTTAAAAACAGTAGATGCCTAGCAAATATCATTTGAATTTTGTAGAATTACGTACCTGTAAAAGACTCCTTTGTAAGGCTACTGGCTCCATTTTTTAGCAAATCTCCATCAAACTGTACATAATTCAAGTCCAAAAGCATTTATCAAACACCTATGATATGCCAGACATAAGCCTTGATTCAAATAAAGAATCTTGAATTTGGTCAAAGATTCATTTTCTTGCCTTCTTACAGATCATGAAAGAGAAAACATCAAGAGAAGAGACAGTTATAATTTGGGAAATCATATATTTAAAGCTGAATGGGACCTTAAAGGTCATCCACTCCAACTTCTTCATTCTACAGATGGACAAATTGAGACTCAGATGGGTTAAGAGACTTGCCCAAGGTCATAAAGGGAATAAAGGTCAGGAACAGGATTCAGTCCAGAAATTTGACTCCTGACTTCATACCTGTGTAGCTCTGCTTCTGATTAGACTTTAGCAAAGCAGTTGAAAAATATCACATCTTATAAAAAAAGATGGAAAAATGAGAAGTGGATTATGCACATAAACTTAAGTCTCCAGGTGCTAAAAAGAGATTTTAGTTTCTATTAGAATCGATTGCATGCCCACATCCAAAGTATATACCTTTGTGGTTCCATATCAGTTTGAAAAAAGATTTCCAGTGAACCTTGGTCCTCGGCTATTTAATATTTTTATCAATGATTTAGTCAGAAGCACAGTATCTTTATCAAATCAAACACAAATTCTTGTTCATTGATTGATTTAGTAATTGATTGAAGGCACTGGATCTGTTCAATCTGGAGAAAAGATTCAAGTTGGAGGGGGTTGGAATAATAGCTATCCTCAAGATGTCACCTAGAAGAAAGACTACATTTGCTCTGTTAACCCCAAAGTGGGAATCAGAGGCAATGGTAGAAGCTGCTAAAAAGACTTAGGCTTGAGCTTCCTATGATTAGAGCTACCCAAAAGTAGCATGGGCTGCTTCAGAAGACAGTGGGCCCTCCTTTTCTTCATGGACTTTGAGCCAACAGCTAGGTGACACAGAGGCTAGAACACTGCACTGGAAGTCAGGATAATCTGAGTCAAAATCCAGCCTCATACACTTGCCAGCTGTGTGATCTTGGACAAGTCACTTAGCTTCTGCCTGCCTCAGTCTACTCATCTGTAAAATAGAGATAATAATAGCATCTACCTTCAAGAATTGTTATGAGGATGATCCAGTGAGATAATATTTGCAATGTGCTTTGTAAACATTAAAGCACTATGTAAACATGAGCTATTCTTATAACCACTTTTCTTATGTTCTATTTTATTCTATAATATACCATTTTTTTATTTTTATTCTATTATATATCATATTCTGTGACTGTATTACAGTTAACTATTCTTTATATAACCAGCCACTTTTTTTATAGTTCAAGATTCTTTTACTGATATGATTTGGGCTAGATGCCAATGAGGTCACTTTCATTCTCAAGTTCTGTGATTCCAGGAAGTTTGTTCCCATCTCCCACCATACCGTGTATTACTTTGTACCAGTACAGTAATTATTCAGTACATAAAGCATCTCAGAGGAGCTCAGAATGCAGGATATCAAAGTACATAATCAAAAGCAGCTCTGGTTTGAATTTGTAGTGGAAATCTCAAGGCCCCATTGCCATCAGTGTCATAACCAACTCACTCTCTAATTAGATGGAGAAAAGTAACCCTAGGGTTTATCAGCCATTCATCTACCCAAATGCCCTTTAATAAGATGGAGACCAGGACTTCTGAAGAATCCAGGAAAAACGAAGATTCTAACAAGTTTAATAGCTTGTCCTGAAGATTCACATTTAGAAAAGGGTCACGTAAAAAGGGAAATTGAAGGTGACCAGATCTCTTTTCCCCTTATCGCAAGTTGGGGTCTATTTATCGTGGGAATTAGAATAGAAAGAAATATCTTAGAGATCTTCCAGTCCAGGGACAGGGAACCTGTGACCTCGAGGCCACATGCGACTTTTAGGTCCTTGGGTGCAGCCTTTTGACTGAGTCTAAGTTTTACAGAACAAATCCTTCATTGAGGTGATGTGTTCTGTGAAGTTTGGATTCAGTCAAAGGGTCACATCAGAGGACCTAGAGGGCCATGTGGCCTCAAGGCCACAGGTTCCCCACCTCTATTCTAGTCTATGCCACTCTTTGATCAGATGGGAAAACTGAGACCCAGAGAAGAATGATTTTGTCATGATCAAGAGGTATCAGAAGTGGAATCCAAACCCATTTTTCCTAATTACCAGATCCTACATGCTTTCCACTAGAGTGCTAGCCTTGGAGACAGGAAGACCTGAGTTCAAATTCTACTTCTAATAAGTATTAAATGGATTTAGCCTTTCTGAGCTTCAGTTTCATCATCTGTAAAATGGCACTTTCGTTGACTTGTGAAGGACAAAGAGATCTAAGATCATGAGTGTCAAATGCTTCACAAAATGTAGTGTTCTATAAATGTCAGTTACCATCAGCTGCAGCTCTCCAGCTCCTTCTTCTATGATTGATCTCAAAACACTCCCAGATATAAAATGCCATGCCCAGGGTCAGGCCATAATAAACAATAAACCAGAGGAAAAATGCTCTAGAAAGCAAATACAGAACACAGTCAGGGTAGTCTCCAAACACTCATCCATCCCATTTGTATTAAGGTTTCATTGAAAAAGTAAGCCTGGGGTTTGCTAAGCTTGCAGCATAGTCCTATTATCCCTACCTCCTTGATTCGTGTCTTCTCCTCCCCTTTTTCTCAGTTCTTGCCTGCAAGGATCCTGGGCAAACAAGACGAGAGGATTTGGCCAGTTTTCCCATAAGGCAAATTGAGATAAAACCAACTGCCACGACATGCCGTATGTATTACATCATGTAAGGCATCCCAGAAGCTGAAATTCCATCTCTGGCTGCATCATGCCTTCTGCTGGCCAATAGTGAGCTTTGCCAGGCTTCCCCGCTTTGGGATGATGTCTGTCTGGCCTCCGCAGCCCTGTTAAGTGGAAGACATAAAAACCAGTGGGGAGGAAGAAATCAGGGATGTGAAGAATGAATGCTTTGACAACCACAGTTTACTCAGCCTAAAGTTCAATTTACTGACATTTCTTCACTCATCAGCTAAACATAGCAGAACATTTGGTCTGGGTGCTAGTTTTGCTTATTGGAATCAATTTGAAATTACAGAAACCTTTTTATATAATCATAGACATCCTTTCAAGTCTGGAAGGGACCTCAGACATTGTTTAATCAAATGCCATCATTTTACAGATGGAGGAACTGTGGGTCAGAGACAAATAAGAATTTATTTATAACATATTTAGATGTATAAGAATATAGGTATGTGTATATAGCATATATACATGTCTATACATGCATGCATATGTACATACATACAACCAATTAGAGCTGAAAGGAGACTTAGAGGTCATGGAATCCAACCCCTTTATTTTGAAGATGAGGAAACTCAGACCCAGAAAGGTTAAATGACTTGGCCAATATCACACAGGCTAGGATTTGAACCCAGTTTCTTGGACTCCAAACCCAGAAGTGCTCCACACTGTTAATATGATATACTCAAGGTCAAATGAGTATTGAGAAGTAAAGTAGGAGGTCAAACCAAAGGCCTCTGACCTCAAAGCCAAGGCTGGCTTAATTAACTACAGCATACTTTGTACTTTACAGAGTTATTAAGAACATTTGATAAACCTGAAGGTGCCACATAATTGTGAAATTTTGCTATTTCAGAATTCACAGTTAATGTGGCTTAGTGCAAATAGGACCAAGCCAAGAAGACTGGAGTTCAGGGGCATCTAGGTAGCACAGTGGATACACACGTCAGAAGGATGTGAGTGCAAATCTTTACTAGCTTTATGACCCTAGACTTAACCCCAATTGCCTCCCCTCAAAAAAAAAAGTTTAAAAAAGAGAAAAGACCTGAATTCAGAATATGCCTCTGACATCTACCTATCATTATCTGTCTGCCTCTCTCTGTCTCTCTCTCTGAAAGATAGATAGACATTAATAGCTAGCTAGCTATATTGAGAGAGAGAGAGAGAGAGAAAGAGACAGAGAGACAGAGAGAGGGAGGGGGCAGACCTTGACTGTGGCCCCATAGCCAGTATATCTACATACATATAAATACGCACATACTTACATTGTGCATGCATGTATACTATGCACACTATGTGCGCATATATGTGCACACACATGTGTTCATGTCTAGATATAGGCACATGTGTGTCTATATATACATGTGCATGCACATATATGTGCATGTGTGTATATTATAAATACCTTTACATATGGTATCTCATTTTGCCTCCATAAAAAACCTGGGAAGTAAGTGCTATTATAATCTCCATTTTATAAATGGGAAGATTGAGACAGGCAAAGGTTAAGTGATCTTCCCAGGATCACATGGCTAGTAAGTATTCGAGGTCAAATTTGAACCCACGTCTTTCTGATTACAAGTCCTATACTCTATCCCATACACCACCCAGTCATCCAGCAGCTAGTTCCATTACATAAGCTCCTCCAGCTCTGTTTTCTGTTTTGTCCTTATATTCTCAACACCCATCCCAATACCTGGAACATAACAGGAATTTAATAACTACTTGCAGAGTAGAATTGAATTAAATTCCTTACTCGATTCTCAAGTCTTCGTGTTTGGAGTTGATGTACCTGGTGGAGGATATAAAACAATAGCCTATTAAGAAGATAAACACCTTTGCCAGTTTCCAGTTATGTTTTGCTTAAACAAGGAGCTAGTAACATCTTGATCTTAACCCTTCTTCATTCCTCTATAAATATAAATAAGCCTCAATAAAGAACTGATATTTGGCATCTACACATAGTTTCCAAAATAAAACCCAATAGAAAAGTATTAATGACTTTGTCCTGACACAGGAAATTTTCTGCCGCCTGGTATAGTCCTTGATACCTTGAATGACTAATGCCTCAAATACACTGGTAATATAAAGAGTAACCATTATGGTACAATGGAAAATGTAGTGACTTTGGAGTCAGGGACCTCAATTCAAATCCAGCCTCTGACACTTACTTCTTCAGCCAATGTGAATTTATGACAAATGGTGTGACCTCAGACAAATTCCCTGACCATCCTGGCCCTCAGTTTCCTGATCTATAAAATGGGAGTGTGGGACTAGATGAGAAACTGTGAGATTTAGATCTATGACCTCTCTGAAAGTCCAATTCAACATTTTAATAAGATAGAGTATCTCTCTGAGGTTAGTCTGTTAAAAGCATTTATTAAACAGTTATATTCTAGGCAGACTTCAGAAAAACCTAAAGCGACTTATATGAACTGATGCTGAGTGAAGCCCCAGAATCAGGAGAACACTGTGCACTGTAACAGCGACAGCGTGTGATGACTGACTTTGATAGACTTAGCCCTTCTCTGCAATGCAAGGACCTAAAAGAATTCCAGAGGACTCATCATAGAAAATGCCATCCACATCCATAGAAAGAACTATGGAGTCTGAATGCAGAGAAAAGCAGACTATTTTTTGTTTGGTTTTTTTTTTTTGTGGTGTTATGTTTTTCTCTTTCCCATGGTTTCTCCCATTCGTTCTAATTCTTCTATACAACATGACTAATGTGAAAATGTGTTTCATAGGAATGTATATGTAGAACTTATATCAGATTGCACGCTGTCTGGGGAGGGGCAAGGGGAGGGAGGGAGAGAAAATTTAAAACTTATGGAAGCAAATGTTGAAAACTAAAAATAAATTGACTATTAAAAAACAGTTATGTTCTAAGTGATAGGGAAACAGAAATCGATACTGAGCCCTGCCTTCAAGGGGTTCCCATTCCATTGGGGGAGACAAATATGAAAATCACTTTTTGTAACAACAACAATTCAAACAGGGGAGACAAATAGGGAAATTACTAGGTACATACAAAATGTATGCAGAGCCAGTCAAAGGTGACAGGAGAGAAGGCTTGTGCAAATGCAAATATCTGGGAAAGGCTTTGAAGCCTACATCTGTATAACACTAACACTAAAGTCTCCTGAAAAGCACTTCGTTTTCCTTGGATGACTCAAGAGAGTCAGACTGCAGAATCTTCTGGTTCCCGCCCCCCTCCCAGGGACACTGGCACCATTATCCTGCAAACTGTAGGGCTATGAATCATGGAATACCACAGTCTCTCCAAGGATCCAAATTGTGGCTTACCCAGATGGTGATGGAGAGACACATGGTGAGCATAAATAGACCGTGGCATATTATCTACACAAAAATGTATGTGAGAAACTGTAAAATATATCATCGAAGAGATGTGTGACTGAAAAAGGGGGCTAGCTTGTCATGAGGGGTAGCCTGAGTGTTGCTTTGGTACCCATATTATGTCAGTGGGTTTAGAATAAAATTGTTAGAATGAACCTCTCCCAACTTCTACTAGGTAGTGCAATGTCCAGTAAGAGGGAGGTGTGGTCCCGCTCTACTCTGTGCCATTAAGTCCACACCTGGATTATTGGATTCATCTCATATTTTAAGGAGGACATCAAGAAGTTGGAGAGTGCCGAGAGGATGAAAACCAAGATGGAGCTCAAGTGCTTGGTATATAAAGATGGACTCCTGGATATTTATCCTGGAGAAGACTTAGTAAGGACATTATACCTGTGTTCAGATAGAAGAGCTATCATGTGAAAGAAACATTAGACCTGTTCTGTTTGGCCTTGGAAAGCAGAGCTCTGAACAATGGTTAAAAGTTACAGAGTCCAACATAGACTAGATAGAAGGAAATCAAACCATAAGGGCCAGTTGAAGAAGAATAAGATGTCTTGGGAGAGGAAGTTAATTGCATAGCTCCAAGATAGCCATCTACTGGGAATGGCATTGAAGGAATTCTAATTCAGGTACAGGTTGGATTAGATGGCCACTGATGGCTCTTGTGGCTCTGAAATTCTGTGAGCCTCCCTTTCTAGTGAGAAGAATTCAAAATACATTTTCAAAAAACATTTATCACAATTGCAAACCACACACAATGTGATACTGTGAAGCCATAAAGACAGCCCAACATTTGTAGGGTGTTTTTCTTTACTGATTGATATATTAAGTTTTAGAAGTCGATCATTCATCTGCTATTTGTTCAACAACATTAATTAAATGTGCCCTGAGAATGAGACTCTAAAGCTCCATAGAGTACCTTATGGTATTTGAACATACTCCAATGAAGAAAATTAATGTTTCTTAATATTTCAGTCATAGAAAAAGAATAGTTATTTGCATAGCACCTTCTATGAGTTAGGTACTTTGTTAAGCACTCTTTACAGATATTATCTCATTCTCACAACAACTCTATGAGATAGGTACTATTTGTATCCCCATTTTACAGAAGAAGTAATTGAGACAAACAGAAGTTAAATGACTTATCCAAGGTCCCATAGCTAGTGTCTGAGGTCACTGAGGGCTCAAGTCTTCCAGATTCCAGGTCCTGGTGCTCCATCTAACTGCTTCTCAGAGAGGTCTTTGTTATTTTTATTTTCTTTCAGTTTTATTTCCCCTCCACATAAATACTTTTTAGGATGGGGAAGCTGGTTTGGAGAGTGAGGAAAAACTAAAAATCTCAATATCAAGTTAAAGAAAGGAAATGACTTGGAAAACCTAATATTATGATGATGAATCAAGAAGGGAAGAAACAGAGGGAGACATGGACAGAAAAAGAAAGAGACAGTAGATGGCTTTGGAAAATGATATTTAAATTTTTAGGCTAAACTTCCTTATCTATAAAATCAATAAATTAAGTAATTGTAAAAGGGTGGAGTAAACGCCACCATTCCTCAGCACCTTTTTTAACCCCTCCATATTCTTTTGGGGATGTCTATGTCAACGTTCATGGACCTTTTGCAGTCAGAGGTGATGATTCCCTGGCTGCATTTCTGTTCATTTTTGCACATCTAAATTTTGCTCGTTCCTCCTGATGGCCAAAATGGCCTTATTTGGAATGAGTAGAGTGATCTGTAAGTATTTTACAGAATAACAGAATTCTAGAGTTAGAAGAATTTCAGCAACCATCTAGTACAACCTATATATTGAAGTAATGCCCCCACTGTAACATACTTGATGCTCTGGTCTTTGCTGAAAGATCTCCAAGGAGAGGGAATTCACCAGCTCTAATTGTTACAAATTTTTTCCTGAATATATTTTGCCTGACTGCTCATGCATAACCTATATCAAATTCTTACTATCTCATGGAGGGCACAGAGGAGAGAGGAAGAGAATTCGGAACTCAAATTTTTTTTTAAATGAATGTAAAAAATAAATTTACACGTAATTGGAGAAAGAATGAAATATTATTCAAAAAATGAATTTTTTCTGACATTCTGTCTAAATTTAGTTCTTTATGATTTTCATACATAACTGCTAGTTCTGCCCTTTGGGACCAAACAGAACAAGTTTAATCAGTCTTTCACATGACCACATTTCACATACATGTACACAACTATCTCTACCTTCTGGTCTTCTCTAGTCTAAGCATGCCCAGTTCCTTCAACAAATTTTTATGACATGGACTCAAGACCCTTCTTTGCCATGGACATTTGCCTCTCCATAAATATCCTTCTTAAAATGTGGCACCCAAAACTGAACCCAAATCTCCCAATGAGATCTGATGAGTGTAGTCAAAGTACAAGGGTACAATTGCTTACCTGTTCTTGGAAACCATGCCTCTCACTGCAATATGCTTGCATTAGATTTTAGATTACTAGATAATACCAACAATAATGACTAGCATTTATGTGGCAGCTACTATGTACCATTCAATGTGCCAAATATTTTAGAAATGTTATCCCATTAGATTCATAGAACAACCTTGGGAGGTAGGTGCTATTATTATCCCCATTTGGTACTTAAGAAAACTGAGGCAAACTGAAATTAAGTAATTTGCCCAAGGTCTCACAGCTAAGAAGTGTTTGAGGTCAGATATGAACTCGGGATTTCCTGACTCTAGGCTCAGTGCCACCAAGCTGCCTCTTAGCTCATGTGGAAATTGCAATTCTCTCAGACCTTTCTCAGAATATGCTTCTCCCGCATGTTATACTTGTGAAGTTGATTTTTTTTATACCTAAATGTAAAACTTTACATTTCCCCCTTACTGAATGAAATCGTGTTAGGTTCAGTCCAATGTTCTAGGCTGACCAAAAACATTTTGGATCCTAACTCTGTCCCTCAGCATGTTAGCTCTCCCTCCCAGTTTTGTGTCATCTGTAAATCTGATGAGCTAAGCATTTGTACCTTTATGCAAGTCATTAATAAAAGTGTCAAACAGAACAGTGCCAAACATAGATCCTTGGCTACTGGAGGCCTCGCGCCATGTTGACATTGAACTATTTACAGCTTCTCCTGGAATCTGGCTTAGCACAGTTCCTACACATAGTATTTGATAAATGTCCTTCATTTCTATATTTTCTCGGGGATGTCCTGGTCTTCCAGCCTAATACTACCTTTCCTACTTTGAGTCACTGCCAGTTGTCTTAACTTTTGTCTTTTATCTTGGATTCCAATGACTTTGGAAGACAGAGTGAGGCTGATGACTTTGCTTGGTTCTGCTCCCCTTAAACCCAATTCACAAGCAACTTAAGACATTCCCCTCATGATGTCACTGGTCCTCTTTGAGAAGTAAGAATGAACAGCAATCTTTTTAATAAATGCTCTGTCTCACTACTTATCTATCTACCTAGCTATCCAATCAGATAGGAATTCACCGAATTGAATTATCATCTAATCCACATCTCTCCATCTCCCCCACAAGAATGGTATGAGATATTTTATTAAAAGCTTTGTTAAAATCTAAATAAGTTATAGCAATGGCATCCTCCTCATCTGCAAGTTTAATATGCCTGTCACAAAAGGAGGTAAGACTAGACTGGCATCATCTGTTCTTGATGAAGCTCAGCTGGCTCTTTGTATTCTACATATCCACCAACTATCTCTGATATAATACATTCGAGAATTTTGCCAGCAATCAAAGTTAAACTCACTGGCCTTTGAAAACTGCTCTCTTCTCTTTTTTTTTTTTTGTACTGTCAAAATTACATGAAGTTATCTAGCGAGTCAGATAAACCAGGTATGGCCATCTTGGCATATACACGGGTCTAACCCTAACTCCAAAGGCATACACCCAAAAGGAACATTCCTTCTGTGGAAGGGAACATGATTCCTTCAGAGAGGGCAAAAATGATAAAGAGGGAGAACAAGCATACTGGGTGAAACTGGAGTCAGTGCTATGGTAGATGAGGCAGAACTACACTTGAGCCTAGCAAGACTCTAGGCTGAAAATTGCTGTATCCATGCATCTTCCTGCAAAGAAATCTCTAGCAGATGGGCACACCATGCTGACAGATGAGTATTGGAATGTCACAGAAAGAAGAAAGATGGGGCAGGGGTCCAACAGAAGGAAGAAAAAGGGACTGAAGCCAAGGGGCAAAAAGTCACTAAGTCATAATGCAAAGGAGGAGCTTTTGTCTCTAGGACAACTAGAGGAACTAGGAACTAGGAACATGAATCACGTAGAGTGTGAAGGTCAAAGTCAAGGCAGCTCAGTTCTCTTAAACCTTGAGTCACATAAGATAGACCTGTAAGTCAAAAGAACTGTCCAGATCCCTTGCTGTAAAGGTGAAATTTTTATTGACTATCAGTTCTAGGTATTTGCCCTTTCTTTCTTCTCTGTGATTCGTGTAGTAAAGAGAACACTGAGTTCAGACCCAGAGGGCCTGGGATCATGTTCAGGTTCTGCAACTTGTAGATGTCATCTAGAATAAATCCTTTAACTTCTCAATTTTTCAGTTGCAAAATGCTTTGGCTGGATTGGATCCTTTAATGTAGAATACACAAACCCATGGATAGATTCCAGAGGCTCTGTGAACTTAACGTGGGGAAATTGCATCATTATATTCCATAACCTTTCATTGAAATTGAGCATTTCCTTCAGTTATTGAAAAACATGATTGTGAGGAGTCCATGGGACCAAAAAGGTCCATGACAAAAAATGCTAAAAAACAAACATACAAACAAAAACACCACCACTACCACCTACATCCCTTAACCCCGTCCCCGTGACATGATCCTACATTCCCTTCCACTCCAAATTCTATGATTTCCTAAATGGAAAAATCTATAAACTCAAACATAAGTGCTTTCTCCATTTTTGTTGGTAAAATAAAAATTCTTGTATGTTTAATATTTTATAAGCCTGAGTGGTTGAAGGAGAGTTGAGGGACCTTTGGGAGAGAGAGTAAAATAAGAGAGAGTTTGATCCCATTGATGTCCTAAGTGGGGAAGAAATTTTCAAAGTGAAAGGGATACCAGAAATTCCCAAATTTTCCCTTAGGGTGAGTACAAGCCAGAAAGATTCATTTGAGAAACAATACCCAAATTATATGTGAGTTTTAATGCCAGGAAAGATGCTCTGACACCAGAGTTACAAATGTCTTATGGATTTCAGGTTTGGTTTGGTTTGGGTTTTTTTGTTTTTTTGGTGTTTCTTTTTCAATTTCCTCTTGATAGATTTGAGTACATGTAAACAGGAAATGCAGCATCGAGAAATCCAAGTCCCAATTTAATTGCTACACTTTATCATACTGAATCAGCAAGGCATAATTGCTTGGTACTTATTTCTTAAAACACAGCTAATCAATTGGAAATTTCAAAATCATGTTTCTTTTCTTTTAACTGTTCTATTTAACCTTACTCCAACCTTCTTCAGTTATTTCCCAACTGTGCAATTAGTGTGCTGTTCTATAATCAGGGTTCCTCAGAGGGTCCCCATTCATTCTTATTCCCCATCAGAAGACTCTATTTTTTGTAATGTATACATATCCCAACACTCTCAAGAGTAAAAGGTTACCAAAATGCCATCATTTACTTATAATGTACTTATAACTGAAAATTTAAAGTCTTTAAAAAAAACTTTTTTGCCAAGAAAGTAGTTTTCAGACTTGACAAATTTGCCTAATTTAGTCATTTTAATTAGATGCTTTCTTCTCATTGTGTTCTGAGGCTTTCATTTTTTCTTTGTACATTTCATTATTGCTTTAGTGTACAAAAAAAAGTACCATTATCACCTCTTTTTGAGAAACTGACTAGAACAGAGTAGATCGTGCTTATCCTTATAACTCTAGGAAAGAAAAGGTTTGAGAGAGCCAGGCAAGGGAACTTTAGTACACTGGGTGGGAAGAAAAGGGAATGAAGAGAATAGATTTGAAGAAATTAGGCAGAAGAGCTGTGGGACATGCAAGGAAATGAGTCACGAGTCAGAATTAACCATATTCTTGGAATCCTTCTTAGGATGCATCATATTGTAAAGGGGCACATTAAAGAGTTAAAAAAAAAAATCATGTTCTCTTTGGGAACTGCATCACCCAGAAAGATGTATATGAGCCAGCAGGTGTCAACATTACCCCACTTTAAACTCTAGTTAATTGAATAGGTATACTTTATCATGGTTAATTTGGAAGGGGGAGAGGGAGGAGAAGTAATGGTGCTTTTGTGAAGAAAAGGGAATGAGGTTGTGGGGAATTAGTTTGTAGTTTCCAGTCTCCCAAGGCATCAAATATAATATATCCCTTCAGGAAATGGGTAATGAGAGTCCTTTTTGATTGATTTAATTCTTTATTATTTTCAATAAATGTCATTTACTTCACTATGTAGCACAAAGTTATTTTGACTTGGTAACCAAATTCTGTTGAAACAGGGGCTCATAAACTATGAAAAAATAGAGAGACAAAGATACTAAGAAGAGCCAGAGAGAGAGAGAGACAGAGAGAGACAGAGAGAGAGAGAGAGAGAGAGAGAGAGAGAGAGACAGAGACAGAGACAGAGAGACAGAGACAGAGAGACAGAGAGAAATGATTATACCTTGAGTATCATTGACTTGGAACATATCAACAAGTGATATTGTTGGGAAGGGTCGAACAAAGTTAGAAACTGAGTGTCAGACATTGTCTTAAAGATAACAGAATCACAACTTACTAAATGAGAAAGTGTCTTAGAGAATATCTAACTCAATGCATACTTTTGAAAGAATCCCTCCTTTTATTCACCGAACAAGGGATTTCCAGCTAATGTGACCTATAGTAAGAAGAAAGCACTCACTATCCAAAAGCAGTCCATTCCATCCTGGTAAAGCTGTTAGTAAGTTTGGATTTTCTCACTTTTATATCAAGTGTAAACAGCCCTCTCTGCCACTTCTACTCATTAATCCTGGTTCTGTACTCTAGGGTCAAAGTAAATCTATTCCCATTTTTACATTGGTCAGTCCTTTAAATACTTGAAGCTCTTATGACCATACTTTTTTCCAGGTCAAACATCCCTAGTTGGTAGTGGAAGAGTTAGCCCCTCCCATTGCAGGTGATTTAATCATAGAAGGTAAATATGGAAAAACAGAAATGATAATGTGCTGATGTATTAAGTAAGATATAAAGATGTATCTATGCCTTATTACCCCTTCAAGGCATATGAAGGAGTTTTCCCTGATGGGAGAAAAGGGGCAGCTGACTATTGGTCGTGCCCCAACAGCCCTTAAAAAGAAAACATCATTGCTCTGAGAAATAGTGGAGATACTTAAGTCAGAAAGGTGCTTTGTTGGTTGCATCCTCTGAAACTCCAACATAATACAGGGGAGTGGTGAGGACATTTCTCTCTTCTCCCATCCCATGAGTCTTGTCTAGCTGCAGAGCTACTTCCTTAGAAGAAGAAATCACACACGTCACACAACAGAGAAACAACCACAGACTCAAGGAAAAATTAACTTTGGTAGTTGGGATTTGATGCTACAGAGAAGAACAGATCAAGAAATAAATATGCCCAGGAGAGATAAAACTCCTAGGGGAAAGCAACATTTGGATACCACAAGAATAAAAACCAAACAAGCCCTGGGGCAGTGATGGAGGCTTGAGTTGATTTAGATACATGTTCTCTGTGTGTGTATCTCACTACCAGCATACTCTAAGTTTGTGCCCACTTTTCCTACTGAGACTACATATATTTGTGGAATGCTGCTCACCCAGGTTTATGGAGAGGGGGTATTTTGTTACTATTGCTTTCATTATGCCATCTTTGCTTTGAGCTAATTGTATCTACTTAATATTAAAGATAAGCACACTGGTGGGGGCTCATAGATTATGGTTTTGGTAGTACCAATCCAAAAAAACCTTTTGAATTCTGAGGGAGCTACCCATGAGTTAGAGTGCAAGTTACAAGGAAGATGCCCAAAAGGGAGGCTATACTTATGTGGTACAATCTTAACATCTTTTACCATCTTGATTGCCCTCCTTACTATATAGTTTATCAAGATCTTTCCTAAGGTATAGTGCTCAAGACTAGAGCAGTCCACATCTGATCTGAACAGTTTGCCTTCCCCCTGAGACTACCTTTTATATGATCTATGCACATATGTATATATGTATGTAGGTATGTGTGTATATGATATGTACAAAGCAATGATATTAAAAGCTAACACTTATATGATATGATAAACATTTTTACATGCCAGGTACTATGCTAAGCACTTTGCAAATAGTCTCTCACTCAATCCTTACAACAACTCTCTAGTTGCTATTATCCTTCCCATTTTACAAATGAGAAAACTGAAGCAAGAAGAGGTTACTTGATCAAGGTCATATGGTTCATAAGTGTCTGAAGCTGGATTTGAACTCGGATCTTCCAGACTCCAAGACCACTATGCACTGTACCACCCAGCTATCAGTTTAAATATTTATCCTATTTAGAATACGAGTTCCTTGAAGATGATGAGGGTAGTTTAAGTCTTTCTTTTAGTTCTTAGCCCAGTGCTTGGCACATAGGAAGTACTTAATGAATACTTGCAGGCCTATCAATCCCTTATTTCTGGATACTCTGCCTTTCCCAAGCGAAACTTGGATCCTACCTTCTCCCCACCCTTTCTTTTAGAGAGCAGATCCCCTAAAACCCTCAGATCTTTGCCCTTCTGTCCCCAGGAAATTGTAAATTCTTCAGAAGGGCTTCTGGTTCAAAGGACTAGAATTCAGGGTTGGGAAAGCTGTAGACTTAAGGCCACATGTGAACTTCCGAATCCTCAAGTGTGTCCCGTTGATGGAATTCAAACTTCACAGAAACCAGTCCCCTTAATAAAATGATTTGTTCTGTTAAACTTGAACTCAGTCAAACGGCCATAGTTGAGGACCTAGAAAGCCACATGTGACCTAGAAGGTCACATATGGCCTCAAGACCACAGGTTCCCCACCCCTGGTCACTAGATGATGGCTGAGATTCCTTCCATCTCTCAAGTTCTGAAAAGTCACCAATTTCTGAAGTCACTTCAATTTACACAGATTAAAGAAGATCAGTATTTCTACAACCCTTTTCTGCTTACAAATGCTTTCCCTCACAATAATCCTGTGGAAGTAGGTAAAAAAAAAACAACCCTCTTTGAAGAAAAGGATCCCAGAGGTCCAAAGAGGTAAAGAAACTCTTCTCAATATGATACAAAGTCACTTTATCACACTGAACCAGTTCAATCCACTGTTCCTCAATGCCTCTCAGAAAACTAAGTAATGTATGCCAGGAAGTTCTGTGATACACTCAGTGTCTACATTCCTCAGGAGTTCCTGTGTGTATTTGTTTGCTTTGATTTTCCTTTGTCTTTACTCAAGTGAATTTTAGGATGTGGTTTTACCCAAAGCCAGTTTTGCAATAAAGCCCTGCCACATGGCAGCAGGTTCCCCTCTGACTTCTAACTAAAACACACAACAAAATTCTACATGTTGTTATCTCATACCTCAGGGAGGATCCAGTGAGCTGGAGGAAACCTTCTTGGATAAATGCACCTAGTTTGACTAGAAATATAACAGAAGACTTGAAAAAAAAAAAAAAGGGCATGCGCACATGAGAGCACAAACACACACACACACACACACACACACATACACCACTTTACAGGAAGGTAGTCACATGAATGTCAATTAATAGGATAATAGGTATGTAATGAAAAGCATACTTACCCTGAAAGTACACAAAGGTAAAGGTCACTGAAATGGAGAGAGAAGATAAGTAAAAAACCACAGGCTTATACCAAAAATTAAATCTGCCCCAGACATTCAGATGGAAGTCAAAGACCCTCAGGCAGAGAAAATGAACAGAGACCCCTGCTGGAGGAGTGACTCAAGTTCTGCAAGGGGACAATGGTCTGAGCAGCTGGTTTGCCTTTCTTTGGAAGGTAGGAAATCTAGTGTAATTTCAAGCTCTCAGTGGTGGGGTATCTACACAGGTGAGCTGATCTTTGATCTGGCCTCAAGGATTAGCTTCATTGCTAGGACAAGTTAGCCTTCAGGGTAGCTACAGGATGAGGTCCCTGGAAGCTTGTAAACAGAAAAGAAATTTGTACAGATCCCCCACAACAGTCAGGAATTCCATTACAAATTAGCCTGGGTATGCTCATATGTTTGCCTTGAGTTCCATGTCTCTGAGTTTCATCCAGGAAAGTGTCACTAGTCTACATGTTTCTGAAAGAGAAAAAAGAGAAAAAATTACCTATTGGGGTGGTCTCTAACAGAAGAAACTGAGGATCTTGTTTAAGGTGTTCAGTTTGATTAATAGAGTGGAGAGCATGAATTTTAGTTCCATACTAGGTTAATTTATCTCATGACTAAGAGTTCTCTGAGAGCTGCAACCAAGATTAGAAGGAAAACAGAAAACTGGAAAACAATTTTTACAGCAAGTGTCTCTGGTAAAGATCTCATTTCTCAAATATATAGAGAACTGAATTTTTGAGAATACAAACCATTCCCCAATTGCTAAATAGTCAAAGGATTTAATGGGCACTTTTCAGATAAAGAAATCAAAGCTATCTATAGGCTTATGAAGAAGTGCTATGAATCACTTTTGATCAGATTAAAACAACTCTGAGGTGCCCCTTTACACATATCAGAAGGTTAATATGACAAAAAAGGAAAATGATAAATCTTAGACAGGATATGGGAAAATCAGGACATGAGTGTACAGTTGGTGGAACTGAGAACTGTTCCAACCACTCTGGAGAGCAAGTTGTAACTATGGCCAAAGTGCAACCATACTGTATATGGCTTTCGACCCAGTAATACCACTACTAAGTCTGTCTCCCAAAGAGATCATGAAAAAAGAGGAAAGAACCTACATGTACAAGAATATTTATAGTAGCTCTTTTCATGGTAGCAAAATATTGGAAACTGAGGAGATGCCCATCAGCCGGGGAATGGTTGAACAAGTTGTGGTATACGAATGTAAAGGAATGTTATTGTGCAAAAAAAAAATGATAAACAGATAGGTTTCAGAAAACTTGGAAAGATTTGTACAATATGGTGTAAAGTGAAATGAGCAGAACCAGGATAAAATTGTACACAGTATCAGCAACATTGTATGATGATCATCTATAAACGACTCAGCTCTTGTCAAGCACACAGTGATCCAAGACAGTTACATAGGACTCATGAAGGAAAATGATATCCACATCCAGATAAAAGCTGATGGACTCTGAATGCAGACTGAAGTATATTTTTTCACTTACTATATTCTTTTTTGTGGTATTTTTCCCTCTTGATCCATTTCTTCTTTCACAACATGACTAATATTGAAATATGTTTTACATGATAGCACATATATAACTTATATCAAATTACCTACCATTTTCAGAAGAGGAGGGGGAAGGAAGGGAGAAAAATTTGGAACTCATAATCTTATAAAAATACAAAAGGATGCTAAAACTGTTTTGACCTGTAATTGGGAGAAAATAAGATACTGCATATATTTTTAAATAAATAAGAGCTCATCTCTGCCTTTAAAAAAAAAAAAGACTGCTTCATGTTTAACTCTCTCAATGTGCACTTGTAAGTCATTTGTGTTTTAAGCATTTCTTTTATGTGGAGGCAATAAGGAGCTGTCCCAGACCTGACCTACACTGTACATTCAACACCTTCCTTCACCTTTATTTCAAAAGACCCTAAAATTGAACCAATCTTAAACTTTAAATTATTCTCTCTCGGGCTCCAGTGTAGAGCTATAAAAAGCCAGAATGGACAAAAAAGATGAAGTGGGGGGGTGGGGGGAAGGTTTGAATTGTCTCCTAAGAGACCAGTCTTCCCAGAACAGAATCCAGTCCATGCACCTAAATCCAGAGGTAGGACCATCTTTAAGGGTAAGATTAGTACTTCAGCCTTCTAGAGTCAAGTAATGGTTCTGTTATCAGGGAGTGTGACTGTTATGAGGGGGAACTGAGGAAGCAGGAATCACTTGAAATATGTTGTATCACCCTAAAACACCAAACCACTCAGCCCTGAGCCAGAATCCACATGACCCATTGGAAGTGACCTGGGGTTGGGAGACGAGATGAGCTCACCTGTTTTGTTCTCTACATTAGAATTTTGTTGTTGACATTGTAAGGGATATTAAGAGGTCCCCTGAACTTATCTTTTTGAGGTGACATGTTTTCCAGAAATAGTGGACCCAGAGCATTCAGGAGGCCCTGAATGTGTCAAAGACAAAGCTTCTCCTGAACCGACATAATTTATTATTGCATCCCAGTCTGGATTCATTGTGTGTCCTTGGGAGGCAGGACACATGCCAGCTAGCCTTGCCAGGCTGGGACAATGCTTGTGCAGTTGGAGTCCTTTGCAGGTAAGCAAGCTCTCCTGTCATCATGGTTTGGCAGTTCCCAAGGGAAAAGAATGAGGTGTTTGCCATCACCTCACTCCTCCCTGTGGGGAGCAGTCTTGTCTTTTTCTCACTTTTGCTGCAGTGTTCCCTCTTCCATGTCATGCCTCTCACTGTTATCCTCTTTGCTGCTTGTCCTGCTATTATAAAAATGTAAACTTGGGTAAAGACTGGAAACCCACTGGATTCCACAACCTGTTTTTCATATGTCTTCTGATGTTGATTTCCTGTTGACAACATTCAGTCAATTTTTTGGTCATATCCAACTCTTTTGTGACCCCATTTGGATTTTTCTTGGCAAAGATACTGGAGTGCTTTGCCATTTCTTTCTCTCACTCGTTTATAGATGAGGAAATTGAGGCAAACAGGGTTAAGTGACTTGCCCAGGGTCAGACAGCTAGTGTCTGAGGCTGGATTTGAACTTGTGAAGATGAGTCTTCCTGAATCCAGGCTTAGCACTCTATTCACTGTGCCACTTAGCTGCTCCTCTACATTAAAACACCTAATATGTTATCACTGGGCCACTCAGCCTCTAATAGATGTGATGGAATTGGGGAAAAGAGAACATAAGTTCATATATTCAGAGCTTGAAAGGACCTTAGAGATCAGCTAATCCACCCCCTTCATATTACGGAGGAAGAATCTGGAGAAGTAAAAACTTAGGAAGGTCATATCTTTCTCTACATATATGAATGATTGAATGGAAAAGTTTTTACTAAGTGTTTCCTATAAACCAAGAACTATATACAAAGTGCCGGAGATACAAATACATTAAACAAGACAGTCCCTACTGTCAAGGAACTCACATCTAATAGGAGGAGATAACTCACAAAAGAAAATCCATCTTCAAGGCAGATGGAAAGACACCTAAGGGTGCCTCAGTGACACACGCTGCAAGGCCCAGAGGTTCTTATCATGGGTTGTCAGGTGAAAGAGGGATAAGATCTCTGCTTGCACAGGGTTATCTAGTGAATGGGAGTCATAGATACAGTTTGAACACACACCTTTCTGATGTCAAGTCCAAAATTCCATTCTCCTCCGCCACATGCCTCTCAACAAGCTGCTGGAAGACTCCAAGTATGATTCTATCCTCACCTACCAGAGAATTCCTTACAAATACATCCACTTGAGAGGAGAATGGGAGGCAATTGGAAGTTGTGAATACCCTATCCTCTGGAGAATTTCAAGGAAAGATTGGATTGCCACTCAGCAGATATGTTTAAGGTGAGATTCTAGATCCAAGGCCCAAATTTTAGGCCATAAATTCTTCATCTGTAAAATGAAAGTGTTATCCTAAATGGCCTCTGTGGTCCTGAGATCCCAGGGGATCTTTGAGGTCCTCTGAAAAGCAGAGACCCAGAAAGAGGAAATTACTTGCCCATTATTTTTTTTTATTTTTCTCCTTTTCCTTTTTTTCCCCTAGTGGAGTATTCTTTCCCCAGGGTAAAAGTAGCCATTGTGAAATATTAGTATATTTTGAAAAAGCAACTGTCCTTTCCCACAATTCTTAAAATGAAGGCTATAAAGTCCCAAATGATCCCCTTTCCTGGAATGCTACATTTCTGAAATCAATAGAGTAAGCCTGCGTGCCCTTCACCCAGAAAGTTATTCTTTGTCAGCTGAAGAGAGCCCCAAAGTTTCCAGCAACAGCTCTGGGGAGCCCACCCAGCAAGAACTACATATCATAAGAGAACAAGGCAAAACGTGTTTCATTCACCAAGGGAATTCTGGCAAACAAGACAGAGGTGACTAATCAGCTCTAAAAATCAATGAGGCAAAAGTGGGCCAGCAGGAACAGGATCTGAAATGTAATTGTACCTAAGGTAAGCCACAAAAGTGCAGTAATATTTCTATCTACCTTACAGTGTGCCGTCTTATTGACATCATTCACATAACAAAATGCCTTTGCTGCCACCATCTCCCAAGCCCTACCACCTTCTCCCCAGGATTCCAATTCTTTTTTTAAAAGGTATATTTATTTTATTCTGCACTTAAAAAATAAAACAAACATTTCCATAACATAGTAGAACAAGAAAAAGAAAAGATGATTGCACATGAAGCTGCAAATCTGTTGTGTACAACTTACTACTCCTTTAAATATATAATAACTATCAGCCAACTTTCACTTTTCCTTTTTTCTTCCCTTCCCTCATCCCAGAGATGACCACATTAGACAAAAATATGTGTATACATATGTGTGAGTATGTATGTATATATCTGTACATGTACATGTGTGTATGTATATATATATGCATGTTATATATGCATATGTAAAACCATTCCACCCATACTTCTATTTATCAGTCCTTTTCCTGGATGCAGATAGCATCTTCTTTCATATGCCCTTTGTAGTTATTTTGGGTATCTATATATCTATATATGGGTATCTATATATCTATAATAATCAAAACGACAGTCACTCAAAGCTGTTCTTCAAACAGCATTGCTGTTACTGTGTACACCGTTCTCTTGGCTCTGTTCATTTCACTTCATTATTTCGTGCAAGTCTATCTAAGTTTTTTCTAAGACCATTGAGCTCATCGTTTCTTATGCACAGTTATATTTCATCACAATCATATAACACAACGTGTTCAGTCATTTCCCAATTGATGGGGATTCCTGATAAGACCTGGCTTATCTGGTCTAATTTAAAAAGTATAAAAAAGCTGTATGACATGGGCACATGTCAGATTCAGCATCTGGACAATTACATTGTTGATTTCAGTCACTTAGCTATTAAGTACTTGTGTTAAGCACACAAAAAAAGGCAAAAAAATAGGACCTACCCTCAAGGAGTTCGTGGTCTAATGAGTCCAAGTGCACTACCTTCCCTGCTGTTATTCATGTTGCATTCTTTCTAAGAATTCTTCTACATCCTAATTGTTGTAGTGTCTGTATCTTTACCTCTAGAGTCTAATTCTATACCTAGCTGCCCATTCAAAAATTTATCTAAATGAACATGTCACCTAATCATAACTGAAAGAAGTATTGTCAAGAAAGCCCGGGCTTCAGTCCTTCCTCTGAAATATACTGGTGAGACCTACTTGTGAGACAGGATAGAACTCTTACCTTCTCAGTGCTCTGGGCTAAACAGCAGGGCATCAACCAGAGGGGTTTCTGATCAGAAGTTCCCTATACCAAATTTTGGACAAACCCAAAATAAAGATGTGTATGTGTTTTCAAAGAAGATTTCAATACTTCACACGACTAGAGGAATGGAGGATACAATAGAAAGGATAGACTGTTATCTACAGTACTAGGATCATAAATCTAGAATTGAAAAAGACTTTGGAGGCTATCTAGTCTAATCCCATAATTTTACAGGTGAGGAGACTGAGGCCCAGAAAGGTCGGATGAATTCAGTCTTGGATTCAGATGGACTTGGATTCAAATGCAACCTCTTGTGGCATTTAAAAAAGTTCAAAAGACATTGTTTCTGGGTAATTTAATTATTTTATTAATAAAGTCAACAGGTTTATTAATAAAAGGGATGGTTATTTGGCCATCTCTCTTAGACCAAAGACTCTTCATGGAAGTGGGATCACTGTTTATATACTCTTGGAAGACTAGATATTCCTCAGAGTGGTAGTCAACTCTGATTGGTTAACAAGTAATGAGAAAATGAATATCACAATGAGAAGAGAGATAATGAGATCTTGGGATACATGACTGGGATTACCCAAGTCTTGGTCAAAGAAACTTATCAATTTTCCCATCACCTGTCTGACAAAAGGGAGGATCCACATTTTCCCAGACCTGTCTGAGCAAAGACAAAGATCAGACATGTACCCATTAGCCCAAATTTAGAATTTCTTTTACTGTCTGATTAGATCTTGGCCTGGGTAAATCTCTACCTAAGATTTCCCACACTGATTTCTGGATGAGGAACTGGAAAAGGGAAAAAAATCTTGGTAATAGTACAATAATTAGTTACTAATATCAGAGAGAAATAATCACTTCTCACACTGTGATATTTCCTACCTGCCTACCTGGGCACACAGCTTCATTCTTTCATCAGTAAAATAAAGGAGTCAGAATAGATGGTCTCTGAGATCCCTTCTACCTCTATATTTAGGATCTGAAGTGGCAGATGAAGCCTTTGAACCCAGGGCCTCTGATTTAAGATTACTAAATCAATCAACACTTGTTAAGTGCCTACTATATTCTGGGGATAGTGTTTGAAAGCCCATTTGCACAGTTTTCTCCCATCATGCATTTCTCTGATGACACCCTTTAAACCACAGTAAATTGAGTCCAAAAATAAAAATAAAAACAAAACCCCTTTCACACGGGTGACAACACAACCCAGGAAGAAATAACAAGTGACTTCATTCATCGCTCCAGCCCCAGAACACAAGTAGAGTACATGTGTTTGCCCACATACCCTTGGCCTAAAGGGTACATTGTCTTCCCGTGAATTTCCTCCTGAGGCTAAGACTTTGGAGCAAACAAAGCTCCTGGCATTTTTCTCCCCTCCCCAGAGTCATTATTAGTCTGATGGGCTGGGCCTGCAGAGGAGAAAGCTGCTCCACCCTACAAGGAGCAGGTCTCCCATTCTAGTTTCGTCTTGCAGTTTTGTGGCATGCTTCCAGGCCAACAAAAAACCCAGGCTATTAAAGTAAGCAAGGCATAACTTCTTAGTAAGAGCAGGGAAGAGGCGCTGGGAACTGGAAACAATATATAGCAAGGGAGGCAAAATCCCAAGGCTTCCTCATTCACAATGAAGTTCTTGTTCCCCCAAGGCCCCTCTGAGACAAAGGTGTCTTTCCCACTGGTCTCTCCTCTCTTAAGGGTGGCCTCGGTTCATTGCTAGGTGAACAGACCTGGATTGTCATCTTTGCTTCCTTTCCCCTGGAGGAGGGCGGAGACAGAAGATAATAGAGTACAGTAGCTCTGGATGTAGTCACTGAACGGAGCCTCGGAAGTTAAAAACAGTCTCAGCCTGCTGAGATCGTAATGTAAATTAGAGCCTTTCAGTAGAGACTGGTGAGTCAGAGAGCGGAAGGCAGGGCCTACCCTCTCCAGAGCAGTGTGATTAAGGACCTGGAATGGGCTTTAGAAACCATCTTCTCCAATAATTTAATTTTACAAATGAGGAAACTGAGGCCAAGGGAGCTGATCAAGCAACCAGCATTTTTTTTCCTTTTTTTTAAATTTTATTACTATTTTATTTGTTTTTAGTGTTCTACAATCACTTCCATATAACCTAGATGTTTTCCCACTCCCTTCCTGAGTCAGCATACAATTTTATGTAGATTCTACACATACATTCCTATTAAATACATTTTCCCCTTAGTCATGTTGCATAGAAAGTTAAAACGAATGGGAGAAATCATAAAACAAACCAAAACATAATACAAAAGAAAATGATCTGCTACATTCTGCGATCGAATTTCATATTTCTTTTCTCTGGATGTGGAAGGCATTTTGCCTTAACAGACCATTGGGAATTTTTTAAGTCTTTGCACTGCAATGAAGTTCTAAGTGTACCAGAAAAAATCCTTGAACACATGCTGTGGTTATTGTTGTGTATAAAGTTCTCCTGGTAACCAGCATTTTTTAAGCTCTTACTGTGTGTGTCAGTTAAGTGCTGGGGATACAAAGTAAAAGCCAGAATATACTTATATACTGGGTATATAAGTGTATCTGTCAGTGATGTCAAACTAAAGAGACATGGGGGTCACTAAATGCTACCACAGGATCCCTGTAGGTCACATATTGTCTTGGAAAGCCATACATTAATATTATCTAGGTTTTATGTGGCTTTATTTATTTTGTTAAATATTTCCCAATTAAATTTGAATGTGTTTGGGCCTCACTCTGAAGTGTTGTGAGCTGATGTAGCCAAAGATGTTTGACACCCCTGCTGTTATGTGCAAGATACCTAGAATAGATAGGAAGCAGTCTTAGAAAGGAAGGCACTAGCATGGGGAGTAGTTCATAGAGGGAGGGAGTGCTAGTGTCAGAATCTGAATCCAGAGCAATTGATCAATCATGGATGATAAAATGAATCTGCCATGGTGGGCTTGGATGATCAATTCAAATATCATAATGGGATTAGATACAGAAACCCCTCCTCATTTTTCTCTGCATCAGAGAAGAATGATATTACATGACTGAATTTCCAGATAACCTTACCTTTTCCAGTTCACATCTTAAGGAGCCCCCCAAAAATTTCGGTAACATTTTGAATAACTTTCTAAAAGGTATGAATCAATCAGTTAGGGATGATTTATTAAGCACTTGCTTTCTGCCAGGCACTGTTCTAAGTACTGGCCACTCTTGTCTCCTGTCTTGCCTCTGGACTTCCATGAGTGTGGAGAAGACAGGTAGGTGGTGACTTTTTGAAGCTCTGTCTCACTTAAATTCATCACATCACTCTCCTGATATTATTGATTTTCAAGTACAAAGGATAAACAAGAACTACAAAAATTGAAGTCCCTGGCTGTGTCCGTAAGCACCTCAGCATTCGCAGGGGGGCCTGCTGTGCAGGTTCTCAGATCTGCTTCTCTAAAAGGAAAACAGCTTTTAAGGGATCAACAATCCTTTTTAATTACATTCAAGACAGAAAATATAAGCAGAGAAATCAACACAAAAGGCTTCTAACTGTCTGACCATTCCATCCATCACAGACCAACAGACAGATCCAACTGTCTGACTATTACATACATACATACATACACAGGTACCAGCAAGAGAAGCCCCAACATCTAGGTGCGGTGGGTGGGGGGCTCCTTAAGGCCTCCCCAGACTCTCCTTTGGCCAAACAAACACTTCCAATGAGTAAACCCCAAAGCAAAAGCTCACCTTATATTCATATACTTTTCAGAGCTGGTGAGCATCAAGACCCTTGTGAACCAGTGCCTCATTAGAAATTAACAAAAGGTGAGACCTTCCTACAAAACAAGCCTTCCCTAATCAAGCTTCCTTTACCTGAGGTCTATTAATGGGTGGGGAAGATCTTTAACTCTTTTCCTCCCTGCTCCCCATTAACCTTACATTAACATTACATTGCCCTTAAGAAGTTTACATTCTGGAGAAGAGATGTTTAGATAGGAGAGTGTGAGTGTGTGTGTGTATACACACATATATACACAACATACAGGCCATGTAATTTAAGAAGACAGAGCACCAGTGAGGGGAAAATCAGCAAAGACCTTATACAGAAGGTGGCATTTGAACTGAATCTTGAAGGAAACCACAGATTCCAAGAGAAGTTGAGGAGAAAATGTATTCCAGATATGGGAGAGAGCCTTAGCAAAGATGAGATATGTGAGCCATGGCCAGAAAATACATCTCTTAACAGAAGAGGAATTTGACCTTAATTTAACCTTTTATCCTAGCAAATAAATCCAAATGTCTTAACACCATGTTCAAGGTTCTTAATAGCCAAATAGCACCCTTCCTATATTGTTCCATAATGTCTTTTGAGGCAACATGCTGTAAGGGGCCTAAGTATATACACAGAGCATCTCAGCAGCCCCTCACCGTGTAGAAAGACTGGAATGTCAGCTTTGTGGAGAATCATGGGAGAGGTAAAATCAAAGGATCTTACAGAGACTGCCATATATTTGTAGACATTCTTTAATTGGTTCCAGTCTACTAACCGAATGGTCAGAAGAAACTTTTTCAATTAGTCACATAATTAGATCTAGCTGTGCCTTCAAAAGTTACTAGCCAGTCAGAACTTGGGCCATTCTAGATTTGCTGCTCTTGGTTTGACTCACTTGCTGACTGTGTCCCATGAAAGAAATTCTATGAAAAAAACGTCCCAGGACCCTATGCTTCTGAGGCCAACATATGACCCTGTGTAAATGAACTTAGGTCCTTTGCTTCACCATTTTTGAGATTAATTTGGTAGCTAATAAATTAGTTGCTAATTTTAGTAGTTCCACCTTGATAGTTTCAAAAGATGAGGAGAACAAGCCCTTAGGAGTCAGACTCAGTGCTGGGTTTTGTATCCAGCCCAGCATCAATGCCCAAGGAGCAAGGGGAAGTAATTCTCTCCTTGCTGTATCTTGGAAGTAAATATTTCTTTGTAAAAGCTAATAGATGGTAAGTGTCTAAATGGAACTGGGGTGCTGGCCACTAGAATTTGACAGTAGGAATACAGTTGGTAGGGAGTTAACCAATAGTATTATAGAAGTATCTCCACAACCCCTCAGGGTACCCCTAGGACCTTAAGACAAACTAACAGACCTTGTCTGGGAAAATACTACAATACTACCATATTATATGGTATATATGTGTATGTACATGTATCATATTACTACTACTATACTACAATAGTATAGCGGAAAGACTATGGAGTTTGAAGTAGTAGTAAGCAGGTGAGAATGAGGTGGGAACTCAGCCACTTAGTACAGATGTTACACTGGGTGAACCACTTAATCTCTTTAGACTTTGTTCCTTCTTCTGTAAAATAACACGTTAAAGTTATATGACCTCTAAGCTCCCATCTAGCTCTAAATCTTTGATTCTGTGCTGTTCCCTACATTTCCAGGGTCCTCCTAACCTCTGACCATTAATTCTATAGCCCATTTAAAACCCCAACTTAAATGCTGTCTCCTGATCCTTCCAACCCCCTAGTTTCTAACGAACTTTAGACACTTAAACTATAAAGCCAGTTGTACATAAAATAGTACTTGCCTTATAACTCTTTAAGACACTTATCATGCATTGATATTTTTGTTTCTACCATGCTTTTTTCCCCTCTATCTCTCTTATTTGATTTAAAAAAAAAAAAACAAAAGCTTTTTGTGTTCTTCCAGGAATTCTTTTTGGACCTGAGACCAATTTACATTTTTCTTTTAGGCTCCGGACGTAGAGGTTTGGACTTTGTTTCTTTGGGTTCTGTTTTGATCTTCTCTATCACCATAGTGACTTAGTCAGGTTCTTTTTGTGTGGTTTGCTTATTTTTCGGCCTCTTTCTTGATGTCTTTGATTTATATTAAAGTTGGGCTTTGCTCTTAATGAGGGGAGGATTTTAGTGCAACTGTTTTCATAGCTAGTTCTGAGGATCTCTAAGTTTTCAATTCTTCCCAGATAGAGTAAGCTAGGGAGAGGTCTGGTCATCGTGCTTTGGTCTGTGAGTGAACACAAGCACTCTTTCTCATCCTGAAACTCTGAGCAGAGTCCCAACTCCCCTGCAGCCAGAAGCTCTGGTATGCTAGTGACATTCTGGGACTGTGACCCAGGACCACACCCTAGACGTACATATGGGCAATGCAACAGAGTCGTGCCTCCAGAGCCCACAAAGGGACTCCCATAATCTCTTTCTGACTAGTCTGACTCTTTCGTCATCTGTGGGCTGAGAGCTCCAGAAACCACCACCACTTTCCCTGATTTGGTTACCCTCAAGGCCTGTTCTTGGTTTGCTGGGGCACAGCCTGCTCTAGACTGTGCTCCATTCTCACCACAATACCACAGACCTTTTCTGTCAAACTTTTAAGTTGTCTTGGACTAGAAAATTATTTTCACCTCATCCTTTTGTGGGTTCTGCCCCTTCAGAAATACATTTGGAGGCATTATTTAAAATCATTTGGAGAGGAATTTGGGAGAGCTTAGATGAGTCCTTGTCTTTACTCCGCTCTCTTGGCTCTGCAAGATGTTCAGTTCCAGTGCTTTATGATGACATTGAGATGATTTTGGTTTTTCAAAGGCTATGCTGGTAGAGTTCAAGGTCCAGCAGCTCCTACCAAGTCTGAAGAACTTCAAGTATGGGTCTAATGAGAGACTAACTATCCCTTGTCCAAAGATTATCATAGCTAAATCACCAGGTTGGCCAATATAACGATGAAGTTTTGGTCACAGATTCCCAAATACCCAAATATGGCAGCTGAGGAAACAAGTGTCATTTTAAGCTATGAGGTTACTATCCATCTATATTATATGAATCCTGTTATGTGCTTCTTTATGAATATATTGTCCACCCCATTCAAATGTAAGTTTCTTGAGGATAGAGCCTGTTTTTACATAGCATATTGCCTGGCATACAGTAAGTGTTAACAGATGTTTATTATATGATCTTTACATACTCTATCCTGTTAAGACCACATGTAGAGTATGATGTCTTAGCACCACTTTTTGGAAATGACTTTGCATAAGCAGGAGGGCATTTAGAGTCCCCACAAGGGGGAATGGTCTAACGTTCCCATTATATATAATCCATAGCCTCTTATTGGTTTGTCAAAATGATTAGGGTACCCCTCAGAACAATTCCTTTTACATATGAGGATCATTTGAATAAATTGGAATTATTTAATAATAGTAATTATTTATATGGTGCTTACTAAGTACCATACACTATGCTAAGTGCTTTACAAATATTATTTCATCTGATCCTTACAACAACCCATTTTGCAGATGATGAAACTATGGTGAACTGAGATTAAGTGATTTGCCCAAGGTCACAGAGCTAGCAAGTGCCTGAAGAGAGATTTGAACTCAGGTCTTCCTGACTCCAAGCCTAGAACCCTAGCCACCGAGAAGACTTGAAATGGGAGGACATATTAGTTGTCTACAAGTATTTTAGGGATGCCATGTGGAAGAGTAGACTCATTCTATTTGACTCCATGGAGTAGAAACAGGAGAAAGGAATGAAAGTTATAAAGACATATTAAAAAAAAAAATCAGCTTGATAGAAAATAAAAAGACTAAAAAATTCTTAAGAATTAGAGCTATCCCAAAGTATAATGGCCTTTGGGGTGGAGGGGTATAGTAGGTATCTCATTATTGAAGGTTCTTAAATAAAGGCTGGATCATCACTCATTAGGTGTATTATGGAGCAGAGGTGTCAAACATGCTGCCCCCTACCCCACTCCCCATGCATGCAGCCACAACACTCCCATGTGAGGCCAGAACCAGATTAAAATGAACTGGGAAATATGGAACCAAATAAAAAAAATCATAATAAAGCATAGATAATAACACATTTTAAAACGAAGTCAATATGCAGCCTGAAGGATTCCTTATATTAGGTTTCTAATTAGTTTTGACTCTACTGTTGTAGATATTGGAGAGAGGACTCAAGATTAGGTATGGGTTGCAGGGGTGAGAAACCTATGGCCTTGAGGCCACATGTGGCCCTATTCCACCAAAGGGCCCCACTTGAGGACCTAGAAAGCCACATGTGGAATGGAGGCCATGAGTTTCCCCACACTTGGCACTGAATGGGCTTTGGAATCCCTTCTAACTCTGAGTGATTATGTGATCATTCGGTAACAGATATGGTGCTGGAAGGGGCACTAACGCCCACTGAGTCTAAGACTTTCATTTTATGTTTGAGTCCCAGGGAGTTAAATTACTTGTGCTTTCTGTCATAGAAGAGTTGCAATCAGCCCCCCTCATGAGAGTACTCAGACGGACAAGCCTGCCAGTCTTTGGTGTATTTAAATAAATTCAATCTCAAATCTCACCTTTTTAGGGAGGAAAGGAAATCAATACTTAGAATATAAATCCAGTTGTGCTTATTAGCTAAGATCAACAATTGGGAACTATTGAGTTCAGGTGATGGTAAGATCTTGGATTGAATGATCCAGATGCCCAGCTCCATTGCATGCTTTAGATGGGAAGGGCAAGGTAAAATATCAACCATTAAGTCAGAGGACCTCAGTTAAAAATTTACTTTAGAAGTTTGATATGTGACCTTGCATAAATAATTTCACCTCCATGGGCCTCATCTGTTAAAATGGAGATTAGATCCATTGATGACTAAATTCCTTCAAGCTCTAGATTTACAATGTAGATTTATAATCCCATAAAGGTGAAGGAATATATTTCATGTTGTATAGATAGTTGATCCAATAAATAAACATACGAATGCTCATATAGAATCAACTGGCCCAATATTTTGCTTCTGAAAGTGAAGTTAAGAGACCTATGAATGGCTATCTTCCTTTATGGATGACTCCAATGTTAAAAGCATGTACATAAAACACACCAGTCTCCTTTAATGCCTCATCATGACTCTCTCATCCATTCATTTATCCAAACCTGTCTTGGACAAGTCCAGAGGTATAACCTATATATAATGTTTTGAAATAACAAATTTCTCAAGTTGTTTAAGAGTGTGCTACAGGAAGCAATGAGAGGTAATTTGATAAAGTATTAGAGAGCCAGTTGGAGGGTCAGCATGATGAGGTTCAAGACCTGCCTCTGATTTACATTAGCCACCTGACTGAGCAAGTCACTTAACCCCTAAACGCCTCAGGCAACTGAGACTGTGTTACACAAGAGTTGCTGACCTTCATCAGCTTTGGAAATTTCCACCCTTGCGGTTCCCAACACTCATGAAATCACTGATCTGGACACACCTTCCCACCTCCCTCCGAAATGAGAATTAGTTCCTTTTTTTATTGTTTTTATTGGTTTTAGGCTTCTCTCTCTCTCTCTCTCTCTCTCTCTCTCTCTCTCTCTCTCTCTCTCTCTCTCTCTCTCTCTCTCTCTCTCTCTTCCCCCCTTCTCTCTCCAAAGAGCAATCCCTAGTATCCCTAGTTTTGGGATTCTGGGCCTGAGGGAGCAAGCCCATGTTGATCCTATCCGTTCTATTCATTATGTAAGAACCTCTCATGAGGCCTAATATGCCTACCCTTGCCTTAATTAGGAGAAAGCTGCCCCTTGGGGGTTCCTCCTGTTTCTCTGCTTAGCAGTATAGTACTGCATGCCCTGGCTTGCCCATTCCCAACAGAGAGCATAAAAGAGGGCATAGCACACATAGCTTCTCCCTAGTGTTCAAACACAGCCTGAATCTCCAGCTGGTTAGAGATATCTCTGACTCTTGGCTTATGGGCTCTAGACACTGAAGAATAATGAGAAGGTCATTAGATTTGGAGTCAGATGAACTGGGTTTGGATTTTAACTCTTTCATTTATATACTAAAGAAGACACAGTCAGAAGGGACCTCAGAAGGCACCATCTAGAACAACTCATGTCAAAGAAAAAAAAATCCCCTCTCTAATGTCCCCATTGAGTAGTCAGATAAAATCAACACGCATTTAATAGCACCTGCTATTTGCCAAGCATTGTGCTCAGTTATCAAGACTTTGTCTGACGATGTCTAGTGTGAAAAAATAATAACAAAAACTAGCTTCCATGTATCCTATTCTTTTTACTAGTTGCGTACCCTTGGTGAGTTTTTTCCTGTATTGGGGCCTTTAGTTTTCTCAACTGGAATATGAAGGTGCTGGACTATATAGTCTCTCACTTTTCTTCCAACTGTATATTCTATAACATCCACTGCCTAGACCCTTAAGTCTTCCCGATGGCTGTCTGATATTTCCAATTATATCTGCCTTTCAAACGCATTGACATATTGCCTGCCTAATCTGTTATGATGGAAATAACATTGCAGAGTGGAGAGAGGGGTAGCCTTAGCATCAGGGAGACCTGAGTTCAAGGCCCATATCTGACACATACTGATATAAGTGACATGGGCAAGTCACTTAACTTGTCTATACTCCAGGGTATGTCTAAACCTTTAAGTTAGGGAAGAATCATGGAAGGAATCCAAGAATGGCAATTTCATAAAAAGCTAAAGAGGCAGATCAAGGATACGTACCAAACAGATGAACCATATGTCCTTGGGTACCAAAAGAAGTGACTGATTGGTAGGAAGCCGTCTTTGAAAAATCAAGAGGAATGAGAGGAATGCCCTAGGATCCCAAAAGGACACGTGGTAAAAGTCTCCAAAAAGGTAAGAGAGAGCTGCAAAATAGAGACCGGTTAACTTGCCTTCAATTCCTGACCAAACACCAAAAGGATTTATTTATGAAGTGATTAGTGGACATCTAGAGAGGGGAACAGTAACAAACATGGCTGCACTGAGAGTCAATCAGACTCACCTTATTTGCTTTTTTGTCAAGGTTGGCAAGTGGTAAATTACAAGGAATGCCACAGGTATAGTTAACCTAGATTTTAGCCAACCATTGGACATTGTGTCTCATACAGTTCTTGTGGAAAAATGGTGGATTGGGGCCGGATGGTAACCCAGTTAGGTTGGGTTTTTTTTTGTTTCCTGTATTTCCAATGTCCATCCTCCAAACAGCTTTCAAAAGAGTTTGCCTAAGACAAAGTTCTGGTCACATCACTTCCTTAAAATTCTTTAAGTGTTCCCATTGCCAATAGTGTCAAATGTGAACTTTTTACTTGCCACTTAAGGCCTTCAACAATCTGGTTGGAAGGAGGAAAACAAAGTTATCAATCATGACTGTGAAAAAAAAATTACAGCAAGCTTCTCTGATAAAGGCTGGACTGAGTTTTAGTCAATCAAGTGCCGTTGACTGAGTCTTGCCTTTGAATCAATCAAAAATCTGTGATTGGAAACAATGTATATTATATTACTTGGAGAGAGAAGCAGAGCTGAGAGAAAGAGGTAAGCTGAGCAGGTTAGGGGAACTTTGTGACCTAACAGAAAGAATGTTTGTGATGGTGGGAGCCCTGTTTGTTGATATGTATTAATTTCTCAGACAGAAGCCCTGTCTGTTGGTTTTTATGAGTGAATTGAGATGATGGTATTGGTAATGTGTATAAATATTATTATAGCCCTGTTAAACTTGTTTTCCTAGAAACGGAAATTGTGGGCAGGAGACCTTAGAGCCTGCTATCAGGCAGAAGCAGTAAGAATTTGGAGTAGAACAGTTTCTGTGAGCTGAGACAAGGAGCAGGAGCAGAGGGCTGCCTGTGTGTGAACCCAGGCAAGAGTTGGGCATGGTCAACCCACAGAGGAGGAGTAATGGGGTTTGGAAGTAGATGAGAGAGGACTTTACTTGGACACTGTGTATTGATTAGGAAGATTGTTCTTAGAGTGACCTAGGGGTAGATGGTGTGGTATTTTCTTTTACCCTTTAAGAATGCATCGTGCTAGGGAAGACCCTAACCTGGGATCCCCTGACCTTGGGGATGCAATGATATGTGCTATATGACACACTGAATATTATGAGATCCGTATATGTATTAGATAGTATGTCTTCCTTAAGGATGTTGCTCTGAATGTTATGATTTACTTCATTGAACAATGTTTAGTTTATTGTTGAATAAATAGAGAGTTCATTATACTATGTGATTAGACCCTTAAAGTCATTCACAGCCGCAATCCTCAGATATGTTGCCATGATTGGGCTTACAAGGCCTCATTTCTCAGATACATAGAGAACTGAGTAAAATTTATAAAAAATACAAGTCATTCTCCAATTGATAAATGGGCAAATAATATGAACAGTTTTCAGACAAGTTATCTATCATCACATGAAAAAAATGCTCTAAATCACTATTGACTAGAGAAATGCAAATTAAAACAACTCTGAGGTATCACTCTGTACCTATCAGGTTGGCTAACCTGACAGAAAAGAAAAATGACAAATGTTGAAGGAAATATGGGAAAAATGAGACATTAATGTGTTGTTGGTGGAGTTGTGAACTGATTCAGCCATTCTGGAGAGCAATTTGGAACTATGTTCAAAGAGCTATAAAACCATGCGTACCCTTTGACCCAGTAATACTGCTACTAGGTCAGTATTCCAAAGAGATAAGAAAAAAAGGGAAAAAGATATACATATATGTACAAAAATATTTATAGTAGCTCTTTTGAAGTAGCAAAGAATTAGAAATTGAGATGATGCCCATCAATTGGGAAATGGCTGAACAAGTTGTGGTATATGATTGTGATGGATACTATCATGCTATAAGAAATGATAAACAAGAAATGATAAGCTCTCAGAAAACCCTGGAAAGACTTATATGAACTGATCCGAAGGGAAATAAGCAGAACTAGGAGAACATTGCACACAGTAACAGTAATACTATATGATGACCAACTATGAATGCCTTCGCTATTCTTAGCAATAAAATGGCCTAAGGCAATCCAAAAGAATTTATGATGAAAATGCTATCTACCGCCAAAGAAATGGAATGTGAATGCAGATGGGAGCATACTTTTTAAAATTTTCTGTTTTTCTTGTTGCTTTGTTTGTTTTGGTCTCTGTTTTTTTTTCACAAGTTAACTAATGTGGGAATATGTTTCACATGTATAACCTAGATCAACATGCTTGCTTTCTCAATAAGGGAGAAATGGAGGGAGGAAAAAAAATTTGGAACTCAATTTTATTTAAATATTTAAAATTGTTTTTACATCTAATTGGGAAAATATTTTTAAAAATAAAAAAAATAGGTTTAACTGAGGATTTGGATTTGATTCAATATGGAGTCAACTATTTAAGCTTTCACTGAATTATTCTGCATTGGTTCATGTACAGTTCCTTTGATGACTCAATGTTGACTGGGCATGACCATGGGTTATCAAAGGCTGTGCCAGCATTATACAAGTCCTGACAGGTATTACCAGAGAAAGAAAGGCTTCAAGGGTGGTCCTGAACAAGTAACAGGGCTTACTTTTGGGGATATCTTAGGAGGTAGATTAATTCATCCTCAACTTAATCCATTTCCAGTTTTCCATATAGGGATCCACACCTATGCTGGAAACCTGCATATCCACTGGGTACGAAAAATATGATGTGGAATCCAAAATACACTTAAGCAATCTTAGGCCACATCAGGAGAGGCTCAACTCTGCCCTGATCATACCATATCCAAAGCATTATGTTGAGTTCTAGATGTCACCATTTAGCAAAAACTGGATATCATACAGGGGAGGACCGCAAGTTTATAATATTAATAGTAGCTAGCATCCACATAGCCCTTTAAAGTTTATAAAGTATTTTGCAAGTTTTGTTTCTATTATGATCTTCACTTTACAGATGAGAAAACTGAGGCTGGAAGTGGTTACAGCTATATTCATGAGGAAGGATTTTAATTCAGGTCTTCCTAACTTCAGATCAAGTGCTCTATATGCTACATCACCTAGTTGTCTTGCCAATTTGTGCTATATAAGGATCTGTTAACGAGGAAGAGAAGACAAGTGGGTTATAATAATTGCCTTCAAGTATTTGACTGGCTGTCATGGAGAGGAGAGATTAGGGAAATTGAGTTTGATTCCATAGGGCAGAACCAGGAGCAAGGGATAGAATTGGAAAAGATGTAAATAAAAGCTTTGTGTCAAGGCGAAAAAATATTACTAACCTTTACACAAATCCAAAAGTGAAATGAGTGACCTTGAGAAGCAGTAGGTTCCCCCTCCCTGGAGATCTTTAAGAAGAGGCTGACCAGCTATTCATCAGCTATATTGCAGTAGAGATTCCTTTTTGGTATAGACTGAACTGGAATGATCTTTAACACCCTTGTTGAGTTGTCCAATCGTGTCCTACTTTTTATGATCCCATGGTCCATTGCACACTAGGTCCTTCTACCCTCCAATACCTGTTGAAGTCTGTTCAAACTCATGTTTGTTGTTTCCATGATACTATCTATCCATCTTATCCTCTGCTGTCCCCTTTTTCTTACAATTATGAAATTCAGTATTTCTCAAAGTATATGTTTTGGGCAGGAACAAGATCTTGAATGAAGGTATCAAAATTATGTATGTGGAAAGTCAGGAGAGGGCATTCCAGGACAGGTGGCAGTGGCTGGGACAAAGGAATAGAGACAGGAAAGCACAAGATGTGCTCAGAAAATAATAAGGCCACTTTGGTTGGAATGAAAGGTTTGTGGAGAGGAATGATGGGTGAGGTAGCAAAAGAGCAGGCTGAGATAAGATTGTGGAATTCCTGGAGAAACATGAAGAGTTTGGACTTCATTCTGTAGGCAATGGAAAGTGATTGAAAATTTTGGTGGGAAGGGGAGAATGCCCAAAATATTATTTTAGGAAAAGTAGTTCAGCTCTGGTGACTAAGATAGGATAGAGGGAGGAGAGTCTGGAGTTAAGGGAAACTGTTAGGAGAAAAATATAATGCTTTAGGCATAAAGTATCATAGACTAGGTTCTCAAGGATGGGGATAGAAAGGACTGGCATTCCAGTGGTCATTTGTTAAGCACTTCCTGCTTTGCTAAATGTTTGAATAGAAACCAAAAAGTGAAATAGTAGGAAAACTTGGTATAGGTCAGGTAGACTACTCTGGAGGGTTTTGCTTTCAGAAGTTCATATTCTAATTTAAGGGAGAAAACACAGTAAGAGAGTTCAGCTGGAGGGTGATTGGATGGGCCCCAGGGTCCCTGTGGTATATTTTTGGGAAGGAGAGACAATGGTGGGATCTGAGTGGGCAAGGGCTTGGCTAAGGCTGAGGGAAGAGGTCCCACAAGTCTGGAAGTCTCATTTATTGTCTCTGGGCAGGTGGAGCTCAGTCAGGAGCTTCTGAGTGAAAGGGCAGTTGTGAAAGATCAGAATAATCCATGAGCAAAGGAGAGAAAACACGACTACTATATAAAAGTCAAGTACCCTAAACAAGGCCTAGATGGAGATGTATTAAATCGTGTTTCTGTCCAAAGAACTCCAAAGACTGCCAGATTTAGAGTCAGAGGTTCTAGGCTGAGGTCATTGCTCTACTACTTACTACCTTTGTGATCCTGGGTAACTGAGGTAACCTCCTTGGGCCTCAGTTTCCTGATATATAAAATGGGAAGATCAGATTAGATGGCCTCTAATGTCCCTTCCCACCATCTTTCTATGATCCTATGATTCTCATGATCTTTCAAAGGGAAATCTAAGACAGGTACATCTGTAAAATAGAAATCAACACCCTCTATATTTCCTAAACTCCTTCAAGTATTAACTGCTAATAAGTAAGGCAGAAATAAAGACAAAGTTATATGGTTGAATAGGCCCAGGCAAATGGAATATTGCCCCAGGGTACTATCAACCCCACCAATCATGGGGTTTCACATCCCTCCCAGGGCAACTACTGTCTTCCGTTGGCCTGCCTCACCATGTAGTATAACTTTGTGGGTCATCTACCCCCAGAGTTCCATCATTATGGTACCCCTTCCCACTCCCCGCCTCCAACACCAGTCTCCAGGGATTGAGGACCCCTTTCCCAGCATGCCTGCATCCTTGTCCATCTGACCTCTGGATGTTACATCTTTCCTCTCTTCACTTCACCCAACAACTATTTTTGCCTAGTTACAACTCTGTCAAGAATCAATGGACATCAACATTTTCCCAACACAAATGCTCTTTATTGTCTCGAAATGTTCCAGTCAGAGAGACTCTCAGTAACATCACAAATTGGAAGAGGAATAAAAGTGTCCCACCAGACACATTCAGGGTAGAATAAGGGGCCATCTGTGGCTCTTTGAAAATGTTGTGTTTACTCTAGTCTGAAGATGTTTTTCTTGTCGACCCATTTGCTAAAATTTACCAGCTGGGAAAGAAACAATTTGCCAAACCTGAATTAATTCATCTTTTTTGAACACAGCTAGCCTGTCCACTTGGACACTTCCTCTTCGCCAGGTAGTGCCTGCACAGTGCCCATCTAGGGACGTGACACAACAATATCCATTTGTCCAGGCTCGACAGGAAGATCAAAGACAGACTGAGGCAATTGTCCAAGCAAAAATGTTATCTCGCCTGAATTGCCTGAGTAATTGAGTTAACATTCTGCTCTGCAGCAGCTGCAATAGGAAACTTCCAGGGCATTGTACCCATCACATATAATAATTAAGAAGAACAATGCCTCACATGTGTACAGGCTTTTAGAGATGACAAAGTCCTAGCATGTATCATCTGGTGTCTAACATGTACATCAACCCAGGGAGATTGGCATGTTCTCTCTCAGTCAACTATCACTTCTTTTGCTTTCTATCCATCCTTATTTAAATAAATGCAATAGAACAATTTTTTTGTTGATTCCAACTAAAGGTATGGAAATCTGGATGAAATATAATAGGATAAAAAATTTATAGCCATAAATCAGTTATAAAACTAATAGTTTGCAGTCAGAAACAGTCAACAAGCATTTATTGAGTGCTTACTACAGGCCAGGCACTGTGTGCTGAGTACTGGTGATACAAAGAAAAACCAACCCGTCAAATGAAAATAAAAAGCAGTCTCACAATGTTCACAGTCTAGGACATGCAAATGATACATACACCGGATAAATTGAAAATAGTCAACAGAGGAAAGACGTTAGCATTATGGGCTAATTCCATTGGAAGGTGGTATTTTAGGAAGGAAGGAATAAAGAGAGGAAGGGAAGGAAAAGAAAAGAAAAGGATCTAGGGAAAGACAGGGAGGAAAGAGGTGGGAAAGAGGAAGGGAAGGAAAAAGAGGAGGGAAGAAAGGAGAGTAGGAGGGAGCATGGACATTTTTAATAAGTGCAAATATTATCTCATTTGATCCTTGCAATAACCCCAGGAAGTAGGTGTTATTATCTTTATTTTACAGTTGAGAAAACTGAGGCAGGCAGAGGTGAAGTGAGTAGTAGAGATCATGCAGTCAGTAAGTATCTGAGGACAGATATGAACTCAGATTTTCTTGACTCCACGTCCAAATCTCTACCCCACCATGCCACAAAGTTGTACCTAAGTGTTACAGCTTTACCCATTTCAATACTGTACTTCAAATAGAACTAGAAAACAGGTTTCAACCTGGAAAGGAAGATAAACCTAATTTTGATGATTTTTTTTTAACCATCTTGACTCATTTTTGGAATGTTAAAGGACAGAAAATAATGCTCATTGAAAGAAAATTTTAATTCTATACAAATTCAGGCTCATTTAAATTTTGGCTGCTACAGACTGCTAAAGTGGGTACAACGTTAGTGTGCAAGTTGAGAAGAGTTCAGTTCAAATTCTGTCTCTGAGGCTCACTAGCTGTGTGATCTTGGGCAAGTCAGTAAAGCTGCTGGTGTCTCAGAGAACTCCCTTGAATTTATCTATTATATTCTAGATGGTTCCCTGCTTCTTCAAATCTGTGGTAGAGGGAGTTCCCAACAAAACGCTCTCCACACTAACAAAATCACAGAACCTTCAAACATTTCTTTATGCGGTGCCAGTCTTACACTTAGGATGAATGTATAGTGACCAACAGGTCTCTCTTCCCCAAAATACCTCCACTATACCTACACCAGGTACAAAAATTATGACTTTGGAGAATCATTTCTTTGCATTATCATATTGCCACCTCCAGGCCGTTAGAAAAGGTAGCAAGTTATATAGCATTAACACTTGAGAATAAATTACTTCTGAACAACTAACTGAGAAAAGGAAAGAGGATAATATGGGATTTTGGGTGAAGGATTAGTTGAGGATTGGGAGACAGGAGAAGAATCCTTTTTGATCATGGCATACTGCCTTGAGAAATGGAATGGTAGACAGGTAGAGAGGTAGGATATGAAGAAACAGTTGAAAGGGGGAAAGAATGTTTGGCTAGATTCATAGTTTAGGGATGACTTTAACACTACTGGGTTCTGTAAAGTTTTGGGGGTTTAGTGATAATTTTGTGAAAGGCCATTTTATTGATTTTTTTGCCTTAAAATTTACCCACCTTAATTTTCAACATAAATGCAAGCACTCCTGAGGGTCAGTTATAATGTGATCCTAGCAGCTCCCTATAAGGAGATCCATTGTAAAGTGGGACAGATTTTCCCACAAAGATAATGTAATTATTAGGGGAAAAAGGGTTATGTTACTGACCAAAGACCAGAAATTGAATAAATTAAATTCGTGACCAGCAATATGTTGCAAGCATAATGAAACCACTCTCTGTTTCTAAATCATTTTAAACTATCCTTCAAGTATGAAACCTTGTGGATAAATGAATTCTCTTCAGATGACTAGGAAATGTACATAAAGCACACATAATTTCAACTTATGTCTCATGTTTTACTTAAAACTAATATAGTACCTACAGCAAACATTTCACATTTGATGAAGAAAGGTTTTGCTTGCCTTTTTAACCTACGGTAGAGCTTATGGAGGATTGGTTTAGATGGCCCAAACTAAGAAGGTTTGGATTATTTGCTTCCTTTTCCTGAAATAAATTTCTACTAATTAAATTCAACAAATATTTAAATATCTAATAAATGCAGAGCCCAGTACTTAGATTATAGTATCATAGCTTCAGAGTTCCAATGAACCTTAGAAGTTATTGTTTCCAACTATTCACTTTACAGATGAGGAAACTGAGGCATAGATATGTTAAGGGAGTTGTCCAGAGCCACACGAATAGTAAACATCTTGAGATGGGATTTTAACTCAAGTTTTCTTGATTCTAATCTTGGTCTTTTCATTTGGTGCTAGGGTAGACAAAACTCATGGAACTTCTGAAACTCTAAGGGTGAGGTATATGTACAAATATTATAGTCAAAATAGAATAGTATAAGTACATAAGAAAGATATGGCTCTGACATATGGCTGTGAGGTAGAAAATGCAGGGTGTTCCAAAACTCTTAGTGAAGTTTTGAACTATTAAAGCTGTTAAATTCTAAAACCACACTAAGATTTTAGGAGGGGCACCCTGCATAATTTATGGCTGAAGGTATAAGAATAGTTTACATATATACATACACACATATACAGATACATGTATATATACATATATGTATGTATGTCTTTAAGGTTGAGGGGAAACTTTACACCTATTATCTCATTTATTATCATAATAACACCCCCCCAGTGAAGTAGTGGTATTTTTATCCTTTTCTTACAGATGAGGAAGATACAGTTAAGATAAGTTGAATGACTTGCTCAGTGGTGGAATAGAAACACTAGTTTTCCTTATTCTAGCTGGCACTCTGTTCCCCATACTATATTTCCTCTTGAAGGAGATGGAACTCATGTTGGTTCCTGAAGGCTGGGTAAGTACAATTACTACAAGTAGGACTACAGAAGAGTAAATGGGAGGAAAGACAAGAATCATAAGTGTTTGAATAATTTTATAAAAAATTAAAATGCTAAAAAGCAAAATCAGCTTTCTTTAAAACTGAAAAAGAAAATTGATAGCTTGAAATAGAAGGTGGAAAATTGTAGCAAGGCAGGGTACACCCCCCAAAAAAGCAATGGAAGAGGCAGAAGTAAAATAATAAATCTTTTAGCAAAATCAAAAGATTAAAAAAAATTAGGAACACTTGTAGCGTCTATAATCCATAGTGAATGACCTTCAAGGCAGAGTTTGGTGGAACAGTCTAAGAATCTTTTGCCTCCTTTGGTTTCACATGGTTCAGGGAATCATAAAAGAAAATTGCCAAGAAGGATAGGAACTAGAGAATAAACAGAATCCATAGGACACCAGCAAAGAGAAACCTTTAATTCACTCCAAAATATGGTCAAGCAAATAATACAAACAACTCTGTTGGTGACTTTTTAAATTATCAATATCAAGGGAGAAATAAACAAGGAAGGTGTATGCTCAGCGAAGATGTTTTCTACCCACATGGAGGATATCCAGCAAAGTTCAAGTAGAAGGGTGGTTCTTCATCTTCTGTCTTGGGCCATGTTGGCAGTCTGGTGAAGACTATAGATCCCATTTTTATTAAAAAAACAACTAGAAGAAATTTTAGTTAGAGGTGGGAGAAAATAAAGATTTATTTTCTTCATACCAGTTCACAGACCACTCTCACCCCTGTTTTAATTTATCCTGTATGAATCTTGTTTGCACATAGTTGTTTGCACGCTGTCTTTCTCATTAAACTAGAACTCCTTGAGAGCAGGGACTGTTTTTACCTTTCTTTGTATAATCTGAATTTAGCACAGTACCTGGCATACAGTAAGCCTGTATTAAATGATTGTTGACTGACTGAACCTTTGAAATCTATCCATGGACTCCTTGGGGGTTCGTGGAACTCCATGAGAACCCCTGATAGAGATGTTAAAATTCTCCAGATGCTTCCACGTGAGGCTAACATTGTGATAATTGAATCAAGTACTACATCATTGAAGAATTTCCAAAATGAGATCTGCAATCACTTAAAAGGGTCTGACCAAACTATCCACGCAGTAAAAACAAAACAAGAATCTAAAACGAATGAATGAAGAATACCTGGTGTCCAGACTATGACATGTAATTGAATGGACAGCTCACAGAGCCCATCTATCAGCATACAGTATAGTTTGTTGAATATGTATATCCATGTGCATCTATAAATGTCCTTTATGTTACATGTTAATAAGTTACATTATCAATATGTATTTATATGACTTTCATTACATTTTATGCATTTTGCTTATTCAATTTTTAATAGATTTAACCTGTAAACATATCTTATCACCTATATAGATATTAAATGTTGAAGACAAGGAAGTACATCTTATTTATCTTTGAATGCCAGTGCCTAGCAGAATGTATTGTATATAATAGGTGCTTAATATTTGTTAAAAGAATAAATACAAATATTCTACTTACCATATGATTATGGAATGAGAAATAATATGGTATCAAACGTAGAATTATTCTTATCATGAATAATAAGATCAGAAGAAATCATAAACTGTGGCTCAAGTCCCCACCTAAAAGCAAAGGTATGTAAACACAGCTACTTCCTTTAATAATGTCCTGACTCCTCTCCTTCCATCTTTTAAAAGAAAAATTGGAGAATCTGGCAGCATGCTTCACCTTTGAGTTTTAATATTCTAAGATTGCCATAGGCAAGTTTAAATATTTCTTACATTTGAAATAATGGGATTCCTCAGGTAATAATTTTTGTTCTTTCAAATTTTATGACTAAAATATTGAATGGCATTTTACCACCTGTGCCAGTTCTATTCTGCATAGTCAGATAGTCAGCTCTAGGCGAGTATTATTTCTGAGCTTAGAATTGGTGGCTGAGGAACCAGAGGTTTGCTATGAGTAATCGTATGTTTATTAAATATCAGGATTTTCCAGTGGTTCTGGTGCTTAAAACTAGATAGATACTGTAATGCTATTAGAGACAACTTTCCTTAGCTGTTATTGTTTGTTTTTGAGATGAGAAAATTCTTTTCCTTTTCCTTTCAGGTATGAATTATATCTGCTAATGTCAGATTTCATCTCCCTCAGGATTCAGGGGTTACCTGTGTCCGGGGTGGGATTATTTATGACTATTTTCATTTAGCAATAAAAAATGATATCTGGTAAATTTCAAGCATAACCTAAATAGAAGAGAATCTAAACAATGCGATAGATTATGCATCAGTTATTCAATTAATTAACAGACATTTATTATGGGCATACTATGTGCCAGGCATTGTGCTAGTCACTGGTGAAATCAAAACAGTTCCTGTCCTGAAAGAGCTTATATTCTATCAGAGACACAAATTATATTTATATTTACATACCTGTATTTTATCTATACTTAGATAAACACACAGGCATATATAGACAGACATGCATATTGAGGGAAATGATTATTATTATCCAGTAATGGGGGAGATCCAGACTTTTTCCTTGTCTGATTTCCTTGTTCAAAGTCAAGACTTTGAAGGACACTACTGACCTCTGCCAAAAATTTATCCCACCTAGACCATCTAAGGTAAGGTTAATTCCTGCCCACTATGTCCCACTCAAGCAAGTATGGGTGGAGGTAGATCCTTTGTAGGCCAGGGTTAGGGGTGGTCTGTGTGTAGAGACAGATCAGTGACATGATGTCACTCAGTCCCTCCCTGGAGTGAGTGTACTTCTATTGTAATATTCATTCTCTCATTAATTGTTAACCAATCAGAGTTGATTGTCATCCTCAGGAACACTCATTCTTCCAAGGGCATATAAACTGTGAGCCCACCACCATGAAGGGTCTTTGGCATTTGAGAGAACCACTAAACTCTTATTAATAAAATGCTAGCATTATGTTATGTTGCTGTTTTTTTATCACCAGCCAATCTGGGTTAAGCGATTTGCCCAGGGTCACACAGCTAGTAAGTATCAAGTGTCTCAGGCTGGATTTGCATTCAGGTCCTCCCGACTCCAGGGTCGATGCTCTATCTACTGCATCACCTAGCTGACCCATTGCAAGCATAATTCATATAATAATTAACTATGCAGAAATTTTGCCTCAAACTTTTTAAACATCACAAAACATGCACAGATACATACATATATGTATACACACATACATATACACATATTTTGTACATATATACACACGTATGCATATACATACATACAAATAGAAGGGGATCTTGGCATCTGGGGGAATGAGGAAAAGTTTACAGAAAATAAGTTAAAATTCTTTATTTTTAAATAGAAGAATTATTGAGGATAAGATCTTTCTACCATCAAATTATCATTTAAAAATATAAGATAAAGTCCTGTGGTTTTAACTGGTTTACCAGGTTGGTGAAAAATGCTATATTTTTCATAAAAAGTATCACAGCCATAAATACCACAGTGACTAGAGTACTGATTTCATCACCAGTTGTTGGGTAACCTTGGCAGGTCCTTTAACCTGTAGACCTGGTTCTTCACTTGTTCAGTTGAGGGTATCACTCTTATGCCAGATCCCCATGTTTGTAAGTTGAAAGTCATCCTTGACCCTTTCCTGTCTCTCTCTCATTCCTTTCGCACATCCAATCAGTTTGACAAGCCTTATTAATTCTCTGTTTATCTCTACTGAATTTGTTCATTTTCCTTCTCTATTAAGTCTGACCTCATTCAGGACTGTATCATCTCTCACCTAACCTATTTCTATGGCATCCTGACTGGTCTTCCTGCTTCCAGTCTCTTCCCTTCCCCATCCCCTCTTCCATACTGCTGCGAAAAGAAACTTCTCAAAGTTCAAAGATGCTGCCACAGTTGCCTATTGTCATGCAAACATAGCCATCGGTATTTTCAAACCCAGTCCAGTTCCAGCTTACACTTCCAAATTACTTTAAGTTTCTCCATTTCATCCACTCTACATTTCAGATAAAAAGGTCATGCTGTGCCAGTTCTCCTACGTTCCATCTCTTGTATGAATGCCTCCGTGCCTGGAAGGCTCTTCGTCTTCAGTCTACTAACTTCCTTCAAAGCTTAACTCGGGTGCTAGCTTATACACAAGCGTTTCCTGATCCAGATCAGGGTCCAATTACTAGTACATATGGCTAATAAATTTTTCTTAACTGATTGATTCTTCTGATTATTACTGCTCTCCCTCTCTTGAGATAACTTTAATGTTATTTTACACTTACCTGTTCAAATGTAGTCTCCTGTAAAGCACTATGTAAGCTCTTCGAAGTCAGACTGGTTTTTTTTGGGGGAGGGTCTTTTAATCTCTAGCATCTAGCAAAGTGCTTTGTACATAGTCCTCCCAAATTCCTTCCTTTATAGAAAGAGCAAAAAATAGATTCTCAATTTACTTCTCTTTGTATCTGCTGTCCTACCTGGTTTCAACTCCATCCCTCCCACAGCAAACTCATCACTTCTAATCTCATCCCCATGTGGCTAACTCTGCTTGATTAATTTTCAGTCTTCTGATTGGAGGGTAGAGTTCCAAACTTCTCCTAATTCCTTCCTTTATAAAGGGCAGAAAATGGGCTTCTCAACTTTGACCTCATTCAGGACTGTATCATCTCTCACCTTGCCTATTTCAATAGTATCCTGATTGGTCTTTGCATTTCCACTTGGCATCTGCTTCTCTCCCTGGTTTCAACTCCATAGAACAAAATGCTCTGGCACCAGGTACCCTCTAAAATTCAGTCCCTACCCTCCTCCCACTTCCTTTTGTGTCTCCTCCTTTAGACTGCAAGCTCCTTGAGGACAAGATCTGTCTTTCTTTTTATTGTTGCATCTCCAGTACTTAGTCACGCATGTGGCTGGTTGCTGTCCATCCTTCTCAAAGAGGACCAAAATGACATCACTGTGCTAGCATCAAGTTTCAGTGTGTCCAGCTGTGACTAATCAGACAGATATAAGTTCAGAATGCTCTACCACAGGTCAGGTACAAATAATTCGTGTGAACATTTGGTGTGGGAGAGGTTCTCTAAATTTACACCAACCCTGAGTGCACCAGGCAATGTTTGGCAGCCAGATGACACAGTGGATAGAGCATTAGGTTGGAATCAGAAAGACTCCTCTTCCTGAGTTCAAATCCAGCACTTACCAGCTGTGTGACCCTGGGCAAATCCCATAACCTTATTTACTTCAGTTTCCTCATCTGTAAAACGAGCTGGAGAAAGACACAGTAAACCACTCCAGTATCTTACCCAAGAAAATTGCAACTGGGGTCACAAAGAGTCAGACACAACTTACCAATGATAACAAATTGCCTTTATGCTCTAAATAGATTCCTAGTGCTCACCACAAACAATGACAAATAGTAAAATCCTGCCAAAGTGTAATAAAAATGATGGGGCATATAATGAATTTCACTAATAATAAGGAAGCATCTGGGAAATAGCTTACTTTTCTTAGAATTCAGGTCAAGGACAGAAACATAATTATCATTTTATAGGTATGCATAACCTGAATTTCCCCCCTCAAATATCCATCTCAAAATATGCCTGCACTGCAGATTTGATTTTCTTTTTGAAGTGGTGAATGTTTCCCAGTTTTGCTAATAAGTTTCAGTTATTTTATCTAGACACTCCTTGCCTTTTACAAGGTAATTTGGAAATGTTGCTTTTTTATAACTTGCTTTTTTTTTTTTTTGCTACCAATAAAATAGATAAGACGAAAGGAATGCAAACTTATTTCAGCCTAGGAAGTTTGTTTTTTAAAATTGTTCTATTGAGGGTGGGGGGAACAAGAGCTCATTTTTCCCTCCTCTTTACCACTAACAGGGTGATTTCCAAGAGCCTCTGTAAACGGCTGATGCTCCAATTCTGGGCAGATATTCCCATCTGGGGACGCACACACCTAGGAATGTGCCCTGCATAGGACCCCATGTGTGCATCTCGTGCTAGATGCCATCTGAGGATGCTGGTTGGGAGACGTTGCGATTCACGCGTGTGACTGCAGCACTGCCACCCTGTGTACAGAGGTGAGCCAGGGCCCTGCATTCCACACCCGGTGTCCTCTGTGAACCTGGGTGTGTGCCACACGCCCTCTGCTCCTCCTCCCTTCGGCACACGGCTTCCACCTGGGATGCGCACAGTCACACGCGGTTCGTGTATCTTACTTCATCCGGACAGCACACAGAACAAACACGCAACGCCCCCCACACAGTCACCGCACACGTGCGCAGAGTTCCATGCGCGTCCCCAGCCAAGTCCCCTCCGCTCCTCCTCCTCCCCGCCCCCCGCAGGCTCCACGTGGGCACCCCGCGGTGCCAGCCGGCCGCCGCCTCCCCACGCCAGGTAGCCCCTCCGGCCCGCGCAGGGGGCGGGCCGCCAGAGCCCTCGGGCCAGACAGACAAAGCGGGCGCCCAATGGAGCTGGGCCCTGCCTCCCCAAAGGGAGGGAGGGGCCGCTCGGACCAGCCCAATGAGCGCAGAGCCGCGCGCGGGACTTCCTCCCGGAATCCCGTTGGCCGGAGGAGCTGGGCTGGTGGGTGACACGTAAGTTGAGTGGGAACCTTGGCGGGCCGGGCCGGGCCAGAAGCGGCGCTCCGAGCGGCAGCGATCACCCCCTCTGGGCCGGACGCGCCGTGCCCCCGAGCCCAGCCAGGCCAGGCCGGCGCAGCCCAGCCCAGCCGCTATGTGCCCGCGCTGAGCCGCCGGCCAGCGGACCGGGACCAGTCTCTCTTCCCTTTGTCCTACTCTCACCCTCCTTTAGGTGGCAACAAAGTAGCGCCCGGAGCCCGGATTGGGGGCAGCCCAGCCCGGAGCGGGAGCAGCCCAGTCCGGAGCCGGGAGCAGCCCAGCCCGCAGCCGGAGCAGCCCAGCCCGCAGCCGGGGCAGCCCAGCCCGCAGCCGGCCTGGCGGGACCCGGACCGCTCTGAAGCCCAGCCCGCAGCCGGGGCAGCCCAGCCCGGACCGGGAGCAGCCCAGCCCGCAGCCGAAGCAGCCCAGTCCCGAGCCGGGAGCAGCCCAGCCCTCAGCCGGAGCAGCCCAGTCCGGAGCCGGGAGCAGCCCAGCCCTCAGCCGGAGCAGCCCAGCCCGCAGCCGGCCTGGCGGGACCCGGACCGCTCTGAAGCCCAGCTCTCCGGGATCCCGCGGGGGCAGGGAAGCGGCTGCCGACCGCCAGCTCGGCCCCGCCGGGCCAGGGGCACCGGGAGCCCGGGCAGCCCGCCCCGAAGCATGCGAAGGGCCCCCGCGCGGGCGCCGGCACTCGGGAAAAGTTTGCTGCTCCGCGGCCGCCTCGACGAGTTGGAGCCGGAGCTGGAGCGGCCGTGGCGATAGCGCGGGCGACGTCCATGGCAGCCCGCCCGGCGGTGCCAGGGGGCTGAAGCGAGTGCGCGCCGCCGTACCCCGGGGGTCCTGCGTCGACGGCGCTTCCTCCCTTCTCTCGGACCCGTGCCCGATGCTGCTGCTGCTGCCGGCTGCTCCAGCCCCCTCCTGCTGCGGCGGCTGCAGCTGTTGAGGCGCTTGGGGCGCAGAAGAGGAGGAGGAGGAGGCTCGGGGGCCAAAGCTGGGACTATGGGAAACGGGATGTGCTCCCGAAAGCAGAAACGGATCTTCCAAACGCTGCTGCTGCTCACCGTGGTGTTCGGCGTCCTCTACGGGGCCATGCTGTACTACGAGCTGCAGGGCCAGCTGCGCAAAGCCGAGGCGGTGGCGCTCAAGTACCAGCAGCACCAGGAGGCCCTCTCTGCCCAGCTACAAGGTACCCGGGGGGCCCCGGGGCGGAGCGGGGCCGGCCCGGGAGGCAGCGCGTCCCAGGAATGCCCCCGCGCCGTGCACGCGCCCCGACACACGCAGACACTCCCACCGGCCGGCACAGGCGCACCCACCCAGCCTGGGCACGGGCGCACCCACCCAGCCTGGGCACGGGCGCACCCACCCAACCTGGGCACAGGCGCAGGCAGCCCGCGATCAAAAGTTGCCTTTCTGCCTCTAATTTAGGATTCACTCATGGATGTGTTGGTAACTCAGGCAACGCCTTTGACCTCGTGGTGAATATTGATGCCGGGCTGTCTCCCTGCCCCCTGTACCTGCTGAGCAATAGGACCCACCCCTGCCAGCATCCCTGTATTTCCAGTAGGCTCTGAGAATGTCATTGGCAGGTCACCACAAAGTCAATCTGAGGGTTATAATGGGATTCTTCTTTTCTCAAAGATCAAGTTAGTTCAAGCCCTTTATCTTTCTCAGGCCCAGAGAGAGTAATTAGATTTTAAATAGACAGTAAGCAGATTTGGGTTTCTGTCCCTGGACGGTCCCTTTGGCACTTGCATTGTATCATGATTAGAGAAAGCTAAAGCTGGAAAGGGCCCCAGAGATTATTTGACCTAGCACCCTCATTCTTCAAATAGGGAAACTGAGGCCTACAGACACGAAGTGACTTGACCTACATGCAGTCTGGAAGTGGTGCAGCCAGGATTGAGCCCAGGGGTGGTTGAGTTGAAGTCTTCTGGGAGGGAGCGGGGTGTTCCAGCAAGTCTTTATCAGTTTCTCTAGCATTTAATACTGTAGCATCATGGAATAGTCGCTTGAATTCCTGGACTTTTAGTCAGGAAGATCCAGGCTAAAATCTTACTTTCCACATTTACTAGCTGTCTGACCTTGAGCAAGTCACCTAAACTCTTGGAATCTCAGTTTCTTTATCTGTAAACTGAGGAGGTTGGAGCAGATGGCCTCTTGGATCTCTCCCAATTCTGGAAGAAATGAAACTCTTACTCAGCTATGTGATGACTATACAGAAACCAAAAACAAACAGTCCCTGCCTGCCCTCCAGGAGTTTACCTTCTCCTTTGGGGGAGTGAAGAGATAAATAGGTACAGAGATAGGTTAACACACCACATGTGCAAATTAAAAGACAAAATAATTAGAAAGAGCACTAACATCTGGCTAAATCCAATATGTTCCCTCATTGCAGGTTGGGAAGGGAGCCTAGTGGGTTGGATGCAGTGGGAGAGGAAGAGCTTGAGTGCCCATACATAGCAGCACCCTTCCCACCACTCTGTCCACCCAGAACCTGTCAGACGGACCCAGCATTTTGAAGGTTTCTTTTTGCTTGGATCCAGTCAGTGATAATGAGGAAATTTGGGGACAAGAAAGAGATCATTGTCCCTCATGTGACTGAAATTGATCCAGCTAGGAATTGAAATTTTCAGAATCATCCCCCGGTCTAAGCAAATGGAGAATTAACTGGAATTAACTGTGAATTGTGCCTCTGGGTTTCCCGTCTGTTTGTCAGCGTAGATGGGTTGGAGAGGTTTGGAATGTTTACATTGTATATACCATATGATGTTTAATGACTTATTTACCTTCACTTACATTTGGTGCATCCCACATGGCTTATTTTCAAAAATGTTTCTTCTGGACCCAGAGTGCAATTGATCACTTCTCCTCAGCAAATCCCAAACCCAACCACACCGTAGACTCACTCAGCTTCTGTCTATCAGTTTATCTAATGGAAGTGTCAAAATCACATAAATAATTCATGGATTCAAAATAAACACTATGTATGGTAATAGTGCTAGTGGGAAAGCATCCTTTAACCTTTGGAGACTTTGAAAGTCTTAAACTATAGTTACTTCTTAGCTGTTTCCTACTTGGAGTCACTTTTAAATTTAAGGAGTCTGGAATTTGTAGAGAATCTTTTGACAGAGCCTTTCCTGCAAGATAACTTTCAAATTACCTTCATGTATTCTGCCTGTATCTTGTATGTATTTAGATATTTGCTTGTTTTCTCCCCCATTTGAATGTATGTTCCCTGAGAGCAGAGATTGAGATTATTTTTCCTTTTTTTTTTTTTTTTTAAATATCCCCAGTGTTTCAGACAGTGCTTGGTACACTTAGTAAAGAGTTTGTTGACTGACTATTGACTGCCCAGGACTATTTTCTTTAATGTCCTCTCCTCCCCTGCCTGGAGTTTCACGCCAAGTAGTTGCTTAATAAATGTTGGCTTGAGTCTTGTGAAAGATTGTTATGGAGACACATTAAAATAATGCCTCCAGGTCACTTTAGTTCTTCTGGATGCTTTTTCTAATTAAAAAAAATATATAATAAGGCAGAAGAGAAAATTAAACCCACCCCTTTGCCTGCGTGTTTTCTGTGACCAAATTAGAAGAAAGTAAGGTATTTTTAGCAAATAGAAACTTCATAGCCATAGGCACCATCCATCTGTGAGCTGGGCTGGGCTCAGAAAGGATCTTGCTTTTTGCATTCTGGCTTTTAACTGTTATTTTTTCTTTTTTAACTGAGTGAATTGACCCATGAGTTATTGTTGGTATGAGGGGTGGGGATTTATTAGTCACCGGCTTCTTTCCGGCTTGCTTCCGCATATCAGGTTGCACACCAAACTTATCTTAGAAGTTCAACTGGTGCTTTAGAAATAGATTTTCATAAAAGTGGATAGAAGAGGAGGGAAGGGGGTGGGGCTGTAGGTGCTGTTGGATTCATTGGCTGGGCTCCTAGAGCAAGTAGAATCTGAGCTGTCTTTCCCCACTCCACCCCATTCCCCTTCCCCACTAAAATATTCTGAACCCAAGTGAGGACACTCATAACTCTTATTCTGTGGGTATCCTCCTCAACCCTCTGGATCTGATTTGGCTTTGAAAGCAAAACCAACCAACCAAGAGGGACCCCATTTCCTCCCTCCACCCAGCTAGCTAAATCTCCTCAACAGCTGCTGCCAGAATTTGATGACTGAGCCCTTAATTAATGAATTGCTGCTTTCTTCCTGTTTGCACTATTGGATTTTTGAAAAATAGATTGGATTTGCTTTCTCATCCTTGTTGCTTCATTTGGGAAGTGAGACAGGAGAACTCAATATGATGCAGGCTGGTGGGGAGGGGGCATTTGTGGGACAGAAGGTGGGAGAAATGTGTCTTGAAAAAAGTTTTGAGTGAGGTGGACTTAAAGACTGGCCTTTCATTGAATCTGTTCTCAATTGGGATATTGTAATGCTTGCAATAGAAGCAGCATTGCAAAATTAGGCCAAAGTGTTTGGGCAGTCCATGTGCCCTCACTCGGGGACACTGCTTCTTGTTTCATTTTTAATTCATTTATTTATTTGGACTTGTGAACTACCCGGTTTATGGGGTTTTGGTAGATTATGTAGATTTCCCTGCCTCTGGAAAAATACCATTTTACTGAAAGGGGCTAATAGAGAGCTACCAGGGATGGCCCTTGCTTCATCAAAGCATATGCTCTTAGGGTTATATGTAGTTTAGATTTAATCTCTCTTTTGTGGTTTCACTAGATAAGTGAAAGGAGATAATCGTATAAATCCTCCTTTTTAAAAAAATGCAAAAAAAAACTCAACTGTAACCCTGTTGCCTGTTCTTTTCTTTTTTTTCTTTTTCCTTTTCCAACAGGAAAATAGTCAATCCCTTACATGTGACCCACACTTATGGAACAAAATTCATTTAGAAGCCTCCTATTATAATTTAAGGGACACTTGGATTTTGAGGTGGATGACCTGGGTTAGAAATTGGCTCTTCTGCTTACTACCCATATAACTTTGGCCAAGTCACTTTATCACTTTGGGAATCAGTTTCCACATCTGTAAATGAGGAAATTGTACTAGGTAAACCCTAACTCCCAGTTCTAGGTCTGTGTTTTGTGTGTGAGTCTTAGGGCCGTTAAGGACCTCATTAATAATTTAGTCTGTAGTGGTAAAAGGCAGGAGTTTGGTAGTTTTTGGAAAGCAAAGTATCATTGGGAGATTGGGTAACAGACTTGGAGGAGTGGCTTCCCACTAGTCTATTGATGCCTTTAATGTAGGATGTTCTTTTGTACCTCTTTGAAGCCTTTAATATGTTTGATTTTTGCATGATAAGCTATTTGTTATAGAAACAGAATGGTGTGACTGACAGAGAGCTTGCTTTGTAGTTAAGAAGACCTGAATTCAGGTCCTACCTTTGACCCATACTATCTGTGTGACTGAGATCAAGTTATGTGAGTGTTCTAGATAGTCTTCTAAGAATATGTATTATAGAGAAGGTGTTCATCTGCATGGGTCAAAGACTTCTCTTGTTTTGGAATTTCCAGTGTCGATGAAGTGAGTCCCAGGTTCAGTCTTTATTCTGTTGTTGTCCTTGGCCTTAGTTGTCTGTGGTTTGTAATGTTCTTCCTCCATCCCCCAACTCCCCTCCATCCCCCAACTCCCCTCCATCCCCCACTAGCTTTTAAACCCTTTGAAAGCAGGAGCTATGCTTTCACTAAGTTTTGTAATTCTCTGTGTGCTGAGATAAACTCCATCTATTTCATGGATGGATCTGGTAGTAAAACATTCCCCTTCATTGCCCATCTCTTTCTTCCCCTCGCCCAAGTCTGCATGCTTACGGTAGAGTTTGGAGTCCTCAAATGTCTCTTTTACCAGTTCCTCTATTGTTTTTTTATTTTACTCATCTTGGATTGCCAGAATGTAGTGGACTGTACATATGTCCTTGGTGTGATACTGACATAAGAATAGATGCTACAAACCTCAAAACTAAAAAAGCATCTGTCTTCAATGAAAGTATGTCTTACAAAGTAGGAGGCCATTGCAGTAGTCTAAGCCTGAGATTCAGGATACAGGGGAGTTTGTTGATAATGGGAAATAGGAGATTGTCCAGAGGATCCATAGGAACAGGAGGGTTGAGGAGGTCAGGGGCTCTGACGGAATTGGACTGAGGTGGATGGGGAGAGTTGTATATGGAGAGGTGGGAGGGGAAGGTGTGTGCCTGTTCTGCTTTATCAGTTGTTGACTCTGAATCAGTGAGATAAAGGCATGTTGCTTCTGGTAAGTGTTTCACCTCTCTTCTCCCCTGTCCACCTTCTAGCTGTAACTGAGAACAGTAATCAATTCAGTATTACCTTTCCTGGCAAGGCCTTCTTAGGCAGTTGCCTGTTCTGACGTCCCTCTCCAATACATCCTTTCCAGGCTACCACTTCCCTGTATTTGTTGCCTTTCATATTAAAACTTGAGCTTTTTGAGGTCACGGCCCATCTGATTTGCTTGTATTTGTATCGCTAGCCTTCAGCAAAGTCCCTGACGCAGGGGAAGCACTGAAGGAAGAATCAAAGCCTTGATTTTGCTTTCTGTATCAGGGTTGTCTTCTGGGAGCCACATCCTAAGATCACGGGGTCAAGAGGCAGACCCAGGAGATAGCCCGCATAAGGATGGGCCTCCAGGTTCTTCATCTTAGAGTCTTTGATGGCTCTAAACCCGAGTTTACTCGGGTCCCCAGCAACACTAGAGTGCTGAGGCTTGGGATCTGTGAGAGACTAGAGTAGGGTTGGAGAATCTGTGACCTCAGGCCACATGTGGTCTTCTAGGTCCTCGAGTGTAACATTTTGATTGAGTCCAAGTTTTATGGAACAAATCCTTTTATGAAGAGGATTTGTTCTGTGAAGTTTAGATTTAGTTAAAGGGTTGCACTTCAGGACCTAGAGGGCCACATGTGGCCTTGAGGCTGCAGGTTCCCCTCCCTGGTCTAAAGTCCCCTTCAGAGCAGATCTTCTGCTGTCCCAGGCACTGAGAGACTGAAGCCCAAGAGGGATATGAGGAGCTCTTTGGAACTCTCCCTGTGTTTCTCTGGTTTTCAGAGGCTAGGTTGTCTTATAATCCTGAAGTCATGGCAGTGGGGTGTCTTAGGCATCTCTTTCCTTTTCTATTCTGTTCTTTGTACTGTAGGTGTGGACAAGAAAAATAAGAGTGGGTAGAAGGTTATCTTAGAAGGGAAGGTGCTACCAGCCATAAGGTAGAAGGATATCATAAAGGCCCCTGGATGCTCATCCTCCCAATCTACCACTTTTGTCATGCCATTCACCTAACCAAAAACCCTTTAATAGCTATGTGTTCCTTTTCCCAGGTCCAGGCTGTTTATCTTGTCTTTCACAGTTCTTTTGATCTGGTCCCATATTCTTTCTAACAATTTTCTCTTGATTCTGTGGTCTAAAGGGAATCTGGTTTAATTCTAACCTCATGGAAGCTACCCCAACAGTTTGTTTCCTTGTCTTTGGTTAAGGTGTTCCTGCCACTTACTTCACCCACTGTGAGCTCCTTAAGGATAGGGATGCTAATGCTTCCTTCTGTGTAGGACAGTACTGAGTCCATTAGGAGTATTTGGTAAATATTCAATGCGTTGAATCTGTGCCATGATATTTACCTGTTGGATCTGTGTTCTCATCCCACTATTGGTACTCCATTCAGCCATGCCCATTGCCGCTCGCCTATCACTCCTTCCGGTACCGTTCCTTTCTATGCTATCTCATAAAATCCTCTAAAGTCACCACCCAACATGCTAGTGACCTTCCTCTTGGCCTTTTGCTGTGTGTCTTTCATCCCTTGGCGTGCAGGGTTGGCTCACTTCCTTTCGAAGCTTTACCTCTCCTTAGCATTCTAGCTATGGGGCTGAATGAAACCTTAGAGGCCCTCTGGCGGAACCTCTTAACTTTATAGATGAGGAAAATGACATACAGAGATCACACAGGGAATAAGTGCCAAAGATGGGATTTGAACCAGAAAATTGGACTTCAGAGCCAATGATTTTTTTTTTTGTGTAACTGGATGATTTCCTTTTCCTACCTGCTTGCATGTAAGTCATTGTGGGTAATATGCGTGCGTCAGCGTGATGTATATATCAGGGCCGCAAAAGCACTGAGTTATTATTCATACTTTCCCTACTATGTAGAGATAGTGTGACTATTATATAATTATAAAAAATAATAGCTCTTATTTTTATAGGCCTTTAAAATATTCAAAACATTTTACGACCCACTTGATCCTTAGCTCAGCTCTGTGAGGGAAATGTGCTATGATTATCCCTGTTTTACAGGAGAAACTGAGGCCGAGGGGGTAAAGTGATTTGTCCAGTGTGAAGGAGACCATGTGTATCCACAGGATTCACACTCAGGTCTTAACTCCTAGTCCAGTGCTTTATCCATTACACCAGGCTTATTATACCAGGTTCTGCAAGGCCAGAAACATCAGTTGAAGAGATCTATCTCTCTATTTATCTATCTGTCTATAGCAATAGATATAAAGATAGCTATGTATGCACATGTATGATATGTAGTCTAACACCTGAAGTTATATATAATTTTACCTATAAATATATATTATATATAAAATTATATATAATTTTATTTTGAAAAAATATATAGAAGTGTATATATGTAAAATTTTACTATGAAATAAATTTTTATTCACCATTTTAATCTTCTTTGCTTTAAGGACAAAAACAAATACATTGCATCATTTGACACAGCTTGATGTCCTAGTGTTAACTTAGGTTCACAAAAATTTGTTGCCCTTTATCCTTTTCTAGTCTGTATTTTCTGTGTTCTTCATGAGCATCATCAACAAAATTTGAGCACAGAAGGTACATATTAGGTCAAGCGGCTCAGCTCTCAGAAGCAGAGACAGACGTCTGATTTCTTTAAAGTTGGGACCTGAACCCTTCTATTTGGAGGCGTCTTAAAGAAGAGCATCTTCCAAAAACACACGCACTCACACACACATGCCAACAGACACACATGCATGCATGCACAAACGCATGCACACACATACACTTCAATTGTGGTAGACCTGAGACTAAATCTATGGTTTCCCATGATCCTTGCTCATCTTGGCAGACAGCTCACTCTCCTCGCTAGCTTGTCTCCTTTCTGCTGCCTCATTAGGCTCAGCGCTATCTCCAATAAAATCCCACACCCTCCATAAACACTACTCCACTAGGCTTCTCTCCTTGGGGGCAGAGACGTAGGAGGTGGTTAGTGCTAAGGTTTTCTTGCTCTGGCTGATAATGTGTAAAATGGTCTCTGTATTGCTCAGGACTGAATAGCCTCTAATCCCTTCTTTAACCATCATTATTTCTAATACTTAATCACTGCTAATAGATTGAATACCCATCCGTTTAAGAAGAGAATGGTGAACTTACCCTTTTGAGAATCAAGGCAGGGTGGGTTTAGCCACATAGGGGTTCTTTTTTTTTTCCTTATAAGGACCAAGATGAACTTATTTTCATTTATATGATTCACTTCCCAGTGGATCCTTCAGTGATGCATTAAGTATCAGCAAACATAACAATATGTGTGTGTGTGTGGGCGTGCATGTGTGTGCGGGCACATATGTGCCCCATCCCACACCTTTAGTTTCCCACCTCTCTCTGGAGGGTTAGGAGACATGCTTCATCACCATAAGTTTCATGAAGTCAGGGTTGGTTAATGAATGACAGATTAGTGTTCCGATGTCTTTATCTAGCTTTCCTTTCATTCTTGTGGTCACCTGTATGAATTTTTCTCCTGGTTCTTCTCATTTTTCTCTGCGTCATTTTCTGTACCAGCTTCTCTGAATTCTTTATATTTAGAGTCAAGTCCTTCCCAAGTGATGCGGGAAGTATGCACAAGAAGGGACTTGTGCCCACCAGGGTGGCATATGTGTGACAAGGATTTATTACAGGCCATGCTCTACTTTAGGGAGAGGAATACATCTGTAACTTTTTAAAGGTTTGCATCGTGCTTTACAAATAGTTCATGCCGTCCTCATACAACACTGAGAGGTAGGTGTCATTATCACCCCCATTTTAACACAGGAGAAAGTTGAGGCTGAAGGAGGCCAGGGGTCACTCAGGTGGTAAATACTGAAGGTCATATTCGAACTGGGGTCTTCCCACGTCCAGGTCCAGTACTCTAGCTACCAAATCACTTAGCTGCCTCCAAGAAGAATGTAATCCCTGCTGCCAGGGGCTTGCCTTCTGATAGCTATGTATGAAGCTATGGAAAGGACTGTCCTCCTTTAGACTTCATCAAAATGATATTCTCTAAATCAAAGGATGAAGCTTAGACCCTCAACATTTAAAATAACAGTAAAAAAACCAAAGCCCCAACTTCTGAGTTGGTGAGGCTTTGCCCCAGTGTGCATTTCTGCAGACTGGAAATGGGACACTCTGCGTATCTTTTACACATCAGTTATTGTGGGTAAATTGTAACTGGCTCTCTCAGTAATAAAAGTACCTGATATCAAGGCTTTTGCATTTTCTTAAAGCTCCTGCAGAGTCTCCAGAGAGCAGGGAATGCCTGTTTGATGTGTTCTCAATAATCAACTCATCATTACTTGGGAAGTATTAGTCAATGATGGTACGATAATGGCTCGATATCCATGAATCTTTACTTCAGCCCAGGGTCCGATGGGTTCTTCCACGGTGGAGCCTTAGCTCCTGTACAGACAAAAAATATTAAGCTTTACTCGGTAGCCATGGTTCTTTATTATTATTGTTATATTTAAATTTAGTTTAAAATTAAATGTAAAATAAGACAAGAAAAAGAAAACATTGCCATGTGCAGAGCAGAGTATAAGAGAGGATTCAATGTAAAGTAAATTTCCATTTTAAGAAAACCTATGTGACAGATACTACATATTGTTTTCAGAACTGTCCAGCTTTTCTTTGCTTCCTTGGATGTTTTCTTTTGTCCTGTGCTGTATCCTTTTTTTCATTTTTTTTTCTCTTCCTCCCCCAAGAAGCTACAATTAAACACACACACACACACGTTTGTTAATATGTATGTATATATACATATACATACACATATATAATACACATACATATACCTCCATAAACTTATACATATATATATACACACTGAAATGCATACATTTCATTATTATGCATTATGCTTATTTCCACTTAATCTGTTTCTCTATAGGTGGATAGTAGCTTCCTTTAGAAGAACAAGTCTTTCCATATATTTTCTGGATCTACCAGCTCATCATTTACCCCATCGCAAAATATTCTAACTCGATCACATTCTATCTGGGACATTGTCTTTGAGAGTTTTTTCCCCCAGTTTTCTACATTCCCTCTATTAGCTACATAGACCTTCTTTACACAGGAAAATTTCAATTTAAAATAATCAAAATTATCCATTTCACACAAAGGTCTGATACTAATGAATCAAGTTCCTTCGTCTATTTTCCCCTGATTTCCTTGAGATTCCTGATGCTTGCTCATCTAAATGTGCCCTGTTATTATTTTTTCTGACTCAGATAATTTTTTAGTTGTAGCAGTGGTTCTTAAATGGGGGTCTGAATTTAGTCCATAGGTTTCATTAGCCTCACAAAAGGGTCCAGGGCAGCAAAATGATCAAATACATCTGCTTTTTAGGAAGTTAACCCCCACCCCCCCAATCAGAAAACACTTTGGTTTTGCATATCATAGTACAGTGAATAAAACCCTGGATTTGGAGTCAGAAAAGCCTAGGTTTCAGATCCTCCCTCAGACACTTACTAGTTGCATGGCTCTGCACCAGTCTGGAACCCTCTTGGGGCTTGGAAGCCTCTTGGCTTTTTGACTGGCACACCCGACTTTGAATTCTCAGTCTCTGCTAACGAATGGAAATATCTTTAGGGTACACGGACTGTGAAAGATTTTTCCTAGACATGAGTGACTGTATACAGCCTCACTGAACTTTGAGAATCACAGGCAGGTTGGCCTCAAGGGGATGATGTGCTTCTGCACAGTCATTCCTGACCATCTCCTAAGGTTCTGAGGGGCTGAGATCTGTGGGATGGAGATGTAGCAACTCATGTGAATCACAGAGCTTTGAAAGAAGCAGAAAAGTATTTGTCCAGCCTTATGACCTCTTTGATGTGAGGAAACCTCTTCACTGATGCAGATCAGTGGTCTATAGTTAGGGGCTGCCTGGACACTGAGAAGTGACTTGCCCAAGACCACAAAGCCAGCATGGACTAGAGAGAAGATTTGCACCCAAGTCTGCCTGACTTGAAGGCGTATGTCTCTCCACTGTGTCATTTATATTCCCAATGGCCAGCATAGTGCCCTGTATTTGAGTGGCAGAGCAGGTTGGACCCTGAACTTGGGATCAGGAAGACCTGAATTCTCTTATATTGCTGGTTGCAGCTGCTGCTGTTCTAAGCTAAGCTTGTGATTTCATTCAGGTAAGGAAATCTCCCTCTTCCAATGGAGATTGGCACTTACTTGACATCTTCGAGTTTCAGAAAGTTGCCTGAGGGCACCAGGCATTTGCAGGACTTAATCCAGGAAATGACATGCCAGGCCAGGCTCTAAACCAAATCTTCCTGACTGTGCTTCTCAGTGGAAGGTCAGCCATTTGAGATGGAGTTTTATTCATGAATATTGATGTTATAATAATTGTTCTTGTTCGACTCTTTATAACCCTATTTGGGGTTTTCATGGCAAAGATAATAGAGTGGTTTGCCATTTCCTTCTCCAGTTCATTTTACAGATGAGGAAACTGAGGCAGGCAGAGTTCAGTGACTTGCTCAGGCTCACATAGCTATTAAGTGTCTGGGTCTGGATTTGAACCCAAGAAGATATCTTCCTGTTTCCAAGCCCAAAACTGTATCCGCTGTGTCACCTAGCTACTATCACTTAAAGGTCTGTTTATAACCTAGATTTAAAGGCAAAACATCCTTTAAATACTTCAGATTGAAATGAAAATAGTTTTGTTGGAAATGTCCATGCCAAGGCTGCTCTGGTCTTGTAACAGGAGCATTGGGCATGTGCCCAACCCCCCACCAGGTCAGGAAGTGGAATCACTGCTTTTGGTTCCTCCTTTCTGAAGGTTGCCGATTCATAGCATGATTCATGAAAAAGAATGATAAAGCGTACAACACTTGGCCAAAGTTGATGACCGATTATAGTTTAGAACAAAAGAGAGGTTTCTGCTTACCTTTATACATCAGGAAGCGGGTTTTCAGAGGTAGGAGACCTGTGGCCTTGAGGCCACAATTGGGGCTGCACTTGAAGACCTAGAGGGCCACATGTGGCCACAAGTTTCCCACCCCTGAATTACACAGAAATTTGATCGGTATCAATGTGGTTTTGAGTTTAAATTGAAATCCTTCTCCCCAATCGCAGGTATAAAACCTACTTAAAACAGTTGAAGTTCTAAGTATCCAGTCGAGGCTGTAGTTTTAATTTTGATCATTGAACAGTAGTTGATCATGGGTGACAGAATTCCTCACTGCCTCTCTCATCAGTGGCTGCTCTTTCCTTGAGGAGTTTGGTGAAGCCGTGATACTAATGGAAATGAGAGGGTGACAGAGAAACAGACAGAGATCCCACTCACCTCGGACACTAAGTACGGAACCTGGGACACCTTTCATATTCCTGGCTCCACCCTTGGAATGGGTCAGATGAGGACTCTTACCGATTTTGATAATGCTCCGAGGTTGTTAAAAGGTTGAGACTTGCATCCACCTCCATGTGGAAAGTTATATCAGTAAGTCAGTTTGTACAGTCGGAATAGAACTTGTGAAACATGAGCACCCTCCACCCTACCATGAACCCCCTGGGAAACATTGAGGGCTACAGAGAGAAGAAATGGGCTAGCATCTGGCAATCAGAAGAAGGAACCTTGAAGGATGTCTACTCTAACACCCTCCCTTTTTTATTTTGAAAGAGATGAAGAGACTCACTTCCAGAGACTTGAAATGGCTTGGACACATAGCTTACAGACCTGTAAGTGATAGTAGCTAGGTGACACAGCGGATACAGTTTTGGGCTGTATGTATAACCTTTAAAGTTATTGCTAGCCAGTGTCCAAAGTGGAATTTGAACTCAGGTCTTTTTAGTTTCAAGTCCAGCACTCCATCCACCAGGTTGTCCTACTTCTGATTCAAGGTTAAAGGGTAATAGTGAATGATGGATGCCATTGGAGCAGCGCTGATGGAAGCAGTTTGAGCCCACTTTACAAATTGGGCATCTTTGAAAAGCTGGGGACAAAATTAGAAGAGCCCCAATGTCATTTCCCATTGCTATTTATTCTGATTTCTGACCTACCTTTCCGTGGGGAGAACATTGCTCCAGAGTCCAAGTGTGTTCTGCCTTTGTTTGGGCAAGTGACTCATAGAGTCAGAGAATGAACGTTTGGGCACCAGTTCTCTGAGAGCAGGGACTGCCTTGTTTTTCCTTTTTATATTCTCAGTGCCCAGTGCAGTGCCTGTATTTGGGTGGCAGAGTGGGCAGAACCCTGGGCTTGGAATCAGGAAGATCTGAGTGAATCTTCTCTCAGGCACTTACTAGATACTTGACCCTGGACAAGTCACTTAGCCTCCCTTTGCCTCAGTTTCCTCATCTGTAAAACGGGGGTGATAATAGTACCTATCTCCCAGAGTTGTTGTGAATATCAAATGAGATAATCTAGGAAAATTGCTACACATACCTTATAAGTACTAATTGTTATCATCGTTGCCATCAGTCATCATAATGATTGAATTATTATATATTATTATACTATTATAAATATTATTATAAAGCTAAAACTGACCTTTGAGATTATTTCCCACAGCACAGTTTAGTCACATGGGTAGTTAGCACCTTTTCCCTTTACTTTGTAGCCTCCAGCCTTGAGGCAGCATTAACATTAAAAAAAGGAGGGGGCTTAAATATCCCCCTACCTATGTCATCTTTCCCAGAGGCTCACCAGCAAGGAAGGACTTACCCCAAAGATGGAGACTTCGTTGTTGTAGATGACAGCTCCTTAGCTGGTGTATCCAGAATGTTCTGATGACCAATGGCCGGTCGTCCAGTATTGAGCCCACTCCAAGCTTAGCTGGGCTCGTCCTAGGGTTGTAGTTGCTTAGCCTTCCTTAAAACTTTTCCATCTGGGTTGGACCTGGGAGATTGTGACCTTGGTTGGCATAAACTGGCCACCTGTGTGCCCTTGTAGCCCTGTGTAGGACTCTCCTGAAGGAAAAAAATGACAGGCTTTTAAAGTTATTGTCCTGTATCAATTGCTTCTGTGTAAAAGGATGCTATTGCTATTTATAGATGATTCTTACTTATTAAAGCGTGCCTGGGAGGACCTCTGCAGAGTAACATTTTTTAACAGTTTGACTTACTTTCTTTTCTCAAAGTAATGAAATCTAAAAACCTTCTCTGCTTTATTGAAGCCTTCTGTAATTTGGAGTTGCCCTTAATTCATACTTTCCTTCCACCCCCGCTCTTAGTTTTAATAAGTGAAGTTTTCTGAGAAGTTGGCTAGATCATATTGACTGAAGAAATTCCCCTGTGGGAAGAAATTCCTTAATCTAAAGTCCATGGATAGATTTCTGAGGAATCTGTGAACTTTAAATATATGCATGTGTGTATGTATGTGTGTGTGTATGTATATATGTGATAAGTATTTCCTTCGCATCCCTTTGTGTTTTATTTTATGCATTTCAAATCATTGCTGAGCCAAGGATCCATACATAGACTTCCTCAGACTGCCTGATGGGCTCATGGTATAAAGAAGGTTAAGGATTAAGAGCCCTGCCCCTGGGGTTGTCAGGGTGCTTTTGAAGCTACCTTACTCCAGTCTGGTGGGGTATGTGTGACTTATTCTGAGTCAATAACATGGTCATTTAGGGCTGCTAAAGATATTGACTGATTCATTCTATTAATGACTATGAGTACCATTAATTATCATTATTAATCCTATTAACACTAACGTATTCATTCTGAGACCTGACATTTGCATTCCCTTGAAATTAAAGTGGTAGGTCAGGTTTCTAAGACTTTCCTTTTAGTTGTTCTTATTGATGCTTCTAATTAATAAAAGAGACTGGGAAATTCCTTTAAAAAAAAATTGTATGGTCAAGGGGGCAGGTTAGGAGGTAGGGGGCCTCCCCGAAGTGATCCTGGTTGAAGCCTTATGAAGTGGTGGTCAGGGCTTGTGTGAAGTGCACACCTCTGGGTAGAAGTATCTCTAGTGGGAAGAGGTGGAGAAGGCCAGAGAGGGATGTGATGTGCAGTGGGGCTTCCTTCTGTTTCCTGGCATTCTGGCTGGCTTGCTACCCACAGTGCCATGTTTGCTTTCTTTCTGAAGTGTACCATAGCAAAATCAAGTGTTTTGTTTTTTTTTAATTTGGTTCCCTAGAGGAAAACTGATAAAATAAAGACCAGCTCCAAGCTACTGAAAGCCAGACAAGTTCATTTTAAGTCAGTTCCCAAACTAATACTCTTTGAGGGCAAGGATCTGGCAGTTTTGTCCTTGTATATCCCCTGTGCCCACCACGTAGGTCATTATTAAGTGCTTACTAATCAGTGGCTTCCTTTATTCTGAAACCAAGAGCCTGTTTGTTTTTTAAATCATTAAGAAATAAATGATATAAATCCTTTAGCTCACATTTCCTAGATGCATAGGATTTTAGGGCTGGGAGGGAGGGATCTTAAACACCATCCAACCCAAACCACTTCTTTTCCAAATGGGGAAACTGAGCTTCTTGTGGATAAAGCAGTATTTCCCAAGTTTCACAGCAAGTTGATGGCAGAACTGGGACTGAAATCCATGGTTCTTGTTCCATTCAAGGTGCTTCCCCCCCCTCCCCCCCACTCCACCAACCCCAGCTACATTGGATTTAGTGATAACTTCCTTAGGAGGGGAGTTCTGAGACAGTGGGATGATTTCACATCAGCTTTGGGATTTGGGATCCAAGCCATTGATTTGGATTTTTCTGCTCAGGTCCCTGTATGACCTTGCCCAAGTCATCTGCTCTTTCGAGGACAGTTTCCTCTCTATAAAATGAAGGGTTTGGATTAGAACCTCTAACATCTCTCCAATTCTACATTTTTTATCTTACAGTAAGTGACTGTGCCAAGCAAGACTTGGACCCTGGGTCTTCAGGAAATCCTTTGGATTTTAATTGAAGTGAATGTTGAAAGCTAAATGCCATCCCATGGAATCTTTATGATTCAGATTTTTAAAATTACATTTGTGTGGGTGGAGTTTTCTATTAAGGGGCTCTAGGAACCTTGGGATACTGCTTTGAGCCTTGGAAACGAGGATTTTAAATGAATGTTTTTGTGTTACAGCTTTTTTGTGTAAAATTATAAAGGTTTTGACATTTCTTTAAAAGGGCCTTAATGCATCTCTTAAACTCCTAAAGAAGGAGATGAAATGCTATAAATTAAGGCTTGACATTAATTATAAGGTCTGGTAAAGGAGGTGGTAAAGGAGAAAAATGGGAAAATAAAATGCCAGTACTTATTAACAGTCACATGCAGGGCCTTGATTTCTTCCCTTTGATTACATAATTAGATTCTTTCATGGAAAGTAAAGTAACTTTACACCACCAGGAAGGTAAGTAAAGGCACCGATAACCATTCATTGCCAAGAGGTACACTCTAAAATACGATACCAGGAAAACTGGTTTGACAATGCTTGGGGACTGAAAGGTTGTCCTTCTTGTGTAGGAGCTCCAGTTTTTAAGTATATTTTTAGAACAGCTTTTTGTTTCTGGGATCCCAGCCTGCCCAGTGCAAAGCTGTTTATCTCTCCTTATGGAGGTTGTAATGAATGTGTATTACTGGCCTTGGGTTAGTCTGGGATGGCATGGCCCATCCCTCTTACTGGATTCTTCAGTTCAATCAAATTCTATCAAATAGGCATTTATTAAGGGCCCACTGTGTGCAGGCATACTGTACTAAGAATAAAAAGTCCAAAAAGCCCCTGTCTTCAAGAAGCTTATATTCTACAGGGAGAACTTAGTCAACAAGCATGCACTGAATACTTTGGCTGTGTTCCTAGGGGCTGTGCTAGGTACTTGCGGCACCGGGACAGAATTCCATCATTCTCCCCCCCATGGAGTAGGGGGCTATGTGTGACTTTGAGGCCGCAGGCTCCCCACCCCTGGTTTGTCTGTTTCCCCTTTGCAATATCTCTTGAATACAACCCCTTTCCTCTGACACAGCCCCTGCTCAGGTGAGTCCTCTATCACCTCACTCTCAGACGTTAGCCTTCTGGTTAGTCTACCTGCCTCAGTTCTCTCCCCACTCCAGTCCATCCTCCATTCAGCCACCAAAGTGATTTTTCTAAAGCACGGGTCTAGTTGTGGACCCTCTCCCCCTACTTCACAAACCCCAGGCACTCTTTAACCTGTGAGATTAAATTACAAAATGCTCTGTTGGCATTCAAAGCTCTTTATGACCTTTCCAATTTTCTTACACACACTCTTGGATTCAGTGGCACGGGCCTCCATCTCTCACACTAGGCATTTTGTCTGTTGTCCCCCGTGTCTAGAGTGCTTTCTCCTCATCTCCCCCTCCTGCTTTCCCTGGCTTCTCTTAAGTCTCAACTAAAATCCCCTCTTCTATGGGTGGAGAGGGTGGGGGCATTTCCCAACCTCTCAATTCTAGTGCTTTTCCCTCTTTTAATTACTTCCAGTTACTTATCTCCTGTATATATTTGTGGACTCCCCTGTTCAGTTGCGAGCTCCTCCAGGGCAGGGACAGTCTTTTGGCCCTTTTTTATACCCCCAGCACTTAGTACAGTACTTAAATATAGTAGAACTTCCGCTATTGAGCTGGTGTGGCCAGATCAAGGTGATCATCTAGTGACCCGACGTCTGGTGAGAAACTTTGCATTTATCAGCCTCCAGGCTCGTTCTCTGAGGACTGATACCGGTCTGTCCTTGTGTCTCACCAGATTGGTATTTCATGTCAAGCTGTAAAGCCTGATAGGGATACTGTGAGTGGCTGCTGTATCTGTAGCATTTTAAGATTTACAGTACACTTGGCTGCAGTTTCTTGGAGCCTCCCAGAGCACCTATGAGCCAGGTCCTCTAGGCATTATGAAATGTCCATTTTAGAGATGAGGAAACTGACATATGGGACTAACCCTCAGTGATCACACAGCTGGTAAAGTGTCCGAGCAGGATTGGAACCTGGGTTTTCTAACTCCCAGCCTAGAGCCTTTTTGACTAGGTCACATGGCAAGAAAGCTTCTTGCTTTAGGATAGCTGAGTCACCTCCATGACAAGGTATTGGAATAGAACTTCTTTGGCAGGCTTTGTACCTGGTATCCTCAGAAACTGGAATGAAATTGAATAAACAGGGCCTCCTTTTTGAGTTCTGGCGAAAGTGAAGGAAGCCCATTTCCTTAAATTAAAATTCTACACTCCCAACAAGAATGTTTAGAGGTACTTGTTTATGCACTTAATAAAAGGCACACTGGAGGCAGATTGTAGCTTCTGATGTTTTCAGTTCTGAATTATGAAGTGGTCAGGAAAAGTTTTCAATGTGTAAGTGTGTAGATTCTTGTAGAAATGTTCTTGGTGAGAGAAAGGTAGGGTCAGGTGAGGAAATTGTTGAATAATCCTGCTGCTCCTGTGGTCAGTCATTTGGGGCCCTGAACCAAAGGAGTGAGAGAGAGAGAGAGAGAGAGAGAGAGAGAGAGAGAGAGAGAGAGAGAGAGAGAGAGAGAGGAGTATGGTTAAAAAATTACTTTTAAAGCTGAGCTGATTGTCATCGCTTGGAGCCTTTTTTGTCTCTCACTTTAATTCTTGAGGTTAAAAAAAAATAAAACCGAATACCTTAAAAAAAATATTTGCACATATTGAACCAGGAGAAAAATAAAGCTGTCTACTGATTGCCAAGACAGGAGCTGGGCTGAGCTTTCTCCTTACTGCCCTCAGCAGTTTCATTAGGTAGAGGTGTCAGTGTGTTTTAATTTTCATCTTAATCATCAACAAACAGGAGGATAAAAAGAGGATTGCATATGAAGCAGTAAACTTCTGTTAAATATAATTTGTTTAAAGAAGCGTGTATCAAATTTATGAGAAAAAAAATTGCTGTCTGTATCCCCTTTTGAGTTCTGTTTGCCTTTTTATGTTTCTCTCTCTCCCCCCTCCTTTCTCTCTCTCCCTGTCCCTCTTTCTCTCTCTCTCTTTCTTCCTCTCCCTCCCTCCCTCTTCTTCTCTCTCTCCTTCCCTCTTTCTCCTGCCCATTTGCTTTTTTCCACTCTCTCCTCTGGGAAAGACTTTTTCCACCGAAGACTTTTTTATCACTTAATCATTTCCTAGGTTTGCAGGCCCTGAGGTGTTTCTCAGTGGAGACTTGACCATGTCTCCTTTCTCCTTTGTTATGTGGCTCGATATGTTTTAGGGGGTGAAACACCATGTTAAGCCAAGTCACCAGAGATGAAGAGCTAGGTAAACTGAAACTCTGGCTCTGAAGAACTTTCAGGGAACGAGTGGCTCTGGATTGCCCAAGTTCTCCAATTTAGAAGGCTTATGAGTACCAAGAATTTTTTTGATTTTTTTTCCAACTTGGAATCTGAGTCATTCTAAAATGTGTTACATTCCCTGCCCCCCGCCTCTTAAATGTACAAAATGAAAGTTAATTCATTTTCCTGCATGGTTTGAGTCTTTATCAACCAAAATGTCTGTATTTATTAATCAGTCAGGTGCCAGGCAGCATCCTCAGGTTGGGACATACAGAGACAAAAATGAACCCATTCCTGCCCCAATGGAGCTTATACTGTATCTTGAGCATGAGGTATGAGGCTATCACACTGGCCCTAGACCATGGTCTGCCGGATTTTTTCAAGGGTTTTCCTTTCCTCATGTTGTCATTTGTCCTGTCTTGGTGCTGTGAGGAGACCTGGCTAGAACAGCCCTTTCAAATTAGCTGCTTCTAATCTACTATGGCAGAAACAACATGGTGTGGTGCAGAGAGAGTGGGACCTCAGAACCAAGGAGGCCTGGGTTCAAATCCTGTCTCAGGCATATCAGCTCTGTGACTGGGGAAATACCACTTCTCTCTCAGTACTGGAGGCTCCTCTCCTCTGGAAGACTCTCCATTTCAGAGAAAGCGCTGGCCTGCCTTGGCAGAGAGAGTTGTCTTCGTTTGAGAATTTTCTTTTTCAGTCAGATCTTACACTGAACCCTTATCTCTAATCTGCTGTGGTTTTACAAACCAAATAAAGCTAGTTTTACCTAATTTATGCAAAGCAAGAATCAGCAGGCTCTGAGGGAAGATGTCAGTGATTCTTCTCTGAGTGAGGTGGTTGGCTTGGCAGCCCTCTTACCTATGTTCGCAGTTCACCCCATCCTTAAGGTGAGATGTCTCTACACTGGCTTTCCTCTTCCCTTTCTTTATCTCTGGTATACACTTCCAATTTGGAATGGGATAGAATAACATTTTATAAATGCCTGCTATGTTCCAGGCATGGTACTAAGACAGTACAGACAGCTCATTTGATCCACATCACAACTCTGCAAAGTAGGTGCCAATATTAGCACCATTTTATAATTGAAGAAACTGAGGCAGACAGGTTTGGTGACTTGTCTAGGGTTACAAAGCTGAAAAGTGTCTACGGTTGGATTTGAACTCAGATCTTTCTGATTCCAGATCCGGCACTCAGAGCACTGTGGTGAGACTAGCTGTCTCTTTTTCGTTCTTGTATGACACTATAAACCCTCCCAGCCTAAGTGAAGTGATCTGATGGCAACAAGGCCAGAGCTACCACCACCGTCTGTTGGTGGCACTTGGTTAGTGTTTGTGGCTGGTGGTAATGAAGTTGGAGGGTTGGGGGAGGTGGCTTCTCCACAGTAATTTCTTTCCTCAGTGATGAGTGGGGAAAGGTGGGCTGGAAGCAGGTTTGATGGTTTGGGGGGGTTAGGGTTCTGGGCTGCCTCCATCAGGATCTGAGGGGCAATGGTAGTCAAGGGAACGATGATGGTGATAGGGGTGCTAATTCTATTTTCCTGGCACTGCTGCCTTCAGTCTCCCTCCTCCAGGGGCCCTGTCACTTCAGTCAGACTGGCTTACCTGCTCTGTGTGTGGGCAGGACAATTTGGGAGGTTATCAGAGATTGAATTCTTTTCTGAAGTGTGTTCCCAAGAGACTTGGCTTGAAACCAGAAGCCAGAGCTTATCAGAATCCCAAGTCCTAGACGGTCCCTGGAAAAGTAATTCCTGGTAATAAAGCACCTTTGGGTTTATTGTGAGATATCAGCATGTGGCTTTGTGTAGGGAGAGCACCTTTGAGGAAGGTGGGCTTGATCATCCTGGGTGCCTTTGGAGTCTGCTGAATCCTTCAGAATACTGGTTTTAAATTCATAAAATAAAGCATGTAGGACAGTGGAAATAATTTTGATTGAAATGCAGTTATGAAAATTTTTAGAAAACAAAATCAAGAACATGTGAGAAAAGAAGAAGGAAAGGAGGAGGAAGCAGAGGAGAAGGGAGAGAGATGGATACTTAGATACTGGACTGGGAGCCCTGAGAGCACTAGGAAGGGAAAGTTCACAGGAGCTAAACCTAGAAAGGCCCTGGGATCCCAAGAGATGCAGGTAAGGAGGGAATTCATTCCAGTCATGGGGAATAGCAAGCCTGTGCCAAGGCACTTAAGAGGAAGGTGGAATGCTGGACTCCATGTGGCTGAAAGGGAGAGCAGATGAATGGGGAATAAGACAGAACTAGGTTGCAGCAAGATTGGGAAAGGCTTTAAATGCCAAGATTGGGGGTTTGTTTTTTGTTAAAGGCCTTAGGTATCCGGTGACACTTCTCTAAGCGGGAAATGACACGGTCAGGACTTTAGGCATATTGTTCGTGGTTCTGGGAAAGATAAATGGAACAGAGGAGCCACTGGCCACCGGGAACCAAACTGTCAGACTAGAATACTGTTCTGGTGTGTGAAGTGATGAAGGGTGCAGTGTGTTCATGAATGGGTGATGTGTACAAGAGATGCTTTAAAGGGGACATCCAAGACTTGGTAACTGATTGGATGTAGTAGGTGAAAGGAGAAATAGTGGATGGAGTTTGGATTGGATACATTGGCTATAGTGGATGAAAGGACTGGAGAGTTGGTGATTCCTTTGACAGAAACAGATCATAAGTTCTGGCTGAGAGATCCTGAATTTGAGATGTCCACAGGACCTCCAAGTGGAGAGGTCCAGGTAGGTGGTAATGGAAGAGCTCAGGATAGAGGTTAGGGCTGGGTATGGAGTTTTGGAAGTCATTTATTTAGAGATGATTCTTGAAATCATGGTGGTTGTGAGATCAGAGAGAGAAAATGAGAGAAGAGGTACCAGCCCAGGGTTAGGGGGTGTAAAGCTGTGCCCAGATACTGGACAGTATCTATATCTATATAGGACAGTAAAGAACAGTCCTATATAGATGACCTAACCAACGTTCGCCCAGGGTTAGGGGGTGTAAAACTGTGCCCAGATACTGGACAGTATCTATATCTATATAGGACAGTAAAGAACAGTCCTATATAGATGACCTGACCAACGTTCAGTGTAAGCTGTTCCTTAATTAAACAACAAAATTGAGCCCACGAAGATGTTCTTGTGAAAAAGCAGCCAGAGTTTACCCTCCTGTATGTGTTCTGTTTGTGTATCCAACCTGTGATACCCTTCATACAAAATGAGTTCAATTGACATTCTTTGCAGGATTTTCTCAGACTGTTTGTGGTGGTGAGCAATGTGGCTCTTTCCGTGTAACCTAATGGCTTTCAAAGATAGACGGTGCATTGACTAGATCAGTGGACTTGGGGTCAGAAAGATTGGAGTTTAAATTCAGTGTCAAACATTTACTACCTGTCCTACCTGGGGCAAGTCAATCTCTGTCTGCCTCAGCATCATCATCTGTAAAATGGGAATAGTATAGAACTTAGCTCCCAGAGTTGTCGTGAGGGTCAAATGGAATGATATCTGTACAGTCTTTGGAGACCCTTAACATGCTAAATATTTTAATCAGTAATAACAGCAACAATAATCAGCTCTGAATGGGAAGAAGGGCTATTATCCCCCTGTTACAAAAGAGCAAACAAAGGTTCGGAGTGGTTCAGTTCCCTTCATTTCAGGGTTGACTCTTTCATTCCTCATTTTTCATGTTTTTCACCACTTCTTACCTAGCACCTCGAACTCCACAGTCCTTCATTTTCCACTATAACTTGTGGCTTTTTATCACTGAGTGCTTTCTTTATTATTTCCTGTAAACATGCTCTGGGCCATAATATGTGGCTTTTCATCAGCGATTGGTTTCTTTACCATTGCTTGTAAACATGCTCTGGACCTCCCCCCTCCTCCTCTTCTCCCAGCTCTCCTTTTTCTATTCTACCCCCAAAAGTCCTCCTCCCCATCCCTCCTCCCTGTCACAGCCACATTCCTAGAGAAAGGCATCGCTACCTGTTGCCTTGACTTCCTACCCTTCACCTGACCTTGTGACCCTTTGTGGTTTCTCTTCCAACCCCACCACTCAATCAGAACACCTTTTTCCAAGATAGCCCCAAAACATCTTCATGTTTAATGCTTCATTTCATTTCTGACGTTCAGTAATCCCCATGCAGATGATTCTTATCTTGACATACCTGAAACCTCACAAGATTCCTTAGTTCCAGTCCTGTATCACCAACTGCACTGCGGTGGGGAGAGATGTTTTCATCTAGTTTCCCTGTAGACACATGGTATTCATTCAGTGTGTCCAAAGTACAGTAGAGCTAATCCATTCCCCTCTATAGGGCCACTGTTTGTTTCTTTTCCCTTTGTTTTACCAGCTCACAGGGCCATGAATGTAGTAAATGCTCAATAAATGCTTTAGGGAATGAGTTAAGAACTGCAGAAGTGTTTGGATGGTGCCAGATTTAGTAAACATTTCCATCTCAAATCCCAAAGCCAGTTGGCCCAAACCTTGTCTTTCTGTGGGTGATTCCTGGAGGATGTGGATTGACAGAGGCTTTAGACACTCTATGCCAGTGACTGTCCACAAAATTGTCTGACGAGAGAGAAGGAGTGGGGTGGGCAGAGGAAACTCCTGCCTTTTTACAAAGGGGGAGAGGAGGGATAACTTTTTAATTTTACTCCAAGAAGGAAGCAGAACCATGGTGAAACCCCTGATCATTTAAATCATTGATAATGAGTTTGGAAATAATGCTTTCCATGTTTTTAATTTAATATGGATATGTCTCAGGTATCTAAGCAGCATATGAATGAAATCCCTGAGTCAGAATCAGCAAGATGCCAGTTCAAATTCTCCCTCAACCACTTAGCTGTGTGGGCCGGGGCAGCTCCTCTAACCTCTTTGTGGCTAAGTGTTCTTACCAGTAAAATGGGGACAATAAGTCTTCCAGGTTTGGTGGGAGGATCCAATGAGATAATGTAGACAAAGGCTTGTAAATGCTAAATAGAATTATTAATTTCTGTTATTATTTTATTCTGGAAAGTTAATTAAAAAAAACCAAACCATCCCTCCAGTACTAAGACTCATTGTGGGAAGGAACAGGGAAACTGCAGTTGCTTTCTTTTCTGTTGTAGCCAGGAATGCAGACTGCTCTAAAATGAGTGCTCTTTTTACAGCAAGCTTAGGACTTTTCTGAAACATTCCCGAAAAGAGAAAGTGAGTAAACATTGGGGACTCAGAGGACCTTACCTGCAGAGTAATAACAAATGCCCCATCACAGGGCTGCAAAAAAAGGAAGAAAGAGCATCACATCATAGATGTGTGGAGAAAAGGCCATTGAATTCAAGCCACACATTGTACAGCTGAAGAAACCGAGGCCCAGCTGAGAAGTGACTATTTCAGGATCACACAACGGATGAGGGTCTGAGGCAGCATTCAAGCCTGATGCCTTCTTGCTGCAATTCAGCTTAAAAACAAACCCAAAACTTAGTTCAAAGCCCCAGCTCCAATAATAGATATGTAAGAGCACAATTGTTCATGCTACAAAAGGGTTCTTTATTTTGTTAAACAAATATAACTGAAGGGTGTGTGTGTGTGTGTGTGTGTGTTCACACGCATATGTTTTTCCAGATAGCAGTTGGGTTTTCTGAGCTTTTCTATAATTCCGCCTTGCAGGGCAGCTGGATTTGCTGGGGATCAGTCAGGGTGAGGATAAGCTACTTTGGGGAGAGTCGGGCCTTTATTGTGTGTCCTGTATTGTTTTGTTTCCCCCACATCCGCCCTTTTATTGCACATTTATAATTTATAAGGCTATTGTGTTTTTGTTGTAGTTACAAACATTGTGGGTGAGTGCCTGAGTAGTTTGGCAGAGAGCCAACCAAAATGTTTACTGGGATTAAAAAGATAGACTTTTCCAGTGTTAGGGTGGGGAAGAGCCCTTCTGGCCCCCCTCTGCAGACCTCTCATTTTAGGGGGAGACCAGCTATTTCATCACTGGAAACATCCTTCCACTTGCGTGTGGGTGGCTTAACCAGTACTTGGTAGTCTTTGCCACTTGTGTTCAGGGCCTGCTGATGTTAAGTGACTTGGCCAGGGTGACCCAGCCTTTTAATGGCAGAGGCAACACTTGAGCCCAGGTCTTCCTGACTCCTGAGCCTGCCTTATCTTCATTATGCCACACTTTATCTCTAACATTTTACAGGTGAGAAAACTGAATCACCAAAGGAAAATTGACTTATTAGTTTGGAAAGGGAACAACTTTCCATTCATTGGGTAATAGAACCAGAATCTTGGGGGTGTGTTTTTGGTTTTCTCATTTTAAAAATTGGGAGGGGGCTTGTGCTCATGTTCAGTGTTAACTGAACATATAAGATAAATGACGATTGTAGCTAGATTTCCTTTTTTCTGGTGTAGTTATTTGAAAATGATTTGGTTTATTGAATGACTGAAAATTGGTGATTTAAGGTCCTCCAACCAAATGATAGGGAATTTGGATCTGCAATAAATAAAATCTAGTATTTATGCACATTGCAACCTTTGACTCTCTTGTTTCTCAGACAACCTCTGAGGTAGGTACTTTAGGTCTTCTTGCGCTAGGTGAAGAATGTTCAGGGTCTTGTCCATGAGGGCACAACTTAGCCTTGGGGGGGTCTTCCTGACCCTCATCGTGAGACCCAGGGAAGCAGGGGAGTTAAGTTCCTGCCTGACTCTTGTCACAACTTTGTGGCCTTGGGGAAATCGTTTAACTACTCTTGAGTCTCAGTTCTGAAATCTGTACGATGAGATTGGATCAGGAATCTAAAGTTTCTTTGAGTTCTGTCCTAATTCTTCGGAAAACAGCCCTAGAATGGTTTGCCATGAATCTGTGTAAGAGCCATCAAGCAGTTAACAGGAATTGAGCAAACTCTGACATGATCCTACCATATGTAAATGCTGGAACATGTTCATTTATTCTTTACAAAAAACTTTAAAGGAGATGTTACAAATCAGACTGGAATTGGATAAACAGTCACAAAGTTTCATCGTCTATCATTTCATTAAAATCTTCATGGGACTCGGGGAACCTGATGTCTAGGTGAGCTCAGCCACCAAACTGCTCTTGTGAGCATATCTATGCCTCAATTTCTTCCTCTGGAAAATAAAAGGTTGGATTTGATGATCTGTTAAAAAAAAAAAAAAGCCCTTTCAACTCTGAGATTCTGTCATTCAGTTCAAAGGAGGGCTGGAAAGGTGAGCCTAAGGGATGGTGTGGGATTTGCTTACCACCTCTTTATGCTTCCGTGACTGCAAGTTTTACATAAGGCAGTTAATGCCCAGCTGTGAAATTCCATCAAGGGCTCCTTGTAAACATTCTCTTGGAAAGGCTGACTGAAAGAGAGCAGGATCATGTCCAATGGCCCAGGATCAGCTCTGAGCACGTTAACCCTTGTGACCCCTCAATCGTTGATTATGTAGAAGAAATGACCATGTTCATCAAAAGGGTATTGGAAGAAATAGCCATGAAACACCATCTTGGATCATCGCATGAAATCCTTGCTGCCAAAAGGAGAGGCCTTTGATCCACCAAAATACAGTGACATTTTAGAAAAACTTGATAAGTGATCTGCCCTGATCCAGTGACCTACAACGGGCTCCTTCCCTCTTGGAAGGCTGCCTGGCTTAGGGTATTAGAAAGAAGGCTGGAGTCAGAGGGAAAGATCTGGACCCAGATTCTGTCCATGAGATTTACCAACAGTGTGGCATGGGTAAGTCCCCCATTACTTCCCTCTGTTTTAGATTCTTCATCTGAAAACCAGGATGAATAGTATTTGTGTCTCCTGCATCACTGAGTGCTTGTGAATCCTCTCACAGATGAGGAGGTCAAAGGACTGTAAATGTGAATGATCTTAAAACAGGTGTCAGCAGAAGTTCTCCCTGCCCTGGGAGGCCGTCCATGTGGGGGTTAAAGGACACATTAGTCAGTTTCCTGATGCAGAGTATCTGTGAATTCAGCCAGGCCTCTCTGGCACGCTGTGCATCTGTAGGCCCTTCCCTGAGGGTTTTCTAGCTTGGAGATAGCTGTCGGAGCTTGTGGCCTGCCAGCACCCGGGATCACCCACCTCCTGAGATGAGACAGTGGGTGGGGGTGGGGGTGGGGGCTTTAGCAGAGGGTTGCTAACACCACTACCTTACTGCTGTTATTGTTTATTCTGGGCAAAGGCAGTCTGCCTTTTGCCCTGGACTTGTGATGGTGAGAATCTGCCCTACCTAGATCACACTAGATCCTGCATGCTTTTCTTCTCCTAGCTTTATGCTATGGGCCACTGTTGTACCTTTCCTTTTCCTCCTTGCCCATGTTTATTTTTTTAAGCAGTGATAAGAGCTCAGCGCTAGCATTTTTTGAAAGAACGTGGGCATCCATTGCCTTTTGACTCCAATTATCATCTCTTTGAGTTCCCAGATTAAATCAGGAGGCCTTGGAACAGTGGCATGAGGTCTTAATTTGGGAGTCATAGGAAATGAGTTTGAATTTGAGCCCTGCCATTTTTGCTTTCTCTGTGATCTTGGGCATCATTAAACCTCTCTGGGCTTGAGTTTATTTAGTCATTTATTTATTTAAAAAAAGTTAGAACATTTTAAATTCCTAGCTGTCTCCCTCCTTCCTTCCCTCACTAGAGAGGGCTGCTATTTGACACATACATACATACATACATACATACATACATATATATATATATATATATATACACATACACATAGACAAATTTAGAGACCAGTAGATATAGATATATATGTAAAACCATAATATGCATACTTCTATATATCAGTTCTTTCTCTGGAAGTGTTTAGCGTTTTCCTTCATGGCTTTTTGGTGGTTGATTTGAGTGTTTATAATACTCAGAATAACTTGGTCGTTCATAGCTATTCTTAGAACAGTATTGCTGTTAATGTGTGCCACATTTTCTTGGTTCTGCACATTTCTTTATTTCATGCAAGTCTTTCCACGTTTTTCTAGAACCAGCCTGCTAATCATTTCTTCCTGCACAGTTGTATCCATCACCATCACATACCACAACTTGTCAGCCATTCCCCCATTGACAGGCATCTCCACAATTCCCGGTTCTTTGCCACTGCAAAGAGAGTCACTATAAATATTTTAAAACATAAGGGTTCTTTTTCTTTTTCCTTGGTCACCTTGGAAAACAGACCTACCAGTGGTATATAAAGCTTCGAACGCTTTGGGCGAGGTGGTCCCGAGTTTAAAATGCAGGGCTTGATTTCATGACCTTTGAGGACCCTTCTCGCTGTGGCTCTAGAATTGGATGACCTCCTTCAACACAACCACCACTGTATTATACTGATTACCTTTTGTACTGAGAATGTGAGCCTCTTAGTGCACAGGCCTGGTACATAGTATGCCCTTAATAAATCATAGTTGGCTAATTGAATTGCATTCGGTATTTGTATCCCCAGCACACATAGCATGGTGCTTATCCTGTCATCAGTGCTTAATAAATGCTTATTCCTTCATCCATTCCTTCTCATCTTTGTCAGCGGACTTGGATAGAAATGGTCCTAGCACAAAATGCTATTTTATTCTTTTATATCTAATGATCTGTGTGTCTTGCGTAGGTGGGTTCACTGACTGCTTTGTGTAGCTGAATAAAAGTATGGGGATGTATGCTCATCTTCTGTCGTCTCTCTGAAAGCATGTCTGGAATGATGCCAGGGCAAGCTGGATGACAGAAATGAAATGCATCTGTCCTTCCCTCATGGCTTTGATTAGCTCTTCTAGGGCCTTCTCTTTGGAGAGCCTTACATGTCCTCAGCTTTCTGCTGGGAGATTCAGTGTTTGGGATGGTGACAGCCAACATTAGAAAACATTGTTCCTAAGTGTTATTATGCTAACGACCAATTTATCAAACTCGTAGGGCCTACTGTCTTTGGTGATAGAGCCTCTTTCTTCAAGGAGCTCCTGTTTTACCTGGGAGGGCACACTTGCAAATTTGGGGGAGGGGAGACCACTCACCCTTCTGGGGCATCAGGATAGCTTCATGCCAGAGTTGGTGCCTGAGCTCATCCTTAAAGTAAAGTAGGGGTTGTATGTGGTGAAGGTGAGAGGGTGGGACCAAGGGGAGCATGCTGAAGGCTTGTGATTGGCCAGGGCGCTATGAGGGTGGGGAGGCAGCTAGCCTGAACAAATTCAAACTTGCAGGGGGGCTGACTGAGGTGATGTGATCAAGAGTCCAAGTGCTGGCTGGGAACTGCCCCAGGTGGGACCATACTGACCCAGTGAATTCCCCAATAGGTAAATGCTCTAAGGGCATAAACAGATAATTCTCAAAAGAAGAATTGGAAAATAGTGATGCTAACGAGAAGTCTAAAACAAAACACTCTGGCTTTACCAAATGATGGGGATGGCCCATGATGGAGGGACTGTGGAGAGATGGGGATACTCTTGAGCCTCATCTGAGTTGTGAATCTGTACATGCTATTTGTCCTGATGCCAACGTAGTGGCTAAAATATCCAAGCCATTTGAGCCTGAGACTCCACTGTTGGGCTCATATCCCAAGGAAGCCATCAATAAGAAGGCCCCAGAATCACAGAAATATGTGTAGCAGTATGTTTGGTCATAGCAAACAGTTGGAAACAACTGATGCTCATATACTGGGGTTTGGCTAAGCAAAGTGTGGCTCGCAAATGGAATGGAACGTGATATAAGAAATGGTGAATGTCATGAACATGGAGAAGCATGAGAAGATCTACAGGAACTGATGCAGGAAGAGGGAGGCAGAGCCAAGAAGACAGTAGACCCAGTGACTACAACCATATATACACACACAAAAATCAGAAGCGAATATTATAAAATTACAAAGAACAAGCATGGTTCGCGGGAACTTTCCCTTTGCAGGGGGCCAAGGTGCGCAATTGCTGTACTCTGCGCATATTTTCAAACATTTTTGGTATATTGATCAATTTATTTTCAGACTTTTTGGGTATATTAATCAATTATGCTGATTTTTTTTTTTACTGTTATATGGGGTGGCTCTTAGGGAAGGAGAAATCCTAAGGGAAATTATGTTAATATTTTTTGAAGTATATCAGTAAAAATTTATTTTTAAAAAAGGGTTAAAAAACCCTCAACTCATTTCAAGTGTCTCTTCCTATGTGAGGCCTAGTCCCTGTCAGAGATCCCTGCTGTCTTCTATCCAGTCTCCATGACTTTGTGTTTTATGTGGTCATGTTTTCATGTGACATTGTTTCTCCAACTGTGGATCAATCTCCTTGAGGGCAAGGACTGTTTGTTCTTGTGACCCCAGGACTCAGCCATAGTGCTTGGCATACCATGGGTGCTTAATAAATGCTTGTTGAACAAAGGAAAACCAGTAGATTTTTATCTGGTAGGATGTCTGGCTAATTGATTCAATTTCTCATCCATATTTCAACGTTTGGAAAAGCTTATGAATGGGATTGTACTTAGAATTGTACAGGAATTGGTGGAATCCACAGTTTGGGGAATCTGAGGTGTGTCCCCTTAGTAGGTCCCATGAGAATCATTAGTCCCATCTTGGGAGCTTGCTCAGCCTTTAGCACTGCTGTTCCCTGAAGGGTAGTTCCAGACATAAATGAGGTATGTAATGGGCCCTCAGAGGTCTTTAATAACTTCCTGTCCTTATTCCATGTTGCATGAAAAGAACTCTGGTGATCACACAGGAGCAACCTGTGATTCTTGGTCCTTCTCCTAGAGGTGGTGGGCTGCACCAACCCTGTGGAGAACTTCCTCTAGCAGACCTACAGGCTCCCTAAAAGGCACGATTTATAGTGGATGTCTCCTTTAGCTTGAAAGCATGCCGGACCAAACAAGGAGAAGGAGTGGCCTGCTGGGGAAATAAAATAAAAACCCAATCGAGCATAAACAGAAAATTGGGGGACCTGTGACTCTTTAGTTCTGAAAAATCAACCCATAGTCTGGTGGAAAGGAGATTCCACCCAGAGGGAGGAGCCCCAGGTGCTATCCCAGCTCTGCTGATGACTGCTGGGCCAGAGGGTCCCCTTTGGAAGTAGACTGCTGCTGACATGCTGATGCCCCCCCTGCTACTGATTAAGCAGGAATGTGGAGGAAGTTGGGCCCCATGGCCTTTACAGTCTATGTCAGATCTAAGGCCCTCTCTAGTCTGGTGCTCCTAAGTTATAGGGAAAAGAGTAAAGTTTTTTATTTTCAACCCAAAGAAAAAAATGTTCCTTGTGTTCATTTTCTGACCTTAGTAAGATGGAAGAAATATATTTAAATTAATTAATTTAAGCCTAAATTGGTTTAAGCCTAATTGGAGCCTAAATATCTAAATCAAATTAAATATATTCTTTCATGGTTCTGGGATAATAATAATTAGTACGTATGTATGTGTTCGTCCTTCGTAGCCGAAGAAGACCATGCCATCAGAGAAACGATGACATGACTTGCACTTGACTTTGTTTTGAGTGAGGGAGGGCCATGCAGGTCACCAGCCTCACTTCTCCTCCAGAGCCATCAGGATCCAGGGACCAGATATTCATCAGGATGACTGGAGATGGCCCAGGATTAAATAACAAATAATAGCTGACATTTCTGTATACTTACTGGGTGCCAGGTACTGTGCTAACCACTTTTATACTTGTTACTTGATCTTCCCAGCAATCCCAGGAGATTGGTGCTATCATTATCTCCATATTACAGGTGAGGAGACTGAGAGCAACAAAATTTACCTTACTTGACCAAATCTTGGGCTTTCTCAAGACCGTTTGAGTGTGGCACCTCCGGAGTGTTGTATTTAGTTCCAAGGGGCACATTTTAGGAAAGACACTGAAAAGCCAGAGAGCATCAAGGGGGAGACCCAAGTCCATCAGATTCATTCAGTAGGCTGACTGGTTGAAGGTGGGGGATGTATATCTTGGAGAAGAAGAGATCTAGGACTCACAGGACAGAGGAGCTGTCTTCCAAGCCTGGGAAACTGATCGTGTGGAAAAGAGATTTGACGTCTTTCACTTGGCTCCAGAAGGCAGAACTCGGAGCAGTGCATCAAAGGATGATTTCTGGCTAACAACTGGACCTGGGCCAAGTGGAGCGGACTGCCTTGGGAACCAGTGGGCTATTTTCTCATTGGAGACTTTCAGGCAAAGGCTCAGTGATGCTTGGTCTGAGATCTCATAGAAGGGTTTTCTTTTTAAGTATCCATTGGGAGAATGCTCACTGGGATATCCCTTCCTTTTCTGAGTTTCTGTAGCTGCTTCCTCGGGAGTCATTCAGAATGTCAGTTTTCATTTTGTAGCTGAGGAGAGTCAACACGATAGAGCTGAATGTGTCCTGAGGTTTGGACTTCAGTAGTTTGAGGCAGTGAGTAGCTAGGTGGATAGAATTCTGAACTTGGAATCAAGAGGATCTCAGTTCAATCACGTTTCTGTGACTGTGGGCAAATAACTTATTCTCTCAACCTCAGTTTGTTCATCTGTGAAACGGGCATCTCACAGGGTTGTTGTGAGAGTCCTTTGAGATAATAGGTTTCGTACAGTGTTTTGCAAGCTTTGAAGTATGTGTAAGTTAATAATAGCATCTCTCTCTCAGGGTTGTCAGGAATATCAAAGAAGATAATAGCTGTAAATAGCATAGTATAGTGCCTGGCACATAGTAAGTAATCTATAAATAGTAACTATAATAATTGCTATTATTAGGCATTTCTTTCAGTATCTAAGATATATATTGTTGATGCAGGTCAGCACATTTACTACAACTGAGAGAAATGGGGCCACTTTTAAAATGTAATTGGGAAATAATTAACCAAATAAATAAAAATACAATATAATGTGGATAAAGTTAATTGGTGAGTTTCTAAGTCAGTACGCAGTTAGCAGGGATCTGTGACTACCTGAGTTTGATAACACCAGGCTAAAGTACCAAGAAATTAAGTGATTCACTACACAGCTATTGAATGTGAGGTGAATTCGAATCCAAGGTCTTCGTGATTCCCAGCATCTGTTAACTACATTATGCTGCCTCTCTACCTGTGAGATGATCTGTATCGTTATAGTAACTGAAATTTCTGATGTTCATATATTTTTGTGTCATAAACCAAATAATTTAAAAAAAAACATAAAACCGGAACTCTTGAGTTTGTTAGTATAAGAAATGATTGATCTGAGAAAACTCCTTGTCCAAATGAAGGTCACTGCATTCTCTATAACTTAATCTTGGAGAATTGCTTAGATCACTGAGAGGTTAAGAGATTTATTTACCTAGGTTAGCGCCTCAGAGCTATCAGAAGCTGGACTTGAACCTTGGATCCTCCTGGCTTCAGTAAGTCAGTCAGTAAGCAGACATTCATTAAATGTTTAATGTTGGGCTCTGTGCTAAGCCCTTGAGATACAATGAAAGGTGAAAAACAAAAAAAGTCTCTGCTCCCAAGGTGGACAGGAATTCCCAGCTCTCCTACCTCAATGACAAATGATCTAAAATAGAAATGAAAATAAGATTGAGAGAAAATCATTGCCCTCAAATAACTTCCATTCTCCTGGAGGTCACGGTTTGACTTGAATCCCTGATAGATGTTGATTTTCTTGGGCTCAGCCACAGGAGTCAGTGGTCCCGAGTTTCCCTCCCTGCTAAGAGTCTGATCTCTTGGTTAGTCTAATAATTGACCAGAGAAGAAAACTTTTTAAAAAAATGTGTTGGGTTCCAGTCGATTGCAAGTTTGCCTACCATCTCAATTTCACCAATCAAAGCTAAGTCGAAAAAGTAGGTGACCCTTTTGCAAGGATATGGTGCAGAAATTCATTTCCTCTAAAGAACTGAGTAAATAATTATGTCGAAGCTGTATGGAGTTAAGTACTATGCCTTACTTGTACGCCGCTCTTGCTTTTATGAATTCCAATTTGAAATTCCCAAAGCACCTTCAAGGAAATGCAGATGACAAGGGCAGTCTGGCACTGGGCTAATGTGCTCTCCCTCTTCCACTGGCAAAAAGAAACCTCCTATCTTTTTTACGTGAAGCAGTATGGCAAAGGGCCCTTTTGGGTTTGGGCAAGAAAAGCAGCAGAGTATTTTGGGAACATTCCTCTACCAGCTGTTGATATGCGAAAAGGAAAGGAAAGCAGAGACCTATTTTCAGAATATCTGTTCAGAAAACAATATGGCTCTGAAAAGGAAGCCATTCCAGAACCCAGTCTTTGGAGAGGGACCTTGCCGGTTGCTCTCTTTTCTTGGAGTGATGAGAAAGTGATTTTATCACAAGAAAGAAAGCTAGCTTTAAACAAAAATTCTTCCATACATGCTCTCTCTCTCTCTCTCTCTCAGTCTCTCAGTGTGTCTCTCTCAATCTCTTTCCCCCTCCCCTCCCCTTCTTTTTCTCAAACTCTCTCTCTAAATCGTTATCTCTTAATCTCTGTCTTTGTTTCCCTTTCTCTTTCCCTCTTCCCCCTTCCTCCCTCTTCAGAGTCTATTTAAGACCCAGTCTTAAGTTCTGATTCTGATCTGCACCAAGCTTTAACATGCTTAGTTTCTGATGGTTTACCCCTTATTAGGCAGCCTGGTTCCACCAACACCACCATATTGATGGTAAAGTTAGGTCAGACCCTGCTGTAGCCACTTCCCCAACCCAGCCTGGAAAGAATTCCATCTGTGTACCACACCAGACAAGGAGTCAGCTAGCCTTTGCTTGAGGATCCGCCATGATGGCCAGACAGCCTCTTGCGTCTTGAGGCAGTCCGTTCCACTTGGGAGCAGCTCCCATTGGTAAACAAGTTTTCCTGTGAGTCTCCTGCTCTGAGTTCTGCCTCTCAGGGCCAAGTCAAACATGTCTAATCCCCTTTCACAGGATCATTTCCTTGTGTTTGAAGACATTTCTTATGTCCTCTCCACCTCAGGTCTTCTCTTCCCCATTCTGAAAATCCTCACTGTCAGCCAAATCTCCTGTGGCATGAACTTGCGAACCTTCAACACCAGGGTTTCCCGTTTCCCTGGGTCTCCAGGAAGGACATCAGTTTTTTGGATAAAAGTCAAATTATAAATAGGTCTAGAAGTGGCTTAAAAACTCCAAAAGCTCAAAAGAGTAGTTAGAATTGCAAGTGACCTTACATCATACCTATCTCTCTCTCTCTCTCTCTCCCCCCCCTTTCTTTTCTCCCCTTACATGTATGTGTATACACACACACAATGTATGTATATATGTATTTTATAGATAAGGAAATCGAGTCGTAAGTAGTATATTCAGGGCTTGTTTGATTTCACCCCTCCAGTTTATAAGAGCTGCCTAACTCAAATCTATTCTGTCTTCTATTCTTTCTGTTCAGGGCTGATTTTGGGTCACTTTCTTTCATTTGGAGCTATCCCCCTTGGAAGCTGTGGAACACGATGGAATATTTTTAGAACTTCCCTTCTAGATACAAAGTATCAAAGTAGAGTTATTTTCTTGTCTCTACTAATTAATTGTGAAGGCATTGTTTGTCGTAAAAGACTGAGACTTTGACAGGAGCCGTGGCCTTAATTTTATCCCTCCAATCACAGAGCTGGATACTTTGACACCTTGGGTGTGGGGAAGATTTACTGAGCTCTGCCAAGATCATTGCTGGCGTTTACTTTTAGACCCAAGATGGTATTTTTGGAGTCTCAGAAAGAAAGCTGTTGATGAGAGAAATTTTTGATCCGAAGACAGTTAGTGAGCACTCCTGATACTGTCCTCATAAAGGTAATAAGTTTAAGAAATGATTTTTTAAAAAAAATTTGTATAGAGTAGTAAAATTGTTAATGCACACATCTAATTTGTTTGTACCAAGGATCAGTTTTTCTATCCTGTTCTAAGCAACTTAGGAAAGTAGTCATAAAACTGCCTTCATTAAAAGTACTAGCTAAAAATTGGCACATTTCAATAGACTTTTTTTCAAGAGCAGGTTATGTTCTCAAGAATAGATAACAAATTAATAGAAGCTGCACAAATATTTTTATTTGCATAATATTTTTCCCAATTGCATATAAAATAATTTTTTAAGATTTTTTTCAAATTTTGAGTTCCAGATCCTCTCCCCTCCCCTCCCCTCTACCTGAGATGATATTAGGCATGTGGTGACACAGTTTTTTTTTTTTTTTTAAAGTTCAATTCTCCTTTTACGAACACTGTCCAGCAAATCTCTAGAAGAATTGTTGACTGTTTTCTAAGAATTGGCTGTTTTATTTCACTGGTTTTTTTGTGGTGTTTATGACTTGAGATTTCAGAACTCTTCTTCTGTCTTTCCTCTCCTATTGATGAAATTCATCATTCTAATTGAAATGTTCCTTAGAGATGAACTGGTTCTTCTCTCTCATCTTAGATATGAAGAAACTGAGGCCCAGAGAGGTTAAATGACCTCTTGCCTAAGATCATACATGGAGCAAATAATAGGCCCCAGTGTTGATGCCAGATTCCACCAGCAGATCTTATCCTTTCCCCCAAGCCATACTACTAATAATAGGACATTCTGCAAAGGAGCTTGAGAAATAGGATAAATTTCCAATTTTCATCCATATCACACGTCCTTGTGACGATGTCGAAATATATTTGAAGAAAGTGATAAAGATTGGGCTGACTAGATAAAAGCAGTCCAAACATCTGCCAATACCTTGGGTATCTGCACCGAGCAAATAGCAACCCATCCACACATGCCAGCCTGAGGTACAAGGAGCCAGCTTCCGCAGCTAATTATCAGTATCAGAGACAGAGTTTGAATCTTTTTGACTGCAACCAAGTCCTATAGTGCATCAGCTAAGCTACACTACGTCACATCCTCTGGTCTATCAGTCAGTAAGCCTTTATTAAGTGCCTGCTGTATGCCAGACACTGTTAAGCACTGGGGAAACAAAAGCAAAAGATAGCCCCTGTCCCCAAGGCCCTCATAGTGGCTAAGTCCATGCGAATCATATACAGGATCAATAGGAAAGCGGGATTGGGAAAGGCTTCCCGCAGAAAGTGGGATTTTAGTTGGATCTTGAAGGAAGCTAGGATGAGGTGTCATGGTCAGACTTGTGCTTTAGGAAGATCATTTTGACAGCTGAAGGGAGAAAACCTGGAGAGACGGGAGGCAGGAAGAGCAACCAGCCGGCAGTTGGGGTTGGTCAGGTCTTAGGAGATGAAGGAAGGCTTGGACCAGGAGGATGGCAGGAAGAGCAGCCAGAAGGCTGTTGGGGTTGGTCAGGTCTTAGGAGATGAAGGAAGGCGTGGACCAGGAGGATGGCAGGAAGAGCAGCCAGAAGGCTGTTGGGGTTGGTCAGGTCTTAGGAGATGAAGGAAGGCGTGGACCAGAAGGGTGGCTATATCCGAGGAGAAAAGGGGATCTATTCAAGAGGTGTTTCATAGGTGAAATCAACAGGCCTTGTCAACAGATTGAATAAGGGAATAATGATGAGTTGTGGATGATTCCTAGGTTGCAAACCTGGAAGATTGTTGATACCCTGGGCCCAGAAGAGTCAGACGCTTGGTCTGATGTGGTCTATAACACTCCTGAAACCAATTAAAGTGTCACTGGTAAATATTTAGCAAAATAAAAATACAGTAAAACAGATAACATTAATATGTAGTTTTCTAAGTCAGTCTAAGCTTCCAGGCACCCTTCTGTATAGTATAGTGGCCCTGTTTCTAGTTGAATTTGACAGTACCCTCCTAGAAAGTAATAGGGAATTTTGAAAGAGAGAAGGGTTTTGTTGGAAAGGTACTGTGAGTTCTAATTTGGTCATGTTGAGTTTAACATATCTACTGGACATCTATTTAGAAATGTCTGAAAGGCAGTTAGAGATTTGAGACTAGAGGTCATCCTAGAGGTTAGGGCTAGATAAGCAGATTTGAGAATCGTCAGTGTAGAGACGGTAATTAAATCTGGGAACTGATGAGATCACCAAGTGAAATAGTATAAAGGGAGAGGAGAATGTTGTGTACTTTTTTCTACATCAAAAAAAGATTGGTAGCAATGTAATCATGTTTTGGAAATAAAAGTTTGAAATGTGGTTAGTTCACTTAAGCTGACCCGTTTCTCTTAGCCAACTCTCATTGACAGTAATTCTGATTTCTTTGTCTTCTAAACATCACAGTTACTGTTCAACACTTATCTGTGGATGATTTGTCTCCCTTTCACCCCTATTTTAAATGGATTTGCAAAATTACTCTTGGTGTTTCCCTTTCCTAATTCTTCTTAATACTTATGCCTTTCCTCTGTTTCCTGTATCTGTCCCTCTACTTTATTTAAAATTTAATTTTTTCCCAATTAGCAAGGCTTTGTTTTCTTTTCTTTGTACTCCTCCAATGGAAAGTAAAACCAAACCCTTGTAACAAATATACACAGTTAGTCAAGCAAATTCCCACGTTGGCCTTGGCCAAAACTGTATCTCCCATTCTGCATCATGATTCCATCACGTGCCTGTCTGTCAGGATGCCGGTAGAAGAGTTTGTCATCAGTCCTATGCAATTGTGTTTGGTCATCACCTTCATCAGTCTTTACAGTGGTGTATTTGAGTCAATCATTCTCCTGTTTACAACTCTCCAAATTGTTTTGTTGTTTGTGTTTAAGAGAAAATTAAAACGTGTGTCACGCCCCGCTCTCTCTGCCCATCCTTGAATCTGGGCCTTATCGTGGTACTGATCAGTCAAAGGGCTTCCCTGCCTCTGTCTGGACTTTCTACCTCTGGTCTCTCTCTTCCTCTTGTGCATCCTGAATGGAATGAATCTTTCCAATTCCTCTTCAAGAAGCAAGCTTGTCTTGGTTCATCCTTAAACTCTTAAGTTTTCAATGGTATCACGTTGCTTCTCAGATAAAAAAAAAACACACTCTTTCTTTGGCTGGGGCATTATGGACCTCTAATATCTGGCTTCCACCAGTCTTTCCACACTGGCTTTCCTGTAAGAAGGTGATACAGTGAGACCTGCCTCCTCAGTCTTATTGGCTGGGATGCTTTTTTACCTTCCCTTTTTTATCTCAGTCATATCCTCTCCTTGAAAGTCCCATCTACGATAATCCACAGGGATTCACAAAGACATTCTGCATTAGTGTAGAATCTTTAAAAGAAGTCAGATTTTATACCCTGATCAGGGAATCCCACAAACTAACAAAATACTGCCAGGTCCGTTAATGAATATATTAAGAGTTATTTGTAATTAGCACTTCCGCACGTAAGTGGGTGCTGTTAAGGGGAGTTTCAGAGTACCTAGAAATGATTGGTTTCAGCCTCCCATGGCATCTGGCTTTATGGTACTCTTGTGCATATCCTCCCCCTAGCCCACGTAATCCTGGGATGAATGTCAGTCTAATCTGTGTTCAGAGAATTAAAAGTAAATGAATAGATCTCTGAATTTGTTCCCTGACTGATGAAACTTCTTTCTCATCCTGTTTCTACCCTCTCTCCACTCGATGGCTGCTGTCAAAACTAATTTTCCATTGGTTTACAGATATGCTTCAAGTATGAAAAAAATCAAAAAAATGTTAATCCTGTGTTTCTGGATCTTCCCCCATCTCTCAGTCAGTCAATCAACAGCTATGTGCTGAGTGCTTGACACAAGAATCTCTAGGTTCTGTGGAGCATGACAGAAGAGGAAAAAGCCACGGGTCCAGGCTTCCTTTTCTTTGAGATACCTGCCCATCCCTACCCCATTCCCTCCTCTCTCATGCCCACCGTGGCCTGGGCTGCCCCAGGACTCGGAACTGGACAGAATACTGCAAGTAAATCAGGGTTTGGCAAGGGATTACATGTTTTTGTTTGCTGGTTTTTTTTTTTTGTTTTCAGTTTTGCTGCTGACAGATGTCCATAATAAAAGCAAGAACGTTCATTTTGTTCTAGCTCTATGCTGGCCCTCACTACACCTCACTGCCGCTTAATTTCATTTTCTGAAATGGCCTTGCTTGCCAAGGTCACACAGCTAATTAACCGTCGCAGACTCTGAGAGCAGGAAGGAAACGGACCTTCGGATGGCCCCAGTCATTTTACAGATGAGGAGACAAGTGTCATCAAGATCACGTGACATGTAGTGACGGGACCATAGAACCCAGGTTTTGTCTCTTACTCTACCACACCAAACTTCTTTCCACTGGACAACTGGACTTTTCAAAAACAAATTTTGACAATAAGTATTTCTATAACACAGTACCATAAAAAGATTATTGCACATGAAACTATAAACCTAAAATTTTCCCCTTTTTTCTTCCCTCCACCCCCCTCTCCCCCAGTGGTATCTACTGAGGTCTCATTTCTTCTCGAATCCTCTATCCAGTTGTCCCTTCTTCTGCCTCTGTGTCCAGATCCCATCGCCCAAGTACCAGTTCGATGTTTATCAGGGTGGAGAACAAACAAGAATTATTAGTGTCTGTAGCTCAGGGTAAAACAACTAAGCACATTCATTAAATAGCTCTGTTTACACTGTCTGTGAAACCTAATTATTTGCTGAACTAAGTGTTGTTGGTTAGATTTTCCGAAGGAGTGAGCCATAATGTGTTTGGATTGTCCCTTCTGAGAAGCTTGGGGGACCCTCAGCGATTTGATTCTCATACTGACGTTTTATAAACAAGGCCCAGTGTCAGTAGCCACCAAGTAATTATTGTTCACTGGCAGTCGTGACTAAAATTAAATGAATGTCGCTTAGTGGAGAGTTGTTTTGTCCAACAGTTTCAATCAGGGCTGACTCTTCCTGACCATATTCGGGGTTTTCTTGGAGAAGATACTAGAGTTGGTTTGCCATTGCCTTCTCAGGCTCATTTTACAAATGAGGTAACTGAGGCAAAAAGGCTTAAGCCAGAGTTGTACAGCTAGTAAGTATCAGAGGTCAGATTTGAATTCAGGAAGATGCATCTTCCTGACTTTAGGCATGGAACTCTAAACACTGTACCACCTAACTGCCCATTTAGTTGGGTGCAGCATGTGGCTAACCTTTGAGTGGCCTTGGCTTCCTTCTTAAAAAGGTACAAGATGAAGGAGTTGGGGATATTTGGCCCCGTAGGTAGATTTAGGGAAGGACCATGGTAGCTGTCTTTCCTTTCAAGGCCTGTCGCACAAATAAGGAAAATAAGGTTAAAGTTGAACCTCTTGGCCCTAATGGGCAGAATTAGAAGGTACAGATTATACAAGTTTTTATATTTGGGAGCAGGAAACATTTCATAAACCGTAGAACTAACTCGGTGTGCAGTGTCATGCCTTTAAAGGTGCTGAGTGCTCTGTCCCTGGAGTTCTTCAAGCAGAAACCTTCTAAGACCTGTTACTTGGCTTGGGGTAGGGAGGACTCTTATTTGGCTGCTGTTTGGATAAGGTGGCCCCTTAGGTCCCTTCCACCTCTGAAATGGTGTGACTGTATTAAAGTTGTCCATTTTATTTTGAGCAGAATACCTCTTAAGCCCATGGGTACAGATGATGTCACTTCCCACTTAAGTCTCCCTGAACTGTGAGCCACATTTTCCATTATGAGCTCCCCTTCCGATCTGTTCTCTTATTCATGTGTTAGTACTCCAATGTCTTAGAAAGACATTGCTAATAACTTCCGGGTTGCTGATGCCAGATCATTCCGCATTAAAGTAGATATATGAAAGGTGATTAACACTGAGTTCTACAGCCCTTGTTCGTTGGTTCCTCTGCTCTCCACATCACCCTCCCCTGGGCTGCTTTTTACCCTTAGCTTACCGATTTTAATATAAATTTTGCAGGGAGTAGGATGTGGAACAGTAGGGCTCTGGTGAGATCCCAGAGTCTCTTAAGCATCTTGTATAGCAATGATCCAAGACATTCCCAAAGGACTCATGATGAAAAATAGTATCCACCTGCAGAGAAAGAACTGCTAGGGTCTGAATGTAGATGGAAGAATGCAATTTTTTACTTTTAAAATTGTTTTCGTGACTTTTTTCTTTTGGTCTGTTTTCTTTTACAACATGATAAATGGGGAAGTGTTTTGCATGACTGCTCGTGTATAAGCTATATCAAACTGTTTATCATCTCTGGGAGGGGAGAGGGGAGGGAGAAAGAGAATTTGGAATTCAAAATTAAAAAAAAGAACGTGTTAAAAATGTTTTTTTGTGTAATAGAGAAAAATTAAATATTATTTTAAAAAAGGAATCTTTTGTAGGCCAGAGCCCGAGTCCTGATCCTTTGAGCAGATGTGAACAGTGGATTGATTTGTCATTTTTTGCAGCACATGGGCAGTGTTCTTTGTTGCTCAAACAGTGTGGGTAAAGTCAGTTACTTTCCCTTCTCTGGAGGAAGCAGCTTTGTTCGCCATTACTGCTGCCCGCAGATGAATGAGGCTTCTTTCAAAGCTGGCACTTGGTTGAGAAAGCCATTTTGAGAGTGACTGACAGGCTCTCACTCTGCTAACTCATTCTTGGAAGAATCAGGACTTCCTGAGTCTCTGTACCAGGGCTGCCCTCTAGGGCTGATCTCTTTTCCACTGACCTTGTGGTGATCTCAGAGCTAATTTTGAGCAGTAACCTTAGTTTCTCAAAGTGAGGGTGGTTTGGGCAGAAATAGACCCCCAGACTGGTCAGTACTATGCCTTCCTCCTACTCCCTTACCTCTTTTTCTTTTACATTTTCTCTTTCTCTCTCTTCCTTCTCCTTTCTCATTTTTTCTTTCCTTTCCTGTTATGTCCCCCACAAAAAAGGAATGCTGCCCAAACATTTTCAAAATGAAATAAATACTTAAAGGGAAAAAAAAAGCAGTTCTCAAGCATTTTTATTTTCCCCTTACAGTTCAGCGTTACCCCTTCTGAGGACCTTATATGTGCCAAGCGGGGTTGATACAAATATTTGAACAAGAATCTGGTCAAATTGTAAACCTTGATGTTTGTATCGGTTACAAGCTAGTTGCCTTAGAGTATCTCAGTGTTCAGTTTCACTGGCATCCTAATTGGAGCCTTGAGGCTGGTACCATAATCTGTTCTCTATGATGACTGAATTTTTCAGCGTCCCTGCCCTTTTCGGACTGCAGGTGCTCTTGGAGCCTGCTGTGTACACCCCTAGTGTCCATCTTGGCTCCCAGGTCCCAGCCCCATCTGCGTTGTCCCCAAATGCTCAGTGCTGGTCCCTGTCAGGGCCACTGCTCCCCATCTTGGAGCCTAGTAGCATCTCCTAAACAGTTGGCTACTGTTGAGTGGAGGCAGGAGGGCACATCAAATTACCAATGGGCCAGGACTTGTCTATCCTTGGTGGTTAAGGGCTTTAGGAAGCGGAGAGGTAGCAAATAACGACAACCTGCTCCAGCTGTGTGCCTGTCTACATAGGTTTCTCCTCCTTAGTCTATACCTTTACACCATCTAAGTTTTGATTTATCCTTTCTCCAAACTCTCCTCTTGCTGCTTGGGGTTGGGAGCTGGTAGGGGAGGCAGGGGACTTTCAGTCAAGCACTCAAGCTTTCCTATGTGGGGGAGAGGAGAAAGTCTATGCCTGAGAAGTGCTTTGTACAAAGTAGGCTCAAAAAGACATTTTTAGGTTAGAGTCCAATGAGATCTTCACAGCCCTGGAGGACGGTGCACAGGGCTCAGTCGATCAGCCACTTTTACAGAGGAGGAAGGTGGTTCACAGAGGTTGAATGTTGTTGTTAGCAAGGGGCTAAGCTGGGCTCAGACCCCTGAGCAAGGCCAGCCCCTTCCCCCATGCCCTGTGTCCATGGAACCCACTCAGAAGCATATTCCCTAGCATTGGAGGGACAGTGGATAAAGTGCTGGACTTAGAGGCAGGAAGACCTGAGTTCAAATCCTGCCTGTGTGACCCTGGACAAGTCACTTAATCATTTAGCCTTAGTTTCCTCATCTGTAAAACCAGATAATAATAGTACCTATTTAACAAGGTTATTGTGAAGTTCAAATTAAATAATATATATCCGATAGACTGGAAATCTTAAATCTACTACTGCAACTACTACTATTACCACCACTGCTACTACTTACTACCACTGCTTACTACTAGATCCTGCATATGAGGCTAAGAGCAAGCATTTATTAATGACCCATTCCTCAAGAACTCTGGTGGGCATCCAGTATAGAAAGATAAAATAGTGCCCCGTCCTCAAGGACCTTCCATTCTTGGGGAGAATTAATGCTCGATAGACAGTATAGCAGGGTGCTGCTATCCAGGGGGCCTTGGGAAAGGCCTCTCACAGGAAATGACTGTCCATCAATAGAGCCTTGAAGGCAGTTGGGATGCTGAGAGGCAAGGATGAGGGAGGGGGGTCCATTCTTGAGACAGCGTGGGATCCGAGGAGGGGAGCACAGCTGTGGAAGACTGAATTCCACTCAGATTTTCCTCCAGATCTGGATATACTGCAGACAGAACTGATGAGCCTAAGAGTCAATACATGTGGGTAAAAAATGAGCTTATAATAGCTATGGTGTTAGTGCTTAGACCTGTTGAGGAAAAGGCAGTTTACCTGCAGTTTGCTACTCTGTTCATCTGAAGGCTGCCAGCAATTGTTGACAATAATGTCCTTAGAGTTGGGTCCAGTCATGTTTTCAAAAAGTGACATTCAGTTGGAGAATCTTTGGACCACTGGAAGTCCTGTTTGCTATATGGTATGCTAAGCAGACCTTGATTATGGGGCACTTTGGAGCCATTTTTTAAAAATAAATGACTATCTGAGCTAATTATTTGGCAAGTCAAGTAGAAAAAAAACATTGTGTTCGAAATTAGGAGCCCTAGTGAACAGTACCTTGTCACCTATCACCACCCCAACTCCCCACCAATGCTATTTATTGGCAGTGAGGAATTTTAGAGTTTAGGTCTTAAAATGTTGGTGAAACATTTTCTTGTGAAGGACAAGTAGTGTGGGAGAGCAGAAGGAGCCTAGGAATTGGAGTCAGAAGGGAGCTGTCCTTTGGTGTGCTGTCACTTACTTGGTATGTTATCCTGGGCATAAACTGTGAGCCTCTGTTTTTCTTATCGGCAAAATGTCTGTCCTAATAATCTTCCAAATGTAAGGATTAAATGAGGTCTGGAATCAGGACATGGGTTCAGATGGGGGGCACTGCTACTTGTTGGTTGGGTTGGGGATCCTTGGGCAGGTTACCTCTCCTCCAGGACTTGATTTCCTCATCTGTAACATAAGAACATTGTTGATTAAGAACGAGAAGGTCTCTTGGGAATCATTTCATCCAGAGTTCTTCAGTTTTTATTGTCAAGGACCCATTGGGCAGTCTAGGGAAACCTCTGTTTTTAAGTGTATAAAAGAAAATACACAGGTTTACAAAGGAAACTAATTACCTTGGGATACAGTGATCAACATATTTTGTTAAACAAGTGTTCAGATTCCAGGTTGAGAATTCCTAATTGGATTCAATGCCTTGCTTTATAGTCAAGGCAGCAGAGAATACCGTACTGAAAACTGTCGTAACAGACCTAGGAATTGAAACCAGGTCACTGCCTCCACATCTGGAGCTCTAAGACTCTGCCTGGAGATATAGAAACATCTAAATAAAAATGATGAGCCCTGCCCTCAAGGGGCTTACACGGATACAACTCAGTTCAGCAAATGAAGATGAGAAACAAGATAGATAATTGGACACTTGAAAAGAGCGGGGGAAGCCAAGAGTGGAGGAGGGGCTAATAGAGAGAAAGGTGTCCCAGGGGATAGCACCTGGGTGGAACTTTACCATAAGAACTCTCAGAGGTGTCAGGTGAAGCCCGGTGAGCCTCCCAACCTTAAGGGATAGACAGATTTTTGTTGTTCAGTTACTTTAGTCATGTTTGACTCTGTGACTCCTTTTGGGTTTTCCTGGCACAGATCCTGGAGTGGTTTGCCGTTTCCTTCTCCAGTTCATTTTGCAGATGAGGAAACTGAGGCAAACAGGGTGAAGTGACTTGCCAAGGGTCACGCAGCTCCTGAAGTCAGATTTGAACTCAGGAAGATAAGTCTTCCTGGTGCTCTATCCACTGTACCACCTAACTGCCCTAGATTCAGAGACTGGAGACTGGAAATTTCTGATTACATAGAGCACATTTTCACTTCAGTGTTCCACTCTTACCTCAAACTCAGTCTATGGCAAATTACGCTTGCCCCCTCCATATGCTAACAGTGTCATTTCTGTGGGTGATAGTCTCCCTCCTCCTCCCCCCAACCTTCTTTCAGACTGGGAACGGTGAAATCATCTTCATCCCCTACATTTCATCTACCACCAACTTTTATCATTTTCTTTTCTTTGAAACGTCTCCTTCTCCTTTTTTCACAGTCAGTGGTCCTCATCATTCATTCTCAGATAGATGGTAGTGACCTTGCCGCTTGGATCTCTCTACTCCAGTATGTTCTATACCCATCCTTCAAATTAACCTGCTTAAAACTCTGCTTTTATCATGTCGTTATGGTTTCATGTTTCAGGGATTCAGGTTCAGAGGCCTCCATGTTGCTTTCAGGATTTCAGTTTGGACCCCTCCTCCCTACCCATCTCTGTTCATTCTTCTTAACCTCCTAGCCCAGACCCTCTATTCCAGATTGGTTGGTTTCCTCGATATACTGCTGCTCATGGTTCTTCCTTCCTTCTGGTCTCCCCTTGCTTTCCTTCCCTTCATCCAGCCCTAGAAAGGACTTGTGCCCTCAACTCTTAGTAACCTGGGGATTTTGGGCCATAAATGGCTCCTCTGTGCTGCAGACCTCATCATGGAATTCAACCAGCACCCAGAGTCCAAGGACTGGTTCATCCCACTTTCTTACAGTGGCAAGGAACAAGTTGGGAGAGGATGGCCAGTGGGATTCTTGCTCCTCACAGTTTCAAAATATGCTGTCACTTTATGCTTTGAGCACAGAAGACTAGACTTCCCGCCCCCCCCCCCCCCCCCCTTTGGTCCTAGCCAGAGTGATACAGGCACTGGAAATAACCAGTGATCACGTGGTACACCTGGGGGAGGTGGATTTCAAAATGAAGACCTGTTTGCATAAATAAATAAAAAAAAAGCCCTGGGTAGGCACTCTGTTTACTCTTTGACCTAGCAGAGAGTAAATATTTCCTTGGATCTGCTGTTTTTAAATCCAGGTGAAAAAGAGTTGGGGTTTTTTGTTTTGTTTCTTTATTTTAAATTGAATTCAAATTTTAAAATATAGGCAGTAGTTCATTTGAAGATACAAAAAAAGAAAACTGTCATTCTAAGAAATGAATGTCATAGACCAGCCAGTATTTAAATATATTGCCATGTCTCAGTCAGCGTCATGAGGAAAAGACTGGGTGTGTTATTTCTCAGAATCAAAGCTAGAAGACGCTGTCAGCCCCAATTCAGAGCTTCATGAAAATTTCTGTTTCATCTTCTGAGGAAGCTGGATGCATCTGCAAATGCATAAATAGAAGCTGGTGTAAACAAATAAGAAATCGCTGTTTGGCTTCTGAGAAATGCAGTCCTGCTACAGGAGAAACAACCCAGAGAATATTGTCACCTTTTTCAGTGAGTCCTCTAAAAGTGTTCAAACTGTGTAGCACCTGGGTGGGGGTGTTTGTTTCTGTGATTAACACTGGTTTCAGGGACCCCAGCCCATCAGAAAGGATCAATGTAAAGGTAACCTCCATCTTGTAACTGGGACCCATATCTTTTCGCAGTGCCAGTGGGTGAACAGGTGGACCAGAGGGTGGGCAGGTAGGTAGGAAAATGGTGGGTCACTGAATGCTTTTATGAATTTATTAGGCGTGTCTCTCACCTTGTGTGATATAAAAGTTTAGGAATGAGGTACGTACTGCCTAATGAATTTTCTAGTCTGCTTAGGCAAGGTAGACTCTGTCCTCTCTTCACACACATCTACCCCCACATGAAACATTGACCTAACAGAAGAAGGCGGTCTATAGTGGAATACAGTGGAAAGAGCTTGACTTAGACATTTGGGTTTTGTCGCTACCTAGTGATCTTGGGCAAATGACTTCAATTCTCTGGTCCTCGGTTGCCTCCTACATAAATGAAGGCTTCGTACTTGATGGCTTTTGAAGTCAACCAGCTCTAAGTCTGTGATTCCTACAAGGCATGTACAGTCAACATTTAAGAGTTTAGAGGGAGGAAGAGATTACTACAAATACAGAAAGCTTCCTAGAAGAGATAGCATGGCTAAGGGTTCACGGAGACTCTTTATCAGTTAGGATTTATTTAAGCATCTACTAAGTGTCAAGGCACCTTGCTAAATTCTGGGAATACGAAACATCCATAGGAAGTTTATATTCTGTGAGGGAGGGAATACTTAGCTTATAAAATAATGTTTAGGTTTGCAAAACATTTTACAAATGGTTTTTCAGGCATAAATCCCTGAGGCAGATACTATCTTCCCCCTCCCCCTTTATTTTTTCAAATGAGGAAAACAGGCTGAGAGAAGTTAGGACTTGCTAAGGGACAGACAGCTATAGTAAAGACGTGAGTCAGAAAGGTTATCTACCCATTGTACCATGTTGCAGAGGAAGGTGGCATGAGAGGAACATTCCAAATGAAGGGTAAGTGGGAGTAAAAGCTTATGTTGACCAGTCTGGTGTATAACTGAGTCTTTTTGTGGGTCAGCCCTGGAGGACGTTAGAAAGCTGAAGAACCCTAAAAGTCCAGCTATATTTTGCCTCCCCCCTCCCCCTGTCAATAGAGAGCTAGTGAACATTTTTGTATGGTAATGGCATCAATATTTCAGGAAGAATAATTTGGTAGTGACTTGTAACATACAGTATGGACTTCGGCAGCCGAGACCAATTAGTAGGAGGGTGACAACAGTGGAAAGTAAGGGGGAGGAGAGGACGGATACAAAAACCTTTCTGGGGTAGGAACAGCAGCTGTTCTTGGTAAGTGATGGTTTGGGAAATGCACTGAGTGAGAAAGAGGAGAGAGAAGCCGTTACTGACAAGAATTTGCTGAGTGCCTGCCCCAAACTGTGCAGAACCGGAAGTCAAAGATGGTATTGAGAGTTAAGGTCTGAGAGAATGCTGGCACCATTAATAGAAAGGAGGAATTTAGGAAAGCGAGCCATTGGTGGTAAGATTTTATACTTGAGTTTGAGGTGGAAGTTCTGAATTATTTCCCTAGAGGACACTCTTGGGCAAGAGCTCAGGGGGACAAGCATTTAGAAGTGTATATTATGTGCCAGGTACTAGGAATACAGGTACAGAGAGGGAACTGTGCCAACCCAAATGGAGCCTGTATTCTAACAAAGCATCTACAGCAGAACTTTGAAATGAATAAATAGTGGTGTTTGCCTTAATAACTGTTTTCAGTTGTTTTTCAATTGTATCTGATTCTTTGTGATCCCCTATGGGGTTTTTTTTTGGCAAAGACACTGGAGTGGTTTGCCATTTCCTTCTCTAGGTCATTTGACAGATGAGGAAACTGAAGCAAACAGGGTGAAGTGACTTGCCCAAGGTCACAAAGATAGCAAATGTCTGAGGCCAGATTGAACTTAAGAAGAGTCTTCCTGACTCCAGGCCCAGTACTCTACCCACTGCACCACTTGGTGGCATATATGATAATGTGGCTAGCATTTATGTGACTTGTTAAGACTTTTACAAAGCTCTTTACCTATGTTATACAAGGTTGTTTGAGGGAGCGCAGGAGGGTGGGCACTCACAGTTGAGGAAATCAGGAAAAGCTTCTGGTGGAAGATGTTGCCTGAGCTGCACCCTAAAGGAAAGGAGGGATTCTTCTATACGGGTGGAGAGGGTGTGGTTTTCAGGTATGTGGAATGACTGGGTGCAGGAGACATAGATGTGGGAGACAGAGACCTAGGAGAGAGGAACACACAGAGGGAAGGCCAGTTTGGCTGGATCAAAGAGGGGTTGAGGAGAAGCCATAGCAAATATGGCCACGAAGATAGGTTGGGACCAGGTCCTATGTATGTAGCTTTTAAAGCTAAAGAGCAACTTTTTATAGTGTACCAAAAGTCTTAGAGCAGTTTTTAGCTAAGCACAAATAGCTTTAACCTTCACTAAGACTTTTGGGACACCTTATATTGCATCTTAGTAGTCATAGGAAACAAGTGAATTTGGTTGAATAGGGGAGACACCTGGTCATATCTGCCCTTAGAAACAATCCCTTTGGCAGCTGTGGGTAGGGTAGACTGAAGTGGGGCGAGGCGCGAGGGGAGACCAATGAGGAGACAGCAATCTGGACAAAAGATGATGGCCTGAATCAAAGGGTCAACTCTGTGTTTAGAAACAAGGGGTGGGATGGAGAGATGCTGTGAACCCTGACAATTAGGGAGGGGAGTAACAAGAGCTTGGGAAGGAGTCTGGGGCAGCACCCTCTTTATAGGGGTGGGAAAATGTAGAGCCAATGATGATCCGTCCATGCGTCGTTGAAAGTTGGCAGAGCCTGAATGGCTGCTTTTTACACATATTTGGTTTGTATGGTTTTGTATCTGGGGAGATCTCATGGCCTCTAGAATACTGCAATTACTATCCTCCAATGTACCTTTGAGGTAGGAAGGTAGAAGAGAGAAGGAAATGTAATTGCAAAAATTCATCTGTGGTTTCTTCATTTAACATTTCAAGCAGTCAAGTCTTTAGTAAGAGAATGTCTGCCTCCGTTCCTTTCTCTACATTTTTCAAAGCAAGACAACAAAACCAACTTGCTCCTTAGCAATTCTTGTATGGCTATTACTAAGTAGACCTAAAAAAAAAAGGCAGATGAGGAAAGAAAATGAACACATGAACACCTTTGTTGAGATAAATCTCTTCCTTTCTGATTTGCCCCAGTATTTTTGGGCAGGTTTCTCCTTTGAATATCCTCTTAACATAGTATCACAATTGTAGGAAATATACTTGTAGAAATAAATCCTGTGTTTAATAATACTTGGTCATATTAGCGATGAACAGATATTGCTATGCAGGACTACCACCACAGTGGTGGCAACCATCTGTCTTCCCACTGTAACAGCCAGAGTTATCTCTGTGGATTCGTTTATCAAGGATTCTTATCTGATCTTATCATACATGAGAATTTTCTGGTTGGAGGAGAGCCTTCCTTTCTGTCTGAATTTTGTTTTTACCAAGTCTGATGCTTTTTTTTATCCTTATAAAGTAATAAAACAACAGCTTGACCTACCAGTCAGTTGTGTTGCTATGAAGGTACGTGGTTCACCAAGAAGAAGGATTTCTAAGTAGCTCTACACTCCCTGCTATCGCTTGTCAAGGAAGGGAGGGCAGTAACAGTTGGGGGAAGCAGTTGGGAGAAATGGAGGTTTCTCCTTTCTAGGCTGTATAAAACCCACAGTTTGAATTTGTCATGATGGGTGTTCTCTTGTTTTGCCATCAGAGTGTAAGCACCTTGAGGACAGGGATTGCCTTTCTTTGTCTCTAGTATTTAATAGAGTTTATGCCCTGGTCCAGAGCCATAAAGGTTGTTTATTGACTTACGGATAACCTTTTGGGTATCGATATCTTTGTCGCTAGCATTTAGCATGTGGTAAGGAATGCACAGAAATGTTCTGCTAGTGAATCTGTAGGGTTGGACATCTTGGAACATCAAAGCCCCCAGGAAGTCAAAGTTGGAGTTAACTAAGAGAGTGGTGGATTGATTCTGTGGTTGGCACAAGGGGTTGGCACAAGGCTGTTTCCCATCACAACCTACAATCAGAAAGTGGTCAATATGATACCAAGGAAATCCACAATCGGAAAGGGTATTTGTATGTGTGGTAAGACCCAGGCAGTGCTGGCTGAACAGAACCAGTGATCCATTGCTACCCACAAAAGGTAAAAAGTCCTAAAGCAGTGGTGGGGGACCAAACTTCATAAAACAAATCCCCTTGATAAAAGATTTGTTCTGTAAAATCTGAACTCAGTCAAAAGGCTGCACTCGAGGACCAAGAAGGCCACACGTCACCACAAGGCCGCAGGTTCCCCACCCTTGTCCCAGAGGAAGGCATCCAGAATGTTGGACAGTGCCACTTTTTAGGAAAATTTATAGAAGAGTATGGACAGGACCTGCAAAGGCATGGAGGGGCTGATATCAGTCAGTACCAGTGTAGGGAGTACTTACATCTGCGAGATCACAGGTGTCTACTAAAGTGTTACTGAGAATAAGTTAAGTCTGATAAATATTTTTGACACATGCAGAAAAAATGTATGTGTTTTCAGAGCTCTTTGTTTTTGCAAATAGCGCTGAAGTTTGTTTCATGCAGAGTCCCAAATTCCACTGCAAATATTTTATTTAAATGCTCTTGTAGGCAAAATTATACCAGCCAGAGGAAATAGAATCCCATGGGGGAATTGATTCTGGCTATTGCTGTAGATGAAAGAACCATTGCCCTCTTCTAACAATTTTTTAAAAACCCTATAAGAAAACTTCTGTGTATCATGTTTAGAGAGCTATAGACTAAATGCACTCTTTGAGTTCTTCCCCAGGCAGAATTGATGGGCTGGGCTGCTTTTTGTTTTCAAAACTGATCTATGTTTTGCTGATTGAGTAAGTATAGTGCAGTTAATTGATCTCTTGAGATTTTATGATGTGAGTCAGAGATAAAATAAAAAATATGGCTTTAAGAAGTTGGTACATTAAAAAAAACAGACCCAAGTACTTAGAAAAACAGAAGCCTCCTCACACTTCTGAATGCATGGAAAATATTCAGCCCCATTTCAGTAAGCAGGAGAGGTGAGCATCCTGGCTTTCATCTTTGCTCCTGATTTCCAAGGATGTAAGCAGAGCATGCACTGGAGCGTGGGTCTCCATTCCAGATCTCAAGGGCCCACGATCAAACCCTTATCACTACTGCCCTCATTTCCTGGTTAGCTTTTTTGGTGACTGTAGTATAGTCATTAGGGGCTGCTTTGAGGCACAGGGGTTCCTGTAGCGTCACTTCATCCTGGCAGATGCCTTTGACTTTCAAATATAAATAGGAAAATAGAGATATATGACAAGGATTGACTATCCATCTTTCTTCTCAGCAACACACTAAAATTTCTGGAGAAAAATCACTAGCTGAAAAGCCCAGTTCCGTTAGAATTAAGAATGATTTTTTTTTATTTCATTTTTGACTTTTTTTTTTTCTCATGGCCATGGAGTCATTCTCTAGAATGGCAGATGGGAAGGAAACGCTGATGCAAGCGGCTGAGTTTTGATCTCTTGTTCTGCCCCTTGCTCAAGTTTTATGAAGAAATAGCTTTATCATCTGTCTGGAAAATGACAACAGTCATTTACTTTTGTGATTCCTTTAAATAGATTTCCATTTCGAGAGTTTTAAAAGCCAGGAAAAAGAAACTGTGACCCAGCCCGGAGTGGGCTGCCTGAGCTTTGCTCCAGGTGCACTTTGCAAGGGCTCCATTAATCTTGGTGGTTGCACTGTTATCATTGGATTTGGGAGGGATCAGAAGAGGTTGGCTGGCATCAGGTGGGATTTCATTTAACCCGCTGCAGACAGATGGAAATCTGTGGGGCTTTTTAAGGCCCCTGGAGAAAGAACTTCTAGAATATTTGTTAGTCGGCAAGTTTTCCTTCGATTTTCTTGGATATCTTAAGTCCCATCAAGCCCCAGTGCAGACTTTCTCCATGAGGCCTTACCTGCTGCCCCCCAACTGCTAGGCCTGCCCAGAAATCTCTCTGTTTCTAGGGTTATAATATTATAGAGTGAGAGCTAAAAGGGACCCTAGGGGCCAACTCGTTCAGGTCTCCCATTTTATAGACAAGCTCTGACTTAGGAAGGTAAACGACCTGTTTCTGTGCATATACATGACTTCTCTGATGTAGTGGTCTCTTTTGCCCCATCCACACAGAGCATAAATTCATTGGGAACAGCTGGCACATAGGTGCTTGTCAAAGGCTTGTTGAATGGACAATTTAAACCTGTTTGGGTTTTTTTTTTACATATTTGAGATGTAGATGGGCACATCACTACCCTCTGTACAAGAGGCATTTTATGCTGGGGCAACCTGGTGGTACAGTGGTTAGTGCCCAGCCTGGAGTCAGGAAGACCCAACTTCAAATCTGGCCTCAACCACTTAGTAGCTGTGTGATCTTGAGCAAGTCACTTAACCCTGATTGCCTCAGTTTCCTCACCTGTAAAATGTTGGTAATAATAGCACCTACTTCCCAGGTGCTGTTATGAGACTCAAATGAAATACTAAAGAACTTAGTCCAGCGCCTGGCACATAGTACACATTATAGAAATGTTAGTTGCTGTTACATTGTAATTATTATTGAAGAGGGATTCATGCCGAGATAGTTATCCTCTGTCTTGTATTTCAGGCCTTTGACTGTTGATATCCATGGAGTTTTGGCTTGGATGGTGGTTACTATTTGCTAGGGCACTTTTGAATTTTGGTGTTGTCCCCCAGTTGTCCTCATTTCTCTGTAAGCATCGGGAGAATTTTCTTACACAGATGATTTATGCAAACAGCCCAGCACAGGAGTGGTGTGGCCCAGGGATAGACAACCCGTAGGGAGGGGGTGGTGGTGGTGGTGGTGGTATGGTGTGTGTGTGTGTGTGTGTGTGTGTGTGTTGCTAATGAGATTAAAAGTCTTCCCCAATCTACAGGAAGCTTGATTAGGGGAGGCCCAGGCTCTGAAAAAATGTTTAAGTACTCTGAGGTGAGGTTTTACTTTGGGGCTTAGTTTTTGGAAGAAGGTTCATCTGCCAGATCAGACTCTGGGAAGCCGCTAAGGAGCTCTCCGGCTTTGAAAACCCAACTGTTGATGGTTTTCTCTCTGTTAACTATGTATGTATAGTCAGACGGTGGGATCTATTTGTTGATCTGTGATTGTTTGTATTGCTTATAGTCAAGCAGCTGGAAGCCCTGTCTGTTGATCTTGATTTCCTCTGTATTTTCTCTGAAGTTCAGGCTGCTGACTTTTTCCCCTGAACTAAGTGAATAATATAGGTGCTCGATTAAAGGAATTGTTGATCCCCCAAAAGTTGCCTTTCCTTTTAGAATAGCAGATCAAAGAACCTGTACAGCAGACCCTCCTGTGTATGCTGCGGTGCTTATTGTGACAGTGTGCTAGTGGCTGAATTGTACCAATGCCCCATAGGTAACTTATCCCCATTGTCAACTATGAAAAGTATAGGAAAGCCCATGGCTGCTCCTAGTCTTGAAGATCCTATATTAGACAGTATCGGGTAATGGATAGATATAGGACCTCAGTACAAATTCCACCTCTGAGACTTACTAATGCGTGACTGTAGTCAAGTCATTTTACTTCTCCAAGCCTCAGTCTTTTCCTCTGTAAAATGGGCACAGTAATAGCTGTGTACCTGCCTCCTAGGACTATCATGTGAGATAGTGTACTGAAGTGCTTTATAGCTGCTAAAGACCATATGGATGTCAGTTCCTGTCACTGTCCTGGGAGCATTTAGCAGTAAAGCACACAAGTCATGGGCTACAAAATCCATTCCTAGATTCCGTGGATTGTTTGCACAAGTCACCTGTTGATGTTGATGTTGAATGATGGGGTTGTCCTTTTGCAGTGAAGCAAAATTCAAAATTCAGACGCAGGATTCAAAAAGACATTGATAAATTGGAGAAACTGTCAGCAATAACCTCAGTGACATTAATATCAAGAAGCAATAAATACGGAATAGAAAATAATATTCCTATTTATTGTGCCCTTTCCCCCCAGTTTTTCCTGCATCTATCATTCTAGCTAGGTGTCTGAAGGCTAGGAAAGAATCCAGTGTAGTCAGTACATTTTTGAGGTAGGCACATGGGGACTTAGGTTTAAGGAGGGAGGGCAGAAGGAAGAGAAAGTAAACAAGCATTTTTATTTATTCATTTTTAATAAAAATTTATTTATTTAACTTTTTACATTCATTTTCACAAAATTTTGGGTTCCAAATTTTCTCCCCTTTTATCCCCTCCCCCACCCCAATACACCAAGCAATCTAATTTTCCCTATCACCAATCTGCCCTCTCTTCTGTCATCCCTCCCTTCTCTTGTCTCCATCTTCTCTTTTGTGCTGTAGGGTCAGATGACTTTCTATTCCCCATTAACTGTATGTCTTATTTCCTAGTAGCAACAACAATACTAAACAGTTGTTCCTAAAACTTTGAGTTCCAACTTCTCCCCATCCCTCCCTCCACACCCATTCCCTTTGGGAAGGAAGACAATTCAATATAGGCCCTATCTGTGTAGTTTTGCCAATGACTTCCATAATAGTTGTGTTGTGTAAGATTAACTGAATTACCCTCCATCCTATCCTGCCCCACATTGTTTCTATTCTGTCTTTTGATTCTGTCCCTCCCCTGAGTGTTGACTTCAAATTGCTCCCTCCTCCCATTGCCCTCCCTTCCATCATCCCCCCCACCCTGCTTATCACCTTCTCCCCCACTTTCCTGTATTGTAAGATAGGATTTCATACCAAAATAAGTGTGCATTTTATTCCTTCCTTTAGTCAAATGTGATGAGGGTAAACTTCTTGTTTTTTTCTCAGCTCTCCTCTTTTTCCCTCCACTAAAAAGTCTCCTGCTGGCCTCTTGAATGAGATATAATTTACCCCATTCCATTTCACCCTCTTTCCTCCCACTACATTTCTCTCTCACCATTTACCTTAATTTCTTTTAAGATATGGTCCCATCCTATTCAATTCACTCTGTGCTCTCTATCTCTGTATGTGTGTGTGCGTGCATGCATGTACATGTGTGTGTGTAGTCCCACCAACTGCCCAGATACTGAAAAGTTTTAAGAGTTACAAATATTGTCTTTCCATGAGGAATGTAAACAGTTCACCTTTGGTAAGTCCCTTATGACTTCTCTTTGCTGTTTACTTTTTCATGCTTCTTCTCATTCTTGTGTTTGAAAGTCAAATTTTCTTTTCAGCTCTGGTCTTTTCCTCAAGAATGGTTGAAAGTCCTCTGTTTCATTGAAAGACCATATTTTCCCCTGAAGTATTTATTATACTCAGTTTTGCTGGGTAGGTGATTCTTGGTTTGAGTCCTAGTTCCTTTGACTTCTGGAATATCCTATTTCACGCCCTTCGATCCTTAATGTAGAAGCTGCTAGATCTTGAGTTATCCTGATTGTATTTCCACAATACTGTAATTGTTTCTTTCTAGCTGCTTGCAATATTTTCTCCTTGACCTGGGAATTCTGGAATTTGGCCACAATGTTCCTAGGAGTGTCTCTTTTGGATCTCTTTCAGGCGGTGATCGATGGATTCCTTCAATACTTATTTTGCCCTCTGGTTGTAGAATATCAGGGCAGTTTTCCTCGATAATTTCATGGAAGATGATGTCTAGGCTCTTTTTTTGATCATGACTTTCAGGTAGTCCCAGAATTTTTAAATTGTCTCTCCTGTATCTATTTTCCAGGTCAGTTGTTTTTCCAGTGAGATAGTTCACATTCTCTTCCATTTTTTCATTCTTTTGGTTTTGTTTTGTGATTTCTTGGTTTCTCAGAGTCATTAGACTCCATCTGTTCCATTCTAATTTTGAGAGAACTATTCTCTTCAGTGAGCTTTTGAACCTCTTTTTCCATTTGGCTAATTCTGCTTTTGAAAGCATTCTTCTCCTCATTGGCTTTTTGAACCTCTTTTGCCAGTTGAGTTAGCCTATTTTTCAAGGTGTTATTTTCTTCAGCATTTTTTTTGGGTCTCCTTTAGCAAGGTATTGACCCGTTTTTCATGCTTTTCTTGCATCTCTCTCATTTCTCTTCCCAGTTTTTCCTCCACCTGTCTAACTTGATTTTCAAAATCCTTTTTGAGCTCTTCCATGGCCTGAGCCCACCGGACATCCACCTGGGATGTCTGGGATACAGAGGCCCCGACCTCCACGTCTTTCCCTGATGGTAAGAATATTTCCTCATCATGAGAATTGAAAGGTGGGACCATCTGTACCCCATCAAAGTATCTCTCTATAGTCTTATTTTTCTTCCCTTTTCTGGGCATTTTCCCAGCCAGTTACTTGACTTCTGAGATTCCTGTCCACCCCTGCCTAGATCCGCCCAGCTGGTGCTTGGGGTCTGAGATTCAAATGGGCTTTCCGCGGCGGGTGTGGCTGCTATTCAATGTGAGCTTAAGTTCTGGTGCTCAGGTGGGGGCAGGGCCGCCTCCCAGCCTCAGTTCCCTCAGGGGCTTTATGCAGAGACCTTCAGTAATGGGGCGGATAGGGGCAGGGCCGCCTCCCAGGCTCAGTTTCCTCAGGTGGTTTATGCAGAGACCTTCAGTAATGACCCTGAACCTCTGCCTGATGCTCGGGGAGTCCCGGGCAGCCGCCGCTGCCTCTGCCGCTGCCTCTACTGCTCCCTCTGCCGCCGGCTCCTGAGGGGGCCTGAGTCATGGAGACACCTCGCTCCCCTCTCGGCCAGCCCAGATGTCTCTCTCACTGACCTGTTGCGTCTGTGGGTGGAGGGACCTTCGTGGCCACCGGAGATTCTGTCCCTGAAGCCTGCTCGGATCTGCTCCTCTGTGGCCACCCGGCCAAGGCAGGACAGGGGTGGGCTCCGCTTTCCGGGGCACGATGGACCCTGAGGACGGCTCTCCAGGGCTCTCTGGAATGGAAATCTTTTCCACTGTGTTTCTGCGTGCCTCGCAGTGATCCAGAATTTGTGGAGAGTTCTTCTTGCAGGAAATATATGGGCTGTGGGTTCGGAGCTAGCATACGTGAGTCTTTCTACTCCGCCATCTTGGCTCCACCCCCCTCCCCCCAAACAAGCATTTTTTAAAACACTTGTGCTGGATACTGTAAAAATATTATTAAATAGTTTCAGCCCTGAGAGGTGTTATTCTTCCCGTATTGCAGTTGAGGAAACTGAGGCAGACAGTGGCTAAGTGGCTTGCCCAGGGTCATGCAACCACTCAGTGGCTGAGGCCAGCTTTGCAATCAGGTCTTCCTGACTCCAGGCCCAGCCCTCTATCCACTGTGCCACCTAGCTGGGGGTGGGGGGTGGGAAGGGACCCACTTGGGTAGAACATGTCTTTACAGGGAATTAATATCTTGGAGTGGGCCAGATTGGAGTGAACCAAAAAGCCTTGCTTAAGTAGATTGCCTGCATTTCTTCCTCCCTGAACTATAAGCTTCCGCTCTCTCAATAAAGATTAGATTACTCTGATATGATTTGTCCTTGTTTAAGCCAGACTTTCTTACCCAACGCCTTGTTCTCCTCAGAGAGGGATGGGAAAGGAAAATGCATTTATTAAGCACCTACTGTGTGCTAAGTACTTCACAAATATTTTCTTATTTGCTTCTTAACCATGTGAGATAGATGCTATCATTATCCTCCCATTTTACAGTTGAGAAAAGGTGAACTGACTTCCTCAAAGTCAAACAGCTAGTAAATATCTGAGGTTAGATTTGAACTCAGGTCTTGTCTACTACACCGGCTAGCTTCTCAGGATATTGACAGATTGACTTTGTGGTGTTCTTTTACAGAATTTTACCAAGCATTTCTACAAGTTGATAGTTTTTAGGATCAGTTAAATTCTTTTCTTTTCGTTCTTTTCATCCTCTCCTCTCCTTTCCCTCTCTCTCCTCTCCCCTCTACTTCCTCTCCACCCCTCTCTCCCCTCCCTTCCCCCCTTTTCTTTTTCCTTCTCTTCTTTTTCAATCTTTTCTTTAGGCATGGGTTACCCTGACTGTTGTGCCAGCCACACACCTTAACATGGCTGCTACCAGATCATGTTTGTTTTGTCTGAGAAACTTTCCAGTGGTTTCTTCCACATCTAGGCAAATATGTTCCTCCAGCGGGGATAGGCTAAGTCTTTACAAGGCTGGTTCTGCAGTGAAGGCAGTCGTCTTCACAGAAATCTCCCCCAGTTCTCCTATGTGCTCTACCTCTACTTCCAGTGGATCATTGTAGCAGGAAAATGAGGCCTCTAGCATCAGGCAGGATGGTGCCATTTGGCCCATGTTTACTCCCGTTGAACATGCGTCTTTTCAAAGTCGGTGAGAGGTATCAGTGTAGCATTACTACGACCTGAGTCGTATTTAAGTGTCTCAGTCTGGGGATCTGTGTATACAGTTTGAAGAATAAAAATCCAGTGTGTGTCTTATAAACCTCAGTGATAAAAGGTTGGCGGAACCGCCCTCTCCCTACGCGGGATCAAGGTCTGAGTGATTTTCCAGTGCCTTACTTTGGCATCAAAGGAATGGTTGAATTGGCCGTGATTATCATCGGTTTCTTCCAGCCTCTTTACCGCCTGCCTTTCCTCTGATCAGCCCTGAATACCTCAGCCAACTTTGCCTTATTGAAGCAACGACTGCTTGATTGTTTGTTCAGATATTTTAAATTTTTTGGTAAAATTTACGTTCAACCAATAGAGGATTGAATCAGAAGCTAGATTTCTCTTACTTATCATTTGTTTTTAAGAAATGGATGCAATATTTAACTGGTAACATTGCAGTTTACTTATACCTACTTTTATACTTTTGTGTTGTGTGCATTAAAAATCTTTTGAGACATTTTTTAATGTCAAATCTATTATCCCTCTGTAATCTGTGTCTTAAAGAAAAACAACCAAAAATGCCTTCACTTATAGCAAATGTGTCGTCCGTCCAGATAGGTCAACACGGCAGCCATATCTGAAGACATGTATCTCAGTCTGCATCTCTGGTCTGCCAAGAGGTGGGAGGTTTGCCATCTTTGATCAGAGTGCTGAGGTCTTTCTGAGTGGTTTTCCTTCATACTATTCTTGTGGTCACCTTGTAAATTTCTCTCCTGGGTCTTCTCATTACCATTTACATCAGTTCATTTAAGTCTTTCCAGGTTTTAGGATTCATCATGTTGATCGTTTCTTACAGTGTACCTAGCCATATTCCATTATATCTGTGTGTCACAGTTTTTCAACTGTTGTCCCCTTGATGGACACCTGTTTTGGTTATAAATTTTATTTTTATAACTAACACCACTCTACATTATATATACATTTGTGTATATATGTATATGTGTGTGTTTGTGTGTGTATGTATACATAGACATATATATGTACATATAGGGCCTTTCCTTCTGTCCTTGACCTTTTTAGGAATTTTGGGATCAAAGGGTATAATGTTTAAGCTAGCAACCTTTCTGAACTAGTTTCAAGCTATTTTTTAGGAATTTTGGGATCAAAGGGTATAACGTTTAAGCTAGTAACCTTTCTGAACAAGTTTCAAACTATTTTCCAGAATAGTTGAGCCAATTCACAATTCCAGCAACGAACAACGCACTAGTGTACCTGTCTCTCTACAACTGCTCTAAAAACGGCTATTTTCCCCCTTTTGTCTATTTGTTCATTATTCTAGCAAACTGTTTAGTTTTCAGAATTCTCCTCTATCTCCCCAGTGTCTTGTTCATTGGGTTCTTATAGTTCTTGTTCTTTAATTAAGTTCCGTGAAAATTTATTAAGCAGAGAAATTGGAGAATATACATTGTGCTTTCAGGTACGTTTATAGACTATCAGTCTGTCCCATTCTACGTTGTGAGCCCATGTGTTTGGCTATATTTTCCCATGCCTTAATTGTTCTTATATTGGAAAGGGATGGACCTAAGGGGTCCATCGGTCCCCACCGTTTTGCAGATGAGGGAACTGAGGCCCAGTGTTGGCCAGGTTCAAACAGGTAGGAAGTAAAAGAACTCAGATTTGAACCAAGACTCTCTGGCTCAAGTCCACCGCAGAATGGCTGTCAGTGAGTGGGAAGTACACCAAGTAGAAAACTTCTGAGTAACAGTTCTTTACCCCACAAAAGACTAATAGATTTTCTACCTAGAGTAGGAACATATATAGTATATTCAAGATTCTGTTTCCTCTCCCAGGCTATCTCTGTTTTTGGAAATTATGCTGCATTTGTTTTGAGAATGAACTATTCTTACAAGAGTCACCTTTTTTTCCCTTTCCTTTGCAGTTGTATATGAACACAGATCAAGACTAGAAAAATCTTTACAGAAAGAGAGACTTGAACACAAGAAAGCAAAAGAAGGTAAAAAGATCTTACATTTGATGCTCATGTTTTATTATTTAGCATTCTAATACCTGCTATGATGACTTTTCATTGATCTTGGAGTGATATATCTGAAACTGACCCAAGGTCAGTATCAGAAAGTGGACCTAATATATTCACTGTTACACCAAGAATTGAGGGAATCAGGATTAGAATATATAACCTATGAGATTCTAATCCAATACTTAGTCCCTTCACCTACTTGTCACATAGGTTTTACTATAACAGGGAGTGATGATGTTGCAGCCAGGAGTGTTACTGGCTAGGCTGTTGGGTGATCTAGTTCATCGTTAGATCTGGGCTCAAACTCTTCCACCTTGGTGGATCTGTCCATAATTTTACTTGATCCTTTTCAGTCACTGGACCTTTGGATGTAAAGGTCATTTATGTTCACTAAGCATAATGGGGAAGCAACATTAAGTAGAGAGAGACGTGGATTCAGAAGGTGCTCAGACACACTTAGGAGCTATGTGACCCTGGGCAAGTCATTCAACCCCTTTGGGCCCCAGTTTCCTTATATATAAAAGGAGGAGGCTTGACTTTGACTTCCAAGGTCCCTTCCATCTCTAAATTAGTGATTGTATGACTTTCTCATACTTTTTGATATTCTGTATATTTCTTTATATTATCCTTTCTTGACAGTATGAAATCTCTATAATAGACCAGCATTGTCATATCATGTTTAGAACAAGTCATGAGTTTATTCTTTTGCCAGGGTGTCTCCCAAAGCTTGTGCTGTTTGATGAATGACCTTTCATGGCCATGTGTGCTTTTGCAGAATCTGACCATTATTATTTAAATGCACATAACAGTTCTGGTATGAGAAGCAATGGGAATTGACATCATTTACAATTTTTAATGAAAACTTTTCAGAAAGCACAACTCCTTTGGGACTTGTGTAATTTCAGCCTCCTTGCATTTCCCATTTTCTTAAGGTCATTCTAAAATTCAAGGTCACAAAAGGCCTTCCTGGTAGATGACAGATGTCATTAGTTGGAATATCTTCTTAAAGCCTCGGTAATGATAGCAGTCATCCTTGTATAGTACTTTAATGTTTGAAAGGTGTTTAAAAAAATCAACTTATCCTCGAAAGAACCATGGGGGGAAGGTTTATTATTAACTTCATTTTAAGTATGAAATTTAAAGTTGTGGTAATGTTTTGAGGAGAAACAGTATACTAGCTTTCTTGCTGGCAGGTTCTGAATGATTTTATGGAGCCATCTAGTGGACAGTAAAGTTTAAGACCCGTTAAGGATTGTTTGGATGGCATAATTTGGGTTAGGCTGGTCTTCCAATCTTGAATGATTTTATGGTGCCATCTAGTGGCTGACAATAAGTCATCCCTTCTTTCATTTTCTTTTGGAAAGCTAATTCATGAGACAGTTTGTTTTTTCTAACTTTGGGATGTTTTGATTTTTTTTTGTTGGTTCAGATTTCAAGGTCAATAGAAAAGAAAAAAAAATTAGTAATAAAGTTAGTTGCACAAAACTGCCATAAGGAAGTGTTTTTTTAAATTTAGAACATTTTTCTAGGGCTTTATGAGATAAGCATTTTTCCATTTAGACTGTCATAAAACATCCTAGAATTCACTGCCTATCTATATATCTCTTTTCTTTTTATTTCCTAGATTTTCTGGTTTATAAATTAGAAGCACAAGAAACACTAAATAAAGGAAGGGTAAGTTTTTGAATGTGCATGTCCGTGTGTCGTTGATTAACAGGACTGTGTGGTGCTAAGCCATTTGTCCAGAAAAAGCCAAAATCTTTATTTCAATCACGCGAAGATTTACGCAGTACCTGCTTTATAAAAGGCATTGGAGATCACAAAAATAAAATGGGGAAATGACAAAATGGATGGTCCATGTCCTCAGGAAACTTATATTCAACCTTTCCTCGGATAGAAATATTGCTCTGAATCTAAGAGATTCAATAAATTAACACTATAATAATGAAAACTGTGTTTGCTACTTGAGTTGGAAGGTGATGAGTAACATGGTTTAGGTGAATGACAGCCACAGGAAAATCACCTCCAAGGCTCCCTCGCTCTCTCTTCTTATTTACTAGCCAAGTTCCAACATTCTAATGAGACAGTGTTTCCCTGGCTGTGGTTAAAGATGGGTAATTCTGTATAGGAAGAGCTCATGCCACGGTGGAGGAACTTGTGGTGTGGGGACGCATCACTCTGGCAGCTAAGAGACTTGTCCGTGGTCACATGGGTATGAAGAGGCATATTTGAACTTGGGTCTTCTGGACTCCCAAGTTTTACCATCTATGCACTGTGCTACGTTGGCTTATAAGAAAAAAAAACAAAACAAAACCCAACTCGGCAGTAATTGTAAGAGGAAAATGGAACGTGTAATTTAGTGGATTTATTTAGATATGAAAGGCTAGGCTAGTGCCAGTTTTAAAGAGAGAGGAAGGAAGCAGAATAAAAGGAATAAACTCCGACAGTTGATAATGTGCCTTGGGTGCCATTTTTAGGCAGGCTGGTCACAGATGTTGAGTCTTACACATGTGACATCTTTCTAGGTTGGAGCTGGACCTGTCTCTGCTTTCTGCTTCCCTGGATTCCACAAAAAATGTGGACATTGTTAAAGACAGGCCAGCCCTAAAACATATCAGGTTGTTTCCCTATATGAAAACCTCTGTATATTTGTTTCAAGAGAGAAATTAAATGTGTAAATCATCTTAGTTACGTAGTTGTGAAATTTTTACCCTCGGAGTCTGGGTATATGAATGTGGAAGCCAGATGGAAGTTGGCTCGGTCACCTCCATCATGTGAAAGTCTTGGCAGTTCTAGGAGTAAGCTAGGCAGAGCTCATGGGCAACTCTCCCTTCCCTAACCCTGCTCTTACCAAATGGAATGATTTCAAGTATCAACAGTCTCTTCTTGTGTCTTGACCTGGTTTTGAGCACAATTCCTGCCATATGTTTTATCCATGTTACTTCAGGCAAGTTCGTCAAGTTCTCTTAAGTATGTTTCCAGTACAAACCAATGGAATGTCAGTTCCTTCAGGTCAGGCACTTCGTGTTTACTTATTTATCGTTTTTATATTCCCTCTGTGCCTAGCACAGTGCCTGGAACACGGCAGGTATTTATTTAATAGTTGTTTGTGGGATCAGCATGTTTCTGACCTGAGTTTGCATCCTTGCAAAAGACTCTTCACTTCTCGACCTCACTTTGCTCATTTGTGAAATGGAGACTTTGAAAGGGCCTGTTCCATTTATAAAACAGGTTCACGAATTTCGAGTTCAGAAGGACGTCTGCCATGCACTCCTCCAACCCCCTTGTTTCACAAATTGGGGCTCAGGAAGGTGAAGACCCCTGCCAAGGTCACCGGCTCAGGTAGCGAGCCGCAGAGCCTGCTATGTGACGACTTCCAATCCAATACGGACTTCGAGTCCAGCTCCACTTTCTTCGTTACTTAAATATGACAGCCATCCCTGAACCTTTCAGACTTCCTGCTAGCATGAAATAAAGAGATGCTCTGTTCTAGTCCTGAATTCAATTTAGAAGCAAAATCATTCTCTTAGCAGCTCGAGGCTGAGTTTCACATGAGGCAGATCTGGTGTCTTTGCGCTGACTTTTTTTCTTCAATTTTACAGCAAGATTCCAACAGCAGATACAGTGCGTTGAATGTACAACATCAGATGTTGAAAGTGAGTATTAGATAAAATATGGCCCCTCTTGGTGAGTGACAGAGTAAATTCATTGCCGCTTAAGATGATTAGTGAGGTTCCATAGAGTGATTAAGGGAAGGTTGGAGAAGATCTATGGGTATGAATCTACGGTAGACAGACCAGGGGCATGGGGGGAAGCGATGCGCACTCATCAACCCTCACTCTGCCGTTGCTTAGCTAAACTCTGCATGTTTGGTTTATTTTCTCTTTTGCCGTTATTCAGGCATCGAGTCCCCTCATCCTTGTTATTTCCGTCCTTGGCATCATTTCAGGGGTTTTTTTGTATTTAGTTTATTTCTCTCCATATTAGGCTTTCAGCGTCTTCTGGACAAAAGTACCGTCAGTTTAGCAAAGAGTGTCTAGGTCTGCTGAAATGAACTTCAGGGTATACGGACATTTAATACACTACCATAGGCATTCATTCGGTTTGTTCTCAGAGATTCATTCCCTTTCTTTGGTCCTTTAGCAAAATTCATGCATTTACGTCAGGAGGGAAGATTGTTTGTATTCAACCAGTAGAAGTGACCTTTTTCCCACCAAAGGATATTCTTGGTGATCCACAAACCATGAATTGTAGCTATTAGATTTGTCTCTCCTTCTCACCTGAATGGTGAGGGTTAGAGAAGTACAAAAACTCTTTATTGAAACTGAAACCTTGTCTGCTTCCTGAGGGTGTATCAGGTGGATTAAGTCACAGCATTCTTTCATAGAGGATTGCTGAATGTAATGGGATTAATATCAGCTGAGAACGTAACCGGACTGGCACCAGGTCTCATAGACATGTGGAATGTAGCAGTGGTGCCAGTGAAATGAAACCCAAGGGAAGCGTCCTTGACATTTATGATTTGGGGTGCCAAGGCATGTAGAAGACTGGGGAGGGGAATTTGAGAATGTGCTTGGAAAGATAGTGGAAATGGTATAGGACATGGAGGGAGCCTGAGGGCACAGAGACTTTTGTTGTATATTATTGACAGTTATCGGGGACCCCTTACAGCTCAGTGATTCTTCCCTTTTTTCAGTTACCCCCTTCGAACTTGAAAGATTTAAAAAATGATGTCGATCCTACCTTGGCCTTAATTCCAACCCATTTATCTGGTTCCAAGGTGTGTAGGGGAAAGGATGGGCAGAACGAGAGAACATCCTATGTGACTGTGCTCCCAGGGGTTGGATTCAGGGAGGTGTTTGTTGCCTCCTCTTGCTGTGAGCTAGAACCAGGGGAGTAGAGGGTACCCTACTTTTCACATGCCACATTTTCAGTGGTCCCATTTTGGTCTTTGCAGAGCCAGCATGAGGAGCTGAAGAAGCAACATAGTGACCTAGAGGAGGAACATCGGAAACAGGGCGATGATTTCAGCCGAACCTTTAGCGACCACAAGCAGAAATACCTCCAGCTTCAGCAGGAGAAAGAGCAGGAGCTGTCCAAGCTAAAGGGTATTTGAAAGTGGAGGAACGAATTTTAATAGTAGTGATAATGATAACTAGCTTTTATGTGGCGCTGTACATGTTCATGTCGTGAGAGCTTTACAACAACCTTGTGAAGGAGGTTTTGTTATAGAGAGGGAACAGGCAGAGTGCTTTGCTGAGGATCTTAGGGCTAGCATCAGAAGCTGGATTAGAACTCGGATCTTACTAATTCCGGGTCTGGCATTCTGCCTCTCCACCAGCTGTCCTGACTCCTTAGACAAAAGGAGAAACTTGAGATAAGAAATTTCTCTGAAAGACTGTTTATTGATTTTGTGAGAGCACTAGGAAAGCGTGGTATTTTCCTGATATGTCTTCACACCATGATAAGCTTGGATCCTGATGTCCCCTCGCACTATAATAAAGTTTAACTGTTCCCCAAATCCCCACATGTGGTTTGGAACCCTGTGGCCCAGATGAAGAACCATCTCAAGATGTTGAGAGAAGATACTAGAAGAGAAGAAGCTTTGGAAGGGAAAGTTTCCCCATACCCCTGCCTCTGTCCCCATCCCACTCCTCCGACTTTCACTTTTGAACAGTGGAAGTGAGGAGGAAATCTGAGATGTGGCTGTGGAGTGAGGAGTAGGCTGCAGACCACCCTGATGCCTCTGTGTGACCCAGGGAAAGTCACTTCTCCTCAGGCTCCTCAGCAGTGAAATGAAGAGGTTCAGCTAATTGGCCTCTGAGGTGCCTTTCGGCTCTGTCTATGATCGTTTATACATCTGCGGTCCATCCGACAGTGGATCAGAACGGAGTGTGCCTGGGCTGGGATGATGTGGGCTTCCTGACTGATGATGTCACTCAGCAGGGCGCAGGAGCACAAGTGATGGCTCAGCTCAGTCACCCCCATGACATATACAGACCTGAAAGTTGGAGAACTTTTCTTTCTTTAGGTCCTAGCATTCCCTCCTGTATACTTCTCCTGATCCTCTTCCTCCTCCTGTTTGATTGGCCCCAGGGTTTCCTCAGTGTAGGGAGGGCCTGGTGAAGAGCCCCTGCCCTACAGCTTAGCACCTTATGGGCAATCTGGTACATTGGAGAGAGGAGGGCATTGGAAGCTAGCCTCCCTGGCTTCCCATCTTGCCTATCCTGCCCACTCTGCCTGAAGGACCTCAAGCTAGCCAACTGACCATTGGGTTTCAGTTCCCTCGTCTGTAAGCTGAGGGACCTGGACTTGATGGCTTTTGGGGTCCCCTCAGACTCCACATCTGTGAACTTTAGGTCACTGAGGTAAGGGACTTACTCATGGTCCCATGGCCAGTATCATCTGTGTAAGAGATGAAGGTCTGGCCTTGAGTGTCCTGACCACAAGATCACCTCTGTCTAATCCAACATCTTCTTGGCTTGTTTACACTTCTCTACATATGCCCTCTCCCTCCTGCTTTCCTTGAGGGCATTGACTCTGCATTTTATTTTTTTTTGTTTGTAATGAAGTGTCTCTACCGCCTAGTACAGGGCGTAGCAGTGTTTGTGTGTGTGTGTGTGTGTGTGTGTGTGTGTCTGTCTGTCTGTCTATCTGTGTCTATGTGTGTGCATACCTGTACATAGACACATATATGTTGCGTTGAATTAAGGGACCTTTTCATTTATGGCTGGTGATAACCAGGGTTATTTCCTGTGAATTAGCATCAGACTTGTCTATTATTAGATTAGATTGTGGGTGGCCAAACTCATATTCCACCTCTCTTCTTGGCTTGGTCTTGATTTCTAAATTTCATCTTGGTCAAATGTACACTCAGGGAAGGTATGAAAAGAGCTTCTTACATCAGAAGGGGATATATAGGTTGGTGAGGAGAGTTTGCTGGGATTAGTAAGGGGGCAAAAAGTAACAATTGACAATGCTGCCCTCTAGGTGTAGAGGTGGAGATGGAGAATTTGATTCAACAAGGGGCAAAGCAGTCTGGGAGTGTAGTAGATAAAAGCACTGTCCTGGGTTCAGTTCCTGCCTCTAACACTTCCCTGGCCAAGGCATTTCACTGATCAGTTTCCCAGGTAACTCTCTCCCAGTGTAAGTGGAGGGTCTTATTCCCATCTACATGGGTAGACAGAATTACTTCACTGGCAGTCCCCTCTCTGCCTGTGAAATTGCGGGTTGAGTTTTTTAAAAATAAAAGTCAGAATTTGAATAGATTGATATATATTGATTCACATTATTTGCCAAAAAAAAATAAAATAAAAAAGGAAGAAGGCATGAGAATTACTTGAAGAAGCTACACAGGATCAGGGTATCTCAGATTCTGGAGGGATATGGAAGGCTGTCTAATCAGCCTAGACATCCACAAGAGCCTCTTGTTATAGCCTTTATTTTGGTTTCTCTTGCAATGTTTCTTAGAATACCCCTCATGTGGTACTTGTCTTTTGAGGCCAATGAGAATATATGTAGATGGCAATGAGAGACAGTGGCCCTGTCCCTGAAGAAAATGACTGCGTCTGCTTCCTTTAACCTAGAGATGATATATTTTAGACCTTCAAACATTCCTCCATATACATGTACCTGTTGATGAAAATGCCTCTCCTCATGCTTGTCAGTCAGGTTTTTCATTTGTGATGATTTGTTGCATAAAATGAAATTGGTTTGGGTGACCAAGTGAATCGATGCCAGTGTTGTCTTTACATGGGGAGTGGCTCTCCTGTGTCCCTGTGGGTGAATTGGGTTCTGTAGGGAAAGCAAATCTTAAAACAGGTTGTCAGGACTTTGTACTATGCGGGGATGTTAGAATGATCTCATGATGTTACTTACTGTTTTGTTTTTCTCAAACAGAAACAGTTTACAATTTGCGAGAAGAGAATAGACAGCTAAGAAAGGCCCACCAAGACATGCATACGCAGCTTCAAGACGTAAAGGTAAGTTTGGCCAAACCTCAGGTCTCTTGGCTGCAGTTGGTCCCTCCCTGGCCTTTATTTAGTAAGCCGACCATCCTCTGGAAGAAGGGAGCCCACGAGGTCATGCCACACGAGGATGGGCTGATGGATCGGGGGATGTCTCACCTGCCTGGGAGGATGTGACTTGTGAAGGACCACTATGGGGAAGAAGGGCTGCAGCATCCTAAGGCTGGAGTTGGAGGGACCTCAGAGGCCCTTGATCTGGCTCCTCAGATGAGGCTGCGGAAGGAGACGCCGAGGAGAGTGAAGTCCTCGCCTGGCCCTTACATTGGTCCTGGGAGTCAGAAGCAGGATTTAATCCCTTGAACCCAGGGCCACAGCTTTCCTCCACTGGGTCATTTGTTCCACATGAGCCTCAGAGGCCAAATGTAGGCCCAATGGTAGATGTGGCAAAGAAGCAAATTTAAGTTGGGAAGTTTAAAGACAAAACTCATCCTACTAATTAGCATCCTTTGTGGCTCTCAAGTCTGGGCCTTGCATTTTCCGGGTTGGGCTCAGAGGGGCTAAAGGATTTGCCCAGGGTCACAAGGCTGGCCAGTATCCAGTGAGAATGGCCTGGTCCTTCTGACTACAGTCCTATTCCCTACACTGTGGGATATCCAAGTGGAATGAGCTGACTTGGGGAGTCATGGGCTGCCTCTCCCTGAAGGTCTTTGCACAAAGGCTGGAGCATCACTTGCCAAGGATTTATAATAAGACCTCCTTTTCAACTGTGGCTTTGTCTCGGTTGTGGTGAGTGAGGGCTGAGACCCTTTCAGCTCTGAGATCTGGGATATACCAAGGCTTAGCGGCTGAGCTTTGCTGTTGGGTGAAGTCAATGCAGCCAAGCCCCAGTTGCTTCTTTGATCTCTACTCTAGGGCTTCACCATTGCTTCCTTACTGCTTGAGAGCCCTAGGGAACTTCTCATGCTAAATGGTCACTTCTGGTTATACAGGAAGAGAGATGTGTTGAGAAGAAAATTCAACGTCACCATCAGTGTGAACATTCTTGATATTATGTGGTGACACTGTTAGATTCAGATCAGTCTTTCTTTTGGGATAAAGGAAAGATAGAATTGTTCAACCTTAGTGCCCAAGCCTTGTTCATGGGCTGATAATGGTTGGATTTCTTTGAAGGGGATTTAGGACCACTTTGCACAGTTCTTTATACCTAAAAATAGTTGAGAACTTTACTGAGCACTACACAAGTTAAGTTCAGTCAAGGCAACCTTCACTGATTAAACACCTACTATGTGCCAGACACAGTTCTGGAGATACAAAGATAGGCAGGAGCTCAGTCTAATGGAGGAAACAACACAAATAGCTATGTATAAGCAAGCTATATATGTGATAAACTGGTGAGAAGGCATAGGCATGAAGGGACCTAGCAGTGGGTTCTTTTAGAAGGTGGGAAAGACTAGCTTATACTCAGATCTTGAGGATGGGGGAAAGTTCTTTGTCCTTGGTGCATGTCCATTTAAAAAGAAGAAGGTTCTGTTTTGTGCAAGCTTACCTTGCTTTATATATAAAAAAATGTGTTTCTGGAAAATTCAGCATCAGCGAAATTCATCAGAATTGAATACTGACGTATGTGGGCTAGGAAGGTATCACTGGTCAGCGTTGGAAAAAATCTCGGTCGTTACGATACTCTTCTTTCAGATAGAATTTTGGAACTTTACCTTGGAAATGTTCATGTGCACTTGGATACATCTCTAAGGATTACCCTTGGTCCTGGTGTGGTCCTTTGTTTTTAGGATTGCATTGTTTTAGCAACCCAGTCATGAGCCATATTTGTTCATGAAAGATCACAGGATACTCAGTTTAGCATGGGAAAGAGCTTTAGAGACCATCTAGTCCCAGGGTCTTAGGTTTTGAGGGGTCAGAGAGCCCATCTGGTGAAACCCATGGACCTCTTCTCAGACTCATGCTTTTTAAAAATGATTATTCCTAATTGAAGGAAATGCTGAATTTCAGTTAGAGGTTGGTGAGAAGAAGGATGTATGTTTTTCCCATCCAAATTCATTGACCCCTTCATAAATTCATCCATAGCTCCTTCCATAAGCCCTGATCTGTTTGTAGATAAGATAAGGTAACCCAGTAGCTCAGATCACGCATCTAGTAAATGGTGGATCTGAGATTTAACCCAGGTCCTTGCATTCCACATTAGATGCTGTCTCCAGATCTTTCTATTTTGGTTTGATTTCATATTCTGTAGTCTCACTGACCGTGTTCAAAACTCTCTAAGTTTTAAGAGTCTAGGCCAATGTAGATTAGTTTTTTAACCTGGGAATATTTTTGGGGTGGAGGGAGGGTGGAAAGTCCGTTTGCAGAGTTGAACTTCATGTTCAGTCATGTGAATGTCAGCTGGAGAAACATGTGCTTGGAGATCTTAAAGCTCAACGTGTAAAAATTCTTTCTTTATGTAGCAACAGCATAAGAATTTACTCACCGAGCATGAACACCTAGTAGTGACTTTGGAAGACCACAAGAGCGCGCTAGCCGCTGCGCAGGTTAGGAGCGTGGCAGCCTCTACTCATGGTTCTTTTCCGAGGCGGCTTCCGTTTCTGCATTTCTGCATGCATGTAGCCTTTCGCCCTGACTCTCAGTGAGGTGCAGCTTGGGCCGGCCCAGCGCTGGACTGATCCTGCAGAGTTACGCATGCTTTAAATATTTCTAGCTCTCTTCTCTTCACTGCTCCCACGCCCCTCTCTCTAACCCTGAGCCCTTGTCCTGAGGGTGCTCTGACTCTGTACTGACGAGGAGCAGGCCGAGGCCTTGCCTTTCCTACATGTTCCAAGATGTGGAGTTGTCATTAACTTACTCTTTTAAGATCTATTACATTCTAGAGACCTGAGAAATTGCCTTCTTTTGAGGGGTGTTGTTTCTTCCTCCTACCGTGGAAATGGCTTGTAATCATGAATCCTTATACTGCTGTGCTATTAGATTCAAGGCTCGTACTTTGTTCTGACATAGTAAATCTATTAACTTTGAAAGCCAGAGCCCAGAGCCTCGGAGACTTCTTAGCTACGAGAGACAAGCTCAGACGGATGCTGTGCAAGATTGGAGCAGGGTGCTGGCCTGAGGTGTGGGCTGCCAGTCCCAGAGAGTCAAGAATTAGAATCATTCCTTGATGGAGGGCTTTTCTCTGGAGCATCCACTTAAGTCAGCTCAAAAAAGAAACAGAACATGGGGGAGAGCGGGGTGGATCACTGAGCTTTTCTGGGAAGGAAGGGGCCAACACTGGGGGAAGGGGACAGGAATAGCCTTTTAATATGGAGATCCTGATTGCAGCAGGGAGTCTTCTTTTGCCTTTTCTTGCCTTTTTTTAGAAGGTAGATAGGGCAAGGTAGAAGGTAGATAGGGCAAGGTAGAAGCAGAGGTGCCGGAGAGAACCCCATCAGAAGATACTGGTGTGTGAAGGGTGTCTCCCACCCTTCTGTCCTAATTTCAGAAGTTATCTGTGTGTTCTGATTTTTTTTCTAAACTTAAATCAGGTTGACTTTAAGAAAGGGCCCTCTCATTTAAATACAGGGAAATCCTGCCAAGGAGAGTGGGGAATGGGAGGTTGAAGGGCATACATCATCCAGGCCAGTGACGGGGCTTGGTGGAAAACTAAGGTCGGCTAACTTCTGATTCTTTTTTCCCTCTTTTCTATCACTGTATTTCCTTCTGATGTAAGATCCTCATTAAAATCTTGCCAACACACCCTATCACTTTACCCTTTTCATATCCTTGCCTCAAATGTTTATCTTTTTCAACTCAATTTAACATTTAATAAATACCTTCTGTGTTCCAGACACTGTACTAAACAAAAATGCTCTCAAAGAGTTTACAGTCTACTGGGGTCATAGACATTCAACACATAGTAATGGGTGGGGAGGGGGATGGGCTAGGGAGGTGGTGCCAAAGCACTCACAGCCGTGGGGATCAGGAAAGTCCTTGTGGAACTTGATCTGAGCTTTGAGTGGCTTTTGAGAGGCCGAGGTGAGGAAGGAAAGCATTCCAGGCATAGGAGACACCCTGAGCCAAGGCAAGTAGAAAGGAGTTTGGGACGTTATTTCTGAGGAGGAACAAGCATCTTGGGGGTTAGCGTAGGCAGGAATCATGTGACATCAGCTTAGTCAGTCAGCAAGCACTTATTAAGTGTTTACTGTGTACCAGGCACCATGCTTAGCCCTGGGGCTATAGAAGGCAGAACCAATTCCTGTCCTCAAGGTGCTTATGTTCTGATGGGAGATACAACATGTTATGTGCATAGGAAATATATGCAGAGTAGATAAAAGGTGGTCTGAAAAGGGAAGGCATGAGTAGCCTGGAGAGAGAGGTTAGAGTCTATTTGTGAGGGTCTTTAAATGCTAAGATGTAGTTTGTGTTTTATCTTAAAGGAAATGGGAACTCCAGAAACCTCATGAAACCTCATGAGTGGCCCAATCAGACTTGTGCTTCCAGAAGATTGTTCTGGGCCCTGGGTAGAAGCTGTATTGGTGTGGTGAGAGACTGGAGGAAGGTGATGAAGCTGGAGCTGGTTGCTTAAGTCCAGGGTGAGGCAGTGGGAGCCTGAAATAGGAGAAAAGGCAGTAGGCATTATGGAGGCACAGTTGACAGAATCTGACAAGACTTTGACAGGATTTGAATGAAACTGAGTGATTGGAAGGTTGGCGGATTGCTTGACAAAAATTTGAAAGTCAGCATACAGTGTTTCAGGAGGGGGTAGTAATGAATTCTGTTTTGGACACCATGAGTTTGAAATGCTGACACAGCCTTCTTCAGGTGGGGACATCCAGCAGGCAGTTGGTAGTGGGGGCTAGAGCTGTGGGGAGAGACCAGGACTGGTGAGGTAGATTTGGGGAGTCATTGAAATAAAGTAATAGAATAATTGAAGTCATGGCAGGTGAGTGTAGTGAAAGAAAAGAAGAGGGGATGGAGGACAGAGCTCTTGGTTGGGTACACTCATGTCTAAGGGGGTGGAATGTGGATGGTCTTCTAGTTAAAGAAAGTGAGAAGAGGCCGTTGGACGATAGGAGGAGAACCAAAGGAAACGGTGTCACATAAACCCAGGAGAGGATTTCTAGGACAAGGTAGCCTGAGGTAAGATCACTGGATTTAGCAATGAAGAAATGATGAGTTACCTTAGAGTAGCTTAATTCAGAAACCAGAATGCATGGGGTTTGAGCAGTGTTTGGGATGTGAGACAGTTGGAAGCAATTAGTGTAGACAGCTTTTTCTAGGAGTTTGACCATAAAAGGGAAAAGAGGAGGGTAATGAGGGAATGGCAAGGTCAAGAAAGAGTGGAGGTTCTGGGCACGTTTGCAGACAGCAGGGTAGGATCCAGTGGTTAAAAGAGGGGCTGAAGTTTATAAGGAGAGGAGGTGATTCAAAGGGCATGTCCCAGAATAGATAGGAAAGAAGGGGGCTAATTAGGGCGTATGTATATTTGAGGGTCATACAGCAATATTAAAAGAATTAATGAGCCCAGTGAGGGAAAAACAGAAAGCAGGCATAAATTAGGTTTCAAGGTCCCAGGGCCAAAATTATTGTCTCCTTTTGCCCGTGTTCCAAACGGTGTCTCATGACTTCTCTACCTCTGTCACAAAATGTATTCACATTTTAAAATACTTGATTGCTTTCAGTTGAGGAAAAAACCATAATGGTTAATGGAAATGGATCAGCATTTGGCTTAGCATATTTTCAGTAGATTTTTATGTAGTAGTGTAAGAATTATACAGCTGGCTCATTTATAAAAGTGGCATTTATTAGAAAGTAGAGAAAATAATAAGAATTCTGACTTCTTTTGTATGTAGCTTGGGAAATTAACATCTGTCTTCAATAATTTTTCCATGTTTTCCGTAGAGCTCTAATTTCTAATTTGCATGTACTCTATAATGGTGAAGCATGTCAAAATAAGACTGTCTATTGCATGGAAATTATCTGCAAATTTTGCCAAACTGGAGTCTAGTTATACTATGTATGTGATGCTGGGAACTCATATTCATAGTAAGCTGCCTGTGGATGACATATTTTTCCTCCTCTCAAATTCTGCCATTTGCATCCAGACGCAAGTAGCTGAATATAAACAACTGAAAGATACGCTGAATAAGATTCCTAGCTTCCGGAAATCTGATAGAGTGGAAGAACAAAATGTTGTCCCAGTGGTACCTTCCCGTCACACTGATTTTGCTGCCAAAGAGAAGAAAATAACTGAGGAGCCAAAGGAGGTAATGACAATGAACCCTTCAAAAATTCTTTTTTTTTTTTTTCAGTTAATGTAAGCACTTATTTTCTCTCTCTTACATCCTTCTCCTTCTCCTTCCCCCTAATGAAAAAGAAGAAAAACCAGACCCATTTAACAAATAATCTCAATGAAGTAAAACAAATTCCCACGTTGGTCACGTCCAAAAATGTGCGTGTCATTGTGCATCTTGAGTCTGTGCCCTGTGTCAGCAGCTAAGTGGTGTCCTTCATCACTGTCACCCTGCTTGGTGATTGCTTGGGTCCTAGTTCTGAACTTCTTCTTTCCATTGGTGTTTTTTTTTGTCTAAAGTGTTCTTCTCAGCAGTGAATGCTTATTGTAAGGATTTGTGTTCTATCTTGGACCAGTCAAGTTGCTGTCCAGTTGAGTTGATCAGTCTTACCAGGTTTGCCTGTCATCTCCAATCCAACAAGTATTTATTACGTACCATAGAGTGTTCAAAGACTAGATAAAAGGGTGCTCTCTCAGAACCTTTAGTGTTTATCCATTGATTTTCCCTCTGTTCCTGTCAGTTGTGTGGCCGAGAACTCTTGCCATGATTTAAAGTTACCAAAAGTATAATTAAATGGTGCACAGGAACAATCCGGGTGGTGTTTGAGCTGATCCTGTGTCTGTACTTATGGTAGCCATTACTGATGTCTGTCCTGTTGATTTTGACAGTCTTGTTTGAATTGACATATATCAACGAATCAAGAATATTAAGTAAGGAGTGAGCTTATTAAGTTAGAATTAACATTGTAGAATGATGGAGTAGACAGAGTGCTAGACCTGGAGTCAGGAAGACCCAAGTTTGAGTTCTGCCATGGACACTTGTTAACTTTGTGAGCCTGGTGCATGCCAGTGTCTCTGTGCTCCATTTGCTTCCTGTAAAATAAGATTAGCCTGCCTGGCCTCTGAATTACCTCTCCCTCTTATCTGTGATCCCATGATATGATATGCAGCCACTGTGCTACTTTCAAGGGATAAAAAACAAAAATGAAACCCTCGTTGCCTTCAAGGAGCCACCATTCGATCTGAGTGAGTGAGCTGGAATTGTCCATAGCCCAGTGGGACAACGTTGGCTGCATTGTGCTCTGGGTAATCGATGCCCTTTGGGATGTGTTTTTCTCTGCACTAGCAGTAAGCACAGAGTTGTCTTCCAGCAGCGTAGTTCACTTCACCCCAGTTATTTCTGTCTGGGTCTTTCTGTCATCCCCTCTCTCCCCTGTCTGATTTAAGGCAACCTAGTTCAGTAAATAGAGACAAAGCAGGGGTCAGGAGGCAGGCCCAGCCCGCCATTAACCTTGGTTCAGTCACTTAACCACGTAATTCTTCAACTTCTCCATCTGTAAAGTGAAGATAGTATTATCTGTTCAGACTCACTTCATGGGGGTTTTGTGAAGATAAATGAGATATTTGGGAAAGCACTTGGGGCTCAAAGAAGGAAAAGATGCCATCAATCCAGAGTATTCTAATATCAGAGCCAGACCAGGGGTGAAGAGGAAGCAAAAACCTGCGTGTCCCCTAAGTTTGTCTTCCTCCTTCTTGGGAAACTATCAAAATGCTTCCCTCACGCATTTGTCTGCTTTCACAAATGTGATTAAATCGTGTTCATTTAAAACTTGGTAGATTCAAGAGAAAATTGGCTTTAAATTGGAGGAGTTGAAATTCCTTTTAATAGCCAGAAAGCAAAGCACATGATCAAGCTGCTCCCGCATGGAAAAAGATGTGCAAAGTCTGATAACTTGGCAGGAGGGGAGGGTGTGATGGGGAAAGTGATGAGAAATTTTTTGGTTCTTTTTTTTTCTTTTCCTTTTTTTCCCTCTTTTTGATGAAGGATCTCCATTTCACTTCTGTCTGCTTCAAATGAAACCATTCCTGAAGGGATGGAACCATGGGGCACCACATTTCCACTTCAAATTCCACATTTCCTGAACCTTTTCAAATTAAAAGTATGCATTATTCTGGACAATCTCTAGCTAATTGACTATGGTTAACAAGTGCTACAGACAAAAGGACGCTGTATTTTGAAAATCACTGACATTGAATTGATATTTTGGTGTTTTCATGTATTCTTTTTATTGGCCACTGTTTTTAAGCAGCTGGGGTGGTCCGGCTTCATACTTGAAATCCTTGCTAATACTGTTATTTTCTTTAAGTCAAAGCATTAAATGAAAGTCAGTTTATTTTCCATTTTATTTTTTATCATTTTCTTTAACACGGATTATTTGAGAATCTTTTAAAAATGGATTGAGTTAAAAGACAGAAAAAGGACTTTTCAATTTTCAGAGTTTGCTGTTTTGTTTTTATCTCAAGGGGAAGAGAGTAAAGAAATTGTTGCTTTGCAAAATAAAATGAAAGTAGCTATATCCTGTGGGACGTTTGGCCTTTACCTCTGTCTTCAGTTTCACATTTTTTAAAGGTGGTGTCTTATATCCAAAGCAGATGAGAATGATTATTAGGATTACGGGCTCATAGGTTTTGAACTGAAAGAGATCATTAAACGTAAGGTCCTCGTTGTATACGTTAATAAAAACAAACCTAAACAAATGCCTGAGGCCCACGGATGTTCAAAAGCATATAATAATAATAAAAAGAGTTGAACACTGGGGCGCCGTAGTCTAGAAGCCATGTTCTGACTTCCTTCAAGTTTCATGGTAGGACTATAGGGTAGATGTCTTGGATCTCTCCATGAATGTGTCTCTGTTTGATTGGGTAACCTTGAAGATGGTGGTGGTCGCCATAATATGTCCCTATGAAATCAGCATGGTTTTCTTTCATCCTCTTCGGCTTAGGGTCCCCGCAGTAATGAAAAATGGCAAGACCGAGGTCAGACCATTGTGGAGAGGACAGTAGAGACCCAATCCTTGCATCCAACCCCAAAAGAGGTGGAGTTCCTCCCTCGAGATGCAACCAACCAGCAAGACGAGGAGGAGCCCAGAAGGCAGGAGGAGCAGGTAGAAGAGGAAAACAAGAGGGAACTTGAGGAGGAGGCGATGGAACAGGTGGGACAGGCTGAACACCTGGTGGAGGAGCAGGACCAGGCTGTGGAAGAGCCGGAGCAGGTGTGGAAGGAGCAGCAAGAGCAGAGAGAAGAGGAAACCAACCTGCTGACGGAGCACGGTCCCCCAGAGGTAGGGGCCTCTCTGCTCTTGGCCGTTCACCTGGAGAGGTGGCGTGGGTGGCAGTGGGAGCCCAGAGACCCAGGGTTCGGGGCCAGCTTCTGCCACATCCTGGCCGCGTGACCCTGGGCAAGTCATGTCCTTCTCTGCTGGAGGGTTGTTCTACAGCGTCTACAGAGGAGGAGAGAATTGGAGTAAGCTGGTTGGAAAGCATTGGTTGTGTTTGGAATCTCAGTTAACTTTTTAAAGACTCAGAAATAACCCCTCTTGCCAGTAAATGCTTTTCAGTATTGGTGCTGTATGTCATAGTGTTTACGTAAGGCACTTCATAGAATCATGTTTAGAGCTGATGGTGACCTTAGAGGTTAAGGCTGATCCTCACTCTATAGATGAGGAAACGGAGGTTAAAGGACTTGGCCAACACAACCAGTAAGCATCTGGAGGCAGACTCCCAGTCCACACTGTATCTACTGTGCCACCTAGCTGTTAGGGTGTTAGTAGCAAATATAGAATGTATTTAGCATGTGGGGAGGAGGGCGGTGGTGTTGGAAAGTGGGAGATTTTGTATTACTCTCATCTTAACATCACAGGGTTTAGAGGGGGTGGTGGTGGTGGTTGTTCGGTGAGCCAGTTGTGTCCCCAATGGACCCTAGCACTTCGGGTCCTTTAAGCCTCCACAGGCTCTCCAGGTCTGTCCAAGCTCATATTCATCGTTTCAATGATGTTCTCTTTCTGCCTTATCCTCTGCCATCCCTGTCTCCTTTTGCCTTCAATCTTTCCCGGTGTCAGGGTCTTTCCCAATGTGTAGAAGTAAAAGGAGCTTAGATGTCAACTAGCCTCATTCTAAAGATTTGAAACTGAGTCCCAAAGTCACAGGGGAAGGTAGCAAAGATGTGATGTGTCATCTGGTCTTCTGGCTGCCAGCCCATCGATGAACAAGCATGTCTAAATGCCAGCTCCGTGCCAGGCATGCCAGGGCTCAGGGCTTCATTCTCGGGCAGTCCCTGCCTTTGACTGCCTGGGGTCACTAACATGTACCTAGATAGGCAGGTACAAGAGCATTGGGAGGGGAGAGGCATTGGCAGCTGGGCCGGGGTGGGGGTGAGGGGGGTTCCTAAAAGGCTTCGTGAATGAAGTCCTGCAGATAAACTTTGAAGGAAACCAGAGCTTCTTAAGAGAGGAAGTATGGAAGGAGAGTATCTCCAGCATGGAAGACAGCACAAGGGTATGAGTCCGTTTTGCATTAAACACGTAAATCTACCCTTTTATCCCTTCGAGGCAACATGGCAAAGGCTACTTTCGTTTTATGGACGAGGAAATGAAATCTCTCTGTGCCTTAGTGATATACTCAAGCCATTAAGTAGTATCTAGATCTCCTTGTTAGCAGCCTAATTCTCCTCTGGTTTGCTCCGCCATTCACTAACTATTGATGCCCTATATCTTGTTAGGAAGTCAGCCTGCACATACCCATACGATCCTATGATACAGCTTGGTTTTCCTACCCGCACCACCCCCACTACCCCCTCCACTGCAAGCAGAAAAAAAAAAAATCACCATTTAAAATGTGGTCGAATTTTTCTTTTCTCTCAGTAACACTTGCTGTCAGTTTTTTTTTTAATTGTGACTTCAGCTTTCTGTGAGCTGGTGCTGCTGTTTTCCTTTGCCACCACCAGGTGGGGGGCCCTGGGCATGCATCTCAAATCAGTGAGATGCCACCTACATAGGTGTTTGCCTGAGACCCATGGAGAGCAGCTTATTGGCACCTCCAACTCATTTTACAGGGTTAAATAGTTCACTAATTTCTCTAATAAAAGATACAAGTATGAAAACAACTGAATTTAAATGATAACTGTTCAGTTTTTAAAGCTGCTTTTTTATAAGAACTTTTAAGTTAACCTCTCTCACTAACCCTTAGTGATTATGAATTCCCTATTCTCACTTGCAGACTTATCTCTCCCAGTGGTGTCCAGACCATCCTGGGGCTTGTTTGCAGTTCAGATACATCAAGTTAACACTCAAACCACAGCTGAGAACCACGCTAAATAGAGCCAAAATGTAGCTCGAGAGAGAGGTTTTGGACCTTTGTAACCTTAGGTAGAATATTTAAAATCTCTACCTCTCCTTTCTCATCTGTAAAATGGGTATGTCTAAGACTTGACTTGCCTGCCTCACAAGAATGCTCTTCTGGATTGAGGGGTAATTGTAGCTCCTTCCCTTAGCTACTGGTTATGGCATTAACTTAGGAAAGAGAACCCTTCTTAAAAAAAATCACAGATATCCTCAAATAAATGTAATTGAATTATGAAGTTCTCTTGATTGAGAATTAAATACTGACAAAAAACTACTATGAGTGACCTCAATAAAGTGGATTTCTATTATGTTTATGAAAATAGGTTCCACATATACTCGAAAAATAGTGATACCTGCATATGTGACATACTTAGATTTAACACAGTGATGTATGCTTGGTTATAGATTTATAAGCCCCTCATAGTAACTCTGTATCCCTCTGGGTTTCGTGACCCACAATTTTCCCCCTGACTTTGAAGGATCTTTGCTGTGACTTTCTTTCTTCAAAGATTACTTCTAGATTAATTTCTTAGGATTTTTAATCTTTCTGCCATTTCACATCTTCCTCTTCTTTTGTCTACTGAGAGAGATGAGAAACAGCTTTAAAGTAGTGTGTTGTGGTGATTCTTTTGTGTGTAGTTTTCTGTAAATAGAAGAAGGTAATCTCTCCATCTCTATTTTTTTTTAAAAAAGATTACCTTTCTTTGGCTCTCCTCTCCTTTCAAGACATAACTGCTAGTTGACTTTTTTTAGCTGGTTATGCCCTAATTTTTATGGCCAATAATAGAGTTAATTAGCCTCCCCTAATACACAACCATCTTGAGGTCCAACAATAGCTTCATCTTGTAAACTCTTTTAATGTTTTTTTCCTTTTAATGAGATTTTAAACTCCACACTTCTTTTTGAAGTAAATGAGACTGCCATTAAAAATTAGCATGTGGAAAAATTTGAGCCAAATTCTGAAAATAAGATTCAGTTGACAGATGAAAATAAATTTGCCCAAGAATAATTTTGGAGCCAGAACTGTTCTCCATCACGATCTTAGTGTGACATAAAATTCCTCTATTTCCTAACTCATAAGATGGATGGTGATAATGCCAGCCTTGACTTCCCCTGCCCACATCTGAGTTGTTCTGAGGATTGACTCAGATGCCTTACCAAGTATCAGTCAGCATTTCTGAAAAAAAATTTTAAAATGCCAGTAGGTGAAACAGCATTACTAGGGTCGGTTAGGAACTGTGTTTACGTATGTGGCCACCATGAGAAGTCATCTGAAACCCGTCTGAGTTTCAAACACTAGCTTGACTTGTCACCATCTAGTTACGTAGTAGGAGTGTATGAATCGTGTATGAATTAATGGTGTCATCATGAAACCACCAGGGACACCTTCTGGGGGGTTACACCTGCAGTAGATATCAAAACAGAGAAGTACACAGAATAACATTAAAGCAGAGAGACCACATCATCCAAATAACCTTGTGTTTTGTAGGCACACCCTTCGGAAAAGGCTGTGACAAGGGCCAGATCAGCCTACGAGGAGCAGTTGGAGCAACAGCGACTGGCTGCCAGGAGGGCAGAGGAGGCCCAGCAGCTGAGAGAACGGCAGGAGTCTCTGCATAAGCAAAGACTACAGGAGCACCTGCTAAGGCAACAGCGACTTCAAGAAAGAGAACTGGCCTTGCAGCGGCAGGCCGAGCTCGAGGACGAGCAGCGCCGTCAAAAGCGCCTGCGGTTAGTATTCTTCTGCGGGGAGCAGGGAGGGGGGCAGTGGAAAGTCACCGTGTACCAAGGAGGCCAGTGATACTTGGCACGCAGCGGAGGTACAGGCAGTGAGCTCAAAGTGAAATGTTAGCTTCCCAAATCTTTTTCCCCCTCCGGGACCTTGAAAGGAAACTGGCATAGGCTACCTCACTGATTGATTTCGATATTTGAGGGATACAGAGTTACTATGAGGGGCTTATAAATCTATAACCAAGCATACATCACTGTGTTAAATCTAACACATTAAAAGAGTTTACAAGATGAAGCTATTGTTGGACCTCAAGATGGTTGTGTATTAGGGGAGGCTAATTAACTCTATTATTGGCCATAAAAATTAGGGCATAACCAGCTAAAAAAAGTCAACTAGCAGTTATGTCTTGAAAGGAGAGGAGAGCCAAATCTTAGATCATAACAGATAAGGAGATGGGCTTGGAGTCAGGAACTCGGAGTTCAAATCCCAGTGTGTAACCTGGGGTAAGTTGTTTTATCTCTAAATGCCTCAGGGCAGCACCCGAGGAATCAAGCTCCTATGACCTAGGTGGGTTATGATCCACATTCGTGGAGGGAGAGCACACACTGGGTTCTCCACTTACTGATGAAATCCCAGTTTCTTTGCGTAAAATTAAAAGAGGTAGCTACAGCCAGGCAAAAATGTCTGTTTTGATTGTCTCTGTCAGAGCCACATTTAAATATTTCTACTTTTTTTTCTTCTTACTTTGCTGTTATTTTCCAGTATCCCACTATGGCCAAAGATAGAACCCTCCTTTGTAACAATAACAGTGGATGCATTGACCATAACTGGTGGTACATACTTCATTGTGTACTTGCAATTTGGCCCCCACCTTGAGAAAGAGGCAGGTCTGTTTCCTCGCTCTTCTGATGTCATAGGGATCTTATTTTAAAATTGCACCTTAGAACTTTAAAATTTTCTGGCAAGCCTCCTGATAGCCATGTAATATTGGTTAGCCTTCCTTCTGATTTTCTCCATGTCTTTGTTATGAAACAAAGCTTCTTTTAGATGTGTCCTGGCCTGGGGGATACTGAGTTTATCAGACCCCAATACATGTGGTTTGTCTGGTTTCATTTATTTGCTTTTTATACATGTTGACAAACCTTGTTTAATGCTTGTCTGCTTTGAAAAATGACCTGTGTCAAATTTGTCTGAGTTTTCTACTGAAGTTACTGAAAAATGTATTCTTGTGTCCCTCCCAGGCAGCAAGCACGTTATGATGCTATGGATAATGATATTGTCCAAGGAGCAGAGGAACAGGGAATCCAAGAGGAAGAAGGAGGAGGTGAGGACTTGTAGATGGCCAGCCTCTTATTTCATCATCCTGCCAAAAGGCTAGATGGGTATAGGACTCTTCAGTATAGGCATTAAGTCATATTTATATGTATATATTAGTGTATATGTGTACAAATGTCTATATGTACATATGTCTGTATGTTTGTCCAGTAGACATTAGCAGTCAAACTCATTCAGAAGGATCTATTTCCTCTTTTCCTTTCATCACTATTAGGTTATTCTTTATATGAATAATCATTTTTGGCAAGCCTTACTGAAAGAAATTTATACTTCTAGAGAATGTCCATGTGTGTTTCTAGGTGGGCTTTCATGTGGTTGGATGTCTGAAAAAATGTGACTAAATTGTTAGTGGCATTCGTGTTTTAAATTCCACATTGCTTTAGGGTGACCTTAGAGCCAGGCTTTCAGCCTCTCTGTCCCTTAATCTTCAGGCAGTACTAATATAGCTGTGCAACCTAACCTCCGGGACCTTGAAAGGAAACTGGCATAGGCTACCTCACTGATTGATTTCGATATTTGAGAATTTCTTATTTACTGTCAAGAAATTATATTGCTTATGGTCCTTCTCTGGAAATACTGTAAGATCCTTTGTTCTTGAATAATTGGGAACAGGGGAGAGTTGATTTCCATCCTCTCATCAAACTGTCATTTTATATACTTTGAAGATTAATGTTGTTATCCCATAGTTTCCTGTTCCTCAAACTAACTAATCCTCAGATGTCCTAATCTTCTTATGTCTTCTTTATGTTCACTAATCCTAAAATCTAGAAGAAATCTACTTCAATCTCTTTTTATACTTTAAGTTGCCAGCATCTTTATCATCACCTCATAGAACATGTTGCAGGTGTATAAGCTGGTCCCTCAACTCCTAAAATGGGTTTAGTCTTTGACTTTTGTGAGACATTTTTAGATCTCTTGGTTTCTTGGTATTTCTTTCAGGAAAACCAAGAATAAACTGTTAATTTTGGTAGTTTCATTAATTTCTACTTTTAAATTTAAATTCTATACATTTCCAGTTTTTATTAGCCTTCTGGGGAAAAGAATTTGGACAGAAAAGTCTGTGTTTCTCATTTATTCAAGGAAGGAAGATAAATGAATTTCCTCTTTACTCTCTCTCCCTTCTTCCTCTTTCTCTGTGCCCTGCTTTTGACTCTGTTTCTGTCTCTCTTTCTCTCCTTTCCTCTCCTTCCCATTCTCCTTCTCTATTTACCAAGCCTGGAAAATATTCTGTTCAGAACAGGGGCTAGACAGGAGGAGACCATTGTTATTTATGATCCTATAGATTTTGATGGAAGACTATGAGCATGAAGGTGGGTGCTGCCATTCTCAAGGGCTCACAATGGAAAATTAGACTGACTGTGCTTTGAAAATCTTGTAATTTGTTTAATTTCCCAGCCTATGAAAGAGACAACCAGCACCAAGATGAAACTGAAGATGATACACACAGAGAGAATGAGCCCCGAGGACAAGTACAGCAAGCAGATAACCGTGAACCTGATGTGAGTGGCCTCTTTGTACATTTCTGTCCAGCAGACGGAGCTCCTGAGAGCCCTGAGTGAGGTGCCAGAGAGATAAGTGTGAAATCAACTGGCCCATGGCCTGGGTGAGATCATGATGTATGCCCAGTAATGTAGCTCTGACGTTGGCCAGAGCAATGGGCAGGCCAGTTAGAAGACGTCTTTCTTACCTTCAGGTGACAAATGGTGAGACTTTAACCTAGGAGGTTTCCAGAGGAGACCAGAGCTGCAATGTAGACCACCATAACAGGACTTGGACGTTTATTAGTTTTTGGAGAAAGGGAGGGAGAACCTGGTGTTCAAAATGGCTCCAGGACTTGAAACCTGGAAGATAGGAAATCTAGGTTCGAAGTGTCATCAGCAAGAAGATAGGTTGGAGGGGTGGGGTGTGTCCAACTTCGGGAGAGGAAGAGGAATCAACTGAAAACGATATCAGGTGTCAGGAGTTCAAGGAACTGTGAAGTCAGGATGAAGTCATCCACGCAGAGGCTGACGTCTCCAGTCATAACTACTGTGACAGAAGGGATATAGATGGAACATTGTAAAGCAGGATGAGAAGCCATTGAGAAAGGCAATAGCGTAAACTCTTAAGTCGGTGAATGATAGGGCAGAGATTCAGGAGAAGGACCGGCTTCCAGAGTTGGACTGAAAGAATACGGAAGGAGGAGCTGAATTTGATGATGAGTGTAGAAGAGCAGGTGTAGGAAAGGGGAAGGAAGGGGAGCCAGTTCAAATGATGATGAAGGAGAAGAAAAGCATTTAGAGTCACCTATGTGTGCCAGGCATTGTACTTTACAGATATACAGATGGCCAGGTAGGTGTTGTTACTCTCCCCATTTTTACAGTCAAGGAAACTGAGGCAGACAGAAGTTAAGTGACTTGCATAGCGTCACACAACTAGTAATTTTCTGAGGCTGGATTTGAACTGAGGTCTTCCTGACTCCAAGTCCAGCCCTCTATCCACTACATAGCCTAGCTGATGAGATTCAAGGTGTGGTCATCTCTTTGGGTTACTAAAGATGGGTCATAGATCTGGGGCTGAAACATAGAGGCTCTATTTAGACCAACTCTGTCATGTTAGAGGAGGAAACTTGGACCCACAGAGCTAAAATGACTTGTCCAAGGCCATGCACTTGGTAGAACTGGGATATGAGCCTAGGTTTTCTGATGCCCATCATCCATATTTCCTATGAAAGAATGAAGACCCTTAGGTAAGATTCTTCATGTGAAGCATAATCCTCTTCCATCATCTCTGTGTCCAAGGGACTATACGAGGGTGGGTGATATGTGTTTGTGGAACCATTGAATACCTTTGAGAAATTATCCATTTCCTGCGTTAGACTTGTAACCAGTGTTCAAGTTCGTTTGAGTCCATCTCTCTCTTTCTACAAATTAGGAAATGGAGGCTCCTGAGAATGTTCAGTGACTTACTTGCCTCAGGCCACATGAGTAACCAGGAGCCCCAAAGCCCCAAGCTGCCCCTGATAGCCCACTCCTTCTTGTGTTGACTCTCCTGCCTGACTGAACTTTATTCCTGTTCCATAATCCTCAGCACCTTGGCCTTGTCACTTCTGGTCATCCTGTTTTAACACTCATGTTGCTGCAAGTTAAATCCTGCTCATGAGTCCATTTTTTTTTCTCTCCAGAGCACGATCCCTGTTTATTGAAATGGAGTATGGCTTTGTGAAACACCCTTGTGTCACTTTGCTGTGACTTGGCACAGTTTTTCCACTGGGTCCTATCCTACCCTACTCTGTAACTCCTCTATATTGACTTAAATATGTTACTTAAATATGTTATCATGTTACTCATGATAGGTAAGATGGCTCCCTTTGTATTTTGGAGAGTGCTTTGGGATCCTTTTGCAGACTAGTAGTTGTATAAAAGGCAACTAGATGGCTTAGCAGAGAGAACGCTGAGCTCCTAGAGTCAAGGAAAGCAGAGTTTGGATTCAGCCTCAGACACTTACTAGCCATGTGACCCTGGGCAAGTCACTCCACCTCAGTTTGCTTTAATTCACCATGGAAGGAAGAGGCAAAACACTCCTGTATCTTTGCCAAGAAAACCTCATAGGCAGTATTGGCGTGCCATGGTCCACAAGGTCATGAAGAACTGGACCTGACTGAACACCAAGCTGAATAAACCAAATGAAATTAGTCAGATGTTGTTTCCACCTCATCCTGATTCATCTCCCTTTGGGAAATGAAGCAGGGAGTTAAGTTCTCTGGGCAGCTGCATCTCTGTGATACACGTTTAAGTTAAATTCATACCATTTAGGGCAAAGTTGTGCTGCCTGAGTGGTCAACTACAGACATTTTTCACTTAAAAAATATGGTTTCTCAATTGTAATTCTTTTTGACCCAAGTATTTTTAAAATGTTGCTTTTTTTTTCTTTTTAATGACAGCAAGCAGCTGGTGAGGATGTCAATCCTGCCGATGACCCAAACAATCAAGGAGAGGATGAATTTGAAGAAGCCGAGCAAGTCAGGGAAGAGAACTTGCCTGAGGAGAACGAGGTGCCCAAGCACAGCAGTCAGAAGCAAGGGAATGCCGAGATGGAGGAGCATTTGGTGGTGAGGAGCTCCCAGAGCGTGGGCTTGGTTGGAACCTGCACGTTGTAGCGGATGACTGTCCTAGGCCAAAGGGGGCGGAGGAGGCCACACAGACAGAAGGGCCCCTGCTTTGATTTGCAATATTCACTTAGCTGCCTGGGGACCATGAGAGAGACTGGCATTCTGTGCTTCTGATGAATTATTGTTCATCATTTCACAGCCAGTGAGCCATTGAAAGTGCTCTCTCCTAGGGATGGAGGGCTTGGCTTGAGATCCCACAGTACTAATGGATGCATCTGCAATGGACAGTTGCACTAGCCACCCCATTTTGTTTCAACAGATGGCAGGAAATCCAGACCAGCAGGAAGATAATGTCGATGAGCAGTACCAGGAAGAGGGCGAAGAGGAGGTAGGAACGTTCTGAGCCAGGTTGGGGTCAAAGAATTGAGTTTCTGATTTGGCAGGGTCCTATTGAGCCAAAAGTTGTGGCCATATTTGGGTATATCCTAAGGGATGGGCGAAAACACCATGAACAACCCAGATAGTGTGCAGACATATGACGCCCTCGGCTCCCATTTGTTCAGCAAGGCACGATGGGCAGAGAGTTGGCCAGGAAGACTCAGGTTCAAGTCCTGCTTCTCACATCATGACCCTGGAAAAGTATCTTAGCCTCTCTGTTCTCTAGGCAACTCTCTGAGACTCTAAGTTCAATAGAATAAAGGAACAGTTGGGTAAAGGGAGAAAGGGATGGAAAAGCATTTGTTAAGTGCTTGTTAAGAGAGAAAAATGTCAGCTCTCTCTCTCAAGAATGTCTCTCAAGGAGCTTACACTTTTAATTGGGAGAGATAACACAGAAAAGAAAGGGCAGATGGTGTTGATCTGCTTCTCAAAGAGGAGTTTCCTCTCCTGATGGAATCCCAGATCCAGCCCCCATCCCTGTGCCTAGAAGTCAAATGTTGTGAGAGAGCAAGGACACCTGGGAAGGCCTAAGAGACAGGGACAGTGAGGGCAAGGGAGTGGAGTCAAAAAAACCAGGGTTTGGATCCCACCTCCCCACCTTCTGTCTGTGGCCATGGACCAGTCTGTCCTCATCCTCGTCATCTCTAAAATGTCTACCCCACCTCTCATTGAGGTGTTGTGAAGTTCAGATGAAACCGTGTGCATCAAGTGTTCTGCTCACTTTAAAGTGCTTTCTTACTAACTCATGTAACATCCCAAGTATCAGTTCCTTTATTTATAAATCAGGGGTAATTATACCCACTTCCCAGGGTTTTACTGAGGGCTTCAATGAAACTGAAATTTGTAAAGCCCTTTGCAAAACTTAAAGTGTGAAAGATAGATATATATGAAATATAACATGTTATACATTATATATTATAATATGTTGCATGTTATGTAAGGTTAGAGATATTGATGAGGAGGATGTCTGTCTGTGTGTCTGTGTCCCTTCCCAGGAAAATAAAAATAAGAGAAAAAAGAGAAGAAAAACTAAAATACACTTCTAGTTTAGCAAGGGAGGGGGTCTTCAGCCCCCATGAGTTCTACCTTAGTTAGGCAGAGCTCGTGACGTTTTTGACCCACTCCCCTTTCAGTTGCACATCTTATCCCTTCACTCACTCTTATCCCTTCATTCATTGATACAACTGAATTTAAATATCAAGAGAAACTATAAGATAGGTGAAACTTTAAAACAAAAACAAATTTCCTTTTTTTTCATTTGGATAAAATAGCTACTTGTCATAATATGTTTGTATAATACTCTCAACTTCTGGTTGACGGAGACCACGTAGTTCCTGACTGAAGACCCTTTGTCCCCCATGATTCCATTAGATAGTAGTATTCGAAAACAGGACAGTTTTATGACAATGTTAGTCTTAAATGGGAGCAGTTCAGTTCTGTTATTAAACATGGAGAATTGGTGAAACTGAGATGTCCAGCTGTCATGACAGTGTGGATGAACCAGTTAGCCTTGCACAGAGAGAAATTCAGGTGCGTGGTCACACACGTGACCAGCCTGCTCTGTCCATCCGAGGGTACCACGCAAGAGAATGGACTAAACACTTGTTCTCTTGGGGTGTTCATATACATAAAGCTCCCTTGGTGGTGTTGTACTTACCCATCTTGCACAGCTTAATCCTAAAAAGAGAAAATAACCTAAGTTGCCATAGACATTCATGAGAACTCTCCAGTCACATCCACTCCACCCTAACTAACTCTACACATCTCCTCTGCCCCAGTTTTTACTTGATTTCTCTGATAGCCATTATCAAGTCAGTCAAGGCAAGTGAACATACATTTATTAAGCAGTTACCGTGTGCAAGGCTCCATGCTAAGTACTAAGATATGGGAAAAAGGGGGGAAATATGGTCCCATTAATTAAATGAAATCAAAATACAGTACCTTGTCATTAATAGAAGATATTAGACCTATTCAGGCTAACAAACCCTTAGTTAAAAAAGATATATGTGTATGTGTTTGTATATATGTGTATGTATGTGTGTATTTATGTATGTGTGTATACATACACACACACAGAAAAAATTAAGAGTAGAAGGCCTGGGTTCAAATCCTGGGTTGTGCATGTACTGCCTGGGGAAAAAAGGCAGTGAAAAAAAAAAAAAGGCAGAATCAAAAGATGGCAGATTATGTTTGCAGACCAGCAAGCCAGCCAGTGTCTGTGGGTTACAGAGTAGGTGGGAGATGGGGGGAGAGTGTTATGTAAGAAAACTGAAAATCTGGGAAGGAGGCAGTTTATGAAGGACTTTAAGAGCCAAACAATGGATTTTGCATTTGATCTTGGAGGCAAGAGGCATCCGCTGGAGTTTTCTGAATAGGGTGGTGATGTGGTCACACTGGACTTGCTTTAGAAAGATTAGTTTGCCAGCTGAATGAAAGCTGGACTAGAGGGGGAGAGACTTGAGGCAAGGAGACCCCCGAGCAGACTCTTGCCCTAGTCCTGTGTGAGGTGATGAGGGCCTGCACCAGGGCTGGGCAGTATGGGAAGAGAGGGAGAGGGTCAAACGTGGTATGAATGGGTGGCTGTCAGGGTATTGGGTTGGGTGTTCCCCACTCCAAGGCCACTCCGTCTGTTCATCACTGTCTTTTCTTTCCTCATACGCCCTCCCAGCTCTACTTTTTCTAATCTTTCTCCTAATTTCCCTGTTAGTTTGCCATTTTGAAATTTTATTAAGAAATTTTCATTCCATTTCTTGTCTTTAAAAGTCTTTAAGGAGAGTTTCATTGGTGTCTTTCATCCGAGGGACAGGTCCAGAGTGGTCTTATTTTCTCTGAGTAGCCATATGCTAACTTGTACTGAATTTTTTTAAGCAACTGTAAACTTTGGTCCCCTCCACTAACGAATTCCTGAGGCATCTCAACATGGCCCAGTCAGGCCAGGGAAGCACATTTTCTGATAGGTCTTTCCAAGATATGGATCCATTGGTGGGCTGCTTGTTTTCCAAGGCCCCCTGGAGTGTGTCTGGAGAAAGTCTGATATCACCAGATGGGTGATCCCAAGTGAGCAATTCAGAAGGGCCGTAGCAGCTGATGACTCCCTTGCCTCTTTGCTCCTGGACTGAAGGTATATCCCAGGTGGCATAATCTAGTGGAGAGAGTGGGGCATTTGGAGTCAAGATTTGGGTTGAAATTGTACCTTGGATAGTGACCAGCTCTCCTGGGCTTCAGTTTCCCCACATGTAAGGTGAAGGAGTCAGCTCACTTCTAACTTTAAATCCATGATCTTTTAAAATTTTCCTTTAGGTCAGGAGTTGTTTGTCTTGGGTTCTGTGAACTTGTAAATTTTTAAAAACTATTCTGATAATTGTAGTATAATTTATTTCCTTTCAATCCTATGTATTTTACTCATTTAAAAACATTATTTAGAGAAGAGGCGCCCTAAGCTTCCGTAACTGTGAAATGGGGTCCCTGATACTAAAATAATTAAGGTCCCTGACCTTGGTCCTTGAAGTGATTTGCCATGAATGTACGTTTGCAGGGTTTGAAAAGCTTGCTTTCGGCCACCTAGACACTCACTGTCCTAGAATTCGGTGACTGCTTCTTTTGCAGATTTATAAAAGGAATTTGTTACATAAAGAGGTGGCTATTTCATTTGTAATTTAATCTTTATTAAATCATTTATTGCCACGGAACCCAATCCACATGTGACCCTTTGTGCCAGCTTAATCAGCCTGAGGTTTTATCCACATCCACCTTCTCAACAGATTTTGTTTCTAATATTTTTAAATAATTTTTTTTAACTAGCAAAACCTTAGGCTTAGTTACCTTATCAGATAAATAGTTTACAGTTGGTTGATCTGAAGGGAATGAGGACTGAACTAGAATATAAAAGTCTCATCCAAAGGAGGAAATCCTTGTCTTTCCCTCATTTTCGAGTTGAAGGTTGGCATAGAAATATTTCACTGTGTTTGGCTTGTAGTTTGCCATAAAGCCATGATTGGAGTTTCATAAGATTCATTTGTTGTTGAGACATGTCAGACTCTCCGTGATCCCATTTGGGATTTTCTTAGCAGAGATACTGGAGGGGTTTGCCATTTGCTTCTCCAGCTTATTTACAGATAGGGAAACTGAGGCAGGCAGGGTTAAGTGACTTGCTTAGGGTCACACAGATAGTGGATTTTTAACTCATAAAGAGGATTCTTACAGATTCAAAGCTTAGTGTCTCAGTGTCCTTAGCTGTAAAATAAGAGGCTTGTAGTGGAAGCCTTTGACATTTCCTTTGAGTGTCATGGAAGCCATGGTCCCTTCCACTCACATGATCCTTTTTCACTTCTTACCTGAATTCCCATAGTGAATATCTTGAAGTCCCTCTTGGAAGGTCCAAGAGGTTTGGTTTTGTTTTTTCACTTTTACGGTGATGACGAAGAGCCTCGTGTTCTTTGGTTTGCTTTAAAATGAGAATGTTCATGCTGGATTTGTATGGTTTTGTTTTAGGGTCAAGAAGATTTGACTGAAGAGAAAAAACGTGAGTTGGAACACAATGCCGAGGAGCCCTATGGGGAAAATGATGACAACGTATGTGCCACATGTTTCGTTTTTAATGTATCAACAGCCAGCCCTGCTCAGTGGGATAGGATTTAGCTGCTCGGTGGTCTTGTGTAGTGGCTCTCCAGGGTACCACTGTATCCTTGCCATATTTAACAGAGCTCTCACAGTCTGGGGAATATGGAAGAGCAAACCCGAGAAATCGCAGGGGATGGATGAGGGCCTTCCCGAATCATCCCTCCTCACTTGGTGCCTTCGCCTTTTCCCTTTGGGGAGTAATTTTTAAAATTGTGTTTTATTACAACTGGATTGAACTTAAGTACAACCTTTTAATTTAAATGAATTGATTTCAAAGCAAAAAGTAAACCTACCCATTTTTCCATCCTTCCTCCTAAGTCCCCATTAGAATTGCCTTCATACTCTCTTCTTGTATGATCATTGTGTAGACTCTTTTTCGTATTCACTGTCCATTATGTCCCACGTGCTGGCAGGGTGACCTCCGGACAAGTCAGTCCTTTGGCTGTCAGTGCTCCGGGGAGCTCTCTAGGACTAGGAGATAATGGAGAAGGTGTTGACCTGCTCTCCTGCATGTTCCCTGTAGTGAAAATCTCCATATCCCTGGATTATGGCCTGCTGCTCTTCCCACAGTGCTTTGTGATCCTTACACGTGTTGGTCTTAATGTCCTTAGCAGATCAGATCAGAATTTCCCAACAACATCTCCCCTTCCACTCTTTTTCATAAGGCAGTCAGGGTTAAACAACTTGCCCAGGGTCATGCTGCTAGTAAGTGCCAAGTGTCTGAGACTGGATTTGAACTGAGGTCCTCCTGACTCCAGGGCTGGTGCTCTATCCCTGTGCCACCTAACTGCCCCTCTGCTTTCCACTTTTGCTGCACATGTAGGATGTTTTCAGTTTTCTTGTGATTACATATAATGCCACTACGAAAATCTTTGAACAAACAACTTTTTTATTAACAAATAGGTTATTTGTTTCTAGTAACATTTTCAGGCTAGAGTCTTAGCAGTAGGATTGCTTTGTCAGAGACCTTGATCTTCCATGTAGCTTTTACCAAATATTACTAGATTGCTCTAAAAGAAACCCCAAACACCTACAAGCTTGAAATTTTACCAGCAATAGAAGAAGATGCATGTTTCTGTGACGTCCCCACCATTGTTGAATTGGATTGCTTGTAATTATTTTTCCCAGCTTGATGTGGGCCCTCGCTGGTCTTCATTTCATTTCTTTGGTTTCCACTGAGGGTGAACATGTTTTTCTAGTTATTAGTAGCACTTTGTGTTTCCTTTTAAACAGTTTATCAAGGAGCAGTTTTTAATTGCTAAACCTTCTTTCCCCACCAATCATTCCATTATTTCTCCCTTTTTTACTGTTGGTTTTGAAACTTTCAGGTGGATGGTAAGAACAGTGATGTCCAAAAACAGGCAGCGCGAGAAGTAAACCCTCGAAAAGGCCACGAAGAAAATTATGAGGAAGAAGAGGAGGAAGAGGAAGGCGGGGCTGTGGAGAAAGCTCATGGCCGAGCAGAGATGTGATTTTTTGGTAGCTCTGGGGAGGCTTCGCCGAGGATTCCTTTTCTAGCTGCTCACACACAATCTGCCTACTGAACTCGAGGATATTTAAGGACAATTCCGAGCTGCAACTTTTTTTTTTACTTTTGTATTAGATACCCGCATTCCTTTATATGAATATAATATTTTGATATTCTAGTTAGTGCTTTTTTTGTATCCAAGCTCAATATGAAGAAAGAGAAACACATTCAAAACAAACCGTAGGCTCGAAATCACATGTCTTCCTTTCTTTTTGGGGGCGTCAGTAGGGGTGGTGACACTGTCAGAATGGGTGACTCCATAGGTGTTTACACAAGGTATTTTCCAAGCATTTTGCTTCTGACACCTATTCCATTCCAACAAGTGGTATAGGAGATAAACAAATGGGGCTCTGTGGCACGTGGACCACAGAGGGTCAGGTCAGTAATGGTCTTCCCATGTCCCTGTGTTCAACTAGGTAAGAATTTTAAGACTCTAGGTTATAGGGAAGGTGCTGATCTGCATTGGTGGGAGAGTATTTGCTGCCCTAGGAGTCCCTACACTAATGATATCTGTAAACATATATTATTTTATGTCAGTTTTTTCAGATTTTTTTTTGGCCCTAGTCAGATTCTAATACCGGATGCCCATGCAGGGTGGAGTATACTTGACCAAGCCTCGAATTCCCATATAGGGCCAGTGTCCTCTTTGGACAATCAGATTCATATTAGTGAAAGAGAGAGAGAGTAAGTGTGTGTGCGCATGTGTGTGTGTGTGTGATTTCCCATTGCCTCTTCTGGAGAATGTGCAATGCTATAATCACCTGAGAAGCAACTGGACCAAATATCAGTAGTACCCCGGTGGTTGCTAGGGTGATGTGAGAGGCCTGTAGACCACTTACCTAAGTGATGTTAAGGGTGAAATGAGGCAGGATGAACCAGCACCTTAGAGTTGTTTTTTTTGTTTTTTTAGGAAGAGGCTTGGTGTGTGTTTCTTCTCAGCAGCTTTTTTTTTTTTAATTTCATCAGTATTCATGCTGAGTATTTGCCTTGTTTTTTCTGGAATTAACTGGTAGCATCAGTATCATCAAGGTTGTGCCGAGTCCATCTTGGGTCACTTTTCAGATTGCTTTGCTATCACTTCCCCACCAGCTGTCAAAATGTAGTCCATCAGATTGAAGATATATTTCCCTAAGCATACCATTTAACATAATCATTTTGCATGGAACTATGTATAGCAAGAAATTATACATTCAGATATAATATACTCATGTCTTTTTTTTGGCAGTGATTAGGTCTGCTTTCTCCTCCCCCTCCGACCCCCATACATAAGGCATGATGGTAATTCTGAATTAATGAAGCCCTTTAAAAAGTCAGAATTTCCCAGAATGTTCTGTTTTTGGAAATTGAGTGTTTTATACTCAACACATACATCCTGCCATAAAATGAATCATCCCTTTAAGATGCATGGGCCAGTGTTTCCTAGATTTGGTTGTGGGGTATGCTGCAGTGACTGTGGAGATCACTTCTCCCAGGGGGCCTGGAGAGAAGACACTTTCTAAGAGGGAAAGACTGCCAAAGGGAGTGGTGCTTGAGAGCTGTGATTTTCCTCACGGATCATCGTCAGCTTTAGTGATGTGTAAATGTTAGAGTTGATTAGTTCAGAAAAGAAAAAAAAAATTTAACCATCTAATTAAGAGCCTCTTGCAATTCATTTTCCATTAAGATTTCTTAAGATGCATTTCTGTTCCATAGAACATTTGTTTCAAAGCTGGATATGAACGCCACCAGCAATTAGGGGTTAAATGCATAAGAAAGCATTTTTTTAGAAGCCCATATACTTTTGTAATTTGTATTAATTCTTTCAAAGTAACGAATAAAGTTCTGTTCTTACAGTTTTGATATTAATGTAATTTACCCTTAAAGAAAAAATACTAATTTTATGTTCTAGTTTTGACTGTTCTTGGCTGAGGGTTTTTGTAATTATACATAGAAAGGTTTCATTCAAATGTATTTTGGGGTTTTCTAGGAATCATAAATCAACTTTTACCTTATGTATAAAAACTCTCTGTAATGTAAAATGTATAATATTGTACATAATCTTCAGAATACAATTATTTTGGTAAATTAGTTTGTATTTTAATGTCCCAGTGGCAATATTTAATTATTTGAGGCATAATAGAATTTGGTTACAGATAATAAAATCAAAAGACAGATGGTACATCTTTCTGAAGTGTGATATGTCTAAGAAGGGGCTTAATTTTCATAGTCATTAAACTATGTCACACCCACAGCAAGACCCAGACTCGATCTGCCATCTGGCCACCAACTGGAACCAGACAGCTGGAGTCTATGGTCACATTCCTGTGGTCATCAGAAACTGAAGTATCACTTCTCTTTGGGCCATAACTTAGTGGTTCATTTCAATGTGGTAGTGTAAAGTTCAGATATTATGGCATAGACAAAGCCACAGGATATGACAGTATTCTAATGCTATCCCAAAGTAGCAAAATGCACAGAAGAAAAATTAATTTCCTTAAGGACCCAAGTAGCAAGCAGCACACTTTGGGAAGTGTTTTCACTGGTTTTCAGTGCTCTTCCAAGTTGTTGGTCGTCCCTCCCTTGTCAGAGGATCATGAATCTACTTAACTGTTGTGTCTATTTTCCATCACCACCCCACCCCCTTAGAATATATGCTTTTTGAGGGCATGTTGGAGCCAAAGACCACCTGAGTGCTAACCAAAGAATCCCATTCAAATTTATATTTTAGGAGTCTGCAAACCACCATGGAGATTATATGGAAGGATGTGCTCAAGAGCTTCATGGGCTGAAGAAGAAAAGATGGGTAACAATCTGTACCATTGATAGGAGTGCCGCCATCATTGATAGTTCTAAATGGTCATTGGTCTTTACCATCTTATCCTGACATTGTGCTGTTAAACAGACTCTTGGCACTGCTACCTGACCTGCCAATGTACTAAGGAGCTGTGGACCTAGTCATCTCCCCCACCATGTAGCCTTATGACTTTGGGGTCTTTCCATCCATCCTGCTGCTGGACTCTTGTGTCAGTGTGAGCTCTATGAGACAAAGGACCATCCCAGTTTTCTATATATATCATCATTCCTTAGCACGTTTGCTCAGAGTGCTTCATAAATGTTCATTCAAGTGCTAAAGTATGAATCGAGATATGTATTAAAGAGGTAGTTTGGCGTAATAAATGGAGTGCTGGGGTTGGAGTCAGGAGAATTGAAATCTTGCTAGTTCTAGAAACTTGGCAAGTCCCTTAATCTCAGTGTCTAACTCTAGGGCTTATCTACTCATAGATTTGGATTGAGTTGGGAATGGGAGTTCCCACAATGGAAATTCACCCAGATCCATCTATTAGCTTAAATACAAATAATCTTCCAAATATCCCAATCTTATCAAGAGCCATTATTGGAGTGACATGTCACTTTGGATTCCTGCTACTTCAATATGAGGTGAGAGAACTAGCTGCTCAGAGACATTTGTTAATAATACAATGTTAAGATAGAAGGAGGTCTCCAGTGGAGTACCCCAATAATTTCTGCTGGGACCTGTATGCTGCTGTTTTTTAAAAATAGAGTTTTGATATCTTTTGTTTTTACATTAGCTAGATTTCAGTTTCCCTCTGTATCCCTTCCTGCAAAGTTCTCGCTTACAGCAAATAACTTTAAGAAAGGACAAAAAGATCCAACAAAACTGATGTACATATAAAAAAAAATTGAACATGTGCAACATTCCAGACCTGTGGGCCTTCCCCCACCCCACCTCTGTAAAGGAAATTCTTGGGAAGTGTAATGATTTTTATCAGGAATTTGGGTAATAGCAATAAAATTTATATAGTGTTACTATGTGCAACAACTTTGGGAGATAGGTGGTATTAGTATTCCATCTAATAAGTAAGGAAACTGAGACAAAAGTTAAGTGACTTGCTCAGTCTCACAGCGGGTTAGTGTTAGATTTGAACTCATGTCTCCTTGACGCCAGACCCAGCATTCTATCTACCTAGCTGCTCCAGTTGCTAGATGACTTGGAAAATTGGAATCTAAATAAATTATTTTGACACAAGAATTTGGCAGAATCAAGTAAGGTAAAATTGAGTAGAAATCAAAGTAAAGGCATGTGCTTGAGTTAAAAAAAGAACCAAAAGTTTTTAAATGCAAGTTGAGGGAGGCATGTTAACAGTTTGTCTGAAAAAGATCTGGATGTTTCCACAGCCTGCATAAATAATGCAATGGCAGTCAAAAATACCGATGCCACCTTGAGCTGCCATAAGGAAGGCTTAGCTTCCAGGAATACATTGGTGATAGTTCTTCTGTGTTGTACCCATAACCAGACCACATGTGGAATATTATCTACAATCTGGGCACCCTCATTTAAGGACATTAATAAACTAGAGAGGGAGTTCAGGGGAGCAGGGCCTAGCATGGTCCATGTTATGTGGAAGTTGATTGAAAGGATTGGGTGTGTATCACTTGGAGAAGAAAAAGAAGCCTGGGATGAGACGTGGGGAGGGTAGGGAGAAGTCACGTTCCAAGTATGTGAAGGGCTCTTTTTGAGGAAGGGTTATTAGATGACTTCTAGCACCTAATAAAAGCATTCTGAAGGATTCTGCTTCAATGGGTCCATGGGCAAAGTATTCCATTTATCAGTCATGAATCAGTAGACAGTCATCAACTCACCTATTTATAATTGTCCAAACCTGCAAAACTCTGGGTCAGAACCATGTTGCAGAAAAATGGCAGACATAAACATGTTTACAGCCCTGTTGGAGTACTGAAGTTTATGGTAATCTTTTGATCTGTATAAATCAGGGTGTTTTAATGTATAGAGTGCTGGAATTGTGACCATGGAGACCTGAGTGGGTTCATTTCCCATGTCAGACACAGAGACCTTGGGTAAGTTGAATGACATCTTTTAGCCTCTGTTTCCTCATCTGTAAAATGAGGATGATGATAGCACCTCACAGGGCATACAATGTATATAAGCTTTCTATAATGTCTTACTGCTTCATTATCATCTTTTTCAATGGAATTCAGATAGAAACTGGACAAAAACCAGCTGTTAAACTGTTATTTTATATTTAACATTCTATGAATGATTACATAGATGGAGGAAATAACTGCCTTTATTTAGGTTAATAAAAGTATTGAGGTATAAGCACATCTTCTGTAGGCTTACTGAAAGTTTCCTCATTACAACTCCAGTAGCAGTAAGGAAGAGAGGGATGATATATACGTCATCTTGTTCTCATGTAATTTTGATCTCTGTATTTTGAAAGCTTTTCATTTTGTGTAGCTTGTATATTTAGTGTTGCAGTATATATTAAAAATGTTATTGCTCTTGGGTTTTTAATGGCTCAGTGGTCTGTCCAGATGATTATGTGGGTAGCAGTTTATTCTGTGATACTAATCTAGTTCTAATGCAATGTATTGACTGAGCTCTCCAGGCTATTTTAAAGTCTGTTTCTATAGTATGTGGATTTCCCAACAGTTGGCTATAAAAGAAAGTGAGTTTTAGATGTATGAATACTACTAAGCACCAAGTCATATCTTGCTAAGTATTCAGCAGGTGCAAAAATTTTATAGCTTGGGGTGATGTCGGGCAGGGGCTACAGTTTACTTGGATTAGCTACATTGATCAGGAAATCTGGACTCTTTCAGGATAACCTTTCCCTAGTTTCTGGTGGCAATAACTTGATCGTGAATTGTCATCATAATTGCTCCCATCCCCTTCAGTTCCACAAACATTTCACCTTTCAATATGATGTTAGCCAGGTTTGTATGGATGTCTCCCATGAGACATGAAGGGTCTGAATGAAGGGTCAGTTATCATTAATTCACATTTTCCTCTTATTTTCCCCTAATTTTGAGAGATTTGGTGATCATAAATGCCCCACATGCCTCTACATCTGCATACCTTTGCTTTAAGCTCAGGTCTGGCCATGTCACACACCCCCCACCCTCCAGTCCCAACCCTCACCTTATTTGACAAACTCCAGTGGATCCCTATTTCCTCCAAGATCAAATTTAAGATCCTCCATCTGGCTTTCAAAGGTGTTCATAACCTGGCCCCTTCCTACATTCCCTACCTTCTATACCCTGCACTCTGCAACCCAGTGACACTAGCTTTCTTGCTGTTATTAACACATTCAGCACTCCATCTATTGATTCTGTGTATTTTCTCTAGCTGTGTCCCTACCCAGATTTCTGTCCTTCCTCATTTCTCCTTCCTGGCTTCCTTGCCATCATTTAAATCTTGGCTAAAATCCTGTCTTCTGTAAGAAGCCTATCCTAGTGCCCTTAATGTTAACATCCTCCCTGTGTGGTTATGTATAATTTGTTAGGTAGAGGAATGGATGGATGGATAGATAGATACATACATATATATACATATATATATATATATATGTCTATGTACCTATATAGATAGGTCTATATGCCTATACATGTAGATCTACATACCTATAAAGCTAGATCTGTATAAATATATACATGATCTATATCGTTGGCACTGTCAGATGGTTTTACAGGAGACACTGATAGGATTATTTTAGTGACAAAGAAGAGACATTACCTTCTGCTTTAAGGCTACTAAATAGAAACTCTGTCTTTTACCCAGGAACCCTGAGGGTCTTCCCCTCCCAGTTTGATCTCTTTTTTTTTTTTTCCAAAAGGGCCATCCCTTGAGTAACTACTTATTCATTGAATGGGTGTGTCTCACTCAAAGAAAGAATGTGATAAGACCTTAGCCTAAAATGGCCAGGGTTTCATAGAGCATCCTGGGCCATCTCCAGTTGTCCTGATAAATTTCAGACCCCGATGGCTCTGGAGAAGAAAGTTAGACTTGGTGACCTTGCACAGCCCTCCCTCCCTCAGATCAAAGTCAACTGCAAGTCATGTCATCATCTTGATGTCATCATCCTCTTCTAGAACGAAGGACAAATGCAACCATGGGACTCTTAAAAAAAATAAAATTTTAAATTAAAAAAAATATTTCTTTAATATGTATTGTTTTCCTCCTTAATAGTATTTTATTTTTTCAATTACATATAAAGATATTTTCAACATTCATTTTTGTAAAATTTTGCGTTTCAATTTTTTCTCCCTTCTGTCTCCTTCCCCCCTCCCCAAGACAGCAACCAATCACCATATGTTATACACATATAATCAGACCATGGGACTTCTCCACTTACTCCACTTCTCCAGCTTAAACCCATTATATGTGATGTTACCCCCATTAGAATGGGGGTTCCCTGAGAGCAGGGACTCTGCTTTGCTATTTGTGTCCCCATCCTTCACTGAGTCATTCATTCCCACTTTGCATATTGTCTTCTCCATTGGGTTGTGATTTCCTTGAGGGCAGCAGAATAGCTTTTTATTAAATTATTTCTTTGTAAGTCCCAGTGCTTAGCCCAGTGCCAGACACATAATAGGGGCTTAATAAATACTTGTGGACTTGACTCTGTCTGCACATCTGCAGTGTATTTCCTTTTCATTTCTAGTTTATATTTGTGTATATAGTTTTATATATGTATACATATATACATATATATATGTGTGTGTGTATATATATATATATGTGTGTATATATATTACAATTCAAATGCCATCTCCTATAATGGGTTTTTCCTGAACTCATCTTCTCTGTGTCCCCTTCAAATCACCTGATCACTCCAGTTATTGGCACTCTCTTGTCTGTGAGAGATCTTTACCTTACTCTTCCATACCTCTCCCTGCTCCCCCCAGGTTGCATGTGATCTCCTGAGGGCAGGGATGGTTTCATTTTCATCTTTGGATATTCAGTCCTTAGCTCAGTGCTTGGTACATAGTAGGTGTTTAATAAATAATCTGTGCATTAAATGTTTGAGAGATTGCTGAAGTGAAGATAGGAAACATTCCTTTACCAATATTTTCAAAGGCCTATCATCTATAGAGAGCCATTATTTCTGCAGAAGAGAGAGCATTTTGAGATGTGTAGGTGAGAATATAATTGTTTTGCCCTGACCCCTTCTATTTCAAGGAGACATTGACAAGGATACCTGTTGCTTAGCTGCCATGTTCATAGACCTTCTTAAATGAAATAAAATAGTCTTGTCCTTTGACATCTTGGCAGACCTTGTTCTTACCCATCCAGACGTGTTTCTAATGGAGCTTGAAATTAAATGTCATTCCTGTTTATTTGTTAACACATGCAGCATTCTGCTTAAAATAAGTATCAGCTGAAGAATTGGTTAGTGAGAAAACATGGATTTACCGAAGAAGAGGAGTCATTTTCGACTGAGGATTTAAAACAAAATTATCATTAAAATAAAACAGTTAATATATGTACAAAACTAGAGAGGTTATGCATGGAAACATAAGCTCACTTTGGCTCCTACTTAGATTACATATTTAGAGCCAGAAAAGACCTAAAAGGTTCATCCCATTCACCCTTATTATATAGATGAGAAAACTGAATCCTGGAGATGCTATGGTTTGCTCAAAGACACAGACGGTAGTCGGTGAACCTCAGCCCAGTACTCTGACTCAGAAAGCATTCCCCTTTGAATCAAGCTCATGGTCCCTCCTGAGTTTTTTCCATCCCAAACACTTAGCTCCTACATGTATTTTACCCAATAGAACATGCCATATTTAGTAGGCAGATATTTGTAGGGGCATTCTTTTCCTTCCTCCCCTAGGTTTTTGGATACATGATGATGCAGGCAATGAATCTAACTTACGGTTGTTTTTCAGAAGGTACCTAATATGACTCCTTATCTCCCATGCTTCAGTACTTGGCTCTCTCCTTGTATCATGTGCATTTTTCCCTTGCATAATTGCCCTTTCCTTTTCTTAACTTCACTCTTCTAATGTTTGTTCCCTCTTGGATAATAATACTAACACATGCCTATATCTTCGGAGCACTTTTATTGTTTACTTCGCGGCTGGGGAGGCAGATAGTGTTCTCTACTGCCTGAAGAGGAAATTAAGCACTTTGTACTTAACATAATGAAAAGTGTTTGTTAGGAGATTTCTATGCCAAGTTCTTTCCTAAGGGCTTGTAATACAATTTTTAAGAAGTAACCGTCAGTCAATAAGCATTTAGTTAGGCTGTACTTTCTCTGTACTGTGAGTTAGAGGTACAACTAAAAAGGTGAGACAGTTAACAAGCATTTATTAAGCCTCACCTGTGTATCAAGTGGGGGGCAGCAAGGTGGCACAGTGGAAAGAGTGCCAGACCTGGAGTCAAGGAGACCTGAGTTCAAATCTGTTTTCTAGCTATCTGACCCTGGGCAGGTTACTTCACCCTCTTTACCTGAGTTTCCTCATCTGTAAAAGGAGCTAAAGGAAATGGCAAACCACTCCAGTATCTTTACCAAGAAAACTCCAAATGGAGTCATGAAGAGTCAGATACAACTCAGTAACAATGTGTCTAACACTATGCTAAATACGGTGGATACAAAACAGAGCACAAACAAGGTCCCTGCCCTCAAGAGGATAACATTCTAAAAGGGGAAAATAGCACATCTTGTGGATTGGTGGCCAGAGAAAAGAGCCATAGCTGAGCCTATTGGCACAGCCAATTTTTGGGAAATCACTGGCAGGATGGATGACAAGAAGATACTTTGTTGGGGAGTGAGAGGGAATGTTTGGCCCATTGTCTTTCCCTCCCAGGTATATATCTTGTTATATTTGGTATTTTAGTTATTTGTGCATGTACTTCTCCCCTACAAGGTAATAAACACATGAAGGCGGGAACTAGGTTGTGTTTTATTGATCTTTGCATATCCCATGGTGCTCTCTGCCCATAGTACTCATTTCATAATGTGTAGTAATTGTTAGGTGTGGTGGTGGCACAGACCTGTAGATCCTGCTGCTAGGGAGGCTAAGGTTGGTGGATCGCTTGAGTTTAGGAGTTCTGAGCTTTAGTATGTCTAAATAGCCTATTGTTGTCAATATTATGTGCAGGTCCAATATGAACCCCTAGAAATGGAAGGCCACTACATTGCCTAAGGAGGAGTAAATTGACCCAAGTTAGAAAAATGGAATTGTTGAAAGATTCCAAGCTGATCAGTATAGGGATTTGGCTTACAAATGGCTGCTGTACTGCTACGCTGAAAGAGATATGGAGACCAAGTCCCTCTCCTTGCCCCTACCCCCAAAGAAATTGTATATTGTGAATTGCCCAAGGTCCCACGATGAGTTAGAGCAATGGGTTTCAAAGTGCTGCCTGAGGGTTCTCCCTAGCCCTTTCAGGGTTTCTGTTGAGTTCAGACCTGAGAACTGCAATATCTTAATTTCTAATATGATAAATATCAGTAGATATAATCCAAATAAAAAACTTTGGAGGAGGTCTCAATAACTTTTAGGAGTCGAAAGGGGTCATGAATTTAAAAAGTTCGAGAACAGCAGGGATAGTTGAGAGCATGTTGTAGAAAGATTGTTAGACTCAGAAGTAACAAAGACATAGTTTTAAATGCTATCTCCAAAACTAGCTGTGAGACCAGGGACAGTTAATTTAATTTCCCATTCTCAGTTTCCTCATTTGTAAATACTCAAATGGATCTGTGATTTAATGGAAATGGATGTTCCCTTGAATGATTACAACCCACTAGTACCTTTCTGTCTTTGATGGCTCTTGTCATTATCATCCCACAAGTTTGCCACGGAGGGCAACCCAAATTCCTAGGGACCTTCCTCAATTTCTCATGCCATTGAGAGAATACCAGCCGAGCAGATAACATAATCTCTTTCCTCCCTGATGTGAACAACCCATCCATGGCCTTATTTGTCATACTTTGATGATATTTCTTAACCTAGAGCTTCAACATTCCTTCTCTGTTATGCGTCCTCCCACCAGCCTGTGATTCACTGGTATCTTCTAAGCAATCTTCACTCATTTTAAATTGTCTGGAGACTGTGGCATTCTGCGACTCATTAGCCATACAGCAATCACTATTATAGAATATGGGTATTAAAAAGATGGGCCTTTGTTTCAGAGAGAAACTTAAAGAAGTTTTTGCTGTTACAAAGGGACACAATGACATGAGATAACTAAATGTCTCATGAAATATTATTTCTTGTGGCTTTTGGGTGCATGATCAATCAGTTGATAAACATTTCTTAAGTACCTACTATGTGCCAGGCACTTGGGCAATTCCGGGGATACAAACAGAGGTAAAAGACAATCCCTACCCTCAGGGAGCTTATAGTTCATAGGAGAGACAACATGCAAACAATCGTATACAAAACAAATCATATACAGGATAATTAATAGATGATAACAACACCAAACCCTCTTCATTTTCTTCCCCAGGAAGAACCGTTAAGTCATCCTTCCTTCCATCCAAGGACGTGACTTCCTTCTGTGTTCCCGTTTCTTTTCTAGCAGGAACATCAACATGGATGTAATTCCATTTTTCCCACAGAATGTCTAAACGTTGGTCCCTGGAGAAAGAAAGCTTTTTTGTGTAAAGTGCCAATAGCTCTGTCACAGTTAACCCAAGAATTGTTAGGGTCTTCATGCTTTCTTCTCCCTTTTCTATGATTTTGTGACCATCACTAGATAAGCAGAAAGTGACTATGCATGGCAGTAGGCAGTAGGCAGCAGTATTTTTCTTAGATTCATGAATCAATCAACAGATATTTATTAAGTTCCTACTATGTGCCAAGATAATGTTGGATATACACAGGCAAAAAGAAAACAGCTCCTAAACTCAAATAACTTCATGTTATTGGGAGAGACAGCAACATGTACATATTTAAGGAAAGAGCATGCACATACCCCAGGTAATTTGAGGGGGGTAAGTTACTAGGGAAGAGGGAGATGAGTAAGCACTTGTACAACACCTACTACATGCAGCTCCTGTGCTAAGGTCTTTGTAAATATTATCTCATTTGATTCTCACAACAACCCTTTGAGGTAAGTACTATTTAACAGTTGAGGAAACTGAGGCAAATAGAGGTTAAGTAACTTTCCAAAGGTGGCATAGCAAGTAAGTAGGCCAGATTTGAACTCGGATCTTCCTGACTGCAGACCTGGAGTTCTATTCATTCACTATGGCATTTAGGCTCTAGAGGAGAGAAGACCTGCACAGCCCTCCCTCACTCAGGACAAAGTCAAGTGCAAGTCATGTCATCATTTCTCTGATAGTGTGGTCTTCTTTGGCAATGAAGGATGAACACAACCCTCATGATCTATGCCATTAGCAATGGAAATAAGGAAAGGCCTCATGCAGGAGGAGGCATTGGAGATGAGCTTCAAAGGAAATAAGAGATGCTTAAGAGGCAGAAGCATGGAGGGAGGGCATCCCAGGTGAGGGGCACAGCTGGTACGAAGGTCCAGAGATTGGTGATAGAATATTGTTGTCAGAAAAGCTTGGTGGAAACATGGAGTGTGGGAAATAGAGTAGTTTGCTTGGAGGGGGAATCTAGGTCTGGATGAAAGGTAAATGCATTTTATCTTAGAATTTACTTATCCATCTATCTATCTGTCTGCCTGTCTGTCTATCAATTTGTCCATTTGTCTGTTTGTTTATCTATTTATCTTAGAATCCATAGGGACCTGGTGGACTTTTTAAGCAGGCAAATGATGTGGTCTGACTTGTGCTTCTGGTACATACCCCAAATGGTCTTGAGGTCAGAGTTGAGAAGGGGAAAACAATACGTAAGTGTTCTGTTTTTGTTCAGACGTTCTTATTCACCATACAATGTCAGTTTAGTAGTGCATAAATTGACTTTCATGCCATGTTTTTGGGAATGGAGGAAGTCCAGACCTATGATTTTTATCAGCACAGGGACCTTCGGTTATAAAAATGCCCTCCATCGATGCATATTGGCAATTCATTTGTAACTTGTCTGGAACCACTTTGAGGTGAAGTGATTGCTCGTGGCTTCACAGCTATCACAGATCCACCCTAATAATATGCCTTCTAATTAAGTATAGCAATTATTAACATCCATCATTACTGTTCATATTTCTTAATTGTCTGGTAGTAAAGTTTAGATGTGAATGTCAGTAAAATCTAATTTTTTCAGTCTGTTGATTTTGGAATATGTGCCTATAGGTAGTGGTCATTGATATTAACAGGTGATAACTCAAGATAAAGAAGGATTAGAAATTACATCCATACCCTTGCTAAAGGTCAGATTTTCATAGCCATGCATGAGGAATGAAATGACTGAAAGCCTTAAAGATAATTCTCTACTTTACCCTCGTTGGAAGTCTGTCATAGAAGAACCAAAGAAAGGAAATGAGTTTGGTATAAATTTAAGGACCCATGAATGCAGGTGCACTCATCAATCGGGGCAGCTTTAATTGTGTAATTATAGATCCTTGAGATGAAGGAGTCCTAATGGATGGCTGGTGTACCATTAAGTTTGTTAATGATCTTATAATACCCTGAGGAGGAATTAGATTAGTCCTAGAGCACATCTGAAAGATGTTCACTATTTCTGTTTTTTTGGCCTGAATTTTCTTCCTGGTGATTCCTATTGGCTACAAGCTTTTGTTGATGACTCAGGAGACTATTTGATTATAAGACCTGTTCAGTTATGGATTGAAGTCATCCAACTACTGATGTCTTCATTGAGAAAATGACTTTTCTTCCTTATGTAGGCTTAGAAACATTTCCTGTTTTTGTAAAAATGATAATTAGAACTGAATGGTCCTCTGTGTTCTTAAGTCCATAAATGATTCAAAAAATGGCAAAGACAAAGGTACCTGTTGCTTGTCTTGAGGTAAAATGTATGGGAGAGGAAGGAAGGGAGATAGGCTATTGAATTCTCCCTCTCCCTCTGAAATGTTGAATTAGATACCAGACCCCAGTTTACCAACCTCTCATACCAGATCATCCTTGTAAAGGTCCCAGAACTCTGAGAGCACCCAGTATGCACAAATGAAATGAGGTATAGGGTGGGTGAGGACAGCCCTAGGAGGGAGGGTAGACTATTTAAAATAATATGATTACAATATCAGGGAAAGAAAAGATGAATAAGGGAAAGAATATCACTAGTTATTCCACTGTCACAGAAATATGACTAGCAAGTTTGGTAGCAAATAATGAACCTGGGGCAAACACACAGATGTGTCCTCAAGACTTTGGGTAGAAACACTGAGTCAGTTTCTAGGAAGAGGAAGTATCTCATCTGCATGGTCACCATATAGATGATGTTATTTTGATCCTCGTTGAGAATGGACACCAACCAACCAACCACCCAACCTGTTTCCTATTTTTAGCTAATTATTATTAATAATCAAGGACTCAGCTCATTTTGTTCAAGTGCTCTGAGTACTATCTAAACTTCAACGGTCTGAGGAAAGCCCTAGTTGCCCCACCTTAGTTATGACTCTGGATCTGGAGCTTTGTATTTGGAAAGAATAAAGTAGATGACCAGATGAAAGGAGAGAAGCATTCAGAATATATGGGCAGGAGATTCATCAATGCCAGGTTGAACAGGGTGGGCAACTAAAAGGACAATGAAAGTCCAGCTTAACCTGCAATGACAAGTCAATCAGTTCTTCCTGATGCTCTAACGTGCTTTGACACACTGGTCATGAAACACTATTATAAAGCACAGGTTAAATGATTAATTGGTGTAATATTTTCAGTTGGTTCCAACCATGATCAGTTGCAAAGGGGAAATATACAAATTTCATGCAGTTCTAATTCTTTACTTAAGAAATACAAAGGGAATTTGAAGCTGAAGTGGGATACCCTTGCGACAATGTAAAATTGGACTAATGACCTAATTCCTGTGTTTCAGGGGAATCTTCCCCTGCTCAGAGAGAGAGATTTGGGATCATGGTGTTTCAGTAAGAGCTTTGAGACCCCTCACCCAGTTGTCAGTGTGATAGAAGAAAGCCAAGATGGTCTGTGGATTTCTAAGGATGGGGAGTATGGATAGCAGTGGACAATCTGCCCCTATGCCTTAGAAACTTAATGTTTGACTCAAACACTCCTAGAGGAAAGAATCTCCAAATAAGCTTGTTGAGAAAGTCAGGTCAGTCAACAAGCATTTATAGAGCACATGAAATATGCCAGGCTCTGTGATAAGCCCTGGGCACAATGCTAAATGCTGGGTTCTGATGAGTGGCGGTATCTTACACTGCAGTGACCTCGACAGCTATTATAGCAGTTGGTTTATATACTGCTGACTCACCACATGATAATTATGGAAGTTACTTAATTGTAAGAACCATCACTTTTCAAATAGTCTGGCTCAGAAAATGTACGAAGACTGGCAGAGAGGAGGAGGGTTCACAGTTGAAGATGCTAAATGACCCACAAATGGAGTTCGGATGCCATCTTCTATGAAAAGCATTTCCTGGTCCCCACAAGTTCTTTACTTTGCATTTAATCTGTATACACTTACATTTGTGTGTTTCACTTTATTATAATAATTAGCTAATTTTAAGGCAAGCGATATAATGACCATTAACATCCACTTAGTTCCCTCCTCTTTGGCTTTATAGAATTTATTTTGGATGAAAAGTCATGAATTCATCCACATTTGCTCTGAGCCCCCAGTTAGGAAAATTCTTAAGCGCTAGCCAGGTGATGGACTGTCTGCCTAACCTTACATTTATAGCTATCCCTAGTTAACTCCTGGCCTCTTTGTGGCTGAGGAAAAATTCAGTTTATTGAAAATACCGTGTAATGAAGTAGCAGATTATGTTATACTGATTGCCTTGACAAGCATCAAGAGGGGGAATTTGGAGGAGAAGGAGGACTTTCCTCTGGAGATTTCTGTAGTGTTAGTAACTCTCTTCTTGGCTACCTCCCTTCTCTAAGACAGTTCAGTCCTCCCTTTGGTTTGCAAAGATGGGCTGGAAAAGTAATACTTGCTCCAACCTTTCAAAATCCAGATACTGAGAATCTCCTCTCTTTATCGAAAAATCAGCACAACATCCTCCTTTTTTTCACAAATTGCATAGGATAGAACCCAGTCTCTGGCACATGCAGGAAGGCATAATTACTGACTCTAAACAGTTCTATTTGCTTGCTTCAGTCTGAAAGTGTTCACACCTAGTTTAGGTACCAGAACCGAAGGGGAGGTGGGGGGTGTGGAGGGAGGGGACTTCCACTTTACCTTTACATATGCACATATTTTTTTTGACATAGAATGTTAAGTTCGTTGGAGTCAGGGCTTATTTCATTTTTATCTTGTATCCTTAATGAGGGGGCAGCTCAGTGGTGCCTTGGAATCAGGAAGACTCCTTCTTGTGAATTCAAATCCATCTTCAGATACTTACTAGCTTTGTGACCCTGGGCAAGTCCCTTAACCCTGTTTACCTCAGTTTTCTCATCTGTAAAATGAATTAGAGAAGGAAATGCATTTAAATCACTCCAGTATCTTTGCCAAGAAAGCCCCAAATGGGGTCACAAAGAGTCAGACATGACTCAACAGTAGCAGCAGAAGCAGTATCCTTATTAACCTAACACAGTGCCTAGCAGCCATAATACATTCCTGATTGATTATTTGACTATCAAGATCAATTAAAATACAAAATAAAAGGACACATCTGATAATGACTTCAATCTAAGAATACAGCCATTAAAAAAATATTGGTCTTAGGAAGAACATACTCTCTCCTTTTAGAGTCCAAAAAAGCTGGAAAACTGCCATCTCCATCTTCCTCCACCAAAACAATCCTTATTTTTAAAAAGAAGTGTTTAACATCTGATTAATGGGGTTCTCAGAATAGGTTTTGGTGGAATAATATTTACTCATTTTCTCCCACTGTGGCAGTACAGCTAGAACATGAGGTAAAAATACATACAAAGTAGGTCAAGTAAGATTCTTTTTCCATCATAACCTAGGAGTATATTTATATTCCTGAAGTAAAAATCTCTGAGAGACAAAAATACCCAGTGCAGTATATCACCCCATATGAAAAAATATATATCATTTTCCATAATTTAAAAACAACAGCAGCAGCCCAGGATATTGGTTTCATTGGTTAAAATATAGTGGTGTTCTTTATTTTCAAAGCCACATCATACTCAATTTTGAAAAGGAATCAGAGTAAATCAGCCTTCCATGGCAACGTTAGATTTATTTGCGCATATTTTATTTGAATATAATCATCCAATGCATTGCAAATCTTGCTAACTAAGGCCCTGAACGAAACAAAGGGATGTATTTATGTCTCTTTGTTGTCGTTAATAATAAGAGAGCTGAGAGCAAGTATTACTTCTGTTCTGCATGGGTTTGGATTTTTGTTTTTGCTTTTTCGTGTTTTTGTGTTTTTTCCCTGTGGTGTTGAGTTAAAAGCTGATCCATATGCAGATGACTCCATGTTGCTCCAGATGAATCACTCAGGGCCAGTGACCATCATTTTACACGGTTGCTTCCAATGTAGCAGGAACACTCTGGGTTGTGGATGGAGACCCCTTTCAATCTGCTAGATTTAGGGAAATCAATGTCTCAGTTTGATACTAAAAATATAAATGTTTTAAGTCAGAGTGATGAGGGGTGAATGTTTGCAAGGGCCGAGAAAGAATCCAGCTACCATATTCTACATTAGCTACAAACATCTTGGAGTACTACTTCCAGAGCAGAGCAAAGTCCTCCCATGGTATTGAGGGGTATAGGAGACATGGGCAGGAAACATGCATTTTGTGTTGATCTAACTCTGTTCCAGGCACTGTGCTAAGAAATGGGGTTACAAAAGCAAACAAAGGAAAGCTCAGCCCCAAGGAGCTTACTTTGTAATGGGGATGGGGCTGGGGTGGGGATGACACATAAAAAAGAATTAAAAAGGGTTGAGGAATGAAGGGATCCATGTGGGTGGCATAAAATTCTGAAAGTCAGAAATATAACTGGAAGGCGAATGGAAGGTGGATGGACTGGGCTCCTCCCCAAAATGGTGGTCCTGGGAGAACTTAACCAATGAGACAAAGGGGTTAGCACCATGGATAGATGGCAGTGAAGTGGCGTAGTAGATAGATGCATATTCCTGCAGTCAGGAATAATTGAGTTCAAAATCTGCAAGATTAGCTGTGTGACCCTGGGTAAGTCACTTAACCTCTCTCTGACTCAGTTTTCTCATCTGTAAAACAGGAATAATTACGCTTGTCTCACAGGGTTGTTGTGATGTTAACATATGTAGATTGCTTTGGAGCACTATATAAGCACTAGCTATTATTAATTGCTATTTTGTTCCATGGTAAAAATTTATTAAGCACCTACTATACACCAGGCATTGAGGATACAGAGACAGAATATAAACAGTATCTGTCCTCTAGGAGACTAGATTCTACTGCAGAGTTTCCTCCTTGGATTCAACAAGCACCTACTATGTGCAAGGTCTTGTTTTAGCTACTGTGGATGTAAAGATAAAGACAGTCACTGTCCTCAGGGAGCTTGCTTCTATCTCTAAACGTTGGTGTGTAAGGATTCTCTGGCTTTCCCCCTCTGAAGCACAGTCCTCTGATGACTCCTTTTCATACCAGAAGTGTGGTATATGGTATGACCTGGGCACATTTCAGGCAGACTCTTTAAGCTGCAGCTGGAGAAATGTCTCAGCAAATAAACTTTTTAATGGGCTGAGCTTGTTGGTCTATCAAATTCATATATGCCATATCTAGAATTAATACATAAAACAGGACTCAAACCCAATGATGTCTTCACAAGGCCTTCTGAGTTTCCTTTTCTACCTTTACAACATCTTTTGCACCCAGCCCCTTCTCTGCACACCCCCCACCTCTACCCCACCAGTTACCACTTTATCTCAGGCCCTCATTATCTCCTGTCTAAATTATTGTACCAGTGTCCTGTCTGGTCTCTCTGCCTCAGCTCTCTCACATCTCAAGTTCATTCTACACACTGTAACCAGAGGAATTTTCCTTAAAACATAGACCTAACCATGTAACTTCTCTGCCCAACCAACCCTATAATTGCCTCTACTCTAAAATGTAAATTCCTCTGTTTAGCTTTTCAAGCCCTACGTAGTCTTACTGAGACCTATATCTTTTGCCTCAGTGGACTTCCCTCCATCTCCTGCACTGTGTGATCTATCCCAACATGTTCCTCCCACATGATGTCCCACTTCTCATATCTATGGCTTTTTACTGGCTGTCCCTTATGCCTAGAATGCATGCACTCCTTATTTATGCCTCAGAGTTCTTCTTTTCCTTTAAGACAATACTCAGGGAATGTCTTTGGCATGAATTGTTTACAGAAAAGTGCCTCACAACAGGCTTTAATAAGTACTTGATGACTGATTTTTTTCTCCTTTCCCCGCTAGTGCCCTCCTACCCAAATGACCTCTCACTTTGCTGCTTTGTATGGAACATGGTACTGTATGTATTTTTGTATGTACCTGTTGTCTTCCCCTATTACAAAGTAAGCTCAGTGAGAGTAAAGATTGCTTCATTTTTTATACTTATCTTCCTCTCACCTAGCACATGGTCCAGCATGTAGCAGGGGCTTACTATATTTAGCTCTATTATTTTTCTGACTTGTAGTCTTTTTTTTTCCCCATAAGACAATCTTAGCTCAAACTTTTCTCTTACTCCCCTTCTCACTGGCCAGGTTCCTAGCAGGTAGATAGATGGTGAATCTTCACAAATTGGTAATAGAACATACAAGGACATGGCATTGGTCTGTTTTGTCCAATAATAGGGGAGATTTGTATTAAAAACATCCTTAAAAGTAACTTCAGGATAGGAGTCCTGTCCTCAGTGTTTGCTCATAGATTTCCAGAAATAGTTAGTGTGTGTGTGTATATATATATTTCAACTCAGACCAAGTCGCTAGGTGCCTACCATATTCTGGCCATTGTGCTAGAGCCTGGGAATACCAAAGCTAAAACAAAAAATTAAGCTAGATCTACCCTCAGGGAGTTTATACTCTCTTTGGAGAGATCAAAATGGGAGAGTCTACAGCATGCCACAAAAGGATTATATTAGATATGCTTTCAGTTTTAATTCTCTTTGTTGCGTGTATCTGGAAGCTATTTGGATCTCAACAATCACTAAAATCTCCATATAAAAGGAGCATTAATCTACATTTTCTTTTTATTTCCATCCTCTTCGGGTGTTGTCAAATTGGGAGAAAGGACAAGATCCCAAAGGTCCGGAGGTCAGCTCAATTAAATCAGAAGGAATGAGTGTTGAAGTTATTTCACCAAAAGACGACATGCTGCTGGTATCTGAATAGGAAAGGGTGACTTTCCCTTTTTTTCTTTGACATTTATTTCCTCTTTCTCTCTTCCCCCACCCTGAAACTCTGTGGTGCATCTCTGCTTGGCTCCCTGTGGGCAATTCTCACAAAACCAACGCTTTCAGCTTTAATGGGATTTTGCCTGCTTGGCCTCTTCATGTTAAACGACCCTTTATGAAACAGGAAATCTTTTTTTCCCCCATTTTCTTGTTTGAAATGAACTTCTATTTTGCCAGTTTGCCAGCTTTGGAGCATTGTGGACAACATGATAATTATTTCTCTTAGGCAGGCCACCTTCAAGAAATGGACCATGTGTGTCTTCTTCTCATTATTTTTTCCCCCCATCTTCTCTATAAAATGTTCTTTTCTCTTCAGGAAAGGAAGCAAGTTGTTTAAACTGCAAGAATGAATGATTTTTTTTTCACTAGGAGATTGCTACTGCAAAAACCAGATATCGATTCTTTGTTTGAAATACAGCAAAGTCATTTTTAAAAACTTGTTCCTTTTCCTTCTCTGGAGATAGAAGTTGTAAATTCATGACCCTGTTTCCCTCAAGAAATCACTGAAGAACTTAAGCACTTCATATGATTTTATATTTTTGCGCAAGGGGCTATAGTAATAATAGATTCCATGCCTGGGAAAGTGACTACAAAAATTCTCCTCTGGCAACCTAAATGAAATTTTATTTTCATTCTTAGGAGCATTAAGAGAAACCATCTCACATTCAGCCTTACTTAGTGCAGATGCGATTTTGGATGAAATGCCCTCTTAAATAAATAAGCTGATGCCATCTTTTCTGTCCAGAGGCATGGTTGTGAGGCAACAATGCTGTTTCATAGCATTGAGCACAAATCTATGTGTGGCAGGGCTTTGGGCATGGAATATACCCTATGGAGTATGACTGGGGATTTTTTTTTTTTTTTTTTTTGAGGGGAAGGCATCACATGGAGTATATGCAGAATGAACTTAACTTCCCTAGTCAGGTTTGGTAACACATACGTTTTGTCTGGGCTATTTTCTACAGGGCTGATGACCCTGGCTCCCAAGGCTAGCATTGTGAAAATGATGATTGGCCATGCCTGCCCTCTGTATTTGGTTGGGGATGGGGCAAAACCTTCATATTCCTGTCCTGATTTCACTCTTGGTCAACTTTTTTTAAAGTTTTATATTTTGTTTTCCAACTTATTTCTTCTCTAATTGGAGAGAGTTACTATTTTGGACTTGCTTTTCCCCTTTCCATTTCTTTCCCCCCCTTTATAAAATTGTATTTATTTCATTAAATGTTTCCCAAGTATATGTAAAAAAAAAATTAACTCATTTTTTCAAATTTTGAATTCCAAATTCTTGCTCTCCTTCCTAGCCTTGTCTCCTTTTTGAGAAGGCAAACAATTTATATTGATTATACAAGTGAAGCCTTGCAAAACCTATTTCCATATTACCCATGTTGTGAAAGAAAACACAAACAAAATAAAACAATAAAAATAAAGAAAGCAGAAAAAAGAATGCTTTATTCTTCTTTCAGAGTGCTCTCTCTGGAGGTGGACAGTATTCTTCATCATGGGTCCTTTGGAATTATCTTGACTCACTGTCTTGATCAGAGGAGTTAATTTTATTTTACATCTTTTAAAATTTTTTTTTATTTTACATCATATTTTACAGTTGATCATCCTTAGATATTGCTATTACTCTGTATAATGTTCTCCTGGTTCTGCTCACTTCACTTTGCATCATTTCATATAAGTCTTCCCAAGTTTTTCTGAAATCATTTTGCTCATCATTTGTTCTAGGACAATAGTGCCATTCCTCTTGATTTGGGCATTCCTTTTGATTTGATTGGGCAACCTCTTGATTTCCAATTCTTTGCCTCTGTAGAAGTGCATATATATATATATATATATATATATGTATACATATATATGTATACATATATATTACTATAAATACTATTTTTTGGTACAAATTAATCCTTTTTCCTTTCTTTGATCTCTTTGGGATCTAGTAGGGGTATTGCTGGGTTAAAGGTTATGTACATAGTTTTATAGATTACTTAGCATAATTCTAAATTGTTCTCTAAAATGTTTGAACTTGTTCACAATTTCACCAAGAGTAAATTAGTGTCCCAATTTTCCACATCCTCTCCAACATTTGTTACTTTCCTATTGTGTCATGTTAGCCCCAATAAGTGTGAGATGGTATCTCAGAGATATTTTCATTTGCATTTCTCTAATCAGTAGTGATTTAAAACATTTTTTGATCTGACCATAGATAGCTTTGATTTCTTCATCCAAAAACTGCCTGTTCACATCTTTAGAGCATTTATCAACTGGGAATGGCTCTTATTTTTATAAATTTGGCTCAGTTCCCTAAATATTTTAGAAAAAATACAGTAAATGGAGAAATTTTGAATGCTATGGGTAAGTTTACTTACCTTGGCAGTGTACTTTCCAAAGATTTACACATAGATGATGAAGTTGATGCACACATTGTCAGAGCTAGCTCAGTATTTGGGAGGCTCCAAAGGAAAGTGTAGGAGAGAAGAGGAATTAGACTGCCTACCAAACTGAAGGTTTATAGGGTCATTGGACTGACCCATTGGTGTATGCCTGTGAAACCTGGAGTGACCCTGACTCTGATATTTAGTATCTGTGTGATCTTTGGCAATTTATTTAACTTCTCTGTGCCTCAGTTCCTTCATCTATAAAAGGACAGTTGGACTTGATCCATTATTTTTTCCTCTCCAAAACCCTCCCTGATTACTAACTTCCCTATCAACTATTGAAGGTACAGCTATTCTTGTCATCATCCAGTCTTACAACCTCAGTGTCATCTTGGATGTCTCACTTTTCTTTTCTAATTGTTGCCTAGTCCTGTCATTTCTACCTTCATAACAGCCCTTGCATATGACCCCTACTCTCCTTTGACAGTTCAGTCACCCTTGTGTAAGCCCTCATCACCTCATACCTGGACAAGCAATACATAGGATACTGCTTGGTCTCCCTGCCTCGTCTCCCCACTCAAGTCCATCTACCATTTAGCTGTTAAATTAATCTTCCCAAAATATAGATCTGACCATGACACTCTCTCCTATTCAATAAACCCATGTGGCACCTTATTACTCCAGGATCAAATATAAAATCCTCAGACTTTTAAGATCTTTCCTGTCTTCTTACACCTTACTACCCAATATGTCCTATACAAATCGGTGACACTGGCTTCCTTAATGTTCCCTGAATACAGCACAACACAACACAACTCCTCCTGACTGGGCATTTTCAATCTATCTTTCATTCATGGAAGGTTCTACCTTTTCATCTGCACCTCCTGGTTTCCTTCAAGTCTCAGTCAAAGTCCCACCTTCAGGATGAAGCTTTTCCTGGTCATCCTGAGTCTCTGTGCTTTTCATCTGAGACAATAATCTATCTTATCTATGTCTTGTTTGTATATAACTGTTTACATGTTAGACTCTGAGCTCCATGACAGCAGGGACTGTTTGCCTTTTCTTTGTAGCCCTAGTGGGGGCTGGCACAAAGTAGGTTCTTAAAAAATTCTTGTTGACAGATGGATCAAATTCCCTGTCATTCTAGAGCTAGGATCATATATTATGACTGTTCTGCCCTTTCCTTTTTTATGTCACCTCCCCTGGTTAGGATCCATCTTCTTCCCATCTGCTCTCCTGATAGGCTATTCTGCATAAAAACCCAGAACAACAATCAAGATATAAAGGGTAGTGGAGGACAGGTAGTTTTTGGTAGGGTAGTAGGGAGGCAGTCTCTTTTTCTTTTTCAGAAACCAAGCAATATACTTTAGTGTGCCATGTTTGCAATTCCAGATTTACTTATATTTTGTATATTTAATGGCATATATATGCATATATATGTACAAAATTTGCAAAGTTTGCTTTTCACACCTCACCATGGCTATACTTCATAAATTCCTGGCTGGTACTAGTAGCTATTATAAACATTTTGTGGATGAGGAAAGAGGGACCAAATGATAGGCCAAATGATGTGACCAAAGTCACCTAGTTATTAAATAGGAGAGGCAGAATTTGAACTCATGTCTTCCTGTCTCCAGCTCTAGAACACCACCCACCATGCCATATTACCTCTATTCAATTGGCCTTTATCTCATCTAATTCCACAATAAAGAGCACGGCATCCTTGCCCTTTGGGCTAACCTAGTAATCCAAGTGAAAAAGGCTACCACAGAAAAATGTCTACACTAGTATATCCTTGGCAGAATTAGTGTATGAATAGGATTGTTGGGTTATAGAGTTAGGATTTGAAGGGACATTCAAGGTCACTGAGTCTAATGTGATCATTGTACAGCAAAGGTCCAAAAAGCTGAAGTCAGTTTCTCAAGGATTGCAGGAGTGTATGATCATTGATTTAGAGCTGAACAGGATCTGAAAAGTTCCCTGGCCCAGGTCCCTCTTTTTACAGTTAATGAAAATGAGGCCAAAGGAAGTTATGATTTGCCTTACATGAGTACCTAAACCTGAATTTGAACCCATGCCCTCAGGCTCTAAATGCAAGATTCTTTTCTCTACCCTATGGACCTTATCCTCATATGGGATTTTTCTTTGCATCTAGTTTCTAATATGGAGTCACATGCATAATATTTACATACATGTTATTTTTGTTTACATTTTTTATTTTTTTATTTTAAGGTAATCATTATTTATTTATTTATTTCAAGCTTTCAACATTCATTTCCACAAAATTTTGGGTTCCAAATTTTCTCCCCATCTCTCCCCTCCCCCACCTCAAAACACCTTGCATTCTGATTGCCCCTTCCACCAATATGCCCTCCTTACTAACGCCCCTCCCTTCTCTTATCCCCATTTTCTCTCGTCCACTGGGGCAAGATAAATTTCTATACCCCATTACCTGTATTTCTTATTTCCCAGTTGTATGCAAAAACAATTCTCAACCATTGTTCCTAAAACTTTGAGTTCCAGATTCTCTTTCTTCCTCCTTCCCCACCCATCCCCACCAACAAGCAAGTAATTCAATACAATTATATATGTGTAGTTTTGCAAATGACTTCCATAATAGTCGTGTGTAAGACTAACTGTATTTCCCTCCATCTTATCCTGTCCCCCATTTCTTCTATTCTCTCTTTTGACCTTGTCCCTCCCCAAGAGCGTTGACTTCCAATTTCTCCCTCCTCCCATTGCCCTCCTTTCTGTCATCCCTGCTTACCTCCTTCTCCCCTACTTTCCTGTAGTGTAAGATAAATTTTCATACCAAATTGAATGTGCATGTTATTCCTTTCTTGAGCCAAATGTGGCAAGAGTAAGCTTCACTTTTTCCCTCTCGCCTCCCCCATTTCCCCCTCTATTGGAAAAGCTTTTTCTTGCCTCTTCTGTGAAAGATAATTCACCCAATTCCATTTCTCCCTTTCTCCTCCAAATATACTCCTCTGTCACCTCTTAATTTTATTTTTTTAGATATGATCCCTCTTATTCAACTCACTCTGTGCTGTGTGTGTGTGTGTAATCCCTCCAAAGATACTGAGAAAAATTTCAAGAGTTACAAATATTACCTTTCCATGTAGGAATGTAAACAGTGCAACTTTAGTAAGTACCTTGTGATTTTTCTTTCCTGTTTACCTTTTCATGCTTCTCTTGATTCTTATGTTTGAAAGTCAAATTTTCTTTTCAGCTCTGGTCTTTTCATCAAGAATGCTGGAAAGTCCTCTATTTCATTGAATGACTATTTTTTCCTCTAAAGTATTATACTCAGTTTTGCTGGGTAGGTGATTCTTGATTTTAATCCTAGTTCCTTTGACTTCTGGAATATCATATTCCAAGCCCTTTGATCCCTTAATGTAGAAGCTACTGAATCTTGTATTATCCTGTTTGTATTTCTACAATGCTTGAATTGTTTCTTTCTAGCTGCTTGCAATATTTTATCCTTGACTTGGGAACTCTGGAATTTGGCTACAATATTCCTAGGAGTTTCTGTTTTTGGATCTCTTTCAGGAGGGGATTGGTGGATTCTTTCAATATTTATTTTTCTCCCTGGTTCTAGAATATCAGGGCAGTTTTCCTTGATAATTTCATGAAAGATGATGTCTAGGCTCTTTTTTTGATCATGGCTTTCAGGTAGTCCCATAATTTTTAAATTGTGTCTCTTGGATCTATTTTCCAGGCCAGTTGTTTTTCCAGTGAGATATTTCACATTCTCTTCCATTTTTTCATTCTTTTGGTTTTGTTTTGTAATTTCTTGGTTTCTTATAATGTCATTAGTTTCCACTTGTTCCATTCTAATTTTTAAAGAACTCTTTCCTTCAGTGAGCTTTTGAGCCTCCTTTTCTATTTATCTAATTCTGATCTTTAAAGCCTTCTTCTCCTCATTGGCTTTTTGGACCTCTTTTGCCAATTGAGTTAGCCTATTTTTAAAGTTGTTATTTTCTTCAGCATTTTTTGGGTCTCCTTTAGCAAGCTGTTGACTTGCTTTTCATGATTTTCTTGCATCACTCTCATTTCTTTTCCCAATTTTTTCTCCACCTCTCTTACTTGATTTTCAAAGTCCTTTTTGAGCTCTTCCATGATCTGGGACCATTGCATATTTATTTTGGAGGCTTTGGATGCAGATGTGTTGACTTTTATGTCTTCTCCTAATGGTAAACATTGTTCTTCCTCATTTGAAAGGATGAGAGAGAATACTTGTTCACCAAGAAAGTAACCTTGAATAGTCTTATTTTTTTCCCTTTTATGGGCATTTTCCCAACCAGTTATTTGACCTTTAGATCCTTTATCAAGAGTAGGGTATACTTTGGGGACCTGTAAGTTCTCAGTTCCTCCAAGGTGGCACCATCTAGGGAAAGGAGTTTACTCCTTGGCCTGGTTCCCTGATACTCAGATCAAGTGCTCAGTTCTCACAGGGGCTTTAAGCTGAGTGCTCCAACAATGGAACAATGGACACTGGCTGCTGCCCACACCTGCTGCCCCTGCTCCCATTGCCTGGGGCTGGGGCTAGGGGAGGACCCTGCTCCCTTGTCACAGAGGTGAAAAAGACCTCTCACTGACCTTTGAAGTGTCTTTGTCATCTGTGGGTTGAGGGATCTGGGAAGCTCTGCTGCTGTGGCTGGAGATTCTGCCCCTGATGCCTGCTCTGGCCCTGCTCCTCCCAGTGCCCTGCATCCAAGGCTAGGCTGTGCTCTGCTCCATGTCCAGTGCAACAACCTTTCCCATCAGCCTTCCAGGTCACCCTGGGATGGAAATCTCCTCCACTCCATTATTCTGTGGTTTCTGCTGGTCTAGAATTTGTTGAGAGTCTTTCTTTACAGATATTTTATCAGCTGTGGGGGATGTGCATCTTTCTACTCCACTATCTTGGTTCCACCCCCTTCTTTACATTTTTAGCAGAAAGAAACATTGGCTCTTAGCAAAGTATTAATTGTTTTTAGCTCTCCAAGCTTATAACATGATTGTAAATTAAATAGCCTATTTGTGATATGTGGTCTTCTGTTCTGATTCATTTTGAAGGCAAAGGGGGGATAATAATAGTTCTCATTTATATAATACTTTATGCTTTGTGAAGCATTTTTCTTACAACAGGACACTTTGAGGGAAGCAATATATTTATTATCTTCATGTTACATATCAGGAAACTGAGTTTCAGTATAGGTCAGTGCTTCTGTCTACTTATAGTCACTATAATTCTGGTCTCATCTATTACTTCTCATAATTACTTCTCATCTAGACCAATACAGTAAACTTTGAATTGGTTTTCCTGCTCCCAAGTCTCTCTTCTCTCTTGCCCATGCCCTACTTTGTTGCCAACATGTTCTCCCTAATGTGACCGTACCATACCTCTGCTGAAAGGTCTTCAGTAGCTCCCCACTCCCTCCAGGTGCTCTGCTAGGATTGCTTGAATTGCTAGGTTATACCCGGGGAAAAGTGATATCTTCTTCATAGTTCTGGAGCTGGAACAGGAAGACATGGGTTTAAATCTAGGTGGTGCAATGGATAGAACATAAGATTGAGAACTGGCAGGTCTGGAGTTTGAATCCTGCCTCAGACACTTCCTAGTGATCATAATGCCACTTAATCTTTTGGTGCCTTGGTTTCCTGAAGCCCCTAATTCATAGGATTGTTGCAAAGACCAAATGAGTTAATATATGTAAAAATACTTTGATAAGAACTGTATAAATGCCAGTTACTATTATGCTTAAACTGGTTTTAATGCTCACTATCATCTGCTTCCAATCTAACTGTCCAACTTTCTTTAACATTATTCTCCTTCACACATTCTATATTTTAGACTGAGTAACTGCTCCTTCAACTTGGAATTCATCTGCCATCCCTGGGCCTCTACACAGGCTCTCCCTGATGCCTAGAATGTATGCCCTACTTACCTCTCTCTGCCTTATGCTTCAAGACTGTTCAAGGGCCATCTTCCTTTTCTGATTGCCCTTGCCTTGATTCTACTGTCTCCTTTCTCAAATAAGCTCAAATTTGCTTTGAGTGTATGTTACATTCCTCCTAAAAAAACTGGGATTTCTTGAAGGAGGGAATGTGAAAGGTGTGTCTTTCCATCTTTAACCCTGAACAGAGTCCCTTGTATATAATATGTGCTTGATAAATTCTGAGAGAGTTTCTGAATAAATGAATGAATGACTTGGCCATGGCCAAGCAACTAGCAAACATCACACTCAGGATAGATTAAAACTGAAATTTGTAAGAAATGAGCAAATAAATAGTTAAACTGAAGTGTTCTGGGCTCCAAAGTTAAGTTATAAACTATTGAGCACATCTGGGGGCTCCAACAAGGAGAAGGAAGGCTCTGAATTCAAATGGGAATTGTAAAAAGGGAATCAATAGCTTCACATGGTAACTCTTCAATATGTGACATATATTATATAATATTTATACACATATATGGGCATATGTGCGTGTATGTGTGTGTATGGGGTATTCAAGCAGGACTAGCCCTTCTGGTGTGAGGCTGCTCATCCATCTTTAGTGTCCACCTTTCACACATCTCTCACCTGTGGTTCCAAGAAGTTGTAGAATGCAAAGTGGCCATACCTCAATAAAACTATTTGGCAGACAGGCTAACCCAGTTTAAAGTTAACTGACAGACCTAAAACCCAATGGAAAATTAGGGGGATGTCTACCCCAAGCATGTGAAGACTTCCTCTGGTGGAAAGGGTAGACAAGAACAATTTGTTCCAACAGCCATGAAGGCAGCTGAGATCTTGGTCAGACATCAAAGACACCAAAGTCATTCACTGCATCCTGGGTGATGGACTGACTTTTGTCCTTCCACTGAATTTCACGGACTCTGGAAGAGAGAGTGAAATTGACAACTTTCTGCGGGTCTGCCTCACTTAAATCCAAGTTATCCATGAGTTGAGAGATCACCCCATGAAGTAATCAGTGTCCTTCAAAAATGAAGGACAAACAACTAGATAGATAGATAGATAGATAGATAGATAGATAGATAGATAGAGATAGTAAAGCTTATTAAGCAGAACCAGAACTATAGTGGGGCAACTGGGGCCACAATCCAGCATGTGCTGAAATTTACAAAGACTTTTGACAGCATTTTCAATATGACAGCAGTATAGAAATAGAAATAGTAGTAGTAGTAGTAGTAGTAGCAGTAGCAGCCACAGCAGCAACAAAAGCAGCAACAGAAGTTAGCATTTATGTGGCACTTTAAGGTTGCAAAGCATTTTACAAATATTATTTCATTTTATCCTCACAACAACCCTGGGAGTTATTGGTTATTTCTCCCATTTTACAGATAAGGAAACTGAGGCAGGCAGCGACTCACTTAATGGCCTCATAGAAACTTAAACTTTATTGACTAAAATGAGAGCAGAAATTAGCCTAATGCTTCACACTTTCATTCCTTCACTGTCATCTCTAGTTAATGGTAGATGGACCCAGCAATTTAATACTCCAAGGACAAAGCAAGCAAGAGTCCTGTGACATTTTTAGAAATGAAAGGTAAAGCTGGAGTAGTGGAGGAACATGTAGAGGCTCATTTCATAGCATTATAAATGCACCATTAGAAAAACTTTAAAGATTACTAAGTTTAATATAATTTTATAGAGGGGGAAACCAAGACACAGAAAGGCTAAGTGGGCTCCCAAGGTCATACAGGCATGATCATAGATTACGAAGCTGGAAAGTTTCTTAGAGGCTCAGTTCATAGATTTAGAGATGGAAGAGACTTTTGAGATCATCTGGTTCAACTCTTTGTTTTTACAAAGGAGGAAACTGAGGCTAAACTTAGTTGAGTGACTTGACCAAAGTTACACAGGAAACAAAGTTGAGATTTGAACCAAATTCCTCTGATTCTAAATTCAGCACTTGCTTTCCACTACACCACAACAAAAGATTTCATTACTGGGAGTGACTTAGATTCTTTGAGGTCACTGAAGTATCTCCTTTTCCTGAGGATTGGAACATTAGCAGCTGCCATTTCAGCTCTTTTGCTTAAAGAATCTGGTCCTTTGGAGAGCCAAAGTCACTTCCTAGTGGTAATAACCTCTTATTCTATGATTGCCCTGAGAATGTTTAAGCAGAAAGAGGTCGGGATAGGTCAGCACTTATGTGAATGAGCCATCTCCAGGAAATATCAAAATGTCACAAGGGGGCATGGTGGAGAATTTCAGATCAGGTGAGTTTTTTTTCTTCTTGTTTTATGAAATTTAGTATTATCCAAGTTGTGATCCTTAAGGAAAGAAGACACCAAAAAACTTGCAAAGCTTTAACAAGGGGATTTATATTTGACTTAAATTTATCAATACACCAATTAGGATTTATTAAGTAACTATTAGGTGTAAAACATCATGTTAAGTATTAGGGAGACAAAGAAAAAAATACAACAATTCCTTCTCTCAAGAAGCTGATCTCTTATGGGGAAAAGTATATCCTAATATAGAAGGAAACACAAAATAAATATAAGTAGTTCTATGGTATGTGTATACATACATAGTATACACACACACATAACTAATTAAACATATATAAGGTAAGTGCAAAGTAATTTCAGGATGGAACTAATTTATTTAAAATTTAGTTAATTTTTATGTTAACTTCTCTCTACAGCCTTCTTTTAGGAGTCAGTGCCACTTCCATCCCAAAATTTCACATGAACTATCTGTGCCCAACCTGTGGTAGAGCATTTCAAGCTTGTATTAGTCTGATCAGTCGCAGTAGGACACACTGAAATTTCACTCTATCATGGTGATGTCAGTTTGGTCCTCTTCGAGAACAAAGGACAACAACCAGCCACTTGCCCAGATTATTAGAAAGACTTTTAATTGGTCTTCCCACCTCAAGTCTCTCTGCTCTCTAATATATCCTACACCCAGCTTCCAAAGAGATTTTGCTGAAGCAAAGTCTGACCATGTTGTGTGCTTACTCAACTTCAGCAGTTCCCTATTGCTTCTAGGAGAAAAAAGAAACTTTTCAAGCCTTTAAAACCCTTCATAAGCTGCCCCAAACTTGGAAAAATATTTTTAGCCTCATTGTATAATGACTCTTCTAGTCATAGTCTGTGATCCAGCCAAACTGGTCCTATCTCCATTCCTCACACATGGCAATCTCATCTCCCATTTCCTTGCCTTTGTATTGGTTGCCTCCATGCTTGCAAAACATTCTGCCATATAGAATCCCTTTTAGAGCTCAAGTATCATGTCCAACATTAAGACATTTTTGGTCTTCCCTGGCTACTAGTGCCCTCCATCTCTAAGGTCAGTATTTAACTATCTTGTATTTATTTTCTTTATATTTATTCTGGAAATACCGATATGTGTATTGGTTGACTCTCCTGTTAAAAGATTACACTCCCTGACAGTGGGGACCATTTCATTCTTTACATTTGTATATCCAGCCCCTACCATGGTGCCTGAAATTAGGTAGTTAGCAATTGCTTATCGATTGTTTATTACTTCATTGAAACGTCTGAGAGAACATAACCTAATAGAAACAACATTGAATTTAAGTTAAGGGATGTGGGTCTGAATCTTGTCTCTTATACTTATTCTGTGAACTTAGGCTATATCCAGATATGAAGGATTCTTCTTTTTTGGAAGTCTTCAAGCAGAGACTAGGTAACCATATGCTGGGTGTTATAATGAGGATACTTTTTGTGTATGGGTTGCACTAGATGGCTGCTCAAGTTTTTTTTTAAACTTTTAAATTCTGAGATTCTTTAATTCTGTTGGCAACAACGTGACAGTGATGACAATAACAAAATTAGCATTTATATAGTGATTTATGTTTTCAAAGTGCTTTACATATTTTATCTCATTTGATCCTCACAAAACACTGAAATGTAGGTGCTATTATTCCCATTTTACAGATTAAAAAAAAGAAGAAACTGAGGAAGAAAGATGTTCAGTAATGTGTCCAGTGTCATACAGGTAACAAGTGTCTGAGGTCAGAATTTGAACCTAACACTAAGTCCAACCCCCCTTCCATTTTGCTACTCATCTGGCAAATAAATACAAAATAAATCACAAAGCAATATCAGAAAGTGCTGAGGGTCTTGAAGAGAGCACTAACAGTTAGGGAGGAGGAGTAAAATAAGGAATAAAGCCTCTTATAACACATGGTGCTTGAGTTGAGCTTTGAAGGAAATACCACCCTGGTCAAGGAGTCATTCTGTACCTGCTGATGCTCTTAGGTTTGCCCCCTGTCCAAGGTCCTTAACTTCTGTAGGCATCAACATTCTTCTATATAAAAGGTGCTTCAGTTTCTAAAGGATTGAAGAACATGTGTGGTAGCTCTATATTCAAAGTGCCAGCATTTCTGATGCTTGAATGTCTTTCAGATGAGCTTGTTCTTGAGCCTGAGTCTGTGTAGGAACTGCTTAGACGAAGGGCTGCTTTTATTGAGTCCCAGCCTGCAAGGACTTGCTTTTCACCTGGAAAAGAGTCCAAGTGTCATTTTGGCAAGAACTGCAGGTAGGTTATTTCTTCCATAAGAATAAAGAGATTCATGATGTATGAATCCAAGACATTTTATATCCCCATCTTTGACTTTATTCCTTTACTTGATGAAGCATGAGATTGTAGCAGAAGCCAGGATCATCAGAGTACACATCTTAGGCCATTAGTAGTGAAATGGAGGGGTGGGGACTGGGGGAGGGAGTAACTAATGTGCTTCTACTAGGTTCAAACTCACTATAGAAGGATATCTGTTGTTGTTTGCAACCTGAAATGGAGACAAAGCTTTTAGCAAGTTCCTCCTTGAACATGAGTCCATTTTGGAAGCTGAGGCAAGTATTGTATTAGAGGCTAGAGTCCTTTGGCATTTATAGCACTGGAAAGGATCTTAAGGAGCATCCAAGAAAATTCTTTCCTTTTACAGATGAAAGAACTGAAGCCCCCAAAGGGGAAATTACAGTCATACCCAAGACCATGCAATATGTCAAATGAAGAAAGTAAGTTCTCTTAGAGGAACAGCTTAATTTTTGTCTTTGTATCATCCACACCTAGCATAATCTCTTGTATCCTTTTATCATTGTTCAGTTGCTTTTCAGTCACATCCCACTCTTTGTGACCCCATTTGGGGTTTTCTTGGCAAAAATACTGGAGTAGTCTACCAATTTCTTTCCCAGCCCATTTTACACATGAAAAAACTGAGACAAACATGATTAAATGACTTGTCCAGGGTCATCTAGCTAGTAAGTGTCTGAAGCAAGGTTTGAACTCATGGAGATGAGTCTTCCTGAGTCCATATCCAGAACTCTATCTCCTGTGTCACCTAGCTGCCCATCTTGTATACAGTAGATACTTAATAAATATTTGTTGCTCTCAGTTGAATTGAAGCAGCAGAATAAAAATCTGAACTCAGTCATTCTGACTCCAGCTTTAGTACCCCTGACATCATTCCTTGGCAAGAAAGTTAATATATTGTGTTATGTGTCTTGTATTCTAATTATTGGAATCAGAGAACAATAGGATGCCTAAATTTTAGAACTATTGAGGACCTTCAAGATTCCTCAAGTTCAGGGTCCTCATTTTTACAGATGAGGCAATTTAGGCATAGGGAGAAGTGACTTCATGGAGCATAGATTTAAAGTTAAAAAGGACTTTAAAGATCAATTAGTCTAATCCATTTGTTTTCTAGCTGAGTAATACTAAGAGAGAGGGAGAGATTTCCCTAAGATCACACAGATAGAAAATGACAGAGCCAAGACTGCAATATTCATGAGTGGAATTAGCTCCACAATTTCTAGATGGTGGCCCATTCAGGTATAGACCTTATGTGACCTTCTCTGTATAACAAGAGTCTGCTTATGGTCCCAGGGGACCATAGCACAAGCTGTTTTTTCCAACCAAAAGTTATATTATCTTATAAAGTTGCAGATGATGTTAAAAAGGAATTAGGCTAGCAGGTTCTCTCCTTCCAAATGTAGAGCTCTTTCTGCTACACTATTTCTTTATTGGGTTCCTGCTTTAGAGAATCATTTGTTAATGGAACCAACTGCTTAACTGAACCGAAATGTGGAAAAAAGAAACCATTTGTGAATCATAGGCTGAAAACTCCCCTTGTAGAATCACTATGCTGGGTTTTAACAAAATGAAACTATGGTGGAAAGAGCATTGGAATAGGGGGAGACTGTTTTGTTGCATCACTTTCACCATCAACTAGCTGTATGACCTTGAGTAAATTACCACCTAAACTCTCTGGACTTCTATTTTCTCACATGAAAATTAGAGAGTTAAAGTTTTAGTTCTAAGGTGTTCTGGTCTATAATCCAACAATCCTGGCCAGAGGTAGAGATTTATTTTTTGATTCTGACTTAAAGGGATTGGATGATGGGTTCAAATGCATCTGAAGTGGTACAAAGAGGGAGCCAGGGATCTAGTTTTGTAAATACCTTTTTGCTTTAGTGTAGAAAATATACACATCCCTCAGGCCCCCAGAGGTCATAATACTTCATGTCTGGTGCTGTAGCCAGTGAAAGAATTTGCTCATCAAATCTGCAACTCAATTATGAAACTTTCTACTAAATATGTGCTCCCAGTATGATGAATGCCTAACTAGTGTTAATAATCACTACTGAGCTCAGTGGGACTGGTGAGCTTCACCCACCTCCTCTCCCTGAGCAGCCTTTCTACTCTAGACATGCACACTCATAGACCCATGATTCGATTTCAGTTCTAGGGGAGGCAGGCTTCTTCTGCGAGGAGTTAGGCTACCTTATCTCATACTCTCTGGCTCATTATAACTCTTATTCAAGTGCTCTTGGTGGAAGATTTAATTATAACTTAAATTGCAACTCATGTCTATGGTCTCCTCAAAGAGAGTAGTAGAAAGGTTCTTAATGTATATTATGAATCTTATATGGCAAAGAAATTTATTTTCTATACATAAAAGAAGTGTTAAAAGACAAGGATTCATCATTCATTGACAGAATGGCTTAAAGCAGTTATCGTTAATTTATTTTATTATTACTATCATAATTTCTCCATAGTCTAATATAAGAACAGGAACAGTTTGTAGACCCATGAAATAGATAATTCACTCTGTACTTTTTAGCCAACAGATCTATGCCATCTGCTGGTGACCATTTTCTTGGATAAAGAACCTTTCCTTACCATTGGTTAGTCCCAAAGGATGCAACTAGTACCTCTCCAGCTTACAAGGTCATCTTCACGTATCCATATAAAGAAAGATACTCTGCATCCAGAGAATGAAGCGATAAATAGGAGTATATATAGAATAGTTTTACATATATATGTTTGTGTGTATATATACACACACAGATACATACATACATGTGTATATACACATATATACACACATGTATGTGTGTTTGTGTATATGTGTGTATGTATAGAAACATACACATATTTGTTTCTAACGGGAGCCATCTGTAGGGTGGAGTGGGGGTAGAGAAGAAAAAAGAAAAAAAGGAAATTTACATGATGTTTATTGTGTGTTTGAAAGGAACAGGAAATTTATGCATAGTAGACTTGCAATTTCATGTACAATCATCTTTTCATTGCACTGTGTGATGTATATGCTCGTTTTATTCCATAAATTAAAAATAAAATACATTTTAAAAAGAATAATTTTGGGTCACATTCTTAGGAAAGGAAACAGAAAACAGAAAATGTAGCCACTGACTCACTTGAAATTTCACCTAGTTGATTTCACGTAAGCAGCTAAAGGAGGGTGATGGTGGTGCTGGGTGAATAGTGGTATCCATCTTTTGATCAACCAGTATACTTTTCTATTTTTTTTAAACCTGGAACTAATAGTGTCCAAAAAAGTACTGATTCATAATATAATTTGAGGTCTGATAAGGATGGTCTTCCTTAATTTGTGCCTCTTCCCATGATTTCCCTTGAGATTCTAGACTTTTTGTTTCCTGAAATGAATTTTTGTATAACTTTATCTAGTTCTAAAAAGTCTCCTGTCATTAAGTTAATTGGTAGAGAATCAAATATATAAATTTATTTAAATATTGTCAATGTTTTTATACTAGACACAGTCCAGCTATGATCAGTGAATATGTTTCTAATTATTTCATCTGCTTTTGCTCCTGCAAAGAATGTTTTGTAACTCTATTTACATTTTTCTTAGTCATTAACAAATTTGGTGTTTTGTTTTCAATTTATCTATTCTTTTTTTCTTTTATTAGAAAATGAGAAGAGAAAATTTCTCTTCCATCCATTCACATTATAATTATATTTCTGTGTTCTTCCATAAAGTATATATAATTTGCCTTCTCCTTTTAATTGAAACTTTGTTTCTGTTAAGTTGTTTGCTTATATTCATCTGAACCAAGTCTCTTTATCCTAGCTCCCTCTCATTTAGTTTGCTTGAACTCTCCCAAATTCTTTTGTTATTTTCTATTTTTTTTATTTCTCTTTTTTGTTTGTTTTCAGTTATTTTTCAGTTGTGTCTGGGTTTTCTTGGAAAAGCTACTGGTGGCATTGCTTTCTCCAGCTCATTTTGCAGATGAAGAAATTGAGGCAAATAGGGTTAAGTTACTTGCTTAGGGTCACAGAAATGCCTGAGGCCATATTTGAACTCAGGAAGATGTCTTCCTGCCTCCAGGCCCAGCACTCTATTTGCTGTACCACCTGCTTGCTCACCCTTCCCTGTATCAGGACATGGCCTGGAGTCCTGCAATATCCATATTTTGGCAATACATCCATGGACAAGTCATCTACCTCTCAGTTTTCTCCAGATCAAGTCAAGTCAACAAGCACTTAATAAATGCCTACTATGTGCCATGCAATGTGCTAAGCTCTGAAGGTTCAAAAGAAAACCAAAACAGTTCTTATTCTCGAGGAGCTCATAGTTCAATGGGGAGGAGACAAAATGTTAATAACTACCTACACACCAGGCATTTATCTGCCAAATCAAAGAGAATCTCAGGAAAGGCATTAGCATTCAAGTGAATTTGGGACAATATTTTTTCAAGAATGTGATATATTAGATGAGACTTGAAGAAAGTCCTGGACACAAGGAGGCAGAAACAGGAAGAGAATTCCAGCCATGAAGGACAGCCAGTGAAGCCGAACAGATTCAGGGGATAGTGTTGTCTAGGAGGAAAGTAAGGAGGAGAGTGTGAGTAGATGGCAGAGTTCACAGATGTGAATAAAGGCTAAGAGGAATGGAAAGCAGGGAAGGTCCAGGTTACAAAGGACTTTAAAAGCCAAAGAGAGGATTTTATATTTGTTTCTAGAGGTAATATGGACTCTCTGAGATTACAAGTTATAAACCAGTTGTTGATGAGCATTAGTAGGGACTTTCTATTCTGAGATTTACCCAGAGCAATAAAATGAATATGGACCTCAAAATAAGGTCAGAGAATGCACCATTTATCTTTGATATCAACCTTCATTTTAAAAGTTTTCACAAATGTTGTGGTACCAATCCAGTATTTATGGAAGATGTTTGAATTGGTAACGTAAATTAAAGTGTTTATCATGGGGCAACAAGTATCACTCCCAGCACAGGAATCAAGTCTGATTTATTTAAATTCAGGAAAAATTCGTTAAGCGCGTATCAGGCGGTTTCCCACCCCAACCCCATAGAATGATATTAGTATCCCTATACAGGCATATAACTGGACTTAGGAACTGTCAACATTTTTTGCAAGCTCTCTCCAAATATTCTTTGGTTTGTTATCTGTCTGCTCTTTCAGCAGGGCTTAGTCTAAATTGAAACCTAGACTCTACTCCAACATCGTGCCTCCTGTTTGCATTGTAGATTAATTCTGTGGTTATGGCATGTTTTTCTTCTCTCAAGCTGTGTACTTTTTTACTTCTGAAATTCAACTCATTTACCTCTCAAAGATAGAACTGTACCTCACTTGGGTTGATGCTAATGAACTAAAGAAACGATGGGGACACTGATGGGGACAGGGATATGAACCACAAAATGAAGCTAGATTTTAGCCTAAAATAATCATTCTCCTTCTCTGAAATAAAAGACCAGTGATGGACTTTATTATGCTTTGGATGGAAATAAAAAATCAGTATGATAGTATTCAGTCTCCTGATACTTGAAAAATCTAAGATTCTCTTAGTTATTGAAAGTTTTCTGCCCAATATTCTATAGAAAATATTCCCCATGGCTAATACACTTTCCTAGAAAATCCTTTAAAAACAAGTCTTTCACTTCCCTGCCATTCTGATATTTATTTTCTTCCTATCAAATCTGACACCTATCCACAAATCCATTTGTGTAAACAGATTACTTCCACAAGAACTCAACCAAAGAGGATGTGTAAACAGATTCCAGATGCTGCCCATCTGGAAAGACTATCTTTTAAATTTTCTATTTAGTACTTTATTTTTTTCCCAGTTACATAGAAAAACAATTTTCAACATTTGTTTTTTAAAATTTTTGTGTTCCAAATTCTTTCCCTACCTCTCCACTCCCCTCACTGAGAGGGCAAGCAATTTGATATGGATTATATACATGTAGTGGAAAGACTATCTTGTTGAAGGATTTAAAAAAAAAAAACAAACCACTGTTGGCTAAGGGTATTTAAAATGTTTTTCAACCACCTCATTTTAATTGAGGGGAGAAATTAATTCTTGGAATGGTAGCTGTGAGAAATAGCTCATAATCACAGCTGTGAAACCCAAATATAGTCAGCCTTAAAGAAATTGGTGTTTGTCTGTGGGGGTGAAAGGAGTTAGGTCATAGGATCCTAAATTTAGAAGTCCTCAGGAGTCATTTGGTCTAACTCCTTTATTTTACAGATGAGGAAACAAAAGCCTAAGTGAAAGCACATTGTTCAAGTTCACATAGGGAAGGAAGTACAAAAAAAGCTGGAATTTGAACTCAGTTCCTCTGATACCAAGTAATATTTAGCATTTATTTATATAGAACTTTAAGGTTTGCTAATCTTATCCTGAAGAAAAGGGAAATTCTTCAAGGGAAATTCTGTTATTATTTCCATTTTCCAGGTAAGAAAATTAAGGCATAGAGAGGCTATATTTTTGGAGGGCTAAGGAAGATAGTGCCTCCTACATGTCAGGCACTGTGCTAAACACTTAATACATATTATTTCATTCAATTTTTACAACTACTCTGAAAGACAAATACTATTATTATCTTTATTCAGTGAAGAAGGTTAAGTGACTTGCCCAGGGTCACACAACTAGTAAGTATCTGAGGTCAAATTTGAACTCAGGTCTTCCTGATTCCAATCCTGGTTCTTTCTACTGCTCCACTAGCTGTTTCATGTCTCTTTCTCTATTATAACATAGTGATAAACATAAAATATTATCAAAGGGAAGAGTGTACTATGCTATCCATGTAGCTGTTTCTTCAGTTTCTTTGCAGTATTTGTATTTTCATTCATTGTCTACATTGTCACCCTGAAATGCTGTCAGCATAGGGGAAAAATTTTCTCAATTGTCCTGAATTATAGTATATCTTTGCAAGATTGTTGTAAGCACCTACTGTGGTAATGTAGTGAGTGCCATATTGTGTAAACCTTAAAATATTATATGATCATCAGTTATTATCATTAATGAAAATAATTTCAATTGTATAGTTATTTCTTTATTTATCTGTCCATATATTGGCTTAACTTTCATAGAATCAGCAAGCAATATAATTAGTCAAAATTAATAATCATTGTAAAAAGCAAAATATATCTATATATTATATGTTAATCTTATATAGTTTTACTAAGATTTTTTAGAATTATATTTAGCAAATGGAGGGCTAGTATTAATACTATACATCTTATCCTTTTCTTTCACCACTTGACTGACCTACCTTCTTTCCTGATTCCCTTGATAACATACCTCCTGTTACTGCTTGAGTGAAAGTCATTGGTGGTATTAAGTTACAGGCTACTTATGTCCACTATGTATCTCTCCATTGCAAGTTGGTTCATTCTTTGGGTGGTAACATTATCATTACAAACTATTATAAAGCAAAAGAAACCTTTTTTTAATGGTATCTTAAAGCAGAATTTTAAAATTAGTATTAAAAACAATATTTAAAAGTAGCATTTTAGAAAACAATGTTTAACTGCTTAATTATATCCATGTTTCCTTTTATTTGAATCACAGGGCTACTGGGAAAACTCTTAAAGTGAATTTGATGAGCACTACATTTCAATTTTTTTAAACAAAAAACTTCCTTTTTCATAGAGGTTGGTTACTTTCTTAAGTGAATTTCTCAATATCTGAATAGCATTGGAGGATTTCTTTTTCTGTCACAGTAACTACATAATGAATTATGTTTCAGATTTTAACATAGTCTATGTAATATTTGAGATGTTTTTAAAGGAATAGGTATTTACCTACCTTAGTCAAAGGTATGCGAAAACACATATTAGACAATAAAAACTATTTTATGTTACACTAATGACCTGTTATATAGTGAAAGTTGTGAAGATGAGTGCTACTTTGGACATCTTTGCTAACAGTAGAAATATTCAGATAATGACTGAAAGCATGGCAAATGATTGCTTTGTTGTGAATTTTCTCAAGTTTAAAAGCTGTTTCTTCAATTATTATCAAGGACCCACTACGTGTCAGGCATATGGCAGGTTCTTGAGATACAAAGACCAAAGAAAAAGAAAGCCTTTCCTCAAGAGCTTATATTGTAATGGCAGAGACAACATGTGCAAAAATAAGATGAAACTCTGAAACAAAATCAAGGCTGTTTTGGAAGGGCAGACACTGGCGGCTAAGGGAACCAGCAAAGGATTAATGAAGAAAGTGATACTTGAGTTGAATTTGAAAGAAAACTAGGGAACCTAAAAGGTGGAGATGAAAAAATGGTATATTCCAGGAAAGGGGGACAGCCAGTGAAATGCATGGAAATAGAAGGTATCTTATGTGAGAAGCAGAAAAAACAGATTGACTGAACTGAGGAGTAATGTATAAGAAGGTTGGAATACAGTCAGCAAATTCTTATTACTCTGATATTTCATAAATTCATGCTCTCATCAATGTGAATATTTTCTCCATTGATACTGAATTCTCCCCATTGATGTGCACCTATGTTGTGTGACTCTTGTTTACCATAAATTCACCACACAGTGATACCCAACGTGATGTCAGTCTTCCTTCCATTTTCTTGAGGTGTCATGGAAACTAAGAGACAATGTGAGAATGTGTACTCACATTTTTATATGATTTTATAAGATTTTATATAATTAATTATAAATTTCAATTATAAATTATATATTACATATTAATATAGTAATTATTATTAAATAATTATAAGTAGTTAATATTAATATATAATATATATTAATTATATATAAATTATTAATTATAAATTTTATATGATTCCTCATTTGTAATGCATCTCAATCTGCTCAGGCCTATCTTCAACTTTTCCACCACTCTTTGTGTCATTCTCAATTTCAGTTTTTCAGAGACTGTAATGTTACATGATCCCCAGCCAAAAATTTTGCCAGAAGAGTAACAATGTTAAAGTAATATCTTTTTGTTTCAAAAAAATCTTGTAATTCATCAAAATTATTTTAGTTAAATTATGAGTCTATAGAAATGAACCATAATTTTAAAAAATTAAATGTTTAATACATGTCCTTTATTTTAAATTTCATTTTAGTACATATTTCCCAATTATATTAAAAAATTTTTAATGTCCATTTAAAAATTTTTGAGTACCAAATTTTCTTCCCCTCCCCCTTCGCTTAATGCTGTTTAAGTTTTTTTAAAATTGCATTGTACTTTTTAATTTAATTTTGTATTTTCCCCTGTATCACTTCCCTACATCTTCCCAGAGAGCCATCTTGTGGATAACGAAGTTTTGTTTTGTTTTAAGGCTAAAGGAGGTGACAGCTAGATAGCGTGGTGGATAAAGCACCAACCCTGGAGTTGGGAGGACCTCAGTTCAAATCTCATCTCAGACATTTACTCACTGTGAGACCCTGGGCAAGTCATTTAACCTCAATTGCCTCCCAAAATAAAAAGAATAAAGGAAAAGAAAAATCAGCAAAATTTCTTAACACATTGGAAAATCTATCAATACATGTAGCATTCAAGGTATGTGACTACAACCTTCTGAAAACAGGGTCAGAGGAAGCATTCTCTCACATTTCTTCTTTGAGACTCCATTTTCTTTGTGTAATTTTACAACATTCAACTTTAGTTGTTTGTAGTTTTCTTCATTTACATTGTTGTAATCATTGCATATATTATTTTCCTAACTTTTCTTTACTTTATAGTATTTCCTTTAAGAATTTCCATCCTTCTTTATATTCATCATTTTGGTTATTTTGTAGAGGCTAGTAATATTCCATTAGATTTATTACCAATTTATCTATTCTTCTTCAATTGATGGGCATCTACTTTGTTTCCAGTTTTGCTACCACAAAAACTTCTATTTTTATACCAAACTGGCCAGGAATACCCATTTCTGATGAGCTGTCCTTTAAATTTTTTTCTTTTATCTCTTCACTTTCATATATATGTACACACACAGATATGTATATATACATACACAGATATGTATATATACATATGTATGTATGTATGTATGTATATGTCCCCTCTTGCCTTGCAATGGGTAATCCAAATGAAAGAAGGAGGAAAGACTTCCAACAAAACAAACCAACACATCAAGCAGGTCTAACAGTATAGGTGATGCTCCAAACTCATCATCCCTAACTTCTGTAGAGAAAGTAGAGAAGCATAATTTCTGATTTCTTCATGGACACGTGTGTTTATGACAGCAACAAACACTTACTAAGCATCAGTTATGTAAGTAATACTGTTCTAGATTCTGGCAAAGATACAAAGATTAAATGAGCAATGATTTTTCCCTCATGGAGTTTATAATCTAGGAGAGAATGCAGCGCTTGGAGAAAAAAATAGAACTGATACAAAGTAATCCATAGTAACAAATTAAAAGAGCTACAAACCAAACACATTGCAAGATAAGAGGGAAAGAAGCATCCTTACTGGTCTGGGCATCCTATTAGGCTCTGAGGAGGAAATAGAATTTGATCTAGGCTTTAGAAAATGGCTACAATTTCAAAAGACAGACAGGTACGGCATTCCAAGTATAGGTTATAGAAGAAAGACCATAGGACATCTTCAAAGAAAGCTGATAGACCACATGCGGGTACGTTGTACTAGGAATTCCTCTGAGTGTGGGGGTTTGATTAGATTACCACTGAAGTCTCTTTTAATTCTCAAATTCTGTGATTCTGTGAAATGTACTATAAAGGTAGAAGAAGGCTGGTCAAAGGTGAACTTGGTACAATTACTTGGTACAATTACTTGGAAGCTTGGTACAATTACTAACTCTACCCTGGGCAACATCAATAGTGTTAGAAGTTGTTGCCCTAGAAACAAGACCTCAGTATACAAGTCAGAACTGGAGCCAGAGAACTGCGAATTTGTTGGAATAGTCAGGGAGGCAACATGAAGACCAGTGTTCAAAAAGCAAATAGAGAAGAGTAACATGATTATGAGTTCGTTCCCTCTGTGTGAGTGAATGTGAAGAGCTTTGGAGATTAGCAGTGTGGTGGGAAGAAGTCATTCAAGAAAAGTGGCTCTGTGTATGTGGGAAAAGATTTGACATTATAGAAGGCTTCAACATTTCAGCGGGTCCTTCTGTAGATGACTCTTTGGATGAATGCTTACTGGATTCAACTACTTGTGTCATTTCAATTAAAGAACTTTTGAAGGAGACACAGACAAACTTTGGGCACAAGCACTTTCCTAGTCAAGTTATGCCATTCTGTATAATATGTTGTGATATTTACCTTGAAGTTTTTTGTATTAATCCATAAAATTGGTGATGTGAGCTGTTGCAATCCTGATATACAGGTAAGCAATAAGATAATAAAATTGATATACCAGAGATATACAAAGATATGCTCCAATTACAGTCACAATGTAAATTTCATAGTCACAATCATTAAAAAAAAGAGCATAGAATGCTAGAGTTGGGGAGGAACCTTCAGAATCATCTGGTCCAAGCTATTATTTTAACAGTCACACCTGAAGTGCTAAGTGACTTGTCTAAGGTCACCTGACTAGTTAATTGTGGGTAAATAAGGAATCATTCTCCAGGTCTTCTGATTCCCAGGAGAATGCTATTTATATTACATCATATATGCTGTTTCTCCCTTGAGACCCAGAAAATTTTGATTGATTGTATGATTGCATTTGTAGATAGCATTTTAATATGAGGTATTTTGTGAAAGTGATGAAAAGTTTTGAAAGTATAGAAAAGCCAAATCTTTTGAGATAGAACAATTTAATTAATGTGGTATGAATTTATGACCAAAGACAAGTTGTATCTCCCAAGTAGAATGTAAAATCCTTGAGAGCAGCCACTTTTAATTTTGTTTTTGCATCCTTAATACCTTGCATTTGTTGGATTGTTTGGGATTGGAAAGAACTTAACCCACTGGGTCCTAAGTCTGGGCTGAGTTTTGCAAGAGAGTTTTGTTCTCCAGCTTTATGAAGGAAAAATATGACCCTTGAGTCTTCTTAGAATTAATGAGTAGCAAAGCCCTAAAGTGAAATGAGTCCCTGCTTCTTTAATTTCAATTTTTCAAAGTGCACTTATATTGGATTTGAATAATATAGTAAGTCTTTGGGAATAAATGTCCACCTAAGGGTGTTATCTCTGCCGTATAATATTTTCATGCTAATAATAGAAAAATGAATAAAAATATTTAAATGAATTTATTCTTTAAGGAGTCATAGGCTGTGAAAAATGATTTCTTAGGACTTGTGGGAGAGTTAACTACTGTTATTGGCTCCAGTGTGATACTCATCAGTGAGGTAAATGTATGGCCAAGTAAATGACTATTAGGCAAAAATATTACTTTTTAAATGAGATTGTTAAACTTCCCCTGAAGACATTATTTGTTATTATTTGGTACTTTGGGGTTCTGCGTTAAGTCAATGAATCAAGTATTTTTAAGCTCCTACTATTGCCAGGCACAGTGCTAGGTGCTGCAGAGGCATGTATAAAATGGTGCCAGTTGCTCATTTGAATGATTTTATTTTAATTGAATGTGGCAGAGGGAAAAAGACATTTCTGTGAGAAACAGTAAGAAAAATAGCTTTTAAGAGGAAAAGTTCTTGGGAGAGACACAGACAATTCTGAGAGAACCCAAGAGAAAGCATGCCCTCACACTAAAGTCAAAGATAGGTGAACTGTCTTGTTTCATAACATCTAATTTATCTATGATTGTTTTGTGGGGTTTTGAGGTTGATAGCTGGAAAATTTTGATTGTTAGAACTTCTTGGTAACTATTGAATAATTGTACATTTTTACATTTCTCAACCTAAAAAAAGCATGAAAAGTACCTAATTTGAGGCATCAGGAGCCAGACATCAGAAACCAGATCAAGCTTCAGTGACTGAAGCTGGCTACAGAAGAGAGATAAGAGAGATCAGGAGAAGCTGATCCCAGAAACCAAGCTATCAGAAGAAAAAATATGAAACGCTATTTGGAGGAAATCTCCATTCTTTGAAAGAGCTGATTGGGAGAAAGGAGAATCATCTTCTGTGGCTAAAAAGCTGGCTGAAGGAAAGACTGCTTTGCTCTCTAGTTATCTACAACACAAAAGAGAGGAAACTCCTCAAAGATTTTATCCATTTTACCCTGTATTGCCCTCTATATCTCAAGAAGAGAAAGTCCTTCAAAGATCAGAGAGCAACATCTGAGTAGTTTTGCAGATCTTAGGATTAAAGGGAACTTACTTTTCACTTAAAAATTGTCACCTTAGTATCTTGTCAAAGAAATAGACCAAAGCAACTCTTCATATCCCAGGCTTGAGGCTTTTGATGAGCTAGAAGAGCTTAATCCTACTTCAGAGTAGAAGTAGCAAAGAAGTAGCTTTGTTCAGGAAAAGACCAGGGGGTTCAGAAGATGAGAGATCTTACTCACCAGGTGATGAGTGGTGAAGACTATTTCCTAAAAAGACCACCAATATTGAGACACCACCTACAATCCCGAGTCATTTTTTTCAGGGACATGGTTTTCTCTACACATGTGCCTCACTACCATGGTTTTGTAAATTTATGCACATTCATCCCCCTCTCCCCAGTAGATACTATATACATTGGTGGGAGAATATGACCCAGATTTATGAGTGGATAATTATTTTATTATTCTTGTTTTTACCTTTCTTTAATAAATGCTATGGTATGATTATTCTTGATTTTGTCTTTTCTTTTAGAACATGTTTGAGGCTTAAAAGTTAATAGTGTCATTGTGACTAATTTGTGTAAATAGGAAGTACATTGTTGGGGGCTCAAAAACTATGACTGTGAGTCTTTTTCCCACACCAAGAGTTACCCTTATGACCCTGAGAATTTACTTGAAGCAGCCTTGATACCCCTCCCCAGTAGCCCCTCAAGAATTGTTGATGTAAATGGAGATTAAGGCAAGCCAACCTAGAGAGACAGAGAGAGAAAGAGAAAGAGAGAGAGAGAGAGAAAGAGAGAGAGAGAGAGAGAGAGAGAGAGAGAGAGAGAGAGAGAGAGAGAGAGAGAGAGAGAGAGAGAGGGAGACAGTGAGAGAGAGTCAGTGAGAGAGACAGAGAGAGAGAGACAGAGAAGGAGACAGAGACAGAGAGAGACAGAGACAGAGACAGCAAGAGAGACAGAGAGACACAGAGAGATAGAGAGACACAGAGAGACAGAGGTGGAGAGAGAGACAGAGAGACAGAGAGACAGAGAGAGAGAGAGAGAGAGAGAGAGAGAGAGAGAGAGAGAGAGAGAGAGAGAGAGAGAGAGAGAGAATTGAATGTGGGTACCACATGGGGTGGCATTGTATCTGATACATAGTCATTGAAGGACTTCTCACCTTGCTCATGTAAATGATGTTTTGGAGAATCATTTCAGTGACTTTAACCTATGGATGGTCCTGACATCAGTGAAATGCCAAAGGCATCTCATGCTTAAATATAAAGAAGCTAGATGGAGATTTGACTGAGTTATTCCATTATGAGCTTTATAACCTTTTCTTGTTCTTGACATTTTAGAAATCTGAAGAAAATACAGTCTGATTTATTAAAGGTCTGTAATTTTTCCTCTGGTATTTGACCCTTACTCATTTGCCTCTTGTGTGATTCTACACTTCACTTCTTTAAAGATAGTGGTGTTTTATCACTCAGTACCATATAACATCATTAGGAGGATGTTGGTGTTGAAAAGTTTTTCTTTCAGTTAGCAACTTGTGGTCATTAAAATACTCTTCCAGTTCAGTTCTGGGGCCAGCTCATTTTTTATGCTCAATGTCTGTCCCAGAGATAGCCTCATGGTCCACCTCTATAGATTTTCCATTCATCTACTTATCAACATCTGGGCAATAGGCATTCTTTATCTACCTGGTTTTACCTATAAGGAGAGCTGGGCTGAAATTTTTAGTGTTCTCACTTAGGAGCCTCTGTAGTGCTCTGGGACTTTCTGCAACCCTCACAAAATCACCCACAGAAGGAAGAAATCTGGAGAACTTCACCATCCCTCTCCAACTGGGACTCTTAGACTTTATAATAATATTACCTTTCTCTCATCTTACTCTAAATGGAAGCAAGAAAGATGTTACTGATGAGGCTTTTCATCTCTTCCTTTTCATAGGACCATAGTTATAGATCCTGGAATAATAAGCAATATGAAGATATTATAAGTTAGTTATGGTTTTTCATTTCTTCTTTATCATATGTTCAAAGAGGTAGTAGGTGGTTTCAGAGAATACATATGTGTGTGCATACTACTTCTTGATAGATTTGATATATTCTTAATTTACAATGCTACTACCTGTTCTCCCATTTACATATTCTGTTCCTTTTGTGTATATATGTATGTATGTGTACATATGTATATATAGATGTATTTATGCATGCATGTATATGTGTGTACATGTGTGTATGTGTATATTTCTAATGTGGTTCACTTCAGTTCTCTCAATTCCCTCTACCACTTGCTATTCGAATCCCCTCAATTCCCTCACTTCTACAGCCATGTAGAAGCTTCATTCATGGCCTCATTCTGTCAAGTCTCTGGGATGCCTATGGGTAAACAAGTCAAAAACCACTTGCTGTAGTCAGGCACTGTGCTAAGCACCAAGGATCTGAGCTCCCTTTGCCTTCTTGTGCCAGGATCATTCATTCATTTTGCTCGTTACCCAGATGCTAGGTATTTAAGTAGAGGCAGTGGGATTCTATTATTGCATTATTGGATTTTTGTCTCCTTTGAACTCCTGAGTGTGACTAATGCTTTTCTTTCAACATTGTAGCTACACTGTATGACAAATATTGTAATGGTTACACAGAGGCAATGAGTTCCCTCCATCTTTCTTTTCCATTGAAATCCCTTTTGATTTTATTTTCAGAACTTCAGTTATCTGGGCTAGTCCTGATTCATACCAATCCTCAGGAAGTTGAGGTTTAATATTAGAAGGAAATGAGACCATTGTTATTCAACATGACAAAAAATATATTTATTTAGCCATAGCAGAAGAAAGATATTCAGCAAGACTAGGGAATTGAGGGTACCTTGAATTGATTTAGTTGAGTGAAACTTTCTTGCCTGAGTTATCCATTGTGATCCACTAGCCAAATATCAGACCACCCCTGGATCTCCTCATGACTGCTTTGTACTCAGTCATTGAGGAACTGACATCCACAGATTGAACTTTGCATCAGTAAGTACCTCAACATACTTGGGGGTGAATGGTGGAGATGAGGTGGGGAGAGAGGGGGAGAGATGCTGCTAGAATAGCTGCTTTGATTTGCTTTTCTAAATGGAAAGGCAACTTTTAACAGTCTCCTTTAATCAAGCACATATGTCATTCACTTAGTTCAGGAAATCAACAGACAGAGCTTTAAAACTGTCTGACATAAGCAATACAAATATCACGAATCAACAGACAAATCCAATTGTGTGACCATAGTTGCCAGAGAGGGAAGCACCAATGTCTGGGTTTTCAAAGTCAGTGGGCTCCTTAGTGGCTTCCCAGAGTCTCATCTGGCACACAAAGCTTCTTCCAAAAACTAAGCCCCAAAGTAAAACCACATCTCAGAGTCTTTATATACTTTTTAGAGCCAGAGGGCATCACATCCCTTGAGAACCAGTTTCCCATTAACAAAAGATGTGGGCCTTCCTACAAATCTTCCAAGGCCCATCCATGGGTAGGAAAGATCCTCCTCAATCACATTTTTCAATCAGAGGCACTTTTACTAAAACAAAAAAGCAGAAGATCCTATTTTGCTTGCCCTTACAAACTTTTAGACCCCTGTGCCAATCAAAGCTCAAGGAATATCTCAATTTTTCTTAAGGAAAAACTAATCTAACTTGTATGGGTGGAGAGGAAATGGGGGGTGGAGGAGAGAAGTTTCCCACTGCTGGTTAGGCTACTGCTCCTAACACAACAGGAAAATACATATTTTTTCAGTCTATCCTTATCTTAAGCTGTGATTTCAAAATTCAAATACCATTTTCAAGCACCATTTCAGGCATTTAATCAAATCTATCTTTCCCTTTTGAATTCATTGTTTTTAGTAGGCAGCCATGATGGATGACTCCATCTATGCCCCTAATGACTTCAATTTCTTGCCCAAGTCTTTGTAACCTTTAATAAAGCTTTATATATTTCTAGGCAATATTATTTGAGCTCATGGGAATTTCCAGAAATGGTTAGCTATCACTTACTTTGTTAAGTCTTGATATAGTCTCTTGGTATATCTTGGACACATAACCCAGGAAAAGAGTACACCTCTTTGTTGTTGTCTATTGCTTGATGGATAACTGCCCAATATTCCTCATTGGGAAAATATCAACCATCATGAATGCTCACTTCTTCCTTTACCTCTGGAAGCAACTGTGGTTCTAAATCGTCATTTGTCAGAGGACAAGTAGGGATTTCCTCTTCTTGGAGTATTCTTTCATAGGCCCAAGTTTTCATTGCTTTTTTTTTCCTCTCTAGGTCCTCTCTGTGGCATTCTTCCATCATCCAACTTCCTACCACTAGTCAGGATTACACTTCTTCAGAAAAAGCCAGCAGATAGAACAGTAGCCCTGAAGTCAAGAAGGTCTGAGTTCAAAATCAACCTAAAGCAATAGCTACTTCTGTGAATGTAACAAGTTGCTTAACCTCTCTAGCTCTCAGTTTCCCCAGCTGTAAAATGAGGGCCACAGCACCTAGCTCACAGGGTTGTTGTAAGGATCAAATGATACATTAGTAAACCATTTAGTACAATGTCTGGCATAGAGTTTGTACTTAACAATGATTGTTTCCTTCCCTCTTTAACATTTTCACCCTGGGACCCATTTTCTTTCTTTAAGAAATACTTTATTTTCCTTGATAACATTAAAAGTGGGGAAATACCTTCCTTGTAGATAAGATAGTACACAGTACTTTGAACATACACAGCAGTCACTTGGCTGTGGAAAATTACATACTACGTAGGTTGTCTTGAAATTTACCTTACCATCACACTTGCTGGAAGCGAGGTCAGCCGTCTATGCAGTTCATGCTAGTGCCCCTTCTACAAAACTCCTCACAAGGTCTTCCATTCTGGATGAGTTCTTCTTGTCACCTCATTAGCGCCTTGATGGCCATACCCAACTTCTTTTTCCTTCTCTCAGTAGCTTTTTTTGTCTTATCAACTTTTTTTTTTAACTACAACTTACCAGTTTATTTCTCCTATACCTCTTTCTCCCCTTCTGCTTCCCTTCCCTCAACTCTAATTCTATGATTTCTCTTCCCTCTCTTTGTGCCTTTCACCTTCTCCTTCTGTGTGAGTCCCTATCTCCCTCCCTCTCACATCAGGCACTTCCTTCTACTTCCTCTTTAAGATGACATTCATTCTCCTCCCCAAACATTTAGTGACTTCCCATTGTGCATCTACTGCTGTACTACCTTCTGACTTTCAAGCTTGAAGGCCTTTCGCAATAATTCTCCAATGTATCTGGCCAGCCTTTCTTCATGCTATTGTCTTTCATATGTTCTCTACTTCAGCCAAAGGAGACTATGTCCCATTCCCTAGATTTTGTCCATCACTGAGTCATCTACATACCTAGAACAGGCTTTGTCCCAACTCTATTTCTTGAAGCCCCTAAACCTCTCCAAGAGCAATTCTAAGAAGCATTCTTGACCTTTTCCTCCTTTATATCCTCAGCTGCAAGTAACCTCTTATCTTATGCCTTGTAACATTCTGCATAGATCTCTCCTTCACATTTATCTCACATTCTCTTATATCTATTATTGGCATGCTTTTTCTTTCTCCCAAGATTATAAGTCTCTGCTTGAGAGCAGGGACTATAACATATTCATCTTTGATTTCATATCATCTAGCATAGTCCTTGTATGTGGGATCACAGATTCCAAGACCATCTAGTTCAACCCTTCATTTTAATGATAATGAAACAGAGATTCAGATATAGTTAAATGACTTATGTGCGGTGACACAGACGTTCAGTACCAATCAGATTTTGAATGAAAGTCCTCTGATGCCAAAGTCCCAACTCTCTCTGCAGCAGCATACTGACTGCCTGAATAGAATGGTGATATCAAGGCTTGCAGAGTCCCAAAAGGTCCTCTATCAAATTACTATTTCCCCTGCTACCCTACCATGGTACCTACAATTTCCACCATCATTTTTGGATAAAGAGCAGCATCCAGAGAGACTTTTTCTTTTTTCCTGTTACCCATTAACCCTTTGATGCCCATTATGACTGTAACATAGGATAGTTGACCACATCACCTCTTTGTCTTCTTGGGGAAGAGAAAGCTCAGCCTGAGGGGATGAGGCACAGGACAGGTCAATTTTAGTGAGTGAAGTTCTGGTACTTGGAGTACTATCAGGAAGGTCAAGTCTGGGTGGGCATCATGGTGCGTTTATGCATGGTATATATGTGTTTATATGTGGATGGTGGTGATGGTGGGAGTGAGGGGGATACCTACAGGCATCAGGGAGTGGGGACGTCTGAAAAACCCGGCTCAAGTAGAGTACAAAAAACAGGAGTGCCACCTACAGAGTGCCCCCAAGATCATTCTTTCTCTATGTTCCAATTTTGCCCAAGGCAGTCCAAAGGAATATTCTGTGTATTAGTGTGATTGAAAGACCTTCTGCAGAGCAAACATTCCTATCCACTCTGTTATCACCAGAATGAAATTAGGCACAGTTCCTTTTTTCAGTGACCTAGAAATATCTTTACTTTCTTGCCTGGAATACATAATCACAAGGTGGAGAAACCCTACTTCAAATCCTCTAAATGCAATTTACTAATGACAAGTGAACATGAATTTGATGCACATATACTTAGGTGCAAATTCTCCAGAACATGCCATGCAGAAGTTTTCAGTGATACCCAACCAGTGAGAAAAAAACCTTAAAGGGTTTGGGACATAGGAAATCATCTCAGTACAGTAAAATGGATTCTCTAAGCCCTCTTTCCCAGCCTTAGTATTCAAACCTCTGACATCTCACATTCTAGCAGTTATATTTATTTTGACAAAAAACCAAGTGCTGAAAGGAGAAGATGTATTTATCAACTACAAATTAATGATATTCCTGCCACTAAGTAAACATATGTAGGTCTGACCTTAGAAAAGAAAACCTGAAGAGACAGATACAAAAGAACAAAGTAATTGTCTTCCTGAGCAATTTTTTAATCTTATACAGAAAAGGAAGTGTTCATCTAAATTCTGAGCTTCCCAGGGAGCAAAACAGAGACCCTGTAGGGGGATAGAGAAGCTTAAATTGATAGAGTAAGGAAGGATAAGGATTGCCTAGAAATGATGCTTCAGAAAGGAAAGGAAAAGAATCTCTGGAATTGAAAGTTGTGGCTACAAATTAGCTAGCCTGATTTTCTTTTTTTTTTTCATTTTTTTTTCTTTTCAAGTAGCAGTGAGGAGATCAACTATCCGGTGCATTGAAACTCAGAGGCATTGAGTGATTTGCCAGTGGTCATTTGCCAGGCAGTCAGTATCAGAGGTGAGATTAGCTTCTAGAACTTCATGATACCAAGTCCAGAATGTCCACAATACCATAGTGCCTTTTAAGTATAAAAATACTTAAAATTCTCGTAAATTTCAATTTTTCCACTTTAAAATAGCATGTGTACCCCACCCAGGTCCCCATGGGCCTTGAACTTTGACATGCAAATTTGTCAGCTCCAGGAGGCCACCAATATCAGGGTTTAAGTATCCCACTCTGAGAAGGACATTTTGGGGCACATCACCTCTCCCCAGGAACATTCCCATGGGACGAAGCCTTCCCAGCTAATGGACCCATATGTCTGTGCTCCCCAATGCAGCACCACCTTTATGTGAGTTTTACTCTATATTAGTCAGTATGTATATGTTTGAGTTGTGTGTTGGATTCCCTTCTCTTCTTCCTCTCTCCTCCGCACCCACTCTTCCTTGTAACTTGTTAATAAAATTTGAGTATTAAACTAGTTCCCATTTTTATGACATCCAAACTCATTAAATGGTTTGTTTTTCCTGATGTTTCTAGATGGTCAATGGAATGATCATGTCTTGATTCATAAACTGAGTCCCCAGACAAGGGCTCTGACCCCCTACTAGCAGGCACTTGGGCAGTATGGGCCCAGTCCTAGAAAGTAAGGGGCAATAAGGGAACCTCTGAGTTCCCAAGATGAATGGTCTTATGTCAAAGGACTGTCCAAAAAGAGCTCCCATAAAGACAATTGAGATTTAAAGACTAAGTAAAGGGATTGGGGCTAGTACAAAGAATGAAGTAGGTAGAAAAATCACAAGAAGAATCTATTGAAGCCAATCAACTTAAAATCATCATATTCTTTAATATTTGATAACTTAGATGAGAAGCTTGACATAAAGGATAGAGGACAATATCTTAGAAAACATGGTTCCAGATTAAGAAACTGAAGACGCCAAAGTCCTATAAAGTCCACAGTAGCAAGGATTTTATAATAAAGTCTTTCTTTGCTCATATAGCTGCATTTCTTCCATTAAAAAAATAATTACCTTCTTTTTTACAGTGAGGAACCTTCTCTTCCTCATCTCTTTCTTTATACATTTCTGGATTACGATGGTGCCACTAGCTGCCATGTTTCCCTTCATTCCTGATCTCCCATTTTATCCTGGCTCACTATCTTTGAGATGGGAAATAGAAGCTTAGATCATGAATAATAGGCCAGCTAGAGTAGGGGGAAAATCAATATTCATGACTATTTTGAAAGCGATAAACTGTTACATTAGCCTCCATGAAATGCTTGTAGAGATTCCATAATGATGCATTACTTATCGATCTTGAGTCACTTTGAGTTTTGCAATGTTTTTTGCATAAGACATGAATCCTCATTTCCCTAAAAGTCAGCTCAAGGGAAATATTCTGATTTCCTCATTTGGTTATGTTGGATACTGCTCAAATGAAGCAGGCCATACCCTAGTCTTTTTTTTCATTATCTCACATTTTTCATTATGCCAGTTTTCTATGGCAGCTTAGTAAGCTAACATGATCTTTAGTTGCACATAAGAAGTGTAATCCCCTATTCTAAGGGGAGGTCATGACCTCACTGAACTTCACCTTGATCAGACCAAATACGAACCACTGTATTCAATTTGGGGTGCCATCTTTTTTTTAGAATGTCATTGACAAGTGGGAGAGTACACAGAAAAGGATATCTAGGATGGTGAAATGCTTTGAGTTCCTGAAAAATAAGGCTGAGTGAACTGTGGATGTTTAGCCCAAAGAAGAGAAGAGCAGTGCAGGGGTCAGGGAGGAAGCTGATTTGTTGTTGTCAGATGTTTTTGTTTTTGTTTTTCAATCGTGCCTAACACTCCATGACCCCATAAGGGATTTTCTCAGCAAAGATGCTGGAGTGGTTTTCCATTTCCTTCTCCAGCTCATTTTATGGATAAGGAAACTGAAACAAGCCTTGCCCAGGGTCACACAGCTAGTAAGTGTCTGAGGACAGATTTGAACTCAGGAAGATGAATCTTCCTGACGTCAGGCCTGGTACCCTATCCACTGTACCACCTAGATGCCCTAGGAAGCTGATGGTTGACAGGCCATCATGGAGAATAGGGATGAGACTTCTATCTTGCCCCAGAAGGCAGAACTAAAAAGCAGGGGTAGAAGGTGCAGAAAAGCAGATTTGACCTTGATGTAACCAAATGCCTCCCACAGAATAGAAGTGATGTCTGGAGAGGAAAATGGCAAACCACTCCACTGTTTTTGCCAAGAAAACCCAAAATGGGGTCATAAAGAGTCAGAAGTGATTGAAACAACTGAACTACAATGGTGGGGCTGCCTTGGGAGGGAGTGGATTTATCCTCTCCCAAGATTTTCAAGCAAAGGTTGGATGACCACATGTTGGCTTGTTGGATAAGTTGTAGAGGGTCCTTTTGGTTAGATATAGGTTGGATTAGATGCTTTTTGAGGTCCCTTTCAACACTAGGACCCTGGAATTTGATTTCCACATTTACTCAGACAGTTGGCAAGCATTTATTAAATACTTCCTATGTTCCAGGTATGGTCCTAAACAATGAGGATACAAAGAAATGTAACAGGAATATCTGAACCCAAGGAGTTCACATTCCAGTGAGAGTGACAACATGTATATAAATGTCCATACAGCATATATACAGAGAAGGTGCAAGGTAATTCTCAGAAGGAAAACAACAGCAGGGGTGGATACAGGAGATACAATTTGATCTCATTTTACAGATGAGGAAACTGAGGTAAACGGTGTTAAATGATTTGCCACAGGGTCACATGACTAATAAGGGTCTAAGGTCAGATTTGCATTCAGGGAGATGAGTACTCCTGGTTTATTGCCCAGTACTCTATTGATTGTGCCACCTACCTCCCCCCACAACAAGCACAACAATTTCAGAGGGAAAACAATCATTTGTAGACCTCTTGTAGGAAGCAAAATTTGCTCTGAGTGTCAAAGGAAGCTGGAGAATTCAGTTGGCAGAGGTGAGAAGGCAGAGCATTCAGATATAAGGAACACCTTGAGAAAAGACATGGAAATGGGAGATGGGGTGCTGTGTTTGAGGAAGCACAATATGGTTAGATTGTGGTACATTAACAAAAGATTAAAGTATAAAAAGACTGGAAAGTAGGAAAGGGACAGGTTGGGAAAGGCTTTAAAAGCTAATAGTGGATTTCATATCTGATCCTGGATGTAATAGGGAGCCACTGGCTATGGACTAGGGGAGATGACATGGTCACACCTGAGCTTGAGGAAGATCACCCTAGGTTTTAAGCAGGAGAACAGATATTGCTGTCATGTCATTTTTGCCCAATGAGAGGCATATTCTTAGGGAAACTCTCTCTTAACTTAAATGAATGTCATGTAACTCGCAGGCAAATAAAAGAATTGTACAAACCAGTAAAGAAGAGTTTAGGCTCTCTTTGTAAAGACCGTATGTTGACATTCGTTCCAAAATCAGTCCTATTTCAAACACGACAATAAAGTCTTTTTTTTTTTTTTTAGATTTTGAAATGTAAAAAGCAATCACAAGTCAGCCAGCCGCCAAGTAGAATGAATTTTGGTTGGAGGAGGGAGGAAAGCAAGAGGCTTTAAATAAATAAGGGGAAAAAAATCTTTGCTGAAAATGTCATCCTAGAAAGGCTGTTGATCGTACTCATCTTCTGGTTGATGACTTCCTATGAAATATGTATTAATCCCTTCAAGCCCAGCCATACATACAGCCTCATGGCATATTTATTTTCCTAGCATGGGCTATTCCATTTTAATTTCTGTGGCAGTTTTATTGAGGCTTCTTGGGTCTGCCTTGGAAATGATTCCACTCTCTATTGCTCAGATCATTGCATGATACAATTCAATCTATTTTGCCAGAGAATTTAAAATGCTGGGACAGTTTTCAATTATGATCCAGAAGCTAACACTTGGGCTTAGGGTGTTACACTCACTGCAGGTGGAAGGCAGACTAATCCCCAGCAACTGGCCAAAGCATTTATATTCAGCTTGTACATGAATAAATAGCCTTTGAGATTACGCTCAGTTGGACCAGAGATCAAAGGGTTAGTTGTCCTTCCATTTCACTGAAGAAGATGAGCAACCACCAGGCCTTGGAACCATTCAATAATGTGTGGAACATTTAAATAAAGTCAAACAGAGGTACAGAATCTAGATAATCAGCCTTGTTAAGAATCTGCCCAAAGTCACATAGATATCATGGGTCAGAGGCTGGATCTGAGCCCAGGTCTTTAGGATTTTGAGGCTAGCTCACTAGCCATTATCCCTTGCTACTGGTCCTTAGGAGGCGCAGATACATTGCTCATCATCATCATCATCACCACTGCTACCACAATAACATTATATAAAACATCAGTATTATTATAATAATTATGTGAGAATCTGATGAGGTCATCTATGTAAAATGCATTGTCAATGTTAAGTACTATACAAATGTTAGATGTTAGCTAACATTAATTTCATCTCATTGGATCCTCACAGTAACACTTTGAAGTAAGGGCTATTATTAGGGCCCTTTTACAGTGAGGAAACTGAGGTTAGGTGACTTGCCTCGAGTCACACAGCTACTATGGTGCAGTCATGTTGTTTTGGAGGAAAGCAAAGATCTTCCCCACCCATTAATAGGGCTCAAGTGGAGCCCATTAAGGGAAGCTCGATTAGGGGAGCTTGTTTTGAAGGAAGGCCCACACATGTTGTTAATGGCTAATAAGTCACTGGTTCATGAGGACTGTGATGTCCTCTGGCTCTGAAAAGTGTCTATATACTCTGAGGTGAGGTTCTGTTTTGGGGGCTTACTCTTTGGAAGAAGGTTCTGTGTTAGATGAGTAGCTGTTAAGGAGTCCCCCGCCCCAGGCTTTGAAAACCCAGATATTGGTGATACTCCCTCTGGTAACTATGTATGTATGCAATGGTCAGACAGGTGGATCTGTCTGGTGATCTGTGATGTATATATTGCTTATGGTCGGATAGTTAGAAGCCCTGTCGGTTGGCCTTTTTTCTCTGCTTGTATTGTCTCTGTTGGTATTAAAGAAGATTGTTGACCCCTTGAAAGTTGCTTTCCTTTTAGAAAAGTAGATTTAAGAACCTATTCTAGCAGGTCATCCTGGATCTTCAGGGTGCTTGCTGCTACAGCTGCCTGAGGAGGGATTCTAATGCGTACCTTTCTGACTCTTTCTGTACTCTGTCCACTATGTTTCCTAACTTCTCAACAAGAGGGAGTATAGATTTATTGACTGGCCTCTAGCTGAGTGGGCCTCTGGTTTTCCTATGTGCCAGTGGAAAGGATTCTGAATTTTGCTTCTCTTTGTTGCTATGACTCTAGAGTTAGAACAAAGAGAGCTCCATCCAATGGTAGAGGACTCAGGTTCAGTTCATTCAATTGCATCCAATAAACATTTATGAAGGGCCTACTATGTGCTGGCCACTGTACTGACTTCCTCTCTTATGTCCTTAGACAATTCACTTCATTTCTCTGGGCCTCAGTTTCCTCCTCTACAAAAAGAAGAGTTGGACTTGAGAGCCTCCAAAGTCTCTTCCAATTCTAATATAGCTGCCCCTGTGATCTTTGTATTCAAACCCTGTCACTGCCATTGATTTCCATCTTTGGACAAGTAGTTCCCCTTCTTTAAATAAGTTACTCCCAGGTTTCTCATCTGTAAAAGGAGTAGACATACTATTTATTCTCTCCTTTCCACTTCACAAGACTGTGGAATTGCTGGGTGGCTGAGATGATGTCAATGATATAAAAACATTTAGCAAACTGGAAATTCATAGTGAGGCATGCATTCAGGGCTATTTGATTTTCATTGCTTTTCTGAATGCCAGCTCTAAGGACCGAGATCTGTCTTTGTCCAAATGGGCAGTTTTGGGTTCCATTTTCTTTAATGGGTTCATCTATTGCTCTTCCATCCTTACAGTAATAAAGCTAACTGACATTCAGAGAACATTATAACATTTGGAAATCAGTTTTTGCAGACATCTCTACCTTTGAGTGCTACCACAACTTTGTGAAGATGGCACTACCAGTGTCATTATCTTTCCAAATGGAGAATCTGAAGCTCAAAGAATTAAAATGACATGACCATAGCCACACAGCTAATTACAAAAGTAGGATTTGAGCCCAGGTCTCTCCAAGTCCAAAATGATGCTCACTAAGCCCGACTTCCTGTACCTAGCATCTCTTCATAAGTTTGATTGCATTCTATGCATCTATTCCAGAATTACTCATTGGGCACATGCTCCTTCAGAGAGTTATTATAAAGGACATGTACACAGAAGTGAAAGACAGACCATGGACTCAGTTAACAAGTCTTGTCACTAAGTAAAATCTTTGATTATATTTAGAAGTCTTGACTTACGGAATACTGGTATTAATCTTTGTGTTTTTTTCCCCTCTTGAGCACATACATCTAATTCAAATTGAAGAGGTGGCATTGGCTAATGGTTAGAGAACCAGCTTTGGAATCAGGAAAATCAGTGTTCAAATCTTCCTTCTTACCCTCACTGGTTCTGTGACAATGGACAAATCATTTAACTTATCCATGTCCCAGGCTACTCTCAAAGATTTGACATCCCAGAGGTGCTTATCTTTATCAGTGGAAGGGCTTTCTGTGTCAAGAATTTCTTAGAGATGAAATCACAGGTCTGGACCCCCCCCTCAAAAAAAAGAAAATTGATAATTATTCAAACTTTGATCTTTGTGCTTTGATCACAGCTAAGGCTTGAAAGAAATTAGACTAAAACTAAGAAAAGTCATACTTTGAAGGGGAAAAACATTAGAGGAAAATAAAATTATGACCAACTGTGTTAATTTTGTAATTTTTTTGGTAATGGAATTATTAAGGGAGATGGGTAAGGGGGCCACTAATGAAAAACTTGGCAAGCTTTTACCTTTTTTTATGGATCAAAGGCATTATTTTCATCCTAGGTTAATCATAATTTTCTCTTTGTTATTGTTCAACATTTCCTGAGTTCTTACAATATTTCTAAGATTTCAGAGCTGGCAGAAACTTTAGAGGTCATCTAGTTTGCCTCCCTTCTTTTTATAGTTTTATTGCTTTAAACAGAGGCTCACTAACTTTAAACAGAGGGAAGTGATTTGCTTAAAGCCACAACGGTTACTACACAGTAGTGACATCAAAGAATTAGACATCTGTAGCCAGAATGGAGCATAGTGCTCTTCAACCAACTCCTTTTTTTCATAAGGGAAGAATCTGAGACCTGGAGAGATAAGGGACATAAGTTCACCAAGGTAATAAATAATCAGCAGTGCTGGGATTTGAACCTGACTCCAAATCTGGAGTGTAAACCCTAAGTCAAATAACTCTATGACACAATAAAGGATGCTGAGCCTTACTTTCTCCCCTACCCTTCCTCTTTCTTTTCTTCCTCCTCTGGTCCTTTTCTTTCTTCTTTTTCCTCTTATTTCTATCCCTCCTCTTTTTTTTAGAGGACAATATTTTAAATATATATCATCAAACCAAATGCTCACTTTCCAAGATACATGGAAAAAAAATTTATAAAACAGAGAGATCTAGCAAGAGGAATCAAGATAATGGGAAATAGGATGAATGGATGAATGAAAAATGCATTTATTAAGCACTCACTGTGTTCTAAACACTGTACTATGTAGTTGGAAATGCAAAAAGACAATGTTAGATCATTTGCACCCTCAAAAAGCTCATCCTCTAACTGAGGTAGACAATACATAGGAGAATAGTCAGCTTCAGGAAGATGGAAAAGCCTGGAAGTCTTCAAGGGGCCACATCAAGGAGGATTGTAAGGGCCAGTTGTCTTTAGGTTATCACAGTGGGTCAGATACTAATGCTGGAGCTCTATAAGTAGATAAGACATACATCATTACTATCATTCTGTAGGCTACTAGAGTTGTTCTGGTGATGATTTTATTTGAGAATACATCTGATGTGGTTAAGTCCTAGTAGTAGTCATTTATCTGTGCAATTGGGAATAGAAAATTAACTCTAAGAATGATAGCAGGATAGCAGGTCTCTACATCTACAAGAACCATTTCTACCTGAACCCTAATCAAAAACAAAGAGAACATGATAATAATAGTTTACATTTGTGTAGTGCTTTAGGTTTACCAAAAGTACAACAAACCTTTAAGGAAAATGCGGTAATATTATTCCCATTTTAAAGATAAGAAAACTGTGAGTCAGAAAAGTATAGTAACTGGTCCGTAGCTAGCAATCCAGTGTAATACAAATATCATGTATGAATCACCCACTCTGTGCAAGGCAATGTATTAGATTTGAGCTACCAAACTACCAAAAGAGAGAGAGAGAGAGAGAGAGAGAGAGAGAGAGAGAGAGAGAGAGAGAGAGAGAGAGAGAGAGAGAGAGAGAGAGAGTGAGAGAGAGAGGCAGAAAGACTCTGTCCGTAGCAAGCTAACGTTTTTTCTGGGGAGGAAGGCAATAATTGTAAGAGAGGATTTGAATCCATATAACTTCCCATACATTGGTTATTTCAGTCATCCATTCTCCCCGAAGTAATTTCAACAAAGTTCATGTTAAGTGTATTTCTCAATTTAGACAATTGTTGGAGACCATTTTTCCTTGTTACTCATCACTGGCTTCATTTCCAGTAAGTCTCACTGAGGAGAGATATTTTGTGTTAACACTAAAAACTCCTATCTTGACCTCTCCTTACTTTCCACTTTTTTGAGAAGTTAAGTGTGGACTGCATTTATTTGCCCAGGATGGTTACGTGAAGAAATCAAAGTGGTAAAGTGCCCTTCAGTTGCTTTGTGGGTGTTGTTTCTAGCCTGACTCCAATCCAGCTTTTCAAATCACTACAAGAGGAGATTTATTCAAACTTCTATGTTAAACCAAATAACAAGTACATTTTCTTTCAATGTTTGAACGTTGTGGATAAATTCACTTACTTGGTAGTGTACTTTCCATGATGCACACATTGATAATGAGGTCAATGCAAGCATTACAAGAGCTAGCTCAGTGGGTGGGAGACTCAGAAGGAAAGTGTGGAAGAAAAGAAGCATTAGACTGAAGATTTACAGAGCAAGTATGCTGACTTCATTTTTGAATGTCTCTGAAATCTGAACAGCATACCAGCGCCATGTCAGGAAACTGAATCACTTCCATTTGAATTGTTTTAGGAAGATTCTGAAGATCACCTGGCAGAATAAGGGACCGGACACTGAGGTCTTTAGTGTAACTAAACTGCCAAGTATTCAAACTCTACTGTAGAAGGCACAACTCTGATGAGCTAGTCATGTTGTTTGAATGGAAAATGTATGCTTGTCAGAAAGACTATTTTATGGAGAACTTAGACAGGGCAAGCATTCACATGGTGGTCAGAAGAGCACTACAAAGATACTCTCAAGGTCTATCTTAAGAACTTTGGAATTGATTGTGGGACATGGGAGACACTGGCACAGCACTGCCCAGCATGATGTGCCTTCATCAGAGAAGGAGCTGTGGTCTATGAGCAAAGAAGAATGGAAGCAGCACAAAAGAAATGTAAGATGCACAGATTTAGAGACTCTACCCCAAATGTTCCTATGGACTATGTGTGCCCAACTTTAATAGAGCCTTCTGAGCTTGTATCAGTCTGAGCAGCTGCAGCTGATGCACAGTAACTTGATTCCAGCACAGTGATGTCACCTTGGTCCTCTTCAAGAACAAAGGACAACAGCTGCCACCAAAGGAAAGGTCCTATACTTGGTTCCCTTTGGCACACACAGAACAGGGCAGGCAAAGCAATTTCCTTTCTTCACATATTCTACCAGCTGATTGTACACAGGAAATCATTGGCTTTGCAGTGAGTTTGCTGATACATTTTCCAAAACACAGAATTTTATGACATCTTTCTCAATATACCAGTATGAAAGAATTAAAGACAAGGTTAGTATTAAGTGTTCCAGCTACTCTGCTAAACATGAAGGATACAGCAACATGCAAGTGTAATTGATTTTTTATCCAAATCTGGGGTGGTTTTCTATGCTGCTGCATACATGGGGGGAAGAGCAGGTGCCTGTTTGGCTGACAGATTACTGATCATGATGCTGCATACGTGACGGAAAATGTGAAATTTCATCATCTAGGAGAATGATCAGCCTGACACCATATACCTGCATGGAAGGCATTTCTATTTGCTGTCTCCAACCAGTCTTCAGAGAGAGATACATAGAGACAGAACAATTAATACACACACATAGTTTTATAGAAGAAAATCAGTCCTTACCTTCAAGGACTTTACATTTCAAAAGGGGATCTAGGGGATAAGAGGGTAGGAGGGAAGTAACATATCTTGGATTTATGGTTGGAAAGTACTTAGGGAACCAAAAACCAAGCTAGATAAGGTGAAAACCCACCCATCAGAACTTATGGCTATATGGAATATATATACTCCAACTGGGAGTGGTATCATAGGAGACAGGAAGAAAAACATTGTAAGGAGAAGCCAAAGAGGGAAGAAAGGAAAAGACCTCAAAGCCACAGCTGTGGCTACAGCTGCAGTCAATCTCAGGATAAAGATGTCTGCTATAGTAACAGTAAATCTAAACTCTGAACAGAATTCTGTGAAAAGAAAAGACAAAAGTCAAAGTTCAAAGAAAGCTCTAAGTACGGATGCAGGAAGATACATCGGTATATGCTTCTAAATTTTCTCTAATGTAACATCATACTAATTATGGACTTGCATAGACTAAATCAGTCAGAGACAATTCTTACCTTTTAGATGTTTAAATCTTTTAATGGAAGTATATAGAAATTTTCAATTAATGTAAAGTAAACAAGACAGTGAAAGTCTTATGAAAAGATTTTAAAATTTAAAACAAAACCAAACAAAAAGCAACCTATGAATAAATTAATACCTTGTCTCCGGACCTCAGTTTTCTCATTTGTGACATGAACGTGTTGGACTGGAATGATTAGTAAGGCTTCTTCCAACTATAACTCTGTGATTCTTTGATCTAAGTTTAGTGCTTTCTTGACTACCCAAGGTCTAGACCAGGGGTGGGGAAGCCTCAAGGCCACTTGTGGCCTTATAGGTCTTTGCATGCTGCCTTTCGACTGAGTCCAAGTTTTACAAAACAAATCCTTTTATTAAGAGGATTTGTTCTGTGAAGGTTTGATTCAAAGAGTCATACTTGAGGACTTAGAGGGCCACATGTGTCCTCAAGGCTGCAGGTTCACCAAATACTTATTAACTGGCTAGCAAATTAAAAATCCCTAGCTGTATATATGTGGAAGCCCATTAACTTATAGTGAAATTCAATATACTTCAATATAGGAATGGGGAAGGGGAAGCAAATAAATGCAAACTGACTCATGGGGGGAGGGTGCAAAGCCAGGTCAATGTTATTGGCTCCCAGGAAGGCAGCCTTTCAAGTCATCCTTATCCCCATCCACCTGTGATGCTCCTCTTTCACTGTTCATCAAATTTCTCCTCCTTTGTATCTCCTTGCCAAAAACCATACAAAGCAGGCATACATATAGGTAGCATTTCTGGCACTGATGTGATGCTTACCTGCCCAAAACGCTCAGAGATGATCAAATGGCATTACCTGAGAAACCTAGAGGGTATCCAGAAAAGAGATTCCCTTCTCACTCTCAGGGAAGCCTCTATGTTTAGAAATGATAATAAAAACCTAAAAACATGTCCCCCTCAAAAAAAAAAAACCAAGCCCTGAGTTGCATGGTTTTAAGTACTGGGAATATCCATCTATTCAAAAAGCAGGTGTGTAGGTATTTGATGAAGGGAATGAAGTGAAACATTATGAACCTAATTATCACCCAAATCAGACCTGATTCTGAAGAATGACAGCCCCTGTACTCATTAGGTCTTTAGGAGTAGGGTTCAATTTTGAAGATACCCAGTCTCTTTAGTAATAAAATTGTAAATGAGGTTCAGAGGGTAGAATATTGAACCTGGAGTCAGAATAGGTGGGAGTTCAAATCCTGCCTTAGACACAACTCATTGCATGACTCTGGTCAAATCATTAGAGCTCCGTCACTCTCAATTTCCTCATCTGGAAAATAGAGATGAAATAGAGATAACAACAGCACCTAACTCACAATGTTGTTGTGAAGATGAAATTAGATATTTGCAAAGTGCTTTGCAGACCTTAAGGTACGGTATACCCGTTGGCAACAGCATAAAGTAATGAATGTTAGAGACTGCTTATGTCAATTTCCTCGTTTTATAGTTGGCTGTACCAAGAATCCAAGACATTGGATGATTTACCCCAAGATCACTCAGTTATGGAGACAGGACTGCAAGCTACATATGAAGCGAGATTGACCCATAGATTATATTTCTACTTTGGTGCCTTGGTTACCCTTGACCTGGTTTAGCCTGTTGGTCGAAATGGTTTACCAGGATGTGGCCACTGAACATGCTACAGATTCTTGGAGCCACAGGTGAGAGTTGGGTGGAACAAGTGGATATCAGAGGTGGAAAGCACCTGAGAATACCAGAGGAGGAAAGCATCTGAAAAGGGCTCAGTAGCCATCACTCTAGAGGTACTAGTGTTCCCTGAACATACCCTACACCCCAAGGGTTACCAAAGGGTCTTAAAACCACTGGTGAGTTAGGTGGGTGACTACCCCAAGCATGTGAAGACTTCCCCTGGTGGAATGGGTGGATGAGAACAATCTGTTCCAATGGCCACAAAGACAGCTGAAGCAGGCTCTGTGGAGCACTTAGGGCTTGATCAGACACTGAAGAAACCAAGGTCATACACTGCATCCTGAGCCATCACCAGTCATTTTGATTCTGTCCTTCCACTGGACTGTGATGACATTGGAGGAGAGAGTGAGGCCTATGACTTCAAGCAATTCTGCTTCACTTAAATCCAATTTATGCATGAATCAAAAAAAAAAAGACTTTAGTGCCTAGCTCAGTGCCTGGAAGATTGTAGGTGCTTAATAAATGCTTGTTAACTGGTTGATCGTATCAAGATTTAGAGGTATGAGGGACCTCAATTAATCCAACTCTTTCACTTCACAAACAGGGAACCTCAAGCCCGAGTGTTAAAGTGACTTGTCCAAGGTCACCAAGACGGTGGGTGACAGACGTGGGGTCTGAAACCAGGTCCTCCGACTTGAGTCAGTCTTTTTTCCACTGGTCCAAGTCTTTTTCAGTTAACAGTGGTTTCTCTGTCACTCACAACTTCATGTTTCTAATCTCATGCTGAGACATCCCTAACCTTGTCCCGTCTCTTACTTCCTCCTCTCTAATGTATTTTCCTTCATGTGGTTTCATAAGAATTTCACATAAAAGCTTTGGGCTCCACTAATAATGATATTATATTGATATGTTACGTTTCATTTGAGATACCCAAATAACTTTTAGGTCCTCCCTGGATATACTTTTATCTTTCATATTTAGTGGGTAACATTTCTAGGTCTCAACATCTAGTCAAGTGCTCTTTGTCTACAGAAATTTATCTGCAGAATTTGGTGGTTTTCATTTTTATTTTTAGAAGGCCATACAGAGACCATCACATCTCTGGATAATTCAGAATAATTAGCAGTTTGATATTGGAATGCTGAAAGGGCTGACGGCAAGCAAAAATTAGACCACAGTGAACACCAACAAGGACTGAATTCACAATATGGCTTTTTTAAATTTTTTTTTTTGCCTGGCAAGAGTAATAACTCCCCCTGAAGTATGTTACAGCTCTAGAAAGAAGAGGCAACATAGTACAATGGAGAGAATCCCACATCTGGATTCAGAGAACCTGGATTCAAATTCTTCTTACGTCACTCTTAGTTCCTATGTGACCTTGCACAAGACATTTCACTCTTGTGGGCCTTAGTGTTCTCATCCATAAAATAGGAGAACTGAATTTAGACATCCTTTGAAGTCTAAATCATCTTTTGAATACTAGATTAGCCCTTCCTAAAGCTACTCTCCTTGTAACTGCTCCCAATCTCTTCATAGCCAGGAATTTACCCTATCAATCATGTTCTGGATTTATGAGTCCCAGAGATTGGCATGCCTTACCAAAAGACATAACTAGTGCCTCCTGTTTCCTCAATCTCCTCAACCCCCATGACCTTTGACTCTAGCCTACCTCAACTATACACTGAAGTCATGAAATCTTAATTCCTCAGAAGTACACACACACACACACACACACACACACACACACTGCACCAAACATTAATCCCTGTCCTCTCTATCCCATCAGTTCAAATTAATTTTCCTAGCTACTGGAATTGCTGACTGCAGCTTTGAATCAAGGACATGTCATCTCCAATTCTACTCTGGTTGTCTATACAATTGTACACTGAATTTTATGGTTGCCCTTTGAAAAATTCCAAAGTGAACAGCTGGGACATTTTGCATCCAGTGAAAAGGAACACAGATAAGCACATGTACACCTGCATGAGTCAAATCCTAACGCATCTGAAGCTAATTAGAAACTTTGTTTCCTGATGGCAATTAGCCTTGGAAAATATTGGGGCACACTGAACCTGTTTAGTCATGTAATGACAGGCAATTAGTTATAATTGTCCTACTTGGGCAGGAAAAAGTAATAATAGGAAGGAGATGACTGCTGGAAGAATTGGAATAAGTTTATGTTAATTAAAAAACATGGCAAAGGGGATTTATTTTAGGAATCTTCAAACTTGCCAATTTCTGTGTGTGTGGAAAAAACATACCTTATTTGCTAAGCATAGTTAATGCTGTAAAGTCATAAAATGATGGGGTTTGATGGGGATCTGAATGGGATGATAGATTTAGAGCTGAAACGGACCTTAGAGATCATTTAATCCACTTGGTGTACAGGACTCCTGACCTCCGATGAGCCTCTTGCACACACTTCCGATCCAAAGTACTCTCTTTGGAGGTTTCCATTTACTGTAAAGGGATAATTGACTAGAACTATTCTCTTATAAGGAGCTATCTGTAACCTAGTAGTTCTATGAGAGTATCAGCACTTTATCATAGTGGTTTTTCCTTGTACACTAACTAAGCTCTCGTTTGTTGGGAACCTAGATGAGGTAGGTAATGTTAGCTCTATGTAAGTGTTCAGTTCTTGAAGATTTTTTGGAGTGAAATGACAAGGCCACGCATTCAAAGTGGGATGGGACCTCGTTCATCTAGGTCCATCTGTTCAGCTTACAGATCACAGGACCATTGATTCAGAACTGGAAAGGACATCAGAGATCATCTAATGAAACCCCCAGATATTAAAGGCAAAGAAACTGATGACCAAAGAGATAAAGTGATTTGCCCTACATTTGCCCTACAGCAGAGCTGAGATTTGGGACCCAATCCACTGGCTGTCAGTCTAGTGCTATTTCCATAGTACTATGGAGCAGAGGAGATGGTGACCTAGGGAGTTAAAGGGAACTGGATGTAAGGTGCTAGTGTGGACAAAAGTCAAGTTATGTATGCCCTTATGTCAGTCTGTACATACCAGTTTGAACAATAGAAGATGTAAATAAGACTAAAAGTTTCCATGTTTTTTTTAACAGAACAATGTGTGTCAAAAGATCATAGATTTAGAGTTAGAAAGGGTCAGAAAGGTCATTGAGTCTAGGCATGTCATTTTTTCAGATAATGAAAAGGCAGCATTAGGGTTAGAATTGGATTTAGGGTTAGGGTTAGTAGTTAAATGACTTGCACATGGTGAGTCAGCTCATTACTGTTGAAAACAGGCATTAACCCAAAATCTTCCTGGCTCCAAGTCCAGTGATCAATCTACCATACTATACTACCTGTTCAGTTCATTTTAGATAGATGCCTTCAAATAAGTAACTGCCAAAATAGAGAATTCAGAAAACATCCTTCTTGATCACAGGAAGTAAAATAGATAATTTTGACTGCATGAAATTAAGAGGTTTTGCATAATTCAATGCATCCAAAATTAGAAGGAAAGCAGGAAAATGGGAGGGGAGATTGCAGCAGATTTTTCTGATAAAAGCCTCATTTCTCAAATATATGGGGACCTAAGCCAAATTTACATAAAAAAGATTTATTCTCTAATTATAGTTAAAGTAGATAAACAGGCAGTTTTCAGAAGGAGAAATCAAATTTATCAATGGTCACATAAAAATTCCCTAAATCACTATTTATTTAGAGAAATATAAATTAAAACAACCCTGAGGTACCACTTCACAGCTATCAGAATACCTTACATGATGCAAAGAGAATATGACAAATGCTAGAGGAGATGTGGAAAAAATAAATACACTAATGCACTGTTGGCAGAATTATGAACTAATCTAACCTTTCTAGAGAACAATTTGGAACTATGTGACCCAACAATACCACTAGCAGGTCTATATCACAAAAGAGATCAAAGAGAAGTGAAAAGGACCTATATATACAAAAAAATATTTATAGCATTTCTTTTTGTGGTGGCAAAGAATTGGAAATTGAGGGGATGTCCATCAGTTGGGGAATGGCTGGGTATATGATTGTGATACAATATAAGAAATGATGAGCAGGATTGTTTCAGAGAAACCTCACCAGATTTATATGAATTGAGGCAAAGTGAAATGAGCAGAACCAGGAGAACATTGCACATGATAACAATAATATTCTAAGAATGATCAGTTGTGAAAGATTTAGCTATTCTGATCAAGACAACAATCCAAGACAATTCCAAAAGACCCATGATGAAAACTAACCATCTCCAGATAGAGAATGAATGAATTTTGAGTTCAGAATGAAGCATACTTTTTTTTACTTTCTTTTTATTTCTTGCTTTTTATTATGTTTATTTGCTTGTTTTTTTGCAACATGGCTAATATGGAAAAAAGAAAAAGATCCCTCTTTAATATATTCTCTGCTATTTAGTTTGAGGTACCATGGCTCTATCAGGACATCCAAACTAGTGGTCCACTTTTGCTATATGATTTTCAGTTTAATTCAACAAATATTTAGGCATCCAAATATTGTGGGTAGAATGATGGACTTGGAGTTTGACTTGAATGATAGGCCTAAAACGCTTAAAGGCTCCTTTACCTAGGCTGCCAGAGCAGCTGGCTGGGGTCTGTATCACAAAAGGGCTAAAATAGAGGCTTTTAGCTTTTCAGGGCCAACAGTCCAAGGAATGGCAATGCTAGGTGATCTTTTTGCAGGGTGATTATACTTTCCAAGAACTAAACTCCATCACATCTAGATCCCCAGCAACTCTTCAATTATGTTCAGCCACTGCTTCTTGGACCATCAGCCAAATAGCCCTAAGAGCTGCTACTAAGAGCTGCTCAGTAAAGAAGGCGCTTCTCAGAAGAATAATGGACAGATGCACATAGCAGGGAGCAGCAAAGCAGTTCAGCAATGAAGTCACCAAGTACATAGAGGCTCAGCAAATACCCAGCAGAGAGCAGCATGATGGTATCATAGGAAAGGCACAGGCATGTAGTACAGGAGGCATGAGTTTCTCAGGGTTTTCATGTTCTCTATATGTGTGTCCCCTCCTTTTACATATTCTCTACTTCAAAGATGTCAAACTCATATGCATAAGCAAGCTTCCAGAGGGGTGCTTAAATGGATTAAAATTTAATTGGGAATTGCTTGACAAAAATAAATAAAAATACAACATAACACACATAATGTTAATTTGTGCCTTTCTAAGTCAATATGTGACTATTAGGTCTCTGTTCAACTGATAGCATGGGTTACATAGGACAGTGAGTCCACGTGTATACATGGGGCAATATTCTTATTTATTATATACTACCACATTTGATTAGATGTCATTAACTTTGTATTATCTTATGAGTGAAAGTAAAGCGAACACATCACCTGAGCCTTCGATGTTATGGTTTTGAAGAGTTTTGATGGTTCTGATACTGACCCATAAAATGGAATGAACCTGAAATTAACTTAGGAGGGGACACTGGGTACAATGTCTGGTTTACCATACCTATAGTAGTTGTAAATAAAAGATTCTGAAACAAAGAAAGCTATCTTCTATATTTGTAAAAAAGTGATCCTTTCTCCTTGCCATGCCATTCCCCAGCAAGTCAAATTCAACAGATGACTTAGCAGTTTCAATAGTGAATGAGAAATGTTTAATCTTTTGATTCCAATTTTGTGTAATGCAGATAGATGATATAGTCTTTAAGAAATATTCCCTTTTTCTCATTGATCATTTTGGATTTTGAAAGGAAGGCTTCATAAACAGCACCACTCAATCATTTATATACTCTGTTTATTAGCATAAACAATACTGGCAATTTCTTTCTTCCTCTCCAAAATACATCAGGATATGGTGCACATTTTGGAAAAAAGACTCCTTTCTGGCAGAGAATGGTCTTCTGGAAGCTTTGGAACTCCATCCAGTATTTTTAAGTTTGGCAAACTGGAAAATACTCTGAAACAGAAGAGGCATCAAAATAATTAGGTTGACCTGATAAAGACCCAGAACATTCTATTTTGGCTATAGTTTTTATAAATAAGCTCCCTTTTATGTTCCCCATCATTATAAGAAAGATAGCGGCATTGCAACATCAATGAACCTGACCCTGTTGTGTTTCAGTATTCTCCTCATGGAGGTGATAGGATTATAGGATCATAGATTTAGAGCTAGAAAGCACCTTGGAGACCATCATGATCAACAATTATACATTTCACCTGGGTGGGCAATACTGACCTGCTTGGCTCTAGACATGGGATTTAATGGATCTTTGACAGACTGTGACTTTTGTTCCTAGATGTTGAATGCTACACAATTTGTTTTTACAACTGAAATAAATTTCCATTGTTACAGACTGCTCAAGAGAAAATCAATACAGGGATTTAGCTGAGTGGTGCTATTACAGAAGAAGATGATGGTCTATGAACATACTGTAAAGTTAAAAAAAAAAGAATAAAGCCCCAACTGTGAAACAAGATTGAAAAAAGAATTCTGGTCAAGAAACAATGAGAGGATGCCAGACTGGGGGAGGGAGATTGGGTTGTTATCCCATCTTGACTGAGGGCTCCTTTCAGAAGCTCACATTTCCCATTTGCAAATCAGATGCTAAGTTCAGAGGGACAGATCATTCTCATCATGCCAAGTAGACAGTTGCAACTGATATTCACTAGCAGGTTTTTCCCCTCCAAAGCAGGCATCTGCTTGACTTTATCGCATTGTATGTGGCCTATGGAGAAAGATCTGGCATCTCTCCGACTATCTAGGATGCCAGAAATGGAAACTTCTCAGAGTGAATTCTCCTGACGATTGATTGATGGAGGAGCAAACCATCTTTATGAAAGTTACAATATGATTTCTTCTCCTATAGTATCACAGATTTTGAACTGAATAAGACTGTAAGGGTCACCTAATCCAGCACCTTCATTTTACAGATGAAGAAATTAGAATGCAGAGAACAGAAATGATTTATCCAAGATCATGCAGCAGTAAATTTTAGATTTGGGATTTGATACAAGGTCCTCTGACTCAAAATCCAGTGCTATCTCCCCTGTATCACATTGTCCTTTATTGCCTTGGAGAATCTCTAGCTGGGGGAGGAGAGAGGGAAGGATAGGACTGGGGCTTTCTCAGTGAGAGCTCGAGAATAAGCTGCTGCCGGGAGTCTGGGACTCTGTTTTTTCCCTTAAATGAATTTTATAATTTGGGATCAGGAGTTTCCCACTTGCATGTCAACAAATGATGACTGGGGAGTTATCCAATTGCCTATAATGACTAAACTATTATGGTCCATGAACAAAACCTGGAGACATTAAGTTCTATATTTTTGGATTGTGATGTTTTCTGAGTGGAGGACCTGAAATAGAGGAGAAAGAACAAAGCTGAGTGAACCTTTGTGACAGTTCCAAGTGAGAATGAGCAAGAGAAGCATATAATTGCTTTATTCTTCCAAGTATAGTTTTAAAGGGTCGTTTTCTCAGTCTAACGTGATGGCTGGCTGTCACTGATGCTCGATGAAGGTTTATAGCACTAATAACTCACGTTTCAAGGTCATACAAAAGTCTACAAATGACTTCTTTGGCTGTAACACTGTGGGCTAAGTACTGCAAGCATTATTATCCTTGCTTTATCAATGAGCAAACTGAGACTTGGTGAGAGGATGTGAGTTGGAGAAATAGATAGCCGCACAACCATCAAAAAGCATTAGGCAACAAAAGGAACCTGGTAACATTCTTCACATTGTAGGTACTGTGGGATCAAATCCCACGAGGCCAGAAGTTTGGATAACTTCGAAACAAGGAAGGCAGAGGAAAAGTGAGTTGGAATTTGAAGACAATTGCTACCATCATTGCACTCATTTGGATTTTAAGATGACCCGTACCTCTCCATTTGAAACCAGACTTTCCGGCCATCAATAGATTGTTTCTAAGGATCAAAATGGTGATTTCATTGGTAGAGGGATAAAACTTGCTCAGTCAATGCAGGTCAGAGCAAGTTCTGTGCCTTATGGTCTTAGAGAGTTATGTAAAGAGGAGTTAAATGGCTTAGATGATGTAGTAGGCATGTGTTCAAATCACTAAGCTTCCCTCAGCCGCAGTTCCCTCATCTGTAAAATTGAGATAATAATAGTACATGCAACACAATATTGCTGTGAAGATCCAATTAGATAATTTTCACACGGTGCTTTATAAACATTAAAAGCACCATGGCTGCAAAGATCCAATGTTTAACAAGAGGAAGCTAAGGCATGGCTCTGAGCACCATCAATTTAGGGAAACCAGTGGTCCCTAAGTAATTAGATCCAAGTCCTTCCTTGTAGTCAAGGATTTCTCTGCTCATTGACCCATTGCTTTAATAGATCTTGGGAGGTCACTAAAAATAGAAGGAGGCATTATAATTCATGACGGATCATTGTCAGAAGTAGGGAAACTCCTATGATTGGCCAGGCAGATAGATACCTGTCAGCCACTAGTACTCTATCAGCAGTGGTCTGGGCTTTTCACAGGCTATAAGGATATTTATGACAAGAAAACAAGGAAACTGGTTTTTCAAGTGTAGTTCAATTATAGAAGTGAGGGTGGGGGGTGTGAGTAGTGCTAACACAGTGGTTCCCTAACAAATTAATATAAGTTCTTATAACAAGTATACCTAATAAAGCATAAATATAAATCAAGTAGAAGTAATAATATCATCAATACATAGTAGGTTAATTAATTGTAATTCATAAGACTCTTATCCTCACAGTGTTAACTAAATCACACTTAATTTTATTCTACTTAACTCACTAATACAATCACTGAAACCCATTAAATCATAATGAACTGAGTTAATAGTGATTAAATTGATTAGGGTTAGCAAAATTATTTTCACAGTACTATATAAATGTGAACTAAATGCAGGGTGTCCCCAAAGTCTTAGTGCAGTTTTATGCTATTAAGACTTAAAACTTTTGGGCCACCCTATATAGGAATCTAGAAATTAAGTTTTTTTTTTTTATTGAATTCAAGGTTAACTCTTTATTCATTATACCACAATACCTCCCTCAATGGATATTGATAAATAAACATATTCACTTGCTCTATAGCACTAAATTAAGGAATGGGATATAGTTTTCCTGGACTCCAAACAACAATAATAATTAATGATGATGATCGTGATGATGATAATGATGACGATGATGGTGATAACATTTATATAATACTTGAAAGAATAAAACATTCTATATATGTTTATCTTATTCAATCCTTACTACAACTCAGTGAGATAAGTACTATTATTATCTTCCCTTAATAGAGGAGGAAACTGAGGAGCACAAGTTTAGGTGACTTGAACAGAATCACACATCTGGTAAAGGTTTTTTAAAATAAAATCATTATTTATTTACTTACTTTAAACGTTCTTTGCTTTTTTTTTAAATTTTGAGATCCAAATTCTCTCTCACCCTTCCCTTAATCACTGAGAAGGCAAGAAATGGTATTGACTATACATATAAAATCATGGAAAACATATTTCTCCATTAGCCATATGGCAAAAAAAAGGTAAAAAAAAATGAGAAAATTTTACTTTAATTTGCATTCAGAGTTCATCACGCCATGATCTCCTGGCTCTTCTTACTTCACTTTGCATCAGTTCATAAAGGTCTTATCAATTTTTTTCTGAAACCACATCCTTATCCTTTCTTATATCACAATAGTGCTGCATCACAATTATATACCATAACTTGTTCACCCATTCCCCAATGAATGAATGTCCCCTCAATTTCCAATTCTTCGCTACCACAAAAGGAGCTGCTATAAACATTGTTGTACATATAGTTCCTTTTCCTTTAATTTCTTTGGGGTAAGATACAGTCATGTCAAAGGCTATGCACCGTTTTATAGACTTTTGGGCATAGTTCCAAATTGTTCTCCAGATGTTTGGACCAGTTCACAATCTCAGTTGTTTATGATTGTATGTATTTTTCCTCATCCTTTACAGCATTTGTCATTTCTGATAAAGTAAGATGAAGCAATTTCAGAGTTGCTTTGATTTGCATTTCTCTACTCGATAGTTATTTTGATCATTTTTATATGACTATCGATATCTTCAATTTGTTCTTTTGAAAACTACCTGTTCATATTCTTTGATCGTTTATCAACTGGAAAACGGTTCTTATTTTTATAAATTTGACTCAGTTCTCTATATATTTGAGAAATAAGGCTTTTCTCAGAGAAATAATTGGTGTAAAAGTTTTGTTATTGCTTCATTGTCTATGGCAAAATGTAATTTCTTTGATTATTATCTCTTTTAATTGAGTCTCTGTTTTTACTTTGTCTGAGATCATGATTGCTACCCATGCCTTTTGACTTCAGTTGAAGAATAATAGATTCTACTCTAGGTTCTGACTTTAACTCTTTGTGTGGGGGTGTTTATCGGTTTCAAGTATGTCTCATAAACAATATATTGATTGATTCTAATTTCTAATCCATTATGCCATCTGATTCAGTTTTATGGGTTAATTCTTCCCTTTCACATTCACAGTTACCATGACTAATTATGTGTTTGCCTTCATTTAATTTTCTTCTGTTTATTCTTTTCTATCTCTTTTTATTCTGCCTTCCCTAACAGTCTGTTTTCTTTCAGAATACATCCTTTCTTAATGTGCTGTCCTTTTTATCATCCCTCTTTTCTCCTTCCCTTTTTAGTTTCCTATTGAGTAAGATAGATATCTATATCCAACTGTGTGTGTGTGTGTGTGTGTATCCTTCTCTCTTTAAACTGATTCCAATGAGAATGAGGTTCAAGTATTGCCCACACATCCTCATTTTCCCTTTCACTGTAAAAATTATTTTTGTGAGTTTCTTTTATGTGAGAAAACTTCCCCATTCTACCTCTCCCTTTCCCCTTTTTCCAGTACATCCCTCTTTCTCACTCATTCATTTTTTGCCATCACCCCAATATAAATAAACTTAAATTTATGCCCTCTGCCATTGTAGACCCCTTCTAAATGCCCTCATAATGATACTTCCCATATAGGAATGTAAACAGTTTAACTTTATTGAGTCCTTTTATGATAATTTTTTTGTGTTTACCTTTTTATTTTTCTTTTGAGTCATTTGAATGTAAAACTTTGTACTCAGCTCTGGTCTTTTCACTAGGAATGCTTGAAAGTCCTCTATTTCATTAAATATCCATTTTTTTCTACTAAAAATATTATACTGTTTTGCCTAGCTCCTTCGCCTTCCAGAATATTATGTTCAAAATCCTTAATATTCCTAGAAGTTTTCATTTTGATGGCTATTTCAGGAGGTGATCAATAGATTCTTTAAATATTTACTTTACTCTCTAGACCTAAGCTAAAAAGGCAGCTTTCCTTGATAATTTCTCAAAATATGATGTCTAGGCTCTTTTTTAATTAATGACTTTCAAGTAGTCCCATAATTCTTAAATTCTCTCCTCAATTCATTTGCCAGGTAAGTTGCTTTTCCAATGAGATATCTCACATTTTCTCCTTTTTCCCCATTCTTTTGACTTTGTTTTATTGGGTCTTGAGGTCTCATGTAGTCATTAGCTTCCAGTTGCCCAATTCTTATTTTTAAGGAATTATTTTCTTCGGTGAGCTTATGTACCTCCTTTTCCATTTGGTCAGTTCTGCTTTTTATGGAGTTCTTTACTTCAGGTAATTTTTGTAACTCTTTTACCATTAGAAAGCTTCTATTTTTTAAGGTATCATTTTCTTCAATAATTTGTGTGTTCTTCTTCTTCTTCTTCTTCTTCTTCTTCTTCTTCTTCTTCTTCTTCTTCTTCTTCTTCTTCTTCTTCTTCTTCTTCTTCTTCTTCTTCTTTTCTTCTTCTTCTTCCCAAGCTGTTAATTCTCTTTTCATAATTTCCTTGCATCATTCCAATTTCTTTCCCCAATTTTTCCTCTACCACTCTTACCTCTTTCTTTATTTCTTCCAGGAATTTTGGTTGGGCTTGAGTACAGTTAGCATTTTTCTTTGAGGTCTTGCTTAGAGTAATTTTCACATTGCTCTCTTCTTTTGAGTTTATGTCCTAATATTCCCTGCCACCATTGTAGCTTTTTATGAACCAGGTGTTTGTTCATTTTTTTTCAGCCTATTTCTTGGCTTTCCATTTTATAAAGTTGGTCTCTGCTCATTTGGGGATAGGGAGGCATAGTCCTAAGCTTTGGGTTTTTTAGTGCTGCCCTTTCCAGAGCTACTTTTTGGGAGTCTGCAAGGTTTTAACGCTTCCCAGATGAAATAATGTAGGGAGAGGTGTATTTACCGCTGTTTTGATCTGTGCTCTGGTCTTTACCCAGAAAGGACTCCTGTTTCCCTGAAGTCACGTGTGCTAGTACTTCTCTTGGTCTTAGAACTGTGATCCTGTCCCTTGCTCCCTTGTAAATGATAAGAAGTTCTCCTCTCCATCCTGGAACAATAACCCAGAGTTGCTTATAGGCAATAGAGTTACCCATCAGCACCAGCTGCCTCCAGTGTCAGCATACAGTGTCTCTGTGATCTCTTTATAACCACTTGTCTGACCTTCCTTACTGTCTCTAGGTTGAGAACTCCTGAAGCTGCTGACACTATTACAGTTGCCTCCAGCACCCCTGGTCCTGCTGTCATTCTCCAAGCTACTCTTATCCTGGTGTCACACAGCTCTCCTGTTGACCCCCTAAGTTGTCTTAGGGTGGGAAAAGGTCTCCCTCTGAGCTCTTGTTGGCTCTGTCACTCCAAAATTCAATCTGAGGGGTCATTTTAAAGTTGTGGGAATGCTAGGAGAGTTCAGCTGGGTTCCTGTTAGTAATCCACCTTGACTCCATCCCAGCAGATAAATGTTGAGGCAGAATTCAAACTCAGATCTTCCTGACTCCAACTCTATCTGTCTATCCACTGTGCCACTGATACAGCTAGTGCTGGAAGTAATTAAATGACAGCTAGGTCCCCATTAGTGTGAATAATGCATCCCATGAAGCAGTTGCATCATTTGAAATTGCCCTGCATATTCCATTGAGATGGAACCAATTATCATGTTTTATATACTTCTAACTTTAAATAGCACGAATTCAAATATACGTGATCACAGGTTTCTTTATTTCCACTGATCATCACTCAGCTGGACTTCACTACGACACCACTCCACTAGAAACATGTTCCAGTAACAATGAAATCGCACTAGTTTACCTTAACTTTAATTCCCCGTTGGCAACTTCCATGAATATATGGGCAGCACAATATGGACAGGGATGGAGGGGTTGCTACATTGATAAAATCACATATATAGTGTGGGTATCAGAGTATTTGTGAATTTCAAGTGGATTATTTTAAAATATCTTTCACTAAAGACTTCTTCTAGTGCCTCAAGGTGCCATCGAGGTGACCATAAGTTAACAGAGACTACATCTATAGAGTGTATGTTCCACTAGGTACTAAAAAAACCCACAAAGACAGGTCCAGCCTTGGGCTGACTGACTGTATGTCTAACATTGAAGGACTCACCTAACTAGGTGAAAAGAACCTCATTCTCATATATTTGACTATTGAATAACAACTTGTTTTTTGACCATCACAGCTCCTGAAACTATCTACTGCCAGGGCTTGGAAAGGGTTGAAATCTTCATGTACTAAGGTGGGGAAGATCATTCACCTCAAGGACATCACAGATCCTTGGAGTATATGAGTAAATGCTTTAAAGTATGACTTGATGGAAAACAAATGGCTGACTTTGGGTCAACAGCTTAAAAATGGCTGCTCATGAATTAGCAAAAATGATGCCTGGAAGCAAGAAAGGATGCCTAAGGCTGTGATTTTTACTAATGATGAACCCACCGTCTGGTACTGGGAAATTTGCTCTCAGTATGTCACCTAAACATGATTAGCAATGCTATTGAAATAACTATAGCATTCACTCTCCTGGAGGAATGACAAGAGGGAGACAGTTTGCTCTCAGATTACAATAATGCAGCAGTTCACTGAAATTTCAGAATTCACTTTATCCTCAGTAGAATATGAGGTCCTTGAGGGTAGAGATTGGTTTTTGTTTTGACTTTGTATTCCCCAGGGCCTACTGTGTGGCGCTTAATAAAGGCTGATTGGAATGGAATCAGGTCAGGTCACAATTCCATCTTATTTATTCAGTAATTTGAGGACAAAGGATCTTCATTTATCCTAATCTAAGGGCATAGTATGGTGTAGAAAAGGATAGGGACTAGCTTTGAAATTTCTTATGTATGAGGGGATTCCTGGTAAGGAAATTTCTCCTAGCACTACAGGGTAGCACCTTATGTTCTTAGAAAATTGTCTGACACTGAGAAATTAGGTGACTTACCAAAAGTCTCATAGCTAGTATATGTTAGGGGTAGGACTTGAACCCAAGCCTTCTTGGCTTCAAGCCTAGCTCTCTTCTCAGTCTGTCATACAGCCTCTGTTTAATGAAGAAGCAGTTTTATTTATGTGACTTTTCACTATGAAGCAGGAAGAGTGTGATGACTCATAAGAACCAACCAGTGACATAGTGGATAAAGTGCTGGTCTTGAAATCAAGAGCTGGGTGATCCTGTATGGCTTCTACATATTGGTTTGCATGTTGTCTCTCTCATTAGATTGTAAACTCCTTGAGTGCAAAGATTGTCTCTTTTTGTATCCCCAGCATGTCACACAGTAGCTGGCACACAGTAGGCACTTGACAAATGTATATTGATTAATATATGAAAGTCTCACCGTCCACACCGTCTAATGGCTGAGCAAGCCTGGGCAAACCACTTAAGCTCAGAGTTCCTTAAGCAATTCTCTGAGACATTAAGTTGTAGGAAAATTGTCCAACTGCCTTAGTAGAGGGAGTTTCCTCACCAGAAATTTCCCTATATCCATGAAACCACAGGTGAGGACAGAAATATGGAATATAATGTACTTGCAGAATTGGGGAAATGGCATTTTTGATAAGGAAGGAAATAAAAGTTATGCCTTATTGTTAAAATGTAATGGGGATAATGAAGTATTAGAACAGAATTTTAAAGCAAGAGAAAGACCTTAGAGCCCATCGGAATGGAAAGAACAGTAGCTCTTGTGTTTGGATCTGGTATTAAATCCCACCTTGGATGGGAGTTCATCAGTGTGAATTTATTATTCGAGGTCACACTGTTTAGTGATATGAGGTAGAAGTCAAATCCAGGTTTTTATCTTCAAATTTTGCTTCAGTTTTTCTTACATAAAATAAGCAAGTAGATTAGACAGCTTCAAAAATCCCTTCCATCTCTAAATCTATGAGCCTGTTAATACAGAACTTGGAATTGGGAGACCTAGAGCCTAGGATTGACCCCAACCTCTGCCCTTTACTGGGTGTCCTTGGCAAGGCAATAAATCTCATCCATTCAATGATACAGTTGGGATTAGAGGGTGTCTGGGGTTCCTACTAGGTAGCTTAGTGAATAGAGTGCTAGACTTGGAGCTCAGATAGGACCTGAGTTCAAATCCAACCTCACAAAAGTACTAGCTCTGTGACCCTCAGCAAGTCTTTTAATGGCTGCATGCCTGAGTTTCTTCAATGCTAAAATGGAGACCTTGGAGAAGGAAATGCCAAACCACTCCAATATCTTTGCTAAGAAAACCTCAAATGGGGTCATGAAGTGTCAGATATGACTAAAAATGACAGTGACAATGAGATTCCCTTTGGACTTAATCTTGCTTTCCTCATTTTAAGAAACGAAGAAATTGAGACCCAGATAAGTGAGCTAACTTGTCCAAGATCACATAATACATTAGCGACAAACCCAGGATGAGAATTTAGTTCTCTGTATTCCCAATTACGCTCTACCTTTCAGATGTGCTATAACTAAAAGGGCCCAGGAGCAGTAAGACATCCGTCTTCATGCCCTCCTTCCCAAAGCTTCTTGAATTCTATTGTACCTCCTGGGTCCAATAGTGAAGAAAGGCATGAATTCACTCATGGTTGGCAGGTATATTACCTCTTTCAGACTACTGTGGTATATTTAATAAATTATCACTTTCCGTTCACTAAGTGGAGCTCTGGAAGCCAAAAGGAATGATATTCCAGCCAAAGAATAAACCTGTTGGAAGGATTTTGTCCTGTATCTAATCTAAGCCAGATTCATATTCAGAAAAAAATGTCATCCATTAAATGCTGAAGATAAAAAAATGCATCCAGGCAGAATTTAATATTATACATAGTGTCTCAGATGAAAAGTCCTACATCCATGTAAAATTACCTTGTTACTGGTACCTAAAGCTGATACATGTCAATCTTTTCAAACTTAAAAGAGAAAAAAGTAGACTGGAGATAATGGAAGATAGTGAGAGTATAAGGTGGTAGCATCTCTAAATTAAACCAGATTTGTGAAGTAATGGTAATGGGGAAAGAGCATAATTGGCTAAAGAGAATTCAATTGGGTCAGGCGTTTTAGAAGTTACTCCTTTAGAAGTAGAATAACTGAACGTGAAGTGTAAATAAGTCTTCGTTTATTTGATGGTGTGGTAGTTAGAGAACCTGAGCCTGGAGTCAAGAAGACTTAAACACTTATTAGCTGTGTGAACCTAGGCAAGTCATTTCACTTTCTGTCTGCCAGTTTTCTCACTGGTAAATGGAGGTGATGCTCTAGCATTTACTTCCATGGGTTGTGAGGGATCAAATGAGAAATTTGCATGAGTATTTAAAGATACAGTATTTATCAAGTATGTGGCACATAGTCGGTGCTTAATAAATGCTTACTCCCTTCCCTTTGAAGACTTACTGTTTTCTGTAGTTTTGGTGAAATTCACAGGGATTCCTCTTGAGTATGAGAGATTCTAATGGAGTGGATTGCAAGCTGGAGAGTCCACTTAGTGTCTCGATCTGGTTTTCAGCCAAGGATAAATGCTGTATTTCAGGTATCTTTGGCAATTGTTTGAAAGATGTAAAGCAATTTTTGCTGATATTTAATTCTTTGCATCTGTGTACAAGAAAAACAATTCATATAGTACCTTCTCATGAAGGCAAAGATCCATTCACTTTTCTGGTGGGTTAGATATACTTTTTAAGTTCAAAAATAAAACAGAGTAACCATTTGAAAAAAAGATTAAAATGCCTTAAAACACTTTAGAGAATAAATTTCTTTTCCTGATGAATAATTGCCCTCATCATGTGGACTTAATACCATAATTTGATTAGGTTGAGCTTAAATTGCTAAAAATAAGTCACATCATTATAACTTCCACCGTGTCCTAAAGGCAATGATGTAAGAGTCCTTTGTTATTTAGGTCCTGGAGAAAAATAGCCCCAGCTTCTGTCATGGGACTGAGGCATCTGCCTGTCAGGGACCGGGAGGTCCTTTTATACAGAATGAGTGATCAAGAGAATGATGGTGTTACTCTGATGGTGTTTAAATTCTGAAAGAGGAATCAGGTGAGAAAACGAAAAAGTAAAGAAGGAGCTTTTGAAAAAGAGAAATAACATGAAGACTCAAGAAAATTCAGTTTGCATTAGAAAGTTAATTTATGTTTAAAAGTCTATTTTTTTCTTAGCAGTAGAATTATACTCCAGAATAACATTGTGGCTTCCAGAGATTTAAAAATTTGTCCTTAAAGTTGATCTGTACTATATGAATAATGGGAAAAGCACATTTACAAATTATCCTCCCAAAGCAGGGGTGAGGAAATGTAGGGGAAATAAGTGGGGGCTGATTGGCATTGGAAAGTATTGTCAGGAATTAATCATTCAATTTAGAACTGATTTCCTGGTTCTCCCTTTGTGCCTGGTGAATGGTTTCCTTCTCAGAATGCTGGCCCCATCTTACTCCTCATGGGTCCAATTTCTTCTTCTTCCTCAAAACTCATTTTTAAAATTAATTAACCCCCCAAAGTTGTCCATGAATAGCTACACATCTTATTCACTCCTCTCTCAGTGCTCATTCCTGGTAATTTAATTCAACAAACATTTACAGTACCTACTATGTGCCAGGCATTGTTCCAAGTGCTGGAAATGTAAAGACAAACATGAAAGGGTCCCCAGTACGTGCTTAATAAATGCTTGATGGTTGAATGAGGACAATTGGGGATGGTGGGCAACAGCACACACAGAGATAAATGGACAGATATCTATCTATATATCTTTCTATCTGTATCTATATCTATCTATCTATGGAGAGAGACAGACAGAAAGATACAGAGACAGAGAGACACAGAAAGAGAGAATGAATGTCTCCCTAGTGAAATTGAAAGCCAAAATCATCTCTTCACATTCCTTTGCTTTCCCTCAAGGTGACTGACTCACCTTGAGTTTCTGATACACAGGTACTCAGTGAATACTGTTGACTGTCAACACCTAACTCAGGAATAGAATGTACATGGTTTTAAAATCAACACTGTTGTTTCCTACTCAACAAAAAGGACAGACTTCTCTGCTCACACAACGGTATGAGTATAAATTACTTTTCTATGACTGTAGTATAATTAATGCTTAAAATTAATGGCTTGATTTGAAAAAAATTCTATTAGCCCATTTTCTCTATTTGCAAATAAATTTCTCTTCATTGATATGATTCAAGTTACCTATACAGTAAAAGGCATTCTGCCTTACTTAATATTTAGAGTGACTACAAAATGGACTTTAAAAATATTTGTACTTTTGAAATGCATTTGGACCTGATAAGAAATTATTTGAAATAAGAATGTCACCATTACTGAAGAGATATGTAGTTAGGATATGTGTATAAATACATTTCAAAGCAGAATTGAAAGGATTCAAAAGAAATTCAAGATGTGCATATTTAGAGCAGCCACCCCAAATGTTCACATAGATTATCTGCGCCTGTTCTGCGGTAGAGCATTCTGAGCTCGTATTGGTCTGATAGCCATAATTGAACACCTTGAAATTTGATTGTATCATAGTGATGTCCTTTTTGGTCCTCTTCAAGAATGAATGACAAGTAATCATAGATACATTGCCTAGACTAGTGATTTCATTGGGTTTAAGGAACTATACCCATTAACTCCTGGTAAATGCACATCAGCAGCTATTTCTCAACCTATAGTCTGAGTGAATTACTTGAGACACTAAGATGTTAAGTGACTCCTCCAGGTCCATGCAGTCAAAGAATAAGACAACAGACCTTTTGCCTATTTATCTGGGTCCATGGCAACTTTCTATCTCTCTTACATGATTAGTATAGACAACTTAATTCTTTCCTGTTACACCATGCCCTAGATCTTTTGGAATGTTCTTTCCTTGCCATGCTTATAGATTATGATCTTAAACTGTCAACAGGGTTGGTAACTGAATGTGATGGAAGTACCTGGGCAGTCTTATGGCACTTAGATCCGTCAAAGAATTATCCACCAACCAAAGGGTTTGCACTCGAATTAGTCTTCGGAGAATCCTGTTCAAATTGTCTGCTTGATAAGGGTCTCCCAAAGCCTGAAATGAAATGTTCAAATTCTGGAGGGGGGCAAGAAGGTGAAAAAGCAATTTCTTTTTTGAGACTTTTTTCAAGAACTGTTTTTTTAAAGACCTGACCACAAAACTACCTATTTCCCCTGGAACCCACAGTTAATGACAATTCAGAGTGCTGTGAATATCATGCAAAGAAGGTAACATCAGTACTTTATTTTTGAAAAAAAACTGAATTTTTAAAAAAATAACTTTTGAAGTTGGCTTATGTTTAATAATCGACCACCCTTTAAACCTTCTTGATTTCAAGGGAACCAAAATAATTTCTGTTCTAAGTTCTATAAGCTTAAAGAGTCATAGTACCTATAAAAATCATATTATGAACCTTTAAAATGAAATTTCTATATGATCACTATTAATTTCTAGAAATAAAAAGTGTAGAATAAGAAGTATCTATACATTTAGCTCTTTTTCTAAAGTAAAATTGCTTCCTGTTTTTAAAGGATCATCAAAAGTCTGACATCTGGGAAGATTATTAATGTCTCTACAGAGTTTATGTTTTTGACATAACACAATAGAAACTAACTGATTTAAATGTGACTTTTATCAAAAATGAAGGTTGTAAGGTTATTAAGATAAACTACCATGCAAATGCTGAAAGGGCACATATTAATGAAATATAGCTGAAACTGTTCAGTTTCCACCTAGCTAGATACTCCAATTATCAGGACTATTTGGCCATTCAAGGTCACTTTAATTAGGAAGACCATCAACCACCTTGAACTCAGGCAAATTGAGCCCTGATCCTAATTTCACCTTGTGGAAAGTCTCACTGTTGGGATACAGAGGAGGTGATCTCAAGGCTTAAGATCTTTTCTTCTCCTCATTTATGTGGGGCAAGGCATTTGGGGCTCATTTCCATATGTAGATCAGACCTGGTCTCAAATAGATAACCTGGGATAGGTCATTCAACCAAAAAATGCTATCATACTAGCCGTAAGTAGTCATTCTGGGATCTGCAACAAATACAGAAGAGTGATGAAGGGAGAGACTTGACTTTGATTGAGAGGAAGAGGGCAGTCACTCTAGAGGGCAGAATCAAAATGGACCCTTTGGTCAAAAATCCCTTGTACCTAACATTGAGTTATTCATTGACCAAAGACTTATGAAGTAGAAAGAAATCTTAGAGGCCAGTTGATAAATGGTCAAAGGATATAAACAGGCATTTTTCCAATAAAGAAATCAAAACAATTTATAATAATAGAAAAATGATCTTAATTATTACTGATTAGAGACATACAAATTAAAACAACTTTGGGATATAATTTTACACCTGTCAGGTTGGCTAAAATGATTGAAGGGTGAAGTTGACAAATGTTAGAAGGGATGTGGAAAAATTGGGACACTTTCATTGTTGGTGGAATTGTGAACTTATCCAGCCATTTTGGAGAGTAATCTGGAATTATGCCCAAAGAGTTATTAAACTGTCTTTACTCTTTGACCCAGCAATACTACTACTAGTTCTATTTCCAGAGATGATTAGAGAAAAAAGGAAAGAACATATATATTCTAAAATGTTTATAGCAGCTCTCTTTGTCATGGCAAAGAACTGGAAATTGTAGGGATGCCCATCAACTGGAGAATGGCTGGACAAATTGTGGTATATCATTGTGGCCATTTTATCTAATCCCTAGATCCAAAGTCAGATGGGACCTCAGAAACCATCTAGTCCAACTTTTTCATTTTCAGGCTGAAGAAACTGTATCATTAAGATTAATACAGAAGGATTAAGTGACTTCTTGTCTCCTGATTGCAGATCTAAAGCTAAAAAAAAGATCTTAGAGGCCATCTATTCCAACATAATCAGTTTATAATGAGAGAAGGGAAGTAACTTGGCCAAAGTCATATAGGCAATGAGTGACAGAGTCAGGATTCAATCCCAGGTCCTCTGTCTCCCAAGCCCATGTACTTTCCAGTACATTGTGCTACCTCTCATTATTAGGAGATACTGACATCTAGATCATTAAGGTACCAGGGAAGAAATTTTTAAATCCCGTGGAGTAAGATGTTTGATTACTTTTTTTGTTTCCCAATGTGAATCCTCTCTAGAGAAGCCTCAAAGGATGTATCTAAACAAGATAACTGGGTCTAACTGGGCTTCTCAGGCTCAACTGTTTGATTTGTCTAGAATTATTCCAGTGCAAATAAGACCTTTCCGTTGCTCAAAGATAGAAGGAACCCAAGCTCTGGTTTGAATGTAAACATGATTACTTTTACTGGAAGAGACTTCAGAGTTCATTTGGTTCAATCACAACTTGAAACTCTAACACTCTGGAATATTCCATTAAGCATACATGTACATGACTATTATGTGCAAGGCACATGGTTAGCTACTGATGACACAAAGGTAAAAAATAATGAAATCCTAGTCTTCCAGAAATTTACCTTCTATTGCATGGGGAATGCATTGCATCCAGAATTAAGAATAATAAAGAGTACTAAATGAAGTTAAAAGGAAAGATCCTAAGTCATCATTTGTCCTCTGCTTGAAGGCTACCTGTGTGACCTTGGTCAAGTCATTTAACTTCTGTAGGACTCAGTTTCCCTATCTCTACAATGAAGGGGTTGGACTAAATAACATATAAGGCCACTCTAAGCTCTAGATCTTTGAGGCAATGAATCTTCAGCAGTAGGTTTTCTCTTACAGAACTTGAAATGCTTACTTGTACCATTCACTACAGAACTTACTGCTTTGCTGTCTCTAGGCAGAGCTACATAGAAGGGACAGGTTGATCTGGTTTTGTCAAAATTCTATGAAATACAGGAGTCATTTGAGATTGTAAGAAGATTCTTTGCACAGGAAGATGATAAATGTTGGAGATGTGAGAGAGTTGGAACACTAATTCATTGTTGGTGGAGCTGTGAGCTGAACCAACCATTCTTCATTGAAATGCATGGATTTAAAAAATTTCCAATGAATTCTTGAGGCAAAAGGCCTTTCACTTCCAGAGAAAGAACTATAGAATTGGATCGCAGATAGAAACAGACCATTTTCTTTTGTATTTTGTTTTGTTTTGTGGTTTCTTCCATTCATTTTAATTCTTCTATGCAACATGCATTTAATAGGAATGAATATATAGAACCTACATAAGATTGTATGCAGTCTCAGGGAGGGAGTGGGAAGGGAGGTGGGAATGAGCGGGAGGGAATGGAAAAAATCTAAGATATATGAAGTGGTTGTCCAACACTGAAAACAAGTAAAATAATTCAGTTAAAAAAAGAAGATTCTTTGCTTTGTGAAAGGACTAACTTTTTTCCTTCCTCAAAGGAGAGGGCTTTTCCTGAACTCTTCTCGACAAATTTCAAAGACAATTTCCAGTAAGAGAAATATAAAAATAGGTTTAAAAAACAGCTTGATGACAACCGGATGAGTCCCAGTTAAGCATCAAGATGACTAAAACATTATGAGGGACCTTCAAAAAGTGAAAAGGAGAAATAGAAACACAGTTAATTTTAGAGGAAGCTTCACTTCCTTCTGATCAATAAATCCAACCCAAACATACAAACACAGATTAAACATCTATCTTGTTCTAGGCCAGGGGTGAGTGTTGGATAGATTCTGGGGCATTGATACAAAGCCCAAAATAAAATCATCCCTGTCTTCAAGCAGCTAGCATGTTGAGGGACTCTAGAGAAGGGGTTAAAAAATAGTGTTCTAAAAAATTATCATTGTTAATTTTTTTTAAGAAGTCATATTTACCAAAGAATAATAAAGAAGGTGCACCTGTTTAGGTTATGGACCTTTCAAAAACTCTTACCGTACATTCCTCCCAGTTTTCTTGTTGCCACTTTTCCCATTTGTCTTTTTCAAGTACCTTTTTCTTTGGAGGTAAAAGATATTCCTCATGCCTAAAAAGGAGATCTTCCTCAGAAGGCCCTAAATAAAAATCATAACAAAATACAAAAGAATATCTTTATGATGATGGCTTTGGGGAAGAAATAAGCAGAACTCTAACTGGTTTGGAACAATCAGGCTTTATTTTGAGGACCAAAATTTAGGGGGAGTCTTGGCAGCATTTTCAGTCCCTCTGCAGGACAGAACAACCAAGATAGCATGTAGTTATCATGGATAATTAGCTGACACAGGAAAGGAATAGATGTGGATTCCTTCCCAGCAGAGCTTCCAGGCTTGGCCTTTCCCTTCCCCACTCCCAGTCCACAGCAGCCTTCCCAGGAGGAATTTCAAGGCATCCTATAGAGTATGTTCTCTCTGTCTCAGATAATGAGAGCACATTTTATATCACTTGCCCTGGCTATAAAATTACTAGTTACAGCTCTGGGAACATGATCAATAACTACTTTTATAAGCAACCTGTGTAATTTAGGGCCTTTGATGTATGTTATTTTCAGGTTTCAAGAGATAGGATATGGCAGGTTTATATCCAAACACTCCAAGAACCAACCAAACATGTTATAACAAAACTCTGCTATATCTGGTGACTTGTTAGGTTAAGAAAAGGGAAAAATTTCTTCATATTGGCAACTTCTTAATTATTGCAAATTATTCTTCTCATCTTTTGCCTTGTGTGAAATGAGATGGGACAAATACCTTGCTTCTCACAGGCCTTCTGAGGCAAATGAAGCTGTATGTCCTAATATATAAACCCTGTATTTTTACACCAGGTCTAAATTTTAGTAAACGTTTGGTTATTTGGGTGTTGACACTCAAGTGAATGAGTTAATTAATTAAAGTTAATTAATGAATTAAAGCCTTATTTCCCCTTTGATAACAACTCAGTTTTCAGCCATGCTACTTTTCCAACCCAAGGGTGAGAGGAGAAAGAAGAGAAATGAAAATTTCAATGAACAAATAATGGTAACCATATAATGAATATAGAATGGATAGAGCAGTGGGATTGGAGCTGGGAAAAATCTGAGTTTGAATCCTGCCCCAGATACTTCTTAGCTTTATAACCCTGGAGAAGTTATTTACTTCTATCAGCTTAAGTTTCTTCATTTAGAAAATGGGAATAACCTACCTCCCAAGGTGGCCATGAGGATTACATGAGGTAATATATGGAAAGTGCTTTGGAAATTTTATACCCATATATCAGAGAGTTATTACTTTTTGTTCAGGTGTTCTGTTAAAGACTGTGACAAGGTCATTAAGGACTTCTGCTAAAGCAAGGTATTCTATTACTTATGGATTTTTATTGATCAACAGGATGCATATTCTCCCTTCCCATGGATAATCTTGAGTTGGTTATCACTCAGAATTTCATAAAACTCCATGAAAAAAAATTAGCTCAACACTGTGTCAGGAATTAAACTGATCACAAAAGACATCAGATCAGTGTTCTTGAGTATTAGCATGCTGTATTATGGACTTAAACTGTGTTAGGTCCTTGAGCACAGAGGTTGGTTTGTGTTGGCTTTATATGCCTCTCTATATTGCTTGGCACATGGCTGTTATTCTGTCATCCTTCAATCACATCCAACTCTTCTTGATCCCATTTGGGATTTTCTTGGCAGAGATACTTGCGTGGTTTGCTATTTCCTTCTCCAGCTCATTTTACTGATGAGGAAATTGAGACAAACAGGGTTAAGTGACTTACTCAGGGTCACCCAGCTAGTAAGTGTCTGAGGCCAGATTTGAACTCACAAAGAGAAGTCTTCCTGACTCCAGGTTTGGCACTCTGCTAACATCTAGCTGTCCCATGCTTAGCATATAGGAGACACCTGATAAATGATCATTGAGGTTGAAGTATCAGTTGACTGGATATTCAAAATATTTCCCATAAAGCCAAGGAGAGGAAGAAAGGTCATCACTGTTGGGGATGAAATGACTCACAATTTTGAATTACCTTTTAATTCATTATTTGAATTATCTGACAAATATGAGTTTCTGACCTTGGAAAATGAGCAAAGTCACCAGAAAGGGCAACTTTAGTTATCTAAGTATTTTTCTTTTGCTCATATGAGTCATTATTTTCCTTCCCTCTCCATGCCTTCTCCCATACCAAATATCTTGATCATCACCAATGCAAATTATCAACCCAGATCACCCCTGTTTCTATACCTATTTCCCTAGAAATCAGGGAGGTGGTGGCTGTCTGCCTAGTGTTCAGTCAGAAGAATGTGGGAAATTGCTTGACACCTTAAAATAATGGGCCTGTCATCTTCCAATGCCATTTCAAAACTAAATGCCCAACATGTACTCTTAGTTCATTATGTTTAGCTCAAAGAATCATAGGGATGAAAAAAAATTGAATAATCAGTTAATTACTGGGGAGAGAGTTTCTGTACCATGTTGAAGTAGGAGAAAAAAAGTTTGGGACACATTTCTATATGGCTCATGTCCCAGAATGACTCAATTCTCCTCCCTTTGTTGTTGCTTGACTTGTATTGATCTCCCGCTCCCTTAATTACTTCTCTTTAAAGGGACTTTCAAAGATTTTTTTTTTTGAAGTTGGAGGCCAAAAGTCACCTTAATGCTGAGGAGCTGTATTAAATTGGATTGCCTTTTTTTAGCTCAGTCTTGGATGGTAATTGAAGCTATATCTCAATAGCTGAGAGCTCTAGTCTTTACTATCTGACAACTGAGATATGGTGGCATGAACCTCATACCTCACAGCTTATTCTTTCTTTCTTTCCGGACTTGAAACTCCTAATAATCAGTCACTGAATAACTTCCTAAAAGATTTTCAGACAACAATAAAAAAAATCTATTTGCTTCCCCTGTTAACTGTTTGCTTTTTTAGTTTGATTTCTAATCGGGAGAGATGAATTTTTGGCATTAACTGATAGGGTCTCAGGAACTAACTGTTTATCATACCCAAGATAACCTTTCTTTTCTTAGAAAACCCTCTCTGGATATCTGGGATTTGGGGAACAGCTGAACTGTTTTTGATGACTACTTAAGGATTTAATCCAGAGAGAGAAGGCAATTCTTGTTAGAAGATATTTACTTCTTTAAAATAAAAAGTTCTTTCCCCAGAACCCACAATAAATATTTTAATGTAAAGTCAAGGAGCATTTATTTCAGAGAATCATAGAAATTTAGAATTTAGAGGGTTGCTTTAGATTGCAATTAAATGGGCATCATCATCAGACTCCGAAGCCTTGCAGCCATCCCTTCAGCAGTATCTCTGAATGGTCATCAATACCTATTCTTGCCCATCTCTAATGACAAGGAACTCATTATCTATCGAAGGAACCCATTCCATTTTTAGATATCTCTTAATAATTAGTCCTTATATTGATCAGAAATCTCTCTCACTCTAACTTCCACCTCTTTGCCCTAGTCTTATACTCCAGATAAGATGCCTGGATAAATCTAACTTCTTTCAGATGATCGCCCTTCAATTGTTTGAAGATACCGATCATATTTTTCTCAATTCCTCTCTTCCTCAAGTTGGTCATGCCCAGTTCATGGTAAACTTTTGTCACATGGTAGTGTTTTGAGTCCTCTCATCATGACCACTGTCCTCAGGATGTTCTCTGGTTCACCAATGTTCCTTTTGAAATGTGGGAACTGGAAATGAACAGAACAGTCCAGTCATGCCAAGACGAGTGTATTGTATAATGGAACTATTGCCTTCCATGATCTGATCATAGACTACTATAGATTGAACTTTTTCAAGTAGCCAATTTACACTATTCACTTACATTGGATTTCCAAATGTATTCTTTCTGATTTACCAGTCAAATGACCCTATCAAAAAGGAACTAATTTCTTGGAGCAATATGATATATACACACATAAGTATAGATTAGAAAACTGGAGAGGGAAAAACGCACTAACAAGTGAGAATCAAGATGAGTTTCACAGAGAAGATATCGAAGAAGATCCTTGAAGAAAACTGAGGCATGTGGTAGGCAGAAATGAGGAAGAAATGCATTATGTACTTGGGGAACAGCTGGGCCAAATGTGCAGAGGCAGGAAATAGACTATTAAGCTCTCATGAGCTCAGGTAATGGCTTCCATTTTTACTGGAATACAGAATAGATATAAAGGAGGAGAATCAAATAACTTTGGAAAGGTAGATGGAAGCCAAATTGTACAGAGTGTTATTGATAAATTTAAATTGTTCTACTAATTAAAAGTTCTATAAGGTACAGGGTACAGGATTAGGAACCAGAGAACCTGCAATCAAATCCTCTCTCTTCTACTTATTACCTGTATGACTTTGGACAAAATGCCAATCCTCTCTGGTTCACAGTTTCCCTCTCTATAAGTTTCTCATCCTCAGGACCACAGACCCCTGGAATGCTATGGAATTGTTGCAACAGGCTCCACAAATCTGCTTATGCATCACAAAACAAGTGAATGTTGAGTTGGTTTAGTTATATCTGGCTCTTCATGACCCCACTTGGGGTTTTCTTGGCGAAGATACTGAAGCAGTTTATTAGTTTATCCTTCTCCAGTTTGTTTTACAGATGATGAACAGAAGCAAAGTTAAGTGACTTGCCCAGAGTCACAAAGCTAATAAATGTCTGAGGCCAGATTTGAATTCATGAAGAAGAGTCTTCCTGACTCCATGCCCAACACTCTGTCCACACTGCCACTGTACCCAGTTAACAAATACATTCATTTAAAAGCCCCAGGGCATAAAATGGTGCCTAGCACACAATAAGCCCTTGATCACTTATGGACTGATTGATCACTGAATTTGTGTTAGCTTTTGGTAATGATGATTGATATTGATGAGAAGCAGAATGTCACAAATAGAAAGATGACTTCAGATTCCCACTGTACCTTTGACATATCCTATTTGTATGACTGTGGGCAAAAGCATTTAACTTCTCAATGGCCCAAGTAAGTCTCCAAGACCACAAGCTGTAGAGCATTTGCCAATCTGCTTTGGCTGAAAGACTTTGTTCAGCGAGAGATCCCTACCTGAATGAAATCACAGGTCTGTACCAAAGGAAAATGAAAGTTAAACTAGACTGCTCCTGGGTTTTGTTCCAATTCTGACATTCTGTAATTCAATGAAGGGCTGTCATGGGGAACCAGGACTAGATAGTTTTGGGTTTGGCCCAGAGGGCACAATGAGTGCAATGGATGGAAGTTTCAAGGAAGTAAATTTACATGATAGAAGAGAAAACAAAACTTCCTTATAATGAGATTTGTCCCAAAGTGGAATGCTTGCCTCAGGATGTTGTCGATATTTTCAAGGGGAGGGGGAATGAATACTTGTTGTGTATGTTGTATAGAATACATATTCTTCAGATATATATTGGACTGGTTGATAGCCTCAGAAGTCCCTTCCAACTCTAAGATTCTGTGAGTCTACAAAATCTTAGAAATTTGCTCTGTGGTAACATAATGTCAAAAGCAAGTAGAAATTCTGTTAGCTTGTGATGCTTTTGAAAAATTTATTCAAAATCAAATGGCAGAAATGGATGTTTAGAGTTTTGTACAGAATCCTCTCTGCGTCCTGTTTTACATATAGAAATTCTGGGGGAGGAGAGGAGTGTTTAAGTTAAATTAAAAATAAAAATAGAATTACAAAGAGAATTAAAACAAAATTTTTCTCCAAACATATGTCATATCTACTTATGCTTACTCTCATACCTTTCCTCACTCTTGGACAGCGGAGTTGGTTTCCCTGAATATCATGTTGGTCAAGTTTGTTCCAAGTGAGATATTTGAAAGAATCTGATGGAAGCTAAAGGGGAAGGGGGAAGAATTAAAAGAGAAATGAAATGATGGGGTAATGACTGGAGTTCCTGATAACTGGTTTTTATCTGTAAAATGAATGTAAAACAGTGAGTTCTCCAATCCCAGAAACACCCAAGAGTTAGTTCATAGAATAATCACAAGTTTTCAACTGGAAGGAGTGTTGGAGGTCATTTAGTCCAACTCCTTCACTTTGTCCATGAATAAATGACTGACACTAAATAAACTTAGAGCCCTGCCTAGATTCACACAGTAAATGTCAAGCTGAAATTAGGAGACTAGTTTCTCTGACTCCAAATGCAAAACTTTTCTCACTATGCCATGGCTATATTGTATAGAATGATGCCTGAGCAAACAAGAAAATAATTCATTAAACAGTCATATTTAATGACTAAAGCAGCAAGTTCTTGACTTGGGGCCCACAGATAGATTGCACAGGGTCCATGAACTTAGAAATAAAAGGATTGTATGTTGTTATTGCTCAGTTGTTTCAGTCAGGTCTGACTCCTCATGATCCCATTTGGAGCTTTCTTACTAGATATACTGGATTAGTTTGCCACTTCCTTCTCCAGATCATTTTACAGATGAGGAAAGTGATGCAGATTGGGTTAAGTGACTTGCCCAGGGTCATATAGTGATCAAGTGTCTGAGGTCAGATTTGAATTTATAAAGGTTCCTGATTTCAAGTTCAGTGCTCCATTCACTGTACCCTTTATTTTCATTAATCTTAAACTGAAATTTAGCATTTCCTTAATTTATGAATGCCTCCCCTCTATTTTCCTGTAGGGCAAAATAGATTTCTATATCCCATTGCCAGGACATCTTATTTTCCAGTTGCATGCTAAAACAAATTTTAGCATTCATTATTCAAGCTTTGAGTTCCATCTTCTCTCCCTTCCTCCCTCTTCAACCCTCAGTGAGAAAGCAAGCAATTCAATATAGGTCACACTTGCATAGCCATGCAAAACGCTTCGATAATAGTTACATTGTGAAAGACTAACCACATTTCTCCCTGTTCTATCCTGCCCTCCATTTATTCCAATCTCTCCCTTGACCCATCCTCCCACAATAATATTTGCTTCTGATTATCCCTTTCCTCAATTTGCTGTCCCTCCTATTATCTTCCCTCTCCTATCCCCTTCCCTGTTGCCTTCCTACACAGTAAAATAGATTTTCATATCCAACTGAATGTGTGTTATTCCTTCCTTAAGTCAATTCACATGAGAGTAAAGCTCGTTTTTTTTTCCTTTCATCTCTTCCCTCTTCCTCTCCACTGTAAAAATTCTTCCTTGCCTCTTTCATGTGAGATGATTTGCTACAGTCTACCTCTGCCTTTCTCTTACTCCTGGTATATTCCATTCTATTTTCCATAGAAAATCTTATTTTTAGACATTCTCCCTTCATATTCAGCTATGCCCCTATGTCCTGTGTGTGTGTATGTGTGTGTATGTATGTATGTATTTCCCCTATCTACTCTAATACTGGAAAAAGGTCTCATGAGTTACAAATAACATCTTTCCATGTAGGAATATAAACATTTCAACTTTAATAAGTTCCTTAAGGCTTCTCTTTCCTGTTTACCTTTTCATGTTTCTCTTGATTCTTGTATTTAAAGGTCAAATTTTCTATTCAGCTCTGGTCTTTTCAACAAGAATGCTTAGGAGTCCTCTATTTCATTGAGATTACATTTTTTTCCCTTGAAGTATTATACTCAGTTTTGCTGAGTAGGTGATTCTTGGTTTTAATACTAGCTCCTTTGACCTCTGGAATATCATATTCCAAACCCTTCAATGCATTAATGTAGAAGCTGATAAATCCTGTGTTATCCTGATTTCATTTTCCCAGTCAGTTACTTGACTTTTGAGTCCTTTGTCAAGTGGAGGGTATACTACCCTATGCTTCAGAGGTTTTGTGAGATATTTCTGAGATATCTGTAGGGACCTGTAAGTTCACTGTTCCTCTAAGGGGTCACAATCAAGGGAGAGGAGTTTAATTCTCTCCTAGCCTGTGCTGTGATCTGTGAGCAACCAAAACCACTTTTTTCTGCCCTGGAACTGCAAATCAGATTCCTTCTCCACCAACAGCTCTGCCACGCTAGCGTTCTTCCTCACTCCAGGACCACCACTTGAGACTGAGACCTAGATCAGATGCTCAATTCCACCAGGTCTTTAGGCTGAGGGCTCCAAAAGAGGAGGTTTCTGCCACAGTGAATGCCACCACCGTGGGACCAGGGCTGAGGCCCAACTGTGCTCCTCTCTCACCCATTTGTAAGAACTTTCCTACTGACCTTTGTGTGGTATGGGTCTTGAGATCCCTGAAAATAATTGATCAGAGACTTGTCTTAAGAAAGGCCAAAAGAAGTTTATTGCTTTCTCATGAGAAAGGGTGCCCCCCGCCTTGTCACACTAATAATATCAGCCAGGGAGTACAAGTTGGTTACAGAAAACAAGGTCTATTATACCCTAATGTGAACTCACCCTCCCTAACCCCGTTCCCCTTATCACATTGGCTGGGCTTCAGGGGGTACAATCTATTCATGGAAATCTTCCCCAGTAACAAAGAACACACAACCCTGGTGGGAAGTTTTGCAAGTGTAAGCAGTTGAGGTTGGGTGGGTAGGGCATGTGCTATTTTTTTTCTACTACATGCCTGAAACAAGTTTCGGAGGAAGGGGGAGTTGGGCACAGTACAAGATATGTTACAGAAGCATGCTTCTCTAAGTCAGCGAGATGCAGATGTAGTTTAGTTTTTCAAGGGAGTGTGTTTCAACAGCACAAGAAAATTAACTTTTTGAGGAGGCTTCACTTCTGAGAGATCATCTTTCACACCTTTAAAGCTGCTTTGGCATTTGTGGGTTGAGAAATCTGGAAATGCGCCGCAGCTGCTCCTGATTCAGTACCCTGAAGCCTGTTCCAGTGCTGTCCATGCCTCGTGGCCCATGTTGCACTCCACTCTGAGCCTGGTGCGATAGACCCTTCCAGGCTGGGTTAGACTAGAATCCTGTTTCACTCTGTCATTTTGTGGCTTCCGCTGCTCTAGAATTTCTTTAGAGTCATTTTCTACAGGTATTTTAAAGGTTTTGGTGGGAGAGCTAGAGCAGGTTGGTCCTTTTACTCCACCATTTTGTCTCTTTCCGATGAACTATGTCACACTCCATTCAATAAACTCCAGAGACACATTATCATTTCCAGGATTAGATATAAAATGCTGTTTGGTATTCAAAGTCCTTCATAGCATGGCCTCCTTCTACCTTTGCAGCCTTCTTAAGCTCCCCACCCTCTGATCTCTGCAATCCAATGACACTGATCTGGAATGCCCTTTCACCTCCAGACTCTAGACATTTCCACTTGCTGCTCCCCATGCTTAGCATAATCTCCATCCTCATCTTTTTCTCCAAGTTTCCCTGGTTTCCTTCAAATCTCAGCAAAAAAATCCTGTGTTCTAAAGGAAGACTTTATGCTAGTGCCTTCCTTCTTGATTATCTGCACTTTACTGTGTATTTATCTTGTTTGTACATGGCAGAGTGCCTGGCATATAGTAGGTACTTAATAAATATATTATTTGTCTCCCCTTTAGACTGTGAGTGCCTTGAGGGCAGGAAATGTTTTCTGCCTTTCTTTGGTGCTTAATAAGAGCTTATTCATTGCCTGACTACCATTCTGAGTCTAGATGATCTCAAAAGTCCCTTGAAGTAACTCTATTCATATTTTCAAAGGATTTCAGTTGAAATCCTGGTTCTGAAGTCAGAGGATCAGCATTCAAATTTCACTTCTGATGCTTACATCTGTGACCTTGGTCATTTAACCTCCCTGGACCTTAATGTCTTCCTCTATTAAAAGATGGAGTTGGACTACACAGCCTTTAAGATGCCTTTTGGCCCTAGATCATGATCTCATATTCCTCATTCACACAAATAGGGGCTCCTTGGGGGATGAATGAATGTATTTTTTATTGAGGTTCCTCTTACACCTTGGATTTTTTTTTGGAGGGGTGGAGTGCTCCTGGAGTGGCAGTGGATACTCTTTCCATCAAAGTAGATCACCAGTTATGGAATTTAGGTTCTTAGTTTCATGGGGGCACTGAAAGGTTAAGTGATTTGTTCAATTTTACATGATCAGTAGGAGTCACAGGCAAGAATTAAATCTAGGTCTTACCTACTCCATGGCTGGCCCTCTACTACTAAAGCTACTTAATTCTATGATACCATATAATACAAATTTTAAAGTTTTGGAATAAACTCAGAATTTGCTGCTATTTGGAATGGAGGGGTGGGGTAGTCCCTTGGTTATGGAGATTGGAACAATTTGGAATTAGAATATTTGACCTGAGGCTCAGATAAACTTAAGGATATACCATGGGCTGTGTATAGATGACACCAGAATCTTGGGCCAATTCAGGGAACATTGGAATCCATTAGGTAGACCATTGTGTACCAAAATAAAACAAACCTCTCAAAGGCTTGTAAAGAAATCCTACTATGAGACTGAAGCCTTCACTTTTTTAAAAAAAAGTTTTTTTTATTCTGAATTTTAGAAATCAAATGAGAATTTCCATAACATGATAGAATAAGGAAAAAAATGATTGTTCATGAAAATGCAAATCTGTTATGGACAAGCTGCTATCCCTTTTAAATATGTTGTAAAGTTATCATGTACCATTTTTTTCCCCTTTTTTTCTCTCTCCTACCTTCCAGGCCTGGAGATGGCTACCATTAAACACAAATATGTAGAAATATATATATATATATATATATATATATATATATATATATACACATATGCATATGTATATATTTGTATATATGCACACACATATGCCCATTCTATACATATTTCTATTTATTGGTTCTTTCTGTGGATGAAGATAGAGTCTTTCTTCATGTGTTCTTTGTAGGTAATTTGGGTATTTATAACAGTCAAAATGACTTAGTCACTCAAAGTTGTTTTTAAAACAAAACTTTCACTTTTGAATTGGTATGTTTGTCTTACAGGCTCAGTCTTTGAAATAATGAACTATTTGAAATTGGGTAAAGTTCAGCTTATTGACTAACTTTTCACATTTCTTTCAGCTGTTCGAGCCCTTATAAGGAAAGTCAGGTACCAACACTATGTTCTTCCAGAGGAAGGTGATGTTACCTTTAAACTTTTGCCATATTACCCAAAGGAGTCAGCCTGGGTTCTATGAGATCATCAGCTGACTTGACACCATCCCAAGAAAATAGAGGTGTGATTCTTCAGCAGCAATAAGGAATCCAAGGGAAAGGCTAAACATGACAGCTTAATTAACTCTACCATGTTTAATTAACCCTGAACATATCAAGTTGTCTCTAGGTCAACCTTTTCCCAACCCCTAGAGTGGAGATTCCAAGCTGTTCAAAAGAAAATGTATGAATGTAATGAAATTTTAGAGACAAAGAAAAATGCAGGTTGTGAAAAGGGAAAAACCAAGCATTGCTTCTTGCCATGTTTAGACTATTTGATGTTTTTATGTGTTGATTTTTCTAAAGAAAAGGAGGATGCTCAAATTTTGAACATACATATTTATTGTTCCTATTTATCTTTTTCTCTTCACAGAAACCACTTGTTTGGTATATAGGTCTATAGTAGAGGGTGCCCTTCTTGAAGTATGGATTGTACTATATGGCCAACAAATGGTTTTCCAGGTCACTGGCCAAAAAACCTCTGATAAATTCATTCTCTCCCAGAGTAGCTCTAAGTTTTAAGAAATTTTTCCTGCCTGAATTTGTCCCTTTGAGACTCTCACTCACTAATCCTAGCTCTCTCCTCTGGAGTCAAGCTAAAATGTCCTCCAGGGGTTCTTAATCTTTCAGAGTGTTTGAATACCTTCATGAGCCTATGGAACACTTCTCAGTACAATGTTTTTCAAAGCGTAAGATAAAATTCATTACTTACAAAGGAAACCAAAGACACTGGAATACAAGTATCAAAATATGGTTCTTAATTTTTTTCTTTGTCTTATTTTTGAAGGTAATTGGGGTTAAATGACTTGCCCAGGGTTGCACAGCTAATAAATGTCTGAGGCTGGATTTGAACTTAGGTCCTCCTAATTTCAGGGCTGGTTCACTATTCATTGTGCCACCTAGCTGCCCCCAAAATATGGCGAGAGTGTTTTTTTGAAGCTTACAGATTCTAGATTAAGGACCTCTGATCCAGTCCTTATTCTGAGCGACAACCCATCAGACTTGCTAAAACCATCATGTCTATACATTTATCTACCCATCCAGCCTTCAGTCTCTTTTAGAAGGTAGGTGGAGTGTGCCAAGTCTGGAATCAGAAAAAACTGAGTTCAAATCTGACCTTAGGCACTTACTAGCTGTATGACAATGGACAAGTCACTTATCCTCTATTTGCCTCAGTTTTCTTCCCTGTAAAATGAGGATAATAGTAGCCCTACCTCCCAATATTGTTCCTTCAAATCCCAGTAGAAATCCTACCTTCCACACAAAGACTTTCCGAATTCCTCCTTAGTACTAGTGCTCTAAGATTATATGCAATTTACCATGGATTTATCTTGTCTGTACACAGCAGAGTGCCTGGCACATAGTAGGCACTTAACAGATGGCTGTTGACTGACTGATTGACTAGTGGTTTTCATTGCGCCTAGAGATCAGATGATATAATTGCACTGTGCCTGGCAAAAAAAAATAGGCACAGTATAAATGTTAATTATTATCACTACTGTTATTATTCAGGCTAAATACCTCTCTGTTTTTGTTTTTTACAGATAGTTATCCAATCTATAAAATAAGGCAAATGAACTAGAGATTGAACCCAAGGGCTCTTCTGGCTTTAAATCCAAGATCCTAATTGAGAAGATATTACAATATGGACTCATTCTCACTGCCACCTTCTTGAACTCTTCTAGCTTCTCAATGTCCTTCCGTAAGTGCACGATTGACCCTGATACTCCAGCTACATTATAGTCAAAGCAGAATCCAATGGGACCATCGCCTCTTCATTGCTGTTCACTATGTGGCTCTCCTGAGGCTGCCCAACACCACATTAGCCATTGTTTTACTCACACCGATCCACAATGACTTGGTAGCTTACTAAACTCCCCAGACATTTCCCACCAAACATACTCCACTAAAATTCTTCAATATTTTCCAAAAGACCTGATGATTAGCCAAGCCTCCTGACTATTATATTTGTGAAGGTGACTTTTTCTAAATCCTGCATGTATGATTTTTGCATTCATTCTTATTTTAAATTTAATCTTATCTTGTTTGATCCCTTGCTCAGGTCTGTCAAGATCTTTTTTTCTGGATTCTGTTGCTGTCATCCAGCCCTCCCAGCTTTGTGTCTTCTGAAAATTTGATAAGCATGCCAGCTTTGAGTGCTCCGCAAACAAGACTTAATTAACGTTGGTAGAAGATGAGGCGAGCCACCCTCCTGACATTTTCAATAGCTCCACAGCATTCTGGGATAATGCCCTTATCTATCCCCTCTGACTTCTTCTCTTGTCCCTCCTCTGCCCCCTCAGTCCAGGTGCTTGTCCTCTACCTACACACACACACACACACACACACACACACACACACACACACACACATTGACTTCAAATCCATGGTAGATAAATTTTTCCTTCCCCCTCTACAACATCTGTCCTTGAAAGAGAGATCACAGGTCTGTTTGCTTGCAAATCTGTTGAAAGTATTGAGAAATTTTGCCAAGAGGAAGTATGCTTTATACAGTTTTAAAGGAGAAAGATCAATGATCAAAGCTAATTACCGGTGATGAGATGCCTGAGTCAGAATACAGAGGCAATGTTCCTCTGTTTCCACACAAAGCGGGCCAAGTATTTGTTTCACTCAGTTCAGAGTAGTGAGATGAGTTGGATTTGCCAGTGTCCCGGCTGCTTCTGTTCAGACCTGAGGAACTGAGTGGGAGAAAAATTAAAATATAGGATATATTCCTCTCCAAATGTTCTTCTGTGGTCTATTTTATATGGATATAGATTCCACTATTTTTAAAAAATCTCATCATGGTAACATAATTTCAAAAGCTAATTTGAACTGGCTACACATGGAAATTCCTCGAGAGTTTTCCTCCGTTTTCCAGGAACATGCTTGCTAGTTTCTCAATTTCTACATTAGTTCTATTTTTAAGAGGCTTTTCAAGGTCAACAGCAACTACAATTGCTCTACACTTCTGCTTGGAATGCCTGGCTTCCTTCAACAATTCTAATGATATCTACTGAATGAGGCCTTCCCTGGTCCCATTAGCATCTACTCCCTTTCCCTTTAAGGTCACCTCCCCTCTCTTGTATACATAACTTGTACACACCTATTTCTTGTAAGTATTGTCTTCCTTAGGAGAATGTAAGCTCCTTGAAGACAGGGATTTTGCTTTTTGTTTCTATCTCTAGTGCACCAAGTAAGTGCTCCAAAAACATTTGCTTGATTGAAGGAAGTCAAGGCTTCCTCAGGCCTTGCAAAATTCTGGGCTCCTAGATTGGACCCTAAAAGATATCACATCTAACAAGTTGTATGTTTTTCTTTGGGGGGGTGGGGCAAAGTAGACTTGTGATTTCATTGGTGTGAACTTCTATTATGAAAACTACATTCTTAATACAGATCAGAAATACACTTATAATTTTAGAGAGGTGCCTAAGGTATTGAGAAATGAAATGACTTGCCCATGGTCACACTGAATGGCTATTCTCCCTGACTCCAAGTCCAGCCCTCTGTTCATTACCCCATACTGCTTGTCAGCTATTCAATGGTAGCAAGGAATTCATCCCAAGAACTGGGCCAACCTTCCCTGTGCGATTATGATAGTAGGTCTGACAAATCATTCTTCAGTGGTATAAACGGATAGAGAGTGGATAAAACATTGAGTCAGTAAGGCCTAGGTTTGAATTCCTATACTGACAGTAGCTATGTAGCCCTACACAAGACCCTATAACCCTCCGTTGCCTCATTTCTCAGATTCTCTTCTAGTGCCTACTTCATTCACAGGGCTGTTGTCAATCCATCAGGTACAACCGTTCATTAAGGCTTACTATGTGTCAGAAACTGAAAAGCCAAGTCTTGGGGAGATAAAGAAAGAAAAGGGGAAAAATTGGCCCCTGTCCCAGAAGGTACTCATTCTGATGGGTGAGAAAACATGTAAATCAATAACTAGGTACATACAAGACAGTGTAGAAGGTCTTCTCAGAGGGTCAGGCACTGGATGAACCAAGAAAATCCCAATGAAAAGCTCAAATGAGATAAAGTATACAATGCACTTTAAGAGCCACATAAATGATCACTATTATTGTTAGACCACTCCTCCCCCTACCCCAACCTTAAACTAAACAAGAGCCCAGTAGGCTGCACAGATATATCCCCAAAGTCTTAGTGTAATTTTAAGCTTCCATACCGTAAAACCATTTAACACTTTTGGAAACAACCCAACCCCATATTCTGTAGCGGTTAAGTGTGATATTCTTTCTGTTTTACCCAACTGGGAAAAAAAGGGAGGAAAAAAGAAAGACTAGCATGGGAGATGAAACAAGGAGAGGGGAGAGTAATGGAGGGGAGAGAGTTCTTTCTCAACCACTTTACTTCCTCTTTCATTCATTAAAAATTATTCTAATTATCCCCAATTCCCCATGTGTTCCCATTTTCATTCCACTGCTCACTTCGCTTAGATTCAGCTTGGGGCCTTTCTTGACCATCTGATCTTCTTGGCTTGCAGTTTTTCATTTTTCTTCCCTCTGTTGTTATTTATTATTCTAATTGAAGTGTTTAAGATGTAACATATACAAATGATGCTCTCTCCCAATAAGGACTGTACAAACAATTTTCCTGCATTTTGTTACCTGTTGTCCTAAGAGTTTTAAGAGAAACTAACTTATATTTTCTGTTAAAGTGACTGCCATTGTGCCAATAAAATTTGCCTTCCTACAGTGCCCCATGGGTATGTCCCTAGGGCATTTTTTCACCCTCTGAGTAGAATTAGAAAACAATCATAACTATTAAAATTGTTGAAATCCCCTTAACAAAACAGAAACAAATTTAGCACTATTATCAAGAAGGTAATTGTACTTTAAAATGCCATAAAATAGTCAAGACTCTTAATCTTTCCAAAGCTACAGTGCGACAGATAACTCTAACTGAGCAAGATTCTCCATATAGAACAAAGAGATCTCATTCACTTTCAGCTACTTTGGTGGCTCTGATTTCTTTCAGATGTGACTTTGGTGAAGTTTTCATCATTATTCTCTGGACACTTAAACCTATCGGTTAGATAAGGAGTCTTCTACTATGTGCAAAATATTATCATTTCAAATATGAAATTAAAGGAACAACGTTCAATTGTTTGAATCCTAAGGTATCTGACAAATGGAAGGGCTTTTTCTCAATGATAATCTTGTCTAAGACTTAGTCACCAAAAAGTTAGAATAACTGAGAAAGGAGACAATTCAGTAAAACCCTCAGTTCCCTCATTTAATAGACAAGGAAGTAGAGGATCTAAGGTCAAACAGGAGGCAAGCTTCAGAAAGAACGTTTGGATCCAGGTCCTCCGACGTAAGAGTCAGAATGCTTCCATTGTATCATACTAGATTAATGTGTGTGTGTAGTAATATATATATATATATATATGTATGTGGTTATATATGCATATGTATATATACATATACATATACACATATACAGAGAGCAAGAGAGAGAGAAAGAGAGAGAGAGAAAGATGTATGTGGTTATTTATGCTTATGTATATATACATATACATACACATATACAGAGAGAGAGAGAGAGAGAGAGAGAGAGAGAGAGAGAGAGAGAGAGAGAGAGAGAGAGAGAGAGAGGAGAAGGAGGAAGAGGAGGAGGAAGAGGGGTTATGAGTTGTCTGGTTTGCTCAGGGTTAAGCCTGAAATCTCTTTTGAGTGTTCATTTTTGAAACTAAAAATAGCACCCTCTTCTGCCCTGAATTTATAATAATAACTAATTTTGGGGTTTACAAAATACTTTTCTCATCACCTCTCTTTAGGGTAGGCAGTGCTAATATGATCGTCCTAACTTTACAGATGTGGAAATTGCGGGGGGGGCGGGGGAGGGGGGGGCGGAGGTGTTAAGACGATTGTAACTTGCCCAGGGTCACACAACTCATAAGCTTCCAGGTAGAATGTAAGCTCTTTGAAGCAGGGAACTTTGAGTACTTCACTTTTGTGTTTATGTACAATTGTAATAGGCAACTGATTAGTGATTGCGGATTGACTGATGGATTGAAAAGAATTCGGATGCAAGGCTCATGACTCTGGATTTAGTGTTCTACTCTCCAGACCATCTCTTAATGGAGGAGAAAGGAGCACAATTTTAATTTTTAGGATCTTGCAGTACCTTGGCCGTGATTCTGAACCCCATTAACTAACCAGTCTGTCCATCATTGGCTCAGACAGCATCTAATCCAACCCTCTCGTTTTATCGTTGAGAAAGTCAAAGTCTAAGACCATTAAGTGATTTTGTCCAGTGTAGCAAAGTTAATATCAGTAACAGTATTTGAACCCAGTTCCTGTCTGCTGTAGCCAAAAAAAAAAAACCGAACAAACAAAAAGCACTCTTTATCACATCAGATTCCAGGACCAATGGTCTCTGTACCATAGTGTCATCTTGTGTTCCCTGCAACTTGTACTCAGTTTTATGATGATAAATTGTGGGATCCTGTGATAAAAGGTTTAAAGCTAGAAAGGACTTCAGGGACCATGTTGTTCCATTCCCTTGTTATCCAAATGATGAAACTCAGTCCCACAGACATTCATACAATAAATGGCAGGGTCAAGATTTTCTAACCCTAATTTCCTGACTCCAAACTTAGCACCCTTTTCATTATTCCACACTGTTGCTCCCAAGATATAGTTGGCTGTATGATATTATTTGAGGAAGCCTGTACATATATACCCACCTCACCACAGGACTATTTCCTAAATTTGCACTTCACTTACTGGTTAAAGTCCCCCATGGCAGCTATTGCTGCTTCTATTCTCAGGGCGCTGCAGGTAATCTCTTTTTTAAAAATAATATTTTATTTTTTCCCAATTACATGTAAAAACAATTTTTAAAATTTGTTGGGTTTTTTGAGTTCCAAATTCTATCCCTCCCTCCTTCCCTCTCTTCTTCTTCCCCTCTCCCTGAGATAATAAACAATCTGATATAGGTTATGCATGTATAATCACGTAAAACATTTCCATATTAGTCATTTTATGTAAGAAAACTCAAACAAAAAAAGAAAGTAAAAATAGTATTCTTCAGTCTGTATTCAGACAACGTAAGTACTTTCTCTGGAAGTTGATAGCATTATTCGTCATGAGTCCTTTGGGATTGCATTGGATCATTTTCTTGCTGAGAATAGCTAAGTGATTCACAATTCTTCATTGTACAGTATTGCTGTAACTGCATATGATGTTCTCCTGGTCCTGTATACTTCACCTTGTGTCAGTTCACGCATACCTTTCTAGGTTTTTATGAAATCATCCTGCCAGTCATTTCATATAGCATAATAATATTCCCTTGCAATCTCTATGGGTACTCCTAAGAGTCTAAGCTTGTTCGGAAGTCCTCATCAGTGTTCTTCCCCTTAACAATTAAATAGTTGAACTCCATTAGCTTTTCCATAAGGAATTTCCTGGGAAGAAATATTAAGATAAGTTGGTAGAAAACACTCTGCCCCCAAACCAACACACACTCTCCTCTTGCACATGTAAGTTCCCTGAGGAGAAAGGGCTCAAACTTTAAGTACCAAAGAAGCCAGGCAAACATTTTGACACAGATTGAGCCTAAGGGTACCACAAAATTCCTGCCCCTCAGTGTCCTTTTCTCTTGTGGAATCTTCATGAAGTTCACTGTCTTCTGGGCTCTGAGAAACAATGTCTCTCTGCAATCCATAGCTGGTAATTCTCTCTATCATAATGGGTCACAATTCCTGAAGTCAATACCATCCTTGGATAAATGTCTTTTCCCACTCACCCAAAAGTGCTTTCTCTTTCATTGGTCGTAACTGCTTTTTAGGAAGTGACACAGAACTAGTAAGTAAGGAGGTGTCCATCAATCAGTGAATGATTGAATAAATGCACTGTATATTAATATGACAGAACATTATTGTGATGTAAGAAATTTTAAAAAGAGACCATTTCAGAGAAACCTGGAAAGAATGATATGAACTGATAAACAGTGAAGTGAGAGAAGCAATGACAATTTATACTATAACATCAAGATTGTAAAAATCAACAATTTTTAAAGACTTAAGGACTCAACAAGGTAATGATTCCAAAGGCCAGTGATGCAGAATGCTACCTATGTCACGATGGAGAGGTGATAGACAAATAAGTAGAATGGGATGAGATTTTAGGACTGTGGTCAATATGGTAATTGGTTATGCTTGGCTAAGTTTATATGTTAAAAGGGTTCTGTTTGTTTTTTTTTTTTTAATTTCCAGTATGGAGAAGTAGGAAGAAGAATAAATGCTTAATAACTGAAAAAAAATTGAATTTTAAAAAGTCATCTATTACTTCCTAATTTCTGAGATCCAGAGGTGAAATAACTTGCTTGAGTTATTTCAAGCAAGTGACAGAACTGAAATTTGAACCCATATCTTCTGATGCCATTGTGAGCATAAACTTTGAATGAATCAGTCAGATCATAGCTTTAGAGTTTTAGGGTGCTTTAGAGATTTTCTAATCCAATCTCTCCATTGTATCGATGTGGAAAGTGAGACTCAAAAAGATTAAATGACCTGCATTAGGTCACATAGGCAGTAAATAATCTTCACACATTGGAATAGTGTTCCCTTTAATGACCACCCATTTTTTAAAACCCATTTTTAGAGCCCGATTTCTTAAGTTTAACTTAAGTTGTGTAGATGAAGTCCTCTTAAACCTTTCTGCTTTCAGTAAACAAATGGTTATCATAAATTAGCCATCTAAACCCTTATGAAGGTGAAATTAATTTGTTATTGCTTTAATATAAACCTGCCATGGAAAAGGTGCCTATATAAATCTGGTCACAAGTATTAGGGAGGATAGATGATATCTTCTTGGGGGATGGCACTGTCTGAACTGGCCTTCAATTGATTTCTTCTAAAAGGGTAATGGAAAAAGTGAAGAAGGAGACAGGTGAATGGAGGACAATATTATGGGATGAAAAACAATAGCAAAGGATTCAGAAGTATCTTTCATTCAAAGATGGTGTTGATCCTTATAATCATGAAGACTCCTCATTCTCTTAGGCAGTCACCCACCATTATGTGTTTTATGGAAATGTCGCTTTGGGGATTATGTGAAGGTGGAACGCTGGAGAAGCTAGCAGTAATAGATGCCCTAGTTTCTGGTACATGGCCTCGGGGGTTGAATATATCCAGACCACAACACAGGAGCCTAATAAGGGTCAGTCCCTGCTTTAACTCAATGAACCAATCCATAAGCATTTATTAAGCACCTACTATGTACCAAGCTCAGGGACTCCAAGTGCAATAAAAAAACACTTTCTACTCTCAAAGAACTTATGTTCCAATTGTGTGAAGGCACTGAGTGCTGCCAAAAAAAAAAGTACAGATAATTCGGGTGAGTCAGTTTCAAAACCTTCTGTTTGTCATAGTGGGGAAAGAGTCACTCCTCGAGTCAGGAAAACTTGGATTCATCCTTTGATAGATGCTGGTTGTATGATCCCTGGGCAATTCATTTCAACTTTCAGTACCTCAGACAGCTCTCTATGACTATAAAGCCCTGATGAGTTGCTTATGTATATTGGTGAGAGGATTTTCCTCACCAGGAGTTCCTTACATCAAGTTCCTTACATCATGCAAAAAAAAAAAAAAAAATGCTGTTTAAATAAACATGACAGGTTAACCTGACTTCCAATTTCATTCAAGGGAACTTTCCCTAAAATTCAGGAAATACTGCTAAGGATTCTCAGACTGTTGAATTTTGCCACACTTTATTCCGGAGATTCAGAATGACAAAATTTTCACAGTTTAAATTTAATTCCCTGCTTTGACTTCACCAGTCTTTACCTTGGAGCCAGAGGACTTGGGTGCCAGCCTTAGTTCTCCTGCTAACTGCCTGATTAATCTTGGGCAAATAATTTAACCTCTCTGGGTCTCAGTCATGCATCAGTAAGATGGGGTGGGATGCGCATGATGAATGCTAAGTTTGCCTTTATCTCTAAATCTACATATGGTCCAACAACCAACTTGGTATCTCCACTGGTTCATTTATGTAAAAGGTGGGGAGCGTGGAGAATGACAACACTGGTTCATTCAATACAAAAGGCTAATTAGTTAGATGAGAAATAATCTGAATTCTTGAAAATAAACAAACTTAGAGGTCATCTAGTCCAAGCTCTCGTTGTACAAATGAGACAATTGACATCCAGAGAGTTGTTAGCTGACTATGTCATAGATAGGAGGGTCTTCTTAATTCAACATCAGGACCCTTTCTGCTGCATCATGCAGTCATGTAACTTTGGTTGTCTACACTAGTTCTATATATACCTCCCTTCCCAAAGAACAATTCAAGGGAAATAGAAAAATAGGGGAGCTTCCCTGGAAAAGCTGAATGAAATCCAAAAAAACTCCATAGTTGTCAAATATATTATAGATAGAAAGTTATTCAGGACAAGAAAGAATGCCCAAGTAGCTGAAAGGGCCTAAAGGCAAGCCAGATAAGTCCAAATGACTAGAATCTGCACTAGAGAATTTTGTTTAGAAATATCCTAAGCTGAATTGGAACAAACACACAGCTGTGTGACTTAGGAGTTTTTGAAACCTTCAGGCCAATTTTCTCCTCCCTAGTTGGGTTTCAGCTTTGAAAATTCAGCACTAACAGAGTTTCAATGTACTATTGAAATGGTAATGTAGACACTAAAGGGATAATATATCCTGGGAATAGTTCTTGTGAGCAAAGATAAAAGCTCAAATGAAGTTGACTGAATATTAGGAATTTAGAATAGAAGAGGCACTTGACTCCTAATGGGCTGAAAAGGTGCCAACCCTGAGGAGCCCAGTTCCTTATAATTGACCAGAAAGTAAAATTAAATAGATGTTCTAAGAAAGATGCTTTTGCATTAGTTTGAAAGTTGGGCAAGCAATCCCTTTGGTAACCCTGATACTTTTGCCTCTAGCTTTCTTATGTAAACATTTTTTAGAACATAGTGTATTGGAGGTTCTGAGACTGAAAAGGAGAGAGAGGTATTGTCTATAGTATTTCAATAAGCCAATGGTAAGCACATTCAAAATGAGGTATCAGTGAAAGGAATGTTTACAAATACAAAGTTACAGGTTAGTTTTAACCCCCGAAAAGTTGTGTTATTCAGCTCAATTTTGTTGAGCACTATTTACCCCAGTTATATTTCTTTAAGACAGCCTAAAGAGAAAAGAAGGGAGGGAGGGAAGGAGAAAGAGAGAGAAGAAGAAAGGAAGGAAGGAAAGGGGAGAGGGGAAGGAAGAAAGGAAATGAAAATGAATCAATATTCATTTTCTGAAAATGTCATGATACCTCTTGAGAAAATTGGGGGAGAGGGACACACTAGAAGGGCTGCAAAACCAGGACTTGGAATCATTGTCTCAGCTTCACCTTAGGCTTCCTCTTAACCCTCACCCCTCCAAAGAAAAAAAATCAACCATATTCAGTCTTCTAGGTAGTGAGGGCTGTTAAATTGATGGAATTTTTTTTTTTAATTTACATGCTTTCATGAACCAGTGTTAATTTTTTTTTAAAGGGCTGCTATTATTAGGGTAGAAGATAATGACACAGGAGGAAAAGCATGGTCTCAGAAGTCAGTATAAGGATTAAAGTTACTTTTATCATTTTGTTTCCTACCTTTCAGACATGTCTCGTTGCTGTATAAAGTTCACTGGACTGTCATAAGGTTATTTTCCTGAAAGTGTTTTCTATCATCTTTCCAGAAGGCAATTTAGAAGCTGTCTACCAAGAACCTGTACATTCTTCAGGGAGGAGAGTGCCACAGGCTAGTATGGTTGGATACCTAGTGAAACAGGTAACCAGAAACTGTCGGTTGCCTAGCAATATGGTGTCCCTTTAAGAGGTATTATTACCAGTCCTTTAAAGTTCCTCCAGGGAATTACTATAACAAGAAACAGTCTTTTCTAGGGATTGTTTTTAACTGAATTTGACTGAAGTTGGAATGGAAATGCCCACCATAGGACATAAGATTGTTTCTTGAGATTGAAGGAGAGCATTCTTGTATTTAGATCTATATGTCTTGAACTGTTCTCTTTACACCTCTCTTTTATTGAAAGTAAAACTTGGACACATCTTTGCACAGTGTTTAGTTTCATGCTCCTCTTCTGAAATTTCCAGCCTCTTAATGGGAAATTGGCTCTGGGGCTACGAAAACTCAATAAACTAGTATCTTCCAATTGAAGGAATTGCACCATCCAAACATTACTTTTTTTCTCTCAAGAAAAATTGGATTAAAAAAATTTAATTATATTCTACTTTTAGGAGTAAAAAAGACAGATATTCAATAATAGTACTCTTTCATTGATTCCATTCTGGCATAGCTCTAGGCACTGTTCATCCTTTTAGTTTCTGTTGAAACTGAAAATACTGGAAATTTCCCTCATCCACTCCTTATTATTCGAGGACCAGGAGAAATTCATTTGTACTTTTAAAAATAATGTTTTATTGATGTCTTCTATTTTTATAAACATAGTTATTTCCAGTTATGCTCCCTTCCATTACAATCAAAAAAGTATTCCCTTGTAACAAAGAGAAACAGTTAATGCCAAGGAGTACAGAGACTGCATCAGACAACATATGCAAATTTCCATACCCATATGCTACCTCTTCAAGGAAAGGAGAGAGATATATTTTCTCCTCTCTCTGCCACGGCCAAACTTGGTTATTACAATTATTCAGTGTTCAACTTCATTTTAGCATTTTTTTTCATTTACATCATTGTAGCCACTGTATATAATGTTTTTCTGGTTTGACTTTCTTCACTCTTTAACTCTTTGTAGGAATCTTCCAGTGTTTTTTGGAATGGTTCATAGTCATCACTTCCTGTAAATTACTAATATTCCATTGCATTCATATACCATAATATGTTCATCCATTTCCCAAATAACAAACATCCACTTTTTTTTCCTTTTGCTACCATAAAAGAGGTGAGGTCAATATTTCACCTTTCTGCCTTTCACCTTATTGGCAGGTATGTCCAGTTGTGGGACCACTGGGTCAAAAGCTATCGATAGCTTACCCAGTTGTCTTGTAAAGTTCCAACTTATTTTCCAGGATGATAAGACCAATGAAGAAATCCCATGTATTAGTATGGTACAGTGAAATGAGTGCTTAGTTCTTAGAATCTGAGAACATGGGTTCAGAACTTTACTCTGTCCCTGACTACCTATGTGTCACTTCCACCTCTCTGACTTCTGATACCTTGATATCTTGGGATTTACTGGCTAGATTTCTTTCTTAAAGACTATGCCTTAAACCAAATTCACTTGGGTTCTCATTGATTGGCTAACATTAGGTTCCTGCCCAGGTACCACTTAATGATTATTTTGGGGGAAGCCTGATAGGTCAGAGTAAATATAAATAATAAGTATTTCTCTTTTAGTTAGAAACCCTAAGGATCTTCCCCTTCCACTTTGACTTTTTTTTTTTTTATTAAAGGGACAATACCTTGGCTCACTTCTTAAACAACCCTGATTGAATGAATATTGCCTCTGTCAAAGTGAAAACTCAGAAAGTCCTTAGTTTAAATAGGTCAAGGTTCCCCATGGCATCCTGGGTCATATCCAATCATCTTGATCAATATCTGGCCACTGGACCCATATGGCTTTGGAGGAAAAAGTGAGGCTGGTAATTTTGCACAGCCCTGCCTCACTTAAATCTAATTCACTTGCAAATCATGGCAATATCTTCCTGATATCATGGTCCTCTTTGAGAACAAAGGGCAAACCACATAAGTGACATTGGACAAGTCATTCAGATTCTCTGGGTCTCAGATCTGTAACAGGAGCGGGCTGGATGAGACAACCTTTGAAGGCTCTTCTAGTTCTAGTTCTATGTGTTTAGCCTTCCAATAGCCCCTCTAAACTTGACTATGTCTTTTGTCATCTTTGCCAGTCCATTGGGTATGAGGTAGAATTTCACGGTTCATTTAATGCACATATCTCTTATTATTAGTGATTTGGAGGGAGGAATCTTTCCTATGTTTGTTGATGGGAACAGGAGTATAATTAGCTCTTTGATGACAAAGGACATTGCTCAATGGCTCAATGAGCAACATAATTGGCAAGCCATTTGAATAAAATTCTTCTTTCAAAACTAGGTTTTTGGTATCCATGTAAAAAAGAAATAGTGTTCTACAGGCTCTTTTCTCTGCCTCAACTCCACCCCCCCCAAAAAAGGTAGTTCCACCTTTGATAAAAGTCCTGAAAACTAGCAAATGTACTCATTAACAAAAGTTTGACAAAGCTCCAACATTATGGTCGTCAGCATTTCCATTACAAAACCCAGTTCCCTAGGATTTGTACAGTGGCTGTAAAATATGCTTCAAGCTGAAAGAGAGGATGCAAGATTTCTGCCTCAAATTAGCTTTTTTCCAGAAATTTAATAAATATCTGCAAATAGATCCACTTCCTCTGAGTCATCAGATATTTTAAAAATAAAATATATCTCAAATTTCCTCCATTAACATCCTATTCAGAAGCCTCTCACATGGTGTAGAGGTGCCTTTGAATTGTTGAAAGTTTTATCAGTAGGATAAAACTCCCTGAGAGGAGGGAGATTAGTGGTACCTCTGTGAAAGGAATCACATGTGGTTCTATGTATGAGGGGCCGGGGGGGAGGAGGGGAGTAGGGATGCTCTTTTGCCCAAAACAAGCCTGTGATGATCTTCTTCATTATTGAAAGTAGCTGAAAAAAAATCCACATCGGGGAGGGCATTGGGGAGTATTATTTGACCCATAGGAAAAAAGACAAAGCTTAACAATGATGTATTCAGGGTTGGCCTTACACATGGGTGAAGTAAGTGTTTATCATTATGACCTGAAAGAGATTGAAATGTTTCCTACCGACCTTCTCGACTCACCGTCTGCCAATGTCTTAAATTCCAAGCATGACTCATACTTTCATTTAAGGAAGCATAAATTCAATCTAATCCAATAATTATGTTTCAGTTTTTAAAATAATTTTTTTAATTTTTCAATGAACAAGAAATAAATCTCTCTTCCTTCTTCCGTCACCTAACTGAAAAAAGAAAAGAAAAAGAAAGTCATTATAATAAGTATATATAAATAATAGTAATGGTGTCAACAGGAGCAACTAACATTTACATAACGCCTACTGTGTATCAGACACTATGCTAGGTGCTTTACAAAACTGTCTCACTTGTCTTCACAACAACCCTGGAAGATTGATATCACTATCCCCATTTTATAATTGAGGAAATGGAGACAGAGATTAAGTGACTTGCCCAAGGTCACACAAACCAGAGTGGCAATAGTGAAGACAGAAGGCCATCCTTGTGAATTCAAATACGACTTCCAACATATGCTGGCTGTTTGACTACAGACTAATCATTTTACCTGTTTATGTTCCCAGACAACTCTATAAGATGGCAAATTCCCAGACATTTCTGACCATTCCATCTCCCCTTGGGCTGTCACCTCCACTCATTCCCCCTAGAAGATTGAACTCCACTCCTCAAACCACCTTGTGGTTTCATACGCCAGTTTTTAGCTTTATCTAGCTCAGTTCTAAAAATCTTCTAACACTTTGTGGCTAGCTCCAGCCTTGCTATTAGTGATGTGGCTCCTGCCTCCCTTTCCAGATCCCCTTTTGATGTCTTTCCCATCAGAATGAAGAGCTCCTTGAGTGCAGACACTGTATTTTTGCTTTTATTTGTATCTCCAACACTGAACAGAATGTGTGGTACATAGCAATCACTCAATAAATTACAAAAGAATCTTATTCTACATTAGCAAAAGGAATTCAATAAACCAATGAAATTACAGGTCCAGATCAAAAAAATATAATGAATCAGATTGTTGGACTAACTAGTCACATAACAAGACCTGAAGAAAATCAGGTACAGAGTCAGAAAGACACAATTTCAGAGTAGGAAACGACTTCGTTAATCCCCTAGTCTGACCTGAAAAAAATAATCCTATTATATCATACTGGCCAAGGGTCAGCCAGGCTTTGCCTGAATATATCAACTGAGGGAGAATCTAGAACCTCTCAAGGTAGCTCATTTCTCTTTGCTTAGTTATAAATGTGAATGTAGCATGGTCCATCCCGACCCTCTTGGGCAGCCCATGGAATATGCTCAGAGATGTCCTTTCTGTTTCAAGTTGACAGGGTAGAAGCTTTGTGATGGATTTTCTGTCCTGACTCATTTCTGAGGGGCTTGATTTATTACTTCAAATTTGTTACCTCAAAGACTAGATGTACCTCAGGGAGAGGCTCAGGCTCTATACACTTTCTTTCACTCTCTTCTAGTGATATCATATGACTCCAGAGATGGGCAGGAACAGACAGTTCCTTCTCTATGGTATTCTTATGATAATCCCACCTTGCTCATCATGAAGGACAGGAGCTCAATAAGGTGAACTTGTGCCTGGGCCCCTTGAAGCCTCTGTCTCTTTTGTATTTTCTTTCCTTCAGAGGTGACTGAGCAGGAACATCCAGATGAATCTATCCAGACTTGGAAGCAACCTCATGTGTTTGAAAGTTCTGAAGTTCTGCTAGTTATATACACATTAGTGTTCACTAGAACCATAATGGAAGCTCTGAGCATTCTAAATGGGGGAGAGGGGAATAGTTTCCAGTATTTTCCCTTACATTCAGTTTAAAATTTGGTACTCTACAATTTCTATTCATCACTCCTAGCATATGTAGTACAAATAAGTTTTCATAGGGCTGAGAGAGGTAATGGAGAAAGGGAACAATTTTGGAAAATGGAGAATCTAAAGGAACCTTAGCAATTCCCTAATCTAGCATATGAACCAATTCAATATCCCTGATGGATTGACCTCTGGACAGATACTTCTTGAACATTCCAATGATGGTGAGCTCAGTATTTCAAAAAGCAACATTTTCTGTGCAACATTGGGGGCAACTCTAATTATTTAGGAAGTTCTTGGACATATTGATGTGAAACTTGCTTTCCTATACCTTCCCTCTATTTGTCTTTATTCTGTCCTCAGGAAATTTGTTGAACAAATGTCATCCTTTTCCATGAGATCGTGGTATGATGGAATAAATGCTAAACTGGGAGTTACTGGATCTGAGTTCAAATACTGACTCTGCTACTTAACTACTTGTATCCCTTTGGACAAATCACTGCACCTCCATAAACCTCAGTTTCTTCATCTGTACATGAGGGAACCATCCTAGATGTCCTCTAGGAGCTCTTCTAGCTCTAAGACCAGGATCCTTTGATTACATTGTTAAGGGCTCTTCTTCTGCTCACACTTTCTCATCCTGTGAATTTTGTCCATCATGTCCAGAGATGTTCCTTCATAGTGCCATGAACCCCCACCCCCCCTCACACACACATACATACACACACACGCACAAACACAGTTTGAGCTTACCGATGGACCATTCAGTTTGTCCATTTTGTCCAACCTTATCACAGGCTCAGGCCACATGACTAGTCCCCTTCCTTTCCTCTCAGTGATTCATCTAATACTCTATCTCAGGTGTAAATCACCATCTGACATGCATTTTGACCTCTTTGCACCCAACATACTTCTCCCCATTGATTTCTGGGTCATTGAAAACATGAATTCTTTAGAGATTTGAAGGTTTTAAAATTCATAGGCAGAGAGCATCATTGAAAAGCCATTTGTTTCAAAAAGATGGGTCTTTGCCTTAGGAAACATCTTGAAATCAGAAAAACACCACACATGTTCCCAAATGTGTTCTATTGTACTTTTCTTCCTCTAATTCTTGATCCAACTCATTGTCTAACTACAGTGTTTATACCAAATAAATGTTCTGAAGTCCAAACTCAGTGATCTCTCCATCCTACTGCATGTCAGAGAGAGAGAGACAGACAGAGAGAGACAGACAGAGAGAGACAGACAGAGAGAGAGAGAGAGAGAGAGAGAGAGAGAGAGAGAGAGAGAGACCGAGAGATAGAGATTCAGCAGAGAGACAGAGAGACAGAGACAGAGAGCCAAAGACAGAGAGACAAAGAGAGAGACAGAGACACACATTTTCTAAGGAAAACAGCAATCTTCTTTAATCGCATATACCAACAGAGAAAACACAAGCAGAAAAATAAAGACCAACAGACAGGGCTTCTAATTGTCTAACCATCAGCAAAACATACATCACAAATCAGCAGACAGATCTAACTCTCTGACCTATATATATATATATATAGTTACCAGAAAAAAGAAGTACCAACATCTGGGTTTTCAAAGGCTTAACAGGTACCCAGAGTCTCATCTGGCACAAGAACCTTCTTCCAAGGAGTAATCCCCCAAAGCAAAACCTCACCTCAGAATATAAATATACTTTTCAGAGCCAGAGAGCATCACAGTCCTTGATCTAGTGCCTCATTAACAATTAACAAAAGGTATGGGCCTTCCTATAAAAGAAGCCTCCTTTGATCAAGCTTCCCTTAATGGGCTCCCCCGGAGACCTCTTAAGGGGTGGGGAAGACCTTTAACTTTCATTAACATTACAGTGTGTGTGTGTGTGTGTGTGTGTGTGTGTGTGTGTGTGTGAGAGAGAGAGAGAGAGAGAGAGAGAGAGAGAGAGAGAGAGACAGAGAGACAGAGAGACAGAGAGACAGAGAGACAGAGAGAAAAAGAGATCTACTGTGGTTTGTAGGAAGTTTCATCTTTCTTTCTGCCAAAAGCCTGTTCAAGGTTACTGATGCCTTCCAACTGTAAGCAACTATTGCTTGGGATATTAATAAATAATTGACATATGCCTAAATAATCTGCTGTGTACTGTGTACTTTTTACTGGACTTGAGGACACATCAGCAGGTGTGCAGTGAATATACTATTATATTAACATCCTATCTCACAAATGAGCTCATTTCTGCATTTCCCACTGTCTCTAAAACTTTCCTTTTTGAGGTCAATTAACCTGTCTTTACCAGTAAAAGTCACCTTTCCATACCTATTGAATAGCCATAACACAGAAGCCCCAGTGAGGATTTTGCTTTTCAAAACTATGATCTTTACCTCTTTGATAATGGATCTGACACTGCAGAAACCAATCAAACAATTGCAGGCAATTTCTCTGAATTTTACATCAGTTTCATTACCTATTTGCACCTGTAGAGTTTGGCAATTTGCTCCAAATTGTTGAACAGAGAAATACTTTAGTAAACAAATACCTAAAAATTACCCAAATGTTCCCCTAAATCCAAAGACATTTTTTAATGGTTTCAGAATGTACTGTTTTCAAAATGCTGCAGGAAAACTTCTAGAACATGAGACAGCAGTACGAGGCTCTAAAGACAAACATGAAACAATACCTAACCTCAAGGAACTTATATTCTTTGGGAGAAGAACGGGAAGTAATAGGTACATCTATGGGAATATACACAATGAACAAGTTAATTGAGAGGAAGGGGAATAGGAAATACGGTGATCCCCAAATGAAGAAAGTGATGTTTTGGAGAAACAAAAACAAGGGACTACTAAGAGGCAAAAGTGGAAAGAGAGTATATTCTTAGGCATGGAAGGCAGCCAAAGTGAAGGCACAGAGGTGAGAGATGGAGTGTTGGAGATGAGAGAGGAAGAATGAGAACACTAGTTTGACTGGATTGTGGATTGTGGGAAGGGGAATAAAATACCACAAAATTGGAAAAGTAGATTGAGAGCAGGTGGGAAGGACTTTAAAAGTTAAGCAGATGAGGATATATTTCATATATAGAAAAAGAATAGCAAGTTGTGAGATTTTAAAACATCCTCTAAGGAGAGAAGGATAGATAATCTGTTAGAGAGGAGTAAGAGCATTGTCTTGATATATGAGGGTTATTTCAAATTAGATAACAAAGTTGTAGAAGATCCAGTAAGTTCAGTTTCATGCAAGTGGGAGGGAGAGGTGGGACACAAACATTTATTAATGATCTCTGTGTAGACACTGTGCTAAGCGTTTTACAAATATTGTGTTGTTTGATACTTGCAACAAAGTTATGAAGTAAGTAGTATTATTATCACCATTTTACAGATGAGAAAATGGAGGTAGATAGAAGTTAAGTGATTTATTCAGGGCCACAAAGTTAATTAAGTATCTGAGGCCAAAGCCTAATTCAGGACTTCCTGACTCCAGGCTCAGCATCCTTATTCACTGAATGACCTCCTGAGAGTGGATGAATTGTGGAGGTGATAAAGGGTTGAGGTTTGGCAAGGTATGATCAGGGGCATCTAGGTGGCACTGTGGATAGAGAGCTGTGCCAGGGGTTAATAAGGCTCATCTTCCTTGAGTTCAAATCTGGTCTCAGATATTTATTAGTCATGTGATCCCAGGCAAGTCATTTAACTTTGTTTGACTCAGTTTCCTCACCTATCAAATGAGTTGGACAAGGAAATGGCAAACCACTCCAATATTTTTGCCAAGAAAACCCCAACTTGGTTGTAGTATATGAATGTAATGGAAAATTATTGTGCTATAAGCAATGATGATCAAGCAGGTTTCAGAAAAACTTGGAAAGACTTATATGAATGGATGCTGGGTGAAATGAGCAGAACAAGGAGAACATGGTACATAGTAACAGCAACATTGTATGATGATCAATCATAACTGACTTAACTCAATAATAATGGAAAATTCTATCCACAGCCAGAGAAATGGAGTTTGACTGTAGGTTGAAGCATACTATTTTCTCTCTCTTTTTTTGATGACTTCTCCCTTTTGTTCTGTTTCTTCTTTCACAACATGACTAATGTGTAAATATATTTCCACGCTTATACAATCATACCCTATATCAGATTATTTGGTGTCTTGGGGTGTGGGGATGGGAGAAACTAAAAATCTTTTACAAATGAATGTTGAAAACTATTTTTACATGTAACTGGAAGAAATGAAGTAATATTTACTAAAAGAAAAGGAAAAGAAAGAAACCCCCAACTTGGGTCACAAAGAATTAGACACAACCGACATAGCCCAACAACAAAGGCCTGACCAATAATAAAACAAAGGGGCACAGATCTGGAGAATACAGGGAAGTGTGATGTTGTACTGGCTAGCTGTAAAGTGAGGTTAAGAAGGAAGGAAAGTGAAATAAGAGTTGATGGCCAGGAAGCATACTGAGGAATGGAGCCATTGGAAATCCTAATTAAAACATAATATCTATGTTGAAAGGCAATGAGCTACGGGAGGAGATGGAATGATAGTTTGTGTAGTGGGGCAGAAAGTTCAGAGTTCTGGATGATGGAGGGAGAACGCATTTAGGTGGAGATGAGGTCAAGTTTGTGGCTATTCCTCTGGGTAATTGTGATAGAGGGGCAGTGTAGGTTACGAGAACCGAGCAGATTGATAATTTGGGAAGTTAGGGTTTTTAATGGGACGTCAACATGTGTGCTGCACAGAAAGTGGGGTGGAGAGGAAGACTGCAATCCAGCTACTGAACTTCTTGAGAAAGTAGAGAAAATCCTCATAGTCCAATAAAGGATAGCAGTCACTAAGCTCTGAATTGGGGATGGAACTCAAGTGGAAGAAACCTTAATGGAGGAAAAGCTAGTGAATGATTGTAGCAAGGGGTCAACCAGCGAAGGACCAAGCAACATTCCAACAACCAAGAAATGCTTACAACGTACCAGGCAATGATCTGAGGATACAAAGAGAGGCAAAAATATTGCTTCCTCTTAAATAGCTCATATTGCAATGTGGGAGAAAATATGCAAACAGTCAGATAGTACACGCTATGTACTGAATACATTGGGAGCAGTCTCCGAGGGAAGGCATTAGCATGAAGTCATATAGGGAGAAGCTTCTTGCAGAAGGTAGAATTTTTGTTGAGGCTTGAAGGAACCTCGGACAACCAGGAAGAAGAGTTAAGGTGGTAGAATGCAGTTTCCCTGGTTGTCTCTTTTAATGAGGTCTACTTTGGGGACGAGGTGACATGCTTAGACCTGTACTTTAATTAGCAGCTTTTGCTTTGTCTGAAATCATGATTGCTACCCCTCCTCCTTTTTTTCTTCTACTGAAGCATTCTACTCATGCCCCTTATTTTAATTCTGTATCTATCTTTCTGTTTCAAGTGTGTCTCTTTTAAACAACATACTGATTCATTATGATTTCTAACCCATTATGCTATCCTCCTCTATGCAGTGAGATGGTAGAATGGATAGAGTGCTGGTCCTGAAGATCTGAGTTCAAATATGACCTTGAACACTTACTAGCTGTGTGAGCCTGGGTAAATAACTTAATCCTTTTTGCCTCAGTTTCCTCATCTGTAAGAAGGAAATGGCAAATCACTGCATCATTTTGCCAAGAAAATGCTAAACAGGATCAAGAAGAAGTAGATATGACTGAACAATAATATTCTCTTCTATTTTATAGGACTGATGGGGTCTCTCCATGTGACTTCATTAGTTCTCTGTAAAGATCTGCTTCTGAAGAAATTCTAATACCAGAACAGGTCAGCACCTTCTTTACAGCTTTCAGCCCTAGATAACTGCTTCAAAGACAGAAAAGTTAAATGATTGATTCAGGGTCACAAGGCCAAGATATGTCAGAGGTAGGATATGAAATGATATCCTGGTTTTAAGGCCAGCTCTTTATCCACTATGTTATGTTGTCCTTATTTAAAATATCTCTATAGGGCACGAATGGGGGTGGGGGGGGCTCCCTGACGCACAACACCCAGTCTGGCAGCTGCAGGGGCAGGATTTGAACTTGGCTCCCTTCCATTCCCCCAGCCCAAGTTCATGAAGGATGTGCTGCTAATAATTAATCATTGGAATGATAATAAGAGCAATGGTCTCCCCAGCATTCCAGTGCAGTGTATTATGTCCTCTGAGCCGCTGCCTGCCAGACAACACTTGCTACAGTTGTATTTCAGTGACTGTGTGCTTCAAAGACTATTTGAATTGAACACTGAGCACCTGTGATTCCAAGATGAGGCCTTCTGAGGTTCTTCCTTGGCTTTTGAAGAAATGTCTGTCATTTATGATGATAGCTTCTGGGTGGTTGAAACTATAAGAGAACATTCAAGGATGGATGATGGCCTCATGAACTGTATCCATCAGCTGGCACACACCCAGAAGACCAGCACTCAGCAACTAAGGAAGTGGGCTGAGTGATGGAGCAGCTCATGGAAAAGGGACCATCAAAAACACCTGGAATGCTGTCATATCCCAAGTGGAGAAGGCGAGTGAGCTGCACCTCAAAGGGAAGGCCTCCCTGATGAATGAGAATTTTGAGAAGATCAAGAATTGGCAGAAGGAGGTATTTCATAAGTAGATAATGGAGGGATTCAAGGAGACCCAAGAGGTAGAGGATGAATTCAGGAAGGCCCTGGGTGGAGAAGCTCAGAGAAGTGATTTGAAAAACCCTTCCTACATCTTCCTTCTCTCCTTTTTCTCTCCAATTCAATGGTGAGTGCAGTGGATTCAATTCATTTTCTTAGTGATACTTTTGAGATTTGTTTTATTTCAAAGCACTATACAGTTAGATTTTTTTTAATATATACCTTTTCATTTTCACGTGCACTTTCAATTAAATCATGACACCAAGCATGTCTAGTTGATCATGGCTATGTGTCCTTACATATTGTGCTGCTGCAGAGCAGCAAATGAAGGTGATATCTGTTGTAGTGGATCATGGGAAGATTGGAAAATATTATGTTTGCCTCTCTATCCTGAGTGCTCCTGATACATTTTTGGCATTTAGATGCGAGTTTCCAAAATAGTCTTAAGTAGCACTCAAAAATTCAGACTATTTCAAAGCTATTTCCTCAAAGGGATTGTTTTAGACTCCACTCTGCAAGTTGATCAACAATTTTATCGGTGATTTGGAAGGTTAAAAGAATGAAGACTAACTTTTCCAGGAAATACAACTATAAAATTAATTAAGAAGCTTTTTATTAGCCTCTCTGTCATGTCTCAGTGTATATGTATACATACATAATTTGATATTCAAAAAACCTAAAGAGCATTCTACTGTTTTAAAATAGCTGAAGGACTTTCAACTGTGCATCTGATTTTGAGACAGCTTGATGACTTTTAAATTAAGGCATATCTAAATATGCTTGGTAGATCCCCTAAGAGTTCCACCCTACTGTAGTAGATATGGTCTCTGATCATGCCCCACAAAAGAGGACTCAGTGGAGCCCAGGATTGCAGTCTTTTATTTTGAAATCAGTTGGGGCTTTAGCTACAGATTAGCAGCAATCTCTCTGGTTTCTTATAGTAGAAGACTGTTAAAAATTCCTCCATTTTGTTAACAGTTGCAGAGTATACATTCATACATAACTTTGTACCAATATTGTCCATTTGTGGTCAATGGAAAAATAGGTCTTCCCCATAGTCAAGGAGTCAGTCATTGCCAGGTAAGTTGACTTGTTCCTGAATAGAAAGCTTCATGGGCATTACTTTGGGGAAGTGGGGAAGAAGAAAACCTTTATTTTGTGAAACTAAAACACTGTAGGCATTGCTTAGTCATGCTCTTTGCTTTGGGAAATCATAGATTATATATTCAGAGAACATTTTCCATGAGACTATATAGTTTGCTTAGCGTGCATGTCTGTCATGAAAACTTACCATCATGATTATTCATCCACAAGCTAAAGATTTGCCAAAAATTGTCAAAACTTCAGTTTTGGGGTCTCCGTGAAATACATATTTTAGAAAACCAATAGACTATTAATCTCAAAAGCATTATAGATTTTGGCCTGTATGCCTCCTTCATTTTTTTAAGCACAGTAGATTCCAATTAGTTGCCATTGGGACACACTGGAACCAACTATGCTTTAAAAAAGAAAGAAAAATGAGCTAAAAACATGTAATGTAATTGATAATATGCCCAGTACATGGACTATGGATTTTCTCTAGATGGTGAGGTCCTCCAGATACTCCTATTTGCAGATGAAATTGCAGAGTCTTCTAAATAAGAAACCTAATTATTCACATTATTTCATCCTAACTATCTAACAGACAAAATAAAGTGGATGAAAAATAATAGTAATAAAATAATCAGCATATAGCACTTCAAGGTTTACATACAATACATACACACATACACATTATAGATTTCTCAATGTCTCTGAGATACATGCTATTACTATCCCCATTTCATAGATGAGGCAACTGAAGTTCATGGATGGAGAATGCTTACTGTCCAGACTATGATATGCAGTTAATTGGAAAATCCATACAGTTGGATCATCTGCACATATATATTAGATGAACTGCTATGAACTGGACAATAAGTTCAGTTCAGAATTGAACTAAGGAGAGCAGACTTAAATAGAGCAGAGAAAACTGCATTGCTTTTGGGGAAAAATATAAGCTTATCCTTTGCACACCAACTTTCTTCCAGTGATGTTGTATGGCTGCAGATCACTACTACAAACTCAGAAGAAAAGATGGTAAGAATTAGCTAAAGGACAATGGACAAATGCATGGTGGGTGTGAACAGGTTGTAACCCATTACAAAAAACAAATTACACAGAGGAAGAGCTATAGAGTACATTATCAGAAGTGTGTGATTTTTTTTAAATGAGTTGGTCCCGTGATGTGAGTGAAGGCTAGCCTATAGGTAGGGCCCAGGGACTTTACTAGTATCCACATAAAATGAGAAAGGATATGAGCACATTAAGTCTACAATAGATTTGCAGGAGTACCTGAATCAAGGTCACATGGGATAGGCAGACATGGGTGTACAGCCATCTGTGTCATTGATTGGTGGAGGGAATTACCTCATGGAGAACCTGTTAACTGGTGGATCCCAAAGGTGAAACTGAGAGTCTTAGAACATTATACTTAAAGGGGATCTTAGAGAATCTAAGATCTCCAAAAGCCCTTCCATCTATCATCCCTCCACAGAAATATTGTTTACACATTTTCCTTCTTAGTGATCTGCTCCAGTACATAAAGAAATCCACATAGGGGATATTTCTACTGGCATAGATCCCAACCTTTTCGCAGTTTACTGATTTGCTGTAGTCAAAATGACAACATATGCACATGACACATACATATATACATACATACACACAAATGAGCAAGATGATGAATAGATGACAAAGAGATAGTTGATAAACTAATAGATGGATAATCAGTATGTGGTGGCTAACCTTTTATTAATGAATTTAGTAGAATAAAGAGACATGATTTGTCCTTAAACTAAGTTTATGAATGTAATTCATCTAACAGAACATGAAAGCTATGTTTTTGATGACTGTGCAAAATAAAATAAGAGAAATTTTACCATTATATAATTCTACCCACTTTATAAAGAGGCAGTTAAATGGCATTCTAGACCCAGAGTAGGAAGACTTGAGTTGTAATCCTATCTCAGACACTCACATGTTCAGTGACTCTGGGAAAGTCATTTAATTTCTCTCAGCCTCATCTATAAATTGGGGATAATATCAGCACCCTTTTCCCTGGGTTGTTGTCAGGATCAAATGAGATAACATTTGTATATGTTTTGTGAACTTTAAAGGACTATGTGAATGTTAAAGGTTAGCTGTTATTATAAAGTCCTTTCTCACAACCCTGAGAGGTAGGTAATATAAATACCAATATCTTTTTTGTAAAGTTGAGGAAACTGAGTCAAAGAGGCTATGTCTTCCTAAGTCTATGCACCTAGTAAGTAGAAAAAATAAAAACCTAAATCTAATACATACAAATATGTGTATATTAAAGACTTCTCAATGTCTCTGTGAGATTAGGCTGGGACCAGGGAAGTTAGGTGGCACATGGTTAGAGCACCAGACCTGAAGTCAGGAAGACCTGAGTACAAATTGGACTTCAGACACTCCTTGTGTAACCCTGTTTGCCTCAGTTTCCCCATCTTTTTAAATGAGCTGGAGAAGGAAATGACAAACCATTCTAGGATCTTCCTCTGGAAACCCCCAAATGGGATCACAAAGAGTCATTTACAATTAAATAACTCCAATGCAGGCCCATCTCTGTGATTCCAAATGCAATGATATTTCCACAGACAACATAATTGAATGACTTATAGCATCATCTTTTCTCCAATTTCACAACTGCTGTTCTCTCAAATAGAGAGCAGTGAGGAAACATGTGGCTCTAGGAAGGTTTGAGTTCCAATCATGCTTCCAACCATCTGTGACTCTGGGAAAATCACAATCCCTTTGAGGCCCAAAACTCTCTAAAACTCTAAGGGATAGAAGGGTCACACTCAGCTTAGGGGAAAGGAGTTCCCATAGAAATGACAGATCCTCAACAAATACATTGTTTTTAAGACAATGAAATTTTCACATATCTTATAGATTTTGGTGACAGAAGGGCAAAGGAAGACACTGAAAATATATCTTTGACTAGTATAAGGAGTAGGCAGCTCAAGCTCCACTGACATCATTTAGATCTGATGTTTGAAAGAATACAGAGTAGAATTGAAAAAATATACTGCCATGGCTGGATCAACATGGGTTTTGCCTTTGGACACTGGTCTTTTTTTCCTTTTGTAGAAATATCAAACCTGACACCATATATGTTGGAGGAAAATATTTGCAAGGAGAGAAATGTTTTAGGATTCAGGAGAAGAGAGAAGGATGAAGTGAGGCGCTGGGACGGTCGGTCGGGGGAAGAGGAGAGTTACTGATGCTCTCAAGGACAATTACTCTCCAGTAGGCATTCTTCCAGCTTGTCAATAACTTAATCATGCTTCTCACTTGCAATCATGAGATTGTGCTTTCCCCTCTATGGATATCTTGTCTTTCTATGTGTTTTATATCTATCCATGGCCTTCTCCGTTAGCATGTAAGCTACTTGAGGGCAGGGGCTGGGGTTTTGTGTAGTTGTTTGCTTTTGCGTTGTTTGTGGTGTATTTGTTTGTTCTGCTTTTTATTCATATCACCAGAGCACAGCTGTGCCTGGTACATACTAAGTACTTAATAAATACTTGTGGACTGATTGATTTAATGCCAGAAGGGACCTTAAAGGTCATCCAGTCCAATGCCTTCATTTTCCAGATGAGCAAACTGAAACAGAGAGGGATTTTAATGACATACGATCATAGATTTAGAGCTGGAAAGGACATTGGAAACAACTAGGACCAAACATTTCATTTTATAGATGAGGAACATGAGTCCCCAAAACATGAAGTGAATTGCCCAAGGTCACTCCCATACTAAGTAGCACAGCCCACATTAGAACCAGGGACTCTGACTTCAGAGCCAGTCCATTCCTCTACTGTACCAGGGAGGTAACTCTATGCACAGATAAGAGGAAGTATAAACATACAATGGTTTCATTAGAATAGAAAAAAAGATTTAACTCTTTCCTTCTATTCAAAATTTCATTTTAAAGGTATCCATTCTATTTTCCCCTTACTCTCTGAGTGTTTGTTTGGCAAACAGAAAATTAGAGTTATCCTAGGACTGAACTGATTTTCAGAAAATAACATTTGCATTGCTTATGCCTTCTGTTGTGAAAGCCTTCTTTCTTTCTTTCTTTTTCTCCCAAATTTTGTTCAGAACAAAGATTTCATCCTTTGAAGATAGGAAAACTATAGCAAAGGCAGGAATCCTTTGTAGATCCTCCAATAGGTGGGCATGGACTTGACTGTGAATGAGCAGATACTCCTAAGCTAGCAATAGGAAGAGGTAGAACCTAAGCAACTAGGGCTTTCCTCCATGCTGACCCTTGCCAGGAAGCATAAGCCTTTTCTTTAATTCTTTCTAGAGCATCTTAAGTCTACCACCAGATGGCAGAGGGTGCCAAACATTAAGGAATTCTGCTCCTGAAGGGAAGCTGTTTGAAGATCCTGTGTCTTCACAAAAATCACAAAATGCCTTCTCTTTTCTTTCCTTCAGCCTTCTTGTATTCAGAACTTCATTATTACAGTCTGATGTCACCTGGCAGTTTCCTGGTATGTAGACAACCACGCTGAATGTTATAATGTTTTATTAGACGTGTGATTCCAAAAGTGATCCTGGATTCTGAACAGCAACATAAAACTAAAAGTGAAAACACAAAAACAGGGGGACAAATTTCATTGAAATTGCCAGGAAGATGAATGGTAATGTATTGGGAAGCCTTCAACTGAGGCCAAGTGGTCTTACAAGGAAATGATGCAGAGGGCACTGAGCAATGTTAATCCACTTAGAGGGTTTATTGCAACAAATAAAAATGGAAATATTATTGATTTATCATATCATTATTGTGGCTGTTTATTCCTTATATAGAAGAGCGAAATAAAGGCTACTACACCAAAAAAGAAAATTAAGTAAGAACAGAAACTATTAATTCACAATATGGAGATTCTCAAGTTGTTTTTTTTTTCCCAAGAATCTGCAATATTGGAGAGCCTAGATAGGATGCTACCAAATTAAAAGTACTTATTTGTGTGTGAGACAAGTCTGTTAGAAATGAACATCAAGTTTATAAATGCATGGAATAAGCCCTAATGTTTTCATTTTAGTCCAGTGAGAATTGCAATTGGATTCTGTGTGTTCTCTGCTTTTTAGATTCTCACCTGATTGGGTTGGAATTCTGCAGGATTTTCAGTCAAGGACTTTTTATTTAGTGAGAATAAGAAAGAGTGTACTTGACTAACATGGGGATATTTAGCACCTTGAAGAAAAGATGCTGCTGCTGCTGCATTTATTAAGGGCTAAGTTATTGTTTGTCCTTCATTTTCAAAGAGGATTAATGATGTCATGGGGTGGTGTCTTGACTTGGGAGTGAATTGGATTTAAGTAAGACAGAGTTGTACAAAGTCTTCCGCCTCACTCTTTCTTCTGGTCGTTGAAGTCTTGTGGCGAGACAAAATTCAGAGTGACTGGAGATGGCCTGGGCTGTAATCCACGATCTTGGCATCTTCAACGTCTGACCAAGCTCGAAGCATTCCATAGTGCCTGCTTCAGGGGTCTTCGTAGCCATTGGAACAAACTGTTCTCATCTGCCCATTCAGCAGGGGAAGTCTTCACATGCTTACCCTTCTAGCTCACCAATGGGTTTGAGTCTCGTTGGTCATCCTCGACCAATTTAACCCATCTACTGAGATGATTTAACAGGGTGAGGCAGCTACACAAACTACAGCTTCTTGGAGCCCCAGGTGAGAAATGAGTGCCAGATGGACCCTAAAGGTGTATGAGCAGCCCTGCAAAGAGCTCAGCAGCCTTAACACCAGAGGTGCTGGTCCTCCTGGAATACCTCATACAAATACAAGCAAATAAGACAACCGTTAAGGGCTTATATTCTAATGGGGTGAAGAAAATACATGCAAAAGAAGTTAGAAAGAGGAAGAGTCTTGGTTTGGAAATTCCAGGAAGTGGCCTGCAGGCTTAACTCCTGGAAAGATAAACTGAAAGCTTATCTATGAGAACCCAAGTCCTGAGCACAGGGTAGCGTTGGTTGTGGTGTGTGTGTGTGGGATGCAGGCAGGTCGAGGACTGTGAGTGTGAAGATAAAAAAGCTTTAGGAAATGAACAAGCCTCCCAATTATATTAGTTTGAATTCATAGTCAAAGAGTCAACTAGCATTTATTAGATGCTTTCTATTTGCCAGTGACTGTGCTCAGCACTAGAGAGGCAAAGAAAAGCAAAAGTAAATAAATAAGTCTCTCCCCTTAAAGTATTCACAGTCTAATGAGAAGGGATTGTGCAAACAAAACAGAATGTAGACCAAAAATATGAGGATAATCTTAGAGGGAAGGCTCTAAGACTCCAGTGGACTAGGAAAGGCTTCTTGCAGAATGTGGAATTTAGCTGAGTCTTAAAGGAAACCAGAAAAGTAAGGAAGCAATGATGAGAAGGAGAGGGTTCTCGGCATGGGGGACAGCCAGGACAAACATTAAGAGTAAAGAGATGGAGTATCTTTTTTCTAGGAACAGCAAGGAAGCCAATGCCACCGGATGGAAGCCTGTATAGAAGAGATTAAAGTGTAAAGAAGACTGGAGAGACAGGGAGGGCCCTCAAATGTCAAACAGGACTTCGTATTTGATCCTGAAGAGAATAAGGAGCCACTAGAGTTTATTGAGTGGGGCAGGGTGTGGGGGAGGGTGAATGATATAGTCAGACATACATTTCAGGAAGATCATTTCCCAAGTTTCCATTCATATTATATAAACACATAAGAATAAACTACATGTGACTAGTATTTCTACATCAAGTCCATATGCTGTATGCAGTATCTATGTAACCTAGAAACTCAAGGTCTGAATGAACCAGTTCTAATCTTGGGACTAATTTTAATGTCTCAATTCTTTGCTTCTTTTGGCCCTTATTCAGGGTTTTCTCATGAAACTTCATAGAACAGCTTAAATCTAGGTCTTCACTGATGTAGGTAAAGGGTTCTTAGCTCTTCTGCAAGCATTCAGGGTAACATGACATATCAAGTGTAGGAAGGTTTTATTTCATCTTGCAGGCAGAATGCAGAACAACATAAAGGACTCACAGTAACTTGTAAATAATCAACACAATTCTCCTCCAGTGAGATCTATGTTCCCCCCAGCGACCTAAATGTGTGTGTATAAAACCCAGCTAAATTTAAACAAGTGACTATTTTAAAATAATCAATTAATCACTAACCAGTTATTTGACTACATTCAAGAAATTTACCCAAAATAACTGAAAACTTTATGTACTATCTTTACATAGTATTTTACTCTTTTTTATATATTTAATTTCCCTGTATTTGAATCTGCAAAAGAAAATGATGGCCAAGTCCCGATGTAATTAATAGAAAAAGAAAGTACAGAAACTTATGAAACAGGCAGACTTCCTTTTGCCATCCATCACAGTATTTCTTATCACTGGCTAAAAAGAAAAATGTCCTTTTGTTTAACCCCAAATAGAGAACTCCAACCATGAAAAGTCTGGTCTGTGGAAGCCAATGAGAATATTACACTGTGAATAAATGAACATGGATGCTAGGGAAGGCAAGATCAGGTTACATCAGCTCTCTCTGTCATACAATATTAAACCTAGGTTAAATGCAAACTATAGGAATCTAAGGTGATTGGAATATTCCCTTATGTTCTGATTTATGAACAGTCAGTTAATTTATCATATCTCTAAGATATGTATTTACAAACTGAAAAAAAAACTACCCCTTCATTTATCAGTTCTCTAGCACTTTCCCATCCTCTCCCCACCTCCACCCCCACACCTCACTCTGATATATATCACTGGTTTATTCAGACTGCTTTGCTAATGTTCCAGGGCATCACTGTGCATTATCAGGGGGGTTTATACATTTGGATTCTTGCCTGTTCCCAATCAATCTGGATTAGAAGAGGCTGTACTAGAATTTACTCTAAATTGTGCCCTAGAGCCTAGACAGAGCTAATTGACCCTGCTTGACTCTTTGTCCTTGAGAAATACCAGGCAAGAGGGAAAATGAAGCAAAGCATTCTGCATCATCTTTTTTTCTTGGAGCTTCAGTGGAGAGATTCTGTTGGAGATTTCTGGCACAAAATTCCAAGCCTCACTTTTTATAGCCCTTCATTAATTTGCAGTTTAAAATATTATAATGCCATGACAAACTTGAGTATATGCTTTGGATCCCTTGACATTCAGGTACATTTGGGGAAAAAAAGTATTTGCTCTGTTGGCTTACTCTGCAATAACTTGGAAACCCTGATTACTCTGAGGGATGCCAATCTAGTCTTTATTAATGACCCCATGTACTGTGAAACCCATAAAGGTAAGGTGAGAGGGAGTACCCATTGGTCTCAACTGAGATATGAAAAACTAGAGAGTTTAAGTAATTCTTTTTATTGCAATTCCTTTTGAAGTAGTTCACCTCTATTCAGTATACTTATTCAGTTAACATTTATTGCACACCTACTATGGGGGATACCAAGGCAAAAATTCAATAGTCCTTGCTCTCAAGGACCTCATTTTCTATAGCGAGAAATTTCACTTCTTCATCCCTCTCTTGGCTGTGTTCCTAAAGCTCTGGACTTATCTTTCTCCACCATGACCCAGCATCCTTCTCATTCTGCAATGTCACTCCACCCCTTGGTCCCTTTCTCTGATTGGCCAATTTTTCTTGGAAACTCCATTTGAAGGCAAGTACCAAGGTCAGTTATATTCATTCCATTTCTTTTTTTGCTCTGTTCTTAATATTCCAAACTTCTTTCTTCACCATGACCCCAAGGGTGTGTATAGTTTTGCCCTATTAAAATGCAAGTTCCTTGGAAACATGGATTATTTCTTTTTAAACATTTCTCAGAACAGAATCTGACACGTAGTAAGTATTTAATACATGCTTGTTGATGATGATGATGGTGGGGCAATAAAATATAGAATAATAAACAATAGATATATATGAAAATGTACAACAGATAAAAATAAGAATATACAAAATATATAAATATATAAAACATGTTTGCATGAAGTAATTGGGGGTTACTAGCAGCTAGGACGGTCAGAAAAGACTGTAAAAAGTTGTGTTTGATTTGAATTTTTAAGGGAAAACAGGGGGGGATTCTGAAAGGCAGGAGTGAGGAGGGAGTGAATTCCAGACACAAAGGACAGATGGTACAAAGGCACCATATGAAAAAAGGAGTATTGTATATGAGGATCCACAAGAAGGCCAGTTCGATGGGACCAGAGTGTGAGAAAGAGAGGAGAGGCAGTATGGGATGAGGCTAGGAAGAGTTTTAAAAGCTGAACAGAGTTTATAGCTGATATAAGAGAAAATGAGTTGTTGAGGTTTACTGAGAAAAGGAATTATGTGGTCAGAACCGCACTTTAGGAAAATCACTTTGGTATCTGTGTGGGGATGGACTTCAGAGGGAGGAGATTTGCAACAGGGAGAACAATTTAGGAACCTATTGAAATAGATGACACAAGAGAAGGTAAAGACCTGAACTAGGGAGGTAGCCAGTTTTTGAGTAGAGATAAGGGCAGCTATATGCTGGCAAATATTTAACAATCAGCTCTCTGAAAAAAATATGCATGACACACTTTCAAGTCTAATCTCCATTACTGATATTTTCTCCATCATTCCTTTAAGTCTAGAAATCAACAAAACAATAAATGATTCCCTGAGGTACTGTATTTGATGATTTATGAAGTGCAAATGCTCATATTGAAAATTCAACAATCAGTTCTCATGAGCTGGTTGCAATTGGAGGTGCTTGGGAAAGATGTCACAGAGGCAGAAACAAGCATTTGGTAACTGATTGGATGATTAGGGTAAGGGAGAATTAGGAGTAAATAATAGTACCAAGATCCTAAACCCAGGCAAATGATCAGTGACCAGAAAAGGAAGATGGTGCTGTGTGTCCACAAGAGAAACAGGAAAGTTTAAAGGATAGATGAATTTGGAGGGAAAGAGAATATCTTCAGTTTTGAAACTGAGTTTTAGATGCCTGCAGGACATTCAGTTCAACAGGTTCATTAGGCTATTGGAAATTGGAGAGAGCTTGGGGCTGGATATATAGATCTGACCTAATGGGTCATCTGAACAGAGATGATAATTGAACCCATGAATATCGATGAGATCACCAAAGGAGAGGGAGAGAGCAGGAGCAGGAGCAGGAGGAGGAGAAGAAGAAGAAGAAGAAGAAGAAGAAGAAGAAGAAGAAGAAGAAGAAGAAGAAGAAGAAGAAGAAGAAGAAGAAGAAAGGAGGAGAGGAGGGAAGAGGAGAGAAGAGAGGAGAGCAAAGTACTGGGAAGAATCCATAGTAAGTGGGCATGATATGGATAATTAATGAGTGTACTAAACATCATGAAACACTTAATTTTTTCTATGAGTGTTTCAACATTTTACTTGGGATCACTATTAGACAACAGAAAGACAAACAGAGGAGATTACAAGAACCATGAATTCTAGTACCACTAACAAGGTCTTTGACTACATCCAAGCTACTTCATTTTCCTAATTTCTATTAATTCTAGGACTTTCTCTTTGTTGACTTCTTATTTATCCTGTTTATCTGTAGCTTTGCTTGTGGTCTCCCCTATTTGATTGGGAGCTCCTCAAGGTCAGGGACAATATTTTGCCCCTCTTGATTTCTTCATTGCTTAGTACAGTGCCTGGAGGATCTTAGTCTTAAAGGGTCAGGGCCTCCCATTGCATCCTGGGTCATCTCCAGCCATCCTGATGAATATCAGGCCACTGGACCCAGATGGCTCAGGAGGAGAAAGTGAGGTTGGTGACCTTGCACAGCCCTCCCTCACTCAAATCAAAGTCAACTGCAAGTCATGGCATCATCTTCATGTTATAGTCCTCTTTGAGAACGAAGGACAAACACAACAACACAAGCACAGTGCCTGGTACATCGAAGTGTGATGTTTAAAAAGTTTGAGAGATGTAGTTTCTGAGTAATTTAATCACTTTATTAATAATGTCAGCATTTGTCATAAAAGGCCAATGGCACCCTTGAATACCAAAGGCCCTCAAGGTGGTGGGCTCATAGTTTTATATGCCCTTTGGAAGAGGAGTGTCCCTGAGGCTGTCAATCAACTGCGATTGGTTAACAATTAACGAGAGGTAGATTTCACAGACAGAAGTGAACTCACTCCAATGAGGGACTGAGAGTGGCATCATGGATCTCTTGGTCAGAGAGACTATCCCTACTCAGGCTACCTCCAGCCTGGGGTAATCCAGACAAAGAATCTGTATCCTCCACCCAAGCCAGAGCTAGTTCCTCTCAGAATGAGGAGAATCTTAATCCTACCTTTCATCAGCCCTGTCCTTGAGAAACTGGACAAGAAAACAGGAGGGAGAGAAGCTGGGGTCTCCCCATTTTTAATAATTGGCTATTAACATGACAGTGAAATCATCATTTCTCTCAGAAAGCACTTAAATGCTTACTGACTCATTTCTCTGTGTCTTAGTTACTTTGTCTGTATTATTTATGGTAGCCTACTTATTTGGGAGCATAGAACAATAACCTATTTTTGGCCTTAGGAACAATGGTTGATCATCTAGTGTAGTGTAGTCAATTCATCAAACATTTATTCAACACCTACTGTATGCTAGACACTGTGCTGAGTGAGCACTGGGGACAAAAAAAAGGCAACAGATAATCTCTACTCTCAGGGAAGCTACTGTCTATTAGGGAAGACAAGGTGCAAAAAACTGTGTCCAACCAAGATATAAAAAGAACAAGTTGGAGATAATCAACAGGAGAAAGGCACTAGTATTAAGGGAGATAAAGCCTTCTTTAAATAGTGGAATTTTAGCTAGGGAAGGAAGAAAGCCAGTGAAGTCATTGAAACCAGGAAAGCTAAGAGGTGTAGATAAGGAAGGAAAGAATTCCAGGAATGGGGGACAAGTTACAAAAATGCTTGGTATCAGAAGATGGAGTTCCACATACCAAAAACCCCAAGGGAGTTAGTATCATTGGATCACAGGGTGAGGATGATTAAGATGTAAGAAAACTAGAAAGGTAAGGATGTGTAAGGTTATTAAGGGCTTTTAATATCATAGGGAGGATTTTATATTTGATCCTGAATGTGATAAGGAACCACTGGAGTTTATTGAGGAGGAAGGTAACCTAGTCAGACTTTCACTTTAGAAAGATCAAGGTAACAACTTAGTGGAGGATGGATGGCACTTGCAGGGAGAAAAAGACACCTATCAGAAGGCTATTGGAGTAGTCCAGGCATGAGGTGATACAGAAAAGTTGCTACACGTTGACTGAGAGGAGTGTCCACACTGATGAAATTCTAAATCTCTAGCATTTCACCGTATTGGTGTTCATAAAATGGGAAATACCTAAATCTCTTTACCTCTGTATCTATCTGTCTTTTGATCTGTCTATCAGTCTATCTTTCTGCCTTACACAGTATATATATATATATATGAAGTAGGTATGATATTTGTCTAATTCAGTTCTTAATTTCCCTTCCTTTCCCCAATCATTATTCTACAATCAACCCATGGTTTCACTCCTCCCTTTCCTACTTGAAATTTCCCACTGTCGCAGAAATTACTCTGACATTTCTAGGCCTATAGAATTTCATTCCATCTCTAACTCACATCTTTCTGCCTGTAACTGAGCTGCTGCTCCTGGCAGAAGGCAAGAGTTTGCTTTATCTTTGCATTACTAAAGCATTGTTCTCTCTTTATTTCTTTCTTACCAGACTTGTGATTTAATTTGTGTAGGGAGGTGTAGGATTTTTTCTACCAAGGCAGGTCATCACTTGCCCTGCAATTTGTAGTTTTAGAGAATTGCCCAGAGGACTGAAAGGTTAATTGCCTTGCACAGGGTCAAATAGCTAGTATATGTCAGAGGTGGGTCTGGAAACCAGAAAAGTCCCCTCTGATTATTTCTACCAGCAGAAACTGTTGAGTTAATATCCATTCAAAAAGAAAATAATGAAGCAGAAGAATGGCAGAGTGGATGACAGTGAGTCAGTCAGTGAACAAGAGCCTACTATGTGCCAAGCTCTGTACTAAGTTCTAAGGTCAGATCATTTAAACTGACTCCAGCCCCTGTTCTTGTTATTAAAACTAAGCACACTCTGCCTCTCTATGAGCAAAATCTCTTGATATTTTAACTTTTGTACATCTTTTCATAACTCTGTCAAGAGTAAAGAAGTTAGATTTTCTATACCTCTATATTCACATAACCCTTTTAATCCTATCCTTCTTAGTTTCTCTTGAATACACAATATCAAGGTGGGGCAAATAAGAACAACAACATTTTGAACAGTTAAACCTTACAACTTCCTCTATACCACCATTTGGGGGCCATGTTCAGGTAGCCAACTACTTGACTAGTTTCCAATCTCCCTCCCTTTTGGGCTTAGGAAACTCTTCTCTCACTGATTAACTCTACTGGTCAAAATGGAAAAATACGTGTCAGAAAATAAAATGACAGTGCCAGTATAAGGGAGTGTACAGGGCATTGAAGTCATAAAGACCTAAATTCGAATCCTGTCTCAGACACTTACTAGCTGTGACACTCTGATCCATTCACTTAACCTCTCTGCCTTAACCTCTCTCAACTATAAAATGAGAAGATTATATTCATTGACCTCTAAGTTCCCTTTCCCTTCAAAATTTATGGTTTTGTGAAACCCAAGGCAAATTCATTAGCGTAATTCTTGGTAAACATTAGTAACAAAAATATAGAAAAAAAGTTTTTATCAACTAGTACAAGTTTTCTGTTTGGTGTTTGTTGCATGACTTTCTTACAAAACAACAATTTCCAAAGAATTTAAAATGAATATCACTATGAATGCACTAGAAATGTGTGTGGTAGGTGTGAACAGCTATAACTTATAACTGATGAGGAACTTCAAAGAACCTGAGGAAAAGATATCATCATAGAAATATATAAGAAGAAAAATAAGCTGATGACATGAAACACATCAGGCATGACAGGTGTGGAACCACGTGCTCCCCTGATATCTTCATATTAGTGAGGAAGGCTTGCAACTTACATAGCAATGGACCCTTATTGGAAAATTGGTAAGAGTATATGAACAAGAATTATACAATGTGGGAAGGCATGTGATAGACTGTGGTCTGTGCTATTGGAAAAAATAACAAAATTAAGGAAATCACAGATTCATTCGGATGTTTTGAAAATGTCAAGTTCTTTAGTTTAGGGTAGAATACATCGGGCTCTGTCCCAGGTGCTGAATGAAGTTCTGCATTCTGATACATTCACAACCGAAGGGATAAGAAAAACTCAGAAGGTGTTGCCAAGGGAACAGTTATAGCTGACCTTGTCACACAGTCACTACAAGTTCTTGAGATGATATGCTCTATCTAAAATCTCAGGAAGCTCTCTGCCTCCAGTTTCTTCCTGATCCAGTCTATCTTCCACTCAGATGACAAAGAGATCTTCCAAAAGTCACCCCCCCATTCAGTAATTTCCAGTGACTCCATATCACCTCTGAGATCAAATCTACAATTTCATTTTGGTATGCAAACTCCTTCATAGCCTGACCCATTCCTTCATTGACAATCTGATTACACTTGACTTCTGTGTATTCTACAAACCAGTGATATTGACTTCCATGCTGTTTCTCAGTCATTCAGTCAATAAACATATATTTATTTAGTCCCCCAGAGTGTATCAGGAACTGTGCTATTCATTAGGGATACAGACAAAAGTATACACACACATATGTATATGTACATAAATATGTACACACATATATAATGTTTGTATGTTTATGTATATAGCCAGTCCCTGCTCTCAAGGAACTCTTAACATAGTTTAATGGGGAGTCAACATGCAAATATCTATGTACAAATTAGCTGTTTACAAGATAAATTGGAAATGATCAACAGAGGAAAGGTATTGGAATTAAGGGGGATTTAGAAAGACATTATGTAGAAGGCAGAATTTTAGCTGGGACTTGAAGGAAGTCAGGGAAGGCAGGACAAGAAGGTGAGGAGGGAGCACATTCCACACATGAGGGGCAGCCAGTTAAAATGTCATGTCTTGAGTCAAATTGTCTTCTACAAGTAACAGCAAAGTGACCAGTTTCATTGGATCACAGAGTACCTGGGAGGGTATAAAGAATAAGAAAATTGGAAGGGTGGTAAGGAAAGGTTAGAAAGGGCTTTGAACACGAAACAGAATTTCATATTTGATCTCACAGATGAAGGAAGTCACTGGAGTTTATTCAGTAGGGAGAGAGATGGTGATATGGAAAATCACTTTGGCAATTGAATGGAAAGTGGGCCAAAATGGAAGAGAATTATGTCAGGTAGAACAGCTTGCAGGCTCTAGTAATAGTTTAGGTGTATGGTGATGCAGATCTGTACAAGGTTGGTAACAATATAAGAAATTTAAATGGGGCATAAGTGAGACATGTTAACATGACAGGTAATAGATTAGACATAAGCGGTGAGAGAAAGAAGTTGAGGATGAAACCTAGGTTGTAGGCTAGGTTGCTGGGAGGATAGTAGTACTCTCATGGAAATTAGGAAGATGGGAAGGTTTGTGGGTGAGGGTAAGCATAATAATTTCCATTTTGGACATGCTGAGTTTAAGATGTCTATGAGACATTTAGTTTGAGATGCACATTAAGCAGTTAGGGATATAAAAGTGGAGGTAAGCAAAGAAGTTAGAATTGAATAAGTCAACTTGGGAATCAGCTTAAAGATGATAACTGAATTCATGGAAGTTGATGAGATTATGAAGACACCCCATCTCCATATCTTCTTACTGGATGTGCTCCATACAAGAATGTCCACTCTCCTCATCTCCAACTCCTGGCTTCCCTAGATTTCTTCAAGTGTCAGCCAAAATCTTATATTCTGCAAAAAGCCTTTCCTAGTCCCTCAAATGATGGGTAGTACTTCCCCTCTCACACTCCTCCAATTAACCTGGTATACATTTGATTGTTAGCATGTTGTGTCCTCCTTAGAATGTGAGCTCCTTGGGTGCAGGAATTGTTTTCTAAAATTTCTTAGCACAATGCTTTGTATATAGGAAATATCTAATGACTACTGGTTGATTAATTGGCTAACTGAATTGCTTTATTAATGCACACATTCAATACAAGGGATCACGCAGAAAGAAATAAAAAAGTTCTCCAGGCTAGTAGACTCCCTAGAGTAGCATGATTCTAACCTACTGGGTCCTTTGTTCTCACTCCTATTGGCAAAATCATCCCCAGAACCATGCTTAAAAAGGACATTTTGGAGTGTAAAACAAAATGTCCAAATTCTCCCTACTTTTTACAAGTTGTTTAGAGGTAGCCTTGGAATGGCTATTGGGTAATGGGGTAATGTTATATTTTGTCACAGCAGCTACTACCTTCCTGCTCTGGAGTTCAGCTGTTCTGCTTTTCTCATATTATAATAATTTATGCATAAACTCCTAAAAGTACAAAGACTACTCAGATCACACAGAGGTGGGATTATTGATTTAAATATTTCAATGTATAGAAAGTTTACTTACAAAAACGCTTAAAATGGCTTTGTTATTATTGCTCTATAAGTATGCCAAGAAAGAAAGAAAGAAAGAAAGAAAGAAAGAAAGAAAGAAAGAAAGAAAGAAAGAAAGAAAGAAAGAAAGAAAGAAAGAAAAAAGTTATAAAGGCATGGCTCTGTGTAGCTACAATATATGATTTTCTCAGAGTATGTGCTTCTAGTACATAGGAAACGTCTAAAATTTTTGTTTCTTTATTGCATATACATCACTCTTATAGTAAATGCTATTTAGGTTAGAATATAACTCTCAGATGGTTGAAAAGTTTCATAGAATTACAGAATCAGTGCTGGAAGGGACCCCAGTAGCCATCGAGTCTGACTCAACATGTACAAGAATCCCCATTACAACTTAAACCACATATTTTTGTCTGTCTTTTGCTAGAATGCTTTTAGTGAGGGGAAGCTAGTTGCATTCCAGATAGCTCTTTTTACCTCAGGATAGCTCTAATTGTTAGGAACTTTTCCTCATATTAAGCTGAAAGTTGTCTTTTTGCAACTCTAACTCATTATTCTGAACTCTGTTCACTGGATTCTGGCAGAACAAACGTAGTCCCTCTTCTAGGGAAGGTTTCTGAGTACTTGGAGAGCTGTCATGTTCTCCCTAATCTTCTCTTCTTCTGGGCTAAATTAATTCTCCTGGGACATGATCTTGAAGTCCTTCTCTATCCTAGTTACTTTCCTCCAGACATTCTCCAGTTGATCAATACCCTTTCTAAAATGTGTCACCTACAACTGCAAATGTAATCCTCTGTATAAAGTCTGACTAAGAGGCATTCAGTGAGTCAATAATATCTTTACTCACAGATACTATGGCCCTCTTAATATGACATGAGATGGAATTATTTTTCTTTGTTGTCATAGCACGTTATTGACTCTTTTTGAGGTTGTAGTGCACTGAAATCCCCATCTTTCGGTATGCATATCCTGAGTCAGGTGTATCTTTTTGCATTTTGGTTATAAAGTAAATCCATAATATAGTAAATTAAATAGAAAGAGTTCTAAAACAAATGGCTGTAGTAGAACTCCTTGAGAACAAGAATTGCTTAGTTTATCCACTTGTGTGCTTAGCACCTAGGACAGTTCCTATCTTTTTATTTTTTTTTTAACCAAGTCTGACATTTCTTTGGTGTAGAGAAGCTCCCCGTGGGGAACATTATCTACCACAAATTGAGATTGGCTCCCACTCTTCAACTTAGAGTTTTAGAAAGGTGCCTGGGACCATGAGATTTTATATGGTTTTCTCACAGCCAACAAATGACAGTGGGAGGTTCCGAATGCAGGTTTTTATCTCTATTCACTATGCCACACATTATCTCTATTCACTATGCCACACCTGTTACATAGCAGGTAATTCATGAGTGGTTGTTATATTGGACTACAAAGAAGAAAAGTGGTTGAAGGATAGGGAGAAAAGATTATCTATGTTGGTTCTCTATACTGGTCAGATTAACCTCATATTTTGCGTTAAATTTGTATTAAGCAGCTACTAAATAAAATGAGAATAAATAAAATTTATGCAGTGCTCTTAGATTTGCAAAGTACTTTACATTTGTTATCTCATTTGGTCTTCACAACAACTCTGTGAGGTGGGTGCTATTATTATCAACAGTTTACAAATGAGGAAACTGAAACAGAACAAAGTTAAAAGACTTGCCTAGAATCACACAGCTACTAAATGCCCAAAGTGGGATTGAAAGACAAGTTTTTCAGACTCCCAAGTTCAGCAATCCATCCGCTGCATTACCTAACTACTTGCTACTGCTAATGAGGCACTGCGTTAGGCTTAGGGGATTCAAAATCAAAAAAGGAAAGATTACTTATTCTCAAAGAAATTACATCCTTTTTCTCATATAGACTAATACAGGACTAGCTAAAACACAAAGATGCACCTTACGCTTTACCTCAACAACTTTTGTTTTTGAAGAATCCAACTCACATAGAACTAGCCTTTAATGACAATATAAATGAGAAAGTAATTTGATTTTCCTCTAGAGGAAACAGCATTACACAGTGCTATAATAAATCAAAATTGGGGGATGGTAAAGGAATTATTGGCACAAAAGGCAGATACAAAAACTGTCCAGGCCCTTAGAGAATTATTTGCACTGAGAGAGGAATGAAGAGGGGGAAAGTTATTATTGTAGTAAGGTGGCCTATTTTGCTTATCTTTATTTCATACAGTATTCTGTTCTGTTTCTCTCCTACTTTTGTGTATAAATTTTTTAGAAATTCCTTTTATTTTTGGCTACCCAATATCATATTCACTGTTCTTTAATGTTGCTAAGCACCATTTTCCTCATATGTAAAAATCAATGGGGATTATATTTCCCTGCTAATCTCAAAGAGTTTTCAAAGTGGTTAAATGAGAGGATATGTGAGAAAAAAATGCTTTGTAAACTGTAGAGAATCACTCAAATGCAAAGCATCGGGCACATAAAAATACTCCTGGTTGAATTATTATCAGCACATTGTTTTAAAAATAGCATTGGGGTTTTATTGAATTTTATTGCCACCTAGTCTGCCTGGCAAACAGGAATGTGTGGGACATAAGCTGGGTTTTAATCTTTTTTATGTAATAATATGTTGAGTTTTGTATTTTTCTATCTTGATGCCTTCGAAAATCTTATGGATGTTATATAATAAGACAATGTGATGTCAGATTTCCACACTGGCTTTTCTAGGAAACCAATGCGTACACAAAAGAATTAAGACAATAGATTTTGCCCAAGATGTTTTTTAAAGCTATGGCCACAAGAGAAAAAAGAAATAGAAACTGGAGGCTATTGATAGGAAAATTCTGACAAAATGCCTTTTATCGTTAACCCAGCAGAGGGCTTTTTTCCCTGAATTCTCATCACAAACTGTATACAGTCAGACTCACTTCATAATTGCTTAGCTCCCTAATCATTTTATCTATATAGTTATCATTAGGCTATGCCTAAACTATTGATCCTCTTTACCAGTGTCATGAAAAATAAAAATAAAAGGCCGACTATTCATTTGACAGAAAAGGTAGATCTCATCTAGTTGCGTGTCTTTGTCGGGGTGCTGTGTAGACATGGCTGTAGGATATTTTTTTCTGTTGTCCTATTCAGTATAATGAAATTCCATACCTGACAATGGAGAATGGGACAGTCTGTGACTCTTACATGGTTTATCCCCCTTTTCATTTCCATCCAGCAATAGAAGCAGAATGTTCTTAAGATGGAAAGCTTTCCTAGTAAGTACATTTTGGTGTGTGCTATTGTCTTACTCTGGATTTCTTAACAGAAGATCTGATTTAGAATCCTGGACCTTAGATAACCTTTCTGGCTTTCATCTACTTTTTAAAAAGAACAACGCCTATATCTATGTAGTTTTCTCATCTATATAATAAGGGTATGGAAATGTATGCTTCTACAAATTATTCCAAATACTACAAAGAAACTCCTTTTTGCTTTCTCAGAGATAGTAAGGAAGCTTCTTGACTGTTGGGAAATTAACCAAATGTGTATTGCTGCTGATTTTAACAATAGACTCAAAGCTTCTTTTCACACCCTGAGATAAAGCACAAATTTTCGCATTGTTAAGTTCATAGATTTAGATTTTTAAGGGACCTTGGAGGTTAACTGGCCCAATCTCATCATTTTACAAATGAGGAAACTCAACTCTTAAAACAAGAAGAGACCTCTGAGGTGATCTAGTTCAAACCCCTTATTTTATAAATAAGGAAAATGAGTTGCAGGGGCTAAAGGTTACACAGTTAAGCATTGGACATATGACTTGAAGGCAGTCCCACTGTTTTCAAGGTCAGTACTCTTTCTCCCATACAATGCTGCCTCCAAAGAGCACATGGTTGGAATCCTTGGATCTGTTGCTAAGTAGCTAAGAGGTAACTAAGTGTTGTGTGGTAGATAGAGCAGTGGAACTGAAATCAGGAAGACCTGAGTTCAAAACTAGCCTTGGACAGCTAGCAAGCTGTGTTACTCTGGACAAATCAATTCACTTCTTAGTCTCAGTTTTCTCATCTGTAAAATGCAACAATAGTAGCACAGTATTCCAGCTAGAGTAGAATAAGGATTCTTATTCAACCACACAGGGTTGCTGTCAGGATCAAATATGACAATATTTGACAAAATATGACAATACATGACAATATCAAATATGACAATGGTTGTAAAAGACTGCAGACATGTAGGTGCTATATAAACTTCAGCTTTTAGTTCTATGACTTTGATCCAGTTCAGAGGTGGGGAGACTACAGGTTCCCCACCACTGGTCTAGTTGTTTAAACTTTCTGGTCCTCAGTTTCCTCCTATGTAAAAATCAGTGTGATATAGAGGAAAGAGTACTGACTCTCAAATCAGAGCACTTAGGTTCAAATATTGCCTTATGCTTATTACCTTTGTGTCTTTGGGCAAGTTATTTAGTCTCATTGGACCTCAGTTTCCTAATCAATCAATTGAGGGTATTGAACTACACAGCCTCTGAGGTTTCTCTTAGTTCTAGCTCTGTGTTTCTATATTTCTATGTCAAGATGAGTCTCAAATTTTCTTCCAGTTCTAAATCTATGGTCCCAGGAGACTGCTGTGATAGCCATAATGGAGTTTTGTCCCTCAAAATGGAGGCACAGAAAATGCTAGATTCTCTTTAGGGTTCATTTTGCAGCAAGCAGTGAAAGTATTTACCAACTTTTCCTGATAAATGAATGCAAACTATATGCTGATATTTCAGGATTTAATTCCGACCTTTGAGCCATAACTAAAAGGCGTAAACAATGAGGGAAATGTCATTTGCAATGAGGTAAATAAGGGATTTCACCCTAATTAGAACTGTACTATCTAGGGCCTCTTGAAGTTCAAGACTTCAAGGATTTTCTTCAACAGCTACTTTGCCAATTCTTTGATCAGTGATTACTTTCTCACAGATGTTCTGGGGCCCTGCATAAACCTGAACCTCTCTCAATTTGGAGCCAGAGAAAATGGGATTGAAACCTGTTTCTCTCACGTATTATATAGGGGACCTGGGCAAATCAATTTACCTCTCTGGGCTTCAATTTTCTCATCCATTAGAAAAAAGGAAAGGAGATTAGATTGCACTAAGTAACTTCTAGCTCTAAGTCTATGATATTATGATGAGGATGGGGGAAAAGAAACCATGTTTCTGATGTCGCTCTGACACTTACTAGCTGTGTGGCCATGGGCAAGTGAAGTAACCTCTCGAGGTTTCTAATTTTCTTATCTGTAAAATGAGCGAGCTGGACAAGATGACCTCTCAAATTCTATATAAGATGGCATAAGGGGTAGCGTATTCAAATTAGAATCAGAAATACCCAAGTTCAAATCCTTCCTTAGACACATGTTAGTTGTATGCAGACAAGCCTTTTCAGGCTCAGTTTTCTCATTTGTAAAATGAGATAATACTAGCACTTACTTCACAGAATTTTTGTAAAGAGCAAATGGTAACATATCTAAAGCACTTATAAGAATCTTAAATCTAAGGGGTAATCATAATGTAAGATGTTATAGGGCAGGGGAGGGGAGAGATGGGGAGAAAATTTGGAACTCAAAATTTTGTGGAAATGAATGTTGAAAACTAAAAGTTAATAAACACTTAAAATAAAAAAAATATAAGAATCTTAAATCACTGTATGAATGCTGGTCATTATTAGTACAACCAGGAATAAAAAGAGACCTGAATTCAAATCCCATGCCTGCTACTCTCTACCTGTATGGCCATAGACAAATGGCTGAATCTCTCTGGGCCTCAAATTTTCTCATGTTTAAAAGGAGAGAGTAGGAGTAAATGACCTCCAAGGTCTATTCCAGCTCTAAATCTGCATTTCTCTGACCTCTTGCTTCTCATTTATACTTAATAAATGATTGTAGATTTACTGTGGCCAACAAAAATCAATACCCTACAGGTAATGAACCTCTTAGGAGGTAGTGGGACCAGTCCTTGACCTCAAGAGGAGGGAGGAAATTCTTTTTTTAAATTGAAAAATAGCCATTAAACTTTTCCAAATTCCATACTCAATCACAGGATCTTAAGCTACAGAAGGGATCTCAGAGATTATCTAAGTTAGCCCCACTGTTTTGTAGAGCAATCAATTAATTTACATATTTTAGGTGTTTGGGATACAAAGACAAAAATTATATAGTGCCTGACCTCTGGAAACTTACTGTCCCTAGGTGAATACAAAAAAATTGTGTGTGTGTGTGTGTAAGTATGCATGTATATGTATACATGTATATGCATGTATGCATATATGCCTATATAACTACAGACAAAATATATACAGTGAAAGGAGGATACAGACTGGATTTATGACTTCATAGGTACAAAGGAATCTTTTCCATACCAATACTGGTCAACAGATTCTCTTTCAACTTAGATAGTCTTAGACAATTTTATAGAGCTCTGAGAAGTTAACTAACTTGCCCAGGGTTATATAGTAAGTCTGTGTTACAGATGGGACATAGGCCTGAGTATTAAAGAAAACTAGGGATTCTAAAATGCCATGGGAAAGAAAGAATGAATTCCAGCCAAGAGAATCGAGGACCAGATCTCTACCCACTACTCTACTCACTGGCTCTCAGACAGACTAGACAGAAGATAATATGGGGTAGGGGGAGGCATTAGGAGCTGGAGGACTGGAGTGAGGATCAGGAAGGACTTCCAGCAAAAATTGAAATCTAATATGAGTATTGAAAGAAAGCAGGGATATTGAGATGCTGAGGGGGAAGAGAGAGTGAATTCCAGGAAAGGGGGATAGCCAATGCAAAGTTAAAGATGCTAGTGGAAAGTTATGTAAGAAGAACAGTAAAGAAGACCCATGTTTCTGGAATATAGAGTGAATGAAGAGTGGTCATGTTTAATCATATACCCAGAAAAGTAGATTAATAAAAAGATATCCCTTCCGCATCATGGGGGTTAGGAATGTAGCAGCCCCATGATTTGGAAAATTCATGTAAAATTTTTTGGCTCTCCCTTTGTATCAGGAAAAAAAAGTATGGATTTTTTAAAATTTTGCTTTTATGGGATGTTTACAATACCTTCTTATAAAATTTTTATTGATAATATACAACACTATACATATATTTATGCCTTTCTGAGTCTCTAAACTTTTCCTCTGTCATCTGCTGCTGGCCTTTGCATGGTACCTGTGGCTTCCACAAAACTTCTTCCGCTTCCATTTCCCATTTAAGTTATTCTGACACACAATAGACTGAAATCTCAGTGGGGAAAGTTGTAATGTGGAAAGGATGACTGTAGTTTTCATTGAGGTCTAGGCAAGAGCAATGTGTCATCCAAGGTCACATAGGTAATAAGTAGTAGAACCTAGTGATAAACGATAAACTCAGTCTGCTTCCCAATACCTTGTGCTTTTCACCAGACCCCACTGCCCCCATCATAAGTCACATAATGGATATCACTGACCTTTCATTACATCCTAATGCTCCCTGTGAGGTTTGCTGACTTGTATCAGTAAGCACCCTGACCTACACAGGGGGGCCTGCTATCACAGGTTCTTTGATTTGCTTTTACACATAGTTAACAGGCAGGGAAGCGCCAAAATCTGGGTTTTCGAAGTCGGGGGGCTGATTAGCAGCTTCCTAGAGTTTCATCTGGCACACAAACCTTGTTCTAAAAACTAAGCCCCAAAGTAAACCTCACCCTCAAAATATTTATACTTTTTTTAGAGCCAGAGAGCATCATAACCCTTGAGAACCATTTATTTGATATAGAATCTCCAATAGGTTAACAAGAAACATCTTTGACCTTTCAGTTGCCTACAAAGGACCCTGTCTCACAGGATGTAGAACTAGAAGGGACCTCAGAGATCTCTGAGGCTGTCCCAGTGCCAGAGATGCTCTCCCTCCTCACCTCTACCTCCTGGTTTCCTTTAAGACCAAACTCAAATCTTATCTTCTTCAAGAGGACTTTCCAGATCCCCCCATCTCATCTTGGGTTTTGTGTTTGTTCAGCCATTTTAAACATGTCTAATCCTTTGTGATCCCATTTGGGATTTTCTTGACAAGGATACTGGAGTGGTTTGCCATTTCCTTCTTCAGTTCATTTTACATATGAGGAAACTAACGCAAACAGGGTTAAGTGACTTCTCTACTGTCAAGGTCACACAGCAAGTAATTGTCTGAGGCTGTATTTGAACTCAGGTGTACCTAACTTCAGACCTGGTACTCATCCACTATCTGCCCTGGTCTTAGATTACCTCCCATCTATATATTTTTTTCATGTACAAAGTTACTTTCTTCTTCATTAAAATGTAAGGTCTGTGAAGATAGAGACAATGATTTTTTTCTCTTTCTTCATATCCCCCCGTACTTAGCACATAGTAAGTACTTAAATGCTTATTGACTGAATGACACATAGAGAAACTGAGACTGAGAGAGGTAAGATAACTTGCCCAGGGTCATGTAGATGGGAAGTAACAGAGCCAAGAGCTGAATCCAGGTTTTCAGGCTGCATATCAACAGTTTTTTGTGAGAGACTGTAGTGTGCTGTATCTTGATGTTGTCACTCACCATTGTAAGAATATTGGCATGAAAGAGAAAGGTCTTTCTTTTGGCTTTTTACTCCATTATATAAGATAATGAATCTTATTTCATTTAATCTTTACAACAATCATAGGGTTGGTATTTTTATCAGATGGTATTTTTATCCCTGTTTTGCAGATACAGAAACTGAGGCTGAAAATTTAAGTAACTTGTCATGAGCCACCCAGCTAGTAATTATGTGAGGTAGAATTTAAACTGATAGTTTTCTGACTCCAACTCCAGTACCTTCTCCACTGTGTCACTTATAATGGATGCACAATTACATAGTCGCTTTGTTTTTACCATGTACCACTCTCTTCTCTGCAGAAGGAATAAATCCAAGATCGTGAGTTAATCATAAGTTTTTGACAGAGGTTGAGTATTGCAGATGGGATTGCATTTTGAATCCTTCTATTTCCCTCAGGGTTCAGTTGTTTTCAACCATCTCACCATCTCGTTCATGTGCTCTACTGAACCCTGCTGCTGCTACTGCTGCCGCTGGTGCCTCTGGTGCCGCTGAACAGTTTCTTGGCAGTGTCTTCCTCATGGTCCACTGCATCTCAGTCATCCAATTTGCAGTAGTTCTTAAGGTGCTAGAGGGGTGGGAGCTTGTCGGGCTGGAGAAAGTCAGGCTAGTGTGAATCACTAACAAAGAAGCCCTTGCTTCTGATGGGGAATTTGTCATCTCCAGTCATCCTGATTGATATCTGGCTAATGGACCCAGATGGCTCTAGAGGAGAAAGTGAGTCTGGTGACTTTACATAGTCTTCCTCACTTAAGTCCAATTCATTAGCATGTCATGGCATCACCTGCCTGATGTCATGGTCCTCTTTGAGAATGAAGGACAAACCACAATATCACCCTCTATTGTACTGAATCCCTGCCCATCTAAGAACATCCTACTCCCAATGATGCTTCCCATCATTAGGAATCACCCTTTGCCCATGTTGGTTCTATACCCTATGAAATCTATGGCTAGCAAAATAAATGCTTTTTTTTACTCATCCTTATTCTAGAAGAGCACCTACATCACCATTGAAATTAGCTGCTCAGACAGGTAAACCAAAAGGAAAACATGAGTGTTAGTGTTGTTAGCGTGTCCTACCCTGCTCAAGAAATTTCAGTGACTCCCTATTGATTCTATGTTAAAATATAAACTCTCCTTGATTTTAAAAGTCCTCCACAATAATCCTCCAGCCTACCTTTCCAGACTTATTACATGTCTTGCCTTCCTCTACCTTACTTTCCAGTCAGACTAGTCTACTTATTGTCTCCTGCACCTGACATTGCTTCTCTTGACCCTGGAGCTTTGTACAAGTAGTGCTACTATCCATGCTTGGAATGTACTTGGCGCTCACCACTGCCTCTTGGAATATTAGCTCCCTCCAAGGCTCGCCATTTGTGCCATCTCTTATAGGAAGCCCTTCCTTATCCCTTGTGAATGTTCTTTCCTTTCCCTCAATTAAGCAGCTGGGGAATAGTAGAGAATCCTCTGGTCCTAGCTTTGAGAAGATCATACATAGTCCAAATCCTGCCTTAAAAGCTTACACAAATCTACATGAACCTGGGGAAGCTACATTTTCCAAAGAACAGAACGTGCCCACGTCATTACATTATCCTGTTGTGAGGACCATATCTTTATGACCCTCAGAGCCATCTTGCAATACAAGTAGCATGGCTATCCTTGTGTTGGGTAGTTAAGTGGTTAGAGTTTCATACTTAGAACCAGGAAATTGAGTTCAAATCCTGCTTTGGATACTTACTAGTTATATAGATATGGGCAAGTCACTTATCCTCACTCAGCCTCAGTTTCCTTATCTATAAAATAGGGATGATAATAGTACCTATTTCATGGAGTTGTTGTAAGGCCCAAATAAAATATGTGTGTACATATATATATATATGTATATATATGATATATGTGTGTATACACATATATAAGTAGATGTATATATACATACACATATATGTGTTTATATATGTATATGTGTATATAATCTTGCAAATCTCAAAGGACTATATGTTTGCTCTTTTTACCAATCATTCACATTTCTGTTAACATACTCCAGTGAAAGGTAAAGTCTTAGAGGGACTAGGACAGCTGCTGTTTTGACTTTGTGCCTAGCAGAAGGCCTGGTACAGAGCAGACACCTTTATAAAGTTTGCTGAAATTGCATTGTGATGGATTATATTGGATTGGATTTTCCTGCTACCTTCCTAGGCTTACCTTAGATACAGTCTATTACTCTTTCAATAAATAAGATCCATTTTCAGTGCAAACAACGAGGGTTTTAAATTGCATTTGGTTTAAATTATAGCTCATGTTGAAAATTAATTTCTCTAAAGACACTTTGTGACTTCTTGAAAATAAATTAGGTCACTGGCATATGCCACCAATTTCTAGCTATAAGGGCCAACTAGCTATAAGTGCTTCCTAAATATGGTTTTGTTATCACAGAAATCATCGCACTGAATGGCAACTGATTTGTTGCTAGAAAGACAGACTCAAAGTCTGAAAACTGAGTGGTCTGAGGGACTACTGAATCGCACTTCCCATTGTATCCTATCTTTAACACGGTATTTTGCCCATAGTAGATGTTTAATGAATGTGTTATGTTTGTTGATGTATCTCTTGAACACTTACCATGTGCCCAGCATCTAGTGGTAGATATGATGAAATCTAAGGTGGTTGATGCCCTCAGGGGGCTTCCACTTATTAAGGAGATTAGACTACACTGATGACAAATAAAACCATTATGTAAAGGATTATCAAGAAAGCCCACTCAACTTAGTGAGATCTTTACCCTTTAACTTTATCAAGTTAATCAAGCTTTCCTCTGAGTGGCTGAATCAACAGCTGGAGTAGCCTTTCTTTGTCCCTTTCCTTCACTTCTCTCTAATTCTCAGGCCAACACAAACCCTACCTGGGGCTGACAGTTGAGAAGAGCAACATAGATGCTTACATTGAATGAATGAACGTGCCTCACCACCTAATCCTTTTGGTAAAATGAAAAAACATCAGACCTTAACATCTGTCCTTCTGCTACACCCTCCAAATCCCCAGTTACTGCTATCTAACCTACCGATATGTTGTAAGGACGCCTGGCCTTTCTATCTGCCCTACAGCTGACCTCACTTACATTGCTGTGTTCCCCATCAGTGTTTGAACTCCTGGAGACCATGGATTATCTCACTTTTCCTCTTTGTAACCCCAATGCGTAGCACAGTACTTGGCACAGAGGAAGTGCTTAATAAATGGTGTTTCATTCGTTAATTTAATCCAATAAACTTGACTGACTTTTCTTGACTTCTCATTTACAACTGAAATGCTAAATGGTGCATCTAATGCTATATATCTATAATTATAAATTCAATAGGAATTCTGGGAAGGAAGGGATCATTGTAGGCTTTTTATAGTCACAGATGGCTTTATGGAGGTGGTGAAAAATTAGATCTTACAAAATTAGTATCTAAGGATCATGGATGCAGAGCTAGAAGGGACCTCAAAGGATATTTAGTCCAACCATTTCATGCCAGCCTCCTACTTTATTTTTTTAAATTAATTTATTTTTTTTTGTTTTCAACATTTACTTCCATAATCTTTAAATTTTCTCCCCCTTTCTACTCCCTCCCCAAGATGGCATGCAATTTGTTATAGGTTCTACATATACATCCTATTAAACATATTTTCACATTAGTCACATTGCATAGAGGAATTAAAATGAATGGGAGGAACTACAAGAAAGAAAGAAAATAATGGAACAACCACAAAAAAAGAAAATAGCCGACCACTCTGTATTCAGATTCTATAGTTCATTCTCGGGATGTGGATGGCATTTTCCATCATGAGTACTTTGGGATTGTTTTAGGTCCTTGCATTTCTGAGAAGGGCTACATCTATCAAAGTCAGTCACCACACACTGTGACTGTTACTGTGTACAATGTTCTTCTATCTTTGCTTGCTTCACTCAGCATCAGTTCATATAAGTTTTTCCAGGTTTTCCTGAAGTCTGCCTGCTTGTCATTTCTTATAGCACAATAATAATTCCATTACATTCATATACCACAACTTGTTCAGGTATTCCCCACTTGATGGGCATCCCCTCGATTTCCAGTTCTTGGTCACCACAAAAAGAGCTGCAATAAATATTTCTGTACATGTGGATCCTTTCCCCATTTTTATGATCTCTTCAGGATACAGACCTAGAAGTGATATTGCTGGGTCAAAGGGTATGCACATTTTTATAGCCCTTTGGACATACTTCCAAATTGTTCTCCAGAATGGCTGAATCAGCTCATAGCTCCATCAGCAACAAATTAGTGTTCCAATTTTCCCACACCAATCTCCAACATCTATCATTTCCCTGTTTTGTCATGTTAGCCAATCTGATTGGTGTAGTGTGTCAGTTTTTTTATTTGCATTTCTCTAATCAAAAGTTACTTAGAGCATTTTTCATGACTAGAGATAGCTTTAATTTCTTCCTCTGAAAAGTTCCTGTTCATATCCTTTGACCATTTATCAATTGGGGAATGACTTGTATTCTTGTAAATTTGGACTCAGTTCTCCATATATTTTAGAAACGAGACCTTTAGTTGCAAAAATTCTTTCCCAGTTTTCTGCTTACCTCCTAATCTTAGTTGCATTGGCTTTGTTTATACAAAAACTTTTCAATTTAATGTAATCAGAATTATCCATTTTGCATTTTGTAATGTTCTCTATTTCTTATTTGTTCGTAATTCCTCCATTTTCCATAAATCTGACAGATAAATTGTCTCTTGATCTCTGAATTTGTTATATAGTATTAGTCTTTATATCTAAATAATTTACTCATTTGAACTTTATTTTCATATACTGTCTCAGATGTTGGTCTATGCCCAGTTTCTGCCATACTACTTTCCAGTTCTCCCAGTGGTTTTTGTCAAATAGTGAGTTCTTATCGCAGAAGTTGGGGTCTTTGGTTTATCAAAGAGTAGATTGCTATAATCATTGACCATTGTCTTGTATACCTAAACTGTCCACTGATCTACTCAGCCTCCTGGAATCTTAAACCCATGAAGATAAAAGGCTGGCTCAGTGTCACTGAGAGAATAAATCACAGGTGAGATTTTAACCCAGAACCCAAGCTCTTGTACCATATGCACTGTATCATACTTCCTCCTCAATTTCAGGGCTTTCTATAGAAAGACAGGGTTATATATTTAGCTGTAAAAGGAGCCTTAGAGGTTAGTTAGTCCAATCTCCTTGCAGTTTTACGCATAAAATTTATATATTTACATGTTTGCAAAACACTTTCTTTACATATATTATCCTAATTCTCCTACCCTACCATTATTCCTTGTTGACAGATGAGGAAACTGAGACTTTGAGAAGTCAAAACTTGCCTAAGACCACAAAGGTAATAAGTAGCAGAGCTAGAGAAGCAGGATCTATAGACCCCACATCCACCGAGTCAAGGATGTCATAGAAATTGCATTGTGTAGGTGTTGGGGAGGAAGAAATTTGTTGCCAAACTGCTGCTGTTGATCTTAATCTCTAGTTTGTGTCAATTTCCAGCATTCCACCTCCCTGCCTATATGACCCAATAACTATTCTTTAGGAGACTAAATGTCTTCCCATAATTCCACTTTTATTTCTATTTGAGCTTTGAGACAACTGCCTCCTGCCAAACAAGATGGAAGCCCATTTCCCATTGATTCCCTTCAAGATTTTATGGTTGGTGTTTTAAAAGGGAAACTACAATTTAGGAACAGCTGTTTAGTTATTTAGAAATGCTACATCTGCTTCAAAAAGAGGAAAATTCCAATGCCTGCCAAATATGCTTCTTTTGGAACTAAGTAGTCTAGCCTCTCACATGGTGGCAGAATATAGTCTCTTTAGATCCAAGTCAGATATGCCCAACAGAAGGCACCAGTCTTGACTGAGTATTCAAATTCCCAAATGGTTTTTGAATACCATTGCCTTGAGTGGGTAGGTTCATTTCAACAGTAAAGAACATTACACTATCAAGCAATATATAACTTCAGCGGTGCAGTTTGGGACTTAATGTTTCAACAGAATATGGTGAAATTCATCAACATGGAGGAGCAGTACAGGGTGTCTAGATGGACAAGTATCACATTTTAGTTGAAATACTTAGTTCTGGCAACCCAGTGCAGTGTTTAATGGAAATGGCATCACTTATCTAAGAATTTGAATCAAGAAATGTGAAAATATGACATTGGAACAGGAAGGAGAAAAGAGTTGTAATAAGATTATAAGTTTTACAGCTGTAAAGGACCTTAGAAGTCACAGGAAAATGGAGGGGGGCATTTAAGGAGTTATGCAGTAATTTGTCTGATAAATATCTGGGTGTTTCAGTAGACCTCAAAGTCACCATGACTCATCAGTGTATGGGGCAGTCATAAAAGCTAATATTACCTTGAGTTGCATTGGAAGAGGCATAGATCCCATGACTCAGGAGATAATAGTCTTTCTTGCTCTGTCCTGATCTGATGGCCTTTAGAAAATGACATTTAGTTATGGGGACCTTGGTTAAATTCAGTTCTGGGGATCCTGAGGACTCCGATAAATGCAAGTTACCAGAGGAAAGCAAATAGGATGCTGTTGAAGCACCTGGAACCAATATCATATGAGAAAAAATTGAAGGAATTGGAGGAGAAGACTTGTGTTTGTTATTAGGGAAAACTCCCTAACAATTTCCATTTCCCAAAAGTGGAATGCACTTCCTTCAGAGGTAACAAGTTTTCCTTCACTGGAAGTCTTCAAGCAAAAGGTAGTCAATCACTTCAGGGCATGTCATAGTAAGGCTTTTTTGTCAATGGATTTGGATTAGATGTCCACTAAGGCATCTTCTAACTACATAGTTCCATGATGGTACAAAAACCTTGTGTTACAGAAGGAAACTGAAACCCAAAGACACAAAGGGCCTTACACATAAGTTGCAAACTGAAGAATAAGGATTTGAACTCAGATTGTCTAATTCCAGATCCACTTTTCTTCCCATCACACCATTCTCTTTACATCAATTTGTTCCTTTGTGCTTTACAGTGGGTGATCTGAGACCAATATCAAGGCTTAAAATAAGTAGGATTTTATAAGAGCTGTTTTTAAAAAATCTGGTATGCTTTCTAATTAAGAAAAATAAGAAGTCACTCAAACTACATTTGATAAATGTTTATAAAGTGCTTTCTCTGTCTTCTCTTAACCAGATATACATATTATTCTATATATAATTTAATGAGGGGAAAAAAACCATTAGATTTTCAATAATAAAGATGGAGCTCAAATCTATGTTCTAAGATCCAGGATCTTCTCCTAACTATTTTTTTTATCTTGTACAATCACTTCTCTTAGTTTGACCTCTTTTTTTGGACTCAGTTCCCTCATATAGAAAAAAAGATAAGTTTTTCCTAAATAGACCCAAAAGTCCATTACAGCTTTTAGAATGTACAGGTTGAAATTCTTCTATTCTTTCAAATCCTACCTTAGGTCACACACCATACATAGAACATTCCCTTGTTCACTAGAAGTGCCTTTCAACTTTCTTGAAGACCTAATGCTTCTTTTTGGACTTTCCCAGACACTTACTATTCTAAGGCTTTCCCTTGAGAAGAATAAAAACTTGGGGGCAGGGACTATATCAATTTCATTTTTGTATTTCTATGTCTTGTGCATAGTGAGAGTTTAATAGATAGATACTGAATTGAATTTAATGGGAATTTTTAAAAATTCAAGTCTTATCTTTAGATTGTGATACCACATTTTCCCTTTGGTTTTTAATAGAATAAGTTCTTTCCTTATGCATAATGAATGGAATGCTGCACCTCAAGGAAGGAGATACCTGGCTCATGTCTATCCCAAGACACTCACTGTGTGACCTCTGGAACATCAATTTCCTTATAGGTAAAAGGGGGATGATAAGAGTTTCCACCTCTTAGGGCTGCACTGAGGCTCAGATGAGGCAACGATTTTAAAGCTGCTGGAGAGACATGATTTATGAACCTCAATGAAGTAATAATCATGTTTTCAAAATCAGGGGTGGGGAGAAGCACTAGTGATACAAACCCCAAAATGAAACTATCCTCACCCACAAAAAACTTGCATTCTATCCAGGTACACACTGTGTGAATTTGAAAATATATGCCTGGCAGAAAGCCATGGGTTCATGTCCTGCTTGGGACACATACTAGTTGTGTGATCTTGGGTAAGTCACTTAGCCTCTCAGTGATGTGAGGTCAGAGTTGGGAGAGCTGGTTCAGATTCGAAAGAATTCGCTTAGACCTTCTCTTTAGCCAGTGGGAGCTTTGTTGATACAAAAGCATACAAACCTGAGATTTAGCAAGGAGATAAACAAAGGCACTGATATAGGAAAAAATACCAGACTTATATAGACAGAAACCTCTACAGTGTGTAGGATGATTTTACAGTTTCTTACAGGGTCTAGAGATTTAGGGGCAGGACAAGTCTTGCAAGATAAGGACACAGGGTGAGGACAATGACACAAGATAAGGAAGACGAGGAAATCTTATGACCCAGGATGGAGCGAGGAGAGAGTCTAGGAATTTTATGGTCCAGGATAAGGGGGAAGTTTTATGGCATTTCAAGATAAGGGGAAGAGACTCTAAGGTGACCTAAAGCTCAGGAGGGGCCTCACAGGGTACTGGAAAAGCAACCCTTAATATTAACACTTAGTCCTTAGGGCACCTTTATATCCACATCAGGAAGCTCTCTAAGACTCTAGGTTTCAGAGGAGATGCCAATCTGCTTTGGTAGAGAAAGTTTCTTCATCTGGGAATTCCCTGTGCCAATGCAATCATGGGTCCAGTTCCTATTACTATATAAAATAAACATAAGGTAATTGTGAAGGTGCTGTTGAAACCCTGGTTTTCCAGAAGGGTTCTCGCTTAAAGTTAGAACATATTTTCAATTTAATTCTAGAAAAACAAACTTAACATAGACAGCTAGTATCCTAAATAGGGAACGGAACAGCAATGGAGAATTGGGGTGGGGAGAGGAGAATGTTCAGAAAGCAGAGTTTTTCCTTTCTCTGGTGTCCTCTGGGCCTCCTCCTTCCTTGCTTCTAACAGGGCTTGGATGTCCTTTTAGAGTCAAAGGCAAGGCAGTCACACTAGTAATGGTCCCTGAGGCCAGGTATGCCCCTTCAAAGCAAACTTAACTGTTGAATGAATTTGGCCAAGGTAGACAGCCAACCTAGAGAGCTCAGCTCCCAAAGGAGCTAATTATCTGCCCATAATGACTCTGCCTTCACCTGCCTTTGGCTTTGTAGACCTAGCTCAGCAAGCAGATTGATTAGAGGCTATTAGCTTCTGGTTTTTAAAGACTTTGCCTCCAGCCAACTTTGGAAAAGAGAATAGGTCTTTTTCTCACTTGTGGAGCTGTGTGCTTAACTCCTGGATAGTTAGGGGGAAAAACCCTCAACTTTTCAAAGTTGGAAATGGGCCTCTTAATTGGAATGCCTCCTGTGGCTGTAACTACTCTGATTTACTTTCCTCCTACAGATGTTTAAGTATTTTATGAGGGGAAAAAAGTGCATTCACTGGGCTTTTGGGCCAGTCACATCCTACTTGTATGATTTAATAGGCAGTGACACTTGGCATGATGCATGATCTGGATTGGATAATATCTGAACCACCAAGAATAAGTTAGTGAATTGCTGCGACTTCACAGGTTTGGAAGTTTTCCAATGAGCAGCCGTAAAGTAAACTCCCATTTATCGAGAATTTTTGAAAACCAGAAACATCAAATAACAAGAATCTTCACCCCACCCCCTCACACAAGTACCATAGTGATATGGGGTATTCATAATGGTGACCTTGGGGGCACCTAAGTTCCTAATATGACTTCTGAATCAATAAATAAAGATTACATTATGCTTAGCACCGTTAGATGCAGTTTATTGTATTTAAATGGCTTTCAAGTTATTCATTAAATCAATATTTATTGAGCTGCTGCTATGCACAAGACCCAGCAGGTCCACAAAGAACATACCCTGCCTCTCAAAGTTCTGATAAGAGAATTAAGAGAGAGAATCACAGAGTCTCAGAATTTCACTGTTAGAAGGGACCTCAATGCCCTCTGACTTCAACAAAAATTTCCTCTGACAAACACTTCCCAAGTCATCATTCAGCTTTTGCCAGAAGACATCTAACTAGACATCCCCTTTGATTTTGGGCTGGTTGTAATTGGTAAGAAGTTATTCCTCACCCCCAGTCTAAACTTCCCTCTTGCAACATCCATCCTATTGTTCCTGGCTCTACCATCTGTGGTTGAACAAAAAAATGTCCAGTTGCACTTCCAGATGACAACTCTTCAAGTGCTTGAACACGGTTATCTTCCAGCTAGATCTTCTATAATGATGATAACGATGATGGTGATGATGATAATAATGTAGCATCTATACAGTACCTACTGTGTGTCAGGCACTGTGCTAAGCGTCTTACAGACTATTTCATCTGATCCTCACCATAGCCTAAGGCAGTAGCTGCTATTATCACTTTACAGTTCAGGAAACTGAGGCAAATGAAAGTTTAAGTGACTTCCAGTTAAACAGTCTGTAGGTGAACAAGCATTTATTTAACACTTATTATATGCCAGGCCCTGTGCTAAGTGTGCTAAGTGTTGGAGATACTGCAAACAGCATCTGTTTCCATTTCCATCAATACATTCTCATATGGCATGGACTCACGACTCATTAGAGGCAGCAGGGTGGCTCAGTGGATAGTGTTGCCAGGCATGGAGTCAAGAGGACTCATCTTTCCAAGTTCAAATTCAGTCTTAGACACTTACTAACTGTGACCTTGAACAAGTTGCTTAAACCTGTTTGCTTCAGTTTTTTCAAGTGTAAAATGCGCTGGAGGAGGAAATGTCAAACCACTCCAGTATCTTTGCCAAGAGAACCCCAAATGGGGTCCCAAAGAATTGAATATGACTGAAAAAACTATAAGGCTCATCACTGTCCTGATCATTTTCCTTAACCTTCAAGCTCAGAGAGAATGCTCTTGAAGAACATGGCAGTATGTGATAGATACCATAAAGAGCATTAAACCCATTTTATAGAAGAATGAGGGAGAGAGGAGTTCCTTCTTTTAGGGATAACTAGGGAAGGCAGTTGAGCTGGGATCTGAACAATAAGTTGGATTTGAAGAAGAAAAGCTAGTGAATCCCAAGCAAAGGAAACCACAAAGGTAAATGTGAGCTGATGCATATTTAGGGAAAAGTGGTAACAGTCCTCATGGGCCACCTGTGAGGCTAAGGCATCACTCATCAGAAATGCCACGAAGGGGATTGCTTTTGAGGCATGTGTTGAAATAGATCAGTAGTTCTTAATGGGGGGCTGTGAAATTGGTTTTTAAGAATATTTTTAGAATGGTATTTCAATATAATTGAGTTCTTTTTTTATCGGGTGTACTTTATTTCATGCATTTAAAACATTATTCTGAAAAAGGAGCCCAAAGGCTTTGCCAAACTGCCAAAGGGGGCCAGGACACATGCGTAAAGAAATTATTTGCAGCATAACTATAGTTCAATCTACATAATCTCTAAGATTCCATAAAATTCTGAGTCTGTAGATTCAATTTTGGGGATTAGTGAGAAATAAGGAAAGGCATATTGGAGGATCTTGTAAGGGTACCATAAGGTGAAAACGGTAATAGCACCTAACACTTACAAAGCACTTCCAGATTCACAAAGTGTTTTATATACATCTCATTGATCTTTAAAATAACTCCTGAAGTAAATACTATTATTATCCTCATTTTACAGATGAGGAACTGGAATCTGAAAGAGGAGTAAAAGAGTGTGTAAGAAAGGATTAAAACTTAGGTCTTCTTGACTCCGAGATAGGCGATCTTATCCACTACTTTCCCCAGATATCTCAAGGAATCAATGAAAATTTTTAGCAGGAGAGTGTGACATAAGTATTAAAGATGCAAAAGCCTCCTAATTGGCTCAGTCTCTCCCCTCAAATCCATCTTCCACACTGCTTCCATATCAATTTTCTAAAAGTATGGCTTTTATCATAGAAACTGCTTATTAAAAAGTTCCAATGGCTCCCTTCTGCCTAATTAACAGAGTTTTCACTTGTTAGATAATGCTTAAGTTCCTCCATTATCTTCTCTCAATTCATTTCTCTAGACTTATCGCCTTCGACTCACCTTTCCTCACTCTGTGCTTTACACCACTATCTTGGATACTTCCTTATTATACCTCACACTTTCCTGCTGTTTTCTCCTCTTCAAATACTACTCACTCCCTTTCCACTTCTCCAAATCTTTCCTTCCTTCAAGAGTGACCTCCAATGCCATCTTCCCCATCAGGCTACAGTTCACTGTGCTGTTCCATTGCCCATGAATATCTTAATTATTAAAATGATCACTACCTTCCAAAGTCCCTTATTCCATTTTTGAAACTTAGGTTTATTTTTTGTATTCCATCTGAGACTTTATTAATTTGTGATACATGTAAGAATCCCTCTGCAAGAAGGCTTTAAAGAAACACAAATATTACGTAATATGCTACCTAGTATTTGGAAGCATTTCATTACTTTTCTTACTTATTGTTTCATTCTTTCATTCACATATTTATTCATCTATCCATCCATCTATTCATTCATTATTTTAATAGTCTGGACTTCAGCAAAATGAATCATGGAATAATGTTTTGTCTAATAGTTACTTTCAATTTGAAAATAATTCATTATCCTCACAGAATACAGAACTGATAGCTGCATCTCTGGTCTCAATTTAAGATAATAGACAATGAGAAATTAAAAGGAATGAAGAGAAGAGGGTATGTGTATGTGTATGTATGTGATATATATATATATATGTGTGTGTGTGTGTGTGTGTGTGTGTGTATGTCCTGTCCACTTCAAACCTAATTCTTTATCTGTTTTGCTCCAATGGTCAAGAGCTTGCTAGCAAGAACAGCTGATTTAACAAAACACTTTAAAGCTTATAAGGAGAGTTACAGATATCATCTCATTAGATGCTTACAGTTTTGTGAAGTAGGTACTGCAGGTATTATCATCCCATTTTACAGATGAAAAAGCTGAAGCTTAGAGAGATTAGGAGACTTGCCTATAGTTACATGCCCAATAGCAAAGATGAAATCCGAACCCAGGTTCTCCTGACTCCATATTTAACTGTCTTTCTGTTGTAGCACCTGAGCTGGTCATTGAAAGAAAAAGACCATTTAACAGATGGACATGTGAGGGGGAAGCCAGCGTGCTTAAAGTCATAAATGTGAGAAAAGGATGGAATGAAACTGAGAAACTGAGTCCCCCAACTTTAGTACTAGATAAGGTTGTACAGGTAGATGAGTTTACAATGGTGTAGGGCATCAAATCTCACATTGATCAGATGAAGTTTGACAAGGCCTGGAAATCTCATTCTGCCCATTTTCAAGTGAACTGGTCCCAATGGTAAAACGGAAGACAAGGCCTTTAAAGTATAAGAATAAATTTGATTTACTGTCTAAGAAATGATGAAGTTATTTTTAAGAAGCTTATGCTGAATACTAAAATGACTTAGTATTAAAACTCAACGTTTTTGAATTGACAATTCATAAAGCAACAAGATAAATTGAAAAACACAGTTTTGATGAATATGATTCTGTTCATGATTTATTTGCAATATGAAGGCCTGTGAAGAGACTGGTATAAAAAAAATTTCCTATGCCTTTCTACGATACTCCTTAGTTTTTATATTTCATATAATTATATTTTATCTGGTTATATAACAATTCCAAAGACTTGTCAAGCCAAATTTAGTTTAGCACAGTTACACAACCAAAATCTGCTTTAAGCAAGTCTATTCCAAGCAGAAAAACAACATTAGTTGAGTGATTGAACATATTTCTTTCCCTCTCTCAACAATGAAGTCATTTCTATCTTTTGGGGGAGAAAAAAATTGTTTTTCTGAAAATTATTTCCCAAGTTAAAGATAAAAAGCTGCTATGATTTTGAAGTTAAAAATAAAATTTGACCATCAGAGACCTAATTTAATGAGCTATAAAAAATTAGAGCTATAGTTAGTCATTTCAGACTCACATGTTTCAAATCCCTATTCACTGTGTCTTTGTATTGGGGAATATCTTACCTCTGAAACTTGCCTGAAAAATGTGCTTTTAACCTTCAAAATGGTTGTTTTCTATTCGTCTGCATTTGCTGAAGTACTTGTTTGAATTATTCTTGTTTCCACACAGTAATTTATTACTTCTTTTATTAAACCATCAAATGGCTTTTGTCAGTAGAAAATAAAATGATACATATTTGAAGAAAATTTATTATACTTACAATAGTTATATATACACACAATTAAACCATTATTATCGCAGTACTTATTTTTTCTTCAAATATGGTTTAACACACACTCTGGCAAGGCAGTGTGACATATGGATGGAGAATTGTCCCTTCTGATGTGTGTGCCCCACCTCTGACAAATGGTGGCCAGGTGTCTCTGAGCCAGCCGTTCAACCTTTCAGGGAAACCATTAGTTTCAAAGAAGGTGCCAGCCTAGATCGGCAGAGGGACTTTTTTTACTTGGGTGTTTTCTTTACCAATGAAATCACCTGTTCAGTCTCTGCTCCTGAGTTAAATAACAAAGGGATGGGCTGGTTCCCCACTGTAGTCTTCTTTTAATGCTCTTAGTTGGCATTGACATTGGATACAGTGCCCCTGCATTCTCTGAGGCTATGTCTGTAAGGTGTGAGACTGGCAGAACCTTACAAATTGGAGAGTCTTTTAAGTACAGATCTGGTCACTAATGATATGTCTTTCTTCCCAGTACCAGCCTAAGTGAGTTTGAGATTTGTAACAGATTGTATGCATGTGTGTGTATGTATACAAACATGTATAGCCAGAGCCACAGACTATATTTGATTTTGAAAGCCCGCTCAGCTAAGTATGAAGAGGATCATCCTCAGTCATTTGGCTGCTAGGTGATTAATTTTCATCTTATAAACATGCTACAGCTGAGGAGAGGAGAGGAAAGGAAAGGAGAGCAGAGGAGAGGAGGGAAGGGGAGGAGGGAAGAGGAGAAGAGGAAAGGAGGAGGAGGAAAAAAAGGGGGGGCAAGGATACTAAGAAGCACATATTTTTAGACTGCAAGTATCAATTAAATTATTATTCCTCATAATATGAAATCTTTGCACAATGACACCAAAGGATGACCTATATTTGGAAGAAATGAATATTGATGATCTTACCAGAAATAAAATCAGACAATGTAAGCAAGATGCAGTTAAATGGTCAGATGGTTTATAGGTTTCACTTAGAGACAAAAGTGAGTTGTCAGGATCAGTTTCAACATGGGACAAAAGACACTGAAAAAGAAGCATCATTTCATAGGACACTAGGTCATCTTGTCTGGGAATGCTTATGATGAGCATTTAAGAAAACCCTAACATGAAGATAATTGTAACTTAGACACCGACATCTGTTTTAGAGGATAAAGAGGTAGAGAGATTTTATGGGGAATTCAAGAAGATTCTCTGAATCAAGTGACCCTATTGATGACCACACTTAGCTAAACCTCAGCTTTATATCACTACTACCATCCATGTCCTTTACTCCTATTCAAGTGTTGCTGAAAAACATCCCAGAAGTGACCAGGCTAGCTACAATTTTATGCTTTGTAATCTCAAGTGGGCACTCACTGTGGCCATGAGTTGCCATTCACTATATCATGTTGTCTCTCTAAATATGAGACAGAGACAAAGAGGGAAGGAGGGAAGGAGGGGGAGAGAGAGGGAGGGAGAGAAAGAGAGAGACAGATGGACAGACAGAGAGAGACACAGAGAGAGAATGGATACATTTATACACACATAAATACATAGGTATAAGTAGGTAGGTAAACAGAAGAACATATGATAACTAGATAATAGGTATACATCTCTTGAGTCTCACAAATATGGCATTAAGAGAAAATTGAAATTGAACAGCTAAAAAATGACAAGGCAAGAGTGGAACACCCCCACCCATGGTTCCAAATATTGACTATCTTCTTAGCAGAGAACAGTAGATGGAAAGAGGACAGGCTAGTTTTGACGGTCAGTAAAGGTCATGGCAGGCATGGAGTGCTTCATGGAAGGCAAGGAAGGCACGCTGCACGCACGCAGGAAGGAGGGAAGCCTGGGCAAAAGCTAAGTTCTTTGAGTGTCCAGGACCCAGGGGAAGCGGGGCTAGGCTATACAAGTCTGGAGTAGACTACCAACACTGGAAGGAGAAGATAAATTTTGCCTCTTTGCCAGCTCTCCCTCGGGCTGGCACCGGACTGATTATCTGTGTCATTCCCACAACTTTCCCCAGGAATGTGGCAAATGAGGACTGTGGGAGCAGAGCTTCAGTCCCCCGGCTCTGGGGCAGCACACTCTCCATGGTGCTGATAGTTTAGCAGAAGGCTGGAACAGGACAGATTTATCCAGTGCTAAAATTAGGGCATCGTTGACGGGGCCAATTATTAGTCATTGTAACATTTTCTCCCAGAATGAGGAAGTCTTGCTATGTGCTGCCGAGGCTGTTAGCCAAGCAGGTGGAAAGCAATACATAAAGCTCTTCCTTTCTAGTGCGAGGAAGCCTGTACAATGAGGGAACCCAGGAGGACTGTGACTCAGTTTCTCGATGCGAAGCAAAAGTAATTCTGTTCTGTGAGATCTTGACTGTCCCTCACTCAGTTTATGTCCTTACGCCAAGAAGATGAGCCTGATGTCATTCAGATATATTTAACAACATATGGAGGCAGTGACAGAGTGCTATGCCTGCAGTCAGGAAGACCTGTATTCAAATCTGTCCTCAGATGCTTACTAGCTGTGTGATCCTGGGCAAGTCACTTAACCTCTGCCTGCCTCATTTTCTTCAACTGTAAAATCAGGATAATAATAGCACTATCTCCCAGGGCTGTTGGCTCAGATGAGGTAATATTTGTAAAAACAACAATAGCAAAGCACTTAGCACATTGTGTGGCCCTATATAAATCCTTATTTCCTTCCCTTTCCCAAACTCTCTTCATCAAACATTTATTTTTTAAAGTTTATTTTTTAGTTTTCAACATTCACTTTTATAGGATTTTGAGTTCCAAATTTTTCTCCCTTCCTCCCCTCCCCAAGACATCATGCAATCTGGTATAGGCTACACAAGTACAATCATATTAAACATATTTCCAAATTAGTCATTCAACAAGCGTTTATAAATGTTTCCTAGGTACTAGACACTGGGGAAGAATTCCTGTCTTCAAGGAGCTTATACTCCAATTTTGTATTTACTGATCTGCCTACTCTTCTTACATAGATCCATATACTAAGTGGATGGTAAGGGGTAGGAAGGGGTTCCGACATGTAGATGGATAAATACATACAAAGTGAAGCAAAGTGCCTTCCAGAGGGGGAGAGCCCTCAGGATAGGCCTGGAGGGGGTGGCAGAATTTGAAGGAAGTGAGGGATCTTGGAGGTGGAGAGGAGAAAGGAGAGCATCCCAGACATGGAAGGCAACTTGTACAAACAGTGTAGTGGCAAGAACACTGTTTGGAGTCAGAGGACTCAAGCTCAAATGTCATCTCAATTGTATATTATTTGTGGGAACTTGGACAGCCTCTCTGAGTCTCAGTCCCACATCTGGAAAATAAGAGGCTGGACCGTGTAGTTTCTGAGTTTTCCTCCAGCTCTCAATTCTAGATGTTTCTGGACTTGACTTAGAATTAACTAATAGTAACTATCTTCACTTTGCTTAGTATCTTGGAAAGGTTTTATCTGTCCTAGAGTCGCATTATTCTTTACAATTAGGGATATGCCAAATATTTGTTCTGGAGTAAAAGGAAGCACAATATTCCTACTCCTTTCTGCCTTCCCTGTCCAGAATCACTTGGATGACCTGGAGGAAGTCAGATGGACAGGGCAATCCTTCTCTAAAATCCACAGTTAAAAACCAAGCCTCAGCCCCAAACTTGGCTCTAAGCCACTACACTATCATTGCCTGGTCTATCTTAGCTTTCAAGTAAGGACATGAGCCCAGGTGGGAGAGTAGCTGGCCAAGAAAATCAAATGCAAGTAAAATATTTTAAAATTTTCTCTCTCAATCCAGTAGTCAATAAGCATGTATTAAGCAACACCACCAGACCTTGGGGATGCAATTGCAAAGAATGAAAAGATCTCTACTCAAAGAGATTCCATTCTGTTGGGGGTGAAATCATACACATATATGAGTATACAGGATAACTACAAAGTAAATGCAAAGTTGTATTTTGGTGGAAAGGGCACTATTAGTTGTGGGGGGATCAGGAAAGGCTTTATGTTAAAGGTGATGCTGAAGTAAGTCAACAGTCAACGGGAATTTATTTAGAGCCTGCTGGTGCCCGCCTATGTTAAGCACTACAGTTCTGAGAACTTTCTTGATTATTTTGGTTGAAGTAAGGACAGGTCATAGATCTAGACAGGGAAGGGACATCAAGATCCACCTAGTCCTAAACTCTTCATTTTACAGATAAGAAAACGGAGGCTCAGAGAGACAGTGACTTATCCATGGTCACACAAGGATTTGAGCCTCATTTTTCATGCTCTAGAGATCCTCTTCTTTCTACTGTAACACATTTCTTCTCATGTTAACAGTAAATAATTACTTTCCTTTTAAAAGATGTCTAAAATTTTTATTGAGAGAATGTTATTACAAAAACTGAATTTAGATTCATAATTTTTCTATTTATATTCATCTTATTTATTTTTTATTCATATTTATTCATATTTATATTTATTCATCTTCATCAGCTAGGGGACCAGAGGTAAAAATATCTTATTCTGAGTTTCAATTTTCTCATCCATAAAATGGAAACAATAAAGACTATTATACAGATATCAGGATTGTGGGAAGATTCATAGGCGGCACAGTGGAAAGAGTACAAGACTTAGAAAGAGGGAGAGTTGAATTTGGATCCTACTTCAAACACTAGATAATGATTCTGGGCAAGTCACTTAATTTCTCGGGGTGTCAATTTCCTCATCTGTAAAATGAAGATCATAATAGCATCTGCCTCACAGAGTAATGCATTTAAAGTGCTTTGCAAACCTTGAAGCCCTATAGAAATGCTAGCTATTACATGAGAAAATGTATGTAAAATGGTTTGCACATCTTAAAAGACTCTATTAGAATGTCAGTTATTAGTGTTATTATTGCATTTTAAAAAGATAACCACAGGTGTTTCACAGAGAAGAATGTTTTTTAACTCAGAAAGCAGAGATCCATTTTACATGAGTTCATAAATATAATGTTTGAATTACATTTGTAATAATAGACGAAAACTTCATGCTGATCCACAGGGAAACACTACTGACAAAAATCTTCAATTCTGAGAATCAATTTTTATGCTCACTTCCTCACCAGCAAATGAAAGTAGATTTTTTTAAGGTAAATTTTGAATGACATCCTTAATAACCAAACCATTTGGGAGGCATTAAAGATGACCTATACTTGTATATTTCCAGGGTCTCTCATTTCTATGTGTTTTCTCTAGGTACACTTAATCCTATTCCTTCTATCCCTGTGTATATGGTTTCCAAGTATTGCAAAGGTCTAAACCTTCATGTTGTGACCACACTGGTGATGAACATTTCCAGGTTAGAGAAGCAAGCCTAGCCCTCAGATAACAGATATACAGTGTGTCAGCAGGTCTGTGGTCAAAGCCTTTCCAGGTTGGTAAAATTTTATATATTTGTTTGTTTGTTTATGTATTTATTTATATTTTTCAACATTCATTTCCAAGATTTTGAGTTCCAAATTTTCTCCCCATCTCTCCCCTCCCCGCCCAGATGGCATGCATTCTGATTATGCCTTCCCCCAGTCTGCTCTCCCTTTTATCACACCCTAATCCCCTGCCCCTTACTTTCTTGTAGGACAAGATAGATTTCTATACCCCATTACCTGTATATCAGGGCAGTTAGGTGATACACTGAATAGAGCAGCAGTGCAGGAGTCAGGAGAATCTGAGTTCAAATCTCACCTCAGACATTTGACACTCACTAGTTGTGTGACCTTGGGCAAGTCACTTAACCCCAATTGCCTCATCTTGGGTCATCTCTGGTCATCCTGATGAATATCTGGTCACCAGCTTCAGATGGCTCTGGAGGAGAAGTGAGGCTGGTGACCTGCACAGCCCTCCCTCACTCAAAAAAACAGTCAAGTGCAAGTCATGTCATTATTTCTCTGATGGCATGGTCTTCTTTGGCAGCGAAGGACAAACACACACCTGTATATCTTATTTCCCAGTTGCATGTAAAAACAACTTTTAACATTTGTTTTTGAAACTTTGAGTTACAAATTCTCTCTCTTCTTCCCTCCCCACCCACCCTCATTGAGAAGGCAAGCAATTTAATATAGGCTACACATGTGTAGTTATGCAAAACACTTCCCATAATAGTCATGTTGTGAAAGACTAACTATATTTCCCTCCATCCTATCCCACCTCCCCACTTATTTTCTCCTTTGACCCTATCCTTTTTCAAAAGTGTTTGCTTCTGACTACCCCTTTCCCCAATCTGCCCTCCATTCTACCATCCCTCCAACTTGTCCCCTTCCCACTTACTTTCCTGTAGGGTAAGATACCCAATTGAGTGTATATGTTATTCCCTCCTTAAACCAAATCTGATGAGAGTAAGTTTCACTCATTCCTTCTCACCTCCCCACTCTTCCCTTCCATCGTGATACTTTTTCCTTGCTTTTTTAATGTGAGATAATTTACCCCATTTTATCTCTCCTTTTATCCTCCCACTATATTCCTCTCTTACCCTTTAATTTTATTTTTTCAGATATCATCCCTTCATACTGAACTCACCTTGTGCCTCTATCCATCTATCTATCTATCTATCTATCTATCTATCTATCTATCTATCTATCTATCTATCTATCTCTCTATCTATCTCTCTCTCTATCTATCTATCTATCTATCTATTTTCTTCAACCATACTAACACTGAGAAAGGTCTCATGAGTTACAAATGTCACCTTTTGATGTAGAAATGCCAGCAGTTCAACTTTAATAAGCCCTTATGATTTCTCTTTCCTGTATACCTTTTCATGCTTCTCTTGATTCTTGTATTTGAAAGTCAAATTTTCTATTCAGCTCTGGTCTTTTCAGCGAGAATGCTTGACTAAGTCCTCTATTTCACTGAATGTCCATTTTTTCATTGGTAAAACTTTCTAGAGTTCATGCTTTTCTGGCATAGTCTGAGAACCTGAAGATTAAATGGTGGCATCCAAGATCAGCCCCTACACACATACACATACACACACACAGAGTGATGAGGCATTGGGGCAAGACATTAGTGGAAGAAATGTGTTCTATTGAATTGTAGAAATAATGTTACATTAAATGCAGCACTCCACTGTCACATTCAGAGTTCTAGAAATTGCTTGGATTCACCATGTATTTAATCAGTAGTAAGGGGCCCCTATTTTCCCCCTCTGAACCAAATCTAACCAGCCAGAATTGAACATGGGATATCATAGTGTAACCTTGCGTTACAAAAACGTTATTAATGGCCCCTAAGGATCACTTGATTCTGTTCTCTTTGAATTCAGGGAGTTTCTTGTAGATGAAAAGGTATGAGTTCAATCCCAGTAGCTCTGAGCCCCCAATTAGGAAAACTCTGAGCATTTAGACAAAGGTTTAACTCTCTAATTAATTTTATACTTAGTTATCCACTGAACTCTTTGTGGTTGAGGAAAAATTCATTTTACTGGAAATAGGTAAAGATAGAACAGATTATACTACTGTGTATAGTGCATGTCTATACATGCACTAGAAGGATGAGGAGCAGAAAGAGCCAATCCTATCTTGGGAGTTCCCCTGTCTTGGGTCTTCTGCTTTCCTTTCTTGCTTATAGCACTTCAGAAGTGTGTTAGAATGTCACACTTGTTCCTAGAAGCAAAGGAGAGTCACTGGAGTTTCTTGAGCAAGGGAGTAACATGGTTAGATCAGCACTTTAGGAATATTGATTTGGCAGCTGTGTGAAGGATGGCTTGGAGAAGAGAGAGATTGAATCCTGGGAGACTAATCTGAAGGCTTTTGAAATAGTTCAGGTGAGAAATAAAAAAGTTCTAATGAACAAAGAAAATATCACAGGTCTGAATTGTGAAATAATGACAGAGGTACTGCAAAGGCAATATTGACGATATTTGGCAACTGGTTGAATGTAAATGGTGAGGGAGAAGAAGAATGGAGAATGATTCCAAGTTTAATCGGAAGACTAGGAGGATGATGGTGCCCTTGACTGAAACAGAAAAGTTCATAAGACCAGAATATTTGGGGGAAAACTGGAGTGCTATTTTTTTATATGTTTATTTTGAGATGTCATTACCTGAGATGTCAGAAGAGAGACTATGGCTAACATCTGAGAGTCATCTTGCCTATACATAGTTGAATAAATGAAAGCTGATGCAATCACTATGGAATATAGTACAGAGAAAAAAATAGAGTATAAGACATGATATAGAACCCCACACAGGTAGGAAATAAGAAATGATCTGAAAAATGAGACTGAGGAGAAGCTAGACAAGTAGGATGATAACCAAAAAAGACAGTGACTCAAAAACTCAGGGAAGAGAGAGTGGTTGGGAAAAGAGGGTGATCAAAAGTGTCAAAAGCTGAAGAGATACCTAGACAGATGAAAAATGAGAAGGGTCCATTGGGCCCGGCAATTAAGAGATCATTGGTTACCTTGGAGAGAACAATTTCACTTGAGTGATGAGGTCGGAAGCCAAATTGCAAAGGACTGAAGGGTGAGTGGGAGTTGAGAAAGAGAAGACAGCAAAGATAGCCATTAACTAGTAAAATATGGATTGCTCTTTGTGTGTGTTCTTATACCCATTCTATTCCCCACTGTCACACTCTAATGACATATAATTACAGCCACCGTAAGAATTATTTTCTTATTAGGATCAAATACCATTAAGACCCCATTCTTAATTGGTAGAAGGGATTTTTCCTCTCAAATAAATAATAGAAAAAGACTCAGACTGGAGCTTCAGACAAGGCTTCCACTGACTTTTTATTTGAAAGTCAAATCATATGCATTAGTAATTCAAGGAAAATGGAAGATTTCCTTTAGCAAAGCCTGGAGAATTATGTCTGAGTAATTCTCTTTCTCTTATTTATGGATCCTCCTAGGACCAGGGTTTTATTTCACCTTATTCATGATTGGGGCTATTTTTAAAACAAAAAAAAAATTAATTAGACAATAGAACTGGCTCCAACACTGAACAACAACCCTCAAAGAATAATAATAGTCAGATGTAGCAACTTGCTCTTTCCATCCCAGACCAGTCATTGGCACAGAGGATGATAGCAACCCTTGCTCTCTTCATCTCTTTCTATTGCCCCAGAAGAGGGGCAAAATGAAGTTGAGTCCTTCATGCATTGGGAGATAAAGTTTCCTAAATTAGATTGAGAAGCAAATAAGCTCCCTTATTCAGGATGTTTCATGTCTGGCTAATTGTCATTATTGTGATACTGAATTTTTTTAGCCAATTATGGGGAAAGCCCCAAGCTCTTGGGGCAAATATGCATCATTATTTGAAAAGGCAATGATAAATAGATCATTTCTGCAGTGCCTCACTCCCTTCATCTTATCACAGGGTATATGTGGAATACAATTCTAAGAAAAAATAAGATCAGGGAGGCATGATTATATTATTCAGATTGCATTGAAATATAATAATATAATAATATAATAATCCCTCCCACTTTTCCTCTTTTCTAGATGATATTTGGAAAGGTTCTAGCATGAACAGCAGGAAACAAAACAAACAGGCCTTTCTCTGCTGCCCTCCCACACACATCTTGTAACAATGGAAATTGATATAGCAAACTTGACAGTGTATGTAAACTTCCACATCTACAGTCCTTCACCTCTCTACCAGTGGAAGGAAATGTCTTTCATCATCTGTCCTCTGGGCTAAAGACTGGTTGTTACATATGATCTAGGTTTGAATCACATGTATTTAAAGGAAAACTGCAAAAAAATTTCAAGTTATGAACACCATGGCTATGTCTCCATGGAGTCACTGAACCAAATGTGATGGTCAGAATTTAATTTAGAGTCAATAATGATGTTTAGGTAACTATGAAAAAGTTTTCAGGAACAAATGCTTTATGTGATGTGGCCCTTTTTAGCTGAAAATATTGGGTGCAACAGCCTCTCCACAGATTTGTGATGTTGAGTCTGGCTTATACTTAAGTTCTTAAAATAACACTATACAATTTAGAGTTGGGAGGGACCTTAGAGATATCATTGAGGTGAAGGAGTTTGCCCAATGTCAGGCAGGCATGGGATCCAATTCCATTCCAAATCTGTTTCCATTTCTAATATACTGCCTTCTCCTAGGGTTCAGAACTCTCTCATGGTTGGGTTTCAATAGTAGTTACTTGGTTGTGAATAGCCCTTTTTCTGGGGCCATAGAATCATATGTTTAAAGCAAGAAGAGAAATTGGAGATCATCTAGACTAACCTCCTCATTTGGCAGATGAGGAAACTGAGGCTCAGAGAGCCAAATCAAGGTCAGACAGGTAGTTAGTAGCAGAACTGAGGTGAAATTCAGGTGATCTGACTCTAAATCTAGTCATATTTCCAATTTTGACTTGATATCTTCTCTTACGTTTCAAAATCTACCATGGCTGGTTTCTCCAATGGTCTCTTTGCCTATAACTTAGTCCCTTGTCTGGGGTCCTTCTTTTCTGTGCTGTCTATTTAGGAAAAATTGCTGGGTGGTGAAGTGGTAGGGTTGGCCAGTGTCTTTCTATTAAAAAAAAAAGAAGCCTGATTCCTATTTCGTTTCTATACTGGGCTACCCCTCCCCAAGTCCTACCCACTTTTCCCCATCTATAGGCACACAATAGTTGTTTAATAGAAAAAGCCCCAGAAACAGGCAGTTTAGACCTGCCCTCAAGTCCTGGCTTTGCCATTCATTAGATGTGTGACCTTGGACAAGTCACTAATTGTTTTATTCCCTTCATTTTCTTTATCTTCAAAATGATAGGGTTGGAATGGATGAAATCTAATGTTCCTTTAGCTCTAGATTTTATGAAATCGTTTCCCTGATAAGATGTAATCTCTTTGAGGGCAAGGATTGTCTCCTACTTGTCTTTGTATCCTGTGTGCCCTAGATGGTGCCTGGAACAGAGGAGATGCTTAATAGGTGCTTATTGATGGATTATCTGTTTCTCTGAGCTTGGGAACTTTCCTCTTCCTCCTCTTCCTCTCCTTCCTCCTCCTCTTTCTCCTCCTTTTCTTCTTCCTCCTCCTCTTCTTTCTTCTTCTCCTTCTTTTTCTTCTCCTTGTTCATCTCCATCTTCTTCTACTTCTTTTTCTTCCTCTTCTTCTTTCATACTTGGCAGGAAGAGGTCTATCCAATGAGTGTATCATGCTCAGGGGATGACATATGTATTGCCTCTTTATGAGACAGTTAGTCCTGATACCCTCTTGTTTTCACTTTCCTGTGAAGCCTACCTACTCCCTACTCCCAATGTTGTAATTATTCCCTAAGCAGGGCTAAGTAAGCAGACCTTATTGGGGTGGAAAAGAGTCACCAAAATCAACTAACATTTGTATGTCCAGTGCTTAGCACAGTGCCTGGCACACAGTAGGCACTTAATAAATGTTTGTTGGATTAGATTGGATCAATCCCTTCCTCTCTCTTTCTCTCTGTGTCTTTGTTTCTTGTCTCTCTCTATCTCTGTCTCTGTGGTTGTCTGTCTCTCATATGTGTGTATGTCTCTCTCTCTCTCTCTCTATATATATATGTATATGTATATAATATATGAGATATGAGATATAGTGTTACAACTGGAGTCAAGAAGACCTGAGTTCATATCTTTTCTCTGACAGTAACTGAATAACTACAGTCCAGTCATTTAACTTCTCCCTGCCTCAGTTTCTTCATCTCTAAAGGGGGTAGCATGTTTAATAATGATGTCCACAGTATCTACTAGGCAATGAGACTGAAATGAGATCATAATAGTTTACAAACCTTAAAGTACAGATAGTTGTCAATTATTGTGAAATTGACATCCAAACCATTCCTCCCCCTTTCCTCCTTTTCTAGCTGATATTTGGAGAATTGCTGGAGTAAGGAAGGCACCATTTGGGTCATTATCATTCTCTGAGTTGGGGAAGGCAGGGTTTTTGGTTTTCATGAAGCCTATTACTTTGAGAACTTATTGGGGGAGCTCAGTGTTGCTTCTGACTCACTCTGTGCCCGTTGGGAAGCAAACAAAACATTGAACTGCTTGGACCTCTCTCTCCATCTGCACTGTTATTATTTAGAGCTTTGAGTACATTTCATCATCTCTAAGTGCTGTAACACTGTTTTAATTTATTCTGTCATTGAAATGGGATTGCCAAGAGAAAAAAAAGTAAACTTAAAAACTAGGCCAGTTTATAGAGCTCAGGCATAAGGATCTTGAATTTCAAGATTAAAACAGAAAGGTGAGAATCAAAGCTGTGTGGCTGCTTACAGGGGAATTGAAAGATAACAGGTATTCTGTAAATAAATTAGGCACAATTGGAGGGCCTCTGAATGCATTAGACTTGCATCAGAGAAAAAGGAAAAGTTAATAACAAGTGACATTAAAAATATCCCTTTTAAATATTCCAACTGATAAAATATTCACAGTTAATCAAACAACAAAAGAAGATGCTATCAGTGATGGAAGGATAAGAACTCCAATGAAAGTAGGCAGCAACAGGTGAAAAATACATTCTAATGCCCTCTGGCTTCAGTGCCAGCCAGGTGGCATGCCCCTGAAATAGATAATGCACCTAGAATCAGACCAAGGCCTAGAAGGGGCCTTAGGGACCATATAGATGAGGCTTCTTCAACTTTTTTGAGTCATGGACCCCTGCCTGACCTTGTTTTCAAAAGCATAAGATGACAAAGGAAGATAATTATTTTGAAATGTAGTTATAAAAATACCTGAAATAAGCCAAATTCATCAACTGCAGATTAAAATCTACAGAAAGTCTAGTCTTTCATTTTATTTCAATTCCCCTTCCGCTGTGCCCTCTGTAATGACTGTTCCGTAGGCAACAAACTTATTTTGATCTTAAATCTTTTTCTCTCCCATTGCTTACATCTACTAGCTATTAGCGAGACCTGGCTCTTTTGACATAGCCTGTCTGGTCACCCTTTCTAGTACTGGCTGCACCTTCACTCATTATCAGCTTACTGGGCCAGGTGGGGGAATTTCTCCCCATTGCCCTTTCCAGGTTCTCCCTCTACACTCAATAAACCTATCTTCCTTTGACGTTCATACTATTTATATCTACCACTCCAACATCCTGGTAGTTGTTATCTAGAGATCCCCATGTCATTCCCCTTCCTTTTTCAATGAGTTTGGTATCTGGCACCCAATCTTTCTGTCTTCCTCAACTCCTTTCATCCTAGGGAATTTCAAAATATGTATTGATTCTCTCCCATATCCCTTAACCACTCAGTTACTCAACTAGCTCACTTTCCATGAGCTAATGTTCCATATCACCTCAGCCTCATGCTCTCGCTCTGCCTTCCCTTACAAAATCCCACTCTTCATCTGCACCATGACCCCAAGTACCTTGACTCCTCAGTTCTCTTTCAGGCCATCCCCCCTGCACTAGCCATTCCATCTTCTTTCCCTCAACTGACCTCTTGATGAACTAATTCAACTCTATGTCTTCCTTCTCTCTTGAATCTCTAGCTACCTTATATTGCTGATTATCCGTCAAGCCTCAGTTTTGGATCATTCTCAACATTTGCACCCTTCACTTATACCCATGTGCTGCTGAATGACGATAGAAAAAAATCACATAATAATTCTGACTGGGTGCACTAGAAATACAGAATCTCAGCTGGGTCCTCCCCACTGCTAGGCAATCCTGCTACACCTCCCTCATCAATTCACTATCCAACTCTCCACAACAGCTCTTCCAAACCTTCTCATCCTCCCTCAAATTGTCCATGACTCTCCCTCCTCCCACTCATTCAGTTGAGAACTTTGCCTCATATTTTACTGGAAAAAAGTGAGGCCATTTTCCATAAGCCCCATCTTTTCTCTTCTTCTGCCTCTTCTGTTCCTCACATGCTTTTTGCCCTGTCTCACATGATGAATCAACCTTACTTTTTTGGCCAAAGTCAATCTCTCTATGTGTTTGAGTGATCTCATTCCATCCTATCTCCTCCAACAGACTGCCGCCTCTGTCATCTCGACTCGTTCACATATTTTCAATCTCTCCCTGTGGATGACTCATTCCTACTGCCTACACACAGGTCCATGCCTCCCACTTCCAGGAAAATCCCTCACCTCATCTTCTATCCCCATGATCATCCCATTTCTCTGCTGTCCTTTGAAACTAAACTCTTTGAAAGGTTTTCTCCAATAGGTGCTTTCACTTTCTCTTAACTCTCATACTCCCTTCTTAACTTCTTACAAGGTAGCTTCCCACTAAATCATTCCACTGAAACTGCTCTCTCTAAACTTTGTAATGATCTTTAGGTGCCCATACCCAATGGCCTTTTCTCAATCTTTGCTTTTCTTGACCTCTTACAGTCTTTGACACTGTTAATCATTCTCATTCTTGGATACTCTCCTCTCTCTAGGTTTTTGGGACATCATTCTCTTCTGTTTCTCCTCCTATTTATCTGATCACTCCTCCCCCACCTCCTTTGCTGAATCTTCTTCCAGATCCTATTCTTTAACTGTAGATGTCCCTCAAGATTCTATCTTGGACTCTCTTCTCTTCTGCCTCTATATTACTACTTCACTGGGTGATCTCATCAGCTCTCATGGATTTAATCACCATCTCTATGCTGACAATTCTCAAAACTACCTATCCTGTCCCAACCACTCCACTGAACTCCAATCTTGTATCTTCAACTGCCTTTCAGATATCTCCACCTGGATGTCCAGTAGACATTAAACTCAACATGTCTAAAACCGAACTAATTATATTTCGCCTTAAACTTTCCCCTGTTCCTACTTTTCTTATTGCTATATGACTAATGACACCCCACCCTCAGTTTCATTTAAGGCACAACTAAAGTTCCATCTTTTCCTGGAAGTTCTCCCTAACCCTTCTTTAATCTAGGGCCTTCCCTCTATTTATGCCTTCCTATTTATCCTGTAACTTGTTTTTTTATATATTTGTTTGCATGTTGTCTCTCCATCAGATTGTGAGCTCCTTCAGAACAGAGAATAACTTTTGCCTCTTTTTGCATCACCAGCACTTAGCACAGTGCTTGACACATAGAAAGCACTTAATAAATGTTGATTGATTGATAAGTGAGAGAATGGAGGCTCAGACAAATAAAATGACTCATCCAAGATCACACAGTGACAGAGCTAGGATTTCACTCCAGGTTACATGTCTGCACATCTAGTCCCCTTCTCAGAGTATTTTTCCAGGAGATCTAAAAAGTACATACATATATTTCAAGGAATTTATGAATAAACTGAAACACATCGCCAGTAACCAAGAGTGAATGAGGGTGGAGGGGTCAGCAGAATAGCCCAGCTCACTGGGTGATGAGGTGGAAAGAACACTGTGTTCTGAGTTAAAAGGTCTGGGTTGCAATCTTAGTTTGGCTGTTTATTATCTGGGTAACCTTGGGGAAACCATTGAATATCACTGAGTCTGAGTTTGTCCTCCATAAGAAGAGAGGGGTTGAATGGGTTAGGTCCATTCCAGGTCTAAGTCTCTGGTCTCATTCCATGTGGGAGACAGGATGGTACTAGGGAAGGGTCCTAGGTTTGGATTCCAAGGCTCCAGGTTTTGACCTAGCTTTGCCACTTCCTGCCCGTGTGATCTTGTATTTCTCTGCTGTCCTTCAAAAAGAAGGTATTAGACCAGGGAATGTCTAATGTCTTTCCCAGCTCTAAACTTCTGATTCTACTTTTTAAAAGTCCTCTGAAGTCCTATGTGTTTTGACTTGATGAGAAATATTTGTCAACTATGTACTTGACTTTGAGAATGTGAGTAATTGAAAGTCTTCTTATATCTGAAGACAGCTATCACATTCTCTCTTACCCTCTCCACCCACGGAATTTTTTCTTGTTCAGCCTAAACATTGCTAGTTCATACAGAAGTCTCTCTTCAAAATGCAGCCTGTGTTGTATTTTTAAAAGGACAGAAGTTATTTATGACCCAAGAGAAGCTTGAATGATTTGAAGGATTTATTGTCTCCTGAAATACATGACTGCATGCACAAAAGATGACAGATAGTTTGATGGATATGTTATCTTAGGGATGCATAGACTCCCCATTTCACTGGTTCATATTCCCATCACCTTCTACCCCTCACCCCCTCCCTCCCAGGGCTTCACACACACACACACACACACACACACACACACACCCTTTCTCTTCTCACGATTTTTGTCCAATTCCTCCCATAAAGCCTCCACAGAGGATTTACCCAATATGGTGGTGGCTTTCCTTTGGACATGTTAACATTCCCTGGATACCAGAGCAGTGCATCAAGTTTCTCATCTGTCACCCCTCTGGGGAACTGACCCTCTCCCTTTATCCATCATTAAGTGATAAGCCCATTAAAACTGTGAAGAATCCTATTTAAATTTGTTTTCCTTCTAGCCTCATTTTATTGATGGCTTAAAAACATTTGGGATGATTAAGGTTATGACCCCTTATTAAAAAAAAAAGCAGACTGTAAACTAGGGATCAGCTCAGAGAAACTTAATGGCAGCGAGCATAAGACACAGCTTTATTCTATGCATTTCATGTAGAAGAAGTCTCAGAAAGTCAGAAGGGAGGCAGGAATGGTGGGTTTGGGGTCCGAGGATCCTCTTTACTATCTCTGTGACTTTAGGAAAATTATATTCTCTCTCGGTCTCCATTTATTCTTCCAAAATGAGAAAGTTCAACCAAATCAAAGATTCATAATCTGGGGTTCACAGACCTCCCCCAGGATGTTCATATATCTGTTTCAGAGGGTCTATTTCAGAGCTGTATTTAAATAGAATTGGTTTCCTTTCTCCAATTGATAAATGCTCAAAGGATATGAACAAGTAATTTTCAGAGGAAGAAATTAAAGGTATCTAGTCATATGAAAAAATGCTCTAAATCACTTTTGATTAGAAAGATGAAAATCAAAACAACTCTGAGATACCACATCACACCTATCAGATTGGCAAGCATGACAGAACAGGAAGATGATAAATGTTGGAGAGGATGTGGGAGAGCTGGAACACTAATATGCTGTTAGTGGAGCTGTGAGCTGATCCAACCATTCTGGAGAGCAATTTGGAACTATACCCAAAAGGCTACAAAAATATGCATACCCTTTGACCCAACAATATTGCTTCTAGGACTATATCCCAAGAGATCATAAAAATGGGAAAGGGTCCCACATGTACAAAAATACTTACAGCAGCACTCTTAGTGGTGGCCCAAAACTGCAAATCAAGGGGATGCCCATCAATTGGGGAATGGCATAAATTATGGTACATAAATGTAATGGAATACTATTGTGCTATAAGAAATGATGAACAGGAAGACTTCAGAAAGGCCTGGCAAGGCTTATATGATCTGATGCTGAGCAAAAGGAGCAGAACCAGGAGAACTTTGTGCACAGCAATGACAACAGTGTGCGAGAGTTTTTCTGGTAGACTTGGAACTTCATTGCAATTCAAGGACTTAAAAAAAAATTCCCAATGGTCTTCTAAGGCAAAATGTCTTCCACATCCAGAGAAAGAACTATGGAATTCAATAGCAGAATGTAGCACATCATTTGTGTGTGTGTGTGTGTGTGTGTGTGTGTGTGTGTGTGTATGTATTGTGTTGTGGTTTGTTAGATGATTTCTCCCACTTATTTTAATTCTTCAACACAGCATGACTATAGTGAAAATGTATTTAATAGGAATGTATACGTAGAACCTATACAAAATTGTATGCTGTCTTGGGGAGGGAGGGAGGAAGTAGAGAGGAGGGAGGAGAAAATAATTATCTAAGTTATGTGGTAGTTATTGTAGAACACTGAAAATAAATAAGATTAATTAATATAAAAAAGAATTGGTTTCCTTTTATAGTTCTATGTATTTTATCGTAAGCACTTTAAAACGTTATTCTGAAAAGAGACCCATAGTCTTCAGTAGACTGCCAAATGAGGTTTAGGATACAAAAGTAATTAAGAATACCCAAAGCCAATGTTCTTGTCTAGTCGTGATTCATGCTTCTATCTGCCTTTTAAAAAATTCTTATTTATTTTTTTATCACTGTACAGTGGGCCAAGTGACTCCCCAGTCTTTTCCATCTCTGTTCTAGGAATGATAACTAATCAAATGGCCCTGGTTGTTGGAAAGGGCCTGACAGTTGACCAGTCAACTTTATTCAGCACCTATATGACTTCCTAGACAAAAACATCACAGCCATTCCCTTTAGGTAAGGACAACAAAGCATAGGGATTATTGCACTCATTTGACAGATAAGGCTGAGAAAGTATAAGAGACTTATCCATGATTTATGCAGCTAGTGTTTGCCCATCAAAATTATCTTGTATCTATTTTCTTTTTCCTTCTTTCTTTTTTCAGTCTATCTTGGTACCTATCATTCTATCTATCTATCTAGTTTTGTATGTAGCTTTCCATCTATCTTTCTACTCATCATCTATCTGTCTCTGTCTCTCAGTCTCTGTCTGTCTGTCTGTCTCTATATATATTATATATAATATTCATGTTTCCCTTATCCAGATTGTAAGTTCCTAGAGGGCAGGGACCATTTTATTCTTGTCTCTGTATCCCCAGTGCTTAGCACAGTGCCTGTCAGGTACAGAGCAGGCAATTTGTAAATATGGGCTAATCGATCAACTGAAATGTCAGAGGTGGGGTTCAAATCCGGGTCATCCATTCATGTTCCATCAAGCCCTCTATCCAGTGCACCATGTTGAAAAAGAGCCTGGATTGACCATCACCTCAGAGAAAGATTAACAGGCAGCTAGCTTGGCAGAGAAAGCTGCAAGGATTGTTAATAGCCTTGTCCTCAATGTGTACATCTTTTCCAGTCATCCATATCCCAAACAAATCAAACAACTGAGGCAGCTCAACCCCAACTGAGCTGGCACCATTTCAGGCCAGGCAGCTTTTAGGAAGTGTAGGTCTTAGTGCTTGAGAGGAAATGAAAAGAATAAGGAATCCTTGAGAGACGAAAGTCACCTTAGGGCTATTTCTGTCTTGTTGGCAAATGTTCAGTTCAGGTATCTAAGCTGGTTCAATCAGTGTAGAAAGATCTTCCAATTTAAAAGATAAACAAACTCTCAGGCTATGCCTCCCTCTCATCCTCCCCCGAGGTAGCATCCTTTGCCTTTTCTCCTTTTCCTAAGGAATCAATAGAAGCACTTGTCTCCTAATGCTGGGACACGTGGAGCCTGCTGAATGAGTCTGCAGCAGCCCCCTTGACGATGACTTTAACTGAAAGCCTTCCCAGGGAGGTTTTTATTTCTCTTCTAGAACACATTTTCTCGCATATGTCTCAGATATTAATAAGATCTTTGGAATTACTGTGGGTTAGTTCTAATTCTCCAAGTTACTTTCATGGACTGAGGAGAATACCTAAGGTCATGTATAGAAGGAAGAATCATTTTCATTTTAAAAATAAATTCCAAAGACAGAGATCCAGACTTGGATTAACTTCTTTTATGTATGTTTCTGGCCAACTGTTCATGAGTTAGATAATATTATGGGTACAAATCTTGTCTCTAATGCTTACTATCTGTGTGATCTTGGGCAAGTCCTCTAACCAATCTGGGCCTCAGTTTCTTCCTCTATAAAATGAGGGCTTGGAGGGGATGGTCTCTGGGGTCCCATTTACTCCAGCTTTAGATCTGTGATCTCTGAAATCGAGGTAAGCTTTAGTTGTAAGAGTGGAGGAGGGCAAAAGCATCAAAGTTTTCACATCCAATGGATGAGAATTTTCCATTAAAGATGTCTCCTTCTAAGGTCATGATTTTTTTTAAAGCCAACTTGTCAAAAATGCCCTTCAAATGAACAGCATTTCATTCTTCTAATCAAGATGTTTGGGTGCCATGGATATATTGGAAGACAGAGATTCAAAACCCCGAAGAGGAACCCGATGAGTTAAGTGTTATTTCTCCCTCTAGTAAATGATAACTAAGATCTTACTTGGTAGAGTCAGTTTGTACAGGCTCAGGAAAGCTGAACATTAAATTTTCAGTGTGATCACATACACCTTGGAAACTGGCAGATACTACAAGCTTGATTGTTTTGTTGATTGTATAGACTTAAGATAGTGATGGTTAAAATGTTAATGATGCATATACATCTTAAAAGTCTGTCATGGATATATTTTTTCCCCCAAAGAACTGATTGTTAAACATTTACTAGCACATCACAGATGCTTAGCTTTATAAACTTTTCCCTCCTTGGACTCATCACTACAGCTGAAATAAAGGTCTTTATTCTTAATCTATAGGGTAGAACCAACAAGTGGGTAATTTCTCATATGTCATAGAGATATCAATTAACGCTTCAGTGAATCTGTGATTTCATTGATGTGGACACTTGTTTCTATGGTACCCATCAAAACTCATCTATGTCTTCTTATCGTGTGACTCTTGCCTCTTATTTTCTCCCTTGAGGATCTACTCAACATTTTGGATGCCTTCCTCTAGCTGTTCAAATGCATTGCCTATAAAATACACATTATTTTTATATTAACAATCAATAGGCCCCTACTCTGTACATAGCACTGTGCTGGGCAGGAGAGATACAGGGGTAGATATGACACAGACCCTGGTCTCTAGGACCTTACAATCTAATAGGGAGAAGGTGATGTATGCAAATAACTGACACAATATGGAAGAACCAATGAAAATAATCTAGATTGTAGGCTTCTTGGGGGACCAAGGATTGTTTCATTTCTGTTTTTCAACCCCAGCACCTGGGTGATTATTCAATGATTAATAAAAGGTACAGAAAAAGTTATGAGGAATTGGGATAGGGTAGTAATAACAGTTATGTGTAAGAGTGAGGAGGATGGATTGACATCATGGAGTCTTAAAGGAAAGAGGCATTGTCATAGAGAAGGAGGTGGTGGTAGGGCTGGGAGCAGAGAGAACCCATTCTATTCCAAAAGGCCTTTTTTACTGTATTTGAATCTATGGTACTTATAGTTTCTCCAATTTAAAGTTGACAACACTTTGGTTCATATTTGAAGTGGTGATACTCTATGCTTGAATTCCCCTTGGTTATCTTTTGAACTCTCTAATGTGCTTATTGTATATTATGAGTTACATCTCTCTTGGCAAGTGTCTTTCCTAACTACTGGAATATAAACTTCTTGAAAGAAGGAATCATTTCCCTTCCCCAGTGACCAGAATGTAGTTGGGCTCTTCATAAAGGCCTGTTGATTGACTAATGGTATATATTTCAACAGTAGGATGTAAATCCTGGGAGAACTTTCTGCAAATATGGTCTAAGGAACAGTTATGTCCATTGGGATTTTGTGCAGCTAACGAAAAGTTGATTATTTTTCTTTTTTTTTGTCTTCTAATTCCTCTATTGTTCAATGGAACTAAGAACCTTAGTAGGCATGGAGAGTCTTAACCTTGCCTTTGCTCTGTAACTTGACTTGTACTCGCTATTTCCAGTCTTTTTTTTTCTGTTCTAAAAGGTTGTCTTCCTTTGAAATGGAGCCCCTAGGCAGTGGGAAAGTATTGCTTCAGCACATGGAAAGAAAGGAGGCTCTTCATCCCAGAGGCTCCCTCTCCAAGGGTAATACATACTAAGTCCAAAAAAGTCAACATCTTCTGCCCTTACAATGCTCCCAGCCACTTCAATGCCTATCCAAGGAAATCTCTTCTGTAATAATGTTAGCAAGCATTTAACAAATTAGACATGAGAAATGGATATGTGTTGAGAGCTTGTCTCATTTTATTAGGACACAGTGACATCTGGTGGCATAATTTCTTTTGTTGAGACTGACGTGAGGACCACTTAAGAAAATCTTGGTCTTTGGTTCAATCAGAAGTCTTTCAGCTTTTCTTAATATTCCTTTCATATTCTGTATACAATGAGCTACCAAGTGTGTTTTAGAAGCATTTCAACATCGTTGGTCCAGACTCTTCTTTCTTCTCTAATTTTTAAATAACTACAAGTTTATTTTCACAAGCAGTTTCATCGATTTGTTCAACCTCAACGTAACCCCAGATTCTGACATACTTTGTCCTAACCCTTTTATTGATCTTTTCATTAGAGACTTAAAAATGTATAATAAGACCTCAAGTCTAGTTGGAAAGGATTGAAAAGGCTGTGTAGACCAATCCTGTCATTTTACAGATAAGGAAACTGAGACCTGAAGAAGTTAATTGACTTGCCAAAGGTTACTCGGTTTATGAACCAGAACCATAGCGTTCTTTCCACTCCAAAGTACCTGTGTGGGAATTCATGCCACCAATGGCAAAGGCAGCTAAGTGGCACAGTGCTAATTTACTTTCTTCCTTTTGATGTAGATGACAAAACACATAACTTTCACTGTTAGTTAAATGGAACTCAAAGAGGATACACTATTTGTCCAGGGTCATCCAGCTCATAAGTGCCAGAGATAGGATCTAAAGCAGGTCTTCCAGATTCCAAGTCTGGCACTCTACTGGCAATATCATGTTTCCTATTTGGTACAACTAAGGATTATAAAATTAAAAATATTCTTTTCTGCTCCTTAGGAGTTATTGCAATATCACAGCTTTTATGAATCAGTAAATCCAACCGTTAAAACCAATCTGACTGGAGAAAAGATTTTATTGCGGGGAAAAAAAAATCTTACGGCAGATGCACAGAAAAGCTATTCAACCATTTAAATCTGGTAATTACCAGGATCCTCAAGGACTGCTTGTAATTAGTACATACATTTTATAAAATGTTTTAGGTGTTTTGAGCAGATAAAATTTTTTTAAAAAATAGATTTATCTGAACATCAGTAATAGGCATTTCTCCTCCATGCAATAGCCTCTAATATTTTCTTCTGGGCCATAAGAAACTTTCTGTTTCAGAAAATTTCCAATGACCTTGTTTACAATATTTTCACTAATGATCAACTGATCAGTTTCCCTAAAGGACTCAACATCGCTCTATTCAACATTCCCCCCATCCATTTATGTCGCTCAGATGTTTTCAGCTTTCAGATTACTTTTGAACTTGCTCATCACTCTCATGGCAGACACCTGGGTGAGTTCTGGTGATCAATTAAAAAGTACAGGTGAGTGGCTGGTATTTTGAATCTGTCTGCTAATTTTACAATAAGGAGAATAAGCATTTAACTAGCTTCTATTACATATGAGGCACTGTGCTTTACAAATAGCTCATTTTAGCATACATAGGGTAAGGCTATCACAAGAAGTTCCTAAGAATAAGAAGAGGGGGATTATTAAGTGACCAGTTACAGCAGAGGAGAGACTGCTCTCAGAGCCAGATGTAATGGTGATTGTGTAACATTTTCTGAAATGTGGCATGTCATGAATAACTTCCCCCATGGTTTTTATAGAAAAGTCCAATCCAAATTTTATTCTCTGCATATTTCAAATAAAGAAAAAAATGGTTCTATGGAACTTGGTGTGTTTTTGGGTTATCCTGGTTTTATAATTTTATGTCAACTGGTATCTCTTTCTCTGGTATAGGGAGGGAAAATGAGACTTAAGGAGAGGAAAATGACCCATTCAAGGTTATATAGTGCATTAGCGGTGGAGCTGGGACTTGGGCCTGGCTCTCCAGGTTCCCAATGTTTTTGACTCTTTTGACTACACCAGGTTTTGATTGGACAGTTTTTTTTTTTCTTCCCTCCAGTACCTCATAGTGGAAGGGCCCTTTGTTCTCACAGATTATGCCTATCAGTACAGCAAAGTCACCAGCATTATCATACTGGAACAGCTTTGAGTATGTTCTGGTCACAGATGGGCCCCCTGAGAGGACATCATCACTTGGTGGTGAATCACTCGGTCATGGCAGCCCATGAAATAAAGGAAAGTACAAATGAATATAGTCTTATGTCACTCCCCACTCGGTCACCCTGTTTCTTAAATGTAGGTAGCCAAGTGGTGGAAAGGGGGGTAGTTTTGAGGCAGTTTGGTGGCCCAGCAGATATAACGCTGGACTTGTAGTCAGGAAGAACTGAGTTAAAATCTACCTTAGAGATTTATTAGTTATATGCCTTGAGGCAAGTCACGTAACGTCTCTTAGCCTCAGTTTCTTTATCTGCAAAATAGGAATAATAATGGTGTCTACCTATGGAGAAAATAATGACACCTACCTTACAACTTATTGTGCAGATCAAATGAGGAAGGAGAAAAAGTATTTAGAGTATTTGCCAGGCTCTATTATAAGAGCTTTACAAATATCCTCACAACCACACCAGGAGGCTTCGTTTTATTATTATCTCCATGTTTACAGTAGAAGAAACTGAGGCAGAGGTTCAATGACTTGCTCAATAAGTGTCCAATGCTAAATTTGAACATGGTCTTTCTGACTCCAGGGCAGCTAGGTAGTGCAGTGGATAGAGTGCTGGACCTGGAGTCAGGAAGACTCATCTTCCTGAGTTCAAATCTAGCTTTGTGACCCTGGGCTAATCACCTAACCCTGCTTGCTTCAGTTTCCTCATCTGTAAAATGAGTCAGACAAGGAAATGGTAAACCACTCCAGTGTCTTTGCCAAGGAAACCCCAGATGGGTTCAGGGAGAATAGGACAAGACAGAACAACTGAACATCAATTTCCTTACTCCACATCCAGTACTCAAGATGCATATGAGATAATATACATAAAATGCTTTGTAAACTCTAGCTATTATTGGTCTGTCTATAAACATTAGCTGCTGGTTTGCTAAATGTGATGACATCCTTCTCCAATAATCAATAATTAGATGGTGCTACTGATACAGAATGATATCAGCTTGGACATTCTTGGCATACTATATCAAGAGAACTAAAAGAAGCCCACCCCCTCCCTTCCGGGGGGTTGGATGGATGCCAAATGGAAGATTTATGGGGTACATGGACAGCAGTCCCACAGCAATACCCTGGGGGGAGGGGGCAGGTAGCCACACCAACATGAGCTAAGGAAGTTTCTCTTTCACATCAAGCACTATCCTAGCTCATAAAATCCAAAGCTCTAAGGGACCTTAGTGTTCATGGAGTCAAGCACCTCATTTTCCAGATGAGGAAATTGAAGCTCTTGGGGGTCATGTGATTTAATCAAGGTCATGCTAGTAATAAGGAGAAGAGCTGAAAGGCAATTTGAGGCCTCAGGTGCCAAGGCTAACACTTTCCTGTACATCATGTCACCTTATCATACAGAGATCAGAGCCTTAAATGATGTGATGCCTCATCGATTTTTGGCTTTTATTTGTGATAATGTGGAGCTGTGTAGCTCACCTTTCACACTGAGCCAAGATACTGCACAGAAAATCAAAATGACTCTTTTGGGGCAGATCATCTACTGGCCTCTGTCCCAGTGACACCTCCATTTCTAGCCTTTTCCAAGAGCCTCATAGAGGCTTTCACAATTGCTGTATGCTGATGATACTGACGGAGACCAACGGCAACTGAGGAAGCAAGGTTAGGTTAAACATGGCATCCCCTGGAGAAAATGCAAGATGTGATCACCAGTGACAGAGTTCTTTCTCAGGATCCTCCTTGATTTTAGAACAGCAGCTCAGAATGCCTCCCTGTCTTCAAATGTCTTCAGTTTGAAAGGAACACAGGTAAGACTATTTGATGTGTGGATTTCCTGCACAGACTCCCAGTGTTAGAGAGATTTCTGTTTACTTGTGGAGAACAGGAAAGAAGGCAACCCTGTGCACCTTCCTGACTCATGGGAGATTGTGAGGACCAAGGCCAAGAAGGTTTTTCAATTCATATAAACATGTGTCTATATCTATGTGTAGCTGTTTATGTAGATATGTGTATGTATCAAGCTTTCTAAGGCTATAAGCTGTAGGGAACATGTCAATCTACATGGATGCAAAAACTTCCTTTCTGGTAGCTCCCTGATGAAATCACTGACTTGATGACAGATAGGTAGATAAAAAGAAGTATACATATGCGCACGCACGTGTGCGTGTGTGTGTGTGTGTGTGTAACTCCATCTACTTTATGCGTTAACCAGGCTTTTGCAGGTGACAATATAACAACAGTAAAAATAATGAATATTTATATAGCGCTTAATGAGAGCCAAGCAGTGTGCTAAGTACTTTACAATTATTATGTCATTTAATTCTTGCAACAACCCTAAGAGGTGGGTGCTTTTGTTATCCCCATTTTACAGATGAAGAAATTGAAGCAGAGGCTAAGGGATCAGCTCAGGGATACATATCTAGAAAGTGCCTGAGGCCACATTTGAACTCAAGTTTTCCTGACTGGGCCTGGCATTGGAGCCATTTTACCACCTAGATACCCCTAGGTGCTGAAAGAGAGAGAGAGAGAGAGAGAGAGAGAGAGAGAGAGAGAGAGAGAGAGAGAGAGAGAGACAGAGACAGAGACAGAGAGACAGAGAGAGACAGAGAGACAGAGAGACAGAGACAGAGAGACAGAGAGAGAGAATATTTCCATATGTTACATATTATGTAGAATATAATTATATATACATACACACTAATACAGGAAAAACTGGATTTGTGGTTCAGAGAAGCTGGGTTCAAATCCTGCCTTTGTCATTTGCTAGTTGTGTGACCTTGGGCAAGTCGATTTAAATCTCTTTGTTCACATTTGTAGGTGGCATTGGAGGCAGGGCTTCAAAAACCTATTTCAGCTCTTCATTTACAATTCTCTAATGCTCTGGGAAAAGCCAATGGAAGTCCCAACCACCCTCCAACCCCACCTTGGGCACAACTCCTGAGATCCTGAGCAGGATGTAAGCTGTTTGGGAACAATGAGTCCTCTCCTTTTTCTCTTTGTATTTATAAGGCCGTGTAAGATACCTGTGATATAGGAGGGATATAGGATATAGGGGAATATCTATGTGATATAGGAGATTCTTGGGAAACGGTTGGTGGAGAGAACCACATTATTCAAAGGCAGAGCTAACAAGTTAGAATAGCAGCATCTCGAGCTGGAAAGGAGCCTTGGGAATTTCAGGTCCAACCCCCTCATTTCCCAGAGGACCAGACAAGTCAAATGACTTAGCTAATGTCATACAGTCACAGGGTCAGGAGTCTGAGGTCTGCTCTTTCGACTCCAGATCTAGGGTTCTTTCCACTAGGACATCTTACCTGCAGTGAGCGTTGATCTCTTCCCCAGAGCTGGGGGTGTTTGTGCCCTGTTCGTTCTGCTCCCTTATCCCGATGTCCCTAGTTTCACAACTGAAGGAGTCAAGAAAATTGCAGCTTCCACTTAGAAGGTGAGCATATGTTTGGGGAGCATGAAATCTGGAATTTCGAACTCATTTTCCCATTGAAATACTCTTACACAGGGTGGTTTGCTTCTTTAGAATGATTAGTGCAACATACTCCATCTATATCAGGAATTTTTTAGGCTTTTGCAGACCAACGTGCGATTCTAACCACTCATATTGTTTCTATGCAAAAATGATTTAAGAAAAACTAATATATGGAGGACGCTTACAATACTGTTGGTCCACAAACGCTATATTTTCATCTTCATGAAAAGAACAATTTCTTATGCTGAAGTGCTCTATAATCCCTCCTTTTATATATGCATATGTATACATGTGTATCTGTGCATGTGTGTATATAGGTTTATATATGTGTATATATATTATATATATATAATATATACACACACACATTATATAAAATCAGTCCCCGACCTTAAGGATCATACTTTCTGTTAACCAGCACATCAGCAAATTCACAAAAACATTTGTTGTTGAATTGAAAAAGAGTTTCTGAGAAGCCAAAAGAGATGTCTAAAAGTCCTTCCACTGAAATTCAGGAAACTTATTCATAGGAGAGCTCTGAAAGAACTCAATTAAGGGCCATTTACCTTTACTCTACAAACAGTTCTAACAAATTGGTTTCCTGCTTTTGCAGGTTGAAGACCACAAATCACAAATTAGAAAGGTTCAGAGGGAATGCCAGAGGTGGGCACAGTGAGGGGACAATGAAAAAGAGGGAAAACAAGCTGTCAATTAAAAAAGAATAAGGTCATTTAGTGTAGAAGTACCTTGGGCATCCCTGAAGCCCAGATAATGATATGTTTATAATGAGGACCCTGGATCTTCAGGAAAAGGCTCTTGGGGATACCGTGAAAGAAACAAACAAAGCATGTGACTTGTTTAAAAAAAAAGATTTTCATTTTGAAAAAAAAAGGTTAACATTTGGGGCCCTAAAAGGGTGGGGAGCCTCAATTATCTGGAAAATTCACTAAGAGAAAGGGTACCTACCCTGAGCATGCTAGATAAAAAGTCCCACCTTGTTTTCTTAATTTATCTGTGAAAGACCAATATACACTCAAAGATGGATAATGCCCTCTCTTTACTCTGTGAATATCTCCAAGCTTCTCACATTTACTTGTGGAGTAGGCAACAGACAGAAAGAGGGAGGAGGGAGAGAGAGGAAAGAGAGAGGAGAGGAGAGGGAGAGGCGAGGGAGAGAGAGCCAAAACATTGTTAGAAACACCAGCAGGAATCAGAGTCAATAGAAACTGGTGCTATTACCAGTATCGTAGTATTCAAGCTTAAGTAAATGGTCCAGAGGATCCAGGCCAAGCCAATTTGTAAACACTGGGTAAAACCAGATCAAGCCCTTTTCAGACATGAGTCAGACATACTCTCTCTCTCCCTGCTCTCATCCATTTCTCCCCCTCAGTATAAAAGGGCTGTGTGCTGCCATGCTCACTTCTACCTGAACTGATTAGAGAAGAGCAATCACTGAGTGTCAAGTCAAATGGATTTGTATTTTTGCCCAGCAGCTCAAACACACGGGCATTTTAGACTCTGTTTCCCATGGAAGATCAGTACTCCTCCTGTGGCCGTTTGAGAAAATCATTTAAGCTTTGGGTCTCAGTTTCCCCATCTGCAAAATGAGAGGTTTAGGTTAGAAAATCTTCCCTTCCAACTCTAAATCCTTTGATCCTAATTTGTTACCAGGCTAGTGCTCCTGGATGGGCAATTCCTTGTCCTGGTGACCACTGACTCATTCGCTCTTGTGAATAGACTTTGATTAAGCATTTATCACATAATAATAATAATAGCTAAAATTTATATAGGTTTTATTAGGTGTCAAACATTGTGTGGCGTGCCCCCAAGGAGCTTACTTTCTAATGGGGGAGACAACATACACATAAATTAGTACATATAAGATAAATATAGATTATATGGAAGGTAGCCTTAGAGAGGGAAGAGATCCAAGAAAGATTTCCTTGGGCAAGTCACTTATAGACATAGTTTCTTAATTTGTAAATGGGGATAACATTTGCCTGATCTACTTCACATGATTATTGTAAAAGCAACGAGAACACAATTGATGGAATGTTGTATAGTTTTTGGAACATATATTCAACCTTCTCATTTTGGAGATGAGGATGTGAAGTGGTGGAAGTAATTTCCACATGGTGATAGAAGGAGTTAAGACATGAAAGGTCTCCTGGCTCAAGTTCAAGACCGAGTTACTTTCTCTCTCCACAAAGGATCCTAGACAAATAGAAATAGAACTACAAAGGATCCCAGAGTCCAAGTCCAATCCACTCATTTTATAGATGAGGGAACTAGACTCACAAGGATGAAATGACTTACAGAAAGTTACAGTCAGTAAGTAGCAGAACCAGGAACTTAGCTCTGGAGTCTCCAAGGTCAGTGCTGGTCTAGCCATCATAATCTGTTGGTTCCTGCAAGGTAGGATCAGAATTGAGGAAGGGTGATCAAGTAGGCTACCACCACAGTCCAGGTAAGAGGTAATGAGGACCTGACCTAGGATGGTAGCCAGGTGAGGGAAGAGAAAGGCCCAATACTGTAGAAGCAGAAACAATCAGATTTGGAAATAAATGGATATGTAGGGTGACTAAAAGTGAGTAACTGTGAGAGCGAAGGGAGGGTGAGGTGAATAACCAGAGGCTGGAAAGATGGAAGAGCACTCACTGGAAATAGAACAGAAGAAATACTTTGATTGGGACTAGGGAAAAATAAAGAAATGAGACTAAACAATGAAATGTAGTATATTTACTAACCTGTGGGTTTTATTCCCAGGGTAGAAAATTGACATATTTTTAGAGGAAAAGGATAAAAAAGGTCTGTCTTAGAATCCTCAAGTCAAATGATGGAAATAAAACGTCATGTCAAGTCTTCTATCTTTTAAGCATTCCCTAATAAACATTAGCAATAAGGCAGAAGCTATTTCCCTTTAGATAATGCCTCAGAAATATTTGAAGGTGAAGGCTTTCTGCACTGAGCCTTACGCTAATAAAAAACAAAATCGCATTTGGGGCTTTTGTAAGATCCACCCAACTGCCCAATGACACTCATTTTCACCATTTAGTTGAGAGGTAGAAATGACAATAGAAACAATGCTACAAAATAATTAACGTGCTAAGAACACAGAGTACCACAAGCCTAGAATATCAATGCTGATATCAATATCATTTAGCTTAGTCAGAAGGCATCATTAATCATAAAAGAAGCACTGTTCCATACTCTACCCAGCTTTATTAATACCGTGCCTCTTCAGAATATATGCTGTAGGAAAATTTGGCATGAGTTTTTAATCCTTGGGCATTCACAAATTCTCATGTGGGAATTGACTGTATTAAAAAAAAAAAGTCTCGACATTTTCCCTAAGATATATTTCTACGGTATAATGATGCTAAGGTACTTTGTGCTAGTTTTTCACCATGGTACGTAATAGCCCCAAAGCTATATAGTAGAACCATTTAAAAAAAAAAATCTCTTCACGTAAAGTGGTTTGCATTTTTAATGTAGAATTTCCTATCTTAGGCCTGATGTCTCATGGAGGTCTGAGTAAATGACAGAATTTTCCCTCCCACTATATATAAAGCTATCCGACATAGAAACTGTTCTTATGATTAGTGGCAGGGAGAAAATGCCTCATTAACTCCCAGAATTTCCTATAACCATAAACATCTCATAAATAATTCATCTTGTGTCCTATATGTATCTGTAGTGTTATGGAAAATGGTTATACGGCAAAGGATTATACCAATTCATACCAAGAGCCTAAAAAAATGAAGTACCTAAACCATAAGAAATAAAACCATGAAAATATTGCTTTCTATCAAACTTTGGAAAGTCAGAAATTATTTCAGAAACAGAATTGGATTAAATCTTGGGTTCAGTCCTACTGGGATCTTTTGAACAAGAAATAAGTTATTCCAGCCAATGGTAACATTTTATTAGGGACCTGAACAAGCTAACTCATTCCACTCAAATAATTTATCACTTTTTCACCAGCAAAATGAAGGTTAATAGGTGTGAGAAAAAGCTGCATCAAAAATTACTGTGCTCAGTATATACAAGGAACATTCAAGGAACTGCTTGTTCCGATTAATAACCCCAGGGATTTGTTTAGGATTTTCCTCTTTATGGGCTGGATTTCAGTGACAATTTGCTTACTTGTTTTGTCTCCTTGGGGCTCTTGACATACTTTCGATTTTATCTGGATAGTGGTATATCAAACTTGCCTTCATATGAGCGTAAAGAAAAGTTCAAGTACACAATAGAGAAGAGGGGACCAGTACACACACACACACACATACACATGTATATAGACATACATACATATACATGCACATGTGTGTACATATACTAATTTTATATATTATACAACCCATATGTGTATATAGTCTCATGCTTTATTGAAATAAGTTTTAAGGAGTTGGCAGGAGACCATATTTTGCATTTCCTGTGAAGCATGGGATGCCAAGGTTTCTCGTGAATTAATGTTGAGGGTTACTGACAAGACCAGGATAGGGCACAATGCGTCACAAGATCATCAGTTTAGAGTAGAATGGCCCCCAGAAGTCAACCTGCCCATTTTACAAGGAGGATGCTAAGGCCCAAGAATTTGTACCCTATTCTTCTGCTTTCAGAGCTGGTCCTCTTTCTCTTGTGCTGTGATATCTGTTTATGCCTTTGCACCTCTAACACCTTGCAGGGTGCCTGGTACTTAGCAGATGCTTAGTAAATGCTGACTGACTGACTGATTGATAGGCTCCCACACATTAACTATGAAAAACTGTATTTGAGAATTGGCATAAAGGATGTCAGACATCAAAGAGATGTAAGACTAGAGAAAAGCACAGATGAGTCCCAGGGTATGAATGAGGGCCATCTAAACCTTTAGCCCATGTGCATCAGGAGATCTGGAGCATGGATTCTTAACCATGGATTCATGGGTCCATGAACTCTCATGGTTACATGGAGAGATTCTGAACTTGGATGGGGAAAAAGTTACACTTTTATTTTTACTTGTCTCTAACTGAAATTTAGCATTTCTTTCCATTATGAACGTAGAGGACAAATCTTATTCTGGGAAGGGGTCACCATCACCAGGCACCCACGAGGATCCATGACACAAAAAATGATCAAGGATCTCTGCTGTAAAGGGATGTCTTAGGTACACACACTAGGCTCCTCTGAAGGATTTATAGAGTGACATAAACGGGACAGGCATGGATGGCTATGCCCATGTGGATAATGTCAAAGATCCACTATAGTATCAAAGAATTCCTTTGGAACCACCTCTCGAGTGATTCAAGTTTACAGAAGAATGAAAGTCAAATTTTATGGACAAGTCACTCTATATGCCTTCTGTGATTATTACAGACAGTTAACAACGTAGTCCTCCTTAATACATACACACACATACACGCACACACAGACAGCTAAGAAGTCAGAAAGCACCAGTTCCAAAGAACTAAAGACCCTTGCCTCTCAGAGCACTCCAGGGGTCAACATAACTATTTGAAAATGAGAACCAGACCTGTTCATGTGTACAGTAGATGGTTTTATTTTATTTTCAATACCAACACAGTAACCACAAGGACAGCGAGAGAACCATGATGGCAATAATACAGAAAGCATTCTTTGACAAGACCACTTGGCCATTCACATGACTGTGTGAACCTCAAGCAGGTTCATAGTATACATTGGAGAACACAGACCTTAAATAGATACCAACTGCAAACATGGTGTGCTTTGTGACAGTTTTCCTTTCATGATGTGAGGGTAAATATTTACAGCTCCTCAAAATCATGGCCACTTGTGTTCATTGCTTCTGGATGCATGACTCTTCCCATGAACAAGATGGTACCTACATCAGAGTGGGGGGAGAGGGGACACAAATGAGAATCTGACCAAACAGGGTGAACAAGAGACAATTCTGTATCTTTGCTTATGATATATAGGGTGTTAATCCATCACTAAACATTTATGAAACATTTACTATGTGCTAAGCACTGTGCTAAGCCCTAGGGATACAAAGAGGCAGAAGGCATTCTCTGTCCTCTAAGAGCTTGCAATGGAAGGGGACAATATCTAAACAAACCTATACAAAGTAAGGTATATACAGGATAATAAGAAATAATGAACAGAGGGGAGTTATGGGAATTAAGTGGGGTTAGGGAAGGCTTCCAGTAGAAAGTGGGATTTTAGTTGGGTCTTAAAGGAATCCGGAGAGGTTAGGAGATGAATGGAGGAGGGAGAGCATCCCAGCATGGCAGACCACCAGAAAGAATGCCCAGAGCTGAGAGATGGAGTATTTCTGTTTGTGCAAAAGCCAGGAGGTCAGTGTCACCGGATCAAAAAGTCCACGCTGGGGAGTAAGGTGTAAGAAGACTGGAAAAGTAGGAGGGGACTAGGTTATGAAGGGCACTGAAGGCCAAACGGAACATTTTGTATTTGATACTGGAGGGAATAGGGAGCCATTAGAATTCACTGAGTAGGAGGTGGGTGGGGTGATATGATGAGACCTGTACTTTAGGAAAATCACTTTAATGGCTGAATAAAGGGTGGATTGGAATGGGGAGAGACTTGAGGCAGGCAGACTCCCCAGCAGCTATTGAAACAGCCCAGGTGAGAGGTGAGGAAGGTACCAGGTTGGGGCTGTGTCAGAGGACGGAAGGGGCCTTTGGGAGAGATGCTGCAGAGCTTGGAAGAGCGTGGGTGAAGGCACAGTGAGAGGTGGGGAGGAATCCAGCATGACTCAGGTTGAGTCTGAGAGACTGGGATGATGGTGCTGCCAATATGACAGACATACATTTCACAGAATTGCTGGATTTGAGAGTTGGAAGAGACCCAGGTATCCATGAAGTTCAGATGTACATAAACTTTTTTGGGTGATGTAGACTGCCCTTTGGCAGTCAGGTAAAATCAGCGGACCCCTTCTCAGAATATTTTTAAGGTCCTGGAGGAAATGCCAAATTTTAGTTAAAGGTTAGTGAAAATAAAGATTTCATCTTTTATCCAGTCCCAGTTCAGGGATCCCTTGAAATCTATGGTCCAGGAACCTTCGGTTAACAACTCCTGATGTAGTCTACTTCACTCATGAAAATAAAATCCCTTTTATTCTCAGTTTTTTTTGTTCTCCAAAGTACTCTGGAAAGGTGACAGCTCTCAGAAAAATGAGGCCTGGAAAAGATTCAGTGTGTCTCATTAACAAAGGTTTGCCACTCATGACTCACCTGTTCTCCTATTCCTGATAAGGAAAAAGAATGGGTGGTCGACGATAACTTGAGGATAGAGCACAGCCATGCGACTGATGGCAATCATTCCTGGGGAGAAGAAGGCAGTTACAAAGGGTTGCCACCAGCATCCACAAATTCCTTTCATGAACCGGACATCCTTATGTTTGAGAGCCTCAGCAATGGTCCCTCATCTCACCAAGAAAGTATTCTTGCTCTGAATGTCACCAAGAAATAGGACTAACAATCTCATCTAAATGAAATAGGGTCCAGAGTAATTACATGTCTACTTATCCTCTGAGAATGATTAAAAATGGCAAGGGGCAATTTATGTCCAATGCTGCAGAAGCCACTAATAGCCTAACGGGAGTGAGAGGCTGTTGAGTTCTAATAGCCACTCCTTGGCAAAAAAAAAAAGGTGGGGGTAGGGAATGGGGGAAGAAGACACTAGCATTCTGCCTTGCTTAAAAGTGTACTCCATGGCTCACAACAAACAACAGCCCAATTCAGTCACTCTCTCCAGGGGAGGGTCCTGTTGGCACTATTAGGGAAAAAGACATTTGTGTCTTTCCAAAAGAGATCTGACAGGATAATTCCTTTGGAGACAAACAAAAGAGCTGGAATTCTTCTTTTTAACACCAAATACATGTCAAATGAAGCAATCCATTTAGCAAGGTTGGTGTCTTCACCAGTATGATGAGGCAACTGGCCTCAATGGCCTCTGGTCTGTTCCAGTTCTAAGATGTATAATCCTATGGTCTGGAATGGCTGTACTCATCGATATAGTTGTGATTGTATATTTATATGCATAGAAGTATTATAAGTACAATATATAAATTATATTCTATATACTTTACATCTCCTCATAAAGGCAAATAAACATATACTTTGACCCTATGTAGCCTTCTATAGCACAAACACCAACGATTCATAATACCCTCTAAAATTTAGAAGATGCTCTTTTTTTAGCCAAAGGAAAACAAAGTTTATTAAAGATCTGCCATATTTAGTAGACTCTTAAGGAATTTGAATTTACATTTGAATTAGGCATTTGTATGGTTAATGGCAGCGGGCCAGATTGAACCTGAGCCCTTGTGATGAGGGCCAGATTGAATCTGAGCTAGAAGATGGTCTTCTGAAGATCCTGAGCTGCCCTAAACCCCACCACAGTGCTATCTTGGTGCTTATTCAATTGTCCAGAGGATAATGTGACATGCCAAAGGTCACATATAGCCAAGATTTGAATCCAGGACTTCTGGCTTTAAACCAACAGCACTAAAAACCCATGGGTCAGAATGGTAAATATCAGAAAGAAGCACTGTGACTAGACTGTATTCTTTAACATACGGTCTACACCATAAAAGCCTGTAGGTAAAAACCACTATATTTGGGATGGGGGGAGGAAGATGGGGGAAAGAGATCCTTGATCTCATAGCAGTCAGGGCTGTCTATGGTAATATGGAAGCAAGACAAGGTAATACCCATTTATTAAGTGCTTACTATAGGTCAATCACTCTCTGAAGTACTGGGGACAAATACAAACAAAAAGGCAGACCCTGTTCTCGAGGAGCTTATAATCTAATAAGGTAAAATGACATACAAAAGAAAGCTTGGAGGTGGTGACTGTGGTAGTGAAGGCACATAATAGCAAGGGAACAGGATGCTGAAATTCAGAGAGTCAGAATTCTGCACAGATAGGAGAGAACTAAAGGCTGGCCAGTCTGGGCCTCTTCACAAAACGGAGGTTCCAAGAGGATCTCCCCAAAAGGAGGTGGGCCAACATAGCAGAGGGATATCACCATGGGGATGAGTTCTCACTGGTGAGACTGATGATGAGGTGTGAAGGAGGTATTCACCAATGAGAGAAAGGGGCCACTTTGAGCATTTTTGAGCCTGACACATCATTTATACCAAGGAAAACTTATTTTTAAACACAATGTATTATCTCTCATCTTGTGTTACTCTTTATGTGCCTATTCAAAATACGATAATTTCCCAGTGATGACAGAAGCAGTTCCCTTAATTCCAGAGCAAGAATGAAAATCAAAGATGCAACACAGCAAGAAAATCCATCCTGATAAACTCTGCCAATGCTTTTCTATTGCTCATTAGAGGCCAAGTGGGAAGGGGAGGGATAGTTTGACAGGGCACTCGAGACCCAGCACAGGCCACAAATCATCTTTGGGAAATGAGATCTTGTTCAGCACTAGCTCTGTCCTGGAATTATAGCCTAAATCAGTTTCTTGGTGTGATCTTGGAAGTATGTATGTGTGGGTGGATGCATTCCCTTTGGGGTATTAAAGAAAGTGGGCTGAAAACAAAAAGCCTGGGATGCTAGAGTTTCATTTTGCTTTATTTTTTAAAAAGAGAAGCCAGTACCTGAGGCAGCAGCTGCTTCAGAACCTTCCTCATTAACCTCAATGAAGGACTTGTGGACCGCTCGAGCCAGGAAAATCTCCTTGTTGTCTAGGGAAAATTGGGAAAGGAAAAGTACATTTTTTTGTGTCAGAGGCAGAGAGGAATTCTCCCCCAAACACCATGAAACAACAGAATGGTTTAGTCTGAAATGGCATTTTCCAAAGAAATGTTTCCTTGCTCATTTTTTTTTTTTTTACTTTGTTGGTAACCTTACCAGGGGAAGGGGAAATGAACTTTGTTAGTACCTGGGGCTTGATCTGCATAAAATAAAGTTAAAATTCATAGTAAAAAGATAAACTTTCGAAATATTTCTGATTTTAAGTGGGAGGGGAAGTAAAGGCAAAAAGAATGATATCAAAATTCCATCAAAGTTAAAGTACAGGTGGCACAGCCAGGTGGTGCTACTGTGCATCATAACAGAGTTAGGAGATGGGAGTTCAAACCTACCCATAGACACTTAGGAGCTCTGCCACCCTGGGCAAGTCACTTAAACCATTGTCTGCCTCAGTTACCTCCCCTGTAAAATGTAATCACAGGACCTATTTCACAGGGTGGTTGTGAAGATTGGAGGAGATGGTAACTGTAAAGCAATGAGCACAGTGCCTGGCACACAGTGTTATATAAAGGGTATTATTATTAGCACTCATTCTCAACCTCAGACATTTACTGTTTGTGTGACGTGTGACCTTACACAAGTCATTTAGCCTGGAGTTAGTTTTCCCACCTATGAAGTCAGAGAGTGGGACTAGATGAGACTCCTTACAATGCTGGACCTGGATCCTAAGACAGCTCTGGGGAGGATTCCAATGGGCATAGGATATCAGCTCCCCTGTCAGTTGGGATTACTTTTTCTGCGGATTCTGCTTAACTGTTTTTCTTTATAATAAGGGAAGACTCCACCCTGACCTCTGAAGTCTTTTCCAGCTAAAAATCTATAGTCTTGAAATGTCGATGATATAAAAAAATAAAATAAAGGCATCAGTACAATCTAAAGCACAGAAAAATATTCCTTTTGCCTTTTCAAATGCTTTATGCCCACAATAATTTGGAGACATTTGTGGGAGACAGATTCAATAAAATCAAATGAACTTCAATTTGTCTTTGCATTTTTGTTGCTGGAGAGGAGAGATAGAAGATTGGGTCCCGGGCTGTGATTTAATTGATGTCAGGAAACTCTGGGGTGGAAAACTCCTCCAAGAATACTGCCCAGGGCATGAGAGGTTAAGTAACTTGCCCATGGTTGCATCCTAGCATGTGTCACAGGAAAGATTTGATCTCAGGTCTTTCCGACTCCAAAGCCTCCTGTATACATTCTATCAGATTGGTTCTGTGTTTCCTTTTTAGGAAGATCTTTAAGAAAGAAAACTGTGAAACAGTATTCTCAGCTTTGCTTCATCCTGTTAGAAACATGGAGATAATCTCTACCAATCCACCTTCCACGCCAGCTAACTCCTTCCCCTGAGTGCACTTCATATGTTCCACACCATTTTAGCATCATCAGAAATCACCTGTGCTGTCAATCCTTAACAATGGCTTTTGAGACTGGTTTTCTTGGTGAATTCCCTTTGTAACTTATTAGTGTTAGTTTTGAGAAAACCACTTCATCTCTTCAGGGTCCAAATCTTCTTCCCTACACTCAACTCCAGAAAAGAAAAGAAAAAATATCTTAGACCAAAAACCAATGACTGGAACTTAGGATAATTCCATCTTGCTCAGCTTCAGGTGGTTCAGTTTGAAATCACTATTAGCTATTCCGGGAGGAAGCTGGATGAGCTCTCTCCCCATGCTCAGGATGAAACACAACCCCATTTTATCTGGAGTAGCATTTGGGGAGACAGGTGGGTGGTGACTTTCTGGAACCCTGTGAAACAGAAGCTTCAGGCTGAGGCTTCCAGAGCCTCAGGTCACTCCCTAAGCATGAAGAACATTTGACAGCAGTTTCAGAGCATCTATTGTCCTGCCATTTGCTTACCTTCAGGTAGTCAATGAACATTTATTAAGCACTTTATAATATTCTAGGTACACTGCTAAGCATTTGAACACCAGGATAACTCATTACCACATCCACGTTACCAGAAGAAAATATCCCCACTTTTAGGAACCACGGTGGTGAAGTAAGCAGTAAATCACCATAATTCTCCCATATTCACATCCAAAACAAGTCCTGGAACAGCAGAACCAGCAAAAAGATGGGGTGAAAAAAGCTTTTAGTCCAAGAAACTTGGAAGACGGGGAGGAAAAGTCTGTCCCACTCAGGAAAAGAGAGAATAGTCCAGGACAGGAAGCATTCCAGCAAGCCAGTAGCACGCTCCACCTTAGCAAACCAGTGGGAGAGCCTGAGCCCCATTGTGGTGGAGCAGGGAAATGGCAACACCCATGACCCCCCATGTGCCTTAGGATAGCCAGGGAAATGGGTAGACTCCAGTTGGGAGAACCACCTTGGACTTCAGAGCAGCAATGGGTAAACAGGTAGATGCTCAACCTTATGGGTGCCTAAGCAAATAGGCAGCCACCAGTGCCAGGACAGCCAGCCCTGCCCCCATGGGTTTTAGCATAGCTCCAGGCAAACAGCCTCCATCAATCAGTTTAGCCTTAAGGAAACACAGAAACACTCCCACCAACCTCCACACATACACCATATACCAGCACAGGACCCTGGTTCAGCACCAGGTAAGCTGTCAGACCCCTGAGGCCTCCAGCAGCACAAGCCATGAGGGTAATATCACTATAGCACCAGGTAAACATCCATGGCCTGCAGTCCCTGGGACTGAAAGAATCCACTCATCACCTCAGGAAAGAGATCCCCAAATAAAAACTCCAAGGAACATTATAGCCAAATTTCAGAATTATCCAGGCAAAGAAAAAATATTGCAAGTAGCCAGAAAGAAACAATCTAGTTATGAGACAGCCACAACCAGGACTACAAAGGACTTAGCAGCTGCAGCATTAAAAGATCCAAAGTCATGGGACATGATATTCTGGAAGGCTAGGATTACAACCAGGAATCACTTACCCAGCAAAATTAAGCACAATATTTCAAGGGGAAAAGGTCATTTAATAAAATAGAAAGACTTCAAGCTTTCATAAAGGGAAGACCAAAACTGACCAAAAATTTTCATCTCCAGTATCAACTCAAGAGCAGCTTAAAAAGGGAAAAGAAATCATAAGGAAATCAATGGAGATGAACTACATGGAAGATGACAGTTATAATGCTTATAAATTGTGCCACTAATAGTACAGCTAGAAGGGAAACACAGAGACAAAAGGTATGGGAATAAGGTGAATTTGAGAGTATGGGTAAAAAAACAATCAGGGAAAGAGAAGGAAGAGTACACTGGTAGAAAAGGAAGGGAGATGTAGAATGGGGTACACTATTTCACATGAAAAGGCAAGAAAAACCTCTTCTAGTGTAGGGAAAGATTGGAGGGTGGGTACTGGGCATTGCTTGGACCTTACTCTCTTTAATACTGGCTCACAGAGGGAATAATGTACACAATCAGTTGAATATAGAAATCTATCTTCACTGACAGAGAAGCAGAAGGGAAAAAGTAGAGGTGGAGAGACTAACAAAAAGGAGGGCAGATGGGGAGAGGTGGTAGACTGAAGCAAACACCGGTGAGGAGGGACAAGGTGAAAGGAGAGAGAGGACAAACAGGAAGAAAAATAGGATGTAGGGAATACATAGCTAGTAATTATAACATAAAATTGAAAGTAAAAACAAATTATTGCACTAATAAATAAAACTAGGAACTGCTTTTATTAGAAAACCAAAAAAATTGATAAGCCACTGGTCAATTTGATTTAAAAAAGGATGAAAAGCAAATATCCAGTATCAAAAATGAAAAGGGTGAAATCACTACCAATGAAGAAGAAATTAAAATCATTAGGAAATACTTTGCCCAACTATTTGTCAATAAATCTGACAGTGTGAGCAAAATCGATGAATATTCAAGAAAATATGAATTACCTAGATTGACAGATGAGGAAAGTGAATACCTAAATTACCCCATCTTAGAAAAAGAAATTGAACAAGCCATTAATGCCTTCCATAAGAAAAAATCCCCAGGACCAGATGGATTCACAAGTGAATTCTACCAAACATTTAAAGAAAAATTAATTCCAATCCTATACAAACTATTTGGAAAAACAGGTGAAGGAGTCATCCCACCAAACCCCTTTTATGACGCAGATATGGTGCTGACAGCTAAACCAGGAATAGCTAAAACAGAGAAAGACAATTATAGACCAATTTCCCTGATGATCATATTGATGCAAAATTTCTGAACAAAACACTAGTGAGGTGATTGCAGTATTATCAGAAGGATTACACCCTATAACCAGGTGTGATTTACACCAGGGATGCAGGGTTGGTTCAATATCAGGAAGATTATCAAAATAATTGACCATATCAATAACAAAACCGAGAGAAATCATATGATTATCTCCACAGATGCTGAAAAAGCTTTTGACAAAATACAGCACTCGTTCCTATTAAAAACACTAGAGAACACTGCAGCAAAGGGAACAAAGACAAGCCGCATCTACCTAAAGCCATCAGCAAGCAGTAGACGTAATGGAGATAAGCTAGAAGCCTTCCCAGTAAGATCAAGGGTGAAGGACAGATTCCCACTGTCACCACTATTATTCAATATAGTATTAAAAATATTAGCTATAGCAATAAGAGAAGAAAAAGGAAATTGAACGAATTAGAAGGAGGAATCAAAAGCATCACTCTTGGCAGATGATATGATATATGGTATACTTAGAGCATCCGCTAAAAACTACTTGAAATAATTAACAATTTTAGCAAAGTTGCAGGATATAAGAGAAACTCACATCAATCAACAGTATTTCTCTATATGATTAACAAAGCCCAGTAGCAAGAGACAGAAAGAGAAATTTCATTTAAAATGACTGAACAATATAAAATACTTGGGATTCTACCTGCCAGGACAAACCCAGGAACTACATGAACACAATTACAAAATCTTTCCACAAAAATAAAATCAGATCTAAACAACTGGAATAATATCAATTGCTCATGGGTAGGCCAAACCGATATAATAAAAATTACAATTCTACTTAAGTTACTTTACTTATTCAGCGCCATACCAATCAAGCCACCAAAAAATTATTTGATAGGGCTTATCAAGGGAATTCATTAAAAAATACAAAGGAAGGTGACTTAGCAATACCAGATTTTAAACTATATTAACAAGTGGTAATCATCAAAATTATTTGGTGCTGGCTAAGAAAGACTGGTGGGTCAGTGGAACAGATTAATTACACAAAATAGAGTAGTAAGTGACTAGTAGCCTAGTGTTTGGTAAACCCAAAGATCCAGCCTTTGGGATAAGAATTTATTTTATTTAACTATTCACTATTTAACCAAAAAATGTCAGGAAAACTGGAAAACAATAGGGAACAAACTAGGCAAAGGCCAGGGGTAGGGAACCTGTAGTCTCAAGGCCACATGTGGCCTTCTAGGTCCTTGGATACGGTCTTTGACTGAGTTCAAGCTTTATAGAACAAATCTTTTTATTAATGGAATTAATGAAGTTTGGATTCAGTCAAAAGGCCGCACTTGAGGACCCCATCCTTGGTATAGACCAACATCTCACACCCTATAGCAAGATAAGGTCAAAATGGGTACAAAATAGGTGATACCAAAAGCAAACTAGAAAATCAAGGATTGGTGTCCATGTCAGATCTATGGAGAAAGCAAGAATTCATGACCAAAGATAAGACAGAGAGCACTATAAAATGTAAAATAGATAATTTTGATTATAAAAAATTAAAAAGCTTTTGCACAGATAATACCAATGCAACCAAGATTAGAAGGAAAGGAGAAAGCTGGGAAACGGTCTTTACAGCAAGTGGCTCTGATAAAGCCCTCACATATATCAAGAACTGAGTCAAATTTATAAGAATAGAAGTCATTTTCAAATTGATAAATGTCCAAAGGATATGAATAGGTAGTTTTCATATGAAGAAACCAAAACTATCTATAAGCACACAAAGAAAGTATTCGAAATCACTTCTGATGAGAGAAATGCAAATCAAAACAACTCTGAGGTATCACCTTCACACCTATCAGATTGACTAACATGACAAAACAGGAAAATGATAAATGTTAGGGAGGATGAGGGAAAATTGGCACACCAGTGCACTGTTAGTGGAGTTGTCCCTAATCCAACCATTCCGGAGAGCAATTTGTAACTATGCCCAAAGGGCAACCAAATTGTGTATACCCCTTGTTCCGGTGATACCATTACTAGGTCTGTATTTCAAAGAGATCATTAAAAAGGGGAAAGGATTTATATGTTTAAAAAAAAAAACATGTATAGCAGCCCTTCTCATGGTGGCAAAATACTGGAAATTGAGGAGATGCCCACCAATTGGGCAATGGCTAAAGCTGTGGTATATGAATGTACTACAGTAAAAAATGATGAACAGGCAGATTTCAGAAAAAACCTGGAAAGACTTACATGAGCTGATGCAGAGCCAGGAGAACACTGTACACCATATCAGCAACATTGTATGGTGATTAACTATGACAGACTCAGCTCTTCTCAGCAGAGCAATGATTCGAGACAAGCACAAAGGACTCACAAAGAGAAATGCCACCCACATTCAGACAAAGAACCGGTGGACTCTGAATGCAGATGGAAGCATATTTTTTCACTTACTTTATCCTTTTTTGAATGTTTTTTTCTTTTGATCTGCTTTGTCTTTCACAACTGTGACTGAATAAGGAAATACATTACAGGATAGTACATGTATAATCTATATCAAATTGCCTACCATTTTAGGAGTAGGGGAGGGAAAGGGAGAGGAGGGAGTGAAATTCAGAACTCAAAATCTTGCAAAAATGAATGCTAAAAATTGTCTTGACATGTAATTGGGGAAAAAAATAAAATACTATCTTAAAAAGAAGAAGAAAACATCCCAACATCACTTTAACTCTCTTCAGCACAGCTCCGTGAATGCCAAAGTTGCCACCCTCCTTCAGCTGATGAGAAAAATGACGTCTCTGGGAAGTGTCATGACTTGCTTAAGTAACTTATATTTTCACTGGAGAACATATATTTTCAAATTGTATAATGTTACAGTTTTAACAACCACATCATTATCAACTATTTTCTCTTGTACTTTTTCCCTCCTGAAATGAATTTTAACACTAACAGGTAAAATAAAAACTCGATGCACAGTTCTTCCTTTGACATGAGACATCTAAAGAAAAAAAAATAAACATTCTGAAACACAATCTAGAGCAAGGGTTCCTAACTGTTTTTGTCTTCTGGACTCCCTTGTCAAAACAATATTCTTAACTGAATAAGTTCAAATATATAGAATTACAAAGAAAATAAATTATACTGAAACATAGTCATCAAATAGGGGTGTGTGTATATGTCTATTTTTTTTTCAGTTCACAGACCCCAAATTAAGAACTTAGGCAAAAGAAAAGGCTAACAACTAATGATAGGTTCACAGAGTTGGATATGGAAGGCTGTTTAGAGGTCATCTAGTCTGACCCCTTGTTTTAGAGATGAAAACACTAGGGCCCAACGAGGGAAAATGACTTTCTTCAGGTCATACAGATAACGTGACAGAGCTGGGACCCAAAGCCAGTGCCTCTGACTTCAAATCCACCAGTCTTTGCACTCTATCACATGACCATCTACACTTTCATGTCAAATGAAAATATGGATAATTATAAATCCACATCTCTATCTTGTTACCTTACCCTTTTTTAGATTCACATGGAAGTGTCTCACAAAGTTATGTACACATATACTCATATCTATACATAGCTCTAAGTACCTACATACACTATACATACAGAAAACACCTACAGTTTCCTCCTGTTGATATTTTCCCAACTTCCTACTTTATTTGCAAAGGATATCAGTGAGAACAAGTCTAATCTCAAGTCAATGCTACGTGCCTATGAGCACATGGAATATTTTCTCTGGCTTTTTTGAGGAGTCAACTGAAATATCATCTTTTGCAGGTGTTTCCCATCCTTCTCCATCCCTCCCCTCCTCATGCCTTCCCTTTGGGATTACTCCCCATTTACACTGTTTATATCTTATATGAACAGAGTTGTTTGCATGTTCTCTCCATTATTAAAATGTAAGCTCTTTGAGGGCAGGGATTGTATTTTTGCAAACCCATTCCTCCTCCTCCATGCTCCCAGACTTGGGTATCTCCAGTGAAATTAAACAGTCTTCCCTTGAGGAACATCAAATAAGGGGTCGATCACTTTCAGCATTGATGAGCTCACCTAATTCTTCTTCCAAGTCTCTATAGCACCCAGCACAGTACCTGTGCTTAATAAATGCACTTATAAATGTGCTTAATTATTAATAAATGTGCTTAATAAATGAGTGACCAAAAACAGGCAAAGAAAAATTTCACACAAGGACTTGTGCTTCAAAGGGTTGATAGTGACTGTTGGGCCAAATCAGTGCCAAGTAGGCATGAAACTGACCAGGCTTCTGAGGAGAAAGCCCAGGGCTGCCCTAGTGCCTATGGCAGGGAGCTGGGCAAAGATGGAAAATTTTCTTAGAAGGGCAGGACTAAGGAATACCACACTAAGGTTATGAATATCCATGTGGGAGACAATATAGGCAGTCCTGGCTCAACCAGTCCCAACAGTCTCATTACTGCCCCTAGAATCTCCCCGCGCCTACTTTGTCCATTCTATAACTCATCAATTTTAGCTGTCACTTCTAAAGAGTCTCCCTTCATCAGATAATCTCCTGATACTTTCTGGGTATCACAAAAAGAAGGAAATCAACGATGAATTCATAATCAAATCTGACAATGCCATATGCTGATTTGTGCTATGACTGTGCAAACATTTCCTTGTCTCCTACACCATCTCAAACGTGAGAAGGTTTCTTAGACTCTGAGTCTCTTCAGAGTCTGGATGTTGACTTTACGGGATGTGTTCCATCACAGAAAATTTCAAAGATCACCTCTAGCTATCAATAAATCCCCATGGGACTTGCAGCCCCAGTACAAGCCAGCACACAAACCTCCTTTCTGAAGGGATATGAAGAAAAAAGAGGGTGATGTAAGAGCTCTTCAGGGATAAATTCAGAGCATGGCCCAAAAGGCGATTTATGTGTGGCTTTTACTGTATCTCCCTAATTTCTGTATCTTATCCAACCTTTTGTTATTATTAAGGCCCAGGTTTATGCCAAAAGACTTAATGCTTGGTCCTTTTCGTACTCTGGGGAGCTCAAAGTGGTTGATCTATTAATCCAATGGCCAATAGTCACTAGTCTTCATTATACACACACACACACACACACACACACACACACACACACCCCCACACACACACAATCTCTCTCTGCAACTATTACTCTTGGATGAGTCTTTTCAATGAGAATTTAAAGAAACATTTTAGTCTCCAATGCCTCATTCAACACGATCTTTTGCTGCATTCCATATTAATAGGGATGGGTTGCATCAATACATATCCATAACATAAGCACATAGGCAATGGGGATTAGTGTATAGAACACTGTACTTGTAATCATGAAGGTGGGGTTCAAATATATCTCAGAGTGTCAGTAGCTGGATAAGTCATTTAACCTCTGAGTCTCAGTTTCCTCAAATACAAAATGGGATAACAATAACACATACACCGCAGGGCTGTTGTGAGGTTCAAATGAGATACTAGAGGCAAACTAGCAAACTAAAGAATTTAGACTCTTCTGGAGGCAATGGAGAACCTCTGGAGGTTTGAGAACAGAATGCCTGGAGGTGATCTTCAGAACAGGTGATATGGCAGGTGTGCACATGTAGGTTGGGAGGAGGTAAGGGTGACAATCACACTAGAGGGAGACTTTGTCCAATGACTTTCCAAAAGGCAGGTTTCCCTTACATCAGCCTTTTTCTTGAATCTCCCAGATTCAAAGTCCTGAGAGCCATAACCCGAGAGTCTTCTAGGAGGGTCTGTTCTTGATGAATCCATGATGGCCTCTAGTAAATCATAAATGGGAGAGCTCTGAGTGGAGTGGCAGAATGACAAGACCTCCCACGCACAAAGATGCCTCTGACTAGCAGTGGCATGAATAAAGAATGATCTGAAAGGAGGAGAGGGTAAAGACACGAAGACATGTTGAGAGTCTGCTGCCACAGTTCAGAGGGGTGATAATCAAAGTTTGGCCTAAGGCAGTACAGGTGGGAATAAGTAGGTGGGGATAGATGTAAAAGATTCTCCAAGAAGAGAGCTCTGTCAAAGGACTTGGGAACAATGGATAACAGAGATCTCTCCAAGGGAAAGGTGATATCAAAACTTCAAATATGGAATGATGCCACTGGCAAGAAGAGCGAAGTCAGAAGGGAGGGGCAAATTTTGGAGAAAGGATAAATCACAGGAGGATTTCTATGGGGTGGGAGGAAGGAGGTGTACAGCGGGTGGGAGGTGACAATGATGGAAAAAAAAGAATTAAAAAAGACCGTCAATGAAACATTGACAAATGAACAAAAGAGAACAGATTACAAGTTCCAAAGGGGATCCAGGCAAGCAGAACAATTTTGTTACAATCATGCTAAGTTTAAAATACACCAAAAAAACAAACTATGAAATAGTCACAAATTCATATAAAATCCCCCTTTTTGTCCTTTGTATATTTAAAAGTTCATATGCATTACAATTTGGATTTTCATTAGCACAGGGGCTGTTGGGCTTTTTGTATGTCCCAGATCCCTTTAGCAGCCAGCCTAGCAAAGCCTATAGACACTTCTCATTGAGGGAAATAAAAGAAAACACACAGAACTACAAAGGAAGCCAATTAGATCGACATACAGTTACTGGAATATTTTTTAAAACCGAATTTACAATGCAAGGTAAAGAGCTTCTTCACTTGAAGAAGCTCTCACAAGTAACACATGACAAGCAATTACTGTTGGCATTGGGGAACTGGCAGAAATTCACCAACTACAGATCAGAATTCTTGAGGCAAGCATCTTGATTAACACCCCCTTCCACAGGAGCTCCCAGGCCTGGAAAATGATTGTCTGCCATGCCAGTCAGTAGCAAGAATCAGAGATCAGCCTCCGCAAGTATGGAGCCAGAAGGAAGCATGTGGGCACCATGCAGAACTTTTGCACTTCTGGTTGTACCAAATAATCACTGGGTAGGTACAAAGTAAAGATGGGTCTCCCTGATAACAGAGGAGGAAGAAGCTGGCACACACTACCTCTTGTCTGCCATGGAAACAAATCCAAAAACTTTTCATAAAAACTGGTTTCCCCTCAAGATTCTAACAACCAATGGATCCTTCTAACTTCTTGCAAAGCCAGGTTTTTAAAACTGATATTTGAAGAAGATATTATCCTTCAAAGTCTTCAATTTCAGTTCATCAGAAGAAATCTCTAGTCTCGGAACCTGAGGAGGTTTCAGTAATAGTAAAAATAGTAACTGATATCAAGCAAAGACTACAAGATACGAGGGCAGGCAATGTTTCGTGTTGGTCTTTGTATCTGTGGCACCAAGCATTAGGTGTGGCATATGATAAGTGCTTTTGTGCTGAACTGAATTCAGTTGGCTAAGTGATAACGGCAGAATTTTGAGTACGAAATGGTGAACAGGCATGGTTGTGAGGTTGTTTTTAAGGGCTAATATAGTACCTTCTTACAATTTCCCAGTCTTTCAAATGTCAGAAGTTGACAATGTCACCATAACAATGGATTCATTTATTCCGGGTCTACAAATATCTCAAGGTGAAAAGATAGGTTTTCTAAATGTGTGAAACTATTGAGGAAAAGACCAAGCTGAAAACGCAGCCATGCTGTAGGCAGAGCAGACAACTATCCCCCTGGAGCTTGGCCAAGACGGTAGAATAGACTTTCTCAAACGCTAGAATTAGGAAAAGCTTTAAATCACACTGTTCCATGGTTACAAACACACTGGTGATGGAGTGAAAAACACTGTCCTCTGGGGAATCACCAACATTTTCTTTAGGCTGAATATCAGCTCTGAATGGATCAGAGCCTTGGGCGCTTGGCTGGGAGCCATGGAAAGGCTTCCCATTCCTCGTCATGTGGACAGAAACATTTGGAGAAAACTCTCTCTGTGTGTTTGGCCATATGCCCCATGAATAAGGTGGAGGAAGTGGCATGCCAAATTTAACAACATGTATTTATTAGGTGCTGAATATGTGTCAGGCAGGATAGGATGCCAGACAATGGAAAAACACAAAGCAAAAAAAGGGGCGAGGTCCATATTCTCAAGGAGGTTATATTCTAGGGGGCTGTTTGATGAGGGCAGGGGAGAGGCAGAACACCAATCACCGTGGAGAGGCAGGAAAGACTTCGAGCAAGAGGATGATCTTGCACCTGAGGTTAAACACTGCCCAGCCCTAATCTGGCCAGCCCAGTTCTCTCCATTCACCTCATTCAAACACATTCCCATTCTCTCTCCCTCTTCTTCCATTTTCAGCTAGCTTTCCCTGGAGAACAGAGAGCCAAATTCTCCCATCCATAATGAACTCTCAAGGATTCAGTCCCTCCCACTCCAGCATCCCTTAGCTACCAAACTGGATTCATTAAATTAGAAACAAAGAAGCATTTTTAAAAATGCATTTGTTTTAGATTTCTCTTTCTCTTAATATAGATCTGACCCAAGTTTATCAACAAACATATTTTATTCTATTGGATAACCCTGGAATATTGAAGTCTGGTATGAACTTCCTCACCTCTTGGGCCTATTAAGACTCAAGACCCTCTGTTGTGACCTTTCAGACATAGGATGGTTCAAACTTTTTAAGACTGACTAGGCTTGAAAAAAGAAAGTCTTATTTATTTATTTTGTGAGACAGTTGGGATTAAGTGATTTGCCCGGGGTCACACAGCTAGCAAGTGTCAAGTGCCAGAGGCTGCATTTGAACTCAGGTCCTCCTGACTCCAGGGCTGGTGCTCTAGTCACTGCACCACTTAGCTGCCCCTAGATTTTATTCTTAAATGATTATCTTGTTTTGTTTTATCTTATTAAAAGTTTCATGGATGTCTGGCACTTTTATATCAGGGTAAATTTCAGATTGCCCATTCAGGATGCCCATTCCCAGGTAGGCATCCCTTGCAACAGGGAAAAGCAAAATTAAGCAAGGAACATTGAAACATGTTAGGAGGGCTCCCCGCTTCCTCAAGGAGAGAGGGAAGGCCCTGTCCGCATCTCCTTTCAGGGGCCAAGATCGATTATGAGAATCACAGGCACTCTGTTGCCCATTAGTGATTTTTCCCGTAACTGCATTCATGTGGGTACCGTCTTCCTAGGTCTGTTCACTTCACACTGGGTAAGTTCATACACCCAACAGTGTCCCTGATCTTTAGGAGTTTATAGTCCAGTAAAGGAGAAAAGATATATACAAAAACAACTGCAACACACATCTCTGAGCATAATTATACTCTAGTTCGTAGAAACAAATTACTTTTCTTGTTAAATTGTCCGAGATTAATTCAACTACATGACACGGGAAGAGCCATTGTACAGAGAGGGTTAATTACCATCCTTAATGGGCCTCGTGGGACTAAAATTGAGTTTAAAAACAATGATTCCATCTTACCAGAGAGTGCACTGAAATCTGCATTTTGGGTGAAAATTTCAGAAATCCCCAGGCCCCTCAGGACATCTTTGAGGTCAATTTCCTGCTCTACGGTGAACCTGTGGAACAGATAAGAACATGATCCATTTTAAGTTTAAGGACTGCTTGGATGAGGTGGCAGGTGGCAGGGGCAGCATATATAATCACTGGGGAGATCATAAGGAGTGAGAAAGCTGCCCAAGCCTGCTCTGGCATGCAGGTGACATCTGATTGTTGCTGATAAAAGAAGACAGCATCAGGAGGCCTTAAAAGCAGAGACCAATATACCTCAGAGGGAAAACTGAGAGAGGAAAGATTAGGCACTCAAATCAGCCACCCCTGTCTATTTTAAGCTTCAATGCTGTATCATCCATCGCAGTGGGACAAAAACAAAATGGAAGAAAAACCTGGCTGGATTACCAAGGTTTTCCAAAACCAAAACTCATTTGCCCGGCAGATACCCAAGTTGGGCTGTTAAATTAAAGGTGCCTTTCCTTGGACTCCTCCATGGATCTTGCATTCCCCTGGTGGCTACCTTCACTACTTTGTATGGTTCCCCAAGGAAGAGTCTCAGAGATTAAATGGATGCAATTCAGAACTCTCCAGTTTCAATGACTCCAGTGAAATCTCAAAACAAAGGAGAAGCAAACAGATGAGATTTCTCACTAGGCTGGGCTCAGATTTCTTTCATGGGCTAGCTCACATGCCCAAGGGCAGTGTGGTCTAATGGAGAGAAAGCTGGACACGAAGTGGGAGACTCACATCCCACATCCTAAGGCTATGTGACCTTAGACAAATCGCTGTAACTTCTTGTTGCCTTGATTTTCTCCTCTGTAAAAGGAGAATAATACTGCTAGCCCTTAACTCCCAGAGTCATTATGGAGGTAATATGGAGGTATTAATAAAGCAAATTTTAAAGTGCCACAGAAGTGTTTACATCCTTATTATTAATTTTTGCTATTGCTTCAGGTGCATTAGCCACTACGATCAGGCCACTTTCACAATGGCTGAAATAATTCTGGGAAAGTTTGATAGCCATTGAACTGGGAGTCATGATGATACCACATCTCCAAAACCTCTCCCTTTGCCTACTGATGCTCAGCAGGGTCCCTAACTTTTTTGTGTGATGTAAACCCCTCCTTTGGCCATGTGGTAAAGCTTACGAATCCTTTCTCAGAATCATGTTTTTAAGAGCATAAAACAAGATACATAGGATTGCTAGGGAAACCAAGCATACCGAAATAGTCATCAAAATATTTCTTAAAAACTTCATGGTGCTCCAGTTAAGAATCCTTAGGGTAGAGAGTGTTGTTTTTTGAAATGAAAATGAGAAGGAAAATAAAGAAGTAAAACACAAAAATGTTCAATCCTATGATAAATGGATGAAGTATGTAACTGAAAACGGTGGTCATGAGAGAATAGATTTCAAGCTGAGAGGATCTCACACTTTCATTTCAGGGCAGAGAGCGTCCAGAGCAGAAGACTAAAATGATCTGCCCAATTTCACACCCAGTCAGAGAGTGAGGCAGGCGGCAAACCACATATCAATGACCTTTTGGTTACAACTCAAGCTGGTTGGTTGGCTGTTCAGGATTCCAGGCACCTTATTAAAAGGGCATGCTCAGCTCTTGTGTAGATGTGCCCATATGTAAGACTTCTTCTGTCTTATAATATCAGCCCAGGGAAAGGGAGTGTTGGATTTAAAATCAGAGGGACTGGGTACAAATCTGGCCTCTCACATTTCCTCTGGGCAGGTCTCTGGACCCCAGTGTCCTAAATGACCTTTTTTTGTATCCCCAGGGCAGTGTCTGGCACATAGTAGGTATTTAATAAATGATTATTTCCTTTCCTTCCTTCCTTTCCAGATTTTTTTTCTATGTACTAAATGATTTTGCTGAATTTTTTTTTCTTTTAATTTATTTTTTAAATTCTTTGTTAAGAGAATGGCTCTCTGGGAAAGGGAAATGGGAGGAAAACCAGGAAATTGAGATGCAAAACCAAACAATATCAATAAACTATATATTTTTGAGAATATAAGATTTCATTTCTATCTTACATTTCATTCCATGAGCTCTCCAAGATTGCTGAAAGAGGAAAATAGAAACAACCGCTTCTTTAAAACTTTCAGTGGAAGAGCAGTCTTGATTTTCAAAACCAAAGGAGTGACAACACTGGGCTAGAGTTGTGATCTCTATTCTGGGGAATTTCGCAGTGGAGCTCAGTGACTGGCACTCAGGTGAACAGAGCAAGAGGAAAGCAGGGTGACCTCCATGAGATCAAGACACATAAAGGACTCATCAGGAAAGGAGGTAAGTCTTAAGCCAGGGCAGAAAAGGAAAAGGGAAACTTTGCATAAAGGTGAGTGGTTTCTCAGTCTGTGAAGTCCTCTGAAGGTCACGTTTCAGGTTAAAGGACAACCATCCCATCCCATCATCCTTGAATTCAAACACTCTAATGGCAGAGAACCAGTCTGAGAGTAGGGAGTGCAAGAAAAAAAATTAAAATAAAGACAATATAAGAAGATGCTTCTATGTCAATTCTAAGCACTTAAGAATTTGAGATTGTTTTTAGACAATTCCTGAAAGCCTAAAAACAGGTTAGTTAGACCAGGCTTGGAACTATGTACCAGAGGGATTACAAATGCTGATGATGGCTGCTGATGAAAGCAAGGGGTGTTAAAAACTGTGTTGAATTTACAGTCAGGAAAACCTGAGTTCAAATCCTCCTGAGACACTTAACTTCGCACATAACACCACTGAGACTTAGTTTTCTCATCTGTAAAATGGGGATAGGAATCACAACCACTTGTTGTGAGGACCAAATAAGAAAATGTGTACATGTACTTTGTAAACCTTAAAGCACTATTTGGGGAGTATATTATTATTTTGGGGGGCACAGGTCAATATGCTGAAGCTACTAGAGATCACTAAGTATCCAAGTATCTACAAAATAGAAAATAAAGAAAGAAGGTTCTAAAACTGAAAAATGAATTGAGGAATCTAGGATATTTTATTAATAATTGTTATGCATACTCTTTCATAGGAAAAAAAACAACACTAAATCCACAGAAACCTTGGACCACTTAAGGCAAAAATTTCAGATGCTTGAATAAACACTAGCACAGAATAATAAATTATTTATACTGAGTGTCAATCATGATGGGTATATAGGACAAGATTAAAACTACAGAAAAGTTATGTTGTATTCTCAAGGACAACTGGCATTTCATGAACCTTTGAAGACAAGCAAATGAAAAGAATCCTAAGTAAAGAGGGTTGGATGTTCTCAGTTTGGGCCCAAACTCACGAAGAAGGCAGTTATTATCTAGAGTGTACTTTTAACTCTTCTCAGGTCCAGTTTGGCCTTTGGGGGGGAAAAAATCAAAGGGCCAGGAGATTATTTTGTAATGGTGGGTTGTTTTAAATTTAAGTTATGAACAGGTTGGCAGTAAAGACCAAAGCTGTCTTCAACTACTGTCCGGTATGTTCAACGCAAGGTTGTACCGAATTCTCATCAAAATGAGAAAAGTCTGATTAAACCCTGCCTTGTTTACTAATTCAGGGACTATTACAAGTGAGTAAATGAAACTGTTCACTTTGTAATTGGATAGAATCTTTCAGAAAATAAAAATTTAATTTTCTTCTGCTACAGCCTTTCATTTCTCAGTGGACAGGGCCTACAGGTCACATTTCCTGGTGAACATGTTTGAGTCAGAACATAAAATATTTATGAAGCATTTACTCAGTGCACAGATAAAATCTCATCTCCTGCCTCTAAATCCTAATAGGCACTCAGCACATGAAGCTATTGTCCCTAGGAATTCCAGGGAAGCAAGATAAGTATCAGCAAATCTAATCAAATTCTTTGATGTTAGAAGAAAGAGAAGAAGGGGAGGAAAGAGAGAGAAAAGGGGAGGAGGGAGAGGAGTGATGGAGGCAGAGAAAAAGGCTGAGGGAAAGGAGAGAGAGGGAGGAGAGAGAAAAAAACCTGATATATTCTAAATGATTATTTTAATAGTTGAGTTCATTTTGAATTTGACATGACCTGAACAAAATGAGACCTGATAAGCTCATTTATAGTTATATAAGATAAATTACTAATGCTCTAGGGTCAAATGCATTCGTTTTCAAGATAAATTATCTATAAAAATCAAGTATTTGGTGGCTAATTGTTTTCAAAAGACAACACGTAATTGGAAAGATGGAAAGTCATTCCCTGAGGACACATTTGGTGCATGGATCAAATGCCATGCCAGGAGTCAGGAAGATCTGAGTACAAATCTCCTTAGAGAGATGATTCTGGGCCAGCCACTTAACCTCTGCCTCTGTTTCCTTATCTGTAAAAATGTAGATAATAATAGCACCTAACTTGCAGGGTTGTTATAAGAATCAAATGAGATAATTGTAAAGCACTTAGAACGGTGCCTGGTAATAATAAACACTAGTTATCTTGTTGTTTTTGTAAGTGGTTCTCATACAAAAATGTCACTGAGAACACAGGGGAAGAAAATTTCATCAGTCCTTGTAAAAAATAGCTGAGAGAGACACTCACCATGCTGAGTCGAGAACCAAAAAGATCTCAAGAGGCAGAAATGATGAACTAAATTACATAAGACAAAATTTGTATTTGTCTAGACTTTCCATAATGATAAATGTAAAGCTCTAGCATTAAGGTTTATTTTTTTAAATTAATTTCTCAAGGATAGGTTGGGCAAGCATTGCTGGACAAGTTTGTCTGAAAAAAAGCTAGGGGTTTTAGTGGACTGCAAGTTCAATAGCTGTTAAGGGAACACAGAAATCTCAAAAGGAAGACACACAGGGTCCAGTGTGGCAGCAAGGATGAGGGTGGGGCCACACTGTGCAGTGAGCAGAGGTCAGGAGGTGGAGAGTTGTAGACTAAGATGCTGGCAGGACAGGGGAGTCACAGGCTATAGGCACATGCTCCCATCACATGGGCTACAACTGGTATGAACATGGAAGCAAGGGTGCAGATCTAGGTGCTTTGACTGAGGGTATCTGAATATCGATTTTATTACATGGATCACTGGTTTTTCTCTGCGTGTGCAGAACAGCCACTTAGACAATGAGGGAGAGCATACCAATCTTACTGTCTTCTGTCCTGGTCCACTTAGCTCTGGAAGGTTTAGTTCTAGCTAATTTCATGAGGAACATCGATAATGTGGAGAATGTGGTAACTAGGGTGGAAACCCTCCAGGACATGACTTGATGATTGTTCAAAAAGCCTGGCAAAGTTTGTTCTAGAAAAGACTTAGGGGAGGTTGGAAAGAGCTGATGGATATATTCAAATATCTGAAGGACATCCCTGTAGAAAAGGGATTGGACATGTTCTGCTTGGCCCTAGACTGTGGAACAAGGAAGAAACAGGAGAAGGTATTCTGTGTTTAAAGAAGGACTTCCCTTCAAAAGTATAAAGAATAGACCTGGGAGGTAGAGAATCCTCCTGTAGAGGTCTTCAAGCAAAGGCTGAAGATTCATTGGACGTTTGGGGTGTCATTCCTGTACAGTCAACAAGGAAGCGTCTGAGACCATTTAACTAACTTCACAATTCAGGGACATAATCCTTGATTTTGTCCAAAATCTGTACAAACTGTCAAAAACAGTTTATCTGACTTTCTAATCTTCCTTCATGCTCTGTTGTTTATTTACAATTTATATTATATATGTGTGTACGTATACATATATGTACATACATATCTGTACATATACATGCATGTGTATTTACATCTGTGAGATACATGTTTGCATGCTGTCTCCCTCATTAGACTGTGAGGTCCTGGAGAGCAGGGACTGTCTTTTTACCTTTTTTTATATCCCCAATGCTTAGTACAATGCCTGGAACACAGCAGGTGCCTCATTTATGTTCATTGACTTGACTGGTTCATTTCACCAATATTCCCTGAGTATCTACTAAGTACAAGACACTGTCATAAAACCTCATACATCTCTCTGAATTGGCAAAAGCCAACTACCAGTTAAGACTCTAAAGAAACACAGAGTTTTATTTACAATAAATATGTCTTTAAAAAATTCCTAGAATTAACAATTAGTATAAAATAGCAACAAGACCTTTTGGCCCTTTAGAGCCATTTAGTTCTTACATATTTATCAACACTTAATGACGCACACCATTAACTGAAAATATAGAATGAGTGTGTGTTTTCTCATCATGTGCATTTTTCTTACATATAGTCTTTGCTGCACTTCCTAGTTTAGACTGTCCCAAGTTTAAGGGTCTTCAAGGTAAAATGGAGAATGAAAGGGCCCTAAGACAGTAAAGAGTTCACCCTCTGTGAGCTGCAACACTTTGGCAAAGTGGTCTCTGGATCTGTATTCAGGTAGCTAGTTGGTTAAGTGGGCAAAATGTGAGACCTGGAATCAGGAACACTGGGAATTTAAATCCTGCCTCAGACTCTTACTAGTTAGTGACCCTGAACAAATCACTTACATTCTGTTTGCCTCTGTTTCTTCATCTGTAAAATGGGGATAATAGAATTTTTCTCATGGTTATCAAATAAGATATATGTAAAACATTTTGCTAACCTTGAAGTACCATATTTTGAATCAATAAATAGCACATATGTAGACTGAATATGCCTCACACACCATCTACTGCAATTCTTTTGAAATGTACATACTGTTTAATTAAAGTCCAATTTCATTTAAATGCATTGTTAAATCCATTGTAGCTTTCTGCCATTACATATCTTCTCGGTCCAAAGAGAGAGCAGCGTAATTACTATCCCGTGGGCATATCCGTGGATATTTCTTCAACTATAAAAGAGCTCATGATAGCAGGCCAGGGGAAGAAGGGAAGAAGCAAACATTTATTTAACACCTACTCATTCCAGGCAGTTGCTGTTCAGTCACGACCAATTCTTCACGACCCTATTTGAGGCTTTCTCGGCAAAGATACTGGAGTGGTTTACCATTTCCTTCTCCAGCTCATTTTAGAGATGAGGTAATTGAGGCAAATAGAGTTAAGTGATTTGAGCAGGGTCACAAGGCTACTAAGAGTCTGTCATCAGGAAGATGAGTCCTCCTGACTCCGAGCCTGTGCCACCTACTGTGTTAACCAGTAGGGTTACAAATAAAAAAAAAAAAAAGAATTCCTGCCCTCAAGAAAGTTACATTCACTTACATTCTAATGGGTGATTTGTATCCCCCAGTAAGTCAGTCAGTCCACAAGCATCTGTCAAGGTGTCTACTATGTGGGAGACACTGTGCTAAGCCCTGGGAATAAAAGAAAGGCAGAAGACAGTCCCCTTATAGCCTAAGGGTAAGCTTCATGAAGGCAGGAGTGGTGTCATTCTTCATCCCCAGAGGACGGCAAGCACAGGTGAAGCCCCCACCCAAGGACCCTTGGTGGTCTCACCTGGGTAGATATACTTCCACTTTCTGCTTCTTCACAGAATTGGCCCACTCTTCTATCAGCTGAGGCTTCACTAATGGCTCCAGGGTGACCAGTGGGACTTCTTGTCTGGACAGAACAAGCATCATGCTTATTTCATCACCTTCGTATGGTATTTCCAAAACTTGATAGATGCCACCTGCCTCATTGGAACCATCGCTAAATTCCCCTAAAAGTGAATGAAAGGCCACAGAAAAACAAGTTAAATGGACCAGAGCAAACAAGGCTTCTTGGATCCCTTCCCATGGTTTTCTTTCAAATTAGAAAATTAGGGTTTGTTTGGAACTGTCACTCAAATTTAAGAGTACTCAAGGATTTGTGCACATTACTTTGCTCTAAATAAAGGCCCTCTTTCCCCATTTGGTATTCTAACCACTGTTCTCTTGACTAAGATTTTCTATAGAATGTGAAAATATGTATAGATACACTGAGTGAATATCGCCATGATAATGAACAAAACTTCTCTGGGGAAAAAGTTTCAACTGGCCTTAAAGACAAAACAAGACCCTTCAAAAGTAGATAGACTGATAATTCAACCTCACTGAGAGTCCAGAGAAGTCACAGAGCATAGCTGTAGAGCTGAAAGGGGTATTAGAAATCATCTAGTCCTGTCCCATTATTTGAAAGATGAGGAAACTTAATTCCAGCTTAAGAGCAGCTAGGTGGCACAGTGGATTGAGCACCAGGTCTAGAGTCAGGAAGACCTGAGTTCAAATCTGACCTCAGAAAATTATTATAGCTGTGTGGGCCTGGACAAGTCACTTTACTCTATTTGCCTCAGTTTACTCATCTATTAAATAAGCTGGAGAAAGAAATGGCAAACCCCCATCTTTGCCAAGAAAACTTGTAATGGGTCATGAAGAGTTGGACATGACTGAACAAATGAAAAGGCCAGACTGGTGAAGGGACTTCTCCAAGGTCAAATAGCGAGTTAGTGGTGGAGTTGAGGTTCAAACCTAGATCCTCCGATTATAAATTCAGCGCTCTTTTCATTATACCTGGCTGCCTTCTGCATAGCTACCTTGTACTCACTGTGCTACCTGGCATGTTTGCCATGATTAAGACATCTAAATTAGGAAAGTGGCCTTGCTTGGCCCGGGTAGATCTGGCTGAAGGAAGACTGAAGTTTTCCAAACAAGTGTTACAATTGCAAATGGACTTGGCTATTGAAGGCAAACAGAGCAACCCAATCTTTAAATGGACTGGTTCCAACATTACTTTATGACAATGGTCCAAAAGTGACCATTTAAAGTTTTTCTGTTCTTCCTCTTTGTTAGTTACCTCAAGAGCTGAGCTGTCCGAAACTCCTACTAACCACTCTATTCTCTCTTTCTCAAAGCAGATTTTACTCTTTCATCCTTGACTAATGGTTCAGTTTATTAAAACCCTTGGCTTCTTTCAAATTTCGTAACTGATTGTAGGTAGCTATGGCTGATTCGTGTCTACATGGAACATACTCCACACCTATACCATTAGCTGAAAGCTCCTTAAGGGCTAGGACTGCCTTCTGCCTCTTTTTTTGCATCCCCAGCACTCAGCATAGTGCCTAACACATGGAAGGTGCTTAAATGTTTATGTACTGATTGATTTATCACTTTAAAATTCAACACAATGTCATCTATTGCTGGGAGCAAGAATACCCCAAACTTCTAAATCACTTTAGAATAAATGCTTAGCTAGTCTAAATTTTTCACCAAAAAACATTCAAAAGCCAAAGGACTGTTTTTGTCAGCTAGAGCTCATATTATAACTCCTTAAAAAGAATTCCTCAACTGAGACACTGTCTCTCCAGGCATAGTCTGCCCTCTTATGAAAGCATCATATGTAGGAATGTCATTTTAGGCATCCTCAAAGTATCCAACTTAAAGATAGGGAGCTTTTCAGAACCAGACTAAGACTTTTGCATTGCATCCCAAGCTTTGTTGGCAATTTTATATAGAAATCTATTGGATTAGTCATATATTGAAAGACAAAAATTTCAATGTACAGCCTACGTGTTCCACTGGTATCCAGGGAATGTGAAGAGACTATATTGGGTATAGTCATAGGGAAAATGTATGGCAGGACACAGAAAAACGTCTTCTAGGATCAAGGCAAGCTTGGATGAGTTGCTGGAGGGAGGAAGCATGCCAAAGAGATCACAAAATCTTTTGAATATCAGTGTCCCAGAAGCCTCTTAGCATATCACTAAGGTACAAAGTGAACTTCTAACAGGTGAGGAATCCACACTGAGGTCTCTACTTACCGTAATAAAACTCTCCCTGTTGGTACATCATTGGAATTTGAGCTTCACTTTCATCATCTTTCGTGAAGGAGAAGGTTCTGGTGTTTTCAGGCCTAAATTGTGACTTCCAGTTCCCTTTAAAGTAGATGGCATTGACGAGGGCCAGGTGAGTCAAAGAGCTGAAGTCTCTCGCTAATACCAAATCCTTCACTAGACCTGATAAAGGAGAAATGAACAAAGGAACAAGAGAGGAAATCTGTGGGAGAATAAGAGGACTTGGGAGAGGTAGGAGAAAGTGCTACCCATAAAGTAAACATGAAGTCAAATGCTTATTTTCCTTTTCGAAGGTATATTGTGGAAATCGATGCTCAGTTTTAAGAATCCTACATGAAAGACACCAAAGTTTTTTGATTGCGTGACCTTGTTAACACTAATAACATTGTGTTGCACGACTGCTAAAAACATCAATAAAAGCACCCAAATCCTTTCCCATTAGAACTATTCCAGAGTACACTGGGGGAATATTTTCCATAATAATTGGAATTTGTTTTAATTAGATTAAAATAAACAGGTGCATGAGACACAATGTAAATGTGTTTCTCCATAATCATGGACACAGACAAGGATATCACAAGGCAGGGTAGGCTTGGATGGCCCGAAGTCTGCTTTGCTGGAAGAAAATGCCCATAGTGAGGAGCCTCTAACTCTGTTGTAGTAATGAATCATCACTGGCTTTAGTTTGGCTAAGGCTAGTCTTTGGCCTCTGAGTACATTTTCCCCAAACTGACAACTCTGTACTTGAACCTAAAGCAGCCAAAAAAAAAAAGGAGGCTCCTTCCATAAAAACTCATAGTGAAAGGAATGCAATTTGGATCCTACGTTTCAACTTGGAGCTGAAGCTTCTTTTAAATCCTCACAAATTGTATCAGTAAAAACCCTTCTGATGGAAGAGTGTGACTCAGCCAGTGTTTCACAAATAATAGGTTTTCTTTTCAGATTTTCTTCATTCCATATAATGTCCTCTTGGGAGAAAAATTACTATATTCAGACAATATTCAAACTATTATTTCAGGAAGTGTAGTATACATAATGCTATGGTAATTTCCTCCTTATTTGACCGCTATCATCTGCTTAAATAAAACCTCTCATTGTGGCATAGTTTTTCTATCTAATTTAAACTCATTGGGCTTTTAAAGTGAGAAAAAAATTGAGCATTGTTTGAAAAAGAAGTGAAGATTATGTATATCCATCTATGAAACTGCATCATTTGAGGTTACTCTCACAATACTTCTTTCCTCTTTTTGTTTCAGCTTAAAAATTGAATTGAGTTAAACATTTATTAAGTACATACTATATGCAAGGCAGGTAGTGTGATGTAGCAGATAGTGAGGAGGAAGACTTGGATTCCAGCGCCACCCTGACACATTACAACTGGGTGATTCAGGTCACGCATTTGGTCAGTCTGTGGCTCATGTAACTGTCCAAAAAAGGATTTGCCAATGGGCACCTAGTAGGAACTCACTAGGAACTGCTTATCCCAATGATATCATATGCCTGTTCCCACTCTCTCTAGCCCCAAATAAGTACAAAGCCTTGTTCTTTTGAGGGCTCTGCCCTCAAGGACCTTACAGCCTAATTAAATTTCTTTTTTCCTTTTACTAAAGTTACCTTACTTTAAATTTGTACTATCTATACTGCCAAGTATGGGCTGAACCAGATTAAACATAACTGGGAAATATTTAACAAAATAAAGTTATGTTAAAACATAGATATTATTACATTTTAATGCTAAGTCCATATGTGGTCTGCAGAGATCCTCACAAATGGTTTAATGACCCTTGTTTCTATTTGAATTTGATACCACACTTCTAGAGGATAGCTACATTACTCCAAGAATACTCTCTAAATTGTTTTCATTTTGATTTTGAAAGACAGAGAGAGAAGGAGAGGGAGAGGGAGAGGAGAGGAGAGGGAGAGAAAGAGAGGAAGAGAGAGAGAGAGAGAGAGAGAGAGAGAGAGAGGAGAGAGAGAGAGAGAGAGAGAGAGAGAGAGAGAGAGAGAGAGAGAGAGAGAGAGAGAGAGAGAACAGGCCACTCATTAAGAAATCCACCAATTTTCAAAATTAGAAGACAAAAAACCAGAAGCAAAATAGTAGAAGTATAAGCTCTTTCTTAAGGGATCATTTACATGGAATGTCTCATTAGTGATTTTCACCATTCACTCAATGGAGTTCTCACATATCCCAGCTATTTGCCATTTTACATTCTGAAGGTAGCAGAATGTAATTCAGGAAAACACTTGGATTTTCCCCTTTGTCTGGATCTGTCCACAAAAGTTAGACACACAAATTATTTCTAAAACAAACTATCTTTCAACAAATGCCAACGGGTAAAGAAAATAAGAGAAAAACATACTGTTGGTGTGATTCTCCACCCACTTGTTGATATGACTGGCTGCAGCCTCATTTTGACTAAAATCCACATGATCAATTTCAGCTTGAAAATACTTTTTCATCATCTGCAAGAACTGCTCATTGATATGAAATCCATTTTGCACAAAGAGGGAGTTGGCCATTTTCATCACATACTGGTTCTCCTCAGTGGTTATCATGTCAGAGAGATTCCTCAAGAAGGAAAATTCTTCCCCTGAAAGTGGTCATAGAAGAGGTTTCTTAAATTGAATTAAACACAGTACGAAAAGGTAGAACAGAAATAACCCAGGTCATTATTACATGATTCAGATACACTGTAGGCCTAATTATGTCCCTACAAAGATAGCAACATTGGATAATATCCTGATGAAACTTAGCTTATTTGCATCATAATTGCCGCAGGGTCTTACTGTACAGGCACTTTCTAACTTAAAAACTGTTTGTTTGCTAAAAGCACATGGGAGAACAATGAACAGGTGATTTATATCAGGTGTTCTGATAAACTATCAGACTCTTAGAAGTCAGAGCTGACAGAGGCCTTGGAGATCATGCACACCTAGGATTTTTGACTTAGTAGTTAGAAAGGTCCTCAGAAGTGTGGAGTCAAATCTGTTCATTTTACAGTTGGGGATACTAAGGCCCAGAAAAGTTAAATGACTTGGCCAAGGTATGTGCCTGGGCTAGGAATGAGCAGACATGGGGTTTGAACTCATTGGATTGGACTCACAATCCAATGCCTCTTTTGAAGAAAAAGGTGCATGTGGATGTCAAAGAAATATGTTCATCAACAAAAAAGTTGAACTAAGATGAATTCTAGGAGTTTCATGTTTCTCTTTTGAAGAATTAGGTTTGGCTCATGACCTCCAAGGTGCCTCTTGTCAGCTCTAAATTTATGCCAGACTTTCTTGGGTATTAGCACAAGAACTAAGTCTGTGTTGGTGGAAGGATAGCAAGGGAACTGGTGAGAAAGGTGACGATATGGGTAGATGACAATGTGGGTAGATGAAGCTATGGGTTGGGGAATGAGGACATAACTAGATCTGTACTTGAGAGAGGAGTAATAAAGGGATGGCAAGAACATCCTTCTCACCTTTTCCTCATATTACTAGTTCTTCCATTTCATAATGGACAACAAAAAGACAAGAGTAGAAGGAAAGACAGATGGATCATTGATATAGAACTAAAAAAGAAGATTATCTCCACACTAACCTCATTTTAAAGCAAATGGGAGGGTCAAACTAATTTTGCTGAGCCAATGAAACTGATTCTCGAATGACAGGATTATCTTTGATTAATTAGAAAGTTAAGTCAGATATATTTCTTTTCCTCTTAACTAGAAGCCTCTCATATGCTTTAAAGAAACTGCAAGGTCTACAGTTCAACCATTTTTTTTTACAGAGAAAATGGGGCTCTTGAGGAAGTTAACTGATCTAGCTGAGATCATATGACCATTTGGTGAGGCTGTTTTATTACAGTATACCTAGACAGTTGAGTATGAACTGGTGAACTAGAGAAAGCAGAAAACATTAAGGATCTCTTTAATTTCACTGAAGTTGATTCCAAGGCTGAATCCACACTTTTCTCTACTGAAGTAAAGAACCTGTCTCCCTCAGTGATATCTTACTTCTAGGATTATAAGATTTACAACTAGAAAGGACCAGTTCTTTTCATTTCACTTTTTGTCATCTTATTATCATAGCCATCTGGAATGGCCATCTACCAGCTCAACTCTCTAGAAATCTCTTTGTTTTATATTATTTAAAGAAATCAACAAACCATATTAAGTATCAGCACACTTTAAAACTGCTTTGCAGCTATTTACATACAATAACTGCATTTCAAAGTATGGAATAGCACATCAATTTTTTAGGCCCTCCATCTAAGTCTTCTTCTTGTCAGAGCTTAGTGGGTATTCTCTGGTCTTTCAGGTCTGGCTCCTCCCCTTTTGGGATAGAGCTTTGTTTCCTAAAGGTCTTTTCAGATCTATCTGTACTCATCCTACCTGTTGTCTTAATTTCATCAAATACAATAATTTCATCAAATACTATTATGACATTAAGTTTACCACAATGTATTCATTCAATATTCATTTTGATAGACATTTAACTTGCTTTTACTAAAGCAGAATATTATGCTAAGAAAATCTCTGAACAGATTGCTTTTTCTCCTTTTTGATAACATAATCTTAGAGGGCATAATCTCAAGACTGTAATTATGGTGTCAAAGGATATGATTATTTTTGTAACTTCTATAGTACAGCACCTCACTATTCTTCTCATGATCTTGCAAATAAAAAAAAGTCTGTATGTTAGTTTTATTAAAGTTGAATATGTAAACAAGAGGAAAGTATATTTATTAAGGTGAAATGTTTTATATTAGTTCAAAGTTTCTTGTGTACATTAGGATGAGACAAAGCAGTATACTGAAAAAAAGTGTTGTCAAAGGACCTGGGTTCAATCCTTGACTCTCTCCTTTTTTTCTGTGACTTCAGACAGTCACTTAACCTTTCTTTGCATCCGTACAATGAAAGGGTTGGACTAGACGGTGTTTAAGCTCCCTTCCAGCTCTAAATTGAAGGCTCCATGATAAATTTAGAGATATAACCAATCAGAATACCCCAACAACTGGTCACGAAGCAAGATTTTGAGATTTTCATGACTTAACTGTACCACAGATAGCTATATTCAGAAAACAGGAGTAACTAAAAGATAAAATATTCATATTCCTTTCAAAGAAAGGAGAAAAAAATGCCTATTTTTTCATGTATGAAAACTGAAGTTCCATAAAGTGACTTGGTTTAGGGTAACTGAGTCAGAGGAGAGGTCAGAAAGTGTCCTCCATCTTGGAATCTTTATATACCTGTTCTGTCTACAATATCAATAACGAGATTGCTACATTCATCCACACATATTCATTCACATTCATGTTCACACACACACATACACACACACTCTACTGCTGCTGCTACTATTATTACTGTCACTACTACCACTCTTTCTCCTTCTCTTTTTCCTCCTCCTCCTCCTCTCCACGTGATAGAACCACAGTTGATTAGCCTGGCCTTAGAAGGTAGAATGAGAAAAGAAATTGATGGAAATCTAAAATCTGATTCCATATAAAGAACACTTCTTAGTAGTCAGAGCTATCCAATAGTAGAATAATGGTTCCCTCATTGGAGGTCTTCAGACAAGGTATGCTACAGAATGGATTCCTCTTCAGACACAGATTGGCCTAGACAGACTATGAGTTCCTTCCAACTCTTGAGATGATGTGATCCTAATTCTTTGATTTGAACTTAACATACAAAGCTATGTGGAACAAATATCACTGAATGTGCTTACCATCTTTCAAGCCTTCATATCCCATGGAATGACGTATTTCTTTCAGGGTAGATCCATGGGCTCCCAGTTCCACCATTCCCATTGCAATAGCAATACTCAAAGGAGAGAAGAGAATATTTTCATCTTCTCCAGTGGCCCGTAGATGATTATATATATTCACAGACAATTCTGCAATGGTTTCATCGGGAAAACTGGTGCTAAGAGCTGTACTTGGCAGGACAAGCAAAGCCAAGAGGCCAAAGAAAGTCATGTTTCCAAGGTTTCAGTCTGAAAAACAAAGTACAAGGATATTAGTCACATAAAATCAGACTCAAAAAAATGGAAGGGGGACAAGAATAGACAGATAAATAGATAATTTACTAAGAACTTGTTATATACTGGTAGTGAAAGGGAAAAGAGCAATGAAAACCAACAATTAAGAAGTTGAATGAAATTTCTGAGGAAAACAATGATTCTGGAGAGAGACAGCCAGTCCTTGCCTCCCAAGGCCAGGCTGAGCCCGTTTCACATATAACCACTGAGGCTGCGAGCCACCAGCCCTAACCAGGAAGCCAACAAAAGCCAGGGGATTACCCCAGACTGAGTTTAAATCTACTCTTCTAATTGCTGCTTGCTTGGTACTGGTCTGATGACTACTGGATTTAGGGTTAGAAAATTCCTCCTAAGCCTGTCTATGACACTCATATGAATAATCTACTAGCCAAACATGGAAGCTGCACATTGGAGTGAAGGCAAGACCCAAGGCCCAGATGGAAGACGATCCTGGGTCACGCCTCCCTGTACCACTTATTAGCCACCTGCCCATGGTCAGTCCTTTGCCTCAGTCTGACATAGAAAGGCAGTCTCTTTACTATTTTTCTTTTAGGCTTTGCAGCCACATTCATTTCTGCAGCCTCTAGAATTCTCATTAAGGAGGACATCAAAATGCACCACTTACATGATTTAAAGAGGATCAACCATTAATAAGATAAAAGCCTTTTTGAAAAGGGGAGGACGCAAGATACTTTTTGAAAACCAACCCAGTCATGGCTGGAATTAGTGAAGGCAATCACAAGCGTGAAAAGCTTCTCCACCAATCCTCTGGCATTCTGGAGCATTCAAGCTGATCTCCATTTTTACAAAGCTGCTGGGGAGAGAAGATCGTAATGGCAACCAGAACATGGATGACATTTACAAAGCTCTTTAAAGTTTGAGGAGCCATTTACCAAGAGACAGAATGACCTACAGCACAGCGCACTGGCTTCAGACTCTGGATTCAAGTCCTGCCTTTGAAATCTAGAAGAGAGATGAACTTGAGCATCCTCTCAGTTCCCCAAGTCACTTTCCCAAGCAGCAAGAGGCAAACAGTCTCCTCACAAATTAAGTTACAGGACTCACACCCAATTCTACCTCCAGATCTGGGCTTTACAACAACCCTGAAGCAGACACACTGACAGTATTAATGTCCCCATTTTATAGAGGATCCCAGGGGTTGTGACTTGTTCCTGATCACCAAGGGGAAATGAGCTTAACCTGTATCAGAAGCAAGATTTGAACCTATTTCTCTCCTGGCTCCAAAACATGGTTGGTTTAAGCAAAATATGTAGACTAAAATACTCATGCTCAGTAATGCTGTGTTCACCTTGAATAAATCTAAGAAGTGAGTGAATGTGTGTGTGTGTGTGTGTGTTTAATTATAGCCAACTTCCTCCCCATGTAATGGGTTTGATCCAGAGTTCTTTTTAGCCTCTTGCCATCAGTACACTCCAAAGCAATTTGTAAAGCAGTGTGTAAAAGGTCACTTAGCAGGGAGCACCTACATTCATGGTGGCTCAGCAGGGCAGGCTGGCACTTAATACAAAGAGTGGAAACGCAGTGATTCTTTTACTCACCCAACACCAGGGTCAGGCGAGGCACTTTCCATTTGTTCTTTTATATTCAGGGTTTCATATCTGCCAAAGGCTTAAGCAAACAAACAAAAACAGGCATAATAAAGACCAAACAAATCTTGGCTTTCTGCTTGAGAATTTCCAACTTCTACTTTCCTTGACAGTTTTCAATATATGAATTCAACCAGGTAAGGAATGTCATAAGCTTGCCCATCAAAAGATACCAGTGGGAGTAAGCCAGTGCCATTGTAAGAGCTGGTACAATAGCTATGAAAATTGTGTAGGAGATGAAGCAAAAAAGGATGCCATGGGAGAGATGGATGATTGGAAAATAAATTGTGTATGAGTGACATGCATCCCTCCTTTGGCATCCTTTAATACCTAGGGACCTAGAGGAAGGTGCATGGAAAGCTGGATGGGCACCCACGTAGAGAACTGCCCAGGACAGACAAGATGGGTGGGTTACAAGATACACAGATGGGACCACCAGATCACTAAAGAAGTTCTCTCTTTAGGAAGATCCGGACCTGTGATTTTGCCAGTTTAGGAATGTCTAGTACGGAAACTCCCTTCTTAGTTGCAAATCTTACATCCTAGATATAAGCATTAGGAAGGACCTGAGAATGAAACTAGTCCAATCCCCTCATCAGGGGTTACGTGACTTACCTAATGTCACCCAAGTACTCCATGCAAAGCCAGGTCTGAACCTGGCTTCTCTGACTTCTAACTGAGCAACCTTTCCCCCACACCACTTTGTGCTTTCTGGGAAGTGGGCTACAGGTAACAGTCTTAGAGATACCTAGAGCACTTAGAGATTACATGAATTAGCTATGATCATACCATTGGTATGTCTTAGAGACATTATCTGCACCTGGACTGTCACAGCAGGTTACTGGCTAGTCTGCCTGCCTGAGGTCTCACTCCATAACACTCCAGTTACCAAAGCACAGGTCTGACTGTGTTACCCCTTACTCAATAAACTCCAGCTCCTTATCCCTCGCTATCACCTCCAAGATAAAATATCAAACCAAACTGAGGTTTGGCGTTCAAAGCCCCTCATAACCTAGTCCCCTGTTCCTTTTCCATTCTATAACCCATGAAATACTCTTTGTTCTAGTACTATTAGCCTTCTGGCTGTTCCACAAATAATTCTCCATCACTGCCTCCAAGGATTTTCTCTGTCTGTCCCCTAGGCCTGGACTTTTCTCACCTTCACCCTTATCTCCTGACTTCCTTCAAGTCCCAACTAAATCCTGTCTCCTAAAGGAAGCTTTTTCCAATCCCTTGTGATTCTAGTGCTTTCCCTCTGTCAATTATTTCCAATTTATCCTGCACATAGTTTGTTTGTACATAATGGTTCGTTTGTTGTCTCCTCTGCTGGATTGGGAGGCCCTCGAGGACAGGGATATTTTTGTTTTTGTTTTTTGGCCTTTCTTTGTATCTGCAGTGCTTAGCACAGTTCTTGGTACGTAGCAGGGGTTTGATAAATGCTTAATGCTATGATAAATGATAAATGCTCAAATTCAGGTCCTTCTGACTCCAAAACCAGCCCTTGTTGTATCCATTGCTGTACCAATGACCATGGATAGCTTAATCAACACCCTCTGTGCTCCTGCAGCAGCAAGCACCCCGACACATCCAGGATGGTCTGCTAGCATTCTTAGAGCTGGTTTTCTAAAAGGAAAGCAACTTCTGAGGGGGTCAAAAAATCTTCTTTAATCACATATACCAACAGAGAAAATACAAGAAGAGAAATAAAGATCAAAAAAACAGGGCTTCTGTCTGACCATAAACAATACATACATCACAGATCAACAGACAGATGCAACTGTCTGACCATTACATATATATATAGTTATCAGAGAGAGAGAGAGGGAAGCACCAACATCTGGGTTTTCAAAGCCCCAGGGCTCCGTAAAGGCCACCCAGAGTCTCATCGGGCACAAGAACCTTCTTTCAAAGAGTAAGCCCCAAAAGCAAAACCTCACCTCAGAGTACATATACATTTTCATGACCTTAGTAACCCAGTGCCTCATTAATTAACAAAAGGCATGGGCCTTCCTACAAAACAAGCCTCCTCTAATCAAGCTTCCCTTAATGGGTTCCACCTGAGGCCCCTTAATGGGTGGGAATGATCTTTTAACTTTCATTAACCTTACAATTCCTTACCTCTCCTCTCCTCTCCTTCCCTCCCTCCCCTTCCTCTACAACCACACATTCATACTTTCAACTCCAATGACTTGAGGAAAAAAATGTATTTGAATACTTAAAAGAAACTGTCTCCCTAAGTGCTGAAAAAAAATTCAAAGCAAGGAAACTGAAAATCCAATGGTAAAGCCTAGTTGGAGGAGACATACCTTGAAGAATTTTTTTTTAAAAAGTTCTTTAAATACAGACTGGATGGCTGCTTGTCAGAATGTTGTAGAGGGGATCTTTTTTGGGCTCTGAATGGGTGGGTAGGACTAGCTGGCCTCTGAGGTCCTTTTGACTTCTTTAAAATCTGTGAAACTTGGGGATGGACAAGGATGGACAAGAGAGTATTCTAGACAAGGGACATGAACTAAGAAAAGAACAAGGGACAGGCCAGAATCTTAAAATCACAAATTTAGAGCTGGGAAAGCTGTCTAATCTACTCCCCCACTTTAAAGAAATGAAACCTGGCCTGGAAAAAATACAATGACTTGCCCAAGGTCACAGAGGTGGCATAGAACAGGGTACTTGAATGCTGGTCCTGACTCCATTGTGAAGACTCTGGAATACTCTCAAATTCCTGAGCTTTGCAAGACTGAGCATTGGCCTTTCTCGGTCTGTTTTCTTGTCCATTTAGATACACACAGGATGAAAAAGCGGTCATGGGACAACTACTAGATTCATCGACTTAAAGCCTCATTTCTTTTATTTAACGTTACCTAGTTGAAGTTTGGGGAAAATTAAGCCTTCCCTATAAGAACTGCCAGCTCTTCTAGGCAGAAATGTTGTTTCAGTTCCAGTGATGAACTTGGGGTAATATTGTCCTTAATGTATAACATGATGTGACCAGAATCTCCAGCTTGGGAAGACTTGAGTTCAAATCTTGTCTTTAGTGGATGCTTCACCAGGAGCAAAACCCTTAACTTTGTTGTGCCTCATTATCTTCGTCTGTTAAATGGGGACGATCCACTCACACAGCATGTATTTAAAAAAGTCTAGAGAATGGGATCAGTGGCTTAGAAGAGGTCCGCATCATAGAAATGAGGGCTCTTGCAACACATTCCAATTCCTTAGAGACCCTTTCAAGGATCAGACTACAGCAACCTCAGTTTTTTAGCAGAAAGAAAGTAGCTCGTTTCCTTTCCATTCAATGTCTTGCCTTCCTACTAGCACAAGCTCTCCTTCACACCTGGAATGACTGACTCTGCTTTCTCCTCACCTCTGACCCTTGGAATCTCAGTTTGGTATTCAATGCCCTTATAATACATCTCTAGGTTTCTTCCACATCACTCTCTTCAGGTGTGCTCACACCCTAGCCAAACGCTTGCTTTTCTATTCCACACACTATTACCTGACAAACATCCTTGCCTTGGCACAACTTGTTCCCTGTGCCTCAGAAGTACTCCATCTCACCTCTCCTCTCTATTGCTTAGAGTGCCTAGCAACCTTCCAGACTCAGCTCAATGCTACCTGGTACATGGGACCTTTCCTCATCGTCCCAGTTGTCATTATACTCCTCTAGCCACATTAATGTGTGTGTGGATGAGAGAGAGAGAGAGAGAGAGAGAGAGAGAGAGAGAGAGAGAGAGAGAGAGAGAGAGAGAGAGAGAGAGAGAGAGAGAGAGAGAGAGAGAGGCACAGGCAGAGAGGGAGACAGAGAGAGAGATAAAAAGATGATAGAGGGGGATAGAGAGATAGATTCCAGTTAGAGAAAGGGCTAGAAAGAGACAGAAAGACATTTCTCTGTTATATTCCCCCCAGACAAATATAATCTCTCTGAGGGCAGGAAATGCTCCACTTTTGTATCTGGATCCCCAAATCCTAGCCCAATACCTGTCCCCCAGGAGAGGTTTAATATGTACCTGCTGACATGCTGAATTGAATCTCAATGTGGAGAGGCTGAGAGGAGGGGCCAAGTTTGAAATTCTCTCTTCTAATTGGAATTGGATTGCCTGGAGGATGGCAATATCTCCTTTTGATGGAGTGTCCTCTCAAGAGGCAACACATGGGATGACAGAGTGGTCCTACTGCTGATGCAAGCCCTCTATGAGCAATGCATGACCAGACAAGGATATCTCTGTGGCCCAGCACAAAAGGGGGTGCCCTTGATTTTGTCCCACAGAACGGTTTCATAAAATGGCAGGCAGGGTCCCTCATCAGTCACAGATAATCAGCACATACGAAAATGAGTCACTCCGCTTTCCCACAGGCAGAAGAGAGCGCATGCTGGCCATTTGTTCTATAGCTTCATTAATTTTGAATCACCAAAATGAGATGCCTTCACACAAACAGAGCACATTAATCAGAGCTTAGGGCTCAGGAAGAGGCACTGAAGGGAGGAAGGAGCCCCTGTGATTCCCCCATTTGGAGTGCTCAGGGAAGAGCAATTAGGAAGACTCACCAACCAATGCAAGAACCACCGAATGACACAAATAAGAGATCAAGGTCAATCAACCAACACGTATGTATTAGTGTCTACCATGTGCCAGGAGCCATGCAGAGGACCCAGGGGGACAAGGAAAAACAGCCCATCCTACTCCTGAGGACTTCTTCCTCTCAGGTGAGATAACATGGACAGAGACAGGTACATATACAATAAACAGATGCAGAACAAATGTGAAATAAACTCAAGGTAATTCAATACAAGATATTTCTATCTTATTTTATAGTGCTTTGAAAACTGGAATGCTATTTCTCACGTTATTTAACGGTGTGTGCTGGAGAGGGCGCTGGCCTTGAAACCAAGAAGACCTAGGTTTGAGTCCTGCCTCTGATATATACTGACTGCATGACCCTGGGTGAGTCATTGTCCCATGCCCTGGACAACTCTCTAAAGGTAACAGGTGCAGAGAAGGTACCCCCTTCTGCACTGATGGAGAGTCTCCTCCCCTGGGAAGGAAATCACAGGTCTGGTCCTTATCCTGACTTAATTTGGCCTTTAACATGGTGATATCTATAGGACAATTACTATTCTCACACATTGATTTTTTCATGACTCATCACATATTTATGAGGCACTTACTATAGGCTAGGTATCGAAACAGTAGGGCCACACAAACAGAAACCAAAAACAGTGCCAGTTCTACCTACGAGTGAGCAAACTGAGGCTCTGATGGTGCTTGGAATGATTTAACCAAGGACACATTGTGAGTAAGTGCTAAGAGATGGGATTAGAACCTTAAATTACTACCATTTTCTCCTTTACTAAGCTGCCTTGTTTCAATGAGGAAGGAGAGAGATGGGCCTGTAGTTAGAAAGACCTGAGTTCAAATCCCACCTATAACAGGTGCTCAGTGTATGACCCATGGGCAAAAGCCAGGTAATTTCTTTGAACCTCAATAATCATATGTAAAATGGGCCTAAGACTTTTTTGCAGAACCAACCTCTTGAGGTTTTTTGAGGCTCATTTGAGAACATATATATATATATATATATATATATATATATATATATATATATATATATACATATATATATATACACATATATGTATATATATGCAGATATATGCATATGGACATAAATATACATATGCATAGAGAAAGAGAGAGAGAGAGAGAGAGAGAGAGAGAGAGAGAGAGAGAGAGAGAGAGAGAGAGAGAACGAGAACATAGCTAGGTGGCACAATAGATAGAGTGCTGGGTCTGGAGTCAGAAAGACTCATCTTCCTGAGTTCAAATCTGGTCTCAGGCACTTACTAGCTATACCTCCCTGGGTAGTCACTTAACTCTGTTTGTCTCAGTTTCATCATCTGTAAAATGAGGTGGAAAAGGAAAAGATAAACTACTCTAGTATCTTTGCCAAGAAAATCCCAATTGGGGTCACAAAGAGTCAGATATGACAACAAACTCAACAAAACAAAATACATATATGTGTGTGTACACATGTGTAAATATATATACATATCTATATTGTGAAATATATATCAAAAATTTTATAAACACTTTACAATGAATTTAAATGGCACAATTATTACAATTTTTATTAACAATACACCTGAAACATATTTGGGCACTAAGTCTTCTCCCTCTAGTTCAGGAGTTCTTAATCTTTTTTATATCTTAGACACCTTGGATAGTCTGGGGGGCCCCTTCTCTTAAATGCATAAGACAAAATACATAGAATTTCAAAGTCAACTAATTCTGCTGAAATATAGTTCTCCATTTTTAAAGGTTCATTGATCCTAGGTTAAGAATCTCTGATTTAGAAAGAACACACTATTATATAAAAAGAGAAGACTGATTTTTTAATATTTAGAAAATTAAATATATTCTCTATATTTGCAAGGAGGAATGATCTATTCACAAGCACATTCTGGCTGCTTTTCTAAAAATTCAATTACTTCAAATAGAGAAGCTGGAAAACAGGAAAGAAGCCAGTCCCAGATTCAATTAACAGCATGGAAGGGAGTGCTGCTCATCAGGAATCAGGAGAGGGACAAGATCTAGGGTTTCAATAGTATAGAGAATTCCCCTGTGGAAGAAATCTCTTCCGATGCAGGTCAGCATCTTCTCAGCAACTCAGAACTTTGGACAGCTGCCTAGGGCAGGTCAAATATGGGGCTCCCAACATTCCCAGACACTGCCTGAAATGTAGTTTCTATCTGATTTTATGTGTTAATATATTTTTTAAAAAAGTATATCAAAAATATATTTTATGTACCCTTTAGTATAGTGCTCCCCCCCTTTCTAGTTGAGGTTAACACCACTGACCTAGGGTCGATGCCCAGGGTAGACAGCCAGGATGTGACAGAAGCATGACCTGAACCAAGGCCTTCATGGCTTGGAGGTCAATTAGTTCTCCACTACATAACATGGTCTTTATGTTGTTCACAGCTGAGAATGACACTAGAAAGAAGACTCATGCTTGACCCAGCAAACAGCATTGGGACTGGTGTCCACCACTGGCTTAAGCTAATTATGTAACAGGGTGCCCTGGCTCTCCCATAGCTTTGCTGACCTGGTTTTGCCTCTCAAGATCTGAGCACTTGAAAGGAGAGAAGGCAGTGCTGACAGGATCCTTTGAGTTTCCAAATGTCAAAGAGGAAGAAGCACAGGGGCTTTACGACGTCCATTCCACCCTCTACTCATTTGCCCAATTGATCTCTCTAAAGCACAGATCTGACTGTTCACCTCCCTATTCAATAAATCCACTGACTTCCTTTTACTCTCAGAATCAAATAGTATGTCATCTCACCTTTCTGCATGCACCATGCTTATCTTTTGATCATTGCTGTTATTAGATTTTAGATAATAGGAAAGCATGGTTTCTACGGCAGTGAAGTGGTGTAGTGAATAGAAAGCAGTACCTGAAGTCAGGAATAAGTTCAAATCCAGCCTCAGACACTTCCTAGTTGTGTGACCCTGGGCAAGTCACTTCACCCGGTTTGCCTCAGTTTCCTTATCTGTATAATAAGCTAGAGAAGGAAATGGCAAACCACTCCAGTTTTCCTTGCCAAGAAGCCCCAAAATAGCCTCACAAAGAGTTGGACGCAACTAAAATGACTTAATGACAGATAGTTTCTAGAACAGTGCTCTCCAAAGCTATTTTTTTTCTGAGTCTGTATCCCTATGAATTAAAAAAAGGTCAGATGACTGCAGTAAATATATTTATTTAGAAACTATTTATATAATATACATATATAATTATATGTATGATTACATATATAATTATACATACACTATTGAGTACTAATAATTATGAACATTATAAAAATTATGTAAAAATAGAAATGTATTAGAATGAAATAAAGCCAGACAGTCAATAAACATTTCAGTGCCAACTGTGTTTCAGGCTAAGTGCTGGGGACATAAAGACATGCAAAAGACAGTTTTACAATCTCATGGAAGGAGACAACACATAAGAAGTTGAAAAGTGGGGGAAGGAGGAGCAACTGTCTTAATCCTTGTCCAACCCCTCTTAATTCTAGTACCTTCTTTCTCAATTATTTCCCATTCATTGTGCATGTAGCTTGCTTTGTAGGTATTTATTTGCATGCTATCTCCCCCATTAGATTGTAAGCTCCCTGTATTTTGCTTCTTCTCATATACTTAGCATAAATCTTGGCACATTATAGGTATTGTTTTCCAATTGAGTGAAACAGGGGTAAGAGAGAGAATACTAGCCTTGTGACATAATTAATTCCTTGATGAGAAATGAGATGGTTGCCTTGGGAGCCAACTTTAAATGAAAGATCTGGGAGAAGCTCTCAGATGTCCACTCTTAACCTTCTCCAATCAGAGAGAGTCAGGAAGCTGAGAGGCATGGGTACTGAGGAAGCATGAGCTTCAGAACTGATGTGATCTTGCATGCTGATGAAATGAAATACTATTTAATCCTGGGGGAAAAAGGGTGCCAGTGGAGTTTGTTGAACAGGGAAGTGACAGGGAAGTGTTGAACAGGGAAGTTTGTTGAACAGGGAATTGACATGGTCAATTTGGCAGATGACTGGAGGATGGAGTGAGACAGGAAGGGAGATCAATCAGAAGACTATTCCAATAGCCTAGGTCAATTGTGTCAAACTCAAACAGAAACAGATCCCTGCAGGCTACATCTTGACTTAGAAAACCACAAATTAACATTATCTATGTTGTATTTTATTTTTATTTATTTTGTTAACCATTTCCCAACTGCATTTTAATCTGGTTTCAGTCCTACTCTGGTCATGGACCCACAATTTGATATTTCTGGTCTAGGTGAAAGCTGATATGGGCCTCAACGAGGGTGGCACTCTTGCGAGTATAGAGGACAGAGAGGGGTGATAGTGTGAGGATGAATTGACAAGTTGTGTAACTCTTTGAGTTGGTGGAGTGAAGGTAACTGAAGAGTCACCAAATATAGCTTTGGGGGTTACTGCATACCACCTGAGGAAGCCACACATTGGCAGAGGGTGGGCGTGGGGGTACAGGGGTGAAGGGGTAAGATTTTGCCTGTCTCAGTTGCTACCAATACCTGGATCAGGTTGGGTTATAAATGCCTTGTAGGTCCGATGCCCGATGCTTCCATAAAAGAGCAGTGATATGCTGTCCTGGAGTGACGGGACAGGAGAGATGGGGAGAAAATTTGAAATTCAGAATCTTGTGGAAGTGAATGTTGAAAACAACTAAATTTAAAGGTAAAAATATAAAAAAATAAGGTTAGAAACATCCTCTCTCTCAACTTGATCTTACTCTCAGTGGAACAGCTCATTTACTCTGTGTGTTGTTTGCTATATTCTAATCTGTATGATTTCTCTGATTTATATTTGCTATGTTCACTTGAATAAATGGGTTTATTTACAAAAAATTTATTTACAGTGATAGGAGGCAGAAATAGTAGGGAAATATTGAAGAGGATGGTAAACTATGTTTATGGAAAGAAGTTCATTTAAGATTGACTATGGAGGGAGACTAACAGAGAGTACTTCTGCCCTCTGACTGGTTAATCACATATATCTGGGAACAAGTCTTGCCCCACTCGGAGATCACTGCTTTAAAGTAGCCATTAGCACCCGGTCTAAGTACTAGTACTGCAGTGTCAGAAAGAGGAACAATGAAACTGTGGATGTTGGGGAACAACACTAAGGAAACCTCAGGGCCAGTATCTTTCTTTTCTATTTGTCTGCATAGCTGGGCCAAGAAAACTGCCAAAGATTCTATAGAATTTCTAAACCAATCAGGAGCTTATCACATGTATCCTGGCTCCAATTTCTTGGGAAACAAGATGTTTACTGCTATGACTAGATACTAATTTTTATTCACCCTGTACCCCAGTCCTTGGTATGGGAATCTGTATGGGGAGAGGAGAAGAGAGAGGATGGGAGAAAAGATGCCAACTTAAATATTCAGTTGTTTTCCCAATTAGGGAGTCAGGGTAGAGATTGAATGAAAAGGTTAGTCAGGATTTGGGTCTACTCTTGGCTTTTGTTTTTTAAAAACTGTGTCCTGATCTGCAAACACTGTCTTTGATACATCTGCCTTTGATTTTTGTGCCCTAATGCCTAAGCAATTTGTGTAAAGGTACCACTTGATGTTGAAAATATGGATATTCTTTAATAATGCCATTCAGAAGTTTCCATAAGTATTCAAATTATTTTTTCCAATAGCCTGTTTAGCTTTATGACTTCTTTTATGTTTATCCCTGTGAGATTTATCCATTCTGAAAGAGGAACATAAATTCTTACAATTATTGTGCTACTATATGCCTGCCATTCAATTAACTTTTCAAATTTAGCTACTATCTCATTTGTCGCATAAACATTTAATAATATTGCTTCATTGTCTATGGTGCATTGAAATATAACATTCTCCAGATGTAACTCCTTTGATGTTGTGGATTTTTAGTGCTGACTTCTTTGAAATCATCATTGAAATTCCTGACTTTTTTGTGGGGAAGAATGGAAAATTTGTTCCGGTGCCTTATTTTCATCACGTTTGCATGTTTATTTTTTTAAAGTGAGATGAATGACTTATGAGACTAGAAAAGAATAATCTCCATATCATTTTGGCACAGGACTTTTAAGAGAGTGCTCTAGAAATTTGTCCTTAGCTTTGTGTTATTAAGGTGCACTGCAGATAGCATTCTTAGCTTTGAATCACCTAGAAATCTGAAGGCATAGGCATTGGGATCAATCTAATAAGAAGGGAGGGAAGGGGGAGGGGAATAAGCTTTTATAAACACCTATTCTGAGCCAGGCTCTGTTCTAGGCACTTTACAAATATTATTTCATGTGATCTTTACAACAACCTTATGAGGTAGGTGCTGTCATTATTCCCATTTTACAGCTAAGGAAATGGATGCAGAGTTAAGTGACTTGCCTAGGATCATACAGTTAGTAAGTGTCTGAGGACAGATTTGAACTTTCACCTTCCTGATTCCTGGTCCAACTCTCTACCTCCTGTGCCACCTTGTTGGCTCTAATAAGAGAAAATTTAATGGGGATAACTGCCAAGTCCTACAGTCGGGTTCAAAAAGTTAAAAAAACAAACTAAGACATGAATTTCAAAAGAGAACAACTGGGGAGACTGACAACAGTTTTATAGAAAAATAGCTAGGGGTTTTCATGGACTCTAACCACAATATAAGTCAACAGTGAATATGGAAGCTAAAAAACTGCACAGATCTTAGGCTGCATTGAGAGCTCTCACCTCCAAAACAAAGGGTGTGAGAGTCCCAGGGCCCATGGTGTTCCTCCCTGGTTAGACCCACCAACTAGAAGGGCTGTGTCTAGAAGAGGATGTCTAAGATGATGAAGGGGCTTGAGATGCTATCACCTAAGCATTAATGAAAGAACTGTGAATCTTTAGTTTATAGAAGGCTTGGACAAAGAGGCATGAGAGCTGTTTTTAAATATTGGAACAGCTGTCATGTGGAAGAGGGATTACATTTGTTCATTTGGCCCCAGTGCTCAGAGGTGGGTGGAAGTTGCAGAAAGGCACCTTTAAGCTCATTACCAGCAGAAACTAAAACAAAAAAAACCTTTTTTATCAGATGGATCTATCCAAAAGATATGGGCTGCCTCAGGAGGGAATGGATTTCCCCATCATGAGTGGCCTTCAAGTGAAGGATGGATTTGTTGGAGATGTGGTAGAGGAAATTCCTAAACAGGCTGAACTAAAAGAAATGGGAAGTCTTTTACAATTCTCAAATTCCAGAGGTCATCAGAAACTGAGTAGCCCCTTGGTTTTTGTTATTTTTAAGATCACCATTTAGTCTTTTCTAGGTGACTGACTGAGTGATTGAAGACAGCTAATCATGGTCATTCTTCACTTTATCCCCCTCCCTCCAAAAGATGACAGTTAAGATCTTTACTGACTTCCCCCACCCATGTTAATGGAACAAAACTCAGTCAACAGACTCCAATATAATCATAGTTTTAAAATATCCCTTGTAGAAAATAAACATTTCAGCTTCTCCTTTATCCTCATTTTTGACAAATGGTTTCATTTTACCTTGGCACTATAGCATTCATCAGATTGGCAAAAGACTGGGGCAATGATCTGACCTGTGGACATTATCATTTAATTAATATAGAGGTTGGAACCTTCTCATTTTTGGTTCCTGTGAATTCAGTCACAAAAATGATTTTACTTTCTCCCATTTCTATTTTTTACTTTCTTCCTTCCCAAAATAGTATGGGATACAAAGTAAGAGTATGCATATGCTTCTTTTCTCTTGTGCTAATTAACCACCCAAATGTGGGTGTGGACATACCCACAAAGGGCAAATTGCTTGGATCTCAGAGAGGTTAACTTACCTGTCCACGATCAAATAGCTAGTATCAGGGCCAGAATTTGAACTCAGGTCTTGCTGAGTTCAAGTTCAACATTTTATGTGCTATTATTCCATGCTGACTCTCATCTGGGTGTGGATGGTCTTAGGGACATGCAATGACCTATGAATCCATCCCCTGTAGCCAACCAGTCTAGTATAGAACTTCTCCAAATTTAGCTAGGTTAGAACTTGGACAACAGAGATTCAGTCCATCCCCATCTATACTTGAGACCTTTCTAGCTTGCCACTGCCTGTCAAAGTTTGTGTTCTACTGGAGAACCTCTATGTTGAGAACCCAGGGTCACCTCTATCCTACTCTTAAGAAGCTTTCAGTGAAGCAACAATGCCAAACCTCTATCATAGCTAACATTTCTATGGCTCATGAAGGTTGGCAAAGGGCTGTAAGTATATTATCAGATATGATCTTCAAAACAACCCTCTGAAGTAGGAGCAATGATAATCTCCAGGAAACTGAGGCTGGAAAGGATTTGGGGGTCATTTAGTCCAAGCCCGTTACTTTATACATGAGGAACCTAATGCCTGAGTCACTTGTTCAAGGGCATTTGAATAATGAATGACAGAGCCAGGACATCAACCCAGCTCCTCTTGACTTCAAAACTCCAACCTTTCCTCAAGGAGCATGATGCCTTACAACCTTTATGCAGGTCTACAAAATAAATTCTCTCAGCTGTTTCCCTTAAGAACTCCATGAAGTTGATAACTAATGGGGTCATCACCAGAGCTGCTTTCCTACTCTTGAGAATCTCCACTGTGAGGCTCTGCTCTCTCCTCTGGGAACTGCCAGGCCAGATCTCTGGCTCTCCTGTCTGGATTTTTTCTATCATCCTCACTAGCCACCTTGGTCCCTCCACTTCCCTTTCTAGCTCCCCTGTTTATGATTAGAAAGTAAGCAGCTTGAGGGGAGGCACAGTCTATTTGCGTATGTTTCCCAGCCCTTAGCATAGAGTCTGACACATAGTAGGAACTTAATAAATGTTCTGTCTGTTTATCCTTACAAATGAAGAATTGATGCCTAGGAGGTTTATAGGTGAGATGACACTATCAGGACTTGAACACAGGTCCTTCCTGAATCTAGTTACTGCACTCTTTTGGATCAACCATACTACTTAATAGTTTCAATTGCCATTTATCATTTAATTAAAAAAGACTTATTCAAGTTAATAAATGTATTTTAATGTACATTTCCATTGGGTGACACAGTTAATAGAGATCAGAAGGTACTGGAATATTTGGCCCCTCTCTGACTCTCTATACTCCTGTCCTCCCTGGCTTACTTTAGGCCAATAACCCAGCAGTGTCTCCATGGAGATACCAGAGTATCACAAAACTGGAACTGCTTCCCAAATCCCTGAAAGAACAGGTGAGCATCCCAGGAGTGCCTGCATTAGGTTTTAGGCATGGGATTGGTCTTGGAATTTCTAGTAAAACTGGAAGGAATACATATTTCCAGTATTTTCCTTGGGCTTCTGTTTGGTACTACAGGAAGCATCCGAATGTATCTGGTCTTTCTGGAGTCTAAATCTTGACTTTGGAGATGCTCTGGGCTCTTCTGGAATATGAGCCTACAAGAGATTCCCCTCCCCATCCTCCACTTCACCCCACCAAAACTATACCTCAGGGTTCCTTTACGGTTATCCTGAGTCCCTTCTAGAAATCTACAAATTCAGTAGCAATTTCTCTAGGCTCCAGAGAATAGGACCTGTCCAAACCTTCAGAAATATCTCACTGTGATGAGAAAGTCCCAGGTGGTCAGCCATCTCTAAGGATAAGCTTTCAAACCTTGTAAGAGGGCAGAAAAATAAGGGATACATATGGTATATTTAAAAAAAAACTGTTTTCTCCTTCCATAATAAATCCTTGCTAACTCTTTTCTAGGTAATTGATTTTTTTTTAAGAATCATTCAGGAGATCAGAAGATTTCTTTCAGACTTCAAAGATGTTTTAGGCAGGGCTGGATTTGAGCTAGGGAAACAGAGCCAGTACCAATTCAATGAGGTGAGCTAGATCGAGTGGATACCTTCTGGTATTGCCAGTGGGGCTTCTCTCATAAGTTTTAATGAACAATTCACTCAGAGCCATTGGAGGGTGTTTTCCTGTATGACAATGAGGACTGCTTTTGGATCACAATCAGAGGAACACAGTGACTCCAGAAGACTGGAACCAAGTGAGTGGGTTGCCAGAGATTCAGTGCAAAATCCATCCCTTAGTGATCACCTAATGAAACAGGCTGTTTAAAGACTTGACAAACATTTGAACATGTCACCTCCATTATACTGTCCCTTCTCTCATCCTTCCCCCAGGAATAACAGAACAATTTTCCCAACTCTCCCAAGAATTTGGGAGATACCTGCTATGTGTCAAAGGATCTTGGCTTGAATCGTGGCCCTTCCAGGTACTGCCCAGATAACATGGAACAGACACTTAACATTTCTGAGCCTCCATTTCCAAAACTGTAAAATGAGAGGGTTGGTCTCAGATGACCTCTAAGGTCTCTTAAAACTCTAAATCTACTACTTTATGCTCTCATAACAACTTAAATCACAAGTGTCTCAACCCTCATTTGACAGTTATTTAGGCAGCAAGTATTGATTAAATGCCTACAATATTCTAGCCCTAGGAAAACACACAGAAAAGAGAGAATGAAGAAATGAAGAAATTGAGGCTGTAAGGTTTAGTGGCTTACCTGAGGGTTACATGGCTTATTCCTGGCAAAAGCCTCAGATCTCCTAAATCCTTCTCATTGGTTTTCTCTTTCAAGGATTCTTAATTTGGCTTCCCTTTCCTTCCTGACAAATTGAAAGGAAGTGTTGGGCTTGGAATTGAGAAGAAGCAGGTTCAAAGCCAGTCCCTGAGGCTTAGTAGGTATGGGACACTGGGAAAGACACTTAATCTCTTATGTTGAGTCCTTTCAGTCATATCAGACTCTTTGTGACTCCATGTGGTTTGCCATTTCCTTCCCTAGCTCATTTTACAGATGAGGAAGCTGAGGCAAATAGGGTTAAGTGACTAGCTCAGGGTCACAGAGGTAATAAGTATCTGACGCCAGATTTGAACTCAGGAAGATGAGTTGTCCTGATTCCAGGCCCATGTATGGTGACATCTAGCTGCCTTAATCTCTCTGACAGTCTAACATTGTGATATTGTAGGGAATGGATAGAAGTGGATAAATGGTTAGACCTAGAGTCAGGAAGACCCGACTCCAAATCTCAACTCATACATTTAGTAGCCTTAAGACCCTGGGTAAGTCATTTAACCTCTGCCTGCCCCAGTTTCCTCATCTGTAAAATGGGGATAAAGAATAGCACCTACCTCCTAGGGTGGTTGTGAGGACCACATGAGATGTTTATCAAGCTCTCTGCTTGTGTGTGTATGTGTGTATGTATGTGTGTGTGTGTGTGTCCTTCATTTTCAGAGGACCACAGCATCAAGATGATGATATGACATGTACTTGAGTTTGATTTGAGGGCTGTGCAAGGTCACCTGCCTGACTTTCTCCTCCAGAGCCATCCAGGTCTGATGTTTATCAGGACAATTGGAGATGACCCAGGATGCAATGGGAGACCCTGGCCATTATTAAAAGCACTTTATACCTGTGCTATTACTTTCAATATTACGTGCCACTATTACCATTATTAATTGACAGTAGGATTAATTTTATATTAAGAAAGAATACGAACCTGCCATATGAACGTTAACAGACCCAGTGTTGTCCAGTTATCATTATGTGGTGAGTACAGGTCAACAGGTAAAAACAAGCAGGTACCAAAACAGACTGAACGCACTGCCTCCCCTCCTCTGTGATGTTCACACCAGCCTGTGAGACACAGTCACAGCCTGGGGAAGTGTACGGAAAGACCTGCCCAGGGACTTGGCTGATGGTTCACACTGTGAAGCGAGATGAGAAGGCAGGCAGATACAAAAACGCAGAGGAAGTCTATGGGGGACAGGGGAAGCAGAAGCAATTTTCTGCACATAAAACACAGTGGGTGTTCCATAAATGTCAGTTATTACAAGGACTGGATTATTACGGCTCCTAATTAATCTTTTTATTTGGTCGTTTATTAACATTTCTAACAGGAAGCTTCTTCTTGATCTATGTTCAGGTCCTAATGCTGTTCAGAGGGGGAAACAAAGTCAAGGAAGGAGGGGTGGTCTTGGGAGACCAAGGTATTCATCTCAGGCCAGCTTACATCATACCAAGTTGTTAAGAATGTGTCCCATTTGCTGAGACCCCCGGAAAAGAAAATTCAATTATTTTCCTCTGTAACCTGTTCTAATGGTTAACCATCTCATCATTCAGAGAGGCTCTCCTCTATCTCCCCCAAACTTTCACACAGTAGTGTTAAGATGTTTCCTCAACATCAATTGAGTGTAATAGGAAGGCTGCCTTAAAGTTTTCACTGTCTACATTACTGAGGATAGTGGTTTGTCTGGTTTTTTTGGTTAAAAATCAGAAGGAAAGGGAACAAACATTTATAATGTGCCAGGCACTTTACAAATATGAACTTATAGGATTCTCAAACAACTCTGGGAGATGGTTGCTATTATTATCACCATTTTATAGTTAAGGAAACTGAGGCAAACAGAGGTTGACTTACCTAGGGTCATATAAGTAGGAAGTATCTGAGACTGGATTTGAACTCAGGTCTTTCAGTCCCTGGGTCCAGCACTCTATCCACTGCCCTACCTGGCTGCTTCTAGCTTGGTATTATTGGCACATGGACTAGCTGTTCACTATCTTCTTCACTATGCTTCTATCCAGGCCTATCCTCCTGATCTTTTTCTTTCTGTAACTTTTAACCGCTGGAATGGGAAGCAGCCCCCTCGAGTAGGGTCCCAAGTGATGCAATACTCCTGCATCATCTGACCCCAGAACTGGACCTGGGAGGAACCTTTGAGATCTCCACAGTAAAAGAGATAGAATATTGGCTTAGTAGTCAGAGAACCTGAGCTAAAATCCCATTTCTGGCACTGTTTACCCTTCTCTAACCTTGGATAAGTCACATTTTGTCTTCTGGGGCCCCAGTTCCCTCATTTATAAAACAAGAGGATTAGATGATCTAATCAAAATCACGTATTAGATTCCTACTGTGTGCCGGGTGCCGTGCTAGGAATACAAAAACTGAAACCATCCATACTCTCAAAGAACGTATTAAGTAACCTCTGACATACCTTCTAGTTCAATGGAGATTAAAGTCTAGCCTCCTCACTCCACAAGGGCAGGGACTAGATTTTGGTTTTTGCCTTTCTTTGTGTCCCCATCACTTGGCACAATTTCTGGACTGTAGTAAACATTTAACAAATGCTTCTTAATTTGACATGACTTGTCTCATTTCACAGATCAGGAGGCTGAATCAAGTGATTTGCGCAAAGTCATATAAAGTACATACATAGGAAGCAGAATTTGAACCCATATCCTCTCAATTCAAATGTTCTTTATGTCACATCATAATGTTTCTCTGTTATGATGAAATAAGACATTTTACCTCTTCTTGGCCCTCTAAGAATTTTCAAAATGGGACAGCTATGGTAAGAAACAAAACAGAAAAAAATCTTTGTATTAAATTTCTCTGGTAAGTGTTTTAATGTGCCAGCTAAGAGAAATATGTAAGACTAAAAGCCATTTTCCAACTGATAATTAGTCAATATATATAAATAGATCTTAAAAGAAAAATTGCAAACTATTAGTAACCATATGAAAGAATGCTCCAAATCACTAATAATCAGAGAAATACAAATCAAATTAACCAAGAGGTTTCACTTTATGTTCAGGAAACTGACAAAGATACCAAAAATTAAAATAGTGAATGTTGGAGAGGCTGGGGAAACACAGGCACACTAATATATGCATTTAGTACAACCATTCTGCAAAGCAATTTGGAATTATGTAAACAAAGGGGCATATTAATATGTCCATATCCATTGGCCTAGAGGTTTCACTACAAGGCACATACTCCAAAGGTATCACTGGCAAATTTTTAAAAAATGACCTCCTTATACACTAAAATATTTATAGAAGCACTTTTTTTTTGCAATAGCAAGAATTATAAACAGAATTAATAGTCATCAACTGGGGAGTAAGTAAACAAATTTTAGTACGTGAATATAATGTAATATCACAGTGCTCTAAGAAATGACTAACATGGGGAACACGGGGAAGTATGAAAAGATTTTCCTAAACTGATGAAACGTGAAATAGAGCCAAGAAAGCTATAGACTGAAGGAACAACCACAAAATAGCCAAAAAGGAATGTTGCTAAATTTTAAAGAACTAGCTTGGCTTCAAAGAGGAGATGTGAAAAGCCTCCCCCACCCCTCCCTTTGTAGTGGGGGCCCCAAGTGTAAAACATTGTACATACAGTCCAATTTTTTGGGATGCACTGATTAGCTTTGTTAGAATTTTCTTTTCTTTCTCTGTTATAAAAATTCTTTGTCATAAAGGTGGGCTGAGATGGGGAGGAGAGACATTGAAGAGGAAACCTATACAATGCAAAACTAAAATATATCAACTAAACTGATTTAATTGGTAATGGATTTTTAAATCTATTTTTTAAGTGATCACAAGTAGCTCAGAATACGTTTTGGAAAGTTTTTTTTTTAATTCCTCCCACTCCCATCTCAGACATGAGTCAGTGCCTACAGATGGGAGCAATCACACAGAAAGCAGATGAGGGCTATCATGCTTATCAGAATGAAGGGTCTCTCCTGCCAATCAGCTCTCCAGAGGACAAATGAATGAGGGATGCTTTGTGCCTTATAGAGACGTGCATTTTCAGAGCCCTCACTTTACACTTGACATAATTAGAACTTAAATCATAGAGGCAAACTGCATTTAGGGTCTGTTGAGTTAGAGAAGAAACAGAGCTGGGTGTGTGGTGATATTCTCACTTCTCTCACTGCTCTTGAAGACTAGAAGGGAGGAGATGAGGGCTGAAGGATGTCTATAGAGTCTCAATGGTGATGCTTTGGGATTTAAGCAAAGAACTGATAGGATCCTGTTAAGTTATCTAAATACCAGAACAGCATGGGGTTTGTTTGTCTCTTTCTGAGGCAGTTTCTCACTCTAAATTCTATTGATTTGTTTCTGTGTGAATATTTGGATCTTATTTCTTCCTGATAGATTAAAAACTCTTAGAAAGAAGAACGTCGCTGAAAATATGGAACTAAGCAAAAAAGCCTCCAAGCATCCACAAGTGCAACAATGACCAGGCTCCAACTGGGCCCACCCTCTTAGGAAGCCTATTAAGCCCCTCACTCAGCCTTGTTTCGTATCCAGTTCTATAAAGCGTGGTGATCCGGTTTTCTAGCAAAAGTAAAAACACTGAATTCAAAGAAAAGATGCCTCTCGACTATTTACCGTGGCTAAACATTGTACATTAACTCTGTGGTCTAGACATTCTCCCATGACAGTCCATCTCCCATCTCCACACTTTTGCCCCAGCTATCCCATACGCCTAGAGTGAGTTTCCTCCTCACACCTTCTTGAAAGAATTTCTTCTCTTTCTTCAAGACACAGCTCAAACACCATCTTGTACATTAGGGTCTCCAGATCCCTCTCAATTGCCAGTTCCCTCCTTCTCTATATACCTTAGATTTAACTAGCTTGGGTTTATTTGCATTTACTTTCTCTATATTTATTCTGAAAATACTTGTGGATATACTTAGAATATAAATATAGAACACAAATAGAATATAAACTTCTTGAGAAAGGGGACTACATTTTTGTACTTGAATCCCCTTAAAATCAAACAATTTTGAAGCCTGACATGTAGCCATCCAATCCCATAGTCCTGGATATAGATTTAAGAATGAGGGTCAAATCCTTAATTTGGTATTTACTTGGATATGTGACCTAACCTCTCAGGACCCCAATTCACTCCTCTGTAAAAGGAAGGTGTTGAATCTGATGGTTACTAAGTGGAGAGAGCACTGACCTTGGAATCTGGAAAACTCTTCCTCAGTTCAAATCTGGCCTCACACACTTGTTAGCTGTGTGACCCTGGGCAACTCAGTTGCTTGTCTGAACTCCCCATCTGTAAAATGAGCTGGAGAAGGAAATGACAAACTACTCCAGCATCTTTGCCAAGAAAACCCCGAAAGGGGCCATGAAGAGTCAGACACCACTAAAATGACTAAATGATAACGACAACAACAAAACAAGGTTCTTTCATATTTTCAATCGGTAATTTACTCCCCCTGCTTCTAATCTTTGATATCTTCATACATCTTTAGTCTCTCCCTTTCTGCTGCTTTCTCATGAGACTTAAACAGACACACAATGTAAGGTTTTGGAAGCTTTAAAATGCTATATAAATATCAGTTCTGCTCTGGCTACCCTCAAGGCCTACCTGTATACTGTCTGTGACTCCACTAGACACTCATTGTCCCCACGTGTATCTTTGGAGTTACAACTCTTTCCTCTCCATCATCTCTTTATACTGAATCAGTTACTACGTCCTCTTCATTTCAAGTGCCAGTTTCTCTCAAATCCATCTCCTCTTTCCCACTGCCACTGTCCTAACCTGGCCCTTGTCTGGATTATTTAAATGGCCTCCTTAAAGGTCTTTCAATCTGTTTTCCCCTGCTAGTCAATCCATCAGTCATATGACTCCCTTAACTAAAGTCTCAGAAACAGATCTAGTCACATCTGTTCAAAAAAATCTTCAGTGACTCCCCACTATATCCCGAGTTCTAACTACTTTGCCATTCATTCAAGGATTTCCAATCTTGGTGTTATCTGAATTTTCCCAGTGTTTTCTCATACCAAACCCTCCTAATTCCTCTCTGCTCTATCCACACTGGAAAACTCTTCCCTTCCCACCAAACATCAATGCATGCGCTTCTGTGCATGTGCACAAACACACACATGTGCACGACCGCACGAATACACACACACACACACACACATACACACTATCATTTCAAATCTCCATGACTTCTCTCTGGCTACTCCTTATGCCTAGATTAGAATATATCTCTTCTCTTTCTCATTGCTGGTCAAATTGTTAACCAATCTTTTAAAGTCAAACTTAACTGTTCTCTTTCAGGGAGGGAGGAGGAGAAAAAGGAAGAGGAAAGGAGAACCAAGAGAAATAAATGGCTAAAGAGATAAAAAAGCATAACAAAGTATAAGTTACAAAATTCACAGTAATTAAATTGGAGCCAAATAACCACAGATGCCTCAAAAGCAGAAAAAATGGACAATCAAACATTTGCTACTGATCAGACACTGTTTTAAGTGCTAGGGAAGGAAATAAAACAACTAAGATGGTCCTTGCCCTCCAACAACTTACATTCTGATAGAGGAAGACAAAACGAAGGCCTATGGGAAAGAAGGGGATGGGAGATGGGAAATATCTGGACAGTGGCACAGAGGTCTAGTCCCCAGGCAAGATCATACAAGGCTCACCTGTTGGAAATGGGGGAGCCAAGGTCAGTGTCCAAAGTTCCTGTGAGAATATGTTGGTCAAAGATCAAGCAACATAGTCAGGAGAAGGTTAGCAAGTAGACCAATGATATCAATAATTACTCATAATTGCTGACATTAACAGAGAGCTGTCAAGTTTGCAAAGCACTAAGTGTACATGTGTGTATGTAATATCATTTAATATAGATTGTAGAGGTATTTAATCATTTTACAAATGAGGAAACTGAGACTTGGGAAGGTCAGATGCCTTGTCCATTGTCTTTCAGCTGGTGTCAGAGGAAAGATTTGAATATCGCTTTCTCCTGCTGCCTGCCTCCCCGCTCCAGTCACCTCCTACCTTCATTAAGAGGGTTATACATATTGAATTACTTAATAGGGAATTCACCTTGAGATATTTACTGTGGAACAGTTATACTGGTTTATGACCTTGTCATAAAACAGCATGGCTACATGTCAAGCTTAAAAATTGTTTGATTTAAGGTAATTATGTTAGCAGTATGGAATTATGCTCTTATTTAAATTTGCATGACTGTTAATAATTACAGCCCCTGAGACCATCTGTTGATTCCTGCAGTTACAGCAGGTTGTCTCAGGTCAATTTCAGTTTTGTGGACACTTGTTTCACAGGAGTTATCCATTAAAATGAATATTTTAAATTGTTGAGTAGCTTTTTTAATCAAAGACACAAAGAAATAAAAGAAATCTCATTCAAATGTTAATTTCTTTTTTACAGTTGAGAGTTGAAATATTATAAGGTTTCGAGTTTAGTAATACTGGACTATAGCAGTGTACCATAAGGATTATCAAGGTATAGTGAACAATCTGTCTTCAAAAGCTTTAACATTAAAATAACTATGTTTTTTAAACACTGTATACTCATTTGAAATAGGCTGAGAGTGAGAAAATTATGGACAGACCAATAGAGCTATTCCTCTTACAGTAAAATCTTGAAGAAACTTGCTAACATTTCTACGTAAACACTCAAGATGATTATTCTAACATAGAAACAAAGTTCTATTAAGGTGAACAGAAGAGACCATTCTATTCTTTGTTGTGTGACCTCTTTGCTTTTACTGAGCCTTTTGAAAATGTCAGAGGATCAAAGTAGAACAAAGGAGAAGAAATAATAAAATGACTCTGGGTTAGATTATAGCAGTTTCAATTATAGCAGTCCACCAACTATGCAAAACGGGGAAATTTTCACTGTCATTACTTCCTAAGGAAGTTCAATCACTCCAAACAATCCCTACAACAAGGAGGTCAAAATAACCCAGGAACTGCTCCAGGAGCAAATACCTAATCTCCGTGCCAAAGGGATAGGCATGGAAAGGCAATATTGGTTTGGAGTTCAGGTTCACAAAAGGCTGTGAATATCAATAACTCACAAAACAGAAAAAAAAGCAATAGAGAAGAGTTGTCTTGAGATTCAACTAAGCAAAATCCCGTTGAGAATATCTGTAGAGCAAATGAGGAGGAAAAGAAGTATGTGGACCTTTAAAGAGATGGGAGCTGCATTGCCCCTTCTGATGACTTTTTATTTTTTGCTGTTCCAGTTGTGTCTGACTCCCTGTGACCTCATTTGGGGTTTTCTTGGCAGAGATACTGGAGTGGTTTGCCATTTCCTTCTCCACCTCATTTTACAGCCGAGGAAACTGAGGCAAACAAGGTTAAATGATTTACACTGAATCTTACAGCTAGTAAGTGCCTGAGGCTAGATTTTTGAGAACTCCCGACTCCAGGCCCAGCACTCTATCTACTGTGTACTTAGTTGCCCTCTGAAGACATAAGTGAATACAATCTTGTGATTAGCCTCCATGTTAGAATAAAATGAAGTCATGACCACTCCCCTATATTTGGATTTACATTCACCCAATTCACCTCCTCAAAAACAACCAGAGAGAAAAATAACATTGTTTGGTTCTATACCCCCAGGAAAACAACAGATTAGGAAGTCTTTGTTCTTTCCTAAAAAGAAACAAACTGCCTACTATGTTAATAATTTTGCCTTCCTGTCTTTCATTTTGTCCTACATATAATGGTATGAAATGGCTTGTAATCAAAGCCCACGTGACTGATAGAGGGAACAGCCTGGGAAATTGGTGTTTCCTTCTCCCATGGCTCACATGACAAAGTTTCTTTATTTTACCTGTACCCTTAACGATGAGTCATTGAGTTTTCTCCCCAAAAGGATAACAAGCAAGATATCCAAGTGGTTTAGATGTAGTGGTCTTTTATAGTAATTTTTTCTTATCAGTAGCAATAATATATCTGCTACATTTGGACTGACATGAGGAAGTAATGGCAAAAGATGAAGTCTGGAAAAGTGCTCAGTCATATATGACCAAACAGACAGAAGAAATCTATACTGGGAGGAAGACAGTTTGGAAGGAGTGAAAGACTGGTCCAAGGCTCTCTTGTATAAGAATTAAATGATGGTGTTTTGGGAAAGGAGGAGGGAAGGAGAGAAGAGGGAGGAAGGAAGAGGGAGAACAAAGAAAAGGAGGAGACAGGCTTATGTAGAAATCAATGAAAACATGAAAAAGAGGCAAAATTTCAGACCACTCCCTAACTGTATCTTTAGTGGCACAATGGGCAGAGACAGGTAAAGAAAACAAGACCCTTCTGTGTTTATAGATTTTTTTAACTAGCATTTACTGGGCAAAGTGCTGGACGTTTACTAGGCTCTCTTCAGAAGAGGTGTCTCCAGCACATACGTTAAAATAATGGAAGACAATGACAGGTGGGACTACTGGGAAAACTACATTCCTAAGTAGAGTTCAGTATGTAACAGGTAGGCAAATGTTTGCCTTTTGTGTTTGATTGCTGCTACAGGAGATGTCCTGCATAGAAACCAAGCGATGGAGAACTCCAAATATTTATCTTCATTGATGATATTGTACTAATGCCATGTCCTGGAACATTGTAAAGCTTCCTTGGTGAAATCCATAGCAACATGAATAGGATCAGTCAAACCATTCACTCTGGGAAAAGCAAGTGGATGAATAACACATATTGCCCGGGAAAGGTGCTCCAGGGAAGGCAGTTGAATGAAATTCATCCATCAGTATGATCATCTGAGATAGGTACTAGACATGGATAAGGAAGTGGGCCAAGAATTCAATTTCAGGAAGAGATCAGATTAGAATGTATTTTGGAACCTGTGTAATAACTTCAATGCTCCTTAATCACTTTTTACCAAAACAGCTAATTTTTAAACCATGGACATTTCTTCCTGATGATAACAAGTGGCTGTAACCACAGGATGCCACAATTGCAGAAAAGTTCAAATTAAAATAGCCCAAAGGGAAATGAAAAGATGCTTGGTGGCTATAAATGGGCTGAAACATGTGACCAAGAATGTGTAATGCTCATTAAGCGGCATATAAAGACATTTTTGAGAACATAAATGACTAGAAAAGAAGGAGGTTAGTTATGGAATAAGGGGGAGGATAACAGATCATTACCCACAAGACACCGAGGGAAAGCCTCCTATTCATCAGGTAGAAGACTTATAGTAGACCGATAGAAAATATGGGCAAGAATTAGACAAGCTGACGAAGGCTTAGGATCTGTTTATCAGTGTGGGGAGCAGCCACACCAATGCATTTTGTATTTGTATAGCCAATGCTTAATAGTGCATGGCATATAGTAGGCACTTAATAAATCCTTTTTATTCATCAAAGTTCCAAAATCATCAAGTGGAATCCAGAACTACTCAAGGAGAAGGCAGATAATATCCTGTTATAAAACAGTACTGGTTGACTCAATGACCCTAGCACCTCAAACACCACTCCCTTTGGCTTTCCAGTTCAACGCATTTTTCCCAGACATCACTTCCCTATAATGTGTTATCTTCCCTCTTAAAATATAAGCTCCTCAAGGGATGGAACTATCTCACTCTTAAATATTTGTACATTTAACTCTTAGAACAGTACCTGGCACACAAGGAACTCATAATAAATGTTTATGCATTCGTTCATTCATTCTTTCATTCATTCATTCATTCTATGCAGTTGTCTGGGATAGCCAAGACAAATTTAGGCAGCAGAAATCCCTTTGCTTAAAATTCCACATCATACACACTCACCAGTGAAAGGGAGAGGGAGAAGGAAAAGGGAAGGGCAAGTAGTAAATGTTGACTATGTGGCAGGCACTGTGTTAATCATAGGGGGTATATATATTTGCAAACAAGATAGTCTCTATACTCAAGTTCACATAAGTTCTCCTACTGTGGTGTGTGTGTGTGGGGGGGGAGGCAGGGCAGAGGGAAATGTGTAAAAGAACCTACAAAGAAAAGAAACTTTTCTGGGAGAAAAGATCTTATAAATGGGAGCTGTAAAGGAAAGAGGTACCTGTACACGGGGAAGAACAATGAATATCCTCTCAGGGCACTCTCACTTGGTATCTCTAATTTAATGACATCAGTGCTTCATTTAGATCTTTAATGAATGGAAAATGCATAGAGTTTAGGAAGACCTGTTATTTGGGGAACATGAGGGGTTTCGGGAATATTGAGTTACCTTTAGGGTAGGGGAAAGGAGAAAATGAAAAGAAATGAGAGGAGCTCAGAAAGAAATCAAATTGAGTTTGTAATTTTTTGCCCAGGAACCTGGCAGCTGATTGGACTTGCCATTGCCCAATAATCCTCAGACTGTCTTTGGCATGCCCTCGGAATGAATAAATCCTGAGTTGGCATGCCCTCAGGAATAAATCCTGAGTTAGCATGACAGGCAGGAGCAGTGTGGAAGGTATAAGACCAGTTTGGTCTTACAGACTAATACAGACTTGGGGGAGCAACAGGGGACCTGACTAATTCTAAGAGCATGGCTCATTCTACCATTCTTCTGCTTAAATTTCCTAGGCATCTCTTTTTAAGTTCTCCATCACAGGAAGGTAGCAAGCAGAGGCAAGGAGTCTACAACTGCCCTGGGAAAGAGGCTGGACTAGGGGACCTCTAAGGTTTTATGAGTCTATTATCCCTAGGCTGTCTAGTTCAGCCCAGAAGGACTGGCTCTCTAAGATGCTTTCTACTCTAAAATTTCATGTGATATCTCTTCAGATCACTTCCCTAGACTTTCTGTGAATAAGACCGGGTGAAGGATCACAAGAACACAGATTTACAGCTAGAGAGGGGGCCTTGAAAGCCAAGAAATCCAAAACCTTTATTTTATAGATGAGGTGAATATTAATAGATGGATAGAAAGGTGAATATCATATAGATAATTGTCCAGATGAATATTAATATGATTAACATCTATGTTACAGATGAAGGGGCAGTCCTAGAAAGATAGACACTTGTTTAAAATCACATAGGAAGTAGACGGAAGGGCTTGAATTTGGTAAGAAGGAAGGAACCAGTAGAAAGAAGAAATTTTATGGTCTGTCAGTTGCTAGGGTTAAATGGTTAAATTTACTTACCTGGGACCATCTCACTTTCCATCTTTATTACAGGTACTCAGTACATGCCTATCAATCTACACCTAGCTCTTCCACACAAACACACATACCTGTCTCCCTAGTGTCTATTAAGAAAAAGTAATACAAAGATATTTTAAACTACTAGACCTTTAAAAAAATGCATGGTCCACACCTGAGGTTTTATAAAACTGTTGAGATGTGGACAATCCCTCCACCATGCAGATCAGCAACCCATCCACAACGCACAACTGAGAGAGTTGCCTCCAGAGCAGAGAAGTTAAATGATTCACTGATGGTCACATACAGTCAGTGTATGTCCTAGGCATTACATGGCCTCATGCCTTCCTGACTCTAGGGCTGGTCTTCTATCCACTATTGTTATAGCGGCTATCATATAAACTGATATCCAAATGTACACCAATGAAACCTAATCATCGAGCCATTTTAAATTAACTTAGACCATCTACGCACACTTATCAATGCCTCAGGGATCTGGGATTTCCTTACAGCTCATCTATAGCTGTCACTACAAGACATCGCACTATATACATATTATTACCTTATTCTGATAAAAAAAAAATTCCACTAAACTTAATTAGGTGAAAATATCTTAAATACAAACCCTTGACAACACAGTTACTCAGCTTTGATCCAAATCAGCTCTGGGCATAAACTATGTACAGAAATGAATTTTTCACGTAAAATGCATATTAAAAATGCTTTTACCCCAGTTTTCCTTTGCACTACAAGTAAACTCTTTTAAAATAATCTACATATTTTGAATTTTACTAAGAAATTCAGTAGATTGCAGTGCTCCCAGAAGCTAGTTCCCAATGGTAATTTAATTAAAAGGGCAGTCACTAAGTTTCACCATATGTAGCTGCCAGCTGTAATCGCTACCACTTAAGTCTGAAGGCGACATTACTGCATGTATTGAAGCACGGTTTATAAGTGAGGGAAGCTGTCAATTGTGCTCCAGAAATTGTTCTAATGCCTTATGATGAGATTAGGCCGAAGGCAGAATGTACAAGTATCCCTGGCTTAATGTAGTAAAGGCAATTATCACTGAAAAAAATAAACAAACCCCAAAACACCCTATATGGCCACATCTAAAATCAAACAACGAAGAACGTTCTGTGATTGATTTGTTTCATCAATAGCATCTCCGGGCCTAAAGCATCTCAAAGTGCTCTATAGTGGAGAAAATGTGTTTGCCTATATGCTCAACCTTGCTGACAATCAAATTTCCAGCCCTATCAGCCACAATGATTCAAACAACAACTCATACAGATTTTAACCTGGTGTTGATTGAAAGTCAGTGTGGTGTAGTGAAAACAGTGGTGAATGTGGAGTCCAGAGAGACCTGGCTTGGCATTGTGTGTCCCATATTTTCTGGTTGTGACCAGGGACACATATTTCACTTCTGTGAACCTTGGTTTCCTCATCTGCATATTGGGGATTCATGCTACAAAGTTGTGGTAAAGCTCAGATGAAATAATGTATGTAAAATATTTTGCGGTCTTTAATTGGAGTAGAATATTATTATTAAATTGGATCAGCTACATTCAACTTTAACGGTTCCTTGGATTCAGGGATAGTTCAAATGGTTCTCGAGATGTTGCTAACTAATTGATTTTATTTTATTTTTTGTGGGGGCAGGTAAAGGTTGGACCTGTGATCTCACTGGTATAGGGAAGTCCTGGGTGATGAAATGTCCTCTATCCATGAATGCCAGCATCTGCTCTTCAACTTTCAGTCCCAGGGAGTTGCTGGGAGGTACTGAGAAGTTACACGATCTTTCCAAGATCACAAAGTCAGTATGGGTCAAAGGCAAGGCTTGAAGATTTTCCTGCCTCTGAGGCCAGCTCTTTGTCTACACCACGCTGTTTCCCCAACTAAGGACTATGTTAAAAATATAAACCATCAGGCTAGCCTTGTGAAAACTACAGAATGGTCATGTATCCATCTCTAACACTGAGGGGGCTTCCTGGCCCTCACTGAAAAGAATGAAGACTAAGAAGTCACACTGACTGAATTAAACTGATCGTCTTCTAGGATTAGGTTGAGGAACTGGAAAAAGCAAAGACTGGCCCTCATACAGCATTGGAACCAGGATATCAGTTTATATGACAACAGTGGATAGAAGACCAGCCCTAGAGTCAGGAAGGCATGAGGTCACGTAATGCCTAGGACATACACTGACTGTATGTGTGACCATCAGTGAATCATTTAACTTCTCTGCTCTGAATTTGTCACTCAGCTCTGCAGCAGAAGAGAAACAAGGGCCCTTGACATTAGTGGAAGAACAACTTAGCCCAGCGGTGGTGAACTTGTGACCTAGTGGCCTCTCTCTCTTAACAATGAGTGACTTAGCCTTTCTCTCTTGACAGTGGACTACATCAAGGGAACTGAGCAGTAAAGAACACATTTTATACAGCTGCAACAGCTTCAAAGGAACAGGTTGTTTATATTTAAATGTTGGTAAATACGAAGTCCCTGGGATCATTTCTGGGACAGGAAGTGGCTTCCAACATGACGGTCTGGGCACTTGCTAAATTTCCTGCCCTTGAGACAAAGACCTGGTGACCCTGCTCTGGTTATCACTATGCCCTTGAACGATTAAGATGGTGGCAGGCCCAGGCTATGAATCTCCATAGGATTAGGACAGTGAAATGACTGTAACCTCCAGGGGCAGCAGACTTGTCCTAATACAGTCTCTGCCTCTTAATCCCTGTGTAGCCTTGGTCAAGTTGTTGCACTCTCAGCCAATTTTCTCATCTGTAACATGAGGCGGCTGAACACGATAATAACAGCTATTATTCATATAGCTCATGGGCGGCCTGCAAAGTGCTTTATATAAGCGCTTCTAAAGATCCATCACTATGACCTTATGTGGCAACGTCCTTCCAGACGGTCATGATGAAATCAGGCATGGAACCACTATGAAAAAAGTCTATGTAACAGCTCAAAAAGCAAAAACTAAAATCTGATGCCAAATTCAATTAATTTGGGATAAAAAAGGTAACTTCAGCCTATGAAATCAAGAAAATGAGGGAAAATTTTAAAGTATTTTGCTGTATTCAGAATCCAGAAAGAGTATTTGCTTTTTCTAAGTACTACCCAATGACCCTCCATAGCCAGTAATTTAGAAATCAGAATTCTAGGCGTGGCTCCACTGTTAACTTTCTATTCTGTCATCATATCTTTTGTCAGTTAATTTCTCTGGGATTTGGCTTCCCCAGTTGGGTAGGAAATAACATTCATCTATCAATTCCTTCTTGGACTTTTCTGGCAAAATAGTTGAAGATGGAACAAAAGCAGAAATTATCAGAATCTTAGTGTATCCTTTCTAGTTCTACTTTCTATTCAAAATTTGGGGATTTTGCTCAACTCTTTTAGAATCTCTCACCTTAAAAATGTGCTGAGAATATTTTATAGCACCATATACTTTGGAACAAAATTTACATAATCTTTTTTGTTTTTAAAAATTCATCCAGAGATGTATGCGATGATAACATTACTATAAATGAAAAGAACATTAGAAGTAAACTGAACTTTGAGTAAAGGTAAGGTTCAATCTTGATCCCTAGAGAAAAGATGATGAAACATATTCCTCCTCTTTCCAAAGAGACATAGGAGATCCAATGGGTGCAGAATGTTAGATGTACTGTCAGTCAAGGTCACTGTGCTGACTGTATTTCTTTGTTATAAAGATGGGTTACTGGAAATATCTGGCGATAAAGCGATATAGGAAATGACCATAAAACATGACATCAATAAAGCTTATTTTTTAAAGAAAAAAATCCATCTAGAGAAATAGACTGCAAAGACTGAAATAGACACTTATTTAAGTATGTCATTAAAAAGCATGGCATAGTGGGTCAGCCTTGGACTCTGTTTGTGTCCTGTCTCAGGCATATATTGACTGTGTGGCCCTGGACAAATCAGAGAACTTCTCAGTACTACAGGTAGCTCTCCAAGACTACACACGTTACAGATGTGAGTTCCAGATAAGCAACAGACAGGGGAGTTTTCACACTAGGAAATCCCTACACCAGTGAAATCAGACGACTGGACCCAAAAAGAAAAAAAAGAGAGAGTTTTTTAAACACTCACCCTCAAATGATGAAACATGGCAACAGTACATTTATAGCCAAATTACAATTTCAGTTGAAAAATAATTCTGCAAAGAAGCTAAGCCCCAAAACGGAATAGTGCAGTGAAGCAGGCAGACCTTGGGGGTGTTTCCAAGTACCAACTCACAGATTAGCACTATGACAGCATGTATAGCAGAGGGCCATGCTGAGAGAGGCACGGAAGTGAAGATATCTGGCAAATGCCATCAGCAAAGATGAAGCCAGAGCTCATTCCATGCCCACTTATTCTGCAGCTAGACAATGGCACCCACTTGGCAATGGCTTTCCAACAAGCAGACCAGAATATTTTTGGTACCAAAAGTGTGATGACTTTGGTAGCAGAGCCAAGAGACAGAATCATCCAGAGGAAGTGAGAAAGCCAGCCAGCTGGCCAGCTGAGACCCACTGGCAGCAAGTGTGGAACAAGTTGGCCAGTGGAGACAGGTTTGACTCCATTTTCAACAAATCCCAAAGAGAAGCAGAGTTCAAGAAAATCAATCTCATTTCTCCATCTTAGATAACAGATCATATCCAAATCTCTAAACTTGTTGAAGGAGACCAAGTGGTGGAGAAATACTATTTGAGAAAGATAATAAAATTAAAACAAAAACAAACAAAAAGCAGGGAAGAAAACTGGAAGGAGATCCAATAAGAAATCTGATACTACTGGGCTCTTGCTGCTAGGTAGCTTATGGAGTGGTGGACATACCACAGCACTAACTTTGGAGTAAGAGGCCCCTGGTTCATGGTTCCTATCCTGGCTCTGTTACTTACTAGCTGGATGACCTTGGAAATGTAACTTAACTTCTGTGCATCTCCATTTCTTCATCTGCAAAATATGAGTAATAATAGTATCTACTTTCCAGGATTGTTGTGAGAATCAAATTAGATCTCTGTAAAGCACTTAACACAGTGTTTGGCATTTAGGACTTACTTAATTAAGGCTTATTCCTTTCCCTGCCTAAACCACATCGACCCCCACTTTTGTAAGACAAGTTCTTTACCAGGAATTCTACACTGATGTAAATCACAGCCTGGTCAAATACAGACATTCACATAAATATACATATTCTCCAAACATTAATAACATGCCATAGCTTCAATCAATTATGTTTTGTACCAATGTCACCCTTCCTGAGAGGGGGAGATTGAGATTGTTAGAAGAAAAAAAAAGGATATCCTTTGGAAAGATCAGGCTAATCACCAAGCATGCTCAGCTCTGAGGTCCAGGACCTTCTCTAAGTGCCCAATTCATCAAGAGAGGCACACTTCCCTCCTCCTTTTGACCCATCTTTTGGGGTGCTTACACACTCAATGAGTTCCATATGGAACTGCCTCCTTATAGGGAGGAAAAAACTCACCAACTTTCCATCTCATTCACTGAGTGGTACTTGGGAAAGAAACACCCAGGAGACAGAAATCCTATTGCCAATGTGCTATGTACCATACGTTATTTATTTTTCTGATAATGGAATCCAAAGAATTGTAATTGGGGAATTTGTGTATCTTCTCACTATATTAAGAATAGAAGGCACATGTTCCTTCAGTAGCAAAATGGTCCTACAGCATATCTGGGATCCTGTAAATGAGGCTATTGCTTTCATTGTGGAAGAAGATCTTGCAAAATACAATCTAAAAGTTGCCTATGAGGGAACCCTGCTCACAGACTAGAGCACAGGCCAGGAGAGAAGTAAACTCCTCTCCTTGGATTGTGCCACTTTGGGGTACCCCCCTCTTGACAAAGGACTCAAAAGTCAATGCACAAAAAAGAAAATGCACAAAAAAGGGAAAAAGAATAAGACATCAGAAGATTACTTTCTTGGTGAGCAGGTATTTTCTTCCATCCTTTCAAATGAGAAGGAACAATGCATACCCTCAGAGGAAGACCTAAAAGTCAAGACTTCTGCATCCAAAAACTTCCAAAATAAATATGCAATTGTCTCAGGCCATGGAAGAGCTCAAAAAGGATTTTGAACATAAAGTAAGAGAAGTAGAGCAAAAATTGGGAAGAGAAATGAGAGAGATGCAAGAAAAGCATGAAAAGTGAGACAACAGCTTGCTAAAGGAGACCCAAAAAATGCTGAAGAAATTAACACCTTCAAAAATAGACTAATTCAATTGGCAAAAGAGGCCCAAAAAGCCAATGAGGAGAAGAATGCTTTAAAGAACAGAATTAGTCAAATGGAAAAGGAGGTACAAAAGCTCACTGAAGTTCTTTAAAAATTAGAATGGAGCAGATGGAAGCTAATGACTTTTTGAGAAACCAAGAAATTACAAAACAAAACCAAAAGAATGAAAAAATAGAAGACAATGTGAAATATCTCACTGGAAAAACAACTGACCTGGAAAACATAACCAGGAGAGATAATTTAAAAATTATGGGACTACCTGAAAGCCATGATCAAAAAAGAGCCTAGACATCATCTTTCATGAAATTATAAAGGAAAACTGACCTGATATTCTGGAACCAGAGGAAAAAATAAATATTGAAAGAATCTATTGATCACCTCCTGAAAGAGATCTAAAAAGAGAAACTCCCAGGAATATTGTAACCAAATTCCAGAGTTCCCAGATCAAGGAGAAAATATTGCAAGCAGTTATAAAGAAACAATTTGAGTACTGTGGAAATACAATCAGGATAACACAGGATCTGGCAGTTTCTACATTAAGGGATTGAAGGGCTTGGAATAGGATATTCCAGAACTCAAAGGAAGTAGGATTAAAACCAAGAATCACCTACCCAGCAAAACTGAGTATAATACTTCAAAGGAAAAAATGGTCACTCAATAGAGGCTTTCAGGTATTCTTGGTGAAAAGACCAGAGCTGAATAGAAAATTTGACTTTCAAACACAAGAATCAAGAGAAGTATGAAAAGGTAAACAGGAAAGAGAAATCATAAGGGACATACTAAAGCTGAAATGTTTATATTCCTACATAGAAAGATCATATTTGTAACTCCTGAAACTTTTCTCAGTACTTGGGTAGTAGGAGGGATTATACGCAAATATATCTATATCTATATATACATATATATCTGTATACATATAGAGAGAGATATCTATAATTATACATATAGATATAGATCTATCTATATAGATCTATATCTATCTTATATAGCTCTATATCTATCTATCTATCTATCTATCTATCTATCTATCTATCTATCTATACAGAGAGGGCACAGGGTGAGTTTAATAGGTAGGGATGATATATAAGAAAATAAAATTAAGGGGTGAGAGAGGACTATATTGGGAGAAGAAAGAGCGAAATGGAATTGGGCAAATTATCTCTCATAAAAAAGGGAAGAAAAAGCTTTTTCAATGGAAGGGAAAAAGGGAAGGTCAGAGGGAAAAAGTGAAGCTTACTCTCATCACATTTGGCTTAAGGCGGGAATTATATGCATACCCAATTTGGTATGAAAATCTATTTTACACTACAGGAAAGTAGGGGAGAAAGGGATAAGTGGGGTGTGGGGGGATGATAGAAGGGAGGGCAAATGGGAGGAGGGAGTAATTAGAAAGGAAAAAGGATAGAGGAAGGATAAAGTCAAAAGAGAGCATAGAATAAATGCCTAGAAAAGGGAAGAAAAATAAGACTTTAGAGAGTTTTTTCCAACAAATGCAAATGATCCTGACCTTCGGATCTGATGACGAGGACGTATTCTTGCCATCAGGGAAAGACGTGGAGGGCGGGGCCTCAGTACCCCAGACACCCCACGGGGATGGCGGGTGGGCTCAGGCCTTGGAAGAGCTCAAAAAGGATTTTGAAAAGCAAGTTAGACAGGTGGAGGAAAAACTGGGAAGAGAAATGACAGAGATGCAAGAAAAGTATGAAAAACGGGTCAATACCTTGGTAAAGGAGACCCAAAAAAATGCTGAGGAAATTAACACCTTGAAAAATAGGCTCACTCAATTGGCAAAAGAGGTTCAAAAAGCCAATGAGGAGAAGAATGCTTTCAAAAGCAGAATGAGCCAAATGGAAAAAGAGGCTCAAAAGCTCACTGAATTTAATAGTTCTCTCAAAATTAGAATGGAACAGATGGAGTCTAATGACTTTACGAGAAACCAAGAAATCACCAAACAAAACCAAAAGAACGAAAAAATGGAAAAGAATGTGAAATATCTCATGGGAAAAACAACTGACCTGGAAAATAGATCCAGGAGAGACAATTTAAAAATTATGGGACTACCTGAAACTCATGATCAAAAAAAGAGCCTAGATATCATCTTCCATGAAATTATCAAGGAAAACTGCCCTGACATTCTAGAACCAGAGGGCAAAATAAGCATTGAAAGAATCCATCGATCACCACCTGAAAGAGATCCAAAAAGAGAAACTCCTAGGAACATTGTGGCCAAATTCCAGAACTCCCAGCTCAAGGAAAAAATCTTGCAAGCAGCTAGAAAGAAACAATTCCAGTACTGTGGAAATACAATCAGGATAACCCAAGATCTAGCAGCTTCTACATTAAGGGATCGAAGGGGCGTGGAATAGGATATTCCAGAAGGCAAAGGAACTAGGACTCAAACCAAGAATCACCTACCCAGCTAAACTGAGTATAATACTTCAAGGGAAAATATGGTCTTTCAATGAAACAGAGGACTTTCAATCATCCTTAATGAAAAGACCAGAGCTGAAAAGAAAATTTGACTTTCAAACACAAGAATGAGAAGAAGCATGAAAAAGTAAACAGCAAAGAGAAGTCTTAAGGGACTTACCAGAAGTGAACTGTTTACATTCCTACAGGGAAAGACAATATTTCTAACTCTTAAAACTTTTCAGTATCTGGGTAGTTGGTGGGACCACACATACACATGTACACGCATGCACACACATACACACATGCACACACATACAGAGATAGAGAGCACAGATTGAACTGAATAGATGGGACCATACCTTAAAAGAAATTAAGGTAAATGGTGAGAGAGAAATGTAGTGAGAGGAAAGAGAGGGAAAGGGAAGGGGGTAACTATATGTCATTTAAGAGGCAGGTAGGAGTTTTTTTTAGTTGAGGGAAAAAGAGGAGAGCTGAGAAAAAAAAAAAAAAACAAGTTTACCCTCATCACATTTGACTAAACGAAGGAGTGAAATGCACACTCATTTTGGTATGAAAACCTATCTTACAGTATAAGAAAGTGGGGGAGAAGGAGATATTGCAAGGGGGGGGATGATGGAAGGGAGGGCAAAGGGAGGAGGGAGCAATTTGAAGTCAACACTTGGGGAGGGACAGGATCAAAAGACAGAAGAGAAACAATGAGGGGCAGGTTAGGAGGGATGGTAATCCAGTTAGTCTTACACAACACGACTATCAAGGAGGTCATTTGCATAACTACACAGATATGGCCTATATTGAATTGCCATCCCAAAAGGAATGGGTGGGGAGGGAGGGATGGGGAGAATTTGGAACTCAAAGTTTTAGGAACAACTGTTTAGTATTGTTGTTGCAACTAGGAAAGAAGACATACAGTTAAGGAGGAATAGAAAGTCATCTGGCCCTACAGGAGAAAAGAGAAGATGGAGACAAGAGAAGGGAGGGATGACAGAAGAGAGGGCAGATTGAAGATAGGGAAAATTAGATTGCTTGAGGTATTGGGGTGGGGCGAGGGGATAAAAGGGGAGAAAATTTAAAAATTTGTGAAAATGAATGTAAAAAGTTAAATAAATAAATAAATTTAAAAAAAAGAAAAGAGAAAAGATAGGGGTAACGTAAGGGAGGGGTATGATAGAAGGAAGGGTAGATGGGGAAGGGGTAATCAGAATGCACAGTGTTTTGGGGTGGGGGGGAGGGGAGAGAGGGGGAGAAAATTTGGAACTCAAAATCTTGCGGAAATGAATGTTGAAAACTAAAAATGAATAAATAAATTGGAAAAAAAGTTGCCTACAATTACAAGAGGTTAAATGATTTACTCAAGGTCACAGCACATGTTGGATGAAAGACTCAAGCCTAAGTCTAGTTTGAAGACAATACTTTAAGCTGGTAAAAGAGGACCATGAGGGAAAGAATAAGATATAATACCAATAACTAAAAAATTTAAAATAAAAATTTTATAAATTGGATACTGACTCAAGAAGATGTGCTGTGGAATAGATCGGGTACTTAGCATATGGAAGTAAATGAACATAGTAACAGTGCCCATTAAAGCCAAATGCTGCAACCACTAAGGTAAGGACTTATGACTCAACAAAAACTGTTGAGAAAACAAGAAAGCAGTCTGGCACAAATTGGATTTAGACAAAGATCTCACATTATATGCCACGATAAACTCCAAGTGGCTACATGTGCTAGATATTAAAAAAAAAAATCATTTCATAAAGAAGTTAGAAGAATAAAGAAAATGCTTTTTGCAGCTATGGATAAGGGAAGAGACTGTGACCAAATGAGAAACAAAGAGGATCATATAAGATAAAATTGATATTTTGATAACATAAAATTGAAAAATTTTTTACACAAGTGAAAACCAATGCAATTTAAATTAGAAGGGAAACAAGTGGGGGAAATATTTGCAGCAATTTTCTCTGATAAAGTTATCATTTGCAAGAGGTAAAATATTTACTCAAATATTTAAGAATGATAGCTATTTTCTAGGAGATAAATGGTCAAAGGCTATGTATGGAAGAAGAAAACCATAAGAAAATGCTTCGACTAACTTTTAACTAAATAAATATAAAACAAACAAAACAAAACAAAACAAAAAAAGAACCCTCAGGTTACACCTCACACCTGTCAAACTTGCAAAGATGACCAAAAAAGGAAATGGACACACGCAGGAAAACAAGGCGCATTGGTGGATCTGTAAACTGGCCCAGCCGTTTTGGAAAGCAATTTGCAAGTATGTTCCCAAACATCATTAAACGATGCATACTATTTGGCCAGCCACACCTTTATAAGGCTGATACCACAAAGATGTCAAAGGAGGAAAGAGGTCCTATGTGTTCAATAGTATTCATAACAGTTTTTTTTTAAGTAGTAAGAAACTAAAAACTAAGAGAGGGAATGGAGAGTCAAGTTATGGCATATTAATATAATAGGATATTATGGTACCATAAGAAATAACGAAAGGGAGAGTTTCAGGGAAATCTAGGAAATAAGCCGAACCAATAAGACTATATATTAACAAATACAATGAAATGAAAAACAACCTGGAATGACTTAAGAACTCTGATGAATGCAATGATGAAGCACAAGTCCAGATCAAGCCTCCAAGGTGTTGGGTTTTTTGGTTAAGACTTCTCAAACTTTATTTAAATGCCTCTGGTCCCACAGGAAGAGAGTTGCCTCTCTTTTAAGCTGATCCCACTTTCCTTTGCATGGAAAGTCAATCTTAAGATTGGTAACTGAAAGCCTGGGTCCTATATGAGGTTCGAGGGTAAAAATGCAAGTCACTGGTATGTCAAGGGATTATCTGTCTGGTAATCTCAAATACAATTCCTTTTTGGCAGGGAGGCTTTTTCTTCTAAGGGGAGCCCAAATCACAGGGCAATGCTATGAGTCTGGGGGACTGATTAAGGCAATGGGGACTGATTAGGGCAATGAGAAAAAGGAGGAACTCAAAGAAGAAAGAGAATTGTGTCAATTTTTAAAATGCTACTTAAGAATCCTCCATGTATTTTCTGTGGGGTAACCCAATACTCAGGAGGACTTGTACAGGAAGTAGAGATCCCTTTAACAACGTAAGTGAGGATCTGTACATAAGTTATACTTGAGCTATATTTAGAGGCAGTTACAAGTAGAGAATACATGAGCCAAAGAGAAGGCAGCCTCTTGCATTCTCACCTTACTACTCTCCACCAACCGCAGCAGGTCCTTTAAAGCTTAGGAGCTGGGATATCTGGGCACAGGTTCCATAAACAAGTTAAGAAATAACTGCCTTTTCTTCATTTCACAGAAGGAATGAGCTCCGTCAGATGTCCAGATAACTCAAGCCCCCATCCCTACGATGTCGCACCTCCATGCCAGCTTTAACATCTCATTTAGGAGCTTAGCTATTTGTTCAGGTGATCTTTTGGACATTGCCACAACAATGTCTCCTCTTTTTTTCAGCAGAGGTGAGTAGTCAGGTCAGGTCATGATCATACTGCTCTCACTGGCTTAACTCTTCTCTCGAAGTCTAGTTCTCTCTGTGCACCTGTCTCTGTGAACCTCTGTGATTCATCTCTTTGGGGCAACTTGTTGGCCATACTGGGCTGTCTGCTAAGGTAGAGCCTTGCTCTAAATAAGGGAAGGCTGAGAAGGCTGTAGTGCTAGCTGAGACTATGAACTGGCATATTTAGCCAATGGAAGCTGAACAAAAGCTAGTCTTAGCCCCGAGGCTGAGATTTAAGTCTTTTCTTTGAATTGTCAGTGTCTGGGACTGAATTGCAGACTACTGTCTGGGACAACCACCTAATTTAGAAATAGAATTTATTTGCAGCCCCTATTTTTCACCCCAATGGGGATCCAGAGCTGTGTCTCCAACTCATTTCAGCATTCTCTGCCAAAGAAATCCCACAAGACCTATGAGGCAGCTGGGCTAACAAGTCCACTCCCAAGACCTGTTTGGACGGTCATGCTTAAGTGACCATGAACCACCACATTCTGCTGCCTTTATTTGGTTTATCTGTCAAGAATGAAAACCAAACTAAACAAAAAGCACTAGCTTCCTGTGCTAAGTAGGAGGGGCAGTGTAGATGGGAAGACATAGGTTCAGGGCTGCCTCTGACACAAGTTATAAAACCACAAACAGGGTACTTAAGCTTTAAGTTGTCTTAATTGACTCTCTAAAATGAAGTTATAGAGGCACTGCTGGTCAGCATTGATGGAAGGAATTTCCACCCTGGAAGATGCATATATTCAGAAAAGTCCATATCGGGGCTGAATTAATGCTACCCTCCTCTGCCCCTGCCCCCAAAAAAAGATTCTGACTAGTGTTAAATCTCATTGTCATCCTATATTTTTTATGTTTTAATTACTCATATCCCAATGGCATCATTTTCTATTTTTTTTCCAAAGTAAATATGCCACAGACATTTTGGCTATGCTGATCTCTCTACTTAGGGAAAAAGAGGTGGCACTTTTAAGGAAAGATTGGCTTAGATCAGTGGTATCAAATTCAAACAGAACGCAGGCAAACAACTTGACATAAGGATTTCTGTGAGTCACTTATCAACTTAGAAAACCACATATTAACATTATCCATGATTTACTGTTCTATTTATTTTGTTAAATATTTCCCAATTATATTCTCTTCTGGTTTGGGTAGTGCTCAGGAGTGTTGGCTGGGCACTGTGTTAGGTTCCTTTGGCCTAGATGACCTCTAAGCTTCTCATTCATTTTAGATGCCTTGACGTTGGTTTTTCTGACAGTCAAATCGACAGCCTAAAAATGTCATTCACAGTCTGTCTGAACTCCCCGTTGATCATCCTCAGTCTTACTCACTGTTAAGTCTATATCATCAGCAGGATAAGCATATGTATTTCACACATCTCAAAGTTTCCATCTGGCTCTAGAAAATTTATCCATTACTGATTCTTCCCTACTGGAATTGTTTGGAGAAGATGTTTTAAAAATTCATATAATTTAACTTCAGAATGAAAAGAGGAGATATTTTCAGCCTCTCTTAGGACAAACCAACACTGACATATGCCCTTGATAAAGCTGTGAGACTTTTGAGGAGTCACTTCTACTTTCTGGGCTTGAATTTTCTGATTTATAAAACGAGGTTAGGCAAAATACCTATAAAATCCTTTTTAGCTCCAACACATTGAGTTCTAGGACTCTTTATTGAGAAAAAGTTGTATTTAAACCATTTTTATCAGATAAAACTTGAAATTCACTAGGTAGTTTACACTGGAAAGAACTACCATGAATCTCTTTTTTGGAAAAAAAACAAAAAACAAAATAGAGATTAAAAACTTGGCATTATTATAGGATGCATTTTACCAGAAAGAATTTTTCCAATTTTAGGCTCATTTAAAGCAGGCAAACCTGCTCTTGTAACCATCCTTTTTTAAAATTTTATTTTAAGAAATGGGTTCAAATCCTTGCTTATGCCATCTATATGTGACTTGGTGTAAGTCATTTAATCTGTCTTGGCTTATTGCCTCCTGAATCAAATGCAAAGGGGTAGGAAACCTGCAGACTTAAACCTCATGCACTCTGCAATCCAGTGACACTGGTCTCCTCCCTGAAGCAGACATTTTCACCGCCTGTCCTCCATACCTGGAATGCTCTCCTCGTCTCTATCTTCTGGCTTCTTTCCAGTCTCAGCTAAAATCGGTAAGAAATCCTTCCAGTCTGTCTTTAACATTACTACCCTTGCTCTGTCTACTATTTCCAGTTTATCCCTTATAAGGCTTGTTTGCACAGTTGTTTGCCTCTTGTCAGCTCCTTGAGGGCAGAACTCTTCTTTACCTCCTCAGCCCTTAACAATGCCCAACATATATGGTAAGCACTTAAAAAATGCTTTTTGACTTGATCTGACAATCTCTCCTTCACCAGTGGCTTCCTCTTATCTGGCCACAGCCATATTCAGGTCTTCCTAATCTTATTTAAAAATGAAAAGTCCTTCCCTTGACCTTTGTACACCATTCCACTACTGATCTTTCTCACATTCCACTGACTGCTAAATTCCTGAGAAAGCTGTCTAGACTCAAAGCCTTCATATCCTCACTTTTTAGTCCTTTACAAATGGGCTCCTGCACCTGCCATTCTAACAAGACAGCTTCAAGGTCACCAAACCTAATGACCTTCTTTCAGTTAATCATCTATGATTCACTTCTTATGTCAGCCAATCAGGAAGCTTTCATTATATGCCTCCTACTGGCCAGGTTGTGTTGGGGTTGGGGACACAAAAAGGAGGACACAGTCCCAAGCTCTGAGGAGCTCACAGTCTGAAGTATCTGAAACTGAAGCTAAGGGACAAGGAACCATTCAGGAGATAAGGGTAGTCAGAGATATGGTCCTCCTACGTTCTCCTTCTAATTCTGAAATCACATGCTCTGGTGCTTTCTCTTCAGGAGGATTCCTTAAAATGTGACATTGTCCAGTGTCTCCAACTGCTCAAGGCCACATGTGGCTCTCTAGGTCCTCGAGTGTGGCCCTTCTGAGGACCTAGAAGGCCACACCTATGCAACTTCTGATCTGACTTTTCCTGCTTGCAGTATTACTATTTGCTCCGCTCCTGATTTTTAATTTTGCTATTTTTGTCTGCTGTCATAAATATATATGTATATGCTTGTGTATATGTATATATCTATATATGTGTGTGTGTGTGTGTGTGTATGTGTACACACATATATATGAAATTTATCAGGGAGTGTTGACTACCTCTCTCAAGTATCTTTCGCATCTAGGGAGCAGAACCAGGAGAACACAGTACACAGCAACAGCCACACTGTGCGATGACCAACTTTGAAAGAACTGGCTCTTCTCAGCAATGCAATGATGTAAGGCAACTACAAAAGACTCATGATGGAAAATGCTGTCCACGTGCAGAGAAAGCACTTTGGAGTTCGAATGCAGATGGAAGCATATTAATTTCTTTTTTTTTTTTTTGCAGTTTTGTTTTTTCTTTCTCGTGGTTTTTCCCTTTTGTTCTGATTCTTCTTGCCCAACATGACTAACGTGGTCATTATTTCTCTGATGGCATGGTCTTCTTTGGCAGTGGACAAAAACACTATATGGTCATTGTACATGTACAGCCTCTATCAGATTGCTTGCTGCCTTGGGGAAGGAGGGGGGAAAGTTTGGAATTCAAAACCTTAAAAAAGGGAACGTTGAAAACTATAAATAAATTATTTTTTAAAAATCTCTCTCCCATCTGTCTCTTCTCCCTACTTTCACGATAACCCATACAATTGTAGGCCCTAATCACCAGTTTTGTGGCCCATTACAACAATAGTGATGTGAGCTGGCACTCATAGGACACTTTAAGGTGGGTAAAGCACTTTAGGAAAATAACTGTGTTTGATCCTCAAGACAGCTCTATTAGGTAAGTGCTATGATTATCCTCATTTTACAGAAAAGGAAACTGAGGCTGCAAGAGTTTAGACGATTTGCTCAGGGTCACACAACCAATATATATCTGAGGTAGGATTTGAACTCAGACCTTCCTGGGTTCGAGTTCAGAATTCCATCCATTTCACCAACTAGCTGCAGTGAGCCCTCTCCAGGTCCTTTGACCTCCACTCTCTATTTTCTTCTCCTCTTGCCCACAATCCATCTTTCATAGCCCTACAAGAACTCTCTTACTTACCAATCTGGCTCAAAAATCTTCAGTGACTCCTCAAGTAGATGTCAATATTCTCAGTCTGGCATTCAAGGGCTTACAAACTCTACTACCACCTTACCTTTTTAACCTCAACTTTCATTCATTCCTTCTCGCATACCCAGCTCTAGTCAAAATGGTATTCTTTCTACCCCTGAAATCCCATACCTTGGCACCTCTGCTCAGATATTGATTAAGGCTGTGTTTTCTTTCTCCCCATCCTCGCTGTTAAATCATAACCATTCTTTAACATCCATCTTGCATGCCACCTCTCAAGCCTCCCCTGGTCACTGTGTTAGTAGGTAATGACTTTGTGCTTTCAATGCCCACATGACACTTTGTACGATAAACACCTAATGCACGTATTTAATATTGTACATTACCACCCATGGTTATAAAATTGGAATGGCAAGAAAAAGTACCAAGAGGGTAGAGGTAGGCATGAATTCCATCTCTTTTATTTACTACTAGGGCACTTCACAGGATCTCTGAACCTCATTTTCCTCATCCATCAAAAATGAATGCTGGATTAGTTGATCTTTAAGGTCCATTCCAGATGTCATGGAAACCTATATACTATTGGTTGGTTCTCTACTGAGGAGTCCAGGGACAGATTGGGGTAGGGAGAATCCATCAACTTGGAAAAATTGCCAATTTTCCCTAACCTCTAACTGAAATTTATCATTTCTGTCACTCACAACACTGTGGGCTTCAACCAGCCTGCCAAAGGAGTCCATGAGAGAGACAAGGCTGAGAACCTCTCCTTAGAGCTGTAAACTCCTTGCTTCCTTGCCTCCAGAGCCTCAATTCTTCATTATATTAAATGAAACATGATTTAGCTTTTTCTTGTTGATTTGGGGACACAAACATGAAGTACCAGATTAATCCACCCTGCCTGAGTTGCTTACTGCTTATATGACGTTGGCTCAGTCCCGTAACCTTTCTGGCCCTGTTTCTCCATCTGGAAAATGAGGAGTGCAGAGTAGATCAGAGGGTCTTTATTTTCAATGGGTCATGGACCCCTTCTGATGGCCTATGGACCTCTTTTCAGAATTATTTTTTAAATGCATAAAGTAAAATACATGCATTATAGGATCACACACACAAAAAAACTATTCTATTGAAATACAGTTATTAATTTTTGTTAAATTCACCGAGTCCAAGTTAAGAGCCCTGGGACCAAATGATCTTCAAAGTCCCTTTCTATGATTACACGAGGAGAGATGCCCTCAGTGGCTAATGTAGTTATGTACATGATAGCATCATGTGCCCCTAAATTCAATGAGCTCTCTGCTTCTTGAATTCCTATTTCCCTTTCATCAGGGTTTTCCTTCCCTCACCCCCACTTGCCAAGATCACCCCTAGCTTATGCAGTGTCAATTTTTGTTACTACTGTCTGTATGTGCACAAACAGCATTCTCTCACCCATCTTCTCATTTGTTTTGGGCTTGAAAATTCAAAAACTTGATTTAGTAGAAATAGCTACATAAAGAAAGAACAAAGAAGATTCTATGAAAAAATTAGAGACTGGCACTGGAGAGGCCTACAAAGACTTGATGGCATTTATTTGAGATGCTCATTTTTACTTATTTTCAGATGAGAAGGTAACTAAATATTTTACACAGATGAGAAGGTAACTAAATATTTAATCTGTATGTGCATGTGCACATAATACGCATGTACATCTATACTTCTCTAAAGTGGGGACTTGGAAATAGATGGAAATAGGTCCTTTCTAGTCCTAGATCTAAAATCCTATGTCCTTACACACACACACACACACACACACACACACACAGAGGCTCTTTGTGAATCCTAAAAGAAAATAGATAAAAAAAATTACTATAAATACAAGCCGGTGCAAGGTTCAACTGTAAATAAGTCTCATGGATAGGTATCATCCACTGAAAGCTACGTAGAGCTTACATTAAAAATAATAACAGTAATAATATTTGCCAGCTGCAGAAATGAATGATGACAACAGTTCCATAGTGTGTATAAAGACATCAATTATTGTGGCTTGTCTGGTAGGTTAATGATTCTCAGTGATGGATTATTCATGCAGGTTGGGCAGCTGAATATTCTACTTCTACTCTGGGGTAAAAAGTATAACATGTCTCAATTAATTATGCCTTATGCAAGTTCAAAAGCAGGCATCAGATTTAAATATTAAAATAAGACAACATGGTGATAGGGAAGGTCATGGGCTACAAGGTCCAAGATAGAAACAAAACTATTGAGAAATAAGAAAATGAGGCCTGCTCTCTTTGATTTGGTTTTTAACCAGGGACCACAAAAGAAGAGGAACAGACTGGTCCAAATAATGTGTTAAAGTAGCCAAAGATTATCCTTTTAAAAAATATATGAGGGGAATTAAATTTGGATGGATGAATTCACCCAACACATGAAAAATGGATTCATGGGGCACCTGACTATCTGTATTCAGCTGTTTCCATAGTTTCACATTTAAAAATTATATAATTATTCGCAGTTTTCAGGGCATAATATATCATATTCAAATTTTATGAAGATTATTCTTTTTGAAAAACCATATATTCCTATTAGAGAAAAGTCTCTTTTTAGCATTGTTTCTGGAAAAAATAAAACCTCAAAGAACAAAGGCAGTTTTCCTCCTTCCAAAGCTCCAACAGCATCTTTGTTCTCTCTTACATATTACTCTGTGACACGTGCAATGTCAGGAAAAGAGGGTATCAATTTATAGAGGATAAGAACAAGTTGTGAAGTATATTGTTTGCAAAGTAGCAGGGTTGGTAAATTAAGGTTTTTTAGTTTAATTTTTAAAATATATATGCAGAATCTCCATATTCCTAGCTACACAATCAACCATATTAAAAACATCAATAGGGCAGGGAACAATTCTTTCACATTGCTATATCCCTCCAGAGACAAGCACCATAATTTCACCATGGCAAGCACTAAAGAAACAATTTATTTCTTTTTATGAATGAAATAAAAATAGAAGTTTAAACACAGCAGAAATCTGAGAAAATATTTTCTATATACCTGATGCTTCCAATGAACATCTCATCAATCATTTACTACGTAATAAATTGCTACATACAGTTTTGTCAAATAATAATAACCTTCCTACCTTTTTTTCCTCCTCTTCCTATCTTAGACCTGCCGTTTTCTAACTTCTTGGTCTCTGGATTCCTTCACACTCTGAAAAGCTAAGGACTCCCCAAAAAGCTTTTGTTTACTTGCATTTTGCCTAATAATATGTACCGTATTGGAAATGAAAACATCTTAGAATGTAATTTTGATCCCCAGACCACATTTTGAGAACCACCATCCTAGACTACAGGAAAAATAAAGTGTAGGCTAGAACAGTAAAGAAAGGAGAAGGGAAAGAAAGCAGACAATATTCAGGTTACCAGCCATGGCTCTTTTTTATAAAGAAGAATAGAGGGTTTAACAGAAGACTGAGTAGTGTGGACTAGGAAGTGGGTCAGATTTGAAGCAAGAGGAGCCTAGGTTCATATTCTGACTATCACTTTCTGTGTCAAATCACTTGACTTCCCCATCTTGAGAAGAAAGAAGGGATAGAAAGAATGGGAGGACTTATGAAAGGACCCCCGATGTTCCTTCCTAAGCCAAATCCATGACTATAAGGTGGAACAAAATTTTAAATCCAAATGCTCCATTCTGCTCACATACTAGTTATGGGCATTCTTGGGTTAGTTGCTTTCTAGGAGGGTAATTCTTTCTAACAGCCATTACTACATAAGCCACAAATTTTCAGACTGATACTGACTTAAGAGAAATATAGCTTGTATCTTCCCTGCAAGTTTCACTGAATACATCAATGATTTTATTAAAAACATACACATAAAGAGAAGAAATTATTCTCTCAAGTTATTGAAATTTTGTGATCCCTGAAGCTAAGGCTATATTTAGGAAGGTCAGAATATGACTGTTGCTAATCCATTCTTAGAATAATGGACTTTTAAAAGCATATTTTATTAAATAAATTTGCATTGATATCACCTATAGTTTGTAAAATATCTCTACCTTCCTATCCCCCTTCCCTGCTTCTAACAAAGAACAAGAAAAAAAAAGAGAAAAAAATAGTTCAGCAAAATTAACCAAAATGTTGAAAAAGTTTGACATCATATGTAGCTTTTATGCCCACAGGCCCCTTCAGAGAACAGAGCATCATCAAGTATTAAGGATCATCTTCATCCATGAAAAACAAAGAGCTGGAAAAGGGTAGGAGGGAAGACAGAGAACTCAACAAAAATAGTGATGATGATGATGGTATTTATACTGTGCTTACTCTGGGTCAGACACTGCGCTAATAAGTACTTTAGAATGTTCTCATTTGAGTCTTGCAACAACCCAGGGTGCTAAAATAGCCTCTAAATTCTTTCCCAGATCTGAAAAAGCAATAATGAGCTTTAATGCTCCAAAATAAAGAGAAGCTGCGGCTTTGAAGATCCTTGTGGGAAATTCCAACTTCAACTTGAACTCATTTTTATCTACAAGACGGAGCCCTCCAGAGTGGAAAGTGGAATGGATTTAGAGTCAGGAGGACCTGGGCTAACACCTGTGTGAACCTGGACATGTTATTTAACCTTATGACCTCAGACAACTATCCAAAATAGCTTGCTTGAGATCTGTACATTTTTGCAGGGGCAGTTAACGAAGTAGAAAGGATGTATGAAGTATTTGTATTAAAAGGGCTTAATATACCAAATGAAACTTCTCCTGTTTTCAAAAAAAAGCAGTAGATATTAACAATAAATATTTATTAAGCTCCTAACGTGTACTGAGTACTGACACCAGTGGTACAAAGGTCAGACAAGGCACAGTCTCTGCCTTCAAAGACCTCGCAGTCTAGTATACCATTAAAATGAATGTTGATTTGCTTTTAAAAAATATTTTATTTTTAATTTATGGATTAATTAGTGATTTATTAATTAAATAATTATTAACAAGTAATTGCTATTATTAAATTATTAGTAATTAATGATGCTTGGTTTTAGAGCTAGAAGGAATCTTAAGCATCATCTAGTCTAATCCCTTCTTTTTACAGATGAGTAAACTGAAGTTTAGAGGGGTTAAGGTCAAGGTCATCACATAGTTATGAAGAACCAAAGTTATAATTGAAACCTAAGGCCTCAGTCTAAACTAGCACTTGTCCTTATACATTAGGCTACATAAGAAAACGAAATTAAATGTTGAAAACAGTAAAGTGGTAGAGGAGATCAGGAAGTGGAGCGGGGAGGAAGAAACTGATAAAGTAGCATCCTTTGTGGTATGGCAAAGGAAGTAAATGCATAAATACTAGAAATTTGAAGATACTGGAAATGAAACTTATTTTCCCCCTTTCCCCTTGGGAAACACTGATCTATTTATTGCGCTGAACAGATGCATAAAAAGGAAGCTTCTGAGAACAGGGTATGGATTATGGGACTGTGGCTTCAAACAAGGGGATGCCATGTTCCTGGCCAAGGATGGAGTACACCCAACAGACTGATAAGAATCTACCTAGTTTGTTCCAAATCCAATTAAAAGGGCTTTAAAGTGAAAGAAATACAGACAGAAAAGCAAATGCATATGTACATATATATGTGTGTGTGTGCATATGTTTATACACACACACAGACATGTACACCCCCATATGTATATACACACACATATATATAATATATATATATGATATATATATATATATAATATATATCCACCTAGATAGCACAGTTATGCAACATAGGAAGAATAAGAGTTGAGATATTAGAAACTCACAGGAAGCAAAATCCAAGAAAGGAGCCAATAGTAAAATCCACGACTTCAAATGTCAAGTTTAGGCAGCAAGCAAGATAATTTAGAGGTCCAAATTTAAGATGGCTAATTTGACCATATAAGTAATATGAAAGGATGAGAAGTATGACTGAAATATGGTGGCACAGTGGATGGATCACCAGCTATGGAATCAGGACTTGGGGGTGGGACATGGAACATGATGAGTACATCAGGATAAGGTCAATGGAGGGAGAAAAATTTGTTTTCATCAGAGAATATGATAAATTTTATAGTATAAATATCTATTATAGTCTAATGCTCTCTAGTATAAAGCACCGAGATGGAGAGAGGAATGTTACAACCATGGTACAGAAGCATGATACAAGAGTTCTCAGGGACTTTAATTATCCAGACATTTGCTGGAGATCTCTGTTTCTCTGTGTGTGTGTGTCTCTCTCTCTCAAAGCAGAAAATGGAAGACCATTGCTCAGATGTTATAGCGAGAGAAATGGTCGTCCGTTTTCTGCTTTGAGAGACAGACACACAGAGAGAAATAAAGAGGCATAATCTGTTATTTAACCTGGATTTGAGGAGAACAGATTTTTAAACTATTTAATACTAAGTCAGTCCAGGAGGGATGAGAGAAACTCTGAAGACATAAAAAGACAAAAAAAAAAATCCCAACGTGAAAGCAAAACAGTCATTATGCAGGAGACTGATGTGGATCTGAGAATCCAGGAATCAACTCAGATTTCTAAAATGCATATACAGGAATGGGAATCAAGAAAAAAAGGTTGAATACAAAAGTAAGGCATAGCACTCTAGGAATGGTGTTGGGGCCTCTAAGCTTGAGGATGGGCTGAGGCTGCCAACAGAAGGCTGGGAATGGGAAGAGGACTCAGGCCCCCGATCATTGCCCATGGGCACGGGGTGGTAAAACTCATCAAGAGAGAAGGCAGGGATGCTAATGGGTTATTTTGCTTCCATTTTGTCTGCCAAGGAAAATGGCCTCCGAGCTAGAAAGAATGGGATCAAAATGACAAATAAAATTGATAACTCAAGATAAATGATAGCATAAGCTATCTGCCTAGTGGATCCTGATGAATTAAAAAGTCTTAGCCCAGACAAACTACATCTTTGACTCTTAAAAAAATAACCTGCAGATATAATTGCTGAGTCACAGTTGTAGTATTTGAAAACCTGTGGAGACTGGGAGAGGTATTACTAGAGTGAAGAAAAGCAATGTCCTGTTTGGGTATTTTTTTTTTTTTTGTGGGGGGCAGGACAGGGTGTACAAATTATAGGCCAGGCATCCTGACTTTAGATCCTGGAAAAACTATAGAACTTGAAAGATATGGTAAGGAAACATCAAAAAAGGAGGTACACTTAGGGTGATGTAAGTAATGCCAAAAATAGTCTTATTGCCTTTCCAATAGGATTATTAAATGGTTACATAGTTTATGAAAAGTTCAGTCAAAGAATGGATAAAGATTTCATGATAATCTTGTGAGAAATATGGGAAGATGTGGGCTAGGAAATATTTTAATTGTATGGATTTGGATATTTTTCAATTGCTAAATTCAAAAAACGACATTAATGGTTCAATCTCAACTTGGAACGTCTTTAGCTGACTGGCTCAAGGATCTGTAATTGGCCCTGTGCTAAATGTTTTTAATCAGTGACTTGGATAAACACATAGATGGCACGCTCATCAAACGCTCATCAAATCTGCAGATGCTGGAGGGAATTCAAAAAACTGAAGAGGATGTCTAGTACACTGAATGACAGTCAGGAGTCAAAAATATCAACAGGATAGAAAGTCGGACTGAGTCAAAAAGGATGAAATGAAAGAGGAATGGGCACCAAGTCTTATACTTGGGTTCAAAACATCCCAACTTACGCATAAGCAGGGGGAGGTTTAATTAGATAGCAGTTGATGTATGAAAGAGGTCTAGGGTTTTGGTGACCTGAAAGTTCACTGAGTCAACAGTATGATAAAACTACCACAAAAAAAAAAAGTGATCAAGGACTTCATTTAGAGACACAAAGCTTCCAGAAATGAGAAAGTGATAATCATTCTAGTCAGAACACACCAAGAGGTCTCTGTGCGCCTCTGGGCACCATAATTTAGAAAATGTTGATAAGATGGAGAATATTCAGAGAAAAAAGCAACCAGAATGGTAAAAAGTCCTCAGTTCATATCAAAGGATCATTCAAAAGAACTGGGGGAATTTAGAGTAAGAAAAGACTCAGGGGAACATGAGAGCTGTCAAGTGTGTCTGAACAAGCAATAGGTTTTGTTGGGCTCCAAAAGGGAGAACAAGGAGCACTGGGCATACACTACAAGCAGGCAAATTTGGGTGGATATTAGGGGAGAAAAGGAAAATCTTAGTAGCATTATGGATTGCCTCGAGATGTGCATGGTATGTCTCTGAACAAGGCCGAAATGACCGTATGTTGGGAACATTATAGGCATGGTTCCTTTTAGATCTAGGTTGGACTGGTCAGTCACTGAGATCCCTTCCAACTCAGATTCTGCGAACAGAATGGACAGGTTAAAAGTATGCCATCGGTTTGGTGAATGAAGGTTTTATTTTCATAACTTGGGAGTGGGAAAAAATGCTTGGAGGAAACAAAAACATGTATATAGCGGTGACGTTACTTTTAACAGCAACTGCATCTAAAGTACCAAGTGGATTTATGACTTCAGACATGATCCTCTCCATTCTAGATAATAACTGATTAATGTTTGTAACCACTTTAGAAAACTGAAGCAGCTTTAATCTTGAAAATGCATGACAAAGATTCATTTCTTTATTGTTATACTGTTCAATAATGTCCAATTGTTTTCTTGGCAGAGATACTGGAGTGGCTGGCCATTTCTTTCTTCACCCCATTTTACAGATGAAGAAACCGAAGCAAAACACTTGCCCAGGGTCACATAGCTAGTATCTGAGGCTTAATTTGAACTTAGGTCTTCCTGACTGAAGGTCTGGTGTTCTATCCACTGCACCACCAAGTTGTTCCCCTTCATTACTTCAGTAGCTTCAAATTGCTTTGTGAAATATATTGTGATTAAATGGTCCAAGGGCAGATTTCATTCAAATGGCTGACCAAAATAAATAAATTTGCATCTCTTATCAGGCTATGTTTGGAGATTGAGATACATATTCCATCTCTTATGTTTACTAGCTAGATGGCCATGGGGAAGTCATTTCACTTTCTTGATACTCAATTTCCTTATCTGTGAAATAACAACATTATGACATCTGACACATAGGAGCTACTATATAAATGCTATCATTATTATTAGCTAATACCTACATAGTGCTATAAGGTTTGCAAGTGCTTTACAGTATCTTAGCTAAAGGGGATAATACCTGTGGCCCCTACCTCATACACATGGGGGAAGGAATCAAATGAGATCCAGTATTAAAGGTCTATGTAAACCTCAAAACAGTCTATGTCTATCAATATTGTTATTAATAACAGCTAGTATTTATAGTGCTTTAAGATTTGCAAAATGCTTTACCTATGTAACTTTAATCCTTGAAACAAACCTGTGATGTTTTATTATTATCCCTTATTTACAGATGAGAAAACTGAGGTAGACAGAGGTTAAAAAACTTACCCAGGGTCACGCAGTCAGTAAGTAAATGAGGTCGGATGAGAAATTAGTTCTTCCTGACTCCAAGTACAGCTCTCTCTCTCTCCACTATAGATACTATTGTCTCTTCAAATTTTTAATTTATTCTAATTGGCGGAGCCAAGATGGCGGAGTAGAAGGATGCACGTTTACGAGCTCCGAAACCAAAAGCCCATAGAATTAATGTAAAAAGAGTCCCCCATAACTTCTGGGTCAATACAAGGTGTGCAGAAACAGAGTGGAAGAGATTTCCGTTCCAGGGAGCCCTGGAGACCCGTCCCCAGGGTCCGGCGCACTCCGGAAAGTGGACCCCACCCCCAGCGCTGCCCTGACCGCGGCCCCAGAGAAGCTGACCTGAGCAGGCTTCAGAGACAGAAGCTCCGGCAGCCGGGAAAGTCCCACCGCCCACAGAAGCTACAGGTCAGTGAGAGAGAAGGCCAGGCTGGAGGAGAGGGGAAGCAGGGTATCTCCGTGACTCGGGCCCCCTCGGGAGGAAGTGGTGGCGGCAGAAGTGTGGGCGGCGGCTGAGGCGGCAGCAGACCGGGACTCAGGAATCCCCCAGCAGCAGGCAGGATCTTCATTACGGAAGATTCCTGCATAAAACCTGATGGAGCTGAGCCTGGGAGATGGCCCTGCCCCCACCCCGCTCTAATACTGAAGGCTTCTGCTTAAAGCCCCCAAGGGAACTGAGATTGGGAGGCGGGGCCCCCCACCCCGCCCCCACCCGCTCCATTCCTGAAAGTCTCTACATAAAGCCCCTGAGGGATCGGAGCCTGGGAGGCGGCCCTGCCCCCACCCCAGCACCTGAACTAAAGCTCACTGATTGACAGCTGGCAGGAGGAAAGCCCATTTAAATCTCAGAGGCCAAGCACTAGCTGGGCGGATCCAGGCGGGGGTGGAAAGGAATCTCAGAAGTCAAGTAAATGGCTGGGAAAATGCCTAGAAAAGGGAAGAAAAATAAGACTATAGAGAGTTTTTTCCAACAAATGCAAATGATCCCAACCTTCGGATCTGATGATGAGGACGTATCCTTGCCATCAGGGAAAGACGTGGAGGGCGGGGCCTCAGTACCCCAGACACCCCAGGGGGATGGTGGGTGGGCTTAGGCCCTGGAAGAGCTCAAAAAGGATTTTGAAAAGCAAGTTAGACAGGTGGAGGAAAAACTGGGAAGAGAAATGAGAGAGATGCAAGAAAAGTATGAAAAACGGGTCAATACCTTGGTAAAGGAGACCCAAAAAAAATGCTGAGGAAAATAACACCTTGAAAAATAGGCTCACTCAATTGGCAAAAGAGGTTCAAAAAGCCAATGAGGAGAAGAATGCGTTCAAAAGCAGAATGAGCCAAATGGAAAAATAGGCTCAAAAGCTCACTGAATTTAATAGTTCTCTCAAAATTAGAATGGAACAGATGGAGTCTAATGACTTTACGAGAAACCAAGAAATCACCAAACAAAACCAAAAGAACGAAAAAATGGAAGAGAATGTGAAATATCTCATGGGAAAAACAACTGACCTGGAAAATAGATCCAGGAGAGACAATTTAAAAATTATGGGACTACCTGAAAGTCATGATCAAAAAAGAGCCTAGACATCATCTTCCATGAAATTATCAAGGAAAACTGCCCTGACATTCTAGAACCAGAGGGCAAAATAAGTATTGAAGGAATCCATCAATCACCACCTGAAAGAGATCCAAAAAGAGAAACTCCTAGGAACATTGTGGCCAAATTCCAGAACTCCCAGCTCAAGGAAAAAATCTTGCAAGCAGCTAGAAAGAAACAATTCCAGTACTGTGGAAATACAATCAGGATAACTCAAGATCTAGCAGCTTCTACATTAAGGGATCGAAGGGCGTGGAATAGGATATTCCAGAAGGCAAAGGAACTAGGACTCAAACCAAGAATCACCTACCCAGCTAAACTGAGTATAATACTTCAAGGGAAAATATGGTCTTTCAATGAAACAGAGGACTTTCAATCATTCTTAATGAAAAGACCAGAGCTGAAAAGAAAATTTGACTTTCAAACACAAGAATGAGAAGAAGCATGAAAAAGGAAACAGCAAAGAGAAGTCTTAAAGGACTTACCAGAAGTGAACTGTTTACATTCATACAGGGAAAGACAATATTTCTAACTCTTAAAACTTTTCAGTATCTGGGTAGTTGGTGGGATCACATGCACATGTACACGCGTGCACACACACACATACACACATGCACGCACATACAGAGGCAGAGAGCACAGAGTGAATTGAATAGGATGGGACCATATCTTAAAAGTAATTAAGGTAAATGGTGAGAGAGAAATGTAGGGGGAGGGAAAAGGAAGGGGGTAACTATATGTCATTTAAGAGGCAGGTAGGAGTTTTTCTTAGTGGAGGGAAAAAGAGGAGAGCTGAGAAAAAAAACAAAAAACAAGAAGTTTACCCTCATCACATTTGACTAAACGAAGGAGTGAAATGCACACTCATTTTGGTATGAAAACCTATCTTACAGTATAAGAAAGTGGGGGAGAAGGAGATATTGCAAGGGGGGGATGATGGAAGGGAGGGCAAAGGGAGGAGGGAGCAATTTGAAGTCAACACTTGGGGAGGGACAGGATCAAAAGACAGAAGAGAAACAATGAGGGGCAGGTTAGGAGGGATGGTAATCCAGTTAGTCTTACACAACATGACTATCAGGGAGGTCATTTGCAAAACTACACAGATATGGCCTATATTGAATTGCCTGCCATCCCAAAAGGAATGGGTGGGGAGGGAGGGATGGGGAGAATTTGGAACTCAAAGTTTTAGGAACAACTGTTTAGTATTGTTGTTGCAACTAGGAAAGAAGACATACAGTTAAGGAGGAATAGAAAGTCATCTGGCCCTACAGGAGAAAAGAGAAGATGGAGACAAGAGAAGGGAGGGATGACAGAAGAGAGGGCAGATTGGAGATAGGGAAAATTAGATTGCTTGGGGTATTGGGGTGGGGGGAGGGGATAAAAAGGGAGAAAATTTGGAACCCAAAAATTTGTGAAAATGAATGTAAATAAATAAATAAATAAATAAATAAAATTAAAAAAAAATTTATTCTAATTGACACAATCTGATCTAAAATTTATATAACACTTTAAAGGTTTGCAAAGGTCTTGGCATGTTAATTCATTTGATATTCATAAGCACCCTGATAGGCAGGTGCTATTATTATCCTGTTTTACAGGTGAGGAAAATAAGGCTAGAGTGGTTAAATGTCTTGCCTAAAGGCATTTATCTAGTAAGTGTCTCTGGTCTTCCTAGGCTAAATGCAATACTCTACCTACTGCCCCCACCTAGCAAAATAACCTGATTGCCTGAGGTTAACATCCAATATCAACAAGCTCTTTAGACCAATGACCTCAACCAAGAATGTAATTTTCCAGTATCAGAAATTAGTCTATCCCAAGAGGGATCAATGAGATCATTCCATGTATCACTGCAGATTTGACAGTGCATATGGAAGGTTCCTAAACTATGAAGTTAGAGCTGAAAGGATCTTGGAGATCATTTCTTCCAATGTCTTCATTCACTAAAGGAAAAACCAAGGGCAAAAGAGATCATATGATTTACCCAAGGCCATACACAGAAGAAGTAGCAGAATGAGGATTTAAACTCAGATCTTCTGACCCTTAGTTTCTCCATTCTACCATGCTAATGAAAGAGTTTGGTCCCCAAGAAGGGGAAAGAAAAGAAAAGAAAAACTGTCCCGAACTCCCTTCAACGAAAGTTGTTCAACAAAGATAAAGCTCTGACCCAGAAATTTATGGCTGTTGCATGTGAATGGCTCTGTTTTTGTAAAATAGTATTTGGGAAATGCGATCCACTTAGGAAAATAAAATTATTAAGGCAAAGTAAATCACATCTGCCTTCATTCCACACCAGGCATGGTACAAGGCCCTTAATTTCAGAGCACTTTTTTCTTCCACAAGGAGTTTGAGAAGCCAGCTCTAGAGATAACTGTCCATTCTGCTGGACCAGGAGGAACAGTCAAAGCAGTGGCTAGGGGTGGGAGAGCCACGCCTAGGCTTACGCTGACTCTGTAGGTCTCGTGCTCAATACAGCTCCTTGCACATTGTAGGTACATAGTAAATGATTACTGAATTAGTACAATACAAAAGAGATGAGACATGTCAATAGCCTCTATATGTGCTCTAAGGCTTGCAAAGTGCTTTTTGTACGTTTGTTACTTCATTGCAGAGTGGGTAAAAGCAAGGCAACCCTGCTAAATTCTAGTTTCAGAAATAGCAACCATTTTCATGGAAAAATACAGCCGACAAATCCCTGCCAAATTACAACTGAGATGAGAAACTTCCTGATACGGTGGAGAAAGAACCTTGGATCAGGAGTCAAAAACCAGAGCTCCTATTAAAAGAAAGTGATCCTAAGGCTCACTTTGGGACCTGGAAGAAAAAGATGGAGCATGAGAACATTTCTTTCCTTTTCCTAGAGAGGTGGGGGGATGGGGAGGATGTTGCCTACAAAATAAGAACTTATAAGAGTAAAGCCTGGAATGCTTAGCTACTTTTCTTTGTGACAAGGAAGAGTTCCTTTGTTGGTAGCAAAGGACAGGTGGAGTATATCCAGGAAAAAAAAAAAAACTGATTCAAAAATAATAGGCATGAATAATATTTTTTAAGACCCAAGTGCAAATTCTGCCAGGTGACCGGAACCAAGTCAATGCCCTTTGCTGGGTCTCAGTATTTTCATTTGTAGAAGGAAGGAGTTAGGAGAAAGGAAGCCTGGTTCCCTAGGAAATATGGTGGACTTGAAGCCAGAGTAGTTGGCTTCATATTCTGGCTCAGTAGCTTACTATCTGGTGTCACTATTCTGAGTGACACGTCCCTTGACTTGTCTGCATTATGTGTAACAGGAAAGGGTTGGACCATATGGCTTTCCTTTTACCATGAAATCTCTGGTCTTCTTTCTAGATTACAGGCAAGGTCTCTTCCACCTCCAACTCAAACAACATTTATTAAATGCCTACAACATACAAGGCACTCTGCTAGGTTCTGGGGATACAAAGGCAAAACCACCAAAATTTCTGCCCTCAACAGGGTGAAAATGAAACAAACATGCAGAATAATTAAAAGTAGAGAGTGAAAGAGACAAAGTAGAGTCACCAAAAAATACTCTAAAATCTAAGGGGGAGAGATAATACTTTGTTGGCTGGGGTGGAGGAAGGGGGTATTCAAGGATTCTTCATAGAAGCTGAGGTCTCCAGAGATGAACCTTAAAGGAGAAAAAGGATTCTTTCTGAATGTCAGAGAGAAGATTTAGAGTTGGGATTGGGGGGGTGGGGTTGCAGCTGTGTCAATGCACAATGAGGAGACAGCCAGAGGGATATTTGGAGGACAGCTAGTTAGTTTTAAGTCGTCAGTGAAGAGATACAATATGAAGTAGTTAGAAAGCTGGAGCCATATCAAAGAGGTTTTGAATAGCTAAGATAAAGAGGTTGTATTTTATCCTATAGACCATAGGGAGTCACTGAATGTTGTTCAGCAGAAGAGCAACACAGTCACTAAGCATCAGGAAGATTTTTTGGCATAATTTGGGGAGAAGAATGAGCTAAGGACAGTCTACTTAGAACGCCATTATATGAATCCAAACAGGAGATAATAAAGATTTGGACTAGGGTGTTGGATACATGACTGAAGAGAAATGGGCCAACCAAATAGAATGGTTGAACAACCTGTGGTATATGACCGTGCTATAAGAAATGATGAGCTCAGTAATTTTAGAAAAACATGGAAAGACTTGTACTAACGAGCAAAGTGAGCAAAACCAAGAGAACACTGTATACAGTAACAGCAATACTGTTTTAAAAATGACTTTGAGGGAATAAGTCATTTTGACTATTATGAATAACCAAATTACCTCTAAGGGACATATGAAGGAAGATGCTATCTTCATCCAGAGAAAGAACTGATAAATAAATGTATAGAATGATACAAACACACACATACCTACTTGTGTCTAATGGTGGCCATCTCTAAGGTTGGGAGTGGGGAAGGGGAGAAATTTACTATTTTGTATACACACACACATATATGTATATATGATACTTTATTGTATATTTAAAAGGAATGGCAAGTTGTACATAACAGATTTGCAGTTTCATGTGCAATCATCTTTCAAATTCTACTGTCATGGAATTGCTTGTTTTATTCAATAAATTAAAAACATATACAGAAAAAGAGAAGTAGACTACCACAACTGATGTAGAATTGGGATCATTAAGTGGGGATCATGGTGAAGTAAGCCCAAGAGTGACTATTTCCTGCCCAGGTGATTAGGAAGATGGTGGCATCTCCAACAGTATATATCTACATGTGTACAAAGTCTTTGATTACATTTCTTTGTCATCCTCTTACAACATTTCCTTTACATTTCCCTCCTAACTTATTCCCAGATTCTCTTTTCTCCAGTCTTGTTCTTTTTGCAGTAAACCCTAACTCTAAAAGCCTATGTCAAATACCTCCTATAAGCCAGGCGTTATTTGATCCTTACAGCAAACCTACATGCTAGGGGCTGTTATTATCTCCAAATTACAATTGAATAAACTGGGCAAATAATGGTAAGTGCCTGAAGCTGAATTTGAACTTTCATCCTCTAAGCTGCCTGGCTGTTCATGGCAGTCATGGCAGTCATAAATTCTACAGCAAACCTGAAACCCTATCTAACCTTGGTCTTATCCACCGAATTATTCCATTTATGTTAGGCCCCTTTTGTACATCCTCATCATTAAGCACCTAGTTTTGCACATAGTAGGTGTTTAATAAAGGCTAGTAGGGTGAGTGGATGTATAGGGATACATTTAGATAAATAATAAAACTGGAGAATAGGATAAAAAGGCATCTTTCAGCAAGTCGTGGGTAGTATCTTGGGTGAACCACCTAAGCTCAGCCCTATTTACCACTGATTGGACATCAGAACCAAACTAAAATGGATCTTTATCAACATTTGTAAGCAAATTTATCCTCAGCAGCAGGAACTACTGAATAGTTATCTGCAAAGAAACAAAAGAAAGGGGTAAGATTTTAGGCTATTTATCTCACTCAAAGAACCAGATTCTTTTAAATTAATTACAATTTGAAAGACACCCTTTTTAGCAGCAGTGATAAATAGAAGCAGTATCTGATTAGTAATTTTCAAACAAAAATCAGTTATGTTTATTTTCTAAAAGATCAAAGAGGGGAAAATGCAGTCTTCTGCATTTGTTTAAACACTGTATCTGTTGTTCATTTTATGCTGTGAAATTCATTTCTCTCTGCAAGGTTGGAATAACCTATGATTAATGCATATTTAAAAGAGAACAATATTTTAATGTCTTCAAGGGTCCATTATTAATCATACCTTTTGATAGGATACTCAAATGGATTTGTGATCTCATCAGTTGGGGTTCTTTTTTCCAACAAAGTATTCAATCAATCAGGAAGCTTTTATTAAGTACAACCACTGGCAGGCAATGGTCTAGGCAATGAGGATACAAAAGCAAAAATGAAATTGCCCCTACCCATGAAGAGTTTCCATCCACACCATCCATGTCTGCCTTCCCAGAAGTTCACTAAAGGAGGTCCATCCAACATGACATGTGCTTCCTGATTTCTCCCGACTTTTTAAGGACTCCACTGGAGTATGGCAGTTACTGTGTTTCATTCTCTTTAGCTTGTCTCTGCCTTTGCATTCTTCGCATATTTTTACCTTTAGAAATTCCTTATTTGTAATGTGTTACATGGCTCCACACCCTCCTTGCACCTTTCCATTGACTTTCAGGTGATGCACAATTTCATATCTTTGGAAATTGTAGTGTTCCATGATTTGAAATGATACAACTACCTAACAGGATGCACTTTTCCTTAAACAGAGGGTCAAAAAAGCACCTTTTCCAAGGGGTTCCATAGTAAGATGATCATTAGCTATTAGGCATTCAAAACTGTTAAGAGCAAACCTTCTTGGCTGAACTGACTCCAGGAGGGGTAAACCAGAAGATTCAATCTTTCAATCACCCTGCCCAACCCCCATAGACTCATATAGGATTTCATCAGCACCTCTGCAAGTGTCTTATTTTTCATTACTAGTTCAGCAAATAATTATTGGTATTGGAAATGAAAGTTGCCCTCTTCTCCTCTACGGCAGTGGTCAACAACTGAAAGGCATGCTGCTGTGGGAAGATCTTGAAAATTTATGCCTTCTCCTCTACCTTGTCCAAAAAATTCCCTGCTGGGGAATGGGAGTTGGAAAGGAGGGGAAAAGGGAGGATCCCTCTCTCCCTTAACTGAATTAGACAACATCTTGCTGTTACCATGCTCCCCTATTCTTCTTGGTGAAACACACTAATCTGCATAAAGAATTTTAAAAAATATTAATCAAAGCAAAGCACATGCCTAGTATGGTAGTGCTGAACTTGATAGGAATCTTGAGGGAAGACCTGAGATCAAACCCCAAGTCTGCCTGTAAATGGTAATGGTTCTTTTCTGGCCAAAAATTGACAGTCTTTCTCACACTGATTCTTCTACACGTTTTTCCTGTACATAAACTAGGACAAATGTGAAGTGTAAAACCACACTGATTAAGATAAGAATCTTATCTCCAAGGTGCCCTAAAAGGCCATTAGCCTTTCAACTAGGGGAGCCAAACATTCAGTAACTTACTAGCTGATCTCAAAGGATTGTATTTTGTCCATTCGCAAAACACTTCTCCACAACACACTTGTAAGACTTGTCCACCGTCAGACTAACAAGATAATCTTGTAGGCTGCTGTCACTGGTTATCAAAGGGACCGAGTGACTTAGCCAGCCATCAGAACTCAAAATGGCTTGCTGGTCTTCTAACTTGAATCCAGTCTTCTCAATAAAAAAGTGCACATTAACTTTACTCAACAACAGTTCGATCCAATATAACATGTATTTAGAGAGTTCTTTCTGAGTGTCTGGCTCCAATCATATACTTGAGAGAGAATTGGCTATCATAAAACTCTAAACATCAAAATTTGGAGAAAATTTGAAGTTTTGAAAAGGAGAAGCCTGATTCCCAAAAGAATCTGGCAAGAAGGGATTTTCTATAAAAAAAAAAAAGTCCATCTTCTTCTTATTCTCTTTTGTTCCCTGATAAAAGTTACAATTTCCTAGCTGCCCTTTCTCTCTTATGTGTCCCATAGTACATAGGCCTCCTGCTTAGCAGTCAGGATCATCCTTTTTTAAGGCCCAAGAATGTAATGATATGCAAAGAAAGGAGAAGTAAAAACCTACATTTAAAGGAATATGAAATAGGCAGAGACACTTTCATGACAGTTTTCAAAACCCTTCTGAATTCTATTCTTTGGAACACGGTTTTCACTCATCAGTCTACATAAATAAAACTGTTGAAAACCAGTGGCATGGGATGGTGGAAAGACCCCTGAGGTTGGAATGAGAGGGAGCCTGAATTCTGGTTCTGCTACTTAATGTATCATGTGGTATTAGGGAAATCGATTTGCCTGTCTGGGCCTCTTTTTCCTTATCTGAAAAATGAATGGTGGACTAGATGACTTATAAGACTCCTTCCAACTCTTGATTTAGAATCCGATGAACTTCTAGACTTCATCTCTAAATTTCTAAAGCCCCACTAACTGCACCCTCCAAAACATTAATCAGACTAGCTGGGGTTAATGTCTCAATTTGTCCTCCCATCATCTCTTCCTTAAAATCAATTTTTGTTTTTTTAAGATGCAAACCATCACCACCGGCTTACCTTTGAGATGGAAGGTTTTCAATAAGTCCCATCTGATTCCCACTGTAAGGCTTCCCAATCAAGTTAAATAGTAAGCCAACTGAGTGATCCTGTGAATCAATACCTATCATCATTGTTTCCTTTCCCCACTATACAGCTTATCCAGAGCACCCATTCACATAGAAAAATAAAGTTTATAATTTTTTTTGTTCCTTCTATATCCCATCAAGGCTCAGGTAACAGCAAGTTCTACTGTCTTAATGGGTACATACACATGTAACCTTTTCTTTCCTGTTTCAACAACCTGTGCCTGGGCAAAGACTAATGATTTTATGTCAGCAATCTTCCCCTGAAAATGTCATTTTCAGAAAGTACCTTCCCCAGGGAAGAAGCCCTCAAGAAAATAACGATTACAAAGAAAGGACACACAAATCATTTGTGAGATACATTCACAATAACTAAAAATAAAAGGTGTCAGGACTCCTTTCCACCTTGCGAGGAGTGGGTGGAGACCCTTCCCTTTAAACCTACCATAGAAGGGGTAAGGGAGGAATAAGCTCTTGCCCAGTTTAATCTCAATCTTTTGTGATGAATGGATCAGACAACTTTCCTGTTGTAAAAATAAATCCAGGCTATGTATTTATTTTTGCTCAGTAATGTCGGTATTTAGAATTTCAAATGGCAAAAAGGTTAAAAAAAAAGGAAATGGGGATTGACTATATTTTCTAGCTATAGAAATAGCAACTCTAAAGGCAATTTCCAAAAAAACTCTTTTGTCAAATGTTTATTTTTATTTCTTAGTTAGCCACAGATAACTTCATTCTATGGCACTGAAGTCAAGAAAAAATAGGTTTGATTTTACCCCAGATAGTGATTTGCATAATATAATCAAACTTGCCCCTCCCCAATTCTTCACCATATATAATCGATAATGTATATATGTGGAGTCTTTTGATGATCAGAGACTTAATTTCAACATCAATTTAACAGGAGTCAGGTCAAGGGAACCTTGAATGTAGCACCTTGGCAATCAGATTCAGTCATTCAACCCTAATTTCTTGTTCATGACATGCTTCACAAGTGAAGATGTTTCCCAAGCTTAACCAGAAACATTATGGACATCATAAGGTTCTGTAGTTCATTTATTTCTGTGTGCAATTCTGGCTGCATGTTAGCTCAACGGAGGTAGACTGGAAGGATGTATCAATATGCCTGGGTCACAAAATACTCTGATTTTGTCCAATGATCCCAAGTCGAAATACTTTCCAACCAATAAATCCACAAGTAATTATGCCTCTACTATGTGGCATGCCTCTACTGGGCCAGGTGCTGAAGATACAAGTACAAAGAAAGAGGCATGCATTAAGCCAGAATCTTTTACCAAGTAAGACTTCCCAGACCATGTCTTCCATTTGGACAGAGAGATACAGGGGGAAAATAACACCAGTCAACATGAAGTAAAAGAATCAGGGTCACAGCCAGACACAGAGCCCAAGACACTAACTCAGAAAATATAGTTCCTCGTACCAAAGAACTAGATAAAGCATAGAAATTCTGAGAAAATCTGAAGTTTTGAGAAGGAAAACCTAACTCCCAAAGGGATCCAAAAAAAAAAAAAAGAATTTTCTCTATAAATCAGTTTTCATGTTGCTGTGGGCAGGAGAGTTTCCCACAAATAACACCAATTTTTAAGCCTCACTCCACCCTTGTCCCAAATTCTCCTCTCTCTCTACACAGCAAAAGAAAAAAAAAGTACATTCCTAGGGTGAGAGTCACACTCAGAACGTAGATAGAAGAATGCCTCCTATGGTGCAGTATTCTGACGGAGTGTAGCAGCAGTATGGGTCAACTGCCACTGTTTCTTGTTCATAAAAAAGCTGGTCACGTCTGGCACTTACCTGATTGCTTCAGGGACAATGTGAACACTGATTTTTCTAACACTTTTTTTTTTTGTGTTGTACACAGATAACAGCTCCATGTTCATCCTTGATTCACGTGGGTTGTCAAATACTCATTAGCAATGAACTTCCCACTACCAAAGGAATGACTTCGAGACCATTTTAATATTATGACCTGGCATTTAGAAAAATAGAAACAAAAAACAAGAGCCTAAGGAAGCCAGGAAAAATCGAGCAGAAAGTCAGCCAGAAACCAGCAAAGTGTGAGAACGGAAAATAAAAATTGTAGTAAAGGATTACTAAAGATTACATTTCAACATGAGTCAATTGCCATTGCTACCCTTTTCTGAAAATCATCTGGGTACCTTAAGATGCCATCATGACAAACATGTTCTAGCACAAAGGGATGCTACAGTATGCTATTTTAATAAAAAATACATAATCCATGACTTCTTTTGCTTTTAAAAACCTCACAAAGCAGGCAAATGGTCTGCACTTTTGTGAAAAAGATTAGACTGTTGTCTTAGGATCACAAAAACTCACCCAGGTTTATAGTACCTTTCATCTCTACCTAGCATGAAAACAGCATCTTAAATTATTCAACTGCATTCAAAGTGAAGTCAGAACATTGCTTAAAAGTTTTAACATAATGAATAGCTTCTGTCTCAGGTGACTATATGACTTTTGTATCCCTATAGGTCCTTGTCCCCACCACATCGAGCTCCTAAATAGACCACAAAACTTGTGTAATTCCTGCTTTTACATTGAAGCAAATCTGAGATGTACAAACATTCACCTGACCCATCCAATATCTATACGGAGGTGAGGTGCACCTGGGAAAGGCAAAGAACGGAGAGCACTGTATCTTGGATGGAAGGATATTATGCAAGGTTTTTACTCCCATTTAAGAACCAGGCAAGAGAAAGCTCATCCTCCGTTCAGCCTCGACAGCTTTTTGATAGGGTCTTTGTTGACCAAAGTTATTCCCCTGATAGGTTCCATCATTCATCCTTTGGATTATTCATGCAAGCCTCCTTTTGCTTAATGTTTCCGAAGCAAATCATAGACATCCTTCTCTGTGGCAGAAAAGGGAAATACAAGGGTGCTGATGAACCAAGGAAAGGGAGAGGGGTCCTTGTTCTGGATTTAAAACTTGTTTTCATAATAAAGGAGTTACATAATTCCAAATCTAAAGCGAAACGCCTGTACTCCGATACAGACCAAATTCACAGGATTCTAAATTAGTCAATTTCAGGCACTGGGGTGGGGAAGGGGGGGGGGGTGGTTCCTCCGAGGGAAAAAAACGATTCGAATGTCACAAAATTCCTCAGATATACGAATCATGCTCTAAAGCCGGTTCAAGTAAATCACCTTTCTTCCTCACCTCCTTTTTTAAATGCAAAATTTATCTTTCATTGAAAAGAGTTTGCAACCTACGTAGGAAAAAAAAAAGAAAACCACAAACCCTGATACTTTAAAATCTGCTACAAATAGTAACTGGAGGAATTTTCCTAGTAGGCAACAAAGTCATCTTGGATTGAGAATACTCGTCAAAGCAGCGCAGCGGGCTTACCTGGCCTTCAAACACTCCCAAGCCCTCCTCAAGAGATGCTGCTAGACGGTCTCTAGCGAAGACAAGTCCCAGACAGACAGCCCCGGCTCCAGCTTGGGCTCCCGCTAGTGCTCTGGCTCTGGCCAGCGCTGCTACTGTTTCACAGCAATGCTACTGTTTCAGCACTGCCTTCTGCTCTTACTGCTGCGGAAACTCCGCCCCTCCGGGTGGCAAATTAAGCTGCCGTCGTTGCTCCTCCCCTTCCCCCCTCCTCCTCTGATGCTTTCGTGGTTACTCCAGCTGCGGATGCTCTTCCATCCTCCGGCTTCCCTTACCTTTCCTGGGCAGGAGGCTTTAGCTTCTGCTCCCCCCCCGCTATCTCACCGATCCACCCCACCCCCAACTTTCCCTGTGTCTCCCCACCTCCGACTTCTATTGTTTCACCGTCCGCCCCGCCGGTTGCTCCCACACCTGCTGCACCTGCATCTGGCTCGGGATCAGGGGGAGAAGGAGGAGATGCTCCGGTCTCCTCTCGAGCCTCCACCTCCCCCAGCTCAGCCGCCCCGGCCCCTCCCGGGAAAGTGCAGGAGTTGGGCGATGACAAGTGCCCGCGGCCCCGTCTGGTCAAGCCCGAGAAGCTGCTGCCACTGCTCCTGTTAGGGAGAGTCGCTCAGAGCTCCCGTGCCCTCCACCCCACGCTAACCCCGGGGCTCCCTCCTAGCACGCGCCTCCCTCAGAGCCCAGAGCCACCCAGGGTCTACCCTAGGCGTGCACCAGCCTCCTCCTCCTCACCCCCGCCCGAGTCGAAGCCCGAGCCGACCGCCCTCCCTGATTGGGCCAGGTGAGCCAAGACTCCTCCCCTTCTCTCGGATCCCCAGCCCACCCTCCCTTCCTCTCAGCCCCGCCCAGGGGAGCCGAGAGGGCCTAGACGATTGGTTCGCGACGTCCCCACCCATCTTCTGGAGCCGCTCGCAGGGACCGCTGGGTGATGTAGTCCGATCCGGGTTCACGGCTGTGGGCAGGGCCGAAGGCTGAGACTACGAGCCCCCATCGGCCCGTGCGCAGCTCCGGCTGGGCAGGATTCCGGACAACGCCTGGTTCCTCTCGGCTCCTTCCGGCGTTGCCGGAGTGAATTGATCCGGGAGTTGAGGAGGCTCCGGAGGTGGGAAGTGGAGTCTGCTTCGGAGTTGCTGCCGCCGCCACCTCCGAGGGTAGGGCTGCCCTGCCGGTCTCGACCTCGCTGCGCCCCGGTGGGCGAGGGTAGGTGCGCCGGGGCCCGGGAGCCCGCGGGGCCCTGCGGGCGTCGGGAGGTGACTAGACGCGAGCGGCCTCCAGCGGGCTCATGGAGGCCGCCCGGGCGCGGGCCTCCCTCCCGGCCTCCGGCCTCCCGCCTCCCTCCCGGGGGCCGCCGTCCAGGAAGTGGCGGCGCGTGCTGGGGGCAGGCCTCGGCCGCCGGGGCCGGGAGGGGGCGGATGTGCCTCGGGTGGGGTCCGCTCCAGGTGTGGGAGGAGGAGCCAGGGACGGCGCTGGGGAGGCTGGAGCCCGGAGCGGGGCCGGGACCTGGCCGAGCCCTGCGGGGCAGGGGGAGGAGGGAAGAGCCGGGCCCGCGGCCCAAGGTCGGGGGTCACCGCGTCCTCCCTGCACGGAGGCCTGCAGGACAAGGCGGGAGCCTCCGGGCCCCAGCTGCCCAAGGCGCCTTCCAACCAGGCGTCCAGTCGGATCTCACAGTGCTTCGCACACAGTAGGCGCTTCATAAATGCTTGCTTCCTTTTCACAACCATTCCTTATTCTCCCTGTCTGTTGGAGAAGTGTCTGACTTCCTTGACTGGAGTGGGGGGCAGATCTATCACCTGGAACATCTGTGTCCCCCCCACCAAAAATTAAACTCGCATTTGCCCTGCTGGGCCGCTTGGGGGGGATCCTTGGTCCCCCAGGATCCTGTGCCCCCGCCCCCGCCCCATCTCTGTGTCGAATAGGAGTGTCTGAGTTGGAGGACGATCCCTGCCCAGGTGCAGAACTTTTCTGTACCAAGTTTGTGCCCCACCCAGCCGGGGCTCCAGGTTCCCTTGCAGTAGCTGCTGGGCTTCTCCATCCCCAAGCATGGCTGTTACTGCACCTCTCATTACTGTACCTCACATGCACTTTGGCCTCCTGAGGGGCAGCTTCCTGTGGGCTTATTCTTTTTCTGCTGCAGAACTACAGGCATCCAGATGAGTCTGTGACCAGCATCCATCGACTCAAATATTTTAACTTTAAAGGCATCTGAGTGTCTGTCATCTGAAAAAAAGTTGTGCAAGATTCATGGAAAGGGAAGAGGATCTGACTCACTTCTGGTTTTTATCCTTGTATCGGAGGAGGCAGGTGATGGAAAGAGCACTGGATTGGGGCAGGAAGACCTGGTTTACAATCTTAGCTGTATGGCGTTAAGCAAGGCCATTAAGTGCCCTTGGTTTCACTTTTCTAATTTTGTGAATTGAGTTACTTGCGCCAGATTGCCTCTGAGGTCCTGTCCCAATCAAAAATCCTGCGATCCTGGGAATGGCTTTGGTAACTGATAGGAAGTGACAACTTATTCTTGCCTAATATAGGAAAGTCATTTCAGGACGTAGGAGAACTTTAACATGCTGCTTTTTCCTTCCACCAGGTCTCCCTTTGTTTAAAAAAAGAAATCTTTTTCAGTACAGTACTTTGAAGTTGGTACTTCTAGAACAGTTTGCTCATACAGTGATATTTCAGAGACTTAGAAAACAAGTTTAGTATGTTCAGTATAGGGAGGTTACATAACTGATAATATATGAGTTGCCTTTCAGTGATTTACATTGACTTTTTGCCACCTTCAAGAATAATTTCAAAATTCAGCTCTTGGAGAAAATACTGTTGTTTAACTATATTTGTAGATAACATATAATATGTCCTGCAAGTCACATGATCTACCTCCCCCCCTTTTTTTTTTTTTTTAAGGATTTACATTCCTGAGAAGATTTCACAGTAAGGAATGAAGGAGTTTGGGGTAAAATTTGTAGTTTCTATTAGGCTGAGAATAATGAAAAGGGACCTAGCACCTTCTGCCATGAGAATTGCATGCTATGACACTATGTAGTTATCTACACTAATACAGGTCTTGTATTAGCTATTATGATAGAAACTTTTAACAGAAATTCATAAAATGTTGTGTTCCAAGTTAAGATAAATTGACCTCAAAAATCATATCTAGTTATTGTCAGCATGTAATTGGTCATCTCCACATAATTTGTTCTCAAGATATTTACTCAATTCGCTGTCTAATAGGTTTCCCTAGGTTCCTTTTATGACTTGAAGTTTAGAATAGTGAAGGAATTTACCAGGATCCAAAAAGGATATTATGATAAAAGTCAACTTCAAGATGGAATAGAGATCCAAAATCAAAAGAATGAAATGTAAAAGAGAATTACTTATCAATTATAATTCACATGAAAGGGAGAAAAATCATCAAATTATTAGAGAACAATCAGCATTTGTTATGTTGGAGGAGTCCTTCAAGATCCATCTGATGGCACCTTTTCCATGAAGTCTTCCTTGGTCACTTAGCTAGATGTGGTTTCCATTTTTCATATAACCATCACCCTGACCTTCCCTCAGCATTTATTATAATCATTACTATAATAATTAATAGTCAGTGGACATTTATTAATCACCTACTATGTACCAGGTTGTGTACTAAGCACTAGGGATTCAAATAAGAAAAAGAAAGCCAGTCTCTGGCCTCAAGGAGCTTACTGTCCACTAGGGAAAGAGTACACTGAAGAAGCTGAAAGGAGGAGGGGAGAGCCAGAGCCAGACTGTGTGGCCAGTGCTAACTCAGAACCAAGCAGAGAGCTGATGGAAGATGAGGAGAAGGTTGGGAATTCTGAGCTCTCTAGAATGGAGGCATTTAGAGGAGTTTTTAGCTTAGCTTCCAACAGAAGAGAGGCAGTGAAGGTGCTGTGGCAGTGTTGACTCCCAAAGCTGAAACTCTCTCCATTATTAGATTTCTGGAGATGGGCAGCTGGATGGCTCAGTGGATAGTACTGGGCCTGGAGTCAGGAAGACTGTAATAACTGTGTATCCCTGGCCGAGCCATGGAGCCTCAGGTTCCTCAGTAATAACAATACCTGTCTCAGGATTGTGAGATAATGTTTATAAAGCATTTAGCACAGGTCCTGGGACAGAGTAGGTGTTATATACTGTAAACGGTTATTCTGCTTCCTACCTTTGCCTGTCTGCTTATCCTGGAGGAGAGTATATTGTTCCAGGAGTCAAACCCAAGCAGAGCAGCTGATAAGAAAGGAAGATTCCGCATTATTCTTCCCTATTAGATTTGTAGCTCCTTGAGGAAAAAGACATACTACATACATGCATGCATCCATACCTACCTAATAAGAGTGTTTATATGTGTACGTATGTAACATGTGTGTGAATATATATGTTTAATCTTTGCATCCGTAGAGCCAAACATAGTTCATTATACATAATAGACATCTAAACACTGTGTCCCAAAGTGAACCTGAGTTGGAGATGATTCATAAGTATTTCATTTCATTCAGATGTGATTTCAGCATCAAGCAATCACTTATTAAGCATGTACTGCATTCCAGGCAATAAAGATACAAAGAAAGAAATGAGATAACCTCTGTCCTCAAGGAGCTTACATGTTTCTGTTGGAGAAGCGATATATATATGTAAATGGCATTTTTCAAAATACTTACCAGATGTTGGGGTGCCTCTGGAGAGAAGGAATCGGGAAAGAGTTGATGTACTTCCTTGAAATCTGAGATAGTCAACAGTTGCTGGTTGCCATGACCAGAAAAATTCATGAGTGTAAATGAACCTGCAGATCTCACCAAATTTAATGAAGCTTGTCCTCCAAAGATAAAGTCCTCCAGCTTGGTGGAACTAAGGTAGGCAGAGATTCCTCTCCGCTGACATAGGAGAAAGGTAGAGTCACTGTGCCATGACAAGCTATTGGAATAAGATTCAAGAGAAAGGACTCCCTTATGTTCCAGCATAATTTGGAGAGCCTTTGGAGAGAAGGAATCGGGAAAGAGTTGAGGTACTTCCTTGAAATCTGAGATTGTCAACAGTTGCTGGTTGCCATGACCAGAAAAATTCATGAGTGTAAATGAACCTGCAGATTTCAGCATAATTTGCTGTTTTGTATTTGATTGTTTTGTGAAAGGCAGTATATTATAGTGGGAAGAGCATGAACCCTGAGACTTTGGTTCTAAGTCACAACTTTGCCTCTACTAATCTGTGGAACAGGCCAGACACTGAACTGTTTGACTTTCAGTTCCCTCAGCTGTAAAATGGGGATTGAATTAAATGCTCTCAAGCCTTTTCAGCTCTGGCATTTCTATGATCTACACAGGAATTACCGTTACTGTATTTGGCATTGGTAAAATTATTAGAGTACTATGTTCATTTGGAAGAACCATGTGTTAATTATGTAGGATTTACAGTTGAAGAATAGATGATTTGAAGGTTGAAAATGGAATCGGAGTAAAAACTCAGTTTACATTAGCCTAAAAGTAAACACTGGATGTGGGGGGGAACTTTAATGGATGGTACATGATGGTTTGAGTTTTTTTTTTTCTAAAGAGAATGGAAACTAACCACTTTCTGCTTCAAGTATAGATAGACTGAGGTGGTTTTGAATCTTCAGCTTTGAGGAATTGTAGGTTAAATGTGAGAATGAATTGGTTTACTGACATTTGTGAGGAACTGGAAATGTGGTTGACTTTTTTTTCTGGTCTGGAACTGTGGAACTGTGACATCATTGGTATTTAAAAAAAAAATTCCCAGTAAAGAAAACCTAGCATCTCCCAGTGCAGATCAGCACTTGCTCTGCAGCTCAGTCTTTTGGGAGTTGCCTAGAGTACTAGGAGGTTGTCCTGAGTCACTCAGCCAGGAGGACTTGAATCTAGCTTGGTCTAAGTCCAGGTCATTAAAACCAAGATTGTCTTTAAAAAGATATACACATCAAAGCCTAATAAAGCAAGTACTGTATAAAACACAATTTTTATGTAACAAAAGATTTCCAAGATCTCAAGTGGACCTGTCTTTACAAAATTATACCACTGCACAATGGGATACTTCCTAAGCATTCATTATAATGGGACTTGAGGTGTAGTCCTACTTGAATGGGGAAAGCTAGCCCAAATGATTATTCAACCCTGTGATTTATGAAATTAGTAGTGGATGCATAAGCAATTATATGTTAATCTTCCTCCAGATTTGCATAATATTCTAGTAGTGCATTGAACAAGATTAATTTACATTTAGATGTACATGTTTGAGTGAAAGAATTCAGTCCAACCGAGAGAAAAAAACCCCAAAGCCAGCCCCACAAAGGCTTCGGAGATAAATTTACATTAGCTGTTGACCTGGAAGGAAAATTCGCTCACTAAATTTAACAGTTAACTCAAGGATCTGTCAGTTAATAAATACTTACTGAAGGCCTATGTGCCAAATACTGGGGATACAAAGACATAAAGAAAAAAAAAATACCTTCAAGCAGCTTGTAGTGTAGACTAGAGGAGGAGGTAATGGCACACTTGTGATTTATTTCCTGCCATAACATAAGATTGCTACTATTCTTAATGCCACAAGTTATCAAATAATCTTGTATGATTTACTTATGAAAAAATTCACATTTGATGTGTGTGCACTTTCAACAGCAAAATAAAAGTATTCAGTTACTGAACTGAAAGGGACTTGAGAGGCCATCTAGTCCAATTACACACCTGCATAGGAATCATGTCTGTCACATTCGCAAGGAGTAGTTTGAGGCCAGTAAAGTTGAATTTTGTTTCCCAGTGTTGGATCCATTGAAATATCCATATTCCTAACCAAGTTCCTAAGGAAGCATTCTGTTTATTCGGGTGTCTCCAGAGTGGCTTGTAGAGATTTGAAGAAAAGATCTTCACTCAAATGGAACCACTATGTGGAGAAAATGAAAGCATTGCCTCCCGAGTTAGATCATCTGTAATAAATCATAATGTCATTAAAATGACAAATTCATATTAGATGTCTTCCCTAGCAATGAAATAAATATAAGAAATATCAAGGAAAAGAAACAGGATGCTTTAAAAGGTCATGATACCAATATAGTTTTAGTGAATTAGGTTATAAGACACTATGAAGGTGATTTCTTTCCTGATTATATTCTCATAGTCTAATGGAAAAAGTAAAAATTTATATTATGACAGTTGGAATTTTTTTTTGCATTATGCTGAAAAAGTAGACAGGCTTGCTCTTTTTTTGTCTGCATAAAAAGGCCCCCAAAGTTTCTTTTTAATGACTTCATTTTCTCCACTTTTAATCTAAAATCTAAATGGAAATTGAACATACCATGGTATCACAGTCTTTATTTTCCATGATTCCTTTTACATTTCTGTTTTGTCTTAAACCAGTAACTCCACACTTACATATCATACACTACAGATTTTTTGTCAAGAAGACTATAAATCTTCAAGTAAGTATAACTTCTGTCATTGGCACACATGTAAAAAGTTAGATATTTCTCTGATTAATAAACAATCTTCCAAAATGTGTTACTAAGTTCATAGTAGCTATTTCTCATGTATCATTTCCCTAGTCACTAAAGACTAATTTTATACTTGTTATCACATCCAATTTTTGGACAGTAAGTAGAACTGTTTTTACTCATCCAATTTTTGGACAGTAAGTAGAACTGTTTTTACAATTTACTTGTAAATTACTCATCTAACTTGAATATATTTCTGCTGTGGTTTGGGGAGTGATGTAGGAACCCATGTTCACCATATAGTAATTTTGGCTTACTAAACTCTTTTCTTTGGGTTTCTTGGAATAACTTGTTGGATTTCATTGCATTTTGTGTGAATGTGAAATTTTCCTTAATAATGATAAGTCACCGCCACTATTGGAATGTATTCAAATGAGAGTCATAACTTTTAGTTAACCTTCCTCCCTTCTTTCATGAATAGGCTTCCAGAGGTGAGTCTCAGCTGCAAAGCAGTTAAAAGAAAAAGGAGTTTCTCTATCTCACCACTCAGTCATTGGGCCCCAGGATGTGCTGCTCCTGTTAGCTACCTTATCATCTGGCTTTCTGAAGGAATTGGAAACTTGCAGTGGGGCTGAGCTCTGAATTGTTACACTATTTCTGCATTCTTTGAATGCAGATGTACACAATAGCATGTCATTGGAAATGAGCACTATGTTGGATCTGACTCACAAGCAGAATTCAGTTCAAATGAACACATGTTTATTAGGTGCTTATTATGTGTGGGGCTCTGTGCTGGATGAAATGGTCCTTGCATACCCTTCAGGAGTTTATATTCTCCATGCACATAAGAATAGAAATACAAAGAAGGGCTGAAGAAGGTGGAGAATGATGGAGCAACAGAAATGTATACTCACTTTGCCTCAGGAAAATTTGATGGCAAAGAGAAAGCTTTTAGCTGGAGGAGTGAGGTGACGTTTCCCTGAGCAGATGATTCCTGAACGGCCTTTGAGACAGAAAAGGACCTTGACAGACAAAGATGGAGGAGGGAGGGCATGCATCCAGGCTTGAGTGTATAGATCCTTGACCAACGACCTGACAAGCCAGTATTTGTGGCCAAGGCATCATCAGCCTGTATTTAAAATACCTGGCTCTTGGGTTGGGTGGTTTCCCACGTTAGAAGAAGTAGTTAACGCAAAGGGGAAACATTCTTTACCATTTTGGAATGTTTATGGCAATGAAGACTTCACACCATGAAGTGCAGGTTACCAGTACTAAAATCATTAGTAAATTGTGCTTCTGAGGAATGTAGAGATGTTTTCATGCAGCTAAAGGGTTCTGTAAAAGGGCAACTTGGTGATTGTGTTGAAATTACTCAAGCTGGAGATGAAAAGTTAATCAAAAGGAGACTGGAGCTATTAGAGTGTCAGTTTCTTGGTGGCAAGGCCTTTCTTTGTGTCCCTAGTGCCTGGCGCAGCACCTAGTGGATGGTGGGTGTTTCATTTTACTTATTGACTAACTGTGGTATGACCTGGAAAATAGCCCCATTGGGTCTGCATCCACAGCCTTTGGACAGGCTTTGTCTCCTGGCATCCTTTGAGTTTCACAGAGTTGTTGACAGTTTTTTCCTGAGTCCCTTGACAGCAGGGACAGTATTTTTGCCTTTCTTTGTTATGACCAGCACTTAGTGTAGAGCCTGACACATTGGAAGAACTTACTAACACTCTGGGATTATGTGTGCACTGTTCTCTTCCATTTACGCAGTTAATCAGTGAGAGGGGAGAGGAGAATGAGGAAATAGGGAAATGGGTAACTTTTGTATAAGCAGTCTCCAACTTGGAAATGATCTCTTCACACAAACAGGTGATTGACTTCAGGATTTATTTTACCAGCTGGTTGAGCTTTAGGAATTGCCTATATTTTCCCCCCTTTTTGTCTTGTCACCCCCACTGCCAGGGTCTCACCACGTCGCTCAGGATTGCTTTTCTTCTACTCTTCTCCCCCACACATACTGAACCCTCTGAGCACCATTCCCCTTCCTCTACTTCTGGGGCTCCCTAAAGTCATTGCTATTAGCAGAATTTCTTAGAACTATGGGAGGGAATCTCTTACCATTTTAATCAGTTGACATAGAAACTTTTAGGATACAGTTCAATTGTAATTTGGAAAGTGCCAATGCTGACAACTGTGTTGGGATTTTTGCCCTGTTTGCCTTGTGAAATCCTAAGGATTTGGAGCGTACTTAGAGACAGATTCAGCTCCTTCCTGCAGATTTTTACTAAGTGACCCAGTCAAATCACTTAATACCTCCGAGTCTCAGTTTCTTCATCTGTACAGTGGGGATGATAATAATACCTACTTCACAGAATTATTAGGTTAAGTGATATAATCCAGTATCATTTCTGAATAGTATTTTTAATCCATATGACCAAACTCCATTGTGGAGTAATGGACCATCACTTGACCCTCTGTATATCCATTACTTTGTTCTTACTCATAGAACCTAAGTTGGGAAGCACTGACTCCAGAAGTTATCAAAGCCGTCATGGATATGAATTCTCTCTACAACCCAGCCCATTAATTCTTTACTTAGTGTCTGCCTAAGGACCTCAAGTGGAACTTCTATCTCCTGATTCCCTTCTACTCAGAGGCATCTTGAGTTTTAGGAAGTATTTCTTTTCCTGGAGCCTAAACCTGCCTCTGTAGAATTTCCATCATTGTTTCTAGTTCTTTCCTCCGGTGCCAGACAGAGCACATCTAATCCTTCCACATGTGAGAGCCCTTTGGGTAACTGAGAAAGATAGGTATCATTCTTATTTCTAGGTTAAAAGTCCCTCTTTTCTTCAGTCATTCCGTGATTTGCGTGGTCTGTAGTTCTCTCATCCTGGTCATCCCCTGGTACGTCTATGTCATTCCTAAAATATGGACACATCGAACATACCTCTCCAGATGGGGTTTGATCAGGGCAAATTAACTCATTGTCCACATCATCTTTTGGAGTAAATGGTAAACACTTAACTCCGTGTTGTTTTTATACTATCATACCAAGTGTTTCATTGTCTACTGAGCAGTGGCGGAGCAACACCTGAGTGGCATAGTTCCTCTCCTCCCCTCCCCTTCTCCCCCTGACAGAGCCGGTTTTAAACATGGAAAAATAATAGGTTATTTCCATGTAACTTGTTAGTGTTAGGATATACCTCTACTTGGTCAAATCATCCTCTGAAGCATAATAATTAGCCTGTGAAGGGACTTGTTCTTAAATACTGTACTGTAAAGAGATCCAACATTTAGGTTTATTTTGGGGGAAAATACTGTGTGTGTAATTAAGAATTTGTATTTGTGCCACCTCACTAGCCTTAGATCTTATTGGGAAGAAATGGAAGGGAGATGAAACAGTGAGCTGGAGTCACCAAGGGGTGCTTATGTCCCAGGGAATGGAAACCAAGGCAGAGCAGCTGAAGGAAAACGGACAGATTCCTGGACAGTCCTGAGCCTTCTCTACAGGCAGATTCTGCTTGGAATGTATTGCTCCAGCCCTCCAGTCTGAAGGGAAAGGCACGGTGGCCAAGGGTGCTGAGGTGATAGGATTTCTGGTGATCAGCTTATCCTGGAGCAAGTGTGATGTGCCTTGGAGTTGAAATGGAGCAGAGCTGCTGACGGAAAAACGCTGAGAATATGACTGATAAAACTGAGCAAAGGATTGTCTTTCTTTGTAACTGTAGATTTCAGTTAGGATGAATACAGAGAAACAAGCCTCATTTAGTGTACTTTCACATTTGGTAAGCATAGGACAGTGGGTCTTGGTGTACCTTCATGTTCATAGGAATCTCTTATCTTCTGAAACTCCTGATGACTCAGTATATGCCCTTTTTCAGTGATATGATGTGTTATCTCCTCTCTTTATGTTGCAGGGCTCAGACTTGAAGGGGAGCTAAGGGACTGCTTCAGGCTGTTGAGCTATGAGGAAAACCATTTCTACTTGAGTCTTTGAACTAGGTATTTGTGCCCAGCCCTTGGAACAGTGGCACAATCCCAGTAACAGATCACCTACCCAGCTCCCTTGGCATCCTCATGGTTTCCCAGTGAGATGGGGGAAATTTCCTATGTGATACATTTGAACATCGTCATGTTTTAAAATGAGTCCAAATAGCATGGATAGCCCACTTACCCAACTTTTATTGGCAAAAATTAATAAGTTTGTAAGAATTAGAACTGGAAGAGACCTTGAAAATTACCTTTTTCATTTTCTAAAAGGAAACTAAGGTCCTGAAAAAATCCATTTACTCTGCCTGGAGCACTTAGGTGCTATCAGGACTGAGATTTAAACTCGTTTAATTCCATATTCTTTCCACTACCTGTGTTGCCTTTTAGCTGTGGTTAGGTTGAAACATGGTGAAAATCGTCTTGGATTTGATGTCAGGAACCCTTGGGGTCACATCCCACCCTTATTTTTAGTTACTTGTATGATCAGGAGCAAATGACTTGCAACCTCATGAGCCTTGGAAAGAGTAACCACTGGTCCTACTCACATCAGCAGGTATTATTGTAAGGGTTAGATGAAACAACGTCCATAAATTGGTACAGAAATGTCAGCTACTTGTCTGTCAGCCTTTAACAAAAAACTGGTGTAACAGCACTGGCCTGGAACTCACATCATGTTAGCACTAGAAGAAGCTACGTACATACCTGTACAGGTCTTATCTCTGTGTTTTACAAATGAAGAAGTCAGGGTCCTCCCCAAAGTGTAAAGGGCATCATTTCATGAAGCTGGAGGTGGCAGAGCTAGGATTTGAACCTGCTGTTCCTGCTACTAGCCCCCAACTCCAGGTGAGGAGACTGAGACCTGGAGAGTCCTGTTCCAGATGAGACTCTGGGGGATACAAAGATGGAATTGAAGCTCTTGACCTTAAGGAGTTTACTCATACAGCAGCATTGATTAAGCACTTAGCGTTGTGCCCAGCCCTGTGCTAGGGAGGCAAGTAAAATCAAGGCAGACCTCATCTACAGGGAAGGGGAGAAGTGGCAGGTCTGTGGTAGGTGCCAGATCAGGAGAAAAAGTCCAGAAGTAGGACCATGAGGGAGGAAGGGGTGATCCTGGCTGGCCCAAAGGCCCTTCTTTACAATGATGTTTCAGTGAGGAGACAGCCCATTAGAGGCAGGGGCCTCAGGAGCAGTGGGATCTCCTAGTGTGGGAAGGCATCTTACAGGAGAAGGTGGCTGGACCACAAGGATGAAGGCAAGCTGCAAGGTTCGTGGCAGAAGCAGCATGGCCTTGTGGGTAGAGCATTGGATGGGACAATCCAATTCCTACCTTGCTGGTTGTGTGATGCTGAGTGAGCTACTTTTCTCTTTTGGCCTCAGTTCCTCATGGATAAAATTAGGGGATTTGATGAGATGATATTGATGGAAACTTCTGGTTCTCTATTGATGATCCATCAGTAAATACAGAGCATTATGCATGGCCCCATGAAGGAGGAGGCCCTGACAGCTGCTGAGGTCCGAACAGGTCCGAACATCCCAGGTTCAGCTGGGATGAACTTGGAAGGAACTGGGAATTCCAAAAGGCAGAGATGAGGAGGGATGGCATGGCCTGGAATGGGGCACTGCAGACCACTGGAGGCATAAAAATGGGACATTGGAGAATGCTGAGTGTGAATAAAGGAACAAGCATTTATATAGTGTCTACTATATGCCAAACACTTCCCAAAATTTTTTTTCCATTTAATCTCCACAATAACCCTGAGATATTGGTTCTGTTATTAACCTCATTTTACAGGTGAGGAAATGACTTGCCCAGGGTCAAACAGTATGTATCTTAAGGCCAAGTTACTTCAGGCCCTGCACACTGTCCACGGTGCCTTTTAGCTGCCTAGAGAGCAGGAATCTATGGAATCACAGGAGTGACCTGGTTAGCCCTGTACCTGAGGAATACAGTGTAGCTTTGATAGCTGTGTGATGAGAAGGGGAAGCTTGAGTCAGGTAAACTGATTAAGACATGTTTGCAGTAGACTAGGCAAGAGGTGATGAGACCTTGAATCAGGGTAGGATGTGAGTGAGTGGAGAAAAGGGATAGAAATGAGGTTTTGGAGAGAAAAAAATTGGCAATATTTGATCAGTAAATGGCTGTGGGATGTGAGTGAGAATGAGGAGTCACAAACAGCTCCAGCAGTGCACATCAGCTGCCTAGAAGTATGACAGTCCCCTTGACAGATATTGGCCACCCTGCCGGAGAGTGGCCGAGCTAGAACTACTGAGTTTGGTGGTTTGTGATCCAGCCCTTGTCTCTCAGTCTGTGCAACAGAACCCTGCTAGTATTCATCTGCCACCTACAGGTATCTCTCCCTTAGATGAGTTGGTCTTTGGAGGCCCTTCCTTTTAACACTCTTGAGTCTCCCTCATCAATTTCTTCCCTTGAGGGAGAGATAATGCTTCTGTTCTTGAAGAGCCCCTTTATGTCTCTGTCTTTTCTCCCAGGCCCTTTCCCTTTCCCTTGCTTCCTCTTTGTCCTCTTTTCACTGTGGCAGACCCTGCACAATATGGTGTCAGTATGCTAAATTTGGAATGAAAGGATCTGGGTTCTAATCCTCTTCCAGGTGATACTGAATTGTGACTTTGAGCAGATAGCTTCTGGTGACTCACTTGCCCATTTGGTAAAGTAGGTACTTGGACTAGATGGTTTCTTTCCAATTCCAGCGTTTATAAATAGCTGCAGCTACATTTTGAAAAAGCCACAAAAGGTTCCTTAGTGATGACATTGGAAGCCAGCCTGCTCAGTTCTTTGTAGCCCAGTAAGTAGGCTCAAGAACATCACATTTACCTAGCTGTAGCTCCAGGGTAAGAGAGCATATGGCCCAGGGTGGGCAAGAAGAGGTTGTGACCCCATCTTGTGCTTCATTAGGCAGTTAGCAAGAAAAGTGTATCTTAGAGAAAACTGTTATGGGATAGTATCAGAAGCACAAGAATAAATGGAACTTCACTGAAAGTTGGACTGAAATGGTTCACAAAGCTAGCTCAAGGGTAGAGTGTGAAATTAGCAACCTGATTCACAAATTTGGAAAGACCTGCTTATTAAAATTCTTGGATGGCTTTTTGTGCTTGAGGAAGAAAAAATTTTCATGGACTTGGAAACATCTTTCTGTGTCTGTAACAGATCATTGGATTGTAGACAGAAACCAGAAGGTGCCTTCTCAGCTACCTAGCGCACCCTCCATCGTTGAGTAGGAGAGAACTGAAGTCCAGAGACATTGCCCAAGGTCACGGAGGCTTAGAGAAAACAATGGTTCAGTCTTTCATGGGGTTTGAGAGCCTTGTCAACGCTTCTCCTTCATACATGAGGAAATGAAGACAAGATTAAACGTTTGCCATGTAGATTCAGAATTTTGCACTTGAGCCCATGTACCGTTTTTCACTTCATACCCAAATTTGTACAGTTAGAATTCACCTAGATTTAAATTTTTTGCCTCTTTTGTTAACCAGATACATAATAGCTTGCATTTATATGGCTCTTGAGAGTTCCAAAATGATTTACATATATGATGGCATTCGATCGTCACAGCATCCTTTTAGGGGACCCAGACACCGCCACTTTACAGATGATGAAGTAATTGAGACTGAGAGGGGCCTTTCCCGGAGTCACATGTCTGTGCCCTAGGATGTGTGAGACAGAATCTGAATCCACCTCTTTCTGCTCGCAGGTCCTACTCTCTACAGGCAATGAAAGTGACTAAGACCTGGGCCTGGTTAAAACTCTTTGCAGCTTTGTTGTCCCTTTTTGTTTTCAGATGAGACTTAGATCTTGGGGCTCCAAGGAGGAGAGCAGTGACTCAGAGGTTAGAGGAACTAGAAAAGGGAAGCAGTAGAAATAGAAGTGACTTGTCTGCTAAAGGATTTGGGGAAAGAATACGATAGATTGTTTTTTTTAAGTTTAATCGTTGTAAAGAATAGTACAAATGATTGCTGTTATAGTAATAAAAATAGAACATGTTACCTGGTTCTGACCTTGGCTGTGTACTTAGGAAACAAAAAGTCATGGTTTTAATACCACTGTAAAGTAGAAACAGGCTTCTTTCGCTTTGAAGAGGACTGAAAGCAGGTATAGAGGGCCTGTCCGTGAAGAGGAGGAGGATTTGATCTCTAAAACAAGCAGGACAGTCCTCTCATTAGGGTTTAAATACCTCATGAACTTGAGCACCACTGCTGGATTCTGTAAGGGAGCTCTGGGCAGTTTTTCTGTCCTGAAAGGACCCTTCGCTGTTCTAAAGTTATCTCATATTCCACATGGAGGTGAGTAAGGCTGTTTGCCGGAAATGCTGATTCTGAGTGCTGGGCCTGCCCTTCTGCAGAGGGCAGCAGCATTGGGCGGGGTAGGGTGGAGGACCTCAGGGATTCTTTACTGGGGCAGTGGTTTTTCTGCCCACTGGGCTGGTCACTGACACACCCTTTGTGCCAATAAACAGTTTTGCTCAAGTGACTTACTTAAAGCAAGGTAAAAAGTGAAGTTGCTAATCTTTTTCTATCCCCATGGATTACTACCGTTGTACTTTGTATAAGAAGTAATAACTTGTTACTTTGCCTAATAACAAAAGGTCACCAGTGATGACAGCAAAGGAGTTAGCCATTTTTAATTTTCTGTATTGAGAACCAGAGTGGGCCAGCACCCTACTCCTGAGGGAGAAACATCTTTTAAGAAGAGAATAGTACTAGGGAAATGGACTGAGTGTCTCATGGAAGCATTTTTTAACTTAGAAAGTAGAAATAAAAATAAACTTTTCAAAAGCCCTACTACTTAATAATCACAAGAGGTTGTCTTGAAAATCTATTTTAGGGAATCTAGGTAAAATTTCACATCTCGTTTTGAAGTTCTAGTTCACATAGTTTCAAGTGTATGATAATGTTGTAGCCAAAAAGTTCATTTATTGATTTGGGGAATATATATATTGGATATGTGAGTTCTATCAAATTTTGTTCAATGGTTTGGAACTCATATCACATTTTCTCAGAGAAGTGACGTTATAAGTGATAGTTAGGTTCCTAGGCCAGCACACTAAGTCATAAGTAACCGAGAGAGTGCACATTCACAAGGAGGAAATGAAGACTGTTTAGTGGGGTCACCTTTTAGTCATCGTAAAGTGTATTTGATCATAAAACACCTAGCACACTTTTTCAAAAAGGTACAGTTTCTTGCCATTTCAATGCTGGTATTTAAAATAATCAATAAAACAGAATGAGAAATACGTAGTTGTAAATTTTTATCTAGAAGGCTGGTGGTTAGGATTAGCAGGTATTAATTAGAAGAGAAGGGACCTGGGGCCTTCTTTCAGAACACCTTCTATTCTTAGATCATCTCCAATTATTTCTTAGCATAGTGCCTGGCAACATAGTAAGCACTTAATACATGCTTTCTCAGTCTTTGTCGTTAATTTGCCAAACTTCGAGAAAGTGGGGGAGGGGAGAGGGAAGAGAGAGGGAGAGAAAAAAGAGAGACACAGAGAGGGAGCTGTCTCCACTCATTTACTCCTTAATTCTGTGTAGGTTTCTTTCTTTGCCACTTAACTGAAATTATTCCCAATAAAATGGCCTCATAATTGTCAAAACCTATTCATTAGCTTTCCTCAGTCCCAAGTTCTCCCTGATTTTCCTGTAGCATTAATTAACCAGTCTTTGCTTCTTGAAATGCCAGATCCTCCATCCTCTCCAATTCCCCTCCTCTCTTTCTCTTCTTTTGTTGGTTCCTAAGGTTCCGTCATCATCATCATCAAATGTTTTTACTACTTCTGTTGGGGATCTCAATACCTCCTGTGCATTTGATTATGATCTATGTGGGAATGACTTGCAGGTTCTACTTTCACTCCCAGCGTTTCATCTTCTTTCTAGACATCTCCTCCTGTATATCCAGTTAACACCTTAAACTCAGTAGCAGTGAAAATGAACTGGTTGCTTCTTTCTCATCTAGGTTTGTGTTTATTACTTCTTTGCTCAGCTGCTTAGTAAAGTTTATGTTTGTTGACACTTGTGCTTTCTTGGATTAAAGAGTCAGAGTTTTTAGCCAAGAATAACATGGGTATCACAGGTAGCAGCAAGGAGCTGGTGGCCACGTGACAGACCTGTCCCTGCAGATCCTGGTTGTCCATTAGAAGTCATAAAGGAACACTCTCCACAGAGTGTGTCCCTGTTTCCCCTTCCCCCATATACAGATAGCTGCCAAGTTCTGTTATTTATGCTTCTACCATATCTTGCACACTCATCCTTGAAGACTTCTTCTGCCAATAACTTTGCCTCCTTCAGGCACTTGGTACCTAGTATAAATAATTGCTACAGCTTCCTAACTAGTTTCCTTAATCTTTTCTACTGGTTGGATTAATGAACTAAATCACCATTCTGGTTACCATGTCATATTAAAAAACCCAGAATAATTCCCCTTATGGAACAAAATTCAATCTCTACTTGGTGTCCAAGACCCTCTGGACCCAGCCTTTCTATCCATATCTTGCCATTGTGTCCTGTGTAATTTCCCACATCAGCCATTGCTTTACTCTCTGCTAGAATGCTTCCTTACTACCACCTCCCAACTTCTCCTGTTCAGTCTTGGCCTGCCAAACTCCTCACCATCCTACGTCCAGATGCTCCGTCTTTACCGACTCCTGATCAGTCCAGCCAAAAAATGATCTTTCTCTCCTTTGAACTGATGGAATCCTAATAAAGCTGCCCCCAGCCTTATTATAGGCCCCACTGAATATCAGGCCCCCTGCCCATACCTGGACACTCACCCTCCCCCCCTTGCCTCAGTATCCTAACTTTTCCATATTTGCCTCAGTGCTCATTAGAACAGTTATATCCATGAACTTATATTTCTCACAGAAACAGTGAGCGTGTCCATGTGATGGGATCCCAACCACTGCCTCTAGCTAGTCACTGCCCTCACACCCATTCCTCATGTTTCCCACAGAAACGCTGTGTGTCCACGCACTCAACCACAACCACGTTCATCTAGTCTCAGATCGGACCACAATACTCAGCCAACCAGAAAGCAGTAGCATTAGGATGTGGACCCCAAAACAACAGAAGGGGCTTTTCTGCATCAGTACCTGTACAGTAATAGCAAAAACTGTTGCTTAGTTGAATTTGTGATATAGAAAGACTTATAGTATCATTATCCTACATACCTGTCCGTGGGTTTTTTCTGTATGTATTGTGGGTAATCACATGTGCAGTTCCTCTGTAGCTGGGGTGCCTCCCGTTACCTAATCCCTTAACAAACCCCTCATACCTTTTTAATATTCATAATTTCTGTTATGTAATTGCATTTTTACCCTATAAAAACCCCTTTTGCTTTCTCTGAAGTTGGTGGTTCCTCTTAGAACTTAAACCACTTAATGAGAGGCATCAGCCAGTAAATGCCTATACTTGGATTAGAGATAGTCTGACTTTGAATTCTTGGAGACAGCTCCACCACAACACATCATGAAATTGCAGCAGAGCCCTTATAGTACTTAGAACATCTTTGACACAGCAAGAACCAACCTCCCAGCCTTTGTTGTGGTACCTCTGGAGCCTTGTCTCTCCTGTATCACTTTGGTCTCAGGAGATTAGCTCAGAACTTAGCTCAGTTCCTACCTAACATCGGTCCCACTAAGTGTTCATGCCCAAGTGCATCAGGATTGCTGGGTGATTCATTCCACTGGGCTAGAGTCCAAAATATCACCTGCAAAGGTCAGTCCTTACTCCTGGAGCGTTGATGAGTGATGCTGTACTATCTGTAAAACGCAGTCTGGATTTGACTTCCGGATTCCATTCTTTCATCCATTTCCTTCAACTAGACTGGTATAGGACTAACAAAAAGGTCACGGGTCACATGGTCATGACCCTTGCACATAGGATCATAGGATATGGGAAGAAAACGTCACCAAAAGAATGTACACGTAGACATTTTAGCTTATGTTATAGATCTCTGTATGAGTTCTCTTTTGTGCCAGACCTTAGGTCCCTGGATCATAAAAAATGACAACCTCATTATCTTCATATCTCCCTCTTCTCACTAACATCCTTTTCCACAGTGGATTCTAAATAATCTGTGTGTGACTTGTGGGTAATTTCAGGAGTGCTAAAGGTTGATGGCAGTGCTTCCTTATAATTTCATTTCAAACAGTAACTTTTCATTTCCTTCATGTAGGTGTATCTTTGAAAGTAGTCATGTATTTTTACTTAAAGTTTATCTTTGATTCAAAAATGAGCACTTTTCTAAGAAGGCTGCAAAATTTCCTCACTCCAGTTTTCCCTTCCTCCTCCCCTACCCGGGGCCAGGGCCTGTCTCTGGTTGTATTGTATCTTGCCACCGGACCCAGATGACTCGGAAGGAGAAAGTGAGGCTGGTGACCCTGCACAGTCGCTGTCTCACTCAAATCCAACTCCCTGGCATGTTGTGGCACCACCTTGCTGATGTCAGGGTCCTCTTTGAGAATGAAGGACAAATACCAACCTAGTCTCTTCCCTTTCTAGCTAAAGACTGGGGAATAAAGTGCTAACCCAGTCTCGTTGGGAGAGAGGATTGCCTATTGGCAGAAAGGGACATACCTCGTTTGAATTACATTACCTTAGTCTGGAAAAGACATGTGTAAATCCTTTCATTTGGAAGGTAAAAAGTTTTGATATGCCTTATCACAATTGAACATATATATATATATATAAAATCTTTTTTTTTCTCTTCCAACCAGGTCAGCATATTTTAATCTTCCATTCTTGACACAAAAGAAAAGAAAAAATACCGCAGTGAATGAAGAGTCCTCTACTTTTTAGCACTGTTTTTCTACTGTAGTTGGTCTTTGAATGAGGATGACAATGGAAGAGATGAAGAATGAAGCTGAGACCACTTCTATGGTTTCTATGCCACTATATGCAGTCATGTACCCTGTGTTTAATGAGGTAAGCTAGTAAATGTTTTAAAGTATGACCGTAATCCAGCCCATGTTAGCCTTTTATCTAGTGATAGCCAGTGACAGACCAGCCTAGGAAGGGAGAAAAATGCAACCAAACAGTGCCAATGCAGGGTTTTTACATTTTAGAATGTCTTCTCTTTGGACCAGATCACATCAAAATACCTACATTTGATACAGTTCAAGTATTTCAAGTACGGAATTAGAAGTTACCAACTCTCCCTTGTCTGTCACTTTAAGATGTGCAAAGCATTTTCCTTGTAATGACTCTATGAAGTAGGTTTTAAAGGATCTTTGTCCCTGTTTTACACATGAGGACACTGAGTTTCAGGAAAGTGAAGCAGTTTGCTTACTAAGATCACAAAAGGGAACCACCCATTGGTGTCAGGGCCCCTGGACAGAGACTGCAGAGACAGAGCAGGGACCTTTATCTCCTCTTAGACAATAGGTATATAAACGAAGAAAAAAATGCTGCTGTAACACAGATTCCAAGATTGTGACCAGGAAGAGACCTAAGAGTCCATCCGCTGCAGTCCCCTCATTTTACAGATGAAGAACTGAGGGTCAGGGCCTTTAAGTGACTTGTCCAAGGTCATCCAGGCCCTAAATGGCTGAACTGAGATTTAAACATTTTGTTGGAAGTTGGGGAAATCTTTCTCATTTAGAATTAGAAATGTATGTTCTATGAGCCCTGAAACAGAATGGTAATTAGCAAATGGTGAATGTTGTTTTACAATTTGATCTTGGAGTATTTTAGCTGAGTGTGTATTAATCTGAAAGATAGAAAAAACAAATTGACATGACAGAATACTTGTCTGCAGCAATAGGGATAGAGTTTCCTGACAAAACTTCAAATATTTTCCTTTTATATGTACGACAAACATAATTTGCACCTGCACAGAGTTAAGAAATGTTCGAAGACTGTCAGTGAGCATGAGGTCATTTTTTAAATAGAGATAAAATCTGAGTCTAGCTTTAGAAGTGAAATAAATTATTATTGTGCCTGCACATCAGAAGTGACAGTTGGCTAGAAAAAGTTCTTGTTCTCACACACCCCGTCTTGTGAACGAAACACCTTTTAATGGGCTGTTCTTATCAGTTGTTAATATTGAACTACAGTCTGAATATGCATTTTCTATAAATGTAGTGACATGGAAAATTAACATTCAGTTCATTGTTCATAGACCAAGGTGTAAAAATAATTGTAGATTTGATCACACGATAGATTATCAACTCTGTAAGGAATAAACTCATTTTGAATCTGAATCATTCATTGAAAGGTCTCTGGATTGTACTGAAAGAATTAAAATTCCCTGGAAATAGATGTTCACTTTGACATTAGGGTGAGGCCCTGTAAGTGTAGTGGTCTCTACTCTTACTGCCTTTTAAGAAATTCCTGGCTAGTGGGACAGTCTAAGGAAGAGTTTGAGAGCTGTGTACTCCCGAATCACAAGTCCAAAGTGTTTATGTCATTGTGGGAGTCCGCCACGCACCAGATTTCACCAGATTCGTAGTAAGCTTGGCTAATTAGCTATTGTAAAATACAGAGTTCTAAGTAAATTACCCATACATATTTTATGAATTGGAACTCAGGGTTACATTATGGCTTAAAGGAATTCTTAGATACTTTGTGATTTGATCTTAAATCAGAATCCTCTTGTCTATTACATGAAGAATAGCTAATTCCTTTCATCCTAATTTCTTATCACGAAAGAAGGGAGAAATACGGATCAGAAATAATTTTCCTCCCCAAAAAAGATAAACTGTACCTTCATTTCTATGCCCTTTGGAGGAACCATTTTCAAGCTAGGTAGATATAATTTTGAAATGGTATATTAATGAGGTTTTTTAGATTAAATATAGGTTTGAAGTGGCTAGAATTGATGTCCTTTATTAAATGTGATGACCTGCTTCCTACCAATGGTATTTTCTTAATAGAAAACTGACAGCATTCCTTTTAGAAATATCTAGAATACCTTATTTCTTCATAGAAAAAGAGACATTATGTTATACTGTATTGTTATATTGCTAGTTTTATACTCAGCAATCTGGGTTCAAATCTTGGCCTTCATGTATATCTCCTTTCTGACCTTGGACAGGTGAGTCACTCAAAAGGGGATTGGACTAGATGGCCCATGAGCTTACCTCCAGCCCTAGACTGATGATCCTTCAGGAAGAAAATTTTCAACCCTTGGTTCCTCCAAAAATAGCTTAATGAATAACTAGTAGTTTCATTTCTTTTAACTGAATTCTGCCTGGTTTTTTTTTCCTACTTAGTAATACTTTGATAAAAGTTGGTTGTACTTGCTGAACTTTGTATTTTACAGAAAGATCTGTCTTGATGGGGCTATTTTAAAAATTCTACTAGCTAATGCTGCTTGCCTCACAATATACATAGTATGTGAAGAGAAAAATTAAATTCACAGCTTCTCTGAAGTACAAATAAGATTTATATTTTATGCAGTCATTTTCCAAGTTTTTATACCTGGTTAACTGTTTACTCTGGCTCTGTGAACTGTGTTCTAAATTGACTAACTTCTGCTTGGAAGGACATACATCTTTGAGTAAAACCTGTTCACTTTCTTTTCCTTGCCTGTATCTACTGATACCTTTCTGGCTGGCCATCTGAATCTTCATTCTACCTTAAGCATTGATTCCCATAGTTTTGCCCAGGTCATACCGACATAAGTAATTTACTATAGGAAAGAGCACATGGTTTTTTGTTGGAAGTTTACACGCAAGACCCATCAGTTAACTTTGTAGGTACTGGAACTTATGGACAGGTTTTATGTAGGCTGCCTGAAAGCTTTCATCAAGATTCATCAAGAATTGTGGCGGAGGTTGAGAGGAGATATTTTGGTCCTAGATCTCAACCTGGCTTAGAGACCGAAGAAAACAGAGAGATAGAGGCTTTTCTCTGGATGGATAAGGTAGTGTAAACTGGGCTTGCCTCTGAAGTTAGTGCTGTCGTTGGACTAATTTAACATTTTTACAAAGGATCTGAAAGAACTTGGGTTCTGTGAACTTTTCAGGTTTGCAGATAAGACAGTGGAATAACAAACCAGTAGTGATAAAAACTGCAGGAAGCCCTCAGAAGTGGGCAGAATAGTGACCAGTGACTTTGTAGAATAAAATTAAAGATCCTGAGGACATTCAGTCAGCAAACTTTTTTAATGTATGCCATACTCAGATACTACTGCTAGGTAGTGAGCTTTTGAAAACCATGTAAGACCTAGTCAGGGGCAAGATGACAGGTACACAACACAGGAAAGAAGGGTACAAGCATTTCAATAAATGCTTACTATGCCCCCAGGCACTGTGTTGGGAACACAAATATAAGCAAAAAGAAGCAATTCCTGCTTTCAGAGAATAGACATTCCAATGGAGGAAGACTGCACACAGAAGGAAGTTAAAAAGCCAGTAGAGGGGTAATGAGGGAGGGCATGATTGGGAAGGCAGGAGGAAGTCAGGCAGACAGCCTGCGGCCTTCCAGGAGGAAATGCTCACGAGAGGAGAAGGAGCAGGATTAGGAGTGACCTGCCAACATGGTAGGTGGTTCCCTGAGCACAGAGGCCCGGGCCCTGAGGGCAGGGTGGATGGCTGAGCACTAGCTCAGCATAGTTTTGAAGTCCAAAGGAAGTCAGGAAAATGCGTTTCATTTGGGCAATGTTCAGTTTGACATACTGTTGAGCTGTCTGGGTAAGGAAATATTGAACAGTTCACAGAGCCAGAGTAAACAGTTAACCAGGTATAAAAACTTGGAAAATGACTGCATAAAATATAAATCTTATTTATACTTCAGTGCTTGTAGTGTAGTATTGGAGTTCAGGAGAGAGATTAGGTCTGGGTTTATTTACGTGGAGATGAGGCTGAACCCCCATTTCAGTAATTAAGAAAAGGCCTTTCTTCAAAGTGAAGCTCAGATCTGAACGTAGTCAAATAATCTCTAATGTCTCTTCCGGTTAAAAAATCTATATAGCCTTATGAACCTACCCCATAGTCACATTTCCTTCTTTTTAGAGCATTTATCTACTCCATTCATTTGAGACCAATCATTCTACTGGAGATCGTCTTTCAAGAAAGATCTCTAAGCTTATTGATAGAGACTGCATCTTCTTTGTCTCTTCCAGAGCACCCTTACACAAATCAGTCAGCAAGCATTTATTAAACACCTGCTGTTTACCATTCACTCCAGTGTGCATTGGAGCTACAAAGACAAAAATGAAACAGTTCTTGGTCTCAAGGAACTTAGGCATAATAGTTCTTTGATTAATAGTACATTAATTTTTTAAGGAATTGTCACTGTTTACTACATCGATAAGCTATCTTTTCCATTCTAAGGGGATGATCATTAATTTCAGTTACCATAAGTTTATGCTGACCTTATGCATAGCTATCATACAAATTAAACTCAGCAATTTTCGTGATAGCAAAAGTAAAAGAAATCCTTGAACCTTGAAGGAAGATATTTAAGACAAGTATATAGTGACAAGTATATAGTGGCTAACTTTTTGTAGAGATATCGATGTATATTGCTTATATGTTGATTCCCCCATTTGCTTGTAAGTTCATTAAAGGCAGAGGTGGTCTTTTTCCTATTTTACAGCACTTCATACAGTACCTGGAATATAGTAGGAGCTTAAAATGAATATTTGCTGACACACTATCAATTAAAGCAAAGACTCAAAAGAGAAAAGTGTCTTCCTCCCCCTTTTTGGTGAAATTTTCATTTGTGCTTCCCCCACTCTGATTGATTGACTCCAACATAATTTCTTGAAGAATAAGACATGTCAAGTTAATCTCATTTCCTTTTTTGACAGAAGTACTAGAGAAGTAGATCATTGGAGAATACTATAAAAATGGCTTATTTAGATTTTAACCAAGCCCTTAGCCAATCTCTTTTGCTCTCTGTGCCAGACAATAGAAAAATTAGGTAGATTTGATAAGAGTGAATGACTGAACCCAAAGAGTAGGCATTAATGGTTCTGTATCAAGTTAGTGCTGTTTATAATGTTCCAGTACTCTGGGTAAAGGTATAGCTGACATCTTGTCAGATCAGTACGTAACAGAAAGCCACAAGGCATGGCTGACACACTGACTTAATGACCCCAGAAGGGTACGGAGAAATGAGAACATTTAGCTGAATGTGACACAGTGCAGAGGTGCTTGTTCACAGGAAGGACTCCAGTGGGATCCTCTTTACTTTCCCCTCCAGTCTCATCCTCCTATCCCATTCTAAAGGGTTTGACACTGGTAATCACTATCCTTTTGATCCTTATTCTGCCCCCAGCTTCTTGGAAACTGCCCTACCCTGGTTCCTTTCTGACCTTTTTTGTTCCTTAGACTTCCATCTGTTTATTTTGTATTCTAACCATAATCTACTGTTAGGTTCCCTGATCTCAGCCTGTCCTCTCACTTTTATGCATTCCTATAGAGAGGCCATCTTCCCATTGAATTATGGATACAGTAAAGTGATTGTTGTCATCTTTCCTGGGCCAGCCCTTGTGGTTCACAGTGTCTGTTAGTCTTGAGAGCTTATCGATACCAAAATTCCAAGTTATGAATGCTACGTTATTTACAGGGAGATTACTAGTTTATTTTACTTACTTTGATGCACATTTCTTACATTTGGAGTCAAACATTTTCTTTGCCTTGAGGGATTAATAAGCATATTCGTTGCACAGTATGAGATATACTCTAGACTTTTGTTGAAATGTTTTACTCTCTGAGATCTAGAAGGCAGCAATATTTTCCACTATTTAATAGTTCCAATAAAAACAGATGCAGCCTAGCTTTGTTGACTTAACTAGCTTCTTCATCGTCCTTAGGGGCATGAGAAACATGCGGCTAGATGAAGTTGTTGGTTATTTTGAGGTTGGCCATTAATGCTTATCCACATGATATTGTTTTTATAAAAAGAGTACATTAAATGATTTTTTTAGATAGAATCTCTCAGGCTTTGGAATAAGCCTGGAATATCCTGGAATTATGACTTTTATATTTGATAGAATATATTAGAAATATCAGATTGATTTAAACTCATGACCAACATCTTACGTCACTGTTCAGTTCACTAAGTATTTGTTCACTGCGTAGCATATACTAGGCTCTGAAGGATACAAGGATGAATAGGAAACTGCTTACATAATACACTCAGCCGTGCTGTACCAAAATCTGCAGTTCTGAAACTCACCATGCAAAATCATAATGAAAAACCACAGGGCTTATGGGGGAAAATGAGGTCAGGGACGTAATCCTTAAATACTTAATGACACATTAAAAGAAAGATAGGAATCTAGTCAAGATGACAACACGGTTTTGCACATGTTCAATGTTTAATAAGAGATCTATAAATACTGTAATGATAAGGAGCAGCGTCTGTGGTCTGGGGCTGCTCTCTGAGCCCTGTTTCCCATGGAACCAGGCTGGTAAAGCCTCACACAGGGTGAGCGGGCCTCTGCTGAGGGCCAAGGTTGGAGGGGAGATGATGTAGACCAGCCCTCCTCCGCCCACAGCTCCTGCTGCACCTGCAGATACACTGGAAATCCGGCCCTTTCCCTTGCTTATAAAAGTGGAGCTTGGAAGGGATGCAGTGTCTGAGTTACTGGGAAGTGCTGCAGTTTTCTGTGTTCCTGCTGTTTCTTGATAATGAAATTGTGTATAAGCAAACAGGACAATTGTGCTGTGTTTTAATTGTTCCCTGATTAGTCATAGAACAAATTCATGTTTTCAAAACAAGTGTTCCAGGAGAACTAAGTGTTGTATAATTCAAAATAGAATCTAAAAAATTCTTTTGAGAGAGGTACCAAGTGCAGTAGAGAACAAGGAATTGAGGAAAGCGTGTGTCCACAGGTAAGCTGGGTGGCCACCTCCTCATCAGGGCTGTCTGTAAACGAAGATAATGGATTGTTTGGAATTTTACTTTTCTTTCCCTCTCCATTAAAAAGCTAAAAAGCAGTGTCATCAGAGTAGTTAGGAGGTGAGAGGAGAAGCCAGAAATAGGAAGTAGTCTTTTTATTTTCTTTTCAATTTAGATCTGTGACCATGAGCATTTCGTCAAATATTTGGTCAGCTGAAGTCTTAACAGTAGTCATCAGATACTCCTCAAACCCAGTGAGTTATTTAATTGTAACCCAGGCAGAAGGTAATTCCCCATGAACGAAGGGAAAGTATTAGTTCTGCTAAAAGACGTTTCTCCTTAAAACATATCAAATAGAATCTCATTTTCTAACAGAAGTATAGAGCACTTAGCCAAGCATGTTGATTTTAAATTAAAAGACAGATCAAAACTATTTAATTACAAGTTAAATATTTATCTTTTATTTTAAAAATTAATAAAGAAAAAAGGTTTATTATCTGTAATTCTTGGTGGCTTTCTAATAACAATTTTGTGTAGGTAGGCTGCAATCAGTGCCCTGTTGACAGTTTCAGGACGTTGACAAGAATTGTTGCTAATTGAATTATGGTTCCAGCAAAGTGATTACTGTAGAGTTAAGATTCTGATAGGTCACGTATGCTCCCTTAAATAAATTGGCATTACTAATGACTTTAAACTTTTATTACAGCTAGAACGAGTAAATCTGTCTGCAGCTCAGACACTGAGAGCAGCTTTCATCAAGGTGAGATGTGCATAATTTATTAGAATGATTAAAATAAGTTATTTATGAGTAAAGCCATTGCATAATCATTGCTGACTTTCCCTTTTAATGAAAAGCCTTCTCAGGTGCCTTTGCTTTGGACTCCTTTCTAGAAGGAGAGGGAAACTGAAGGAGGAGGAGAATAGGATCTTAAAGCCTTTCTCTCCTTCATTTTCATCGTCCATCACCTAGTGCTTTCAGTGTTGGTTTCTTTTAAATGTTTCTCTCCTTAGGCATTGGGTGTATTAGTGATATTATCATTATTTGAATAGGAATAACTTCTTTGTAGATTTACATCACAGAAGACAGTGGTTCTTTCTAAAAGCAATGGTTTGATAAACTCCAAAACTATCTTTGAAGTGGGATAGAAGATTGGTGTTTCTTTAGCCTAAGGACATTTTCGGGGTTTGTGGTGAGGAGGGACAAAAATCTTATTTTCTCCTCCACCACCACCACCACCCCCACCAAAAAAGAAAAAGAAAAATGAAAAATGAAAATTTCTTCTAACAAATATGCATAATTAAGCAAAGACAAGTTCCCCTATGTCTGTACAAAAAATGCATGTGTTATTCTCTACCCTAAACCCTCTCTTGTCAGGAGGGTGGATAGTATGTTTCATCATCATTTCCCTGAAACCATAAATGGTCATTATATTTATCATCATTCTTACAACTTTCAACTTTTGTTGATACATTGTTATCATTGTATAAATTGTTCTAATTCTGCTCAGTTAATTTTTCATTCCTTATAATATGTCTTCCAAACTGTTCATTTTGATAATATTGACGATGTCACACAGGTTTTTTCACCTGGTTGGCTCACTTCACTCTGCATCAGTTTGTCTGAGTCTTTCTAGGTATTTTTTGATACCATCTCTTTCCTCTTTCATTATGGCATTCTAGCCCTCTCGTGTGTTCATATCCCACAACATATAAAGGCATTCCTCACTTGTTAGACAGACATCTCTCACTTTCCAGTTTTTTTGACGCTGCAAAAAAGATTACTGCTCATATTGTCTTTATTTTCATAAAGTACACTTAACTTGTTCTTCAGGTTGGTGTGATTTTTAAAATAATGTGTTGATTAGAGTTATATCAAGTTTTCATTTGGATTTTTTACCAATGACTCAATTCATTCGATAAATATTTTTATGTGGTATATCAAATTGGGCTCTTGATGTCACCAAGTGACTCGCCTCACTCTATCTTCCCACAAATCCGTTTAAAGTAAACATAATGTTTTCAAACACTGCAGTATTTTTAACACTTAAAAGATACAGTTACTCTTAAAGGGTCATAAAGTCAAACACTTTTAGATCTTATAAAGGATCTCAGAACTCAGCGGTAGAGATGCGCCCAGGACTGGAGAATGGCCAAATAGTTGTGATATGTGAATATAATGGAATATTTTTGTACTGTGAGAAATGCTGAATGGGATGAACATGGAGAAGCATGGTCAGAACTTCAAGAAATAATTCAGTGAAGTAAGCAGAGCCAAGATAACGCTTTACACAATGACAACAATGTGAATGGAAAGAGCGGTTACATAAAGAAACTGAAACAGAGTGTAGTCAAATTAGAAAGATCATGCAGGACTCCAAAGAAGGCAGAGGAGAGGATGCCACCAGCCCCTGCCCCTTCATGGGCATGGGAATTCTGACTATGCTAATTTTTTCTTTTTTTGACTCGGGGGGTAGGGAGATTTAAAAAATAATTATTAAATAGGATGGCTCTCAGAAGGATACTGAGGAGAACTATGATGATGTAAAAAAAAATGAAAAACATCAATAAAAAGGTGGTATATAAAAATATTTCTTCATGATTGCAAGAGTTGCCATCATGTGGTAATATCTCAGGATGCTGTTTTTCTGCTGTGAGTAGTATATATTTGAATAGCACATTTTCTCTACAAAATGGCATGACCTTAGCTATGATTTTACTAGCTTGTATGACCATCCCTGTGGTTCATATGCATTACCAATTTATAACTAAAAGGGGTCTTGAAAGTCGTCTTAACCTGGGATCCATTAATTTCTTTTAGTGCTGATAGCTATATTTTAGTATAAGTGGTTTCCTTTGTCATCTTTGGTGTTTTGTGCATTTAAAAGCATTATTTTGAGAATGGTCCCAAAAACTTTCTCACGCTGAATACTGGACTGGGGTTTGGGGAGGGGAGTGGGGGTTGTGCACAACACACAAAAAAAGGCTTAGAAATACTGAACTAGAGCCCTCGTTTCATTTTAGATGAGGAAACTTTGACCCTGAAAAATCAAATGATTTGTGGCTACTTTTTTTTCCTTTTAGGTATTTTATCTATAACTAGGATAACCTGGCCTGGTATTTAAAGTTATACCAGAATTCTGGCTACTTGATCCTAACCAGTAGACCTTTCTCAGGTTTGGGAAATGTTACGATGCCTATAACATTGTTTTTCTACTATATCACTGTTGTGTAACTGATTTTTCATGAGACTTAGACATTATTCTCTATAAAAGGAGATGAACCATAATCTAAAAAGCACTAACCCATTAAAGTAGTGGGTTGTGAATGTAATGGTCCCATGTAGCTGAGTGAACTGGTAGTAGGAAATTGCCTTAACCTATATTTCATGTGATCTTCTCTTTTTTGGAGACAAGAGAAGGCCAGACTTGTGATTTCATTTCAGGGGATTCCCAGTAAGTAAACTCCCTCTCAGAAGTGCAGATGACATTTGTTCTGCAGCTTATAATGTTTCCCAGTTGTTAGAGCACTAAGAAATTAAGTGGGTAGCCCAAGATCACCAAGCCAGTTTTTGTGCAGCCCTTGAACTCAGGGCATCTTGACACTGTGGCCTGTGAACTGTTCGCTCTGCCCTTCTGCCCTGCATGATCTTCACAGTGATAGCCTACGTTTATACAGAACTTTAAAGTTTACAGAGGAAACCATATGTTATCTCATGTGAGTCTCACAGTAGTCTTGGGAAACAGGTGCTGTTATCAGAGGAGGAAACAAGGCCTCAGGAAAGTCATTTCAGTTGTGTCCAACTCTTTATGACTCCATTTGGGGTTTACTTGGCAAAGATACTGGAGTGATTTGCCATTTCTTCCTCCAGCTCATTTTACGGATGAGGAAACTGAAGAAAACAGGGTTAAGTGACTTGCTCAAGGTCCCACAAATAGTGTATGAGGCCAGATTTGAGCTCAGGTCTCCAGGCCCAGCGCTCTAAACACTGTGCTGCCCAGCTCCACACTAAGGTTACACAGCTAGTAAGTGTATGAAATGGTATCTCAACCCAGTGTTTACCTTTTTTTTTTTTTTTTTTTCTGGGAGAAGACCATAGAAGTCATCTAGGTCAAACCCATTCATTTAATCCATGAGTAATATAAAGCCTAAAGAAATTAAGTAGTTTACCATACCATAACTAGGAAATGTCAGAGGTCTTCTCACTGATACAGTATTGCCTCTCTTTAAACAGAATCCCTTATTTAAGGACAGTCTTTTATATATCACTAGATAAATGGATATAGATCTGTATTCTGTATTAATTCCTATCTATATACAGGGTGTCCCAAAAAGCCTTAGTGTGGTTTTAGTCTTTAATAGTTTAAAACAACACTGAGACTTTGGGGACAGCCTAAATACAAAGAGCTCTAGGTAGTGTTTAGGAGTATAAGTTAGTGCCCATACTGTGAACAGCAGAATCCGGTAGAGCACACTTTATTGTTTATCCTTTTTCAAAATGAGTTAGCAGAAGCAATAGCATTTGACAGCTGTGTTTCTTGATTGAAACAAATGTAAATGTATACCTTATTTCAGCCTACAAGCTTAAAGCACGTGTGTCTCCTGCAATTTAACAAAAACTGAAATACCATAATGCTGTAGGGGCAGTGGGAAACTGTCCTTGGTGACATCAGAGCTAAATTGAAGAGGTTAAAATATCCTTGACATAAATAGAAGCAAGAAAAGTTGCCTTCTGATTAAGATCATAAATTTGTGCCTATCTTGGTCACTTTATGCAAAGATGAGGACATGACCAGTGAGAAGTATTAAACTGGCAGATATCCCTGAAAGAAACAGTAAAGCTAACATGTGACTTTTAAAAGAACACCCCCCCCAAAAAATATACAGCGGACAAAGGTAGGGCCTAACTTGGATTTAAACTTTTTATAAACTTTTTATGAGCAGATTTAGAACAACTGGAAGATTTTGTTGCTTGAGGGAGGATAAGGAGGAGCACGTGACCTGAAAGTTCATCAATGGGTCCTTCTCAGGTGGTAGCCTGAGATTATAGTATGTCACCAATCTGAAAGCCAAACAAAGAAATAACATTCTCAGGACAGAAGCAGTCGGAGGAATGGAAATAACTATGGGAAAATAGTTAAGGATTCTATTGCTTCAACAAAATCTATAGAAAATATTCAGTGTCATTTTCTGAAATGGTTAAGAGTGGATGTTGAAATATTGGAAGAGCTGTAGAGATAAATGCCAACATGATCCTTAATCCAAAATACAGTCTTGGAAAACTACAAATTAGGGAGGAAAGTGTGTCAAGTCAAAAGTAGGAGATTTTTGTTTGTTTTATCCTTTAAGAGTATAAGGTAGAGTTTGAAATTGTCAATATTTTTCTTTCAAGTAGAAAATGGGTGGTTAAACTGTAGTGAACAGTCGTACTGATGCAGGAACAATGGCACAACTCCAGAGATGATTGCTGTCATGAAGAAAGGGCTACAGATAAGTCTAGTGGTTATCTGTTGGACTTTAGAAAGCCCAGTCTTGTAGACAAATTGTACCTAAAATCTAAGGCTTGGCTTCAAAGTGCTCATTTGTTTTCTCTGTTTCAATTTTAACTTTCTCCTTAATCTAGGCTGAAAAAGAAAACCCAGGTCTCACCCAGGACATCATTATGAAAATTCTGGAGAAAAAAAGCGTAGAAGTTAACTTCACAGAGTCCCTTCTTCGTATGGCAGCTGATGATGTAGAAGGTATCAGATATCAGAACCTACGTTTATAATTTTGTTCCTTGAAATTGTTGAATAGCATTTTCCTAAGAATAGTGACTCTTAGTAAAAAGAGATTCGATTCTTTGGAAAAGAAGCTATATGGAATAAAAAATAAATGTTAAATTTTTAGTTGTCATTTACCATATTAATGCTTTCTCAATCACTGAACTGTTAGCAAAGTTCACTGAATGATTACATATATAGATTTTTTTAGAACTTAGCTATTTAAATAGAACAACTCAATTCTGATCCTACCCTCATAAAAAAGGATTTCAATAAGCATACTGACTCTCCCTCAAACACACTTAACCGTTGAGCTCCTCTGCTTCTCCATCCTACCTCATCCACATACAAAGATGGTCATGTCCTTGGTCTTGCCATCACCCACAAATGCGCTCCCTCTAGGTTCAGGGACTCTGAATTCCACTTACCTGACCATCATCAGACTTTCTACCTCTTGTACTTTCCCTTACAAAACCCTGCTCTGCATCTCCACAGTGACCCTTGGTTATCTCCCAGACCCACACCTCTACTACCTTTTCTCTGTCTTGGACCATTAGTGAACCAGGTTGCTTCCGCTCTTTGGTCCCTGGCCCATTACCATACTGCTGATGGCTCCCCGCCAGACCTCCCTTTGGATCACTCCCACCATCTACCGTAATAGAATACAATGTGTGGGGTTTTTTGTTATTAAAAAGCAAAATACTGTAATTGTCTGTGAATGTGATGAAGCTGAAATTCACTCCGTATACTCTTAGAACATTATTGTTCCGTAGCTGAAGTCTTCTAGGCAGGGATATGTTGGTCAGTCGGCAGTAACAAGGGGTCTAACCCTAAAACGACCCTGCCTAGGTGCAAGGGTGGATACTTTGCTGAACTTGACTTTTTTAATTTATGTTTAGTCTGGCATCTCTTCTGAAATCCTTGTTCTGTTGAATTAGCATTAGTAGGTTTGTAAAAAAATTTTGACCAGGATTATATAACATTTTCAGCATAGACTTTGACATTTTTTTAATTTAGCTGATGAAATGTTAATGAAAAGTTAATAGTAATGATTAATTAAATTCTTGACCTGTCTCAATTGCAATGCAAATAAATATGTATTTCCACTTTTAACTATGATTCACTAGATTGTAAGGTCTCTGAGTCCAGGCATGGTATCTTTTCCCCTTGTATCTCCCTTTGTACATTTTACACAAAATAGCTACCTAATGAAGCTATCCATCTAATTTAGGAGGTGCCTTTTATGTGCAGAGAATTATTCTTGGCACTGAGATACAAAGGGATAGTTTGTGCCCTCATGGAAGAACAAGGCTGTTGCTGTGATATGATGCTAATGCAAATAACCCTAATAAAAGTAATATACAAGTGCTTAAGATTGTTATGTAATCAGTGAAAATCTCATAGATGTGTTTGCATTAGAACTGAAGCTTGATGGATGAGTTGGACTTCTTTAGACATAAAAGTGAGGAAGATGGCATTCCTAGCATAGATGTTAAAATACACAAGCCAGAGTACCAAGGCACAGCGTTGCCTTAATGTACAGGCGATGTGTCCTGTGTCATAGAACTGTAACACCTGCAGTATGGGATAAACTGGGTGAGGTAAGGTGTTACCAGGCTGTGGCAGGCCTTAAAGAGCAGAGTGAGGAGTTGAGGCAGTTTAATGTGTGTAGGTATGTCATGATGATATCTACATCTAGAAGGCTAATCTGGTATCAATATAAAGGAAAGAGAGTTGGGGTCGGGGGAGAGACAAGAGATTAAAAATAAGAAGAGAAGCGAGAGCTGTGCAAGAAAATCATGAAAAAAGAATTAGCATCTTGGTAAAATATACACAAAAATGTGAAGAAAATAAATCCTTTAAAGTTAAAACTGAACAAGTGGAAGCAAATGACTCCATGAGACATCAGAAAACAAAATGATGAGAAATTAGGAAATATCTCAGGAAAAACTGATCTAGAAAATAGAGATAATTTAAGAACTATTGGTCTGCCTAAAAGTCATGAACTAAAAGTGTGTTGACGTATTTCAAGAAATTATAAAAAAAAACTGCCCGGATAACTTAGAACCAGAAAGCAAAATAGAAATTGGATCTATATGTCATCCTCCTGAAGGAAATGCCACAATGAAAACTCCTGGAAATATCCTAGCCAAAATCCAGAACTCCCCACTCAAGGAGAAAATACTGCAGTTAGCCAGAAAGAAAGAATTCAGATACTCTGGAACTGCAGTCAGGATCCCACAAGATTTAAGAGCTGCCCCAGTAAAGAAGCAGATGGTGTAGAATGTGATATTCCAGAAACCACAGGAGCTAGAATTACAATCAAGATTGCACCAGCAAAACTGAGTATAATTTTGCAGAGAAATAAATGGATATATAATGAAAGAGAAGTTTCGAGAATTACAGATGAAAAGATCAAAGTTGAATAGAAAATTTGGCATTCAAATACAAGGTTCGAGAGAAGCATAAAAAGGCAAACGTGAGTGAGGAATCATAAAGAACTTAAGAAGATTAAACTATTTACATTCTTACATGGGAAGGAACTTGATCATTATTAGGGCAGTTAGAAGGCACCTGCATAGAGAGTGTGGATGTGAGTGTATTATATTGGGATGATCTTAGAAGAAGAAATGGAGTGGTGGGGAAGAGAGAGTCACTGGGAGAAGAGGGAACCAGAAGGGGAGAATGGTGTCAGTTATCTCACATGAAAAAGGCACATGATTGTTTAAATGGGAGGAAAAATGGGGGCAGAGAGTGGGCAACACATGAACCTCACTCTCAGCTGAACTATTTCAGGGATAGAAGAACAGGTGTACAGCTGAATACAAAAATTCATTTTACCAAAACAGAAATTTGGAAGGAAAGGGTGTTAGAGAAAAGGGGATAGGGGAGTGGATAAGAGGGAGGGTAGATTAAAGGAGGCAGTGGTTAGAAGCAAAACAGAGAAGGGAGACAGGGAATAAAGAGAAGGATAAATGAAAGATAATAGGGTGGAGGGATCATATTTGAATGTGAATGGGATGAACTCACCCACAAAATGGAAGGAGATAGCAGAATAGTTTAAAAAGTAGAGCCCAACAATATATTGTTTACAAAAGACACTTGAAATAGAGGGACAACAGTTAAAATAAGGGACTGGAGCAGAATCTGTTAGGCTTTAGCTGAAGTAAAAAAAGGCAAAAGCTTCAGTCGTGAGGATCAAGCGTATCAAGGGAATCAGTATTTTTTTAAAAAAGGGGATCTCTCAGTTCCAGAACTGTGCTACACAGCAGTAATCATCAAAACAGTGAGATACTAGCTAAGAGTGTTTGATCAATGGAATACACTAGGTACACAATATACAGAAACCAATGAACACAGTAGCTGAGGATTTGAGAAACTTAATGATCCAGATTTTGAGGACAAAAACTCACTATTTGACAAACTCTTCTTGGGAAACTGGAAAATAGTCTGACAGAAACTCAGCAGAAACCAACATCACACACCACATATCAAGAGAAGGTCAAAGTGGATAAATGATTTAGAAATAAAAGGTGATGTAAGTAAAATAGAGGCACATAGAAGAAATCACATGTCAGATCTATAGATAGTGTAAGAGTCCATGACCAAACAAGAAGTAGACATGTTCACAGAGATAAAATAGATAATTTTGATTACATTGAATTAAAAGGAGTGTGCACAAATAAAACCAATACACCCAAAATTAGGGGCGTAAAAAGAAACTGGGGAAATAATTTTACAGTAAGTTTCTTTGATAAAGGCCTCATTTCTCAAATATATAGGGCATTGAGCCAAATTTATAGAGCCATTACCTGATAAGTGGGTCCAAGCCATTACCTAATTGATAAGTGATCAAAGGATACGAATACATAGTTTTCAGAGGAAGAAATCAAAACTCTTAATGGTCATGTGAAAAAATATTCTAAGTCCCTAATATTCAGAGAAATGCAAATTAAAACAACTCTGAGGTACAACCTTACTCATCAAATTGGCTAGCATGACAGATGAGAAAATTGACAAATGCTGGAGGAAATATGGGAAATTGGGTATACTAATGAACTGTTGGTGGAGTTTTGAACTAGTCCAAATATTATGGAGAACATTTTGGAACTGTTTCCAAAGGACTAGTACCCTTTGACCCAGCTAAACCATTCCTAAGTATACCCTAAAGATATCAAAGAGAAAGAAAAAGGACTTGTGTGTAAAAATATTTACAGCTGCTCTTTTTATGGTGGCAAACAGTTGGAAACTGAGGGGGTATTGGGAAATTGTCAAACAAGTTATAGCATATAAATGTAATAGAATACTGCTTATTCTAATAAACAATGAAGAAGAAAGTGGTTTCAGAAAAACCTGAGAAGGATGATATGAACTGATGCAACGTGAAGTGATTGGAACCAGAATAGCATACATGTTTACAGCAATGTTGTAATGATGATAGTTGAAAGACTTAACAACTTTAAGTACTACAGTGATCCATAATAATCCCAGAGGACCCATGATGAAAAATGCAGTCCATCTCTAGCTAGAGAACTGATGGGGGGAAAGTCTATTTGGCCATCCAAATGGAAAAACAAGAAAGAAAAGGGCAGTGGTAAATACTGTATTTGATTCACAGTATTAAGTGCCTACTATGTGTGAGGAAAACACTGCACCTGGTCTTGGAAATATAGATGAAAAATCCCCTGCCCTCCAGGAGCTTCCATTCTGCAGAGATGGTGTCAAATGTCTATGAAGAAATTCAAATCAGTTTGAATGTGGAGACATAATTAAAAACTGGAGGAATTGGGGGAGACTTCACTGATAGCATCCAACTCCTGCATGGAAGACTTGTTGTTTCCATTTTTCAGAAGTCAAGTATAATTTCATCATCTTGATAATATGTATATTCATTTTAACTAATTGCAGATTTTAAGGAAATATTTGACAAAGGTTGCAAAGAGGTGAAGGAGAGTGAGAGCAAGGGGAATTCCATCAAGGTAGTGGTTAGTGTCCCATAAAGGGAAATAGATTTGATAGAATTGTGGGGACCAAAACCAGTCTGGTATTTCTAGAAATTGAGTGGTGCAGAAAAAGAAGAGGTGTCTGAGAGATTTGTAGGCTGATTGCATACATGACAGATAAAAGTACAGTTAGGTATTGAAGATGGGAAAATGTTTAGAGCAGGCATTTCAGCAAAGTGCGGAAGGATCAGCTCAATAGTAAAGGTATGGCTGACGTCATAGGATCACATCTTTCTAGTAGGTAGAACCATGACTTTGTTGAATGATGCTCAACCGCCCCAGAACAGGAGAGAGGAAATCAGTAGATTTTTGCTTAGGGTTGGCTCGGCACTTTTGGGATCAACAGCAGAAGACAGGATCGTGAAGATGGCACACTATAAAATCAAGGCCAGCTATAGGGGGCAGGTGACACCAGAGGTGGAAGAGGTAGGCTGAGAGGTGACAGGTAGAACGTGAGGGTTCATCAGTCGTGACTAGGGAAAGAAGAGAAGTAGAAGGTTAAGAAGTTGCATTCACAGATTTAGGTGTCCAGCGTGAGCCTAAAGTGTGGTGTGGAGATGGAGATCAGGAGTTCATTCGACTGCAGTCAGTGTGTTCTAGGGGTTAGAAGGCATAAGATTGGATTAAGTGCTTGATTTGAATTTTTTGTATGCCTTTGAATCCAGATGGAACTAGCTTCTTTAAAATCCTAGATATTGTGTATTCCTAGATGTATTGTGCTGAATGTTTTACTGACCAGAGTTTGACTTGCAAAATAGGAAATAAGTGTGTTCTTTCTTCACAGTGGGAAGTGCTGCCATGTTTCTCCAAGAGACCGCTCTTCTGATAATAGTTCCTAGTGGGATTTACTTAGAATCTTTTTCATTTAACTTCTTTTGGGTTGAGAATTAAATTATAACTGACCTCTTTAAAAAGCTTTTTCAATTAAGAAAAATCAGTTTCCTCTCCCTCCTCCGTTGGGGAAAAACAAAAACAAAACCCTGGTAATAAATATGCATAAGCAAGCAAAAAAAAAAAAATCATGATCCCATTGACCATGCCCAACAAACTGTGTCTCATTTTGCACTTTGAGTCTCTTACCTCTGTCAGAAGGTGACTGGTATGTTTCATCAGGCTTCTGGGGGTTCTGATTGAGTATTGCATTGATCAGTTTCTTGGTCTTTGAAAGGCTTTTTGTTTTGTTTTTTTCTTTGCAGTGTGGTAGTAATTACCACGTTTTTCCACCACTACCTTCTTGGTCAACTTTTGTCTTTTAAGATTTGGCACTTTGGCTGACACATTTTCAGCCGTAGGACTTGAATTAGACCTGGAGATAACTGATATTTTGTTTAATATTTATTTTGTCAGAATATATGATTGAGAGACCAGAGCCTGAATTCCAGGACTTGAATGAAAAGGCACGAGCACTTAAGCAGATTCTCAGTAAGATCCCTGATGAGATCAATGACCGAGTAAGGTTCCTTCAGACAATCAAGTAAGTGTTGGTTTGCATTTCATTGAGCAGTCACTGAATATTTTCATTTTATTACATGTGAAAATTGATAGTTTTTAAAAGGTGATTTTTCAATTCCAAATAACTATATTTATTTCAAATTTGTTAAATGTGCAGTTTAGAAACATGACAGGATTGTTAAATCATGCATGTTAGTTATTATGCACATATAAGGGAAAGACTCAGAAGCAAGGTGAGTGAGTAGTATGCAGGGCATACTGAGGAAAAACAGAGAGGTTCTAGTTAGTGTACCAAGAGCAGGGAAAAGATGGAAGACTGAGCATAGAGCAAAAGAGGGAACTCAGGATACCTTCTGGGAGGTCCCATGTGTAGAGAAAAGGAATCAGTGAAAGTCTCGAGATTGTGCCAGATGGGTCATGGAGGAAGGACTTCATTTGTGGTCAGAGGACCTTAGCTCCATCTTTGGCTCTGCCTCTGACTGTTCTGGTGGCACCACCAATCAATTCACAGTCTCTTAGGACCTTGGTTTCCTCATCTGTAAAATGAGAACTGATTTCTAACTTCCTTTCCAGTTCTAAATCCTATGGACAGAAATCCATCTTCAAGTATTTGAAAGGCTGTCTTGTGCCAGAGGAATGAATCTTGTTCTGCTTGGCCCCAGAGGGCAGAAAGCTAGGAGTGATAGGTGCCAGTTTCAGCCAGGCAAAGTAAGGTTTGAGATAGGGGAATGAGTGCAGTGCCAAAGTGAAACAAGCTGTCTTTTGAGTCTTCCTGCATTCAGAATGACTTATGGGTAGGACTTATGTAGGAGGGAACTTTTGTTCAGATATTGGCATTAGACTAGACGTCTAGACTATAGGCCCAGAGGGCCTCTTAGAGACCAGGCACCAGTGGCAGAAGGATGGAGAGGTTGAATGCCTTGGGGGAGATGTTAGATTTTAAAAAGTTAGAGGTTATTGACAGGAAGCAGGGAATAATAAGGCCAACAGTCATAATAGGGCTCCCATTTACAAAGGGCTATAGGTTTGCAAAGCACTGTGCAGATGTTCTCTTTTTATCCTCACCACAGCCCTGTGGGGTAAGACTCTTCTAATGCCCATTTTACACGTTAGGAGTCTGGATGAAAAATGTAAGTGATGTTCAATGTCCATGGCCCAACTTGAACTCAGGCATTCTGACTCTAGGATGACCATGTATTTAGAGCTTTGTGGGACCTTAGAGATTATCAGTCCAATCCCTCCCTCTGGTGGGGAAGAAACTGAGGCCCACTGAGGTGTAGCTTGATTAACTTATTATTGGTATGTAACTAAGCCAGTCATTGAATTCCAACATCCAGCACCCTTTCCATTACTCCAGACTGTATCCCATTGTGGAAGATTGAGCCCAGGGGTATGGTTGGGTTTATGTTACAGTTTTGACTTTTTATAATTTCAAAATGTAAAGCTTTTTTCAGTCTGTGTGTCATTTTGAAATTAAGTGTTAGGAAATTTGGGATGCAGAATAAACATTGTATTGTTTACTGGACTCTGATGACTTCGGAGGAAAGAACAGTTAACTTGCAAGTTTAAGCCATCACCCTCCTGATATCACTGGTCCTCCTCAGGTGTTAAGGACAAATGAGACCATTTTCAGGGATTCGAATCAATTGTTTCTTAGGAATTCGTCTTAACTTGGAAATAGTTTCACCACTGACCTGTGATTTCATCGGCAGAGGAAATTCCAAGCTCAGCAAACTCCCTCTGCCCATGCAGGTCAGCACCTGCCCTGTAGGGCACTGACAGGTTAAGTCCAGGACCCAGGGTCCCATAGCTAATAGGTGTTAGATGTGGGAAGTAGAAACTCAAGCTCTATTCACTATACGCATTGTCTTTGATACTTAATAATGCTTCCTTTATTAATAGAAAGCATCATTCCATTTAAAAATGGCTAAGTCAATGCCTAAATTGGTTTTCTTCAGAAATAAACAGGCATTAGAGAGTGTAGAAAGAGCTGAGTGTTTGAGGGGGTCAGAATCTTTCTGGTGCCATGGGTCCCCTTTAACGGTCAGAGGAAGGTTGTGGACCCATTCTTAGAATAATGGTTTTAAATACATAAAATATATAAGATTACAAAGGGAGGCACTTATATTGAAGTGGAGTCAGTGGAATATTTCTAGACACACACACACACACACACACACACACACACACACACACACACACACACACGTGTCCCAGACTCCAAGTTAAGAACTTCCATCTTAAAATGAGACCAGGTGCTTTTCTGTCTTAATACAGTATATAAGCTATACTGTAATAGGGCCTTTGTTCTGAATACTTTCTCAAGATTGACGTTTTGCTATCTTTCACATACTGTAATACCAGTTGGGCCTCTTAGTGTGTTTAGCATTTCACAATGGCCATGGGTTGCCCAAGCACCTCACTGGCCAAAGCTGGTGATCTTACTCCCTGAAATTTCATTTATATTCTCACAGCATAGAATTGAAATCTCAACCCTGGGCTCTAACCAGCTGAGAAATCTAAAAATTCTTAAGTAGCAATTGATATGTACTTTTGTTGAGGATTAATAAGGTTTCAGATGATTGAGAAATGAGAGACTCTGGAGTTCAACCAGTCAGTCCCCTTCCTATTACAAATAAGAAAACCAAGGCCTATGTAACAGATGATTTAACTAGGATATCAGCCCAGGACGTTTTCTTCAACACATACTATCTTGAAAAACGTATCGATAATTTTTCATAAGGCATTTGTTTCAGGAAGTACTTAAACCTTGAATTTTTAATTTATTTATAAAGTACTAGCTCCTTGGGTACCATGCAAAAAATAAATCTTGTCATATTCCTTTTTTGAATTATGTTCTGTTAATAGTTAAGAAAAATCTAACCTAATATTAGTTAATATATTCTTATTTTCCTGTTTAGAAACAATTCATTTCAATCAAAGGTAGAGGATCATGTGGCTTTTCTTCTTAGCGGGATCCTGGGTTTGTACCAGGATCACCCCAGCCCAGCAGGCTTCTGTTTGCTTTGAGGTAGAAGCCAAAGAAACAGTTGCGTAACTGACAGCTACTAATGTTAAACAAGATGGGTGGGCAAATGTCATTTATATAAAAATTCAGATTTGCAGTATTGAGATGCTTTTAATCTCATGTATTTACTGTGATTCAGAGTTTTCATAGTATTAGAGGCAGAGGAGGAGCCCCAAGGACTTTTTTCTTATTTCTGTGTAATTCTGCTCCTTAGGGTTTTTCCAGCTCTTACGTAGGATTAGACCTCCTCTAAAGAGCTTAAATCACATTAACCATGGTTTGCCATTTTAAAGAGGTACGAAGCTCCACTCAAAATTTGTGATTCTTAAAAAAAATCCTAAATTAATAAGTCTTCTTGAAAGAGGCATCAGATGAGCTCAGCATGCATCAGGAATCCATCGTTTCGTTAGTCATTGTTCCCTCCGCTGGCACAGATCATATCCTCTACACTGACCAAAAAACTCCATACTTTCTCATAAGGAACTTCTTTGAATTGAGCTAGGTTTGCGAGTTAGGCTGAGCTCCTTGGAGGCCTGGACTTCTCTTTGCCTTTTGTGTCACCAGCACTTAGCACAGTGCCTAGTACCAACGGAAGAGCTTAGATTGTGTGAGAGCTTTGAATCACCTCACCATGAGAAGGCATCAGAGTGGATTTTAATAGATTCTATTGTTTTTATTGCATGTGTTTGTGTTTGCATTGTATTCAAGAAGCAAAGATATCAAATGATAGCTTTGCAAAAGATTAATTCAGTAGAAGTTTGCCTAGAAGGAATGTAAGGCTCTTCTAAAATGTAGAATGGTTGAAAGTTCAGAACTCTAGAAAAATAAAGTAAAGGTAGAATGTGTCATTTGAAAAGGAAAGCCTTGTAGGTAAGCTAGAAATGTAGAAACTAATTGTGCCTGGGAGGTGAAGATTCTAGGTTTTGTCCTCTTTCTCAGAGATGGGAGGATGGTTTAATAAATGAGATGGTATCCCCCAAGTGTGGCATTGGTCATTTATGTGGAGAAGGTTAAGGGAAAAACCAAAAAACTGAATGTTTTCTGATATGGTCTGTTCACTCTGGGGTAAAAGTGCTGAACTGAATGTCAGGAAAACCTGAGTTCAAATTCTCCCTAAGAAACTTACTGGCTGTGTGAGCTTGAGGAAGTCACTTATCTCAGCCTCAGTTTCTCAGTCTGTAAAATAGGTATAATAATAGTACCCACCTCACAAAGGTGTAGTAAGAGTTAAACAAAATAATATTTATAAATGTTAGGTATACCCTATTATTAAAAAAGAGTTTAGACATTGCTCTTAAATTGAAAAGTTGGTAGGTAATAGATGGGGGTTTCTTAGGGAATTGAATTGAGTTACATCTTGGAGAACAGTTTTCCATTGTTGAGCTATATATGAAACCTGGAGTAATGCCTGGTAGGAGTGAAACCTAGAGTAGGGGAGTGGAATTTCTATGGGAGACTTAGGTTTGAATCTCACATCAGCTGCATAGTCAGGAGTGGGAGTGGGGACCAACGATCTTTAAAGAAGGAAATTAGAGATTTCAGAGGAAAAACTAAGGATAAGATGAACTCACGCAAGCACCACTGAGTAATGAGAAGATCTCAGGGACTAGGTTGAGGAGACTGGAGAGCCATCCTGTATTGTATGTATGTATGCTCTTTAAATGTCAGGTTTGCCAGGATAAGTATGGCTTCTCCACATTTTTGCATCGGAATGACACAATTAGTCAAGTTTGGGAAATAAGGAGTGTCCTGGGAAGTCAGGTTTTACATTGAAGCTCCTCATAGGAAAAACATTTCTTTTTTTAGAATCAATAAGATGTCAATATTAAATGTAACAGATTTCAAAAGCTGCTCAATTTTTCATACCCTGGCAGGGATATCGCCAGTGCAATAAAAGAACTTCTTGACACAGTGAACAACGTCTTCAAAAAATATCAATACCAGAACCGCCGGGTAAGTTGGGTAGAAGCACTGTCTCCAGCAGCCTTGGTTGCTTTGACCCCTCAGTCATTGCAGGAAACCCTGTTGAGGTAAACCCTTATAAACTAGTATATTCCTGGTTCTTCCATTTGAGTGCTCCTTGGGTGTGACAGACTGGTCCTGACCAGAAACCTGTCATCTTGATGCAGGATTTATGATTTTTTCAGTGTGAGGATTCCCTTCCCCTATTCAGATCACACCCACTTTGCCTTAGTGGGCAGTCCCGGGGAAGTGCTGTGACTAAACTTCTGGACTACATCTCCCCAGTTATAGCTAAGCAGAGCCTTAAGCAGTTGACATGCAGTTAATCCATTGCCTTCTCCCTATCCTGAAGCTTTTCCAGCTTGGTGTAGGACCCTGCTGGTCCGATCTTAGGAAGTCCTCGCTCCCCCGTGATGTCTTGGGGTAGGACTGGATGGCAGCAGTTGTCCGTTGATTTTCACTGTTTATCAGTGGCCTTCACCGAGTGTAACTTATGTTGTGGTGTTACAGGCTCTTAGCATCTTGTAATTTCTCTCTGACTTCTGTTTCTTTAGGCACTTGAACACCAAAAGAAAGAATTTGTAAAATATTCCAAGAGCTTCAGTGACACTCTGAAAACCTATTTTAAAGATGGAAAGTAAGTTCAGAGACAATGCTATGCTTTGATTTAGTATGCAGCTGTAGTTTTCAGTGAGGAGTCGTAAAGCCATCTAAAGAAAACTATCCCATAAATATTAAATTTGTATTTAAGCAACTAGTTCATCAGGGAGTTGTGGGGAAAAGAGAAATTTTAGATCATACATCTTAAGTTTATGGAAATAATTGAGATTGTATTTTATCATACTACACCTTGGTATTGGGACATTGACAGCTTGTCAGTTCTATAGTGGTCACAGAACTGGGAATTCATGAGAACTCTCTGAAGTACCTAGAGCCCCTGACCATCTTTGTCCTCCATGGCCCTCAGGTAATCCATCTTTAGTATGTGGCCATAGTCCTTTGACTTTTAATTAGGTTCTGGAAATCTTGCTGACATGGCAGTGTTCTGTCAGAAATTTTATACCTTTTAATTCTTCAGTGGTGGGATGTACTCTCCTGGGGCTGCAGGATTTTCAGAGAGGGTGTTTCACTGAAGTCAGGAGACCTGGGTGAGAATCTTAGCTCTAGTGTTTATCAACCGTGTGATTGTAGACAAGTCATGCAGCCATTCAGACTTTGTTTCTTTTTCTTTTTGGTACACTAGAAGAAGCAATCCTTGTTCTGCCTGCCTGGAAGGGTTTGTGAGGGAGGTGCTTACTCCACCAGGAGATGCTGAGTAGTCAGTTGCGGCAGCTGCCTGTACCCGTGTTGGATCTCCTTGGGCTCAGTCTTGTAGACTTGTCCAGGCTTATTCCATATTGACCATTTGCCTGCCATAGATTGAGGATGCCCACACATGAAAGCTGCTCCATTAATAGTCACTTGACTTTTAGCACATTTTAAAAATCAGATTCAGTTCAAAGCAGACAGTTTTTTAGTTGGGAGTGAACATAATGATTCAGTTTCTTGAACTTCAGTATAGAACATTTGACTTGTTCTTTTCAAGTCAGGTGCCATTTTTGGTACTTTTTTTAATGTTGATAATTTTCTTTAAAAACTGAAATCAATTTTTCATGAATTTCTTTACCCTGAATCCAGTAATATATCAGATACTCTCAGTGGACGAATTTAGCTTAATGCAATGATAATTTCTGACTTTGAGTTAACAATCCTGGGGGCTTTGACTGGGCCTCCCTTATAATTAGCTGGCATATTTGAGGGTAAGGATGCAGACTTTATAAAAGGCAAGTAACTGGCTTTTTAGGGGATGGAGCTCATGTCGTTACCATTGTGATATTATTGTATGAGTGAACCTGTGTGTCCTAGCAAGTGGGCACTAGTAGAAAATGATAGTTTAAAGTCAATTCTGATCTTTGAAAGCATTTCCTTTGTCCGTATAGTGTACATTGTAGTAGATAAGTTGAAACTATTATATAAAGTGCATATTTTCAAAATTTACCTTGCATTCAGTACTGCTCGTTCCCTATTAACATTGATAAATTACTTGTCTTTCTCTGCTGTGATTTTGTTTCGGAGGTCTTCCATTTCTGGGGAGGTTGAGGTGAAAAATTATTGGCTAATTAGCTTGAACGGTGTACATTTCACATGGTGCCATTTGAGGCATAAATTTGTAGGAAACCCAGGATAGGATGATATTGCCTCATGGCCAGTCATCTTTAATTTGCCTTTTAGTACCAGAGCTGTCCCCCATGATTGGCATCCCACTGTCAGGTTACAGTCAGTGCTAACCACTAGGTTAATGCTGAAGCATTATATTTCAGATATGAAAATGCAAACGATGACATCCCACAAAGAACAGTGGCTTCACTTTGGAAAGGTGGTCATGTGAATTGCAGGATCAGTTTTACTCTTGCTTTGCAAGTTGTGTTAAAGATTAGCATTTTTTAATATGTGAGTCTTTGCTTCCAAAAAGTGTCTAAAATACTACTCTTTATGTTCTTTTGTGACAGGGCAATAAATGTGTTCATAAGTGCCAACCGACTAATTCATCAAACCAACTTGATACTTCAGACCTTCAAGACTGTGGCCTGAAAATTGTATATGTTAAGAGCTGTACGTTTCAGTGGTGGTGTTAAACTGCTGCCTTTACCTGTAAATTTTAAAGTTTGACTGTATAAATTATCAGTCCCTCCTGAAGGGATCTAATCCAGGATGTTGAATGGGATTATTGCCATCTTACACCATATTTTTGTAAAACGTAGCTTAATCATAATCTTACACTGAAGATTTTGCATCACTTTTGCTATTATCATTCTTTTAAGAATTATAAGCCAAAAGAATTTACGCCTTAATGTGTCATTATGTAACATTCCTTAAAAGAATTGTAAATATTGGTGTTTGTTTCTGACATTTTAACTTGAAAGCGATATGCTGCAAGATTATGTATTTAACAATATTTGGTGGCAAATATTCAATAAATAGTTTACATCTGTTAAACATTTCTTTACTTGAAAAAAAAATATGTGTATAATCAGAAGACCAAGAACATTTGGTAACGTCTACGAAACTTATAACGGAAGCTTATTAGCCGTTTGTCACATTTTAAAACAAGAAGAGTTCATATATATATATATATATACATATATATATATATATATATATATGTATGTATATATAATATAGTCCTTAATCCATTTGGGCAAAAAGTAGTTAGTGAAAATGTTTTCACTAATTGCTGTATGTGAGGTACTGAAATATTTTTTCCATTATCTCTAGCCTCTTTCAAAAGACTTATTTGTCCAGTTATAGTGTATTTACACTATTTTGTCACTTTCTGAGCTCAGAAATTTAAAGCTTTCCAATCTGAGAAATAAGTCTTCTGTCAGGCCGGGTCCTAATAAGCTTTGCACACCTTTTTTTCATACAATTGTAGCTCAAACTGGTAATAATTTGGGAATAAACCAATGCTAATTGGTGAGACATTGTCATGAGTGTGTATTATTACACTCTTTAAATATGTACAGTTTTGATTCCCAATAGAGAAGTTTTAAGGAAATTATGTATCAAGTGTTCATGTTCAATAATTTCGTTTTCCAATTATGATAAAAAAATAAAGGAAAAAATAATTCAGAATTTGTTGATCATATATGAAAGGTTTTAGGTTTTTAACTAGTTTTTTTATTGTAAGTTCTCATTACTAAAGGACTTTTTTTTTTTTTAAAAGGGGTCAGAGTTTTCGAGACTGAGTTCCTTAGAGTAAAATGTGTTTCTTTATGGAGAGAGAAAGTATAAGTTTATGTAAAAGTAGAAAGTCACTGGAAAACATTTTATAGCCCATTAATTTATGGCCTTTTTTTTTTTTAACCATTTCTGTTTCTCCCCTTTGAGATCTACAGATAATAAAATTAATGAAATCTGCATTCTTTTACTATTTATAATGTCATAAATCACTATTCTGGGAAGTAGATGAATGTTACTAGTTTACTCGGTAGACTATTTAAGACAGAGACCAAATTAGCAAGTCTGTTTCTGGACTTAGCCCAGCAGCCAGCTTTATACAAGAACTGGAGACCTGCTGTTGTACAAATAGGAACTTAAAAAAAAAATGCTAGAGAAGACTATACATAAAAGAGAGCTGAAAAACAGGGGAGGTGCCAGAGAGTATGGAGGGTTTCCTTAACATTTTCTTTTTCCCACCAGCTCCATCCCTGCCAGATTTTTACAAAACTCTGAAAAAGATGCCTTAGTTATTATCATGATAATAAACTTACAAGTTTCCTCAGAAATTCTCCTGTCCCTAGTCCTTCACCTAACCTTAACAGCCAAATATAAGTGTTATCCTATATATGCCAAAGACTGGGCTAATTGAGGCATGTTGGGTATAAATACAAAGAATGAAATAATCCCTGCTCTTCAGGAGTTTGTGATTCTAAAGGGGCAGACAACAAGTATGTACATGTGGTAGAATAATGCCTTTGGCAAAAGTGTGCTCAATGGAATGTGCTGTTCATTGGTGAGAACAGGGAATGAAGCTCCACCCTCTGATCCCATGATCCCATCCTGTCCTCCCCTGGATGGACAGTGGCCAAGCTCTTGGGGAGAAAGCTCTTTTCAGACTCTCCTCCTGTCAAAGTTTAACTGTTCCCTATGACTTGGTCTTTTCCTGGGATCCCCTTCACACACACGTTTCTGGTCTTAACACGGATGAAAGACTTGTACATCATCTTTGTGACTTAGTCATGTGAATGTCTTAAAATATGGACAAAGCTCTCTAGCCATCAGATAGAAATGTGCCTATATGGTGGCTCTGATTCACAATGCTTCAAAAGACTTGTAAGATCAAAAGGTGAAAGACCAGTGAAATCTGCAAAACATGAAGAATGCTCCTCATTTGTTTACCTCCAACAGAGACTGTGGTCTTCCCAAGAGAAATTCTAATTCCTAGTTGACAATCTGGCATCCATGATCATGTTAATGGTTATACAGGTGGGAGAGTAGGTGAAAGAAAGTGGACTAGAAAGGCTTAGATTAGGGAGCTGGGGGACTTGTCAGGTCACTGTGAGGAAGGATTGCCTGTTGGCTGGTCAGGAGGAGTTTGGACTGGGGAGTGACCCCCAAGGTTTGACTGTTCTCAAGGATGTGCTCCAATGAAGAACAGAACTGCAGGGAAAGGAGAAAGGTCAAAGGGTGTAAGTTGAAAATGTCAGCTAATAATAGGACATTGGGAAACACACTATTGAAACTGGGTTATGCAACCTGGCTTCAGGAAGCTTGACCCAGGTTCAAATCCTGCCTCAGACAATTGCTACCAAGTTACTTAAGATCTCAGTTTTTTCAGCTCTAAAATGGGGATAATAGCACCTCTTTTCCAGAATTGCTAGATGAGATATTTGTAAAACTTATAATATTTATAATTATTATGTAGTATCTATAACATAATATTATATATTATTATAATTAGAATAAGAGTAAAGGATCTCCCCCCAACCCCCATCTTTGCCTGTCAACCAGGAACCAAAAAAATATTTTTTCTTAAAGAAGACTGGAAGTTGGAGGATGAAGTCATGGTCAAAATACATGGTCAAAAAATGAAAAGTTCCTGCAAAATAGTTAGATGAAAGAGGAGAAATCCTTAAGGTTAATGGCCCCTCAATTATGAGAATCCTACTTGTACTGGGTGTCTTCACAGTGAAAGGTCAAATAAGCTTTAGTTTACAGATTTGATAGCTATTGATCTATTGAAGAAACCTGCCTAGAGCAGAGTGGAAGACTTAATTATGTTTAGGAGTGACACAAGGGAGAGTTCATTTAGGATCAAATACCTGTGAGAAAGCAGGAAATAGCTTCAGTTTGGGGCAGTCAGTATTGGTCATAAGATTAGAAGGGACTTCACAGATCAACTAGTACCACCCCCTCATTTTACAAATGAGGAAACTGAGGTCTATGGACTGCAAGTGATTTGCCCAAGATTATCTAGTTAGTATTGAGATTTGAACGCAAAATCTGGAACTAGAGTCAAAGCCTCTTAAGAGTGAATTTTAAGGTAGATTTTAAAGCAGCTATTTCATAATATGTGGGAGACAGATTTTCAAGAAAAAAAAAATCCAAAGTCTGTAATCAAGTAGATCTTAACAAGCAAGCAAAAAGCAGTGCGGAGCTTATTTGGATCTGAACTATTCCTAAAGTGTGTAGCTGTAATATGGCAGGCCCAGGAAGATCAGCCCTTTTTAGTCCTGACTCCAGCTTGTACCAGCTAGGTGACCCTAGGCAGGGCCTTGCTGTTTTTCTTAGCCTCTGTTTCCTCCCTAGTAAAATAGAGCTAGTCAGAGCTGTCAAACTTGCTGTAGCAAAACTCCCTAGTGAGGCCAGGACCAGATTAAAAGGTAATTGGGAAAAGTTTACAAAATAAAAATACAATACAACATGTTACTGCTACTGTTCAGCCAGGTCCAACTCTTCATGACCCTCATGTAGGGTTTTCTTGGCAAAGATACCTGAGTGCTTTGTCATTTCCTTCATTTTATGGATGAGAAACTGAGACAAATAGGGTTAGGTTATCTGCCCAGAGTTACCCAACTAGTAAGGGCATGAGACTGGATTTGACCTCAGAAAGATGAGTTTTTTTGACTTAGGCACTGTACGCGCTATGGTACCAGCTAGCTGCCCAACAATACAACTTAGATAACATTAATCTGTGGTTTTCTTAGTGTGCTGCCTGTAGGGATCCTATTGGAGTTCGATGCCGCTGCTGCCTACTGTACAGGGTAGTGGAGAGGAAAGGGCTCTGTGAACCTAGGAGCACTAAAGAAACAATCCGAGGTCATACTTACTGTAGAGTGCCTTCACTTTACATAGATCCTCTGACCCAGGAGGTAAGTCATTTCACCCATCCATCCAATAGATTAAAACATCTACTGTGCTAAGTGCTGCAGATACAGAGAAAAAAAAACTTAAAACCTGACAACTCTCAAGAAAATTATATTTTGATGTGGAGTGGGGACAATAAAGAGGAGAGAGAAAGCAGAGAGAGAGAGAGAGAAATAGATGATTGATAGATGATAGAAGGATGATTGATAGATTGCCATAGGATAGATAAATAGGCAGTAGAAAGGACAGATGATTAAGATATGTGATAGGATAAATGAACATAAAAGAAAAAATGCCCATAAAGGAGATTGGGGCTGAGGGTCCTAGAACTTGGGGGGATCACGAAGAGCTTTGGGAGGTGAGTAGTGCAATCAGGAGTTATGCATGGCCAAGGCAATGTACTGAGATAAGAGACAAGGGGAGTGAGTGTGAGAAGAGATGGACCGGTTTGGCGGAGTCATCATGCGAGAGGAAGTGTAACATCCAATGAGGCTGGACAGATTGGGGAGGACTTTAAAAGTGAGGCCAAGGACTCTGATTTATCCCAGAGTAAATAGGGAGCCACTAGATTCTGTTAAATGGGAGAGGGATGTGGTCACATGTTTCCTTAAGAAAATCCCTCCCTCCAGCTGTATAGAAGGTTCATTTGGAAAAGAGGCTAGGCACATGCTTTTCATGTATTATCTCACCAGAGCATTACAGCAAACAGGTGAGATGGTCTGAAGATACTGTTCCTCTTAGATGTGCCAAATGAGGCACAGAGATGAAAAGACTCATCCATCATCGTGCAGATAGCACCTATCAGAGGAAGTATTTGAAGCTAGATTTTTTCCTTGAGACAGTCTGGAGAAGTGAAAAGAACACTGAATTTGGAGTCGGACGAGACGTGGATTCAAATTCTGCCTCATACATACAAGCCCTTTAGTCTTTCAGGTTCTTCATCTGTAAATAGAGAAGGCTGACGATGAGCTCTAAGGTCCCCTCCAGTTCCAAATTGATGGACTTACTTCTGACTTATGCTTCCTGTGTGTGTGGCAGGGGGGACCTCAGAGGCTAAACCTTTCACTTTCTTGGGCCTCAGTTTCCTCATGGGTCAAATGAGGGAGGTGGACGAGATAATTGCTAAGGCCCAGCTTTTAATTGGTGGTTAAATGACTCCCAGGCCAGCACCTTATCCACCTGGCCCAAATGTCTTTTTCCCTGAACAGAGGAAGTGAGGGAGAAAAGTTATCAGTTGCAAGGATGCAGAAAGGGGCATGGGCTGGAGAAAATTAGCAGTCTGGACCATCTTTCCTGGGAGCAGTTTCTTGGGCAGACACACCTGGGTGAGAATACTTTTCCACATGAAGTTGATAGCCAAGTGTGGGGCTCTCAAAAATATCCTGAAATTAGTACAGATGACTTCAAAATGCCTCTGGAAAAAAGAACCAAGGGAAATGGTTGTGCGGTGTTTTTTTTTTTTTTTTTTTTTTTTTTAAGCACAAAAACACAGCAGGGCCTGGGGGAATATTTTAAGCCCCATTACTTCATAAATGTGCTAAATGTTTCACTCAGCATGAAATAATTAGGAGATATTTTGATTTTCCTTATAAAAAAATAAAAGGGAAAAGAAGCTAAGTAGGAAAGCAAACATATCTTCAGAAAGAATGACGAAGAATGGGCAGCTCCCTCTGAAGTTAGAAATTCAGAACGGGAGAGCTCTCTCTATAAATGCCAGACAGGAATGTGAGAAATAAAAGAGAAAGTCCATGCTAATTGGACTCCAGTCTCTGTGAGCAGAAATGGAAATACTCTTGCCACATCCTTTGAGGACAAAAGCAACGTTCATGCCTTTCCCTTGATTATCATTTGTCCCTTTCCTCTGTCTGATACTTCAGCTTTTCCATTTTCTGCCAGACTTCACTCGGAAAGTGTTTTGAAGAGTTTGGCTTTGTGTTGTGTTGTGTTGCGTTTCCATCACTTTGACAATTCAACCTTCACATGCCCAGAAATGTGCTAGGCTTCAGGAAGTTTCCATCAAGGTCATCAAGAAAAATTGTCAATATCCTGCTGGCTAAAATGCAATGAAACAAGAGACTTTAAGGAAAAATGGATTGTCAAGCTATGCCACATTGATAGAGAACCTCGATTTCATTTTTTTGTTATTTTTCCAATGTGTGTGTGCTTTCATGTGCACTGAGGGAATTGTTTCATGTTAGTAGAGATAACCTGGAGCCTTGGAGAGTGCAGGAAGCTTAGAAACAAGGAGAGCTGAGTTTGAGTCTTGACTCTAAGCCTTATTGACTTTGTGGCATTGGGCAAAGTCAGTTACATTCTTTGGGCCATCCAAATGATAATACAATAAAATGATGGGGTTGGGTTTAATGGTCCCCAAGGTTCTTTGCAGCTCTGAATCTCTGATCTCATCATCACTGGTCCAGCCCCCTTGCCTTGTGCATGGAAGGCACTTAAGGAAGCTGTATTGAATTGAATAGTGGTGGTAGTGCTTGGTTGTGGTAGAGAGGAGAGGTTGCTGGTTTGGGGGCCAGAGGACTCCTGCTTCATATTCTGCCTTTATTACTTAGAATCTGACTTTGGATACTTCCTTTCTCATCTGTCAGATGAAGGGTTTAGTGGATGTTCTGAGATCACTTCCATCTCTAAACCTGTGTTCCTGAGATCTTAAGAGGTCCAGTGGATAGCCCTCCAGGCCTGGAATCAGGAAGACCTGAGTTAAAATCCAGCCTCAGATACTTACTAGGTGTGTGACCCAGGGAAAATCATTTACCCCTCTTTGCCTTAGTTCCTCATTAAAATGAAGCAGAGAAGGAAATGGTGAACCGCTCCAGTGTCTTTGCCAGCAAGACCCCAAATGAGGTCATGAAGAGTTGGACAAAAGACTTTGACTGCATAGATCACAACAAAATGTGACAAATTCTCCAAGAGATGGGAGCAACAGACCATGTTACTTGTCTCTTAAGGAGCCTGTATGTGGTCCAAGAAGTAACAAAACTGACTGGTTTAAGGTTGGAAAAAACCAAAACCATTGGACATAACTGAGCAAGGTCTTAAGTATGCTAAATGTTTTCTGAATCTTAAAGTCCCATGTACATATAGAATCACAGATTTAGAGTTGGAATAGGCAGTGGAGGCCTTCTACACCTCATTTTATAGATGAGGAAAAAGAGGCCCAGACAATATGGGCCTTGCTCAAGGACACCCACTAAGTAGCAGAGTCAGAAGTTTATGACTCCAAATCAATGTACTGAGAAGATCCTAGCTGTAGGACCCTGGGCAAATCATTTAACTTCACCTTGCCTCAGTTTCCTCAATTGTAAAATGGAGATAGTAACAGCTCCTACCCCTCAGGGTTATTGTGAGTCTCCGATGGAGTAATATTATAAAGTACTTAACTCAGTAACAGGATTTATAGACATGGTATGATTACTGAGTAGCAGAAGGAGAACTAGCTTCTTAATTAAGAAAACCTGGATTCAAGTCCCAGCCCTGACTGGAACAGGTTCAATTACTTCGGGTAGGTTACCTAACTTCCTAGTGCCCTGGGTAGCTTATTCAAATAAAATATTATTGTTATACTTTATTTTTCTATTGCTTACATTCTGTCCAGCATCCCTCCATCTTCTCCCTCCCTGTGTTCAGTCCATATAATGTGATTTTTTGGAAAAGAAAAGTAGGAAGAGAAGGAAAAAATGAGGAAAAACAATGTGTCCTTGGGAGACATCTGAAGGATAAAATGATCCCCAACCATGCGGGGCTGGGAGAGCCCTGCCTTCTCCTCGCTTGGTTGGGGCCACACTTGCTCTCTGTGGTAATTTTGTCCATTCACTTGTGATTGTTTTCCCCATTGACACTGCAGTAGTCATTGTATATATTGTTTACTTGGCTCTATCTGCTGTGCTAGGCATCAGCTCATCGAAGACTACCAAGTTTTTCTGTATTCATCCCATTGGTCACATGGACCCCCATTTGTTTAGCTACACCCCAGTCAAGGATATTGGAGTGGTTTACCATTTCCTTTTCCAGCTCATATATCAATGGGAAAACTGAGAGAAGAGGGATGAAGTGACTTGTCCAGGGTCATAAGGCTAGTAAATATCTGAGGCTGGATTTGAATTCAGGTCCTCCTGACTCTAGTTCAACACTCTAACCACTGAGTCACCTAGTTGCCCTGACTAATATGCTTATCCTTGCACAACCCCTCTAGGGAATATTGTTCCCATCTTTTGTCATTTTTATTAGACAACTCTTTGAGACAATGAAACATCAACCTTCACAGAAAAGTGAGCTGCCAAGCTCTGCTCCAATTTATTTAGAATCTCATTTTAAACTTTAATTATCCCGTCTAATTACATTTGTTCATGGGAAGCAGGTGTCAGTATTCACTGGTAAAGGAATTTTCTTACTGGGATTTCCCTACATCTATGAAATCACAAGTCTGTTCTCTCTCAGACGGATTCCCACTCTCTCCAAAAGAGTTGTTGGCCATTAGAAAGGCAGGTTGTATAGGGGGTTAGGGTTTGGATTGAGAGTTAGGAAAACTTGGATTGAAATCTTTCTTGTTGCTTTCTATCTTCACGAACATAGGCAAATCATTTAATCTCTGAGCCTCAGTTTGCTCATTTGTCAAAATGGACGTAATAGCCTCTGTAGTACCTACTTAGCTGGGTTATAAGGAGCAGATGAGACACTGTAAGATTCTAAAACTGTATATAAATGCCACTTATTCGATTAACATCATTTCCCTTTCTGGGTTGCACAACTTCTCCACTGAGACATTCTCCAATTCCCCAATCCATACTGTATACAAACAACCTTGGCGCATTCAGAGATGGAGCTCAAAGCTCATATATAAGGAGGCTCATCTTTTCCTGCCTGGTGCAGGAGATCATCTGGAAAATTATAAACCTGAAATACATCCAGAAAATTAAGAGCTGCTTCCCCCAGCAGCCTTTGGTCAGGGCTGTGATTACAAAATCTCCATCAGGGTTTTTTCTTTTTAGATGCCTTCTCCATGAGTGCCCTTGCACCATCTTGATTTAGTGGTGTACTTTAGATATGAATTCTGTCATGGCTGCTCCCACTGTGGGGAGAGGGGGACGCTGCCAGCCTTCAGGGCTTTCATCTCAGCCCCAGCAGTTAGCACCAATTCTTTTCCTTGCAGAAACATTTATTTGGACAGTGTTAGCTTGGGATGCTGGAGCCTGTAATTTTTTAAGTTGTTCATTGCTTTATAACTTGGATCCTGGAAATTTTTTCTTTGCATCTTTCATTCACACCTTGATTAAATAAGCATTTTTTAAATGCCTACTGTGTGTCAGACACTGTATGTAGCAAGTGCTTAGCATCTGATGGCAAAGAGCAAAATAATCCTTGCCTTCAAGGAATGTACGTTCTACTGGGTAGGGGTGGAGGGTGACGAATTATATGTGTACATAGAAGATCAAATCATTGTAGCTCTAGCACTCAAAGGGCCCTTTTATACAATGTATAAATATATAACATAACATAGCATAATATAAATGTAATATAATTATAACATAACAACATATATAATATATAAGTGTATGATATAAAAATAAATACAATATACATGCAATAAATACAATATACAATAAATACAAATATACACAATGTGTATGCAAGTAAACTACCCAGGTATTTTGGGAGGGAGGGTACAAGTTCTTGGAGGAAAGCAGGAGGGAAGGGAAAGGAAGAAGCATTCGTTAAGCATCTCCTGTATACTAAGGACTTCAAAAATATGATTTCATTTGATATCAGAAAAGGCTTCATGGAGAACATGGTGCTTGAGCTGAATCTGGAAGTACTGAATAGACTCTGGGGAAATGGTAAGGAGAGAGGGCATTTCAGGGATGTGCACAGTCAATGCAAAGGTATGGTGATGGGAGATGGAACGTTGAGAAACAGAAAAGATCATTTTGTCGAGATTGCAGTGTGGGGGAGCAGGAGTAATGTCTAGTGAGGCTAGAAAGGTAGATTGGGAGCAGTCTGCATATTGCTGTCAAGGCTTAGTAGAGGAATTTCTATTTTATCCTAGAGGCAATAGGAAATCACTGCTATAGGTTGATTTGGGAGGAGAATCACATGGACAGAAATGCACTGAAGGAAAAGTACCTTGACAGCCTTGTGTAGGACAGTCTGGAGTGTAGGGAGAGGAGACAAGAAGATCAATTAGCCTATTAAATAATTTAGGTAAGAGGTGATGATGGTCTGAAATAGGATGACAGCTATCTGAGTGGACAGAAGGGATGAGATACGAAAATTGCTGTCCAAATAGAAACGGCAAAATTTGGCAATTGATTGGATTTGCTGGGTAATGGAGACTGGGGAGACAAGGGGAATGCCTAGATCTCAGTCTGAGACCCTGGAAGGAGAGCAAGGCCTTCACCAGAAATGGGGATTTTTGGAAAGGAGGATGGTGCAGAGAGAAAGCTGAGTATACTTTTAGATATTTTTAATCGAGTTAAAGATGTCTCCAGGCCACCCAGTTTGAAATGTCCACTGGACAGCTGATGATGTGACACTAAAGTTCAGGAGAGAGATTGGAGTTGGATATTTAGTTATAGGCATGGAGATGATAGTTAAGGCCATGGGAGATGATGAGGTTACCTAAGGAAAGCAGAGAGAGTATGAAGATAAGAGAACTAAGAGAGAACACCTTCAATTAAGAGGTATAATATAAATGATGAGGTGGCAGAGGAAAATGAGAAAGTGATCAGATAGGTAGGAGAAGAATCAGAAGAGGATAATGGCATGAAAACTCAGAGAGGTGAGACTATGCAGGAAAGGGTGTGTGTGTGTGTGTGTGTGTGTGTGTGTGTGTGTGTGTATTGAGGAAAGTAGAGAAAATTTGGAATAACTTTTCTGGGGAGTGAGATGGAATGTCAGGGAAAAATTTCACTGCCTTGATCCAGTGAGAGCCCATCTGAGTCTAGACAACCTGAATTCATAAAGTACCAGGCAGAATAAATGTGAGATTTCTTCTGACTGCTTTCGGTGCCTATGAGTAGGAGCGGTAGAGGCAGAGGGCATGAGGTCTGGGAACAGAAGAGCCACCACAGGGCAAGTGGTTAAGAGATTTAAGAGCAGAGGACTGTGTAGAGTTAAAGCTACAAATTTATATCGAGATTGGAGGGAGAGAGAGCAGAGGACCACATGGCTAGCTTAGATTGAGATTGGAGGCAAAGGAAGATGAAGTCAGAGTAAGGGTAGGGTCTGAGATAGTATTGGGGGTGGCCGGATTGGAGATCTCAATGAGAGCAAAGAATGGGTGCAGGAGACATGGGGCTCAGGGAGAGATGGAAGACAGGTGACTTAGATCAGATGAGGGAATGCCAGAGTTTTTAATGAAACATATATGGGTAAGGGGGAGGTCTAGTATATCCCCATCCTCAAGGGTGGCTGAGGTGGTATGAAGGAGCAGGTCATGGGATTGAGGATGCCTGAGGAACTAGGAGGGGAGGAAGCTTGAGAGGCATCTCTCTGAATATTAAAGACTCCTAGTCTAAAGGCAGAAGGTGAGGAGAAGAAGATGGTGAACCAGGTGCTGAATCCTTAAAAGAAGGACGAATGCCCTATGGGTCAGCATCCTCTATCCATTATAATTTGCATAGATTATAAAACTATAATTGAAAGTACTTCAAAAGCAACAAGTTTGCTGCGTAAAAGATGAGTTTAGAAGGGAGAGTGGCCACAAGGAGTAGCCTAACTCCTCCTCAAAGACCAGCAGGTCAAACGGTGTGTGATAAAAGGTAGAGCCAATGCTGGAGAGCAGATGAGGATTCAGTATCTTCAGAAGACAGCCAGGAGTGGGTGGAAAAAAGAGTCTCACATAAGTGGGAGTTTGTTTATGAAGGAATGAGAACTTCGGAGAATTCAGTGGAAGAGAAGGGCAGGGTTGGAGTGGAGTATTGATAAGATATTGTTGAGGAGAATGGGCATGAGAGACCTGGAAAAAGGAACTGGGGAATCCTTTTTTTCTAAGTGTCAGTGATTGCTTAGTAGGAGTATAGAGAGAGAAACCAGAAGTGTCATAAAAATGAGTGACTGATGCTTACAATTTCTGAGGGGCCTGATAGTGAGAGCTTGGCCCAACTTGGGTCTTCCTCCTCCAGAGTGATTGGCTGGGTTGGGATGATGGGGAGGTAGGGGTGAGCTAAGATCGCAGCCTTCAGAGACCATGGGTTTGAGCCTGGGTCTGGGTGCAGCTGTTTCTTTACCTCCTCCCAGGTGGTCAGCGCAAGAGAATGGGGCAGTACCTTCTCTGCCACAGAGTTACCCAAGACAGTGACTCACCAAGGGGCAGTATGTTTCAGAGCTGGGAATTAAGTCCAGTTTTTTCTTGCTTTGAGACAGGTTCTCTTACCACTAAGCTATATTGCCTCTCAATATTATAAACGTATATAAAGGTCTTTGAAAATGTTAAAGTACTATTTAAATATCAGTCATCATGATCCTCAGCTGTCTTATCCTAGCTCCTTAGAAGTACAAGGCCCTACCCCATCGATTGATTGGTTGATTCCAGGTCCTATGGAACCTTTTGACTCTGAGGGTTTCTATATTGTGTATTCAATAGCGAGAAGTTTTGGATAAACTATTTCCAAGGTACATTTAGATTAGAGTACAGTACCCTTCCTGAGGGATGCAACATGAAGGAATTCTGGAGTTAAAGACTTTTCCCTTCAGGATTTCCTAAATGTCAATCAACCGACCTGGTCATAATGAAGATGAATTCAATTCAATTTAACTTAAGCACTCATGACATGCAAGATACTCTCATAAGTACTAGGGATGTTAAGAATGCCCTCAAGGAGTTTATGTTTAACTCTAGGGAAAAAATCCATATACATAGATAATAAATGCAAAATATTTTCAAAGTCAATACAAAGTAATTTGGATGAGAGGTGGAAAGGATTAACCACCCGAGGAGGGAGAAGGGTAGACCTTTTTACAGGAAGTGGGAATTGAGCCAAGCCTTAAATGAAAGCAGAGATTCCAAGGAATGGTGGGAGGAGGGAGAACATTCCAGGCACAGAAGATGAACTCTTCAGCCAAGGTATGACAAGTAGTCTAGTATGGTTGCAATGTCTGGAAAGATAGACTACCAGCCTTGCTTTAGAGTTGTAGATCAGTATTACTATTAAAACTTGGAGCTAAGACGTACTCTTAAACTTGAATTAATTGTAAGAAAGGGTGATGTGAGATGGTATTTTAAACCAAATATCCATGTTGTAACTCTCAAGCATGATTGGTTATTGTTCAATTGTCGGTTAGTCACGTCTGATTCTGTGACCCCATTTGGAGTTTTCTTGGCTACTAGAATGGTTTGCTATTTCCTTTTCCAGCTCATTTTGCAGATGAGGAAACTGAGACAAACAGGGTTAAGTGACTTGGCCAGGGTCACACAACTAGTAAGTGTCTGAAGTCAGATTTGAACTCAAGAAGATGTCTTTCTAACTTCTGGCCTGGCACTCTATCCACAGTGCCACCTAGCTGCCCCCTTTGTTCTAAAGAAGCAAAGCAAACCATTTTTGGAAGAATTGTAAACAATGAAAGTCCAGAAGTTTTTTGATGATTGTCATTGAGGTAAGGCCTACAGTGGAAAGAGTAGCTTGGAGGATAGGGACTCTGGAGCTGGAGTTGGAAAAGTTAGCAAAGAAGGAAGCAGTGATCACACAGAACCTGGAGGGGAGGGGGTGGGAATTTTCTAGACTTCTTTGTAGGTAAAATGATGAGGTCTCATTAAATGACTAGAGTTTTGATTAGACAAAGAATTTTTTAATTTCATATTGTACCTGGGAATACAGATACAAGAAAAAAAGAGTCAATCTCTGACTTCAAAGTACTTACATTCTACTATGGAAGCCAACAGGAAAAATGGAGCTTACAGATTCTCGCCAATCAAAGAAGGAAGCTGAAGAGATAGAGGTCATTAGCATCATCATTACTGAATTATAATTATTTTCTTGGCCTGAGATTTCATTGGTTAAGTGCAGGGATGGGGAACCTGAGGCCTCGAGGCCACATAATTGGACAGATAGGGAAACGGAGGCCGAGAGATGACTTGTTCCGTCATTCAGCTCAGGTCTGCTAACTCCAAGCCTCACCTCTTTCCCGTTACCCCAACACCAAATTTCTTACAAAGGAAAACCAAAGAAACATAATCCACTTTAGGATGCCTTGACAGTAACTATTTCAGATAGAATAATTGAGCAGAAATAGTCCAGTAGCAATCTAATTGATTTCCCTGGCTATTTATTTTAGCTGCTGATTAGCCTCACAAGCAGAGTTATTCTGTGTATCCCCTTCAAGCTAAGTAAGCCAGGCTGCCTTGGAGCCTTGGAATAATTAGCAATACTTGGGATACCTGGCTCTCAGGATACATGCTCACAGAATATATTCTCTTCCTTAGCACCTGCTACTAAGCTAAACCTGACTTTCCTTTGTCAGAATCTCTTTAAAATACTGAGTGACCATTTAAGAAGCTGATTCAGATGGCTTTTGAAGTCACCACAAGCTTCATTTGTGGCACTGTGAGTCTTGTTCCCAACTGGGGGCAATTGAGTACATTTCTATAGCATTCTGGCCTTTAAAGAAAAACACGAAACTCTTCTAACTGGATATAAAGTGTGGTTGATGATCTATCACTAATGGAAGAGGGACAGAGTCATAGCCATCTTTTTGTAACAGAAAGATATCTGTTGGCTCCCTCTGTCGCGGAGCCACTGAGAACACGGACCAAGAAGATGAGGAGACAGTCTTGTAAAGGCACAAGGACAGAAAGTGGAGTTTTGTGCCCCAAGAATTGAAATGGTTGGCAAGTGGGATGATAGGGATGCATGGGGGAAGGAGGGAGTCATATCATAAGCCTGGAAAGACAGGCAGGGGCCAGGATTGGAGCCCATCAGCAAGCATGACAGCAAGTTCCATCCCCATAGGTGCCCCACCTTTCTTTTTTTAAAATTATTAATTTATTTGTTTTCACTGTTCTACAATCACTTCCATAAGTCTTGGATTTTCTGAGAGTCTATTTTCTCATCTCTCCTTTGAGGGTGAGCTTGGCTGTTATAATTACACAGCTGAGAACAGAATTTTATTGAATTACTTTCCAATATTTTGCTTCTCTCAGCGTTCTAATGAGTTCTAATTTATTCCTACTTTATAATGTCATATTTCTAGAATGTTTTAAGGTTTACCAGGCACTCTTCACAGCAGCCGTGGGATATAAGTAGTGCATGCATAATTAACTCAATCACAATTGAGCTCTGCCATGGCTTCCCATTAAGTGAGATGACACCAAAACCCAGGTGTCCTAGCTCCAGGTCTCACATTTTTTCCCACAATGCCGTTCAGTCCTTTGTGTGTGTTCAGGGTGTTAGGTGAAGGGAAATAAGGAGGGAAGTGGTTTTGGAATCAGAAGCTGCTGTTCATTCGTTTTTCAGTGATGTCTGACTCTTTGCAACTCCATTTGGAATTTTCTTAGCAAAGATACTGGAATGGTTCACCATGTCCTGGGTTCAAATCTTGGCTCTGCCTCCTGTTGCCTGTGTGATCTTGAGTAAGTCTCTTAATTTCTCTTCTAGCTCTGAATCTATTATTTTATAAATCCCTCCAGGCCTGTTTCCTTATTTTTTAAAGGAAGAGCTTGTACTAATATTATACAAAACAGAGCTAGATCGAACACTGGAATTGGAGTTGGAAAGACCTGGGTTCAAATGCCACCTCAGATACTATGTCACTCTGAGTGACCTATGTTACCTCTGAATCTCAACTATAAAATGTTGATAACAGTAGCACCTGTCTCCCAGAGTTAGTATGAGGATGAAGTGAGATAATATACATAAAACTTAGTTGTAAGTCTTCAAAAAGGGGAGTGGAAGCTTGTTTATATTATGGTGGTATAAGGACCTTCCACCCAATTACCTTTTATCTGTTTAGGGCAGCATTCAGAGGTTAGCAGCCACAGGTTTGAATTTGAGATCTCTGGTCCAAAGTACCCAGGGGTCAAGTGAGTTGAGCAGGGTCAGCCAAGATGTTTCAAACAGAATTCAAACCCAAACCTTCCTGGTTCTGGGACAGGGTAGAATGCTGAAGACCTGAGGTCAAATTCTGCCTCAGACATTTACTTATTAATTAAGTGATCCTGGGCAAGTCACTTAATCCTGTTTGCCTCAATTTTCTCATCTATAAAATGAGCTGGAGAAGAAAATGACCAACCACCCCAGTATTTTTGCCAAGAAAATACTAAGTAGGGTCATGAAGAGCTTCCCCATTCACTATTCTACACCAACCTTGGTGATCTTAAAGTCATTTGGAAATGTCCACTATGGGGACGACAATGCTATGGGAAGTCTGAAGCCTTGTCTGCATAGCTCCCTCCTAAGAATATGAACTTCTGGAAGACAGGAATCGTCCTTCCTTTTGCTTGTATTTGTATCTCCAGTACTTAGCACAGGACCTCACACCTAGTAGGAGCTTAATAAATACTTGTTGACTGACACACTGACTGACTGTAAAGGTCACAAATTCCTCCCCTCCCCCCTCCACTCTCTAGGGAGCATTTTCTGAAGTCCAAGTTCAGTTCTAAATCCCACAGTTCAGTAAGTGGTTGGGAATCATGGGCCACAGAGCTGAGAAGGATGCTAAGAGGTAACTACAAACAATATGTGTGGTATTGATGTGTGTATATATACATAAATACACGTATATGCATATAGGTATTCTATTAAGTATATATGAGCCTTTTATAATTATATACATACATGCATATATATACATACATGCATATATATACATACATGCACATATATATATCTATACATATATATATATGTTTAAAGTACAAAAAAGTCGATTTCCATAAATTTTCTTGGTTAAAGGTGGCAATAACTCTGGGAGCGGGATTTTCTTTCTGAATTTTTGTTTTACACTTGATGACTTCCTCAGTGTTGGGAGTCTCCCAAGAAGAACTTCCTTCGAGAAGAGGATACAGTTCAGATACTTTTCTGCAGCCATACGTTCCCAGAGAGCTGCCTGGGGCACTGGGAGGTTGCCAGGTTTCCACAGCCCAGAAGCAGCCAGGCAGATTTTGAACCTGAGGCCTGCTCTAGAGGTTAGGTACAATGGGGATCATCCTCATATATGTACCAGCCATCAATATAATCTCCTTGGGGGAGGCACTGTTATGCTTTGCATTTTTGTTACTGTCCCCAAGTTTTACCAATATTATCTCATTTGGTCTTTTCAGGTAGACACTATTAGTATCATCATTTAACAGAAGATACTAAGTGACGTTACCAGGATCATTGAGCTATTAAGTGTCAAAGGCAGAATTTGAACTGGACTCCTGTCCAGTGCTCTGATTCTTATTTCCTTTTCTTTACATAGGGTAACACACCCTTACCTCTGGGGACTCTGCTCAATTTTTAATCTCTGAAACTTTTTTTCCCCTTCTCTGGCTCTCCAAATCACTCTAGCTTTCAATGATTGACGAATAATAGGTCCTAGACCGAGCCCTACTTGGCCCTAATTGGCTCAGAATGAATGTAAATAGCAATGTTTCTGTTTTGGCCAAAAACACAGAAGGTCTTCCTCTCCTGAACTATTTTTTTTTTTAAAATACGACATTCTTTGCCTCATTTCTTCTTAAGCTTTAATCACTGAATAGCCTTTGCCTCAGTCAAAATGAGACCTGTTAAAGACCATTAGCTTGAAAAGGTCAAGGCCTCCCATTGCATCCAGAGCCATCTCCAGTCATCCTAACCTATATCTGGCTCCAGAGAAGAAAATGAGGCTGGTGACTTTGCACAGTCCTGCCTCACTTAAATCCACTTCACTTTCACATCATGGCATCACCTTCCTGATGTCATCATGGAGAATGAAGAATCAACAGCAATCCAGCGCTCTTTCCAATATCCCTCAAAACAACCTGTCCTTCCTTCAGACCAGCCAGGATCTTCTTATTCCCTTAAGTGGTAGAGGTGGCAAGGAGGGACAGGCTCATTATTTAGGAAGAGAAGAATTTGTTGCATAGAAAAAAAAATTCCCAGAAGCCTTTTATTCTTTTCCCTCTGGCTAGCTATTCTTTTTCACATTTCTGAGGAGCATCTTCTCTCATCTGGGGCTTACTAAAAAGCAACTGGAGTGAATTTCCCTGCTTTTTAAATCTGGCACTCTCGTCTGTACCCTTATACCTTCAACTCAGTCATTAGTCGTTAGTTGTTAGGAGGAAGAAAGAGAAAAAGGAAAGTTTGAGGCGCCTTTATAAAGGTTGCCAGGAAACCTGCAGGGGCCCCAAGACCACATGAAACAAACAAGGCTTTGTTTAGGAGGGGAGAGGCTGTCACTGTGGGCATCCAGTGTGCGCTCCAGGGGAGGAAAATGGAGGCTCTGATCACAGCAGCAGGGTAAGCCAACTGATTTTGAAAATTCCCCTTTCAAATGTGTTTCCAGGAGGATTAGATGCTGGTTCTGCAGCAGCTGCATGCAGGAGACCGCACAGTTTTAACCAAGACAGGTTCAGAAAGGAGAAGGATGACAAAGTCCTTACTGAGAATTTACAAAATCAACTTCAGTAGGAGAGACCTGTGGGACTGAGGTTAAGGCTTTTCTTATGTTTCCTCCCTCCTTTCTCTCTCTGTCTCTCTGCCCCTGTCTGTCTGTCTCTTTCTCTCTCTTCCTTCCTTCCTTCCTTCCTTCCTTCCTTCCTTCCTTCCTTCCTTCCTTCCTTCCTTCCTTCCTTCCTTCCTTCCTTCCTTCCTTCTTTCCTTCCTTTCTTCCTTCCTTCCTTCCTTTCTTCTTTCCTTCCTTCCTTCCTTCCTTCCTTCCTTCCTTCCTTCCTTCCTTCCTTCCTTCCTTCCTTCCTTCCTTCCTTCCTTCTTTTTTCTTTCCTTCTTTCTTTCTTTCCTTTCTTTCTCTTTCTCTCTCTCTTTCTTTCTTCTCTCTCTTTTTTCTTTCTTTCCTTCTCCAGTTCTTAGCACTGTACATGCTTAATACATGTTTGCTTAATGAATTAAATTGTGCTCACTTGAATCCATTGGGATTTCTTTCTGAGAGTGCTGTTGCCAAACTTTAGTTCTCTTAAATATTCCTTCTGGGAGAAGATAAGAATCATATATGAAGAAAGTGAAAATTCCCAAGAAGAAGTAGCACCATCATGAATTATCAAAACGTTCCACTTCTGCCTGGCCCTCAGACACTTTCTAAAGCAAAAGGTTATGAGAAATGTGGAGCAGAACCCCTTGAAAGTCAACTCGATGTTGATGACTTTATGAAACTACAGAGCATTTTTGAGGTAAGTGTTGATGTTGGTAACTAATTAAGAAAGTTTGAGTGGATTATGGGAAAACAGTAGGACACAGAAAAAAAATCTCTCCAAGTGGGTTAGCATAGAACATTGCATACAGTAGGTCTTTAATAAGTGATGCAGGGTGGATTAAAGTCTGGAAAATGTCCTTTGAGCCTGGATTGGCCATCATCCACTTTCTGTCTATGTCTCTTAGGCACTATTTCTTCCCACAAATATAATGTTTGGCTTAAGGTTGCTATCTATGAGGATGAAGCCAGTTTTCAGGAAGACTGTGTCCTTGGCAAGGTGTATTTTTGGTAAATGCCATCCTGCTTAAGGCAGGACAGAAATATTAGGGTTTATGTTGACTGTCAGTAATGATGCCGTTTTCTTGCAACTAGAATTAGTGAAAAGGCTCCCCTTAAATCACATGCTGGAGGGCAGATCCTATGGCTGCATCCTTTTTTGACTACTGTAGTCCCTATCCCAAATGATGACTTTATGTGGTGCTGAGCAAAAATCAATAACCAATATAAGGTTCCAATTCTCCCACAGCAAGCAGTGGAACTTTCAGTCACTAATATTACTGGTGATTTGTGTAAGTCTCTGTTGAAGAGACGGTCTAAGTTCCAAAGTTCCCTTTTATATAACTCATTGAATTAACTTGGAATCTGACAATCATGCTAAATGAACAAGTTACTTTTGGATGACTTTTAGGCCAACCCAGAGGTATGAAGAAGTGCTCTTCAGAGTCTGAAAATAGAGCTGGGTGCTTTCCAAAGCATGAACTGGGGATACTAGAGGTCCTTTGAGGGTGCCCCAGAGCATTTGTATTAATTTGAAAGACTTTGGAATGCCACCTTAGATCAACCTGAGAAGCTAAGGCTTATGGATACATTGTCATGCAATTGGTTCCCAATTTAATCTGTTATTAGCTGCCTTAGACAGGTCATTCTCTCTTGCAAACGTTCAATTATATACTCTGTTAGGAAGTGTTTCAGGATCTCTCTTTACTTCTTTCCTCAGCTGTCACAATGGTGTCAACCATCCTATTATCACATACTCCATCATATTTACGCCCCCCCTTCCAAACTCTAGCACTTTCTCAACTAACTCTTTACATATTTGCCAAGTCAACCAACCCTATTTGATGCAGAGATATCAATGAGGCTCATGCCCAGTGCACAAAATGAGCTTGGCATGTTTTGATAGACATAGCAAATATTTTGACAGCTTGAGAGCATTCAGAGAAAAGAAAGCAGCAAATGATGACAGCTTCTCCCCATGAATGAACAGCTGTCTGGCAGTTTGGTTCAGATGGTAAGAATACAAAGCATTGGGAACCAGGGTCTCTTTCCTGGGTTAACATTCTGAAATGGAAGAGACAGTGAGAATGCTCCTCACTTGTTGACTTGGCATTCAAGTCCCTCCACTGTCTGGCTGTAACTTTTCTTTCCAACTTTCAATCAATCAGCAAGTATTTATTAAACACTTTATGAAACTAGGAAAAGAAGACAAAATGAAAAACTCTAAAGGGCCTTAGACATCATTGAATCCAGCCCCTTCATTTTATAGATGAGGAAATCGAGGCACAGAAATGTTCAGTGACTTGTCTTACTTCATAATGATCATATCTTGACCAGTCACAGTTAAGTATCTAAGGTACCATTTGAACTCAAGACTTCTTGGCTCTAAGTCCGCTGCCTTCGCCACTATACCACTCTGTTTTATTGACGCTTTCTGTTTGCTAACTTTCCAGCTTCTCCCCCTAGCGAACAGTAAACTACACCAAACCAAGTGACCCATCAATCATATCTGACAGTGGTGGTAGAATTCCCTGTCCCTGGTCCACTTTCCTACTGTGAGCAGGAAAACCTATTTCATGATTGGTACTTTGTAATCAAGATCGATTGCACTAACCCGAATTCTGATGTCTTTTTGTATTGCTTGCCTTTATAATCCTGTGTGGTTTTTCTCCCGGCTGGACCTACTTTTGATCTCCATCACTTTATATATATCTTTCCAAGTTTGTTTGAATCCTTCATATTCATCCATTTCTTACAGCACAAAATATTCTATCACATTCATCTGCCATTCCGCAGTCAATGAGCACTCACTTTGTTTCCCATTCATGGCTGTAAAAAGTACCATGATATGATTTGGGCATCCATGGGATCTCACCATCTTTCTGACCCTATTTTCAAGGTGTTGGTTCAGAGAATCATGACTGACAAGCAGGGGAGGAAAATAGTGTATGACCCATAAATCACATCCCTGCAGAGAAGAGCTTAATGACACTTTAAAAAAAAAAAAAAACAACAAATGGCGATTTATGAGTGTGCTTTCAACAAAGGGAAGTCCATCCATTCTGAACTGATTCTATAGACAAAGAGCTGAGTGAACTGGAGACCATTCTGAAGCCAGTCTTCCAAATGAGACTCCTGAGCACACTGTTGCTGAGTCCAGTATGTATATGGAGAGCACGACGATGTTCAGGCGGAGCCCTGCCATCTGTCATAAGTTTTAGACCCCAAGGCCACAGGCGCAGTTTGTTGTTAAAGGAAAAATTGTACGCTGAGGCTGTTCTGAAACAAGGAGAACTAAAAACAAGGATCTGCGGTCCAGACGTTTACAGAAATTCTATTTGACCATCCAGATGTTAGCAACTGATCCTGACCCCTTGGAGTCCTGACTTTTTCTTGCAGCCTCTATTTAGTACTGGAAAGAGAGATGCCCGGGATTAGATGAAGTCCCATTTTCTCAAGCACAAGTGTCAATATTAGTCATTGACTAAATGGAAACTGCGCCATTAAAGCATGTGGCAAATGTTTTATGTATATTTACAGATGAACCATATTTCAATATGGTATATTAGTTAAGACACCATTTGGTGGTTAGGGAAGCGGTGATTAGGAAACAATGTGAAGCAGGAGACAGAGCTAGACTTGAGGTTGGAGGGACCTGAGTTTGAATCTCAGTGTAAACACTTACTAGCTACATGATCTTGGACAAGTCACATACTTCTGTCTACCTCAGTTTCTCCTTCTGAAAATGAGGATGGTGGTGTTTTCAACTTAATGATCTCCAAGGTCCCTCCTAGCTCTGTATCTGTGAGCTTATGGTACTGTCAAAAGGCAATGACTCCTAGTGTGAACAGCAAACAATATGTTTGTATACATATAAACTCATAATGTATACAGTGATATATATATATATATATATATATACATACATACACACATCTACACACATATGCATGCATATATTGAGACTGTTGCTCAGTTGTGTCTACTTTTCATGATTGCATGGGAATACTGTCCATGGTGTTTTCTTGGCAAAACTACTGGAGTGGTTGCCATTTCTTTCTCCATTAGATTGAGGCAAACAGAAATTAAGTGTCTTGCCCAGGGTCACACAGCTAGGAAGAATCTGAGGCTGGATTTGAACTCAAGTCTTCCTGACTCAAGGCCCAGTGCTCTATCCACTGAGCCACCCTGCAGCACGTACATATAAAATGTATGTATATATGCACGTATATATCCATGTATAGATTCATAATTTGCATATATAGCTATACATCTATATTTTTATTTATATAAACATATGAGCTAGAAATCCCATGGTATCTCTGGGAGTTATTCATTTCATCTTATGACTATGAATGTTAGAAAAATGCCAAACCCTCTATGATTCTCAGAGAATGATTGATCTTCTTTATCCTATCTCTGGTTTTCTCCATCAGTCTAAAGGGTGTGGAAGTGTGGTGATATCCTTATTTCTGAGCCCCTAGCCCACTAAAATATCCTCCATGAACTTGCTGTTTTTCAATGAACCCTAATCAGGTGATAATAGCAAAACAGAGTCACAGGCTTAGCCATATGCAGTGCTTTTCTCTGGAAAATGATAAAACAATAGTTCCTCCAGATCTGGGTCATTTCCTTCACAGTCCTAGGAAATGGATATTTCATTTTGCTCAGTTTCCCCAGAATCCTCTCCTATAAGTTGGCAAAGGGATGCAGACAATCCAACAAAACTTATACTTGATACCTAACTCACACAGTAGGACTCGTTCATTTATTGAAAAATCAAAGACTGCTAGATATGGAAACCTTCACAGCATGGCCTATGAACTTGAGATCTCATGTCAATTATCACTTATGACAGTTGATCTTTTTCTATCCCATCATTGAGTGGGATCCCGTCCTTTTCCGCTGGACCTTTGGCAGTTTTTTGATGACACTGGTTCATTTTTTTCTTGCCTGTTCTCTGCCAACCTGCTCCTGACCTTGAACCTTTTGATTCACGTTTCTGGCTGCCAAAAAGCATGCCATTTCCTCTCTCAGTCTCTAAGTTCTTGACCTTGTCCTCTACTATCCTATTAAATCACAGTTGTGTGTACATTTCTTTCTCTTTCCCTGCTAAAAACTCAAATGTAGGCACTTCCAGTCCTAGGGGGAGAGGGAAAAAAATGAAAGGTGTTACATCAGGTATAGTTTGAACTTGATGCCCACTGAGGTCCCTTCCAACTCTGAGACTCTTTGACATCCCATGAGTCTAGATTTCCAGTGAGCCGACTGAAGTGGTTAAATCCTTGGAGATGTACTATATTAAGTTATCTGGGTTTTGTTCCCCTTCTTTTCAAATAATTGAATCAGAAAAGACATATGTAAGCATGAGCAAGGACAGCAGAACAGGGTGAGAAAACTTTCATTATTCATAGAATTTCTAAACGGTGGCTTCCATGACTCTATCCTTTAGCGCTTGGATTGCTTAGGGAAATTAGATAGTCTCTTGAAATTCAGATCATTTGTATTTCAAACATATTTTACATTTTATTAAGAATCCCAAAGCACAGCCCCTTTGGGAGTGAAGAATTGCTATGCATTACATATTTCTTAGCAAATGTGAGAGGAAAAAATTGTGGCTGGAAAGAAAAAGACCTTTGAGGTAGAAAGAAACCTACCTTTGAGAGATGGTGTGAGATGATGCATCCTGAATCTTGTTAGCTCCTAGCAACATTCATGCTCTGATAGCTTTTCTTTCTTTGTGGCCTCCTTATATATGACAATGACAAATATTCTTAAGGGATTGATTAGCTTAAAAAATATTTTCCCTGGCTAATTTCTATATTGGAAGGCAGAAATAACGAGATGGCTAATGAGGCAGCTACCTGTACCTGAACCTAGGAAAGAGTAGGTGTGATCACAGCTCCTTGTTGGTTGATCAGCTAGAGGTTTGACAGGTGAAGTTGTTAAACTTGGAGCTGTGAAAAGTCCCTTCAAACCATTGAGATATCACAGTGTCTACGGATGGTATTTAATTGATCTTTCTATATGAATGGCAAAATATAGCCCCTTTTTAAGTAGAGCTCTTTGGGCCACAGAATTCAACTTGCATGCAGGGAGAGTGTAATTTCCTTTGATTCAAACAATCTCATTTGACTCAGTGCCATAGACATTTGTTTACTCTGTGCAAGGGAGAAGCTATGTGGTGCAGTGGATAGAGCACCAGTATAGGAGTCAGGAGGACCTGAGTTCAAATTTCACCTCAGACACTTGACACTCACTAGCTGTGTGACCTTGGGCAAGTCACTTAACCCCAATTGTCTCATCCTGGGTCATCTCCAGTCATCCTGATGAATATGTGGTCATTGGATTCAGATGACTCTGGAGGAGAAGTGAGGCTGGTGACCTGCACAGCCCTCCCTCACTCAAAACAAAAGTGAAGTGCAAATCATGTCATCATTTCTCTGATGGTCTGTTCTTTGGCAATGAAGGATGAACACACACACACACACACACACACATACTGTGCAAAGAACTGCTTCAGGCACAGATGATACAAAGAGAAAAAGAAACAATGCCTGCCTGCAAGGAGTTTCCATTTTACTGGAGGGACCAATAGAATGTAAGCAAAACCCAAAGAGAGTTCAACATCAGTGCCAAAATTTATGCCATCAATGAAAATGGAATTTATAAAATCGGATATGAAATAGAAGGCCCTCCTGTTAAAATCAAAAGAGTAGAAACAGATCTAGCTGATATTTAGAGTAAACTGAATGAATTTAGGAGGCCAAATTTCATGACAAATGTATTTTATAGACTCCCATAACTGGAACCCTAGAGTTTGAGTTGGAAGCAAGCTTAGAGCGCATTCTTAGCTCCTCATTTTACAAATATGCCTATATCACTCTAACATCTCCAAGGGAGTTCAAAGGCCATCTGGTCCAATTCCTTCATTTTATCACTGAGGAGAGACTCTATAGAGACTAAATAACTTGACAAAGGTCACCTTACCCAGTGAGGGAGTCAGAACTTGAACCTGGATCTTCTAACTCTGGGCAGTTAGATGGCCTAGCAGATAAAGCACCAGGACTGGAGTCAGGAAGACCCAAGTTCAAATGCAGTCTCAGATATTTATTGGCAGTGTGACCCTGGGCAAGTCACTTAACCCTGTCTGCCTCAGTTTCCTCATCTGTCAAAAGAGTTAGAGAAGGAAATGGCAAACCATTCCAGTATCTTTGTTAAGAAAACCCCAAATGGGGTCATGGAGAGTCAGACACAACTGAAGGACTAGATAAGTTCTGACTCAATGTAATGTTGCCCCCACCAGCCACATCAAACTTCCTGCATGGTCCTAGGGAAGTTTTTTGGCTTTCCGATTTCCTTGTCCCTAAAATGAAGCAATATAACCTGGTTTATTTGACTCATGGGGTCAAGGTGATGAATGATGCTAGAAGAAAGTAGGCAGGAAAATCAAGACCACTAATCATAGCAGTCCAATATCTAGATTGGCTTTCTCAGCTACTCCTGCCTCTCAATAAAGAGCAATGTTTGGGAGGCAGGAGTTTCCAGGTCGGTTTCCTGTAACTCTGAAGGGTTTACAGCGTGTGGTCAATTAGACAGAACCAAGAATAGCCTCTTATTCCATGACCTTTGCCTGGAGAAATCCCTTTGCTTAGTTCAAGGTCTTTCATCTTTGGTCATGAAACTGTCCCTTATTCCTCTGAGCTACAAGGGAACTCTTCCTCTTGGGATATGATGGAATTTTGTTCAGACATCTCCTATTTATCCATATTCTAAGTCATAATTATCTCTTTATATTATCTTATTGCCTCCCCTTACCCCCAATAATCTGAGAGCTCCTTGGGGATGAGGACTAGGTTTTGCCTTTGTATTCTTAGAAACTAGGGGAGAAAGACAGAAACACATTGACAGGGAGAAAGAGAAGGAAAAAAAAACATGGGAGGGAGAGAGAGGGGAGGGGAGGGGGAGGGAGAGAGGAAGGGAAGGAGAGAGAGACAGACAGAGAAAGAGACAGGAGATGGTGAGGAGGAAGAAACAGAACAGAGACAGAGGGAGGGAGAGAAGGAGGGAGAGAGAGAGAGAAAGAGAGAGAGAGAGAGAGAGAGTTTGAACTTGTGATTTCACTGGTATAAGGAACTCTGAGGTGAGGAAACTTACTCAATCGTCATTCATGTCCTACAACTTTTTAGAGAATTGTCCAGAGCAGTGGTGTCAAATTCCAATAGAAATATGTCCCTGTAGTTTTCTATTGACTTAGAAAACCACAAATTAGTTTTGGCTGCGTCATATTGCATATTTATTTTATTAAACATTTCCCAATTATATTTTAATATGGTTTAAGTTTTGCTGGTCAAGAGTCTGATACTCATGCGACCAGCCCAGGCTTACACAGCCAAAGGTAGGAGTTGTACTAGGATCATGGGTATTAAATGTTTGCTAAACTGAATTGAACTGTGATACAAAATGATGGAACATGAGCCATATCAGCATGAGAGTGTTTGGTTTGGAGTCAGAGAATCTGCTTTCAGCCCCCAGCTCAGCAGCGGGATAAGGCGATGCAGTAGAAAGAGAAAGAAAAAGTGGGATTTAAAGCCTGCCTCAGGAACTTTCAAGCTGTGTGATCTTGGAAAAATCTTTTTAAAAATTTTTTTTATCTTTTATTAATTAATTTATTTGTTTTCAGTTTTCCATAATCACTTCCATATATCTTAGATTTTCCCCCTGCCCTCCCCCTCCTTCCCCAAGATAGCATGCAATCTTATATAGATTCTACATATACAGTCTTATTAAATACATTTTCACCTTAGTAATGTTGCAAGAAGAATTAAAATGAATTGTAGAAACCATAAAAGAAAACAAAACAGAACATAATACAAAAGAAAACGATCTGCTTCAATCTGCAATCCAATTTCATAGTTCTTTCTCTGGATGTTGAAGACGTTTTGCCTCGAGTCCACTGGAAATTTTGTATGTCCTTGTGATACTGTGAAGGGCTAAGTCTACCAGAAAAGTTCCTTGCACACTGTGGTTGTTGCTGTGTATGTTCTCCTAGTTCTGCTCCTTTCACTCAGCATCAGATCATGTAAGTCCTTCCAGGCTCTCTGAAGTCTTACTGTTCATCATTTCTTATAGCACAACAGTGTTCCATCACAATCATATACCACAACTTGCTGACCCTAATTGATGGGTATCCCCTCAATTCCCAGTTCTTGGCCACCACAAAGAGAGCTGCTATAAATATTTTTGTACATGTGGGACCCTTTCCCATTTTTATGATCTCTTTGGAATACAGTCCTAAAAACGATATTGCTGGGTCAAAAGGTATGCACATTTTTGTAGCCCTTTGGGCATAGTTTGGAAAAATCGTTTAACTTCTAGTCTCTGTTTTCATATCCGTAAAGTGGGGATGGTAAGAATACTGTCCAATTCACAGAGCTGTTGGATCAAATGAGATTACACACACATACACATACACACACACACACTTGTGTGTGCATGCAAATGTTCAGGCATTATTTAAATGCTCATACGCTACAAATGTGGTATCTTTTGATCCTTACAGCAATCCTCAGAGGTAGTTACTACTATTGTAAAAATTTAAGGAAACTGAGGCAGACAGAAACTCACACAGCTAGTAAATGTCAGAGATCACATCTGAACTCAGGTCTTCCTGACTCCTGGAGGACGACTCTGTCTGCTATATCATTTAGCTGCCTCTCTCAGGCCTGAGCAGCTCAGGTTGCTGATGCCCAGGCATTTCTGAGGGTAGAGTTGTTTGGGCTCCTACAGAATGAGTTGGCACTCTCTCTCCTTTCCTTTTGACTCTCAACTATCCCTTCCCTTCTCCTTGGCAGCCCTATATAGCATTTCACACCCTGGAAGGTCCCTTTAGCCCAGGGAGGACCTGGCTGGCTGTTCAAGAAGGCTGGGTGTTTTCTGTTATGAGTACCTTGGAGTCCATTCCCCTCCTTTTCTACAAATGGGAAAACTGAGGCACAGAGAGCACTTGCTTAGGGTCACACAGTGTTTGAGGAGGGTGGGGTATGAACACAAATCTTCCAGGCTCCAATTCCAGTAACATTTCTATTACATGAAGAGTCAAGTAATATTTTATTTTAATTCTGTCTTCAAAGTGTGATCTTTTAATTCTGAACCACTATAGTGATTTTAATTGCATTTTACAGTCCACATGTGTTCATTACATTTTAAAATTCATACCTGTTGGACTGAATCTAATTTAGGTTTGACCTATGAGGTTGGGATCACTTTACCTCTTTGACCCCCTTTTCCTTATTATAACACATGGAGGTTGGATAAAATGATCTCAAAGCTCCTTTCCAGTGTGAAATTTTGGGATTGCTAAGGTTTCAAACACTGAGTTAATATCTTTTCTACAAAGAATTAACCTGTTGGCAAATTCAATCAATATCAGAGCTGAAATCTAAACCATAGTTCTTAAAATTATCATGGGAGCATAGACTTAGAGCTGAAAGGGATCTTTGAGATAATCTAGTTCAATTTACAGCTGAGGAAACTGAGTCCCAAAAAATGAAATGATTTATTTGCTCAAGGTCACACAGGTAGCAAATGATCTTGCTATAATTTGAACCCAGTCCCCTCACTTCAAATCCAGCATTCATTCTGGGTACCATGCTTCTTACAATCTAATTTATAAATAGCAAAGCAATAGTTTAATGAGAAACCGTGTTGGACATAGTCAAGGTGGTAGAGTGTGAAGGGAGCTGGACCTGGAATCAGAGGACCCAAATTCAGATCTCAGATCTGCCACCAGTCTCTTTGTGACTCTTTGATTCAGTGACGCTGGCCCCCTGGTCATCCCAGGAAAATATTCTCCATCTCTTGGCTCTGGGCATTTTCTCTGGCTGTCTCCCATGCCTGGAATGCTCTCCCTCCTTAGACTTGCCTACTGCCGTCCTACTGAAATCCCACCTTCTCCAGAAAGCCTTCCTTAATCCCATTTCATTCTTGTGCCTTCTCTCTGTTAATTGTACGCATTTGTTGACATGTTGTCTCCCACAATGGAATGTAAACTCCTTGAAGACAGGGGCTGACTTTTGCCAGTGCTTAGCCTGGAACATGGATGTTTAATATTTATTCATTGATTTCACCTCTTAGGGACTCAGTTACCTTTTCTGAACAATGAGGGTTCAGACAAGATGACTTTTAAGCATTTCTTTTTCCTTGCAGCCTACAAACCTGACCTTTAAACATTGGCTTTCTGCAAAATAGGATGAGAAAATTCCCCTGGTGCTAGGGCAAGGGGCGTAGTTTCTAGAGCATGGCACCTCATGCTCCTCTCCTCCCACTCCCCTCTTTTCCTTAAGGAAAATCAAGACATCCAATTTCCCCATAGAGAACATGAGCTAAATGGGAAGATTGTCTTCTGTATTACTCTGCCCTTCCTTTCCTTTTAATTCCTTATAAGTCCTTTCCAAACATGCTGTTCTGGCATCTCTTTGAGATGCCTCGTTTGGACATCCTTAACTCTCAAGACCTTCTTGGCACCTGCTGGGAAGTCAGGGACCCTAGGATTCAGCCAGCATGGAATTTTTAGGAGGAAGGAAGAAGAGGAGGAGGAGCAAAGTGTATCTACTTAAAGTATCATAGATTGAGACCTGGAAGGGACTTTGGAATTTACTGAATCCAACTCCTTTATTTTACATAGAAGAAAAATGAGGCTAAGAGATGACTTGCTAAGGTCACACAGGTGGTACTCGTGAACGAATAAGTTAATAGGACCTAACCACCTTACAGATTACCACTAGGTGCTATGCTAGCCAGTGTGGACCAGTCAGGGATTTGAATGGAAGTTGAATTTAATTAGTAATATAACAACTCATATTGCCCCACTTAATGGAAAATCTACTTGCTTATTCTCCACCTATCCTTATCTCCTCTCTTCAACAAAACCAGCCTACCCTTTAATTCATTCCTTTCAGGACTTTCAAGGGATTAGGTTTTTAATCTTTGATAAATTAAGGTGTTAATGTTAGTTCTGATAAATAGTGTTTTAATCCAGTCAGGCATATTTTAAAAACAAATAAATATAAAGGATTATTGAAGAAACTTAGAGCTGGAAGGTGCTTAGAGGTCCAATCACCTCATTTTACAGGTAGGAGACTGAGGCACTTTTCCCAAGTTCACAAAGGAACTGGCAGAGGAATGTGGGTCCTGATTCGAAATTCAGTGCTTTTCCTACTGTGCCAAAGGACTGAATTTCTAACACTGAAAATTTTCGATACTGTGAGGGAAATAATTAGGCTAGCAGTCCCACCCAATGCTCTAATGCAGAGGTGGGGAACCTGAGCCCTCTAGATCCTCAAGTGAGGTCCTTTGACTGAATCCAAACTTCACAGAACATATCCCTTAAAAAAAGGATTTGTTCTGAAAAACTTGGATTTAGTCAAAAGGTTACTCTTGAGGACCTAGAAGACCTCGAGGTTGCAGGTTCCCCACCCCTGCTCTAATGTAACCACCCCTGCCAACATGGAAGTTTGGCCTGCCCTTGCCACTGGCCCCCAGAAATGTTCTTGGGGGCATTATACAATGGGAGGTAGCTCTCAGGATCAGACAGGACTATAATGAGAACTCTTTATTTGAAAAAAGATAGATTTTTCATTTAATAACAGCAGGCACTAAGTAAATGTTGAACTCAGCCAAATTGAAGGTAAGCAGCTCAACTAGCCCACATCCCCTGGTGATAGGACTCCTGTGCTTGATCAAAGAAAACACAGTCAGTGTAAAGGATGATAAGATAAAAATAAATAAATAAATAAATAAATAAAAGGAAAAGATGAAACTGGGCCATTGCTTGTCTTCTTTCTTTCCAAAGCTTTATCAGGGGATGTTTATCCTAAGAAAAATAAGTAAGGTTTAATCTATAGCTCCATTATGCAGTCCAGCTAGCTTTCCTCCTACCTTTGTCAATAACTCACTTCTGAGCAAAGGCAGCAGGTGGATATGAGTGAGAGTTTCCTGGCCCCTCCCTGGAGAGAACCAAACCCTACCAGGTATGGTGGCAGGAAATCACTACTGTGATACAGCGCTCCCCAGCCTCTCCCCTGCTCTCTCCTTCCCCTACCCATCCTCAGACATTTGAGATAATATTTTAAAGACAAATGAAACCACTGAGCACAATCTAACTGGAAATGCCATCTCCTTTCTCTGTGTCTTATCTGAAGCTACACTTTTTGGGTGAGACTACCATTAGAATGTAGTCAGAATCCAGAGCTAAAATCTAAAATGGTTATGGAGTGGAATGAATGAGTGAGCCTGTCTATCCTTGTCCTCTCTCTCTCTCTTTCTCTCTCTCTCTGTCTCTCTCTCTCTGTCTGTCTGTCTGTCTCTCTCTCTCTGTCTCTCTCTCTCTGTCTCTATCTTTCTCTCTCTTTCTCTCTCTCTCTGTCTCTCTTTTTTTTATTTATTTAACTTTTTACATTCATTTGCACAAAATTTTGGGTTCCAATTTTTTCTCCCCTTTTTCTCCCCTCCCCTCACCCCAATGCACCGAGCAATCTAATTTTCCCTATCTCCAATCTGCCCTCTCTTCTGTTATCCCTCCCTTCTCTTGTCCCCATCTTCTCTTTTGTCCTGTAGGGCCAGATGACTTTCTATTCCTCATTACCTGTATGTCTTATTTCCTAGTAGCAACAGCAATACTAAACAGTTGTTCCTAAAACTTTGAGTTCCAAATTCTCCCCATCCCTCCCTCCCCACCCATTCCCTTTGGGAAGGCAGGCAATTCAACATAGGCCCTATCTGTGTAATTTTGCAAATGACTTCCATAATAGTCGTGTTGTGTAAGACTAACTGAATTACCCTCCATCCTATCCTGCCCCTCATTGTTTCTATTCTGTCTTTTGATCCTGTCCCTCCCTGAGTGTTGACTTCAAATTGCTCCCTCCTCCCATTGCCCTCCCTTCCATCATCCCCCCCCTTGCTTATCTCCTTCTCCCCCACTTTCCTGTACTGTAAGATAGGTTTTCATACCAAAATGAGTGTGCATTTTATTCCTTCCTTTAGTCAAATGTGATGAGGGTAAACTTCTTGTTTTTTTTTTTTCTCAGCTCTCCTCTTTTTCCCTCCACTAAAAGGTCTCCTGCTTGCCTCTTAAATGACATATAATTTACCCCATTCCATTTCACCCTCTTTCCTCCCCCTACCTTTCTCTCTCACCATTTACCTTAATTACTTTTAAGATATGGTCCCATCCTATTCAATTCACTCTGTGCTCTCTGCCTCTGTATGTGCGTGCATGTGTGTATGTGTGTGTGTGCACACGTGTACATGTGCGTGTGATCCCACCAACTACCCAGATACTGAAAAGTTTTAAGAGTTACAAATATTGTCTTTCCATGTAGGAATGTAAACAGTTCAACTTTGGTAAGTCCCTTATGACTTCTCTTTGCTGTTTACTTTTTCATGCTTCTTCTCATTCTTGTGTTTGAAAGTCAAATTTTCTTTTCAGCTCTGGTCTTTTCATCAAGAATACTTCAAAGTCCTCTGTTTCATTGAAAGACCATATTTTCCCCTGAAGTGTTATACTCAGTTTTGCTGGGTAGGTGATTCTTGGTTTTAGTCCTAGTTCCTTTGACTTCTGGAATATCCTATTCCATGCCCTTTGATCCCTTAATGTAGAAGCTGCTAGATCTTGAGTTATCCTGATTGTATTTCCACAGTACTGGAATTGTTTCTTTCTAGCTGCTTGCAAGATTTTCTCCTTGAGCTGGGAGTTCTGGAATTTGGCCACAATGTTCCTAGGAATTTCTCTTTTTGGATCTCTTTCAGGCGGTGATCGATGGATTCCTTCCATACTTATTTTGCCCTCTGGTTGTAGAATGTCAGGGCAGTTTTCCTTGATAATTTCATGGAAGATGATGTCTAGGCTCTTCTTTTGATCATGACTTTCAGGTAGTCCCATAATTTTTAAATTGTCTCTCCTGGATCTATTTTCCAGGTCAGTTGTTTTTCCCATGAGATATTTCACATTATCTTCCATTTTTTCATTCTTTTGGTTTTGTTTTGTGATTTCTTGGTTTCTCGTAAAGTCATTAGACTCCATCTGTTCCATTCTAATTTTGAGAGAACTATTCTCTTCAGTGACCTTTGGAACCTCTTTTTCCATTTGGCTAATTCTGCTTTTGAAAGCTTTCTTCTCCTCATTGGCTTTTTGAACCTCTTTTGCCAATTGAGTGAGCCTATGTTTCAAGATGTTATTTTCTTCAGCATTTTTTTGGGTCTCCTTTACCAAGGTATTGACCCGTTTTTCATACTTTTCTTGCATCTCTCTCATTTCTCTTTCCAATTTTTCCTTCACCTGTCTAACTTGCTTTTCAAAATCCTTTTTGAGCTCTTCCAAGGCCTGAGCCCACCCGACATCCACCTGGGTTGTCTGGGATACAGAGGCCCTGCCCTCCACGTATTTCCCTGATGGCAAAAATATTTCCTTGTCATCGTCAGATCTGAAAGTCGGGATCATTTGCATTTGCTCAAAAAAGCTCTCTATAGTCTTATTTTTCTTCCCTTTTCTAGGCATTTTCCCAGCCAGTTACTTGACTTCTGAGATTCCTGTCCACCCCTGCCTAGATCCGCCCAGCTAGTGCTTGGGGTCTGAGATTCAAATGGGCTTTTCGCAGCAGGCGCGGCTGCTATTCAATGTGAGCTTTAGTTCTGGTGCTGGGGTTGGGGCAGGGCCACCTCCCAGGCTCAGTTCCCTCAGGGGCTTTATGCAGAGACCTTCAGTGATGGAGTGGGTGGGGCAGGGCCGCCTCCCAGGCTCAGCTCCCTCAGGGGCTTTATGCAGAGACTTTCAGTAATGAAGATTCTGCCTGCTTGCTCAGGGAGTCCCGGGGGCTGTAGCTGCTGCTGCTGCCTCTGCCTCCACCACTTCCTGCCCCTGCCTCTGCCTCCGCCGCTTCCTCCCGAGGGGGCCTGAGCCATGGAGACACCCCGCTCCCTGCTTGTCCAGCCCAGCCATCTCTCTCACTGACCTGTAGCTTCTGTGGGCAGAGGGACCTTCCCGGCCGCTGGAGATTCCATCCCTGAAGCCTGCTTGGCTCAGCTTGTCTGGGGCCACCCGGCCAGGGCAGCGCTGGGGTGGGGTTTGCTTTCCGGGGTGCAACGCACCCTGGGGACCGCTCTCCAGGGCTCTCTGGAATGGAAATCTCTTCCACTGTGTTTCTGCACACCCTTCAGTGATCCAGAACTTATGGGGAGCTCTTCTTACATTAAATGCATGGGCTGTGGGTTCAGAGCTAGCACACAGTGATTCTTTCTACTCTTCCATCTTGACTCCACCCCTCTGTCTCTCTTTCTCTGTCTCTGTCTCTCTCTGTCTCTCTCTCTTTCTCTATCTCTGCCTCTCTCTGTCTCTGTCTCTCTCTGTCTCTCTCTCTCTCTGTTTCTCTCTCTCTCTGTCTCTCTCTCTGTCTTTCTTTCTCTGTCTCTGTCTTTCTCTGTCTCTCTCTCTTTCTCTGTCTCTGCCTCTCTCTGTCTCTCGACTCTCTGTCTCTGTCTCTCTCTGTCTCTTCTCTCTGTCTCTCTCTTTCTCTCTCTCTCTGTCTCTCTCTCGACTCTCTGTCTCTGTCTCTCTCTGTCTCTTCTGTCTCTCTGTCTCTCTCTCTGTCTCTCTCCCCCTTTCTCTCTCCCTTTCTCCCTTTCTCTCTGTCTCTCCCTCTCTCTCTCTCCCTCTCTCTCCCCCCTTTCTCTTTCTCTCTCCCTTTCTCCTTCTCTCTCTGTCTCTCTGTCTGTCTCTTTCTCTCTCTCTCTCTCTTCCTCTATTTCTCTCTTTCCTTATTTTCCTAATTATACTTACTTTGATACTTAAAAAGAGAATGTCAATTTCTGGACAGGAAAACTTAGGGGCTTGGAGGCCAGGAATGTTAGGGAGGAGTCTGAATTGATGACAGTGATCCTAAAGAGTTAAACCAGTCCTCAGATTCCCAGCCAGCGATGTGCCATTCAGGGAAAACTTAAAAATTTATGAAGATCATGTCTCATGGGCTCCCAGGACTTGCTGAATTCTGCTGTGACAGTAATAGCTTTACTTTTCACTCTCATCCTCCTACTAACAGCTTTGTGCCCAACCTTCTAGAACTTTCTACAAAGCTCAGGATTTAAATATTTCACAGTCAATAACCAGCATTTGTTGATATACTCTGATTTTTATATACATGCTAATAGAAAGGTACATGACACATAGTTAGATTATAGATGATAGGGAGGTGGAAATGTAGATAGACAAGTAGACTGACAGGTAAGTAGTTAGGTAGATGAATAGATAGATAAATATTTTGAAAGAGCACTGAGAACTAGTTAAAACAACCACAAGACAGTATTTCAGAAAATGCATGATACTCCCTTCCTGCCCTTATTATTATATAACATGACATGGCAGCGGGTGACAGTGAAAAGCCAATGTTGAATTGATTATGGGAGGACAGGCATCCTAATGTACTACTGGTGAAGCTGTGGAAAGCAGTTTAGAGTTGTGCTAAGAAAGTGACTAAAATACCCACTTCCTTTGACCCAGAGAAGTGACTGCTAAGAATATAAGGCAGGAAGGTATTTGTGTGTTTGTTTTTGTTTTTTAAATGGTTTCATGTACACCAACCATACTTATAGGTAGCTAGGTGGAGCTGTAGTGCATAGGGTACCAGGCCTGGAGTCAGGAACACTCAGCTTTCAAATCTGGCCTCAGACACTAGCTATGTAACCCTGGATAAGTGGCTTAATCCTGTTTGCCTCAGTTTCTTCTGTCAAATGAGCAGGGGAAGGAAATGGCCGACCACTCTAGGATCTTCACCAAGACAACCCCAAATGGGATCATGAAGCGTTGGACATGCCTGAAAAAGAACTGGACAGCAACAAAAAATACTTATGGAAGCACTTTTTTTTTGGTAACAAAGAATTAGAAACATAGTATTTGCCTATGGTTTGAAGGGTTGGGGAACCCTATTCAGTCAAAGGGCCACACTTGAGGACCTAGAGGGCCACATGTGGCCTCAAGGCCATAGGTTCCCCACCTTTGGTTTAGGGAGTAGTTAAAAGAGTCATGGCAATGAAATATAACTGCACTGTAAGAAACAGTGATTACATTAATGAGAAGCATGGGAAATCTTAAGTGAACTGATGCAGACTCAAGTAAAAAGAATAAAACAGTTTATGCAATGACTACAAGGATAGAAATAGAATGAAAAACTTCAAAACTGAATGTTGCAAAATTGTAATGACCAAACTTGGACCCCAAACTGAGATATGAGGAGGCACATCTCCCCTTCGGTTTGCCAAGGTGGGGTACTATATACAGTGGAATACAGCATATACTGTTGACTCAGGAATGTATTAGTTTGGCTAAACTTTTTTTTTCCTCTTTGTTTTAAGGGGTGACTCTGGGAGTAAGAGGGAGGGAGAAGAATATATTGGGAAATGTAGGTGATATAAAACCAAAAGATACCAATATTTTATTTTAATTAAAAAGAGAAAAGCATAGTCTCAGGGTTACAAAGAGATTGAGTACACGTATTAATCACTCATTTTGTGAAAGGCAGTGTGCTAAATATTAGGGACTTAGAGACAGTAAAAAAACAGTTCCTGCTCACAAGAAGTTTACATTCTACAGGGAAGATATAATATTCTTTGTAGGCAAGTAAAACCAGAGTATGTAGGCATTTAAAATGTCATTCCAAGATGGGATTAACGGCTCCTATTAGCAGAAAAGTGGAATGCTTATTTGCTATGTTTTAATTACTCCATTATTTTGTAATTAAATCTATTTCTATAAAATTATTTCTCTTAATCCAAAAGAGAGACATGCTTATTTTCCTTGGGCTGTAATGTCATGGTATGGGGAATTTAATTATTTGAAGGGTAAGGGTAGTGTGTGACAAATTCCATACAGAGATTTATATGGCAGGAACCTAGGTTGGTCACCAAACCTGCTCTCTGTTTTGCTTGTTGATGGCTGTAGGTTGATTGAAAACTAACACTGATACAAGCCCCTTGGTGTGGAAAGTTGTCAAATCAACACCCATTTATTAAGCACCTACTATGTTCCAGGCAATGTGTTGAGTGCTGGGGACTAAAAAAAGACAAAAAAGTACCTATCCTCAAGAGGCTCATAATCTAATGGAGAAAGAGCAGATAAGTATTTATACAGTCCCTACTATAGGCCAGATATGTGCTAAGCACTTGACAAATACTGTCTCATTGGTCCTCACAACAACCCTGGGAGGGAGATGCTATTATTATAGTTGAGACAGCTGCAGCAACACACACAGGTTAAGTGACTTGCCCAAGGTCATATAGCTAGTAAGTGTCTGAGGACAGATTTGAACTCATCTCCCTGATTCCAGACCCAGTGCACTATATGCTCATGACACTTAGCTGCTTGATGACGGAAGAGAAAATGCAAACAACTGTGCCAACAAGATATATATAGGGCAAACGGGAAAGAATCACAGAGGAAAGGTACGAACTTTAGGAGGATCAGGAAAAGGCTTTGAGCTGAGACTTGAAAGAAAATAGGGAAGATGGGAGGCAGAAGCCAGCAGGGAGCAGATATGGAGAGTGGGGGACAGCCAGTGAGAATACATGGAGACAAGAAGTGTGCTGTCTTTTTTGAGGAACAGCAAGGAGTCCAGTGCCCCTGAATCAGAGGATATACAGAGAGGAGCTAGGGGTGAGAAGACTGGAAATGCAGAAAAGGACCAGGTTATGAAGGGCTCTAAAAGCCAAAGAGGAGTGTCTGGTCCTGTCCTTCAGGTAATAGGGAGCCTCTAGAATTTATTGAATGGGGGTGACATGGTCAGACCTATGCTTTAGGAAGATTCGATTCACATAGAAGGTGCTTAGTAAATATTTATTGAATTAATTCAATAAACATTTATTAAGCACCTACTTTGTGTCAGACATGGGGATCCAAATTAGAAAGAGCTGCTGCTCTCAAGGAACTTACCAGGGAAGATAAAACACAAAAAGGAAACTGAGTGGGAGCAGGGTAGCTACAGCTGATATCAGGTGAAATTCAGCTGCCAAGCTGAGCAAGGCCAAGTGTGCTCTCTCAAGGGCAGTTTTAGGAAAGGGTTTGCTGCCCCACCCCCAGTCCTCCAATCAGAGGGCAGAGAGGCTGAGGGAGGAGGTGTCCAGGCTTGAGTTTGCAGCTCTGCCATGACATGAGAAGTGAGCAGCCATATAGGTCCAGATCTGGGGGAGAAAGCGAGGCTGGTGACTTTGCACAGCCCTCCCTCCCTCCCTGAAATCCAATCCACTCACATGTCATGGCATCACCTCCCTGATGTCATGGATCTCTTTGAGAACGAAGGATAAACAACAAGTGATGAGCTTTAGAGGCAGGGAAACCAACCAGAAAAAGAAGCAAAGCGAGAATTCCTTGGAAGAAGTCTGAGTCCTCATCTTCTTTCCCTATTGTTACCATGTGTCAGCCTGACTGCGTGTGTATGGTCTGTTCAGATGGTGAATGTGGGGGAGGAAGATAAACGGATACATCTGTTTTGAAACAATGCATCTAATTTTCCACTGGCGACGATGTTCTGACAGGCTAGCAACCATCTCATCAACGTGTTCATTATAAACATGCTTAGTGGCCAGGGGAAATTGAGGTAAGAACAGCGAAATCAAAATACAAGGAAGAGTCATGTTAATTTGAAATTTAATTACCCGGGTAGGGAAAAGGATTCATTCGAAGAGCAGGTATTTATTCTGCTGTCTCAGAACATTACCCAGGGGTAGACAGAGGCTTTGACAGAAGAAATATTATTTTCTGTGGAGCTGTTTAAAAAAAACCCAACCAAACAAACCAACTCAGCAGGTTGTAGTGGAAACAAGACTTTGGGACTCCGGTAGGGACTATTTTTCATTTTGAGGAAAAGATCCTGGCAGAATTTTAATGGACTAAGGATGAAAAGAAAGTCATCAAACTTGGAAGAGAAGCTGAGTGTAAGAGCTCTGTGGTTTGCTTTTTTTATGGCCTCATTTAAAAGGCAAAAACTAAACGCCATTTGGTTCAGCATTTGAGTAAATTACTGAGGATGCAGCAGCTTTTTGACCTTCTCGTTTCCTTGTAAATTTGGCTGCAATATCACGTCAGAATCATTGCCTTACAGTCTAATATTGTTTAAGCTTCAGGATATGAAAAACAAACCTTTCCATTTCACAGATGGGATCACTGAGACCCAAGAAAGAGAGGAATGTGTCCTTCTACCCAAGGTCACATTGCCAGTCTGAGACAGAGTATTCTGCACAGTGAGAAATCTTACATGTTGAATTCACTTGAACAAAAAGTTCTTAAGCACCTACTACAGGCAACGCCTCATGCTAAATGCTGGGAGTTCCCGAATGAGTTAAGATATTGAGACTAATCCAGTGCAGATAAGAAAACTGAGGCTCAGGGAGGTTAAGTGATTTTGTCCAAGGTGCAACAGGTACTAAGTGGCAGACAGGTCATCTAATTCCAAATCCAGTTTGCTAGGCTTATATTTGAAGAGCTTAGAATTGAATAAAAAGGATGACAGATATATATAAAAAATGCTGTTAAGTTGCTACTAGGTGATACAGTGGATAAAGCACCAGGCCTCGAGTCAGAAAAACTTATTTTCCTGAGTCCAAATCCAGTCTCAGACACTTACTAGCTGTGTGACCCTGAGCAAGTCCTTTAACCCCTTTTACCTCAGTTTTCTCATCTGTCAAATGCGTTGGAGAAGGAAATGACAAACTACTCTAGTATCTTTGCTAAGAATGCCCCAAATGGAGTCATGAAGAGTTGGACTGAAGCCTTTGACTGTATGAATCATAATAAAATATGGCAAGTTCTCAGAAGTGGGAATACTAGATCATCTTACTTGAATGAGGGTCAGGAACCAAACATGGAACAACTGTTGCTTTAAGATTGGAAAAGGAGTATGGAAAAGACTGTATATTGTCACCTTATTTATTTAACTTATATACAGAGTATATTATGAAAAATGCCAGGCTGGATGAATCAAAAGCCAGAATTAAGATTTTGGGAGAAATCAGTAATCTCAGATATGTAGATGAAACCACTCCAGTGTCAGAAAGTGAACAGGGATTAAGAAGCCTCTTGAGGAGAGGAAAAGAGGAGAGTGTAAAAGCTGGTTTCAAGTTTAACATAAAAAAAAAGATCCTGGCAACTGGTCCCATTGCTTCCTGGCAAATAGAGGGAGAAGAAATGGAAGCAGTGTCAGATTTTCTATTCTTGGGCTCAGAGATCACTGCAGATGGAGACTGTAGCCATGAAATTAAAGAATGTTTGCTTGTTCCTTGGAAGGAAAGCTATGGCAAAGCTGGACAGAATACTAAAAAGTACTACATTGCTGACACAATTCTGTATAGTCAAAGCAATGCTTTTTCCAGTAGCAATGTATATCCAACTGTGAGAGTTGGACTATAAGGAAAGGGGAGCACCACAGAATTGATGCTTTCAAATTGTGGCACTGGAGAAGACTTTTGAGAATCCCTTGGACAGAAAGAAGGCCGAATCAGTCAATACTTAAAGTAATTAACTCAGGCTATTCACTGCAAGGTCAAATAATGAAACTGAAACTTAAATACTTTGGCCACATAATGAGAAAATGGGACACCTTGGAAAAGACCCCGATGTTGGGAAAGATTGAAGGCAAAAGGAAAAGGTGAGAGGAGAGGGGGAGACAGATAGTGTCATGGAAACAACGAACAATGACAAACTTTGGGGGATCATGGAGAATAGAAGGACCTGGGTGCTATGGTCCATGGCGTCATGGAGAGTTAGACACGACAGAACAACAAAAAAACATTTCAAAGGTAGAGTGTGTTAAGAACAGAAAAGTCCAGACAAAATGCTATGAGAAGTTTTTGAGAGAGATCACTTTCAGCTTAGGGGGATTAGCAAATGCTTCATGGAGGCGGTGATATTTAAGTTGGTCCTTGACATGAGGGAAGCATCTTAATAGGTCAAGCCATTTATGACAGGTGAGAAACCTGACAGTCATGGGTGACCATATGTATAAAGATCCAGAGACTGGTAAGTGTAGAATGTGAATGAAATATGGTGAGGAGTCTGCTTTGTTTGGAATGTGTAGTACATTCTAGTGGTGCTAGTCTCCTTGGACTTTAGCAATACTTTAAGATCTGGTCACCACATATTAGGATGGACATTGACGAGCCAGAGTGTTTGGACACAGTGGACTGGCTAGCTTCTGAGAGCCTTTCCAACTCTCACATTCTCTGACTCTGAAAAAGGAAATATATTCATTTGTTTTCCTTTATGAAAAGGGAGGATACTATCAGGGAAAGGGGGAAATCATGAGGAAATGGCAGTGATAGAAGAATCAATTAAACATTTTATAAAAAAAATGGAAACGAGACTAGAAAGGCAGGGTTGAGTCAATATGTGGAAGATCTTGAATATCAGTATAAGATTTTCAAACATTAAGGTAACTTCAAATTGTCAAATCCTCTGATTCTTTAATGGGAAACCATTGGGAATGTTTGATTAAAGAGCAACATGGTACATTAGGAAGGTGACTTTTGCAATTGTATGAAGGATGATTGGAGAGAGAAGAAAACGGAGGCAGAGGGAGCAGTTAAGAGGCTATTACAATAGCCAGAATGATTAGTTACTGGAGGTGGTGAATTGGTTGGTTAAGGAGGCTGATCATTGCTCACTGCAGGTCTACATGGTCCTTTATTCTCTTGCCTTGCATATGTTGCCATTTACAGAGAAATCGATTATTTTCAGTAGAAAAAGAATGTTTCCTTGTCTTCATTCCACCACTAAATATGCCTATGTGCAGTGGATAGTACAGAGAAAAAGAAAAACAAAGCAGGACATTCTTGGGGACTGGTTTTTGTGTTTATTTGTAATCTACTTAAGGAAAGAAGAAAACACTGATTTCTTAAATACCTACTATGTGCCTGGCACTGTACTAAGTGCCTTACAAATTTTATCTCATTTGATTCTCACAACAGTGCAAGGTAGGTGGTATTATTTTTCTCATTTTTCATTTTTGAGGAAACTAAGGCACATAGAGTTTAAGTGACTTGCCTAGGATTACAATTAGGAAGTATCTGAGGCTACATTTGAATTTAGCTGTTCTTGCCTCCAGGTTCTGTGCTTTATCCACTGTGCCACTTAGCTGCCTATATAGATATATGTGTCTGTCTTTACATGATGATGACATTTATAAAAAAATTTTACATGTTTTATTTGGTCCTCACAGCAACACTGTGAGATCCTTACAACAATACTCCTATTTTACCCCCTTTACAGATGAAGAAACTGAGGCAGACCAAGGTTAAGTGACTTACCCAGGGTCACATAGCCAGTATGTGTCTGAGACAGAATTTGACTTCAGATTTTGCTGACTCTAAGCCCAGCATTCCATCCATTGTGTCACTTAGCTGCCTATACACACACCCATTGCCTTATTTTGGTGAGGGTATGACCCTAGGTTCTCAAAGCTTGGCCAGCAGAACTTGAGCTATGCCAGTTTCTACCAAGCTTGAAGGCAGGCCTGAAGGTAGGAGATGATGAGCTTGCTGTCTGAGCTCTGATTGAACTTAGGGAGAATCATCTCCAGAGGACTGGCTGCAGGGTGATGAATTTTTCCAACCATAGTATCTGGCGAAGACAATCTAGTCAGGCACAGATGCATTGTGTTCTGCCTCAGTGGAGATAATCCCACACTGCTAAAGTCCTTGAAGTATTGAGTTATTAACTTAGGTATTTCTCCTTGAATGATTTATCACTATTTGTGTGCAAAAAAGTGTGAAGGCCTTCCATATGTCATCCATCCTCCCTTGCCATGCTGATATTTTTTTTTACCCCTCTCCCTATTTACCAAACATTGTGTCAAATCCCAGAAGAGAAAAATGTCCCTCTTTAATCTGCTGAGTTTTGCTTCAGCTCTTGTGGCTTAGTCTAAGTGAAGGTGTAGCCTTATCGTTACAAAGCTGACTGGCCAAGGGGGAGTTGTCTAGGAAGGACATTGTTATTGCTAGCATGCTTGGTGAGATATAGGCAGCAGGCAAGACTTGATGATGGCAGCAGAAAATGGCTCCATTGACAGGAAGGAACAGTGCATAAAATACATTTTGAAAGGACCTCAAGGAGAGAGCAAAGGGAACAGCCGATGTCCAAAGTCCAGACTTGCAGAACCTGACAGGGCTTAGTCGCCTCCAGCATGGCCTCGGAGATCTCCAGGGAAACCAGCCAGCAGAGGATATCATGAACAGTACCCCACCTGGAGCAGTAAAGGGAAATCTCCCTGAGGGAAGGCACTAATTCATTTCTCTCCTTGTATCATCTGGTGCAGTGTCTGGTTTGTAACAGACACATAAGAAATGTCCATTGAATAATAAATTAATGTGAGCTTCATAGAGGTATCTAGTATAATTTGCAGATTCTGTATTTTTTAAACTAATGGTAGAAAACTATGCAGATTTTGCATTTTCCTTCTCCCCAGTACATGGCAAGGCCTGGGGCATGCTCAGCTCTCCTGTTTCCCATTCCTCTACATTGGATATTGCAGAAAACAGGCCCAAATGATGTTTATATTGGAGCCCAGTTGGTCTGAGAGGGTTTAAGGTGACGAGAAATGGGAGGACTCCTAAGTCTCTAGACCAGGGCTTCTTAATCATTTGCATGTCCCCTTTGGCAGTCTGCTGAAGCCTCTGGACCCCTTCTCAGGATAATGTTATTTAATAAAAAAATATTTCAAAGAAAACCAGTTGTATTGAAATAAAGATGTATTTTTTTCCCATTGGAATTCATAGAGGCACCTTCAAACTACTGATGGGTCTCTTGGGCATTCATGGACTCCAGTCTAAAAAGCCCTGTTTTAGACCCAAGGAAGGTGCTATTCCATAGAGATGCTCAGGGGTGGAGAAAGATCTTTACACTAGGAAATTCTCCTCCCAAGGATGAGAAGAAGGGACGGTGTTTCTGATCAATGAATAAGTTTACATAAGGTCAGAGGTCATCAGGACCTTCGTATATTAGCGGCAACCCAGAATGCTCTCTCCTATGGGGCACTAAGAACTTGGTATAGGAAGACCAAGAGTCCTCAGGACAAGGTAAAGAACTCTGAAACATCCTCTGCAGCTATAGGGCAGGCCTCTGGGAAGAGGCTCTGCCTGAGGCTCTATCATGGGATGCCTCTGGCAAAGAACTGCGGAAGAGAGGGTAGGCAGAGAACTGGAGATAGACCAATGCTAAGCAGGATGGTAGAAGAACAGTAAAAGTTGGTGATGATGATGATGATGATGATGATGATGGGTGACCAGAAGTACTACATGTTGAGGGTCTCAGAGAATGTCAGTGGGAAGGAAGCACTACCCCACAGGTGACAGCTCCTGAGACCCCTGTGAAGGGCATGACTGACTGATGCTGTATCATTCTCTGGCTAGGAACGGGGGCTCTTAGTTAGGAGGCACTATCTGCCATCAGCTCCATTGTATATTCTATTGCTTTTATTTGATGAATCCGTTCATTTTTTGAACTTTGTGAGCCACACGCTTGCAAAGGGAATTGGTGACAAAACGGGAATCTAGTGTCCAGGATCACACAGCTAGAAAGTATCTGAGGCCAGATTTGAATTCAAGAAAATGAATCTTCCTGACAGTAGGCCCAGCCCTCTCTCCATTACAACACCTAGCTGTCCTAGACAAGTGACTGGCACATAAAATAATAATTTTTCATCTGGTCAGTCAGTCCCTCCTTGTGGATATTGTCTCTTGGTCTTGGTCCGGTGATAATTTTCTTCCAGTGTTGTGCCTCTGTGGTAGCTGACTTGGTGGATAGACACATGGCAGCAGTTTTCTCCCTCTCTCTCCCTCTATATTCTTCATAAAGTCTCCTGGTTGGATGTCAGTCTCCTAGAAAATCTACATTTTCTCGTCATTTTTTAGATGTCGATGTGTGTGTTCAGATAAGTCCAAGGAAAAGGGAAGGATATGTGAAAGTGTGTCCTGTGTTTCTTGGTGACTCTCTATGCCCAGGACTCTCCATGCCCAGTGCTCATTTTCATAGGGGAATGGATTTGATGTTTGGTGTGCTGGGTAAGGCTAAGGTTTGTATAGAAGGTTGCAAGCTAGGTGGAAGGAAAAAATGAACATTTTCTTCCTGCCAGTTCTATTTTCCATTCTCTCTTTTCTTTTGTGAATTCTCTCCTCCCCTTAGGAAAGTAGTTAGATAATAATAGCTAGCCTTTATGTAGCACTTCTTGTTTGCAAAATGCTTATTATATTCGATAATATTATTATATATTTTGTTATCTATTATTGCTATATTAGATGATATGTTTATTATCTGATTTTATCTTAACTGTTACTATAGAAGATATGTTGTTTTTATTATCCCCATTTTACAATTGAGGATATTGAGGCAGACAGAAGTTAAGTCACTCTCTTCCTTAGGACTACATAGATTGTAAACATCAAAATTCACATTTGAATTCAGGTGTTCCTGGCTCAGGAGACAGCACACTATCCCCTGTGTCAACAGTCATCTGTCTGGATATGCAAATGATCTGTAATTGCCTCAAAGTAGGGGAACTCCAGGGGAGGCAAATAAGGGCACCCATGCTGATCTCTCTCCATCTATGATTTAGTGGATAATTCCTGGAAAGTGGTTTGAGACTCCTAGAAATTAGATGCCTCATTCATAGTTGCACAGCTGGCATGTATCATGGATGTCAAAGCTTTCTGTCTCCAAGCCCAACCCTGTATCCACTACACCAGCATGTCTTATCTCTCTGGTCTTGCCTTCAATAAATAATATTTAAATTAAGCATGAGTTTAATGAACAGTAATACATTATAGTTATCTATTTAGATGAATTGGTAATGAATTCTTTGAGACCCCAGGCTTAAAGATACATCATGAAATCAGATTGTAGAAAGCCATGCAACTTCTGAAGAGTTAGGTAAAACCTACTGCATGGGGTTGCTTTCAGACTCAAATAGGATAATGCATGTAAAGTGCTTTGCAAGCATCTTAAAGGGCTATATAAATGCTAGGTATTATATTATTACTATTAATATTTAGAAGTCAAGGCACTGTTTCAAATGTATCTAGCTTGTACATAGTTCATATCAGTTACTACTTTAATGCTGAATTTGCAGAAAACATATTGTTTTAGGACAAGGATATCTCATAAATCAATATAGATTTTTTAATGTTTAATAACATTCTCTCTAAGTCAAATAAAACCCAAAGTACTACAGTAATAACAACTCATACATTTATGGAGCATCCCACAGTCTACAAAGCCCTTTACATCTATCACTTCACTTGACTTTTTTTGTTCTTGTTACTATATTTAATTAATTGGCGTAAAGTGGTACTCGTGAGGAAACTCAGTGGAGCAGTGCAGATCAGAAGCTCTCCCACAGTTTGTAGACCAAGAGTTGCTTAGGGTTACTGATGAAGTGACTCTCACCCACTGTTACAAGCAAATATGTCAGATGCAGGATTTGAACCCAGATTTTCATGACCAAGAAGCCCACTGTGAGCTGTACTGTCTTCCTAATTTACTTAGCAACACAACTGAAAAACCCCACAAAAAACCTCGATATTTATATCGACCTAAAGGTTTGCAAAGTACTTTACATAGATTATCTCATTGTGATCATTATAACGATGCAGTGAGGTGGTTGCTATCATTATCCCCATTTTACAGATGAGGCAACTGAGGCTGAGAGATAGCGTGATGCTGGGCAAGTCTCCGATTTCAAGTCTGGTGCCTTTTCTAAATGCCACGCAGACTCTCTGAGGAGAAAAGGCATTCCCATTGTTTATTTTTTGGAGATGCCACTGGGATTGAGACAGAAACCTTAGCGTGGGGTCTGGGAGGATGGGACTTCAAACTGTTTCTCATCAATGCCCATCAGTTAGGACCATGGGCATGTCAGGATATGTAACTTGGGGGTCAGAGCAGTCTGGGGCAGGTGGCAGGGTCTGGCTTCCCTCCACTTTGGGCAGGTTCATCTGCTTCGTGCAATTGTTAGAGCAGCCCAGGGACAAAAGAGCCAGTTCCCTGGGTGCTACCGGGAAGTAGATGGAAGGCACCAGGAACTGTGCAGAGAGGCAGGGGGCCATGCAGAAATGGAGCAGAGCTGTAGAGACCCCTACTGGCTGGGTCCAGCACCACAGAGTGGTCTGTTCAACCTTACCCTTAGCATCCACTAAGGCTGACTGAGAGGGCACTGGGAAATGCCGGACCTTCACTCTTGAGTATGTCACAATTGTTGGCACTCTGAACTTTAGGAAAAAAGAATTCCAAGGGGCAGTGTCTTCCAGCTAGAGAGTTCTACTAGGACAAATCCAATGACTGCTTAAATGTTAAAGCTTCTTTCCTTTAGAGTCATACCTAGGCCCCCAGTTTTTTGTTGATGAATGGATGAATGAATGCAGATATAGCATTGATACTTTTCTTTTACAAAGGGATGTTTATTTCAAAGACACAAAAAGAACAATTTATCTTTCCAAGGTTTGCTCTTTCCTGGATGTTTGGGGGAGTACACTCAAAATTTAGCTCAGTCCTTAGGTAGCACTGTTTCCCTCAAGTCCATGTCTAGATATAGCATGCTGACTGCCAGGTGCATCCTTGATTCCATTTTTGCTGGCATGAGTCCAGAAAGTCCTTTCCTGTGCCTTGGAACTTCCTGTGCTGACTGTGAAACTCAAACTGGATTTGGACTCCCAGTTTCACTCTATTTCCTGCATGTAGCAGAATAGAATGAATGAAAAGTCCCTGGACATGGGTCTATTTCTTCAGGCTATGTAGCTTCAGAAGGGGGAACCATGCTCTTATGGTATGCTCCATCAGCAGTGACCATGAGCAAGAGTCATCCAGACTCAATGGAGCAGTCAGCTGAAGACGATTTAGACTTTTCTAAAGAGTCTGACAATTCCAGCTGAATAGCCAATTATGAAAGGTTCCTCTCAATCATGGGTTTAGCCAACATAATTAGTAACAGAATGCGCACACATGCTTCATAATCTCTCCAAGCCACTTTTTTTTATACAGCATCATGAGTTGCCTTGGAAGGATGCTCCTCAGTGTCCTCAACATGGAGAGGTGGCATTAGCCAAACAAACTAATGGTGTCTGCATATGGGTTCCAATTACAACTCCTTTATACTCTCCCTACTGTTTGCAAATTTTGATATCATTAGCATATGGCTTAGGGTGCATTTTGTTTATATTGTCCATTCTCTGATTCATAAAAGTCCTTTGGAGTCCTTGGAGAGGCATCAGCATTTTCCTACACTTTGTTTCTCAGTGATATAGAAGAGTCTCAAGACAGTCAAAGTGGAATGATCATTTAAATCGTTTTTACATCATTTCCCACACGTACAAGTAAATATCACAATTATGCCCAAATACAAATTTAATGAATAAGTAACATTTCACAAAGTTTACCAAAGATTACTGCTTGCTAATCACTCCACAAGTACCTGTCTTCTTTCTTGAATGGCCTTCCTCAATTCCAAAGTAAATGAAAAGAAAAAAGACAGAATCAGCCTCCAATCTTAGAATGAAACTTGGTCCATATTGAACTTTCCCAGACCATGTTGAACTTTTGCCATGAGAATTTTGCACCTGCATTCACCTGGTACTTACTGCCTCTCTCTCAGATGAGAAACCAAAGTGCCACCAATCCACTGGAGTTCTGGATGAAGGGTGGGCCATATCATTCTCTCTGTTTCACAGCCCAGGCTCCACCTCTTCTCTGAATCCACACTCACAAAGTAGATTCAATTGAGTAGCTCATAAGAAAAAGAAAACAAAGTTTCCTATCTCAGAAAAATTATATCTTCATCCCAAGTCCACTGTATTTGGGACTCTCTTGACTCAGAGATTAGGGACTTGGGATAGGCTTGAAGTCACTCCTTCACTTTCTGGTAAGAAAATGACTGTTGTGGGTCAAAATTCCACCACGATTTCCTCAGGACATAAAACCATCTGATTGGCATCTGTACAAGGTCTCTAAGTGTGTCTTTCTATACAGGGCACATAAAATATCTTAGAGCTCTTCATATCATGAGTCATCTGGATCTTTATCCCAAAGGGTCCCCCAAAATTTCCCCAATGGATCCCTGCCACTGTAAGAGTAACTCAAATGGAATAATAAACTCACCAAATAGGACAAGGAGACTCAGAAAAATAGCGAAACAAGGTCAAATAACCTGTAAAGACTGGTGAGGTTCCCTAGAAAAGGAATTAACCTTACAGCTTGCTTACTTGGGATTTCTAGAGTAACAAGCAAACTTTATCCCATGAACTTACAGGAGAAAAGGATCTCACAATAAGGTGAATAGTCTAGATTTGTTTAGAAACAAGAAAATGATGAACATTTCCCAAATAGACACTTGCATCCTAGTGATACAACTCCTCTTTTTCATATATTAAATTCACTATCAATGCTTATAAAGAATCCCATAATACAGCAAGTAATAGTAATCAAGCATTCAACAAATGCAAAATTGTTCAAACCATCTGAAATGGAAGTGACGAGTGAGAGAATCACCTATCTGTACAACTTACAACCTACTTTTTAAAATTTTTGCCAATTTCTCTCAGCTTCCAGAAACTAAGGCATCCAAAATCGAGAGTCCCAGGTGGAGAATCTCTCCAGGACTCTCTGCACTGCTATACTAGTTCTTTGTGGGACAGTTGTTTAACACAAATATTGTGCTGCTTGATCAGCTCCTGCAATGATAATGCAATTTGTTGCTTTAAAAGAATGGGTGCCAACTAGGGTAGAAGATATTTTCAAGACAATTGTCTGCTTTAAATGACTGCGGCTTTAATAATGAATATTTGAAGCAAACAATTGCATTCTATTCTGATAATGTTAATACAATGCTGGGAAGAAAGTCTGGAGTCTCTCTGAAGTTAATAGAAAATTTTCCTAAATTCATCACTAGCCATTGTTTATATAATTGATTCCAATTGTCACTTTATGATTCAATACCTGAAATAAAAGTAATTAATCAGTTAAAAATATTTCTGAATAAAATTTATCTTATGTAGCAGCAATCTAGTAAAATCAATCTAAACTACAAAGTATAACTAAAAACCTTGAAATTAAAATTATTAAAATTGTTCAATTACTGGAACTGAGATGGGTAGCAGATAGTTCATGAGCTGCTGTTGCTGTATGGCATTAATATTCTGTATTATATTCTTCTTTTGGTTTGAGAAAGGGATTAGCTGACATTTATTTTTTGTGAGGTCTTGGTTTGATTGACATTCTTGAAGAATTTTCATTAATTTCAGCTGCATTGTAGTCAAGATCAAATAACATTTGGAATGTACAAAAATTAATCAAAGACACCATAAGAGCTTTGGAAATTTAAAGATTTGTATTGAAAACATGAATCTCAAGTCAAAGATTTGATTAAATCAGATATGTTTAAAGATATTCCTTTTAATAAAAATAATGTTCTTCCTAGGAATACGTTACAAGAAAATATAATTCAACCCATGAATTTATATCTTATTGGACAGAAAAAAGTGATGAAAGTATTTTTAATTATTTTGATTTCTTAGAACCATATACTAGACCTTATGAAGAACTATTTTCAGCATCGATAGCTGGTGAAAAAATGTTGTTTGATTTTAGTGAAATTTTAAAACATGAAATGGATTTGAATGATTTTTGAGATTTTGTGGATAATAATATTGAATCAAGCAGTGCTCTAATCCCTGCAAAAAGCTAAAAAGATAGCTGGCATTATTGCAATATGGAAGAAGTTTCAGTTTAATAAATATAATTTGCATGAGGACAAGAAATAGTGAGATATCAGATTTAATGACAATAAATTAATTGGGAAAAGAATAAGTAGATTGGGATGCAACCTTGCAGTCATGGTTGATTTGCCAAGGCAGGTTGGTTATGGATACAAGAGTTCGCAAAAATCAACAAAAACGTTCTGTGAGAATCAAATGGGCTATATGTAATTTACAATAAAGAGTGCTGAATATTTTATTAATAGCAAATTGTATGCTGGGCTTTAAATCAGTAAAATGTATAGTAAATTTACACACATGCTCACATACATATATACAAAAGTGCATTTTTTTCTTGGAGGGCCAAGTTGTTAAACAAATATCAGTACTCCACTGTGTGAAGGGGTCAATTTTATCCTAGACAAACTCCTACGTGTAGAGAGACACCCTGAATGTAACTTTCTCAGAGTCAGGGAGGCTTCATCACCCTTCTAGGTTCCAAGGGGTAACCCTCAGGAGTTGGATGCCTCTTCTCTAATGTCATTGGTTTGAGCCCCAAATGGCTTTGTTCTCCAATTGTTAAAAATAGATATTTAGTTCAAAGATAAAACCAGAACCAAAACATGCAAACACTGGCCACCATCCAGCCCCTAACAACTTGAAGTATACTCTCCTCTACACCACCAAAGTGTCTAGGACAGTAGGCTCAAAACTTAGCCCAGTTTCAACATAGCATTATTCTCCCAAGTTCAGGTAGAGATTCAGTATGCCTATTGGATGAACCCACACCTCAACTATTCCTAGGTTTTGATTTTGCAAGTCCCTTGCAGTGAAAGCTCCCCAGGGCATGGAGGATATATGGGCTAGAGCATTCATCCTAGAATCTGACTGCTGGATTCATGCAGTTTTCTCTCCTGATCAAGGTTGGAGACTCTACTTCCTGCACTGAGAATGGGAAAAAAAATGAATGGAGAAGGTAAGGGTCTCTGGAGCCTTCTGGTTTCAGAGGGAGAAGATCTGCATGGTCTCTCACTGAATGCCATGAGCAAAAGTCATCAAGCTCCCTCAGATACAAATTAGCAAAAAAAACACTGAGGTCTTCCAATAAAATGGGAATTGATTATATTATGCACCAATAGAGGAGCAGGGTGTTGGAGTGAAAAGAGTCCTGAACTCTGGGTTCAAATCTTCACTCTGATACATTAACTGGCTGGCTAAGGAAAATTATTTAACCTTTTTGAGCTTTTTTCCTGTTTTATAAGATGGGAATCCTTCTCCTTGTATAAACTGCATTATATGTTCTGAAGGAGATCAGAGGACCTGAGTTAAAATCTTCTTGCTGTCCCTGTGTGACCTTAAATTATGAGCCTGTTTCCTCTTCTGTAAAATGAAGTTGAACGAGATGCCATTGACTAGTCCCTACTAGCTATAGATCTATCATCCTTAAAAATATTGTCCAAATGCAAACTAAGAGCTTTCCTCTGCCTGGAGAAATTCTCAGTGTCCTTTGCTGAATAAGTACCATTTGGGTACAGTCGTATGCATGTCATCTTTCCCATTAGATTGTAATCTATTTTTGTTTTTATTTTATTTATTTCTCTTGTTAGTTTTCATATCCCCCAGAGTTCAGCACAGTTCCTGGCAAATAGTAGGAGCTTAATACATGTTTATTGATTGGCAGATAATGAATTTAAATACTGTAAGTTATAAATTTTTTGTGCTCTGGGCTGGGCCTGACTCAAGCTGGCCTCCTGCTAGTTTAGGTCCAATACTGGAATTAAATGAGACACTTGCAGGTCATCTAACAGTTATCAAACAAGTGGTTTCCTTAGCTATAGGGAGGGAAGAACATTTAACAAGGATATTTCATGAGGACACCACATGCATTTAGCTGCCCAGAGCTTCTCGCCATTTGTCATGTTCTTGATCTATGCTCAGAAGTCTCAGAGAGGCAGATGGAGGTTCTTATGGCTTCTTGCATGCAGGTCACCAAGAAACCATGTTAGCAAATGGACCCTATCCCATTAGTCAAGGAGAATCTTCATATGTCTTAAGGGAAAGAATTAGCCCAACTGGAAGGGACAGTTGGGTGGCCCAGTAGATGGAGTGCTGGACCTGGAGTCAGGAAGACTCATCTTCACAAATTCAAATCTGGCGCCAGTGACTTACTAGCTGTGTGACCCTGAGCAGATCACTTAGCCCTGTTTGTTTCCCCATCTGTCTAATGAGCTGGAGAAGGAAATGGCAAACTACTCCAGTATCTTTGCCAGGAAAACCTCAAGTGGGGTCACCGAGTCCAAGATGACCACTCCACAAAACAACAACAGAATCCCCCATCGATATAGGCTTCAGTAGCATTTGTTCTAGAATATGTAGCTGCTTCTGAGATCGATCAATAGAAACATCCATACTCAGAAAGGGAAGAGCTGCCAGCAAAAGTCACACTTTGGGGAGATTCTATTAACATTTTACAAACAGGCTCCTTGAACGCATTAAAGGGTGAGGAGTAGCTCTGAATAAACGAGTGAGGAGATCTTTTCAAGCAAATGGCAGCAAAACGTAGTGAATTGTAAACAATCCCTAGGGGAATGTTTGACAGCCATAGCACCGAATACTGCTCTCTATGTCAAGTGTGGTCAAGGTTATGGAGTGGACAGGCCTTGAAGGCTGGGCCCTTGTCAAAAATGGTTTATCTTCACCCTGTAAAGGCTGAACCTACCAGTGTATAGAACATTCCTTGGATTTGATTGCCTGTGCTATTCTGAAAAGAGCAAATGAGATTATCCCAGGCTTTGAGGCTTACAATATGGCAATTTCCAACACTAAAATAATTTTCAAAAGGTGTCTGTCAGAAAGGTTTTCTATTTCCAGAAATGAAAATGAAACTCTAGTATGCTTGAGGAAAATTCTTGGGGTTTTGCTTTGGAGGTATTATTTCATTAAAATGATCACCAAATAGATAAGTATGTGTGACTTGTATAATTTGCATGGAACGATTTACAGACTGCCAGGGTTGACTCAGTTTTCAGAAAATAATCGCAACTGTACCCCAGGCCAAGGATTCTTGGTTGCAGTTCTTTGAATGATATTTTTCCCATTTCATAATCATCATATTTTCCCTAGATAATAATATATCCTTACAACATTTCTTTTCCTCTATTGAATATCAGGATCTTGAAATTATTGTGCTTACTTTGAAAATGTTGGAACAAAAATTATAGAATTTCAAAATAAATGGGAGTTCTAAGCAGAGGAAAGGTAGTATTTTTTCAGGGACAGCATTCAACTCCACCTAGTTGTTCATCTTTTGTTGTTTAATGGATCAAATGATTTGGCATTTTTCATCATCAATTTTTCACTGACTATTAACAATGTAGAATATCAAAATATGAGTTATGTTATAGCGACATATTTCTCTTCTGCTCATCTTTCTACCTGCCGAATGAGTCCTTCTTGGTTTCCTTTTTGGGTTCTTCTTTCCCCTACCTTCACTTATTTCAAGACTGTCCTGGATTATATTCTCTTCTCTCTCCCTTGGCAATCTCACTCATTCCCATGACTTCAATTCCTACCACCATGGAAATGATTTCCAAATCCATTTCACTAACCAAGTTACCACTCCCCATGCCCCATGAGTGCCAGCCCTGCATTTCCAGCTTCCAACTATCTCTCTCTATGTGTACAACCAGACTATCAAACTCAACATGCTCAAAACTGAACTTATGATTTTTCTTACAGGACTTCCTTTGGTTGAGGTAGATAGTCACCAGGGTCGCTTCCAAATCTAGGTTTCTATGGTTTTGTTGCCCTTAACTATTTTATTATCTTAATAGTAGCAACCACTTTCAAAGCTGCTCAGGACAAAATTCTGACTTATCTTGACTTTTCTTCTTCACTTTCTACCTCCAGTCATTTGCCAAGTGCTAGTGGTTTTTACTTATTGAACTTTGAGGGAAGGTAATGATCTTGGTCAAAGGTATTAAACATGGTGGCCTTCTGCACCCACTGAACTTTGAAGGAAGGTGATGATCTTGGTTAGAGGTGTCAAACATGGTGTAGCTCTTGAGTGTAACCCAACCAGCTCAAAATGCAATTGGTAAATATTTTAAAAAATAAATGAAAATATAAAATACAACATTAACATGCAATTTTCTATGTTAATATGTGGCCAGCAGGGATATTTACATATGGCTTAGCATCTCTGCTTCTATTTGAATTTGGAAATCATTGATGTAGGTGCTGGCACTGGTTTGATTCAGGGTGTCTTGCGGAGTTAGCTATGTTCACCTGTCTCCTTTTTGGTGGCACTTAGTTGGTGTTTGGTAAGGATGGCTGATTCCTGTTCCACAGATATTTTTGAACTGGTCACAAGTCATTTTAATAACAACTCTGGTAGTACACTTTGAGATCCGATACTTCTAGGTTCCTTCATTTCCATACTTTTTCACTATTTCTCTTTACATTTTTTCCTCAAGCTATTTAATTAGCATGATAGTCCATTAATTTTGATAGCATTGTCATTTTATTATATTGGCGTAGTCCAAATATGAGTAATTAGAGACAGGTTTTAGTGAAAAGAACAATGACTCTGGATTCAGAGGGCTGGGATTCCAGTGCTACCTCTGATGTTTACTGCCTATGTGACCTTGGAAAAATTACTCCACCCTCTTGTGTGGCCTCAGTTTTCTAATTTATAAAATGAAAGTGTTAGACCAGATGACCTTTAAGATTTCTTCCTTCCAGCCCTATAGGTGTGATCCTATGATGACTCCAACTATTTGTATCTGTCTTAATTCTTGAAATGAATGTTTTCTAATTGTATTTATATCATTCTTGTGATGTCTTGGTAGGTGGACACCAAAACAGTCTGCACATTCTGTAGCTTTTTAGAATGAAATTTATATTTTTATCTCTTGGAGCTTTTGTTGGTAATATAAAGAAAGGGTAATAATTTTGTAGATTTATTTTATGCCCTGATACTTTAAGCTGTACATTGTTTCATTCAGTTTTTCTGAATATCTAGGATTCTCTCCATGATACATGAATGGCATGACCATCGTGCCATCTGAAAAAGGTAATAATTTTTCTCTATTTCCTACGGTTATTCCTTCAATTTATTTTTCTTTTCTTATTGTTATAGATAGCATTTCTAAAGCTGTATCAAATAATAGTGGTAACAATGGACATCCTTGGTTAGCGACTAGAGGGCTGGACTTGGAGTCAAAGTTTCTAGTCAACTCTGGTACTTTCACTAAAAATGATTAAAGTCCTTTATTCTATAAAAATTCATTCTTTCTCCTAGAGGATTATACTCAGTTTTTCAGGGTAAGTTGTTATTGGATGGATGCTTTTCTCCTTTTGCCTTTTTGAAATAACTTATTCCAAGATTTTCTTTCCTTTGTGATAGTTGCTACTCTTTCTTACTGGAGGTTACCATGATTTTTCTTTGACATGGAAGTTCTGTGTTTTGACTATCACATTCCTATGTGTTTTTGATTTGAGATTGCTTTAAGGAGAAGGTCAATTAATTATTTATACTTTCATTCTGTCCTTTGGTCTAATAAATCTGGGGAATTTCCTTTTATGATTTCTTGTAATACAATTTCAGGTTTTTTTGTTTGCTTATAACTTTAAGGGAATTATATGATTCTTTTTAAAATTTTGTTATTAAATTCTTTTATTTGTTTTCAGTGTTCTACAATCACTTCCATATATCTTAGATTTTTTTCCCCCTCCTTTCCTTTCTCCCTCCCCACTCCCTTCCTGAGATGGCATACAATCTTATATAGGTTCTACACATACATTCCTATTAAATACTTTTCACCTTAGTCATGTTGCATTCAAGAATTAAAATGAATGGGAGAAACCATAAAACAAAACATAACACAAACAAAAATAGTCTGCTTCAATCTGTGATCCAATTCCATAGTTCTTTTTCTGGATGTTGAAGGCATTTTGCCTCAAGAGTTTATTGGAAATTTTTTAAGTCCTTGTATTGTAATAAAGTACTAAGTCTACTAGAAAAATTCCTCACACATTGCGGTTGTTGCTGTGTACAAAGTTCTCCTGGTTCTGCTCCTTTCACAAGTCTTTCCAGGCTACTTTGAAGTCTTCCTGTTCATCATTTCTTATAGCACAGTAGTATTCCATTACATTCATATACTACAACTTGTTCAGCCATTCCCCAATTGATGGGCACCCCCTTGATTTCCAGTTTTTGGCCACCACAAAGAGAGCTGCTATAAATATTTTTGTACATGTAGGATCTTTTTCCATTTCTATGATCTTTTTTTTTGGATACAGTCCTAGAAGTGATATTGCTGGGTCAAAGGGTATGCACATTTCTGTAGCCCTTTGGGCATAGTTCCAAATTGCTCTCCAGATCAATTCACAATTCCACCAACAATGAATTAGTGTTCCAACTCTCCCACATCTTCTCCAACATTTATCATCTTCTTGTTTTGTCATGTTAGCCAATCTCATAGGTGTGATGTGGTACCTCAGAGTTGTTTTGATTTGCATCTCTCTAATCAGTAGTGATTTAGAGCACTTTTCATATGATTATAGATATCTAATTTCTTCCTCTGAAAATTGCTTGTTCATATCCTTTGACCATTTATCAATTGAGGAATGTTTTGCATTCTTGTACATTTGACTCAGTTCTCTATATATTTTAGAAATGAGGCCTTTATCACAGACACCAGTTGCAAAAATTCTTTCCTAGTTTTCTGCTTCCTTTCTAATCTTGGTTGCATTGAGTTTGTGCAAAAACTCTTCAATTTAATGTAATCAAAATTATTCATTTTGCACTTCCTAATGTTCTCTATCTCGTTTTGATAAAAAATTTCTCCATTCTCCATAAATCTGACAAATACACTCTTCCTTGCTCCCCTAATTTGTTTATAGTATCATTCTTTATACCTAGAATTATATGATTCTTAAATCAACACTCTTTGACCTGTTTTCCCAGGTCAGTTTACATATGTTTATCTCTGCCCCTACATCTATATTTATCTGGGTCTCAATAAGCTATAAGCATGTATTTATACACATAAAATATAGTATGCAAATGTATATGTATCCAACATCTGCTTTTTAGATACCTTATGTTTTATTTTATTTTTCCAACATTTTTACTTTGTTATAATATTTCCTGTTGCAAGGAGTCACTGAGTACCATTTTCTTCATTTTGTTTTTCAGTAATTCATTATTTGGATTAGACTTTCAAGCATCTGTTTTAAATCATGCTCTTTTATGTTTTTGTCCTCTCAATCATTTTATTTTAATCTCTTTTTTTTTAAAAAAAAATATCTTGCTTCATTTCTTTCAGCCATTATATTGTTTGTGGTGACCAAGCTATTTATTTCCTCTCGGGCTCCTGTGGTTGTGGAAATAATCTTTTTCCCCTTGGGTTTACCTCTTGGACTTCTCTTAACTCTTAATAGTTATTTATTGTGCTCACTGTTTTCTTCTGTTTATTCACATTTTCAACCTCAGTCCTTGACTTCAGATTTTGAACTTGAGCCAGTCCCCTTCAAAACTCTCGGATGGGTTATATAGGCATTGTTTCTTTCTGTCCTCTCTGATGGACAAGAATGAATGCCATTGCTGCTGCTGATTTGGATTGATCAATGGGTATTAGGTCCCACCCATATCCTTACTTTCTGATTGTCTCAGTCTCTTAGTGATCCACAGTAAGTTCTGGCCTTGATTAATATCTACTTTCTTCTCTTTGCATTATGTCATGTCAAGAGTTGATTCGGTCTGGTACTATAGCCCTGAAAGGCCCCAAAGGAATACTGGAGATGAAACTTGTCTCAGGTGCTGGTACCTAGGCACTAAGTTTTGGACTTGTCTTCCCTTGTTGCTTTCAGGCCCAAGAGGGGTGTGTGGCTGGGTCCTATGTCCCTGTGCATTATTGACCTATGGGAGCTACTTCTCTCCCCACCTTTTTTTTCTGATAGGTCAGAGCAGGAATCTAGTTTCAGACCCATGATTACAGAAGCTTACATTTTCTTCAACACCCCTGGTTGGCATGTTGACTGACTTCAGGTCCCTTTATTGGACTTTTGCATGTCTTACAGAGACTTTCTGTGAAGATTGGATAGAAGTTTACTTGTCTTTATTTTGGATTTCTTTATTATTGATTTTTTTTTTCTGGAGTCCTTTTTTAGATATTTTCTAGGATTTATATGGGAGAGCTAGGCTTGCCTACAGTTTACCAAGCTGTCATCATAACCAGAATTCTCTCATTCCCTCTTTCAATCCTAGTTCCATTATCATAATTTAGGCCTTCATTACCTTTTACTAATGATAATAATAACTTTTATATAGTTCTTACTACGTGCCAGGTGCGTCCTCAGGATTTTACAATTATTATCTCATTTGAGTTTCACAACCACCCTGGAGGTAGGTGCTATAATTTCCCCATTTCAGAACTGAGGATACTGAGGCAAGCAGAGGTTAAGTTATGACTTAAGTGGCCTTGCTAAACAAAGTATATATACAAAGGAAAGAAAATATTATGTTACCAGGGTCACATAGTTCGTAAGTGTCTGAGGCCAGATGTGAACTTGGGTCTTCCTGACTCTGTACCCAGCATTCTATTTGTTGTGCCATCTTTTACTTGGAATCAATTAATATGGACAAATGAATTAAAAAAAAACATGTCAAAGCAATGTGATAAGTGCTGGGGATATAAACAGAAAAGTAGAATTGTCTTCTTATCTAGAGAAATTCAAATTTTAGTGGAAGAGACAAGATATACAGAAGGTTGTAGGTGCAAGTCAGATGAAAATCTCCCATGGTCTTTAGGGAGCAACAGCTAAGTATATGGTAATATAAACATTTTAATGTTATTTTGGCCAACAAAATCATGTTCATTTTTGATGTGGAGCCATTTGGCAGTGCCAAACACTTTGGGAAGACAACTATCTTTCTTGGGTTTTCAGTGGTGCTGGCTTCAGCACTCTAGGAAGCAAATGTCAGGGTGTGCATACATGTGGGTTGCTTCCCAGGACAATGGTGGTGGGGCCTGAGTTGGAAGCAGGACCAATAGGTGTGTCTATATTCCCAGGGCTCTTGGGTTAATTAATCCTGCCAGTTAATTAATCCTGCCAGTGGTAGCTGGCGAGCAGTTGGTACTGGGGAAGGTGGGTCCCATCTCCATAGGAATTGCTTGGTTAAAGTGGCTCAGCTGGAAGCATGACCGGCAGCCTGGATTTGCCACCACTGCCAGAACTCTTAGGTTCAGGGTCCTTGGCTTTGGTGTCTGAAGGAAGGTAGTGGTGGTCATTTGACTTGCCAGACCCATGCTGTTTCATCTAGGCTGACTTGTTTGCCCAATAGAATAGACTCTTAACATGGTCTCTCTTCTAGCAGTCTCTCCCTCATCAGTCCATTCTTCATGTAGTTGAATGGGAAAATAAAATGGATCAATGGGCCTGCTAAACTATCTTTGTAATGCATGTGTGATCAAGCCACTCTCCTACTCAAAATACTTCAGTGGTTCCCCTTTGACTATCAAATAATAGTTACTCTCTTTAACTTGGCATTTGCATAGGAAGTTGTGGCATAACAGATGGAGGGCTAACTTTGGAGACATGAGGACTTGAGTTCAAATGTTGCCTCTGATATGTCTAACTGTGGGACCAGTGGCCAGTAACTTAGCCACTCAGTGTCCTGGGAACCCTCCAAGACTGGAAGTTACAGCTGAGATGTCTTCATTTAGGGAATTTCCTCCCTGTTAGTTCTCTATAGCAGGGGTGTCAAATTTGAATGGGAATGGGGACCACAAAATGGACCATGAAATTGTACATAAGGATCCCTGCAGGCCACATATTTATGTATAAAACTACACATTATACACTTTTTATTAATAAATTAACATACTAAAATCACATAGGAACTACATTTTAATTTGGCTTGGACTGTACTTGAGGGTGTGTGGACCACATGGGACAACATCTTTGTTTTGCATCAGTGAAATCACAGATTCTAACCCTCCCTCCTCCTACCCCATGCAAAAGATCAACAGAGGAGATATACATACGGCATTTTGAAAAGTGCATATTCCATACCAGGAGCTTCTCCACATAATAAAAACTACTATTTTTAGAGTCCTTTACTGTTTGCAAGGTCATTTACATATTTATCACCACCACCACCATCATCATCACCACTGATAAGTATGTACTATATACCAGATATTGTGCTAAGCACTAGGGATAGAAAAAAAGGCAAAAACCTCATCCCTGGCCTCAGTGACCTCACAGTCTAATGGAGGGAGACAATGCTCAAATAGCTAAATATGATCAAAATATATTCAATGTAAACTCGATGGAATCTCAGATTGAAGACATTACAAGTAGGGGTGAAAGTCATTATCCCATGTGGTCCCCACAACAACTTTATGAGGTAAGTGTTATTATCATCATTTTACAAATGAGGAAACTGAAAATGAGAGGTTACATGATTTGCCCAGTGCCATCAGCAAGTAAAGGTTTGAAGTAGAATTCAAACATATCATTGAAATGACCGGTTAACACCAAAAGCTTACATTCAGGGTCCTTCACTATTCATCTCGAATCCTTCTTTCCAGTCTTATTTCACATGGCATTCCATCCTGTTTTCCATAACCCAACAAAACTCTACTCCTTACCATTCCATAAACCTCTCTCTCTCTGTCACTGCATATACCATCTCCTACCTTGGGAATGGAATCCTCCTTTATTTTCATCAATTAAATTCTTCCTTTTCCTTCAAGTCTAAGCTTAAGTGCCATCTCTTCCATGATGCCTACCCTTACTGCTCTTTTAGCTAGAAGGAATCTGTCCCTTCTTTAATATTTCACATTTCTCAATTTGACCTGTCCTATGTACATAGTGATGTTTTAATGTAGAGTGGTGTGTGTCCTCAGATCCCTTGTTTGTGGAATGGAGGTAATTCTATTTTCTTGAATGTTGAGGGAATTCAAGTTCTGATTTTCCCTAAAAAGCTGGAAAAGATTTTGGCTATGGTTCCAATGAAAGACTATACACCACTGCCTGAGAGATAATCATCTTCAGAATATCTCATTACCAGGATGGTGTCATTATGATACTTTTTTTTAGCCACAGCAGTTCCGGAAGACCATCTCCTAAAGTTTGGGGTTGTATCTGTGAATCTTTGATTGTAAGTCCTTCAAGAATTGAAATATAAGCTATTTGTAGACATTTCTTTTATAAACTGCTTGAGGACAGACTCTTCTGTTTCTGTCTTTGCATCCTTAGTACTTAATATAAATTCTTTGACATGGTAGGAACTCTTAAAAAAATGCTTTTTGATTTGAACTGAATCTCATACAAATTTCTTTATCCTTTTTGAAGCCTCCAGGATCAGATCACAGAGTATGTATGACCAGAGAAGAGTTCATGGTGAAGATGCCAGAAATCCTTGGTCATGGGACCAAGGAAGAATATGGGGAATTGTTTGATAAAGTTGATGTGGCCCAGGATGATAGCATTACTTGGGATAAGTTGATCTCCTTGATACTGTTGAACCTCAGTGAGAAAGATGAGCGAGCCAAATCTGCTGTGATTCCCCAGTGGAAGGACCCTCAGCTACTCCCAATGATACACAAAGATGCCATCCAGAAAATCATCTTTTTGAAAAGTTCAAGCCGTTACCTGACTGTAAGCAAGGAAGGTTTGCTTGGGGTTTGGGAAGAGAATTTAAAACTACAAGAAAAAGTTCCTATAACTTCAGATGCCATCAAGTTAAAAACCCTGTGGGTGACAAGCCTAGTTCCTCTTGAAAATGTAAACAAGGTACGAAGAATTTTTTAATGACTTCCGGGCTTTTTCTATGAAAAGCTAATTTGAATAAAACCTTAGCCTAATAAATTCATATAGGATAATACTATGGGGAAATGGGCACTTATTTAATGGAAAGAATGTAATGGAATGACCATCAGATTTTAAACTAGAAGATATAGGAGCATCATGGTATAGGGGAAACAGCCTTGGATTTAGAGCTGAAGACTTGAGTTTAAATTACAGCTCTGCCATTTACTAGTTATGTGATCTTAGGCAAGTCACAAAAACTCTCTAGGACTCAGTGTCCCCATATGTAAATGAGAGTGTTGAACTAAGTGGATCTCTATGGTCTCTCTCAGAAAGCCTAGGACCCTATGAAACCTGAGTGTGAGGCCTGGACCTGTTCTTTCCTAGTTATGTGACCTTGGAAAAATTGCTTCTGTTATCTAAGCCTCAGTTTCCTCATTTGTGAAATAAGGAAAATAATGTCTAAAGTACCTGACTCATAGAATACAATGTCAGGTACAAATGAGATACAGACTGGACCTGGAATTTTATTAATAGAGGGAACTCTCAGATTGAGAAACTTCCCTTACCGATATGAGTCAATTTATAGTCTTAGGGATATGAGAGGTTAGGTAACTTGCCCATGAATGTCATAAAAAGGACTTGAAATGATCTCTCTGACCCTGAGGTTCACTTGATATCCACTATCATGAGATCAAATGAGAAAACGAATGAAAAATACTTTGTTCACCTTAGAGGTCATATATAGATGCTCATTGGAGAGCTATGACCTGATCTATAGAGACTGACACAAGTTGTTTCATTTCCCAGATGATTGAAACTTTCTAGTCTGCAAAGGATACATTGAAAATTGATCCACATCAGAATACTCTCTTGCCCAGATGAGACTACTCTCTTTTTACCATAAACAAAAGCCCTGGTTAGTATACTGTTGATAGCAGGGATATATAAATGCCTATGCCGGTGTAAATGCAATACAACACAAGAGCTCCTTTTTCAAGGTTTAAATATGCTTTTTAGATTTGGGAATCTTTAAAAATGATATAATTAAGTCATTAGCTACTTTTTTGGTACCACAGATTATGGAATATAGGTTACAGAATGTGAGTGGGATGGGACCTTGGAGGTTTTCTAGATCATCTTTCTCCAAAAAGAATACTCTCTACATCCTCTCCCCAGAACTTGTCCCTTTACTAAATTTTGGCTTGGAAACTAGGTCTCTTTATTTTGGACTCAAATACAATTGCTGCTACACCAATTGTTTCAGATTATGTTCAGATGAATTTTAGACTAGATGGAGCACTGAAGATCCTTGTTCTTGGGAAACTAAGAAATTACCAAGAGCTGTGGAGTTGTCTCTTATAGCAATGGGTAGAATTTCAGAATTTTGATGGTTTAACAAATATCTGAAATAGTTTTTCTCTTACAATATGGATAGCTAGATAGCTAGGTGGACATATGGATGGATGGATAATAGATAGGGACAGAGATCATTAGATGATAAAGAGGTAGATAGACAATAAAGAGATAGATATAGAGGCAGAGATGGGTAAATAGGAGGATAAAGAAAGACAGATGGAGAGATATAGATAGATAAATAGATAAAGCATTTACTCAGCAGTTATTACATCATAGGCAATGTGCTAAATATACCTGACATGCAATTATCCAGTTTTTGCTTGAAGGCCTCAAATGAAGAGGAAGTCATTCAGTAAGTGATGAGGACACTGGATTCAGACTTAATCTTCTGCAACTGACTACTTATGTGATGATAAAGTCATCTAACCTTCAGAACCTTATTTTCCTCATCTGTACAAATGAGCAAGATAGACTGTGTAATTTCTGATCCCTTGACCTCCCAAAGGCCCATGCCACTTTAGGCTAGCTCAAATTATTAGGGATTTTTCCTTATACCAAGCCTAATTGACCTTTCTGCTATCTCTACCCATTGCCCCTTTGAGGCCAAGCAGGACAGTGTTATCCCACTCTCACACGGTGGCCCTTCAAATACTTGAAAATGTCTATTATGGCCCAGCACAAGTTTTCTCTTCTCCAGATTCCCATTTCAGGATCACAAGGGACCTCATGGGTCACTTAAGCCTGCCTCTCCAATATCCAGCTCTATGGACTAGATTTTCTGGTTACATTCAGGCATACTGAATTAAACTGAAATCTGTCTCTCCCTCTCTGCCCTTCTAACCCTAGATAGCTGTGGCTTCCACAAGCAAAGAGATTTGTTTCTATGACCTGCTCTCTAATAAAGAATTCCCTTGTCAGTACAAGCTACAAGGCCTTGGGAGCACACCTGTATGCATGCACTATTGGTATAATCCTCAAGATGCTAATGAATCAATGCTCACCTTTGGGGACATAGCTGGAAAGGTGAGTGAAAGCTCTTTTGGTAAGAGAGAAGGCTGTAGATTTAATACACATATACACACATCTACAACAGAAAAAGAAGGTTGGAAGTGGGATGGCAGCTGGATACTCTAGCATGGAGCATCATTAGAGATGCTCAAATCCCAGGTGAGTGTTTGAAATAGAAGATTTATGTTGGTTCATACAGTGCTTCCTTTCTCCTGATGCCATAGCCTTATATTCATGTGTAATTTTCCCAAAGTTTGTAGAGAAGTAGCAGACTTGGAAAGGACCATTGAGTCCAACTCAGACTTAAATTTATACCTAAAAAGAATGCTCTCCTAGAATTCCTTCTCTTTTTGCTAGATTTGACTCAATGTTCCAGCCCAGTAAGAATTTTCTAGAATTTGATTTTGTCATTGAACATGTTAACTCTCTCTCTAAGCTTTGTTTCACTTTCAAATTTGATCAGCGCACATTTATGCCTCTTTGTATAAGTCATTGGGGAAAAATATGCTAAGTGGTTCAGGCCTAGGAGGTTTCCTCTGGCTGCTGTCATGGATAGAGTATGAGCCTTGGAGTCAGGAAGACCTGAGCTACTTCACCTTTTTCTCCCTCAGTTTCCTCATTCACAAAAATGGGGATAATAA